>CM049315.1:61191388-62471001 GCA_026874595.1 Sipunculus nudus | reverse complement strand
AAACGACGTTTGTAACAGGGTCTAAATGGCCTAATGAAGCTTCTAAAACGCTTCTTTCGCAATTTAAATCGGCCATTTTTCCACAAAACACGATCTTTTATTACGCGAAAACCGAGCTGATTTCGGCGAAAACGACGTTTGTAACAGGGTCTAAATGGCCTAATGAAGCTTCTAAAACGCTTCTTTCGCAATTTAAATCGGCCATTTTTGCACAAAACACGATCTTTTATTACGCGAAAACCGAGCTGATTTCGGCGAAAACGACGTTTGTAACAGGGGTCTAAATGGCCTAATGAAGCTTCTAAAACGCTTCTTTCGCAATTTAAATCGGCCATTTTTCCACAAAACACGATCTTTTATTACGCGAAAACCGAGCTGATTTCGGCGAAAACGACGTTTGTAACAGGGTCTAAATGGCCTAATGAAGCTTCTAAAACGCTTCTTTCGCAATTAAAATCGGCCATTTTTGCACAAAACACGATCTTTTATTACGCGAAAACCGAGCTGATTTCGGCGAAAACGACGTTTGTAACAGGGTCTAAATGGCCCAATGAAGCTTCTAAAACGCTTCTTTCGCAATTTAAATCGGCCATTTTTGCACAAAACACGATCTTGTATTACGCGAAAACCGAGCTGATTTCGGCAAAAACGACGTTTGTAACAGGGTCTAAATGGCCTAATGAAGCTTCTAAAACGCTTCTTTCGCAATTTAAATCGGCCATTTTTCCACAAAACACGATCTTGTATTACGCGAAAACTGAGCCGATTTCGGCGAAAACGACGTTTGTAACAGGGTCTAAATGGCCTAATGAAGCTTCTAAAACGCTTCTTTCGCAATTTAAATCGGCCATTTTTCCACAAAACACGATCTTTTATTACGCGAAAACCGAGCTGATTTCGGCGAAAACGACGTTTGTAACAGGGTCTAAATGGCCTAATGAAGCTTCTAAAACGCTTCTTTCGCAATTTAAATCGGCCATTTTTCCACAAAACACGATCTTTTATTACGCGAAAACCGAGCCGATTTCGGCGAAAACGACGTTTGTAACAGGGTCTAAATGGCCTAATGAAGCTTCTAAAACGCTTCTTTCGCAATTTAAATCGGCCATTTTTCCACAAAACACGATCTTTTATTACGCGAAAACCGAGCTGATTTCGGCGAAAACGACGTTTGTAACAGGGTCTAAATGGCCCAATGAAGCTTCTAAAACGCTTCTTTCGCAATTTAAATCGGCCATTTTTGCACAAAACACGATCTTGTATTACGCGAAAACCGAGCTGATTTCGGCGAAAACGACGTTTGTAACAGGGTCTAAATGGCCTAATGAAGCTTCTAAAACGCTTCTTTCGCAATTTAAATCGGCCATTTTTGCACAAAACACGATCTTGTATTACGCGAAAACTGAGCCGATTTCGGCGAAAACGACGTTTGTAACAGGGTCTAAATGGCATAATGAAGCTTCTAAAACGCTTCTTTCGCAATTTAAATCGACCATTTTTGCACAAAACACGATCTTTTATTACGCGAAAACCGAGCTGATTTCGGCGAAAACGACGTTTGTAACAGGGTCTAAATGGCCTAATGAAGCTTCTAAAACGCTTCTTTCGCAATTTAAATCGGCCATTTTTGCACAAAACACGATCTTTTATTACGCGAAAACCGAGCTGATTTCGGCGAAAACGACGTTTGTAACAGGGTCTAAATGGCCTAATGAAGCTTCTAAAACGCTTCTTTCGCAATTTAAATCGGCCATTTTTGCACAAAACACGATCTTTTATTACGCGAAAACCGAGCTGATTTCGGCGAAAACGACGTTTGTAACAGGGTCTAAATGGCCTAATGAAGCTTCTAAAACGCTTCTTTCGCAATTTAAATCGGCCATTTTTGCACAAAACACGATCTTGTATTACGCGAAAACCGAGCTGATTTCGGCGAAAACGACGTTTGTAACTGGTTCTAAATCGGGTAATGAAGATCCTGAAAGGCTTCTTTGTGATCAGAAAACGGTAGTTTTTACACAAAACACGATCTTGTATTACGCGAAAACCGAGCTGATTTCGGCGAAAACGACGTTTGTAACAGGGTCTAAATGGCCTAATGAAGGTTCTAAAACGCTTCTTTCGCAATTTAAATCGGCCATTTTTCCACAAAACACGATCTTGTATTACGCGAAAACTGAGCCGATTTCGGCGAAAACGACGTTTGTAACAGGGTCTAAATGGCCTAATGAAGCTTCTAAAACGCTTCTTTCGCAATTTAAATCGGCCATTTTTCCACAAAACACGATCTTTTATTACGCGAAAACCGAGCTGATTTCGGCGAAAACGACGTTTGTAACAGGGTCTAAATGGCCTAATGAAGCTTCTAAAACGCTTCTTTCGCAATTTAAATCGGCCATTTTTCCACAAAACACGATCTTTTATTACGCGAAAACCGAGCTGATTTCGGCGAAAACGACGTTTGTAACAGGGTCTAAATGGCCCAATGAAGCTTCTAAAACGCTTCTTTCGCAATTTAAATCGGCCATTTTTGCACAAAACACGATCTTTTATTACGCGAAAACCGAGCTGATTTCGGCGAAAACGACGTTTGTAACAGGGTCTAAATGGCCCAATGAAGCTTCTAAAACGCTTCTTTCGCAATTTAAATCGGCCATTTTTGCAGAAAACACGATCTTGTATTACGCGAAAACCGAGCTGATTTCGGCGAAAACGACGTTTGTAACAGGGTCTAAATGGCCTTATGAAGCTTCTAAAACGCTTCTTTCGCAATTTAAATCGGCCATTTTTGCACAAAACACGATCTTGTATTACGCGAAAACTGAGCCGATTTCGGCGAAAACGACGTTTGTAACAGGGTCTAAATGGCCTAATGAAGCTTCTAAAACGCTTCTTTCGCAATTTAAATCGACCATTTTTGCACAAAACACGATCTTTTATTACGCGAAAACCGAGCTGATTTCGGCGAAAACGACGTTTGTAACAGGGTCTAAATGGCCTAATGAAGCTTCTAAAACGCTTCTTTCGCAATTTAAATCGGCCATTTTTCCACAAAACACGATCTTTTATTACGCGAAAACCGAGCCGATTTCGGCGAAAACGACGTTTGTAACAGGGTCTAAATGGCCTAATGAAGCTTCTAAAACGCTTCTTTCGCAATTTAAATCGGCCATTTTTCCACAAAACACGATCTTTTATTACGCGAAAACCGAGCTAATTTCGGCGAAAACGACGTTTGTAACAGGGTCTAAATGGCCTAATGAAGCTTCTAAAACGCTTCTTTCGCAATTTAAATCGGCCATTTTTGCACAAAACACGATCTTTTATTACGCGAAAACCGAGCTGATTTCGGCGAAAACGACGTTTGTAACAGGGTCTAAATGGCCTAATGAAGCTTCTAAAACGCTTCTTTCGCAATTTAAATCGGCCATTTTTGCACAAAACACGATCTTTTATTACGCAAAAACCGAGCTGATTTCGGCGAAAACGACGTTTGTAACAGGGTCTAAATGGCCTAATGAAGCTTCTAAAACGCTTCTTTCGCAATTTAAATCGGCCATTTTTGCACAAAACACGATCTTGTATTACGCGAAAACCGAGCTGATTTCGGCGAAAACGACGTTTGTAACAGGGTCTAAATGGCCTAATGAAGCTTCTAAAACGCTTCTTTGTGATCAGAAAACGGTAGTTTTTACACAAAACACGATCTTGTATTACGCGAAAACCGAGCTGATTTCGGCGAAAACGACGTTTGTAACAGGGTCTAAATGGCCTAATGAAGCTTCTAAAACGCTTCTTTCGCAATTTAAATCGGCCATTTTTTCCACAAAACACGATCTTTTATTACGCGAAAACTGAGCCGATTTCGGCGAAAACGACGTTTGTAACAGGGTCTAAATGGCCTAATGAAGCTTCTAAAACGCTTCTTTCGCAATTTAAATCGGCCATTTTTCCACAAAACACGATCTTTTATTACGCGAAAACCGAGCTGATTTCGGCGAAAACGACGTTTGTAACAGGGTCTAAATGGCCTAATGAAGCTTCTAAAACGCTTCTTTCGCAATTTAAATCGGCCATTTTTCCACAAAACACGATCTTTTATTACGCGAAAACCGAGCTGATTTCGGCGAAAACGACGTTTGTAACAGGGTCTAAATGGCCTAATGAAGCTTCTAAAACGCTTCTTTCGCAATTAAAATCGGCCATTTTTGCACAAAACACGATCTTTTATTACGCGAAAACCGAGCTGATTTCGGCGAAAACGACGTTTGTAACAGGGTCTAAATGGCCCAATGAAGCTTCTAAAACGCTTCTTTCGCAATTTAAATCGGCCATTTTTGCACAAAACACGATCTTGTATTACGCGAAAACCGAGCTGATTTCGGCGAAAACGACGTTTGTAACAGGGTCTAAATGGCCTAATGAAGCTTCTAAAACGCTTCTTTCGCAATTTAAATCGGCCATTTTTCCACAAAACACGATCTTGTATTACGCGAAAACTGAGCCGATTTCGGCGAAAACGACGTTTGTAACAGGGTCTAAATGGCCTAATGAAGCTTCTAAAACGCTTCTTTCGCAATTTAAATCGGCCATTTTTGCACAAAACACGATCTTTTATTACGCGAAAACCGAGCTGATTTCGGCGAAAACGACGTTTGTAACAGGGTCTAAATGGCCCAATGAAGCTTCTAAAACGCTTCTTTCGCAATTTAAATCGGCCATTTTTGCACAAAACACGATCTTGTATTACGCGAAAACCGAGCTGATTTCGGCGAAAACGACGTTTGTAACAGGGTCTAAATGGCCTAATGAAGCTTATAAAACGCTTCTTTCGCAATTTAAATCGGCCATTTTTGCACAAAACACGATCTTGTATTACGCGAAAACTGAGCCGATTTCGGCGAAAACGACGTTTGTAACAGGGTCTAAATGGCCTAATGAAGCTTCTAAAACGCTTCTTTCGCAATTTAAATCGGCCATTTTTGCACAAAACACGATCTTGTATTACGCGAAAACTGAGCCGATTTCGGCGAAAACGACGTTTGTAACAGGGTCTAAATGGCCTAATGAAGCTTCTAAAACGCTTCTTTCGCAATTTAAATCGGCCATTTTTGCACAAAACACGATCTTTTATTACGCGAAAACCGAGCTGATTTCGGCGAAAACGACGTTTGTAACAGGGTCTAAATGGCCTAATGAAGCTTCTAAAACGCTTCTTTCGCAATTTAAATCGGCCATTTTTCCACAAAACACGATCTTTTATTACGCGAAAACCGAGCCGATTTCGGCGAAAACGACGTTTGTAACAGGGTCTAAATGGCCTAATGAAGCTTCTAAAACGCTTCTTTCGCAATTTAAATCGGCCATTTTTCCACAAAACACGATCTTTTATTACGCGAAAACTGAGCCGATTTCGGCGAAAACGACGTTTGTAACAGGGTCTAAATGGCCTAATGAAGCTTCTAAAACGCTTCTTTCGCAATTTAAATCGGCCATTTTTGCACAAAACACGATCTTATATTACGCGAAAACCGAGCTGATTTCGGCGAAAACGACGTTTGTAACAGGGTCTAAATGGCCTAATGAAGCTTCTAAAACGCTTCTTTCGCAATTTAAATCGGCCATTTTTGCACAAAACACGATCTTTTATTACGCGAAAACCGAGCTGATTTCGGCGAAAACGACGTTTGTAACAGGGTCTAAATGGCCTAATGAAGCTTCTAAAACGCTTCTTTCGCAATTTAAATCGGCCATTTTTGCACAAAACACGATCTTGTATTACGCGAAAACCGAGCTCATTTCGGCGAAAACGACGTTTGTAACTCGTTCTAAATCGGGTAATGAAGATCCTGAAAGGCTTCTTTGTGATCAGAAAACGGTAGTTTTTACACAAAACACGATCTTGTATTACGCGAAAACCGAGCTGATTTCGGCGAAAACGACGTTTGTAACAGGGTCTAAATGGCCTAATGAAGCTTCTAAAACGCTTCTTTCGCAATTTAAATCGGCCATTTTTCCACAAAACACGATCTTTTATTACGCGAAAACTGAGCCGATTTCGGCGAAAACGACGTTTGTAACAGGGTCTAAATGGCCTAATGAAGCTTCTAAAACGCTTCTTTCGCAATTTAAATCGGCCATTTTTCCACAAAACACGATCTTTTATTACGCGAAAACCGAGCTGATTTCGGCGAAAACGACGTTTGTAACAGGGTCTAAATGGCCTAATGAAGCTTCTAAAACGCTTCTTTCGCAATTTAAATCGGCCATTTTTCCACAAAACACGATCTTTTATTACGCGAAAACCGAGCTGATTTCGGCGAAAACGACGTTTGTAACAGGGTCTAAATGGCCTAATGAAGCTTCTAAAACGCTTCTTTCGCAATTTAAATCGGCCATTTTTGCACAAAACACGATCTTTTATTACGCGAAAACCGAGCTGATTTCGGCGAAAACGACGTTTGTAACAGGGTCTAAATGGCCTAATGAAGCTTCTAAAACGCTTCTTTCGCAATTTAAATCGGCCATTTTTCCACAAAACACGATCTTTTATTACGCGAAAACCGAGCCGATTTCGGCGAAAACGACGTTTGTAACAGGGTCTAAATGGCCTAATGAAGCTTCTAAAACGCTTCTTTCGCAATTTAAATCGGCCATTTTTCCACAAAACACGATCTTTTATTACGCGAAAACTGAGCCGATTTCGGCGAAAACGACGTTTGTAACAGGGTCTAAATGGCCTAATGAAGCTTCTAAAACGCTTCTTTCGCAATTTAAATCGGCCATTTTTGCACAAAACACGATCTTATATTACGCGAAAACCGAGCTGATTTCGGCGAAAACGACGTTTGTAACAGGGTCTAAATGGCCTAATGAAGCTTCTAAAACGCTTCTTTCGCAATTTAAATCGGCCATTTTTGCACAAAACACGATCTTTTATTACGCGAAAACCGACCTGATTTCGGCGAAAACGACGTTTGTAACAGGGTCTAAATGGCCTAATGAAGCTTCTAAAACGCTTCTTTCGCAATTTAAATCGGCCATTTTTGCACAAAACACGATCTTGTATTACGCGAAAACCGAGCTCATTTCGGCGAAAACGACGTTTGTAACTCGTTCTAAATCGGGTAATGAAGATCCTGAAAGGCTTCTTTGTGATCAGAAAACGGTAGTTTTTACACAAAACACGATCTTGTATTACGCGAAAACCGAGCTGATTTCGGCGAAAACGACGTTTGTAACAGGGTCTAAATGGCCTAATGAAGCTTCTAAAACGCTTCTTTCGCAATTTAAATCGGCCATTTTTCCACAAAACACGATCTTTTATTACGCGAAAACTGAGCCGATTTCGGCGAAAACGACGTTTGTAACAGGGTCTAAATGGCCTAATGAAGCTTCTAAAACGCTTCTTTCGCAATTTAAATCGGCCATTTTTCCACAAAACACGATCTTTTATTACGCGAAAACCGAGCTGATTTCGGCGAAAACGACGTTTGTAACAGGGTCTAAATGGCCTAATGAAGCTTCTAAAACGCTTCTTTCGCAATTTAAATCGGCCATTTTTCCACAAAACACGATCTTTTATTACGCGAAAACCGAGCTGATTTCGCCGAAAACGACGTTTGTAACAGGGTCTAAATGGCCTAATGAAGCTTCTAAAACGCTTCTTTCGCAATTTAAATCGGCCATTTTTGCACAAAACACGATCTTGTATTACGCGAAAACTGAGCCGATTTCGGCGAAAACGACGTTTGTAACAGGGTCTAAATGGCCTAATGAAGCTTCTAAAACGCTTCTTTCGCAATTTAAATCGGCCATTTTTTGCACAAAACACGATCTTTTATTACGCGAAAACCGAGCTGATTTCGGCGAAAACGACGTTTGTAACAGGGTCTAAATGGCCTAATGAAGCTTCTAAAACGCTTCTTTCGCAATTTAAATCGGCCATTTTTCCACAAAACACGATCTTTTATTACGCGAAAACCGAGCCGATTTCGGCGAAAACGACGTTTGTAACAGGGTCTAAATGGCCTAATGAAGCTTCTAAAACGCTTCTTTCGCAATTTAAATCGGCCATTTTTCCACAAAACACGATCTTTTATTACGCGAAAACTGAGCCGATTTCGGCGAAAACGACGTTTGTAACGGGGTCTAAATGGCCTAATGAAGCTTCTAAAACGCTTCTTTCGCAATTTAAATCGGCCATTTTTGCACAAAACACGATCTTATATTACGCGAAAACCGAGCTGATTTCGGCGAAAACGACGTTTGTAACAGGGTCTAAATGGCCTAATGAAGCTTCTAAAACGCTTCTTTCGCAATTTAAATCGGCCATTTTTGCACAAAAACACGATCTTTTATTACGCGAAAACCGAGCTGATTTCGGCGAAAACGACGTTTGTAACAGGGTCTAAATGGCCTAATGAAGCTTCTAAAACGCTTCTTTCGCAATTTAAATCGGCCATTTTTGCACAAAACACGATCTTGTATTACGCGAAAACCGAGCTCATTTCGGCGAAAACGACGTTTGTAACTGGTTCTAAATCGGGTAATGAAGATCCTGAAAGGCTTCTTTGTGATCAGAAAACGGTAGTTTTTACACAAAACACGATCTTGTATTACGCGAAAATCGAGCTGATTTCGGCGAAAACGACGTTTGTAACAGGGTCTAAATGGCCTAATGAAGGTTCTAAAACGCTTCTTTCGCAATTTAAATCGGCCATTTTTCCACAAAACACGATCTTTTATTACGCGAAAACTGAGCCGATTTCGGCGAAAACGACGTTTGTAACAGGGTCTAAATGGCCTAATGAAGCTTCTAAAACGCTTCTTTCGCAATTTAAATCGGCCATTTTTCCACAAAACACGATCTTTTATTACGCGAAAACCGAGCTGATTTCGGCGAAAACGACGTTTGTAACAGGGTCTAAATGGCCCAATGAAGCTTCTAAAACGCTTCTTTCGCAATTTAAATCGGCCATTTTTGCACAAAACACGATCTTGTATTACGCGAAAACCGAGCTGATTTCGGCGAAAACGACGTTTGTAACAGGGTCTAAATGGCCTTATGAAGCTTCTAAAACGCTTCTTTCGCAATTTAAATCGGCCATTTTTGCACAAAACACGATCTTGTATTACGCGAAAACTGAGCCGATTTCGGCGAAAACGACGTTTGTAACAGGGTCTAAATGGCCTAATGAAGCTTCTAAAACGCTTCTTTCGCAATTTAAATCGACCATTTTTGCACAAAACACGATCTTTTATTACGCGAAAACCGAGCTGATTTCGGCGAAAACGACGTTTGTAACAGGGTCTAAATGGCCTAATGATGCTTCTAAAACGCTTCTTTCGCAATTTAAATCGGCCATTTTTCCACAAAACACGATCTTTTATTACGCGAAAACCGAGCTGATTTCGGCGAAAACGACGTTTGTAACAGGGTCTAAATGGCCTAATGAAGCTTCTAAAACGCTTCTTTCGCAATTTAAATCGGCCATTTTTGCACAAAACACGATCTTGTATTACGCGAAAACCGAGCTGATTTCGGCGAAAACGACGTTTGTAACAGGGTCTAAATGGCCTAATGAAGCTTCTAAAACGCTTCTTTCGCAATTTAAATCGGCCATTTTTCCACAAAACACGATCTTTTATTACGCGAAAACCGAGCTGATTTCGGCGAAAACGACGTTTGTAACAGGGTCTAAATGGCCTAATGAAGCTTCTAAAACGCTTCTTTGTGATCAGAAAACGGTAGTTTTTACACAAAACACGATCTTGTATTACGCGAAAACCGAGCTGATTTCGGCGAAAACGACGTTTGTAACAGGGTCTAAATGGCCTAATGAAGCTTCTAAAACGCTTCTTTCGCAATTTAAATCGGCCATTTTTCCACAAAACACGATCTTTTATTACGCGAAAACTGAGCCGATTTCGGCGAAAACGACGTTTGTAACAGGGTCTAAATGGCCTAATGAAGCTTCTAAAACGCTTCTTTCGCAATTTAAATCGGCCATTTTTCCACAAAACACGATCTTTTATTACGCGAAAACCGAGCTGATTTCGGCGAAAACGACGTTTGTAACAGGGTCTAAATGGCCTAATGAAGCTTCTAAAACGCTTCTTTCGCAATTTAAATCGGCCATTTTTCCACAAAACACGATCTTTTATTACGCGAAAACCGAGCTGATTTCGGCGAAAACGACGTTTGTAACAGGGTCTAAATGGCCTAATGAAGCTTCTAAAACGCTTCTTTCGCAATTAAAATCGGCCATTTTTGCACAAAACACGATCTTTTATTACGCGAAAACCGAGCTGATTTCGGCGAAAACGACGTTTGTAACAGGGTCTAAATGGCCCAATGAAGCTTCTAAAACGCTTCTTTCGCAATTTAAATCGGCCATTTTTGCACAAAACACGATCTTGTATTACGCGAAAACCGAGCTGATTTCGGCGAAAACGACGTTTGTAACAGGGTCTAAATGGCCTAATGAAGCTTCTAAAACGCTTCTTTCGCAATTTAAATCGGCCATTTTTCCACAAAACACGATCTTGTATTACGCGAAAACTGAGCCGATTTCGGCGAAAACGACGTTTGTAACAGGGTCTAAATGGCCTAATGAAGCTTCTAAAACGCTTCTTTCGCAATTTAAATCGGCCATTTTTGCACAAAACACGATCTTTTATTACGCGAAAACCGAGCTGATTTCGGCGAAAACGACGTTTGTAACAGGGTCTAAATGGCCCAATGAAGCTTCTAAAACGCTTCTTTCGCAATTTAAATCGGCCATTTTTGCACAAAACACGATCTTGTATTACGCGAAAACCGAGCTGATTTCGGCGAAAACGACGTTTGTAACAGAGTCTAAATGGCCTAATGAAGCTTTTAAAACGCTTCTTTCGCAATTTAAATCGGCCATTTTTGCACAAAACACGATCTTGTATTACGCGAAAACTGAGCCGATTTCGGCGAAAACGACGTTTGTAACAGGGTCTAAATGGCCTAATGAAGCTTCTAAAACGCTTCTTTCGCAATTTAAATCGGCCATTTTTGCACAAAACACGATCTTGTATTACGCGAAAACTGAGCCGATTTCGGCGAAAACGACGTTTGTAACAGGGTCTAAATGGCCTAATGAAGCTTCTAAAACGCTTCTTTCGCAATTTAAATCGGCCATTTTTGCACAAAACACGATCTTTTATTACGCGAAAACCGAGCTGATTTCGGCGAAAACGACGTTTGTAACAGGGTCTAAATGGCCTAATGAAGCTTCTAAAACGCTTCTTTCGCAATTTAAATCGGCCATTTTTCCACAAAACACGATCTTTTATTACGCGAAAACCGAGCCGATTTCGGCGAAAACGACGTTTGTAACAGGGTCTAAATGGCCTAATGAAGCTTCTAAAACGCTTCTTTCGCAATTTAAATCGGCCATTTTTCCACAAAACACGATCTTTTATTACGCGAAAACTGAGCCGATTTCGGCGAAAACGACGTTTGTAACAGGGTCTAAATGGCCTAATGAAGCTTCTAAAACGCTTCTTTCGCAATTTAAATCGGCCATTTTTGCACAAAACACGATCTTATATTACGCGAAAACCGAGCTGATTTCGGCGAAAACGACGTTTGTAACAGGGTCTAAATGGCCTAATGAAGCTTCTAAAACGCTTCTTTTGCAATTTAAATCGGCCATTTTTGCACAAAACACGATCTTTTATTACGCGAAAACCGAGCTGATTTCGGCGAAAACGACGTTTGTAACAGGGTCTAAATGGCCTAATGAAGCTTCTAAAACGCTTCTTTCGCAATTTAAAATCGGCCATTTTTGCACAAAACACGATCTTGTATTACGCGAAAACCGAGCTCATTTCGGCGAAAACGACGTTTGTAACTGGTTCTAAATCGGGTAATGAAGATCCTGAAAGGCTTCTTTGTGATCAGAAAACGGTAGTTTTTACACAAAACACGATCTTGTATTACGCGAAAATCGAGCTGATTTCGGCGAAAACGAAGTTTGTAACAGGGTCTAAATGGCCTAATGAAGGTTCTAAAACGCTTCTTTCGCAATTTAAATCGGCCATTTTTTCCACAAAACACGATCTTTTATTACGCGAAAACTGAGCCGATTTCGGCGAAAACGACGTTTGTAACAGGGTCTAAATGGCCTAATGAAGCTTCTAAAACGCTTCTTTCGCAATTTAAATCGACCATTTTTTGCACAAAACACGATCTTTTATTACGCGAAAACCGAGCTGATTTCGGCGAAAACGACGTTTGTAACAGGGTCTAAATGGCCTAATGAAGCTTCTAAAACGCTTCTTTCGCAATTAAATCGGCCATTTTTCCACAAAACACGATCTTTTATTACGCGAAAACCGAGCTGATTTCGGCGAAAACGACGTTTGTAACAGGGTCTAAATGGCCTAATGAAGCTTCTAAAACGCTTCTTTCGCAATTTAAATCGGCCATTTTTCCACAAAACACGATCTTTTATTACGCGAAAACCGAGCTGATTTCGGCGAAAACGACGTTTGTAACAGGGTCTAAATGGCCCAATGAAGCTTCTAAAAAGCTTCTTTCGCAATTTAAATCGGCCATTTTTGCACAAAACACGATCTTGTATTTCGCGAAAACAGAGCTGATTTCGGCGAAAACGACGTTTGTAACAGGGTCTAAATGGCCTAATGAAGCTTCTAAAACGCTTCTTTCGCAATTTAAATCGGCCATTTTTGCACAAAACACGATCTTTTATTACGCGAAAACCGAGCCGATTTCGGCGAAAAACGACGTTTGTAACAGGGTCTAAATGGCCTAATGAAGCTTCTAAAACGCTTCTTTCGCAATTTAAATCGGCCATTTTTCCACAAAACACGATCTTTTATTACGCGATAACTGAGCCGATTTCGGCGAAAACGACGTTTGTAACAGGATCTAAATGGCCTAATGAAGCTTCTAAAACGCTTCTTTCGCAATTTAAATCGGCCATTTTTCCACAAAACACGATCTTTTATTACGCGAAAACCGAGCTGATTTCGGCGAAAACGACGTTTGTAACAGGGTCTAAATGGCCTAATGAAGCTTCTAAAACGCTTCTTTCGCAATTTAAATCGGCCATTTTTGCACAAAACACGATCTTGTATTACGCGAAAACCGAGCTGATTTCGGCGAAAACGACGTTTGTAACAGGGTCTAAATGGCCTAATGAAAGCTTCTAAAACGCTTCTTTCGCAATTTAAATCGGCCATTTTTCCACAAAACACGATCTTTTATTACGCGAAAACCGAGCTGATTTCGGCGAAAACGACGTTTGTAACAGGGTCTAAATGGCCTAATGAAAGCTTCTAAAACGCTTCTTTGTGATCAGAAAACGGTAGTTTTTACACAAAACACGATCTTGTATTACGCGAAAACCGAGCTGATTTCGGCGAAAACGACGTTTGTAACAGGGTCTAAATGGCCTAATGAAGCTTCTAAAACGCTTCTTTCGCAATTTAAATCGGCCATTTTTCCACAAAACACGATCTTTTATTACGCGAAAACTGAGCCGATTTCGGCGAAAACGACGTTTGTAACAGGGTCTAAATGGCCTAATGAAGCTTCTAAAACGCTTCTTTCGCAATTTAAATCGGCCATTTTCCACAAAACACGATCTTTTTATTACGCGAAAACTGAGCCGATTTCGGCGAAAACGACGTTTGTAACAGGGTCTAAATGGCCTAATGAAGCTTCTAAAACGCTTCTTTCGCAATTTAAATCGGCCATTTTTGCACAAAAACACGATCTTTTATTATGCGAAAACCGAGCTGATTTCGGCGAAAACGACGTTTGTAACAGGGTCTAAATGGCCTAATGAAGCTTCTAAAACGCTTCTTCGCAATTTAAATCGGCCATTTTTCCACAAAACACGATCTTTTATTACGCGAAAACCGAGCTGATTTCGGCGAAAACGACGTTTGTAACAGGGTCTAAATGGCCTAATGAAGCTTCTAAAACGCTTCTTTCGCAATTTAAATCGGCCATTTTTGCACAAAACACGATCTTGTATTACGCGAAAACTGAGCCGATTTCGGCGAAAACGACGTTTGTAACAGGGTCTAAATGGCCTAATGAAGCTTCTAAAACGCTTCTTTCGCAATTTAAATCGGCCATTTTTGCACAAAACACGATCTTGTATTACGCGAAAACTGAGCCGATTTCGGCGAAAACGACGTTTGTAACAGGGTCTAAATGGCCTAATGAAGCTTCTAAAACGCTTCTTTCGCAATTTAAATCGGCCATTTTTGCACAAAACACGATCTTGTATTACGCGAAAACTGAGCCGATTTCGGCGAAAAACGACGTTTGTAACAGGGTCTAAATGGCCTAATGAAGCTTCTAAAACGCTTCTTTCGCAATTTAAATCGGCCATTTTTCCACAAAACACGATCTTTTATTACGCGAAAAACGAGCTGATTTCGGCGAAAACGACGTTTGTAACAGGGTCTAAATGGCCTAATGAAGCTTCTAAAACGCTTCTTTCGCAATTTAAATCGGCCTTTTTCCACAAAACACGATCTTTTATTACGCGAAAAACGAGCTGATTTCGGCGAAAACGACGTTTGTAACAGGGTCTAAATGGCCTAATGAAGCTTCTAAAAACGCTTCTTTCGCAATTTAAATCGGCCATTTTTGCACAAAACACGATCTTTTATTACGCGAAAACCGAGCTGATTTCGGCGAAACGACGTTTGTAACAGGGTCTAAATGGCCTAATGAAGCTTCTAAAACGCTTCTTTCGCAATTTAAATCGGCCATTTTTGCACAAAACACGATCTTGTATTACGCGAAAACCGAGCTCATTTCGGCGAAAACGACGTTTGTAACTGGTTCTAAATCGGGTAATGAAGATCCTGAAAGGCTTCTTAGCAATTTAAATCGGCCATTTTTCCACAAAACACGATCTTGTATTACGCGAAAACCGAGCTGATTTCGGCGAAAACGACGTTTGTAACAGGGTCTAAATGGCCTAATGAAGGTTCTAAAACGCTTCTTTCGCAATTTAAATCGGCCATTTTTCCACAAAAACACGATCTTTTATTACGCGAAAACTGAGCCGATTTCGGCGAAAACGACGTTTGTAACAGGGTCTAAATGGCCTAATGAAGCTTCTAAAACGCTTCTTTCGCAATTTAAATCGGCCATTTTTCCACAAAACACGATCTTTTATTACGCGAAAAACCGAGTTGATTTCGGCGAAAACGACGTTTGTAACAGGGTCTAAATGGCCTAATGAAGCTTCTAAAACGCTTCTTTCGCAATTTAAATCGGCCATTTTTCCACAAAACACGATCTTTTATTACGCGAAAACCGAGCTGATTTCGGCGAAAACGACGTTTGTAACAGGGTCTAAATGGCCTAATGAAGCTTCTAAAAGGCTTCTTTCGCAATTTAAATCGGCCATTTTTGCACAAAACACGATCTTTTATTACGCGAAAACCGAGCTGATTTCGGCGAAAACGACGTTTGTAACAGGGTCTAAATGGGCCTAATGAAGCTTCTAAAACGCTTCTTTCGCAATTTAAATCGGCCATTTTTCCACAAAACACGATCTTTTATTACGCGAAAACCGAGCCGATTTCGGCGAAAACGACGTTTGTAACAGGGTCTAAATGGCCTAATGAAGCTTCTAAAACGCTTCTTTCGCAACTTAAATCGGCCATTTTTCCACAAAACACGATCTTTTATTACGCGAAAACTGAGCCGATTTCGGCGAAAACGACGTTTGTAACAGGGTCTAAATGGCCTAATGAAGCTTCTAAAACGCTTCTTTCGCAATTTAAATCGGCCATTTTTGCACAAAACACGATCTTATATTACGCGAAAACCGAGCCGATTTCGGCGAAAACGACGTTTGTAACAGGGTCTAAATGGCCTAATGAAGCTTCTAAAACGCTCTTTCGCAATTTAAATCGGCCATTTTTGCACAAAACACGATCTTTTATTACGCGAAAACCGAGCTGATTTCGGCGAAAACGACGTTTGTAACAGGGTCTAAATGGCCTAATGAAGCTTCTAAAACGCTTCTTTCGCAATTTAAATCGGCCATTTTTGCACAAAACACGATCTTGTATTACGCGAAAACCGAGCTCATTTCGGCGAAAACGACGTTTGTAACTGGTTCTAAATCGGGTAATGAAGATCCTGAAAGGCTTCTTTGTGATCAGAAAACGGTAGTTTTTTACACAAAACACGATCTTGTATTACGCGAAAATCGAGCTGATTTCGGCGAAAACGACGTTTGTAACAGGGTCTAAATGGCCTAATGAAGGTTCTAAAACGCTTCTTTCGCAATTTAAATCGGCCATTTTTCCACAAAACACGATCTTTTATTACGCGAAAACTGAGCCGATTTCGGCGAAAACGACGTTTGTAACAGGGTCTAAATGGCCTAATGAAGCTTCTAAAACGCTTCTTTCGCAATTTAAATCGGCCCATTTTTCCACAAAACACGATCTTTTATTACGCGAAAACTGAGCCGATTTCGGCGAAAACGACGTTTGTAACAGGGTCTAAATGGCCTAATGAAGCTTCTAAAACGCTTCTTTCGCAATTTAAATCGGCCATTTTTCCACAAAACACGATCTTTTATTACGCGAAAACCGAGCTGATTTCGGCGAAAACGACGTTTGTAACAGGGTCTAAATGGCCTAATGAAGCTTCTAAAACGCTTCTTTCGCAATTTAAATCGGCCAATTTTTGCACAAAACACGATCTTGTATTACGCGAAAACTGAGCCGATTTCGGCGAAAACGACGTTTGTAACAGGGTCTAAATGGCCTAATGAAGCTTCTAAAACGCTTCTTTCGCAATTTAAATCGGCCATTTTTGCACAAAACACGATCTTTTATTACGCGAAAACCGAGCTGATTTCGGCGAAAACGACGTTTGTAACAGGGTCTAAATGGCCCAATGAAGCTTCTAAAACGCTTCTTTCGCAATTTAAATCGGCCATTTTTGCACAAAACACGATCTTGTATTACGCGAAAACCGAGCTGATTTCGGCGAAAACGACGTTTGTAACAGGGTCTAAATGGCCTAATGAAGCTTCTAAAACGCTTCTTTCGCAATTTAAATCGGCCATTTTTGCACAAAACACGATCTTGTATTACGCGAAAACTGAGCCGATTTCGGCGAAAACGACGTTTGTAACAGGGTCTAAATGGCCTAATGAAGCTTCTAAAACGCTTCTTTTGCAATTTAAATCGACCATTTTTGCACAAAACACGATCTTTTATTACGCGAAAACCGAGCTGATTTCGGCGAAAAACGACGTTTGTAACAGGGTCTAAATGGCCTAATGAAGCTTCTAAAACGCTTCTTTCGCAATTTAAATCGGCCATTTTTCCACAAAACACGATCTTTTATTACGCGAAAACCGAGCTGATTTCGGGCGAAAACGACGTTTGTAACAGGGTCTAAATGGCCTAATGAAGCTTCTAAAACGCTTCTTTCGCAATTTAAATCGGCCATTTTTCCACAAAACACGATCTTTTATTACGCGAAAACCGAGCTGATTTCGGCGAAAACGACGTTTGTAACAGGGTCTAAATGGCCCAATGAAGCTTCTAAAAAGCTTCTTTCGCAATTTAAATCGGCCATTTTTGCACAAAACACGATCTTGTATTACGCGAAAACCGAGCTGATTTCGGCGAAAACGACGTTTGTAACAGGGTCTAAATGGCCTAATGAAGCTTCTAAAACGCTTCTTTCGCAGATTTAAATCGGCCATTTTTGCACAAAACACGATCTTTTATTACGCGAAAACCGAGCCGATTTCGGCGAAAACGACGTTTGTAACAGGGTCTAAATGGCCTAATGAAGCTTCTAAAACGCTTCTTTCGCAATTTAAATCGGCCATTTTTGCACAAAACACGATCTTTTATTACGCGAAAACCGAGCTGATTTCGGCGAAAACGACGTTTGTAACAGGGTCTAAATGGCCTAATGAAGCTTCTAAAACGCTTCTTTCGCAATTTAAATCGGCCATTTTTCCACAAAACACGATCTTTTATTACGCGAAAACTGAGCCGATTCGGCGAAAACGACGTTTGTAACAGGGTCTAAATGGCCTAATGAAGCTTCTAAAACGCTTCTTTCGCAATTTAAATCGGCCATTTTTCCACAAAACACGATCTTTTATTACGCGAAAAACTGAGCCGATTTCGGCGAAAACGACGTTTGTAACAGGGTCTAAATGGCCTAATGAAGCTTCTAAAACGCTTCTTTCGCAATTTAAATCGGCCATTTTTCCACAAAACACGATCTTTTATTACGCGAAACCGAGCTGATTTCGGCGAAAACGACGTTTGTAACAGGGTCTAAATGGCCTAATGAAGCTTCTAAAACGCTTCTTTCGCAATTTAAATCGGCCATTTTTGCACAAAACACGATCTTGTATTACGCGAAAACTGAGCCGATTTCGGCGAAAACGACGTTTGTAACAGGGTCTAAATGGCCTAATGAAGCTTCTAAAACGCTTCTTTCGCAATTTAAATCGGCCATTTTTGCACAAAACACGATCTTTTATTACGCGAAAACCGAGCTGATTTCGGCGAAAACGACGTTTGTAACAGGGTCTAAATGGCCCAATGAAGCTTCTAAAACGCTTCTTTCGCAATTTAAATCGGCCATTTTTGCACAAAACACGATCTTGTATTACGCGAAAACCGAGCTGATTTCGCGAAAACGACGTTTGTAACAGGGTCTAAATGGCCTAATGAAGCTTCTAAAACGCTTCTTTCGCAATTTAAATCGCCATTTTTGCACAAAACACGATCTTGTATTACGCGAAAACTGAGCCGATTTCGGCGAAAACGACGTTTGTAACAGGGTCTAAATGGCCTAATGAAGCTTCTAAAACGCTTCTTTTGCAATTTAAATCGACCATTTTTGCACAAAACACGATCTTTTATTACGCGAAAACCGAGCTGATTTCGGCGAAAACGACGTTTGTAACAGGGTCTAAATGGCCTAATGAAGCTTCTAAAACGCTTCTTTCGCAATTTAAATCGGCCATTTTTGCACAAAACACGATCTTTTATTACGCGAAAACCGAGCTGATTTCGGCGAAAACGACGTTTGTAACAGGGTCTAAATGGCCTAATGAAGCTTCTAAAACGCTTCTTTCGCAATTTAAATCGGCCATTTTTCCACAAAACACGATCTTGTATTACGCGAAAACCGAGCTGATTTCGGCGAAAACGACGTTTGTAACAGGGTCTAAATGGCCTAATGAAGCTTCTAAAACGCTTCTTTCGCAATTTAAATCGGCCATTTTTCCACAAAACACGATCTTTTATTACGCGAAAACCGAGCTGATTTCGGCGAAAACGACGTTTGTAACAGGGTCTAAATGGCCTAATGAAGCTTCTAAAACGCTTCTTTGTGATCAGAAAACGGTAGTTTTTACACAAAACACGATCTTGTATTACGCGAAAACCGAGCTGATTTCGGCGAAAACGACGTTTGTAACAGGGTCTAAATGGCCTAATGAAGCTTCTAAAACGCTTCTTTTCGCAATTTAAAATCGGCCATTTTTCCACAAAACACGATCTTTTATTACGCGAAAACTGAGCCGATTTCGGCGAAAACGACGTTTGTAACAGGGTCTAAATGGCCTAATGAAGCTTCTAAAACGCTTCTTTCGCAATTTAAATCGGCCATTTTTCCACAAAACACGATCTTTTATTACGCGAAAACCGAGCTGATTTACCGAGCTGATTTCGGCGAAAACGACGTTTGTAACAGGGTCTAAATGGCCTAATGAAGCTTCTAAAACGCTTCTTTCGCAATTTAAATCGGCCATTTTTCCACAAAACACGATCTTTTATTACGCGAAAACCGAGCTGATTTTCGGCGAAAACGACGTTTGTAACAGGGTCTAAATGGCCTAATGAAGCTTCTAAAACGCTTCTTTCGCAATTAAAATCGGCCATTTTTGCACAAAACACGATCTTTTATTACGCGAAAACCGAGCTGATTTCGGCGAAAACGACGTTTGTAACAGGGTCTAAATGGCCCAATGAAGCTTCTAAAACGCTTCTTTCGCAATTTAAATCGGCCATTTTTGCACTAAAACACGATCTTGTATTACGCGAAAACCGAGCTGATTTCGGCGAAAACGACGTTTGTAACAGGGTCTAAATGGCCTAATGAAGCTTCTAAAACGCTTCTTTCGCAATTTAAATCGGCCATTTTTCCACAAAACACGATCTTGTATTACGCGAAAACTGAGCCGATTTCGGCGAAAACGACGTTTGTAACAGGTCTAAATGGCCTAATGAAGCTTCTAAAACGCTTCTTTCGCAATTTAAATCGGCCATTTTTGCACAAAACACGATCTTTTATTACGCGAAAACCGAGCTGATTTCGGCGAAAACGACGTTTGTAACAGGGTCTAAATGGCCCAATGAAGCTTCTAAAAACGCTTCTTTCGCAATTTAAATCGGCCATTTTTTGCACAAAACACGATCTTGTATTACGCGAAAACCGAGCTGATTTCGGCGAAAACGACGTTTGTAACAGAGTCTAAATGGCCTAATGAAGCTTTTAAAACGCTTCTTTTCGCAATTTAAATCGGCCATTTTTGCACAAAACACGATCTTGTATTACGCGAAAACTGAGCCGATTCGGCGAGACGTTTGTAACTGGTTCTAAATCGGGTAATGAAGATCCTGAAAGGCTTCTTTGTCATCAGAAAACGGTAGTTTTTACACAAAACACGATCTTGTATTACGCGAAATCCGAGCCGATTTCGGCGAAAACGACGTTTGTAACAGGGTCTAAATGGCCTAATGAAGCTTCTAAAACGCTTCTTTCGCAATTTGAATCGGCCATTTTTGCACAAAACACGATCTTGTATTACGCGAAAACCGAGCTTATTTCGGCTGAAAACGACGTTTGTAACAGGGTCCAATAATGGCCTAATGAAGCTTCAAAGAATGCTACTCTCGCAATTTAAATCGGCCATTTTTGCACAAAACACGATCTTGTATTACGGGAAAACCGAGCTTATTTCGACGAACGGCGTTTGTAACAGGCTCTGAATGGCCTAATGAAGCTTCTAAAATGCTTCTCTCGCAATTTATATCGGCCATTTTTCCACAAAACACGAGTAGCAGGTTCTGTAAAGCCAATGAAGCTTCTAAAACCCTTGTTTAACAATTTAAATCGGCCAAATTGCACAAACCATGATCTTGGTTAAAATGGCCGATTTAAATTGCGAAAGAAGCGTTTTAGAAGCTTCATTAGGCCATTTAGACCCTGTTACAAACGTCGTTTTCGCCGAAATCGGCTCGGTTTTCGCGTAATAAAAGATCGTGTTTTGTGCGAAAATGGCCGATTTAAATTGCAAAAGAGGCGTTTTAGAAGCTTCATTCGGCCATTTAGACCCTGTTACAAACGTCGTTTTCGCCGAAATCAGCACCGTTTTCGCGTAATACAAGATCGTGTTTTGTGTAAAAACTACCGTTTTCTGATGACAAAGAAGCCTTTCAGAACATTACCCGATTTAGAACCAGTTACAAACGTCGTTTTTGCCGAAGTCAGCTCGGTTTTCGCGTAATACAAGATCCTGTTTTGTGCAAAAATGGCCGATTTAAATTGCGAAAGAAGCGTCTTAGAAGTTTTATTAGGCCATTTAGACCCTGTTACAAACGTCGTTTTCGCCGAAAACAGCTCGGTTTTCGCGTAATACAAGATCGTGTTTTGTGCAAAAATGGCCGATTTAAATTGCAAAAGAAGCGTTTTAGAAGCTTCATTAGGCCATTTAGACCCTGTAACAAACGTCGTTTTGGCCGAAATCAGCTCGGTTTTCGCGTAATGCAAGATCGTGTTTTGTGCAAAAATGGCCGATTTAAATTGCAAAAGGAGCGTTTTAGAAGCTTCATTAGGCCATTTAGACCCTGTTTAAAACGTCGTTTTCGCCGAAATCAGCTCGGTGTTCGCGTAATACAAGATCGTGTTTTGTGGAAAAATGACCGGTTCAAATTGCGAAAGAAGCGTTTTAGAAGCTTCATTAGGCCATTTAGACCCTGTTACAAACGTCGTTTTTGCCGAAATCGGCTCAGTTTTCGCGTAATAAAAGATCGTGTTTTGTGCAAAAAAGGTCAATTTAAATTGCGAAAGAAGCGTTTTAGAAGCTTCATTAGGCCATTTAGACCCTGTAACAAACGTCGTTTTCGCCGAAATCGGCCCGGTTTTTGCGTAATAAAAGATCGTGTTTTGTGGAAAAATGGTCGATTTAAATTGTGAATGAAGCGTTTTAGAAGCTTTATTAGGCCATTTAGACCCTGTTACAAGCGTCGTTTTCGACGAAATTAGCTCGGTTTTCGCGTAATACAAGATCGTGTTTTGTGGAAAAATTGCCTTAATTGCGAAAGAAGCGTTTTAGAAGCTTCATTCGGCCATTTAGACCCTGTTACAAACGTCGTTTTCGCCGAAACCGGCTCAGTTTTCGCGTAATAAAAGATCGTGTTTTATGCAAAAATGGTCGATTTAAAAAGAAGCATTTTAGAAGCTTCATTAGGCCATTTAGACCCTGTTACAAACGTCGTTTTCGCCGAAATCGGCCCGGTTTTTGCGTAATAAAAGATCGTGTTTTGTGGAAAAATGGCCGATTTAAATTGCGAATGAAGTGTTTTAGAAGCTTTATTAGGCCATTTAGACCCTGTTACAAGCGTCGTTTTCACCGAAATCAGCTCGGTTTTCGCGTAATACAAGATCGTGTTTTGTGCAAAAATGGCCCATTTAAATTGTGAAAGAAGCGTTTTAGAAGCTTCATTAGGCCATTAAGACCCTGATACAAATGTCGTTTTCGCCGAAATCAGCTCGGTTTTCGCGTAATAAAAGATCGTGTTTTGTGTAAAAATGGCCGATTTAAATTGGGAATGAAGCGTTTTACAAGCTTTATTAGGCCATTTAGACCCTGTTACAAACGTCGTTTTCGCCGAAATCGGCTCGGTTTTCGCGTAATAAAAGATCGTGTTTTGTCGAAAAATGGCCGATTTAAATTGCGAAGAAGCGTTTTAGAAGTTTCATTAGGCCGATCTGATTAGGCCGAGCTGTAACAGGCTCTGAATGGCCTAATGAAGCTTCTAAAATGCTTCTCTCGCAATTTTAATCGGCCTTTTTGCACAAACCACGAGTAGCAGGTTCTGTATAGCCAATGAAGCTTCTGAAACCCTTGTTTAACAATTTAAATCGGCCATATTGCACAAACCATGATCTTGTTTAACGTTGAAAACTGAGCTGATTTCGGTGAAAACGACGTTTGTAACATCTTCTAAATGACCTAATGAAACTTCTAAAACGCTTCTTTCGCAATTTAAATCGGCCATTTTTACACAAACCACGATCTTGTGTTACGCGAAAACCGAGCTGATTTCGGCAAAAACGACGTTTGGAACAGCTTCTAAATGGCCCAATGAAGCTTCTAAAACGCTTCTTTCGCAATTTAAATCGGCCATTTTTGCACAAAGCACGATCTTGTATTACGCGAAAACCGAGATGATTTCGCCGAAAACGACGTTTGTAACAGGGTCTCAATAGCCTAATGAAGCTTCTTCTTATATAAAAACACCTGTCTACCCGTTCCAACTCACCACCTTATGAAGATAGGCCTCATTTACAAGGTTAAAACAGGGAATGTAAATAATATTATGTAATAATAAAACGTTGCTTCATATTTTGTCTATTTCTGTCTTCAAAACAATCCTAAAATCCCTGTTGGTATTATGGGATGCCAATGATTGCAAGAATAAGCCAATCGTATTCCTTTTTTACATGATAAGGAGAAAAAATGTATTACAATTTAAACACAAATTTGCTCATATGCAGTTATTTTTACCTTGAAATGTATATCTTTTACAAATATATAACACAATAACGCTCCTAGCGAATGCCGTACACTTTAGAAAATGAAGACACGTCTGATGTTTTGTACAATACACCAGTGTTTTTTTAAAACCCACTTGTTTAAAACGTCCGTGTTTATGCAGAAAATACTGGTGTCTACTGATAGACACTAGACGTGCCTTAACCAACATGTTTATACGTCCCTTCAAAGTGGTATAATTCTGTAAACAAATGTCTCACTACATTGTAAGAGTTTTTTCAAGCATTATTGTCAGGGGTCAGTATTTTGACCATATATATTTGCGGTTAAATAATTTATGGGGGATTTGAGGTAAAATAGGTCTTGTAATGCCCATCCCTTCATTTATTAATTCGTCAGCACCTATAACAAGAGCAGTATAAACACCCGGGTGTTTTTAAGCGACTCGATAAAAACACCTGGAAAAACTTAAGTGTTTTCATTGGTGACAAGGGTCCAGTGCTTAATGAGGTCAGGTGATGCTGTGAGGCCAGCTGCTGATAAATGCGCGGCTGATTTGAAATAACCTACATATGTTGCTTCATACTTTTTTTTTGTTCGCGAGGAATTCAAATTCGCGATATTATCACAAAAATTAAACCGCAAATAAGAAGTCCAATCGTGGAAGGCAATTCCAAAGGATTTAGTGATTAATTTAAGTAATGGTAAATCTATTATATTCACAGATTGACATTTAATTATTATATAAACTCTTTCAAATTATATCTCATTGATGAACAATATCGTTCGATGTTACCTCGGATCCCCGGGAAATTATTAAGAATTTGCGCACATATAATTCGATAAAGCCCAAATTATTCATAAAATATATTGATTTCTCTTGAAGATTTTTTAATGGGGGGAAATCGCGTAAATGAAACCTTCGCGGAACACTGAAAATGTGCAAATCGCGAAATTTGAACAACGAATATGAAGCCAACAACAGCAAACAAAATAACAGGGACAATAGTAACAGACCCATGGTTTAACACAATATAAAACTTGCTATAAAACTATGGGTCTGTTATTATTGTCCCAGTTGTTTTGTTGCTGGGTGACACTGCAAGGCAATTAAGTGGCACTATAAGTAAAATATTGTAGTATGAGGAATTTTATTCTGTAAGTCCTGTACAATTTTCAGATCCAGACTGCCTCACTAATGATTCTGT
The DNA here is from genome assembly GCA_026874595.1 of Sipunculus nudus. Taxonomy (NCBI): domain Eukaryota; kingdom Metazoa; phylum Annelida; class Sipuncula; order Golfingiida; family Sipunculidae; genus Sipunculus; species Sipunculus nudus. Next base: position 62,445,923 of record CM049315.1, on the reverse strand, counting down.
AAAGCACATATAAATTATACAATATTGATTTGACACATATCAAAAAGTCACAGGTGATCATTAATTTAAAAAAATATATATAAAAAAAATAAAAATACAAGTTAACATCTCATAATTACATGTATAGGAATAACTATCTACTAGTACACGTATGCCAGGGTTCCAGTGGTTTCATAAGGTGACCTGTTATCAACCATCATACAAAATCTGCGAGTTAAATTCTAATAATAAAGTCATGCATGGCAATAATTTAGGTGCAAGGTGTTAATATTATACCTGATTAATTAAGTCCCCCCTGATAGGGAGATCAATACCCAGTTTGAAGAACCTGCCAACCTTACACATTTAACAAATGTTAACTAATAAGCTACAACAATCACATTAATGGTGGGTCATTCCATATGAAGTAGACAAAAGGTAGTTGCACTACCATATCAAATTATCTTTTTTTTCATTATTATACTTATAATTACCACATTTATGAGCCATGCATGAATTAAATACCCACAGTGTTAAGTTGGCTATATATTTGTCAAATCATGACATATAAACAACATCAGTATGACATTTATACCGGTAATATTTAAACAAATATTCATAAAATGTACCACTTATTTACAATGATTTTATTTATGTTTTGAACTGGTTCATCAGCTTAAGAATTATGAGACTGGATATATTCTGTTTCCGGTACAATGGGAGAAGACAAAGGTAAAAGGAATGTGATTAAGCCAGATCAGACTGATGCTTCAACACAGACTGAACAGACATATGAGTTACAATTAAACATGCAGTTGTGCAAATAAAATACATTACTCTTCACTTAAATATGGAACAGCATAGCATTTAAAGAAATGTGCTAGCTTCCCTAGCATATCTGAAATGTGAGGTATATCCACATGCAAATCCTTCAGAGTGAATACAACAAAGTCACAAAACTGATCACCTGTTATCATTCGTTGGCCTTGAACCTGAGAGTAATATTCATCATCTCTTCTCAATGAAGTGACTCCGTTTTCTTTATGCAAACAAAAGTTGGGTATATTAAAACACGCTTTATCAACAAACATATTCCTGGCACTGAAAGGACACTTAATCTCAATGATACCACATTTCTTGTCATCACAAACTTTCCCATCTGGTGACGCTCCCAAAAAAGTTATTATTGACAACCAAACCACACTCATTAAATATCTACCTGGAAATAATTATAAATATTTCTCTTTTGCATTAGGGTCGTTGTGACGCCCATAATCTAAAGAAGCAACTTTGAGGTTTTTTTGGAGAAAATATACTGTTTAAAAATGAAGATGATGGTACAGCTTTCCTATGTTAAACTCTACCAAAGTTTGATGCTGTTAAACGTGTAGACCTCTCTTTTACCCACAAGTCACAATTAGCTTGTCCCCTGATTTCATACTCCAAGTTATGTGAGTCAACACTAGCCAGTGTTTAAATATCTCAGGTCTGCTTGAATTTTAGTCAATGAGTCTGAGGAAAAAGTGCCACTTTGCATGGTAACATCACAGGATGAGGCGATGTCTGGATATTTCTTATCTGAAATTTTAAGAAACCAATTTGTGATCAAAGCGTATCCTTAAAAATTTTATGTAATGATTCATCATAAACTGATATGATAAATAATGTGATGCTGGAATAAAATAATACGTACAATATATAGAAAGTATACTTAATATAAGAGATAAGATAACATTTATTAGCCTTCAGTTCCAGGAATTTGTAGTTGACTTGCAATTCATTACATAAAAATAAATTAGTAAATTGATAAATACATAAAATATAATACATAAAAATCAAACATAACATATTGACTATGCATGTAAAATTAAGCATGTAAAAATGATAAAACAGATAATTCTGCAGGTAAAACACATAACTCAAAACATTAATTATCTAAGAGGGTTGTGAGTTAAAAAAGTTTAATACTGTATGGTACGAGAGATTTTTTAAAACTAGTTGTTCTGCAGAATATTGTATCTAGGCGTTTACCTGAAGGTAAAAAAAAAACGGAACTCTGAATATAGGTGATGTGTTGTGTCATTCATGACCTTTGATATGAAGGCCATTGTTTTGGTTTCACAGATTTTCTGATGTGTGGCAAGAGAAGTACTAGTTATTCTACAACTTCTCTTCCTGGTATTATTTAACTGTTTCTTTAACTTACCAGATATATTTGTAAACCAGCGCTCCAGTGAATAAGTAAGGACAATTCTGCAGGTAAAACACATAACTCAAAACATTAATTATCTAAGAGGGTTGTGAGTTAAAAAAGTTTAATACTGTATGGTACGAGAGATTTTTTAAAACTAGTTGTTCTGCAGAATATTGTATCTAGGCGTTTACCTGAAGGTAAAAAAAAAACGGAACTCTGAATATAGGTGATGTGTTGTGTCATTCATGACCTTTGATATGAAGGCCATTGTTTTGGTTCACAGATTTTCTGATGTGTGGCAAGAGAAGTACTAGTTATTCTACAACTTCTCTTCCTTGTATTATTTAACTGTTTCTTTAACTTACCAGATATATTTGTAAACCAGCGCTCCAGTGAATAAGTAAGGACACTGGAAATTACTGAATTATAAAACATGGTAATTAAGGTTTTGTCAATATTAAGCTTTCTTAGATAATAAAGGTAATATAATCTTTTGTTTGCTTTCTTGGATTGATTCAACACATGTTCTTTCCAATTCAGATTTCTGTCAATAATACATCTTAAGTATTTATAATTTTCTACAATATCGACATCTTCATTTTTGATAGCAACTGGGGTAATTACAGATTTTAATCTCCTAAAATAAAAGACTACTTCTTTAGTCTTCTTTACATTTTATTGAAAGTAGTGTTCCTCATACCAACCAGTCACATATTGAATGGTTTTCCTGAAGAGCGATTATCATTCTTGTGTATCAGGCCTAGTATGACAGTGTCGTCTGCATATTTGATAATTTTACAATCTGAAAGGCTCACAGACAAATTATTTGTTTATAGAATAAAAAGGACTGCTTACAGAACACAGCCTTGTGGAGCACCAGTATTTATGATTATTTCTGAAGAAGTTTCTTTGCTTGTTCTAATATGTTGTCTTCTATCCGAGAGAAAATCTAGAATCCATAGACAGCAGGAAGGAGGAATGTTATACCTACAGAGCTGATTGATCATAATGTGTGGTTGAATTGTATTGAAGGCTGAAGAATAATCAATGAAAAGTGATCTGGCATAATCGGCAAACTGACGTTGATCTAGCATTGGTTTGACAATGGAAGTAATTTGTTTAGAACTATTCGCTCCAAAGTTTTGCGAGAATAGATTAGATGTAAGGGCAACAGGCCTAAGATCATTCATCACTTTAGGAGAGTTATTTTTGGCGACTGGTATTATTTCTGCGGTCTTCCATAATTTTGGTAGTTTACATAAGGAGAGAGACAATTGAAAAAATGTAATGTATGGTGAAGGACAAACTATTTCTACAGGTTTTAATTAATCTGCCACCGATTTTGTCGGGTCCACAGGCTTTCTTTACATTAATCTTACTTAACACTTTGTTTACATCAGTTAGATCAGTAAGGATGCTATCATCGCATGATTCTAAATTTGCTCTCAGACTGCTCCGAATGTCATCTTCTTCTTTTGAGAAGTCACTTTCATCAAAACGTGTATAGAATGTATTTAATTTGTCAGCATAGCCATTTTCAGCAAGCAGTGAGCATTCTTTCTTGCTTTTAGTTATACCAGTTAATTCCTGAAGACCCTTCCAAGCATATATTGATTTCTGGCTATGGAACAGTTTTCTACTTTTTTTTATATTGTTGTTTTGCTCTCTCTATGGCAGAATCAGTTTCCTTTTGTAAGTCATATGTGTTATCTGAATTGCTTGTGAAGGCTTGGTGATTACATACGATAAGTTTCCTTAGATCACTGTTAATCCAAGGTTTATTATTAGGGTAAATCTTAATGGTTTAAGTGGGTACCAGCATGTCTTCACAAAATGATATATAACTAGACACAGTTTCAGTAAGTTCATCTGAATCATATGAAGTGTCAATGAACATTTGCCAGTCTGTTGGATCATAACATGTTTGTAGGGTCTCATAGGCTTCTTTGAGTTCACTTTAATATTAATTTCACATGGTTTCAGCATTTGAAGTTTACGTCTGTAAGTAGGTTGCATATAGATCATATTATGATCACTATTTTTAGTGGATGACTTTGAACACATTTATAAGCAGATTTAATATTACAATAAAATAAGTGCAAAGTCTGGTGACCTCTTGTGTAACAGTTCAAGTACTGTGTGTAGTTTGGTAGTGGTTGATCAAGTTAAACTTCATTTAAGTTAAGATCATATTTTTAACAGAATCTTCTAAAGTTATGTAATCTCAAACTGCAATTATAAAATTTATTGCTAAACAGTGTGTCATTAATTGGCACAGATTATTGGCTATCGTTTCGCATCAGATGATTCAATATTGTCCACTATCCATGCACCAGTGTATCTTGAAAGTCTGTATAACTTATAAGGCTATACATTAGAATGAATAACTAGTTAAAGTAACTAAATTAACTAGATAAAGGCCATGATTATGTTTTATAATAAGTCAATACTTATATTGATAGCTAAAGAGGATAAGTATAATATTTATTTTACTAAATACAGCTCAGTACAATATGCATTGACATAGTCATATGATTACATCACATTTCTGAATCCATCTTTTTACAGGGGTCTCCCCACTAGATTTACTTTGAAATGAGATTTTCAGCTTTCAAGATAAAGTATGTGAACAGAAAAAAATAATCAACAAACTGAAGGAAAATTTGAGACATAAAGAAATAGAAGTGCAAAGGTTACAGGAACAACTCGAAAAACAATACTTTGGTGATAAATGAGTCAAATCAAAAAATAGGCTGAAAACGTTATTCCAGTAACACGCAGGAATAATTTATTTAAGATTTATTGCTTTGTTCACATTTTTTTTCGCAAGGGGACAAAACTTGACTTTGAAAAGAGTAGAAGAGACATTCAGAAACTTTCTCTAGAGGACTTTTTGTTTCTAACTCTATGTGGGCTGAGGCACAACTTTGGACTGAAGGATATTGCCATGAGATTTGGCTTAACTGTACAGTCAAACAGTTTTGTGTTTAATACTTGTATTTCTTACATATATTTAAAGTTTGGGCAATTGTCAATATGGCCACATAGGGGTACTGTAATTCAAAACATGCCTTTTGATTTTAAGAAATCTTTCTCAAATACAATGATAATTATTTATGCAACTGAAATTAAAACGCAGAGTCCAAGTGCTTTAGCACTTCAAAGTCAGATGTATAGTGATTATAAATCCTCTTCTTCACTTAAATGTATACTTTGCGTGATGCAAAAGGATCAGTTATGTTTATTTCAGAATTATTTACAGGATCTATTTCAGACACTGCATTAACGCAGATGTTAAAACTTTTCTGGGTGAGATAAGTCCTAAAACACTTGACATTGCTGCTCAATTAGCTATTAATTATTCATTAACACACAAAATTTCCTTTACGTCATCAAATGATATCACAACCATACGTGGTATATTTTGCTTCTCCAATTGGTATATTGTGACCCCCTCCGTTTTTCTCAGTTGTCCCCTGTGTTTTTCACACTGTCCGGTTGCTCATTGTCTGCACAAGTCACGGTCTCTGCATTTGTCCTGCCTGGCGACACCAGGGATTTTGACCGTGGCCTTGCGCAGAACACCTCATGCTCGTGCCCGGAGTGGACGTGTGCACTGTGTATTACCGGCAGTCCTTTGTCTTTGCAGGTACGTTTAACTATATCTAAATATGCATTGAAATATCGATGTGAATAAGCAGTATTCCTTAATATAACATTATAGGGTTGATCCTAAACATTCTTGTGTTTTCGGTACATTTATGATGTCTAACGTGATAATATTTCTGGAATGACTATAATATATAGTTTGCTCTAGGCATCCACGTGCTATCCTGCAATTGTGTACCGTATGAATATTAATGGCTCTTACTGCATTTAGTATAATATATTAGTGTATAAGATATATATATATATATATATATATATATATATATATATATATATAGCAGAACACCTCATGCACGTGCCGCGAGTGGGCGTGTGCACTGTGTATTACCGGCAGTCCTTTGTCTTTGCAGGTCAGACCTGCACAGCACTGTGTATATATACACCGACGGAAAAAAAGAATCGTTGTGTTGTCCGCCTTTCGTTTTATGTTCTTCTAACAAGAACTCCGCCGCCCGGCAATTACTACGCATATTGATAAGCCCGGCGTAACAAAATGATGCCCCGAGTTGGGACGAGTGAATTCAACACACGCACACGCATGTACCATTGGTAGTTCTGGATGAACATGTAAGAGCATTCAAAACTTTTCTGTTTTCCGCTGTGGTCTATTACCATGCTTTTCTGACTATAAATACAACAAAGCGTCTTATATGACTTTCTTATTGCAATTATCCTTGGAATGCAGCTTTCTATTAATTAAAGCAGACTTTGCTTGATTTACTAGGATGACCTGCTAGTAAACAAAAGTGGCCACGTAAACAATAATCCAGACAGGATTGTTTCAACTGTTACATGTTTCCTGTTTCCTGTGTTGTCGGTGTTGTGCCTCCGCCTTGTGCTGTATTGGAGCTGGACATAGGCACGGCCTGATCATTAGTAAAATTCGAAAACCTGAGGTGGAGCTGTGAGAGTGACTCTTCACAACGGGACTATTACTGGCATGGATAGTAGTTGTATTGTGAGCTTCTTGTATTTGTTTGTGTTATTTGCATGCTGCTTTGTATTCATGCATGTGATTTGTAAATATTTGAATAGACTTGCCTGTTAAACATTGCATGTTAAACATACGATTAAAAGCATATTTGATTGGTGCATGATTGATTGTAATCAGCTGAAATCAACTGCTTGCTTTTTGCACAACACAAGCATAGACAGAAGACTAATGCTAATTTAGATAGGTATATGCAGTTCACTCTTTGTTCGCTATGTATATTTAATCTGAGATCCTTCGATGTAGTTTGCACGATAATTTAAGTTACACATTTTCTTCAATGCTTAAATTAAAAGGTTAATGCTTCAGACAAATGATAAACAACAGTTCCATTGCAAGTCGGCTAATTGATTGCTTACCTTATGCTGACCTTATGATTAGTCACTCGCAGTAAGACTACGTGGGCACCGTATTCCTATGGTAATCCAGTCAAATGTTGGAGCATAATCTGCCAGAGGTATGTAAGTAGAAGCATGTTTAAACCCGACCAAATGTGATGTGAACATTACATTTTGTCCATACCTCCATCGCACCTGATACCCAATTATTTACTTCGGGTCCAATGAACTCATTTGGTTGAATGAATTCATTTTGAGCAGCCACTATTCATCTCCAGTTAGAATTCTTTTTTTATATACATACCTTAGTGTCAAGATGTCTGAAAACAAAAAGTCCGATGTATCACAACTCAGAATGTCACTAGTAGAGCAGGTTGTGAAAACTTTAAATAAGCTTGATCCGGATACTCGTAGCGAGGTGTTTACGCGAGTACAGGGCGCTAGGCCGAAACAGGAACTTAGCTCTCCTTTCCATTCAACGCCTAAAAGATACCACCCCCTCCCGATTTCCATAAAGGCCATGAGCATGATCCGGGATTCTTTGACAAGGCATATAGGCCACCAGAACAAACACACAGACATGACCCACCTCTCGAGCAAATTCCATCGAGCCAGAGTTACCAGGTAGATTATGCAATGTTCCAATGTCCCCTGTAAGGTTGTCCTCTTTTCCTTGGGATGGGAAGGGAGAAATCGCGTATAAGCAATGGAGATATCAAGTCAAGTGCTTGATGAAAGATGGTAAGTACCCCGAAACTACCATACTTTATATGGTTCGGCAGTCAGTCAGAGGAACAGCTGCTGATGTTATGATGTTCCTTGGTGAATCCATTATTTTAGCCACATTGTTGCTTAAATTTGACTCCATCTTTAGCAGTGTCTATTCACATAGCCTGTCAGTCGAGCTGTTCTATTCCTTTAAACAGAGAACTGGAGAGGGTATTGTGTCATGGTTTTATCGACTCAAACAGCGTATGTGCCAAATAAAGGAGACGAACCTCAGCCTAATGAGGGTGAACCAAGTTCTTTTACGGACTTACAGACATTGAGGTAAAAGAAGCCATACGGCATAGATTTGATCAGGGTGAGTCTTTTGATCAGTTATTTGTCACTGCTAGATCAGTTGAGTCTGAGGACACGGTTGTGTCATCTGTCCCGTCTGTTTCTAGAGGAAAATTCCTTAAGAGACCGGTTCATTTGCAGCAGAGTCCTGCTGGATCTAATGATGTATTACAGGAGTTTAACAAAGCACTTCAGTCGATAAGTAAGCGACTGTCTGCGTTAGAGAGTAGGGATAAAAACAAAAATCCGAGAAAGAACCAGAACGTTTCAGGGTCCCCTAGCGCTGGTCAAACTCAGCGGTATTGTGAAAGATGTGGTCGTAGAAATCACCTATTCTCAGAAGGACGTTTAACGAAATCCTTTAAACTGGAAGAAGCCTGCACTGGTTTAAGGGGTAGTACAGGTTTTAGTGCAGATAAAGCCCCAAACGAAGTCAAGACCGCCGAACATATACCCCTTATTGGTAATCCCAATGAAATTGAAATCATTGTCAATGAGGTCAGGACAAAAGGCTTATTAGATACTGGTTCACAGATCTTAACAATGACCATATGATTTTGCAAACAATCCCTTCCTGAAATACCCATTCATACTCTTCCAGATCACCTACACATTCACGTTCCTGGGGGTTATAGCCTTGATTATGAAGGTATCATTGATCTTGAAATTCAACTCCTCGGTTCTGGTAGTGATGATGTTTTCCAACTCCGGTGCTTGTAGATCAAGACACCATTTAAGATAAACAAACGCCTTCGGTGATTGGCACTAATGTCATCAGTCCGTGCTTTGTATCTTGTGAGGAAGCACTTTGGAAGGATTTTGCGATTTACACGAGGCTGTTCCTGTACATTCCATGTCTACAACTGTTTCTGTAGAACGTGAAGAGACTTTTCCTAAAACCTTCACATTTGGGCCTGATTTAACACATTCGCTGCCAATGACGTGTATACACGTCGTTAATTATGATTCCCCAGTGCCAAGCACGTGTACACACGTCATATATTTATAATCCATTTTCAGCAGGAATTCTCACAAATTTTTCAATAAATTCTTTGCAGATAAGTAGTAGTACATTTATAAAATAGTCTCGCAGTATGAAAATGAATTATTTGTTATTCAACAGTGCGCTGCATCATTCGAAAGCAGGAAAGGTGTGTAGATGGTGACAAAAACCACGGATCCGGTCCATTGCCGTGAAATAACTTCACGACGCGCTTCAGTTTGAAGTCGATTCCTTGTAAGAATACTACTTTGAATCTAACGAAAAGGAGGATCGTAAAAATATGTAGCTAGTTTCATATTAGAACATGTTTTGGCCACTTATTTACGACAAACCTGGTTGGGAGGCCGAGGTGTAATAGATCGCACCTTAGGTGTGAACTCAAGATAGCGAGGCGTGAGGTCGTTCAGGTTTATTGCCCCGCGAGGACAGGGTATTGCGCAATCAACAACAAAGGGCGCGTGCCACATGATTGACAGTGTAGTTCGGCAGTTTAATCAGAACGCAGCTGCAAATGGTTCTTTCGGCTTATTTCTTGTTCCTTATTTACTTATATATAGATATATATATTTTAGTCACTTCACAAACAAGTGCTCGTAAATTGCGAAACTGAAATAATCTCCGTGTTTCGTGTGACTGTTACAATGACGAGGTCAACTGCGGGTCAAGGCTCAAGCATGTCGGTAGGCCTATATATAGGCCTAAAACAGTCTATGACTATGTTTGAAAATTTAATGTGTAAAGTTAAATCATATTTTTTAAATAATTATATTGATTGGTGCAATCGCTGTGTTCGTTATGAAAGCGTTAAAATGTATGTTTGAGCACCAAAATTACATGTTTGTTAAAAAAAAGTCGCGCAGGTTCGAACTCACGCTGTCAGCCATGTCACACGTTCGTACAACCTGTTCTAACCACTGCGCCATTTCGGATCTGATGCCAAGTTTTGTTTTTATTGTTATATTGCATAAATGTAAAAATCGCGCGTGTCCGAATATACAGTACCGCCTACCGGTATAATATATATTTTGGTTAGACATAGGCCTATATTTGTCTGTGCCTCTCAGTCATTTGACTCTTCCCAAATCAGCATTCGCGGGAAGATACACATTTTCATTTGGTTCATCATTTACAAATATAGATCCTTATTTGAATCAGTTGTTAGCTTTATGCTGGTGTCAGTGTAGACGCTATGAGACCAGTCCACCGGAGCCATGCCTTGACTACTATCGCGGTCATTTGGATCAGTGCCCAACTTCACACCTCCCCCGAGTTTTATTGCCCCTGTGTTATCCGAAGTCACACCTTCTTTCAGGTAATTACCACCTAGTCTTGGTATCACTGCACCTCTCGGGCTGCTGGGGTCCCTGTGTATGGCCCTGGCACTGGGGGTGAACATGGGCTTGGCAGTGAATGTGTTAAGCCCTGAGCAAAAGTTGCAAATCGATCAATTACTTCTAAAATGGGAACCTTTGTTTTCAACAAGTGACACAGACATCGGTAGAACTGATAAGATTGAGCATAGGATTAACCTAAGTGATGCTACCCTATTCAAAGAGCGTCACAGGAGGATTCCTCCACATCTGTATGATGAAGTCCGATATTACATTCAGGGTATGTTGCATGCAAATGTTATTCGTAAGAGTGAGTCCCCTTTTGCATCAAACGTTGTATTAGTTAGAAAGAAGACGAATAGTTGCGCTTTAGTGTGGACTATAGAAAACTAAACAGTCGCACTATTAAAGATTCCCATCCACTTCCTCGCATAGACGAGACTTTAGACTCACTTGCCGGGACTTAGTATTTCAGTTACTTAGATCTATATGCAGGTTATTGGCATATTGAAATTTCCGAATCAGATAAACAGAAACCCGCCTTTACCGTAGGACCCCTCGGGTTCTACATGTTTAACACCATGGCGTTTGGTCTTTCTAACGCACCCGCGACATTCCAAAGATTAATGTAGGCGACTCTCGGTGATCTCCACCTCAGTCAGTGTCTTCTTTACTTAGACGATATCATCGTCTACAGTAAGACATTTGAGAGTCATCTTGAAAATCTGGATAGGGTGTTTGAGCGGCTGTCTCAAGCTAATCTCAAGCTAAATCCAAGAGGTTAAATACCTTGGACACATGGTGTCTGAAGAAGGTATAAAACCAGACCCAGACAAAATCAGTGCTCTGAAAAATTGGCCCGTTTCAACATCAGTCCAGAAAGTCCGTAGATTCCTCGTTTTCGCTGGGTTTTATAGGAAATTCGTGAAAGACTTGTGTAGGATAGCAAAGCTCCTACACAATCTAACCCGTGGCGAAAACCTAAAGAAAGTCAAAGGAAAAACCGAAAATACTACACCAACACGACCTAAACAAACTTACTGCGGTCTGAAAACTTACACTGAAAACAACAATACATTTCAGTGGTCTGACGAACACCAGATGGCATTCCAAAAGCTTAAAGAACTACTGTGCTCATCCCCTGTTCTAGCTTATGCCGATTTTTTCTAGGCCTTTCACACTACACACTGATGCTTCAAGAGCAGGGCTTGGTGCGGTTTTTAATTTAATGGACGTGAGCATCCCATCGCTTTTGCCTGTCGGTCACTCACCTCATCTGAACTTAACTACCCTGCACATAAACTAGAATTTCTTTGTTGAAAATGGGCAGTGTGTACAAAATTCAAAGAATATCTATATGGTTCCAAATTTGTCGTTAGGACTGACAACAATCCTTTGACCTACGTTTTAAGCAGTGCTAAACTTGACGCTACTGGTCAGAGATGGGTTGCCGAATTAGCAGGATATGACTTTTCCATATTGTATCGTTCAGGGAAGGAAAACATCGATGCTGACTTCTTGTCTAGGCTACCTCAAGCGCAAGTCGCATCCATGTGTCTTATTCCAACTGTTAACACCCAAAACCGATCAGAGCCAAATACTGATACGTCTTCAGACGTAGTGTCTTCTATTCTAAATAGTAACGTTGGGAATGGCACCTGTTTGCTCTGTCTTACCTTGCTAATGAAGCAAAGGTGAATGTACCAACCATAGGATCTGCTTTATCTCACATGACCAAAGAAAAATGATCGAAAGAGCAAAAAGCTGACCCCGTCAACTCAAAGTTGTCGATGTCTACTAGGCAAAATCAAGGTGTAAGATAGCTCCTTCGGGACAGCGATATATTAGTCCTAAAAGATGATGGAGGTCTATGTTACAAATTGGTCCTTCCTTCAAAGTTTCGCGATGACATGCTCAAATGTGTCGATAATGAAATGGGTCATATGGGACAATTTTTTAAGAGAGAACCATCCAGTTTCTCCAAGAGAGATGCTATTGGCCTTATATGGCTACGGAGGTAAATAAGTCTATTTCTCAATGCCCTCGTTACTTATGCAAAAAAGCCCAACCAATCAGAGAGCATCACTAACCAATATTGATTCTAGTCAGCCAATGGAGATCCTTTGTGTTGATTTCGTCACACTAGAACCCAGTAAGGGCGGACTAGAAAACGTGTCAGTCATGACCGACCATTTCACCCGTTATTCTCAAGGTATTCCAACAAGAAACCAAACAGCTAAGGTCACAGCCAAAGCACTGTTTGATATCTATGTATCTCATTACGGTATGCCACAAAGATTACGCAGCGACCAAGGTCGTAACTTTGAGTCATGTGCGATTCAGGAACTGTGTACGCTCAATGGTACCACAAAATCTCATTCAACGCCATATCACCCCCAAGGCAATGGGCAATGTGATCGTTTCTACCGCACAGCATGTTAGGGACCTTATCTCCCGAAAAGAAGGCCGATTTGAAGTCCCACATTGGCCCAATTGTTCATGCATATAATTGCAGCAAGCATGAAAGAACTGGTTTCTTGCCATTTTAACTGATGTTTGGTCGTCATCCACGTTTGCCCATTCATATCCTTCTAGGATAAACTGAAAACAGCCCAAAAAATGACTACTCCACTTATGTGCAGTCATTAAAGCAGAAACTTGAAGATGCATACATTATAGCCCAAAAAGAGATATCTAAGTCTGAGGTCCATGGTAGGAAACACTATGATCGGAAAATCAAGGGCCATTCTCTTGATAAGGGAGACAGAGTCCTAGTTCGTAACACCTATATACAGGGCAAACAGAAATTAACTGACAAATAGGAAGATACTGTATATATTGTGGTAAACACACCATATAAAGACATTCCAGTTTACGAGGTAACCCCGGAAAACCGTTCAGGGTCCGGCCCGTACGTTACACAGAAATCTTCTGCTTCCAATTAATACTATCCCCATAACAGATCAATTACCATCTAACAGTCAAACACCCAAACTTGCCAAACGCCGGGGTTCTCCTAAATCGTCTGATATGCAGACCTTCCGCCCTGCTTCTGGCTCAGATGAATCTGATTATTCAGATACTGAATTCATCGTTATTCCATTCTTAAGAAAACGGAATACTTCTACGGCAGCACGGAGTTTTTCCTCCGGTAATTCAGAGGATGATGTTTCAATAGCTAAAACCAATGAGCCGTTTTCAGATCGGAAATACAAATCCTATAAATGAAGTTAACAGTTTCATGTTAAAAAGGGGTCTATTGTAATTTGAATAAAAGGAAAATAAAACTTACTGTTTGAGTTGATTTTGTTTATTCACAATTAGGCATGTATGACTGAGATATGACTGAGTCCGAATGTTAAAATTAAAACAACTGGAAACCAACTTTGGGTCTAACTTTCTTCTGTTTAGGTTCGTCCTCGTTCGATAACACTTCCGTAAATTCCTTGCCCACCGCTTCCGTGGGCTTCTCCACCTTCTTCTGTAACCCCAGTATAAAAAACACTGTCAAAAACACCAATTCTTTCTTGTTCAAAACCAACTTGTCCTCCAGAGCCAGCCACATGTTTTCTATAGGTCGACTGTCTTTGTCGTGAACATGCATTTCCTGTCGTATTTCCACATTGTATCCCACGCCTGTGAACTGTGGTAAAATCTGGAACTTGATCCCCCTCACACCTTCTCTGATATGTCCTACGTCAGCTCTATGTATTTTACACGTACCATAGTCAAAGTTCGGTTGGCTGAGCATCCGCCCAAACGACTCCACTTGGTTGGTAAAGTCGGTCAACATTTCAAAGTCCAGACTGAAAGTGGTGGTGTGAAATTTCTTGTTGAATTTGGGGGCTGCCAAAGTGTTAAATTTGATCTGTTCCGAATTATAATCTACCAACAACGATCGGCGACAGAAAAATCCACCCGGCTCACCCAATTTGGAGGTGTTGTAGCTGCAGACAGGTATCCAGTAAGAATCGTTTGAATCGGCGAGTTCATTCATTTCATGGATCATTTGTATTAAGGTGCTCTCTTGAGGTATCATCATTTGCTGGGCATAAGCGTCTGGTTGAGCAGCGTAGGTAGCCATATTGTTTGCGTTTCTGGTTTCAAATCGCAAATGACATGTGTATGTCACAAAGGAAGCTTATCAATTCATCACGAGGCTGTCGTGGTCACGTTATATATTCCGGTCCCAGTGGTCCAACTGTCATTTCATGTTGCAACACGTTCATGGGACCTGGACGACAAAACCTAAGAAACCCAACCCCTATGACTTATCCTGGTGGACGAAAAAAGAAGAAATAGAAGAAATCTACTGGGGAAAAAATAAAAAAAGGACTCAAACAATTGTAATAAATACATAAAAACTATTTACGTTTAGGAGAATCACCGCACCATTAAGGTGTCTAAATAACCATACATTCATTCACTCGTAGTTGTGTAAGAAAGGAATAGACACAATGTATAAGTATACACGTAATGCATTTTCATTTCTCCATATTAACGCCTGATACATTATCACGCAAGAAACCGTACATTTTAGATGCGAAAGCATTGTTGAAATCAAATTCTCCCTCCATGTACATCCTGTTGAGAATGGTGTGCATGTCTTCGTCTGGGTGCAAGTAACGCGCTATGAGGTATGTGATGCAATGTTGTCCACACGTTCCCCGGTCTGGATCTGAAATGTCCTGAATCATCATGTCGTTCCATTCCCAGTTCCGTCCACACCCCCTCTTCATAAAATCCATCACCTTCTCGTGCATGGGAGGAATCCCGTAGGGGTCGAAAAACTCGCACAGGAAGTTTTTATTTATAGTCAGAGCCTGCCAATGTTCTCCTTCATAACTGGTGTTGAGTATAAAGTGAATGGGGGGGCCATCCGATTTGACAAACACTTCACTAGGGGAGGGTAAATCTCCGGTGGGTATAGCACCCACGAAATGTCCTGGTGTGAACAATTTTTCCAACGCCTTTTCGATTTGTTCATTGCTCAAAGCTTCACTGTCCTTAACCGTCCCAGCTGGTCCTAACATTCTTCCTTCGGTCGATGATCAGCTTCTCCTCGTAATCCGCCAAACAAACAAGTGTGGTCGGGTCGTCCAGACCTTTCTTAAATATCACGTTGATATAGATAGTGCCGTATTGTTTGAGATGCTGCACTGATTGGTCAGCCTCAGTGGTATCGCCCTGCAGGTCAAAAGCGAACAGTGTGAACCCATCCCCAAACATTTCGTAATCCACAATGGGCTGAAGGTTTTTACGGTCAAACCCTTGGGTTCTAAAAAGGTCTGATGGGCGTCCATGTATTCTTTCTTTTCAAAATCACACTTCAGGGGATGGGTTGGGTAGGGCACTCCGTTCTTGAAAACCTGGATCTGAGTCACATTTTCATGGTTAAAGATAAAGGGGTATTCTGGGAGCAAGCCCTTAAAGGAGGAGTTTTTTACAAACCCAACAAAAATCCTGGTGGGAAGGGCAGAGGGAGGGAAAACATGGCTGATGTTTTGGAGACGAGTCCTGCAGGGATGTCATCCGTAAAAATGCGAACTTTTGACACAGGAATGATCATGTCTTTTTGAGAGTTTGCAGCTTCCATTTGAGTAAAAACCTGGGGTTGGATTTTGACATATGGCACCTTCAAGGTGACATTTACAATTTTAATGCGAATTTTCGCCTCATTTGCACTTTCCCCCATCATGATAAACTTCATGTCCGACCTTTCAAACTGGATGTGCATGTTCACCCCGAAAGGAAGAAACTTGGTCAGTTGAATGGTACCACCATTGAGGTGGCCATAAGGCGGATGTTACGGTAAGTCGCAGTTCCGGCATTATCGTAAAACCAGTTCTCTTGACGGTCGGACATGGGGTTGGAATTGACAGGCATTGTGTCAATATAATTTTTACCACACTACTCTTTGCTTTTAAAGTTCTTCTTACGAACAAATTCCACCTTTTGCATTTGCTCTGTGTCCTGATCCGTCCTCCATCCCCAGGTCACTCCTTGAGTTTCCACAGCAGGTTTACTCCACGTCAGCAGTTTCTGCAAGTAAGCACTGAAAGGATAATTCCCTTCACTGTCCGTCACTGTCTTGGTGTTCAGGTGCACCGTCACGTTCCTGAACAGAGAATGAAACATGTTGTATAGGGGAAATATTTTAGTATCGGTATGCTCTACGGCCTTCCATTAGTTGTAAGTATGGTCAATTTTTTCCAGAGCCAGTTCCATGTCCAACAGAATGTTTTTCACATCAATGTAACAGTTACGAGTTTCGTTGAGGAAAGTATAATTCAACGTGTGTTCATAAGCCGCTGAGGCGGGATGCAGCTCAATAGTGTGAGACCCTAGGACCTGCAACTGGATTTCTTCATCGTTCAGGACCAGCTCTTCATTCTCGGCCGGAGGGGCCATGGGAAAGTCAAGAGGAAATGGAGGCATGATTTCAGTGTTTAGAAATTTCAATCAAAGATGGTGAAACCCGATTTCCTTTTGGTAGTCGAACGGGGCTTTTTCTTTTCAACACTTTTCTATCTTTTTTCTTGACAGGGGCTTTCTTTTTCTTTTTCGGAGGAGTCTTCCTCTATTTAGCCGGAAGAGCCGTCTCGTCCACTTCAGCTTCTTGCTGGCTCGGTGGAGGTCTTTTTATACCTCTGATTGGGTCAGCAGCTTTTGTCGTAACCTGCCTCACAATTTGTCCAACTGCATTACGTACGTCGTTGCTCAACCCTTTTTTAGCGACTTCGTTCGAATTTTCCATGGTGTGAGTCATCTCAGTGGGGTTGCTTACTTGAGGTTTAGGGGCTATTTTTTGTGCTACAAACTCCCCGGCTCTTTTCAATCCGGATTCCCCCATTTCTTGGCCCCTTTTATGATAGTGCCCTTGTTCCTGTTTAACAGGTCAAGCCAGCTCCTTACAATTTTCTTGCCAATCCCGGCTATGGTGTTCCATGGGATCCCAAACCCCTTCAGTTTATATTGATCACCTGGATAACCTACTCTAAAAAGTTCCCCACTCCCCTTTTGCCATCTCCTCCCTATGTACATCCCACTTCCTCTCTTATACCTTTGTCCCGTGTTCACCCCGCTCCCTCTCTGATACCTTTGCCCAATATACACCCAAGCACCACGGGTAGCGTCCGGAAATATTATATCAGCCATGTGTATGGTCAAATTGGCCACTTGGCCAGGTGAAGACATCAGCTGCCCGATCGGTACAGCTGCCATTTACACATGTATTAAAAATCATACAAAAGTCATTTCATCTGAAATTGTGTTTATTAATCACAAAAGCATAAATGTAACACAAAACATTTAGGAAGTAGTTGAAAGTTTTGCCTGCTCCGGTTCAGCCACACTTTTCTTCAGATCCGTTTTAGCTGGTTTTCTTTTCTTTTTTTTTCTCAGTAGGGTTGAAAGAGGATGGGGGAGCGGTTTTCCTTTTGTTGCCACAAGACTTCCGAGGAATGAAAACTCCTTCGTCATCAGAGGAGGAAGACGAGGCATTACACATGTTGCCTTCCTCGCCGGAACTTGCGGAACTTTCGTAATTAGCCTTCAAGTTATTTAGTGTGTCTGTGTACACAGCACAGAACCCGTGATAGTCCTTACTCAAAGACATCAGGTGTTTCAGACTTTTAGCCAGTCTGAGAATCGCTTGCAGGTAGTTATCTTCCAGTTTTGCGATGGGTGAAGCCATGACTTGTTCAATACCCCAATTGATCGGTTCAGTTTGGTCCAGGTCGTTCCCATCAGCCTTGGTCAACCTGTGGCACAGTTCCGTCATCAGCTTGTGACCGAATTTGTTATGGGTCATTCTGTGTATCATCTTTTCTACCAGCAAGCCCTGTATCATTCCGAGCTGTTCCGCCTCACTCCCTATCAGGGTCAAATTGTCGCGAGGGGCGTCCATCTCGAGGGGGATAGTGGGCACTTATAATGCTACTGAAACCTGGCACGAACCTGGCATGAACGATGAACGATCGCAAAGGATGATGGGTGGGGTCACGTAAGAGGAACAAAATGAAGGTTTACAATGCTGGCGTAGGTCCCGTGTTCGAAACGTATTTTGTTTCCTTTTAGGTCTGTCAGTTTAACCGACAAAGTGTCTATACGTTTTTTCTGGAATTCGAGATAATTGGGGAGGTGTAAATTTTCGGTGAAGCTTTTTTGCTCTCTTCAATTGGGAAGCACCACTGTTCCTATGACGTCATAGCTCCCGTTTTTCGTCTTTACGTTACTTAAATGAACCAATAGCACATCAGGAGAAGGGGTTTGTTCAAACTCGTTTGTGATAGTGATCTTTTGTAAAGCCACTTTATGTCTCACTCCAACCAGTTCCACGGGTTCCATTAACGTGTTCTTTGATTGGGCAACCGTGTTATCCGGGTGAAACTCGAGGGATCCGTCGCTGGTAAGCACCAGGTAAAACCCTTTCAGACTATCCATTTGGTGGGGCGAATCACCACACTGGCCTCCGCCTTGTACCCCTATGGGAATTTGATATCTCGTCCGAGGTTGTCGGTTAGTTTTAAGTTGATTTCTCTCAAGCGGGTGATGGGTTTCAGCTTGATGTAATCCACCACGGGAAACTGATAACAAATTGTATCTCCCACTGTCACACCTTCGTTTAATAGAAAATGTCTGACGTAATTTGACTTTGTGTTCCCTACGATACTTTCCAGCACTAGGTGCTCTTCAGACACTCACATCACGTTGAACACTCTGTTGACATCCACGTCGCCTGTCGCACTCGTAAACTGCATATGAGTCCCAAAATACTGTGGGTTTTTCGTTTCGTACCCCAACGCATTTGCTAACGGTGTGTTGAAAGTGAATTGCAAGGTTAGAAAGTCGTTTTTTCTAACAAAGGAATTGTTGGTTTCTTCGTTGACGTCCAGTTTCTCCTGTGCATTGATACTAAGCAGAGGAGTCGTGGGTGTCTGACTGCCCAGGAAATATCTCTCTATCACACGGGATACGTGCCTGACCAGGGATTCCTTCGTGTACACCCCTCAGGGATGTAGTGGGAGAAATTCTGGACCATATCGAAACCTCATGATGCCGTAACTATGTATAACTATGTAACTATGTTGTATTCTTTTTCGTACACATTGACAAAACGGTTGGGTACTTTGATTTCCAACAGCCCTAACACATAATTGTTCTGTACAAAAATATCTTTAGGTTCCGGCAGGTCAAATTTCTCATTGCAGTGAACCGTTTCCTATATCGAGTTGGGGGAATCATAAGGCAAAGACCTTAAATGAAGCGGCACATTGCTCGTGCTACCCGCCTCAAACTGGACGCGCTTTCCATCTTTCTTTTCCATTTTAATGCTGACCTCCTCCAACCTTCGTTTTCCCTTTCTAATGACCCTATACTGTGGTACGTACAGAGGAACATTGACTGCTATGTTTTTAAACCAGGATGAGGTACACCCCCATCCCTCTTCGTTCCGTGCTTTTCAACAGATCTTTTTCCTCCAGGGTGTCTTTAATCAAAACTTTCATCCACACCTGCTCGTCAACTTCAAATTGATGATTGCTTCCGCCTGTATTTTAAAGTTAGTGTGGTCGGCTGTGGACGCGTGTGTGTTGTCTTCCCTTCCGTAAGAACTTAGACTGTGAGACATAATGTAATGAGACCACTTGTGTACACTTAAACCTGACCGAAATTTATATGCTCGTCTGTGATATTTCGGATCATTCAGAACATCAGAACCTGCGAACCCCTGCTCCGGATGATCCAGATCAAAGTACAAGGGAGGACACGATCCAGCACGATTAGACGCTTCCGCCTGCCTCCTTTGCTTGTCCCTTTCCTCAGATTTTACCACATCCTCCTTCTTTTCAGTAATGACATTATCGGACGTGTTTGGTTCAAGGCATAGTTTTTGAGCCAGCTGATAACTGATAATGAGCTGAACACGTCTGCTGTCTGCCATCTGAGTCGAATTTCTCACTTGTTCGGGTAGTGTATATTTCACATGAAACTGTACATTGGAAGGGAAGTGTTTGTAGGTCATGATAAGCCTACTTTTATATTTACCACCAATATGGTTATTTGTTTGAAAAACGGGGGGAAGCTTGAACCTATCTGGCTCTTTGTGTAAAAGGGACATGATTGTAATGAACACAGCACCGAGACCTTGGGTTGTTTCAGCGGGTATGTAAAACCTTTGTACCCATTCTTCCGTTTTTGTCCAGGGTTTGGTGGGGTCTTGATTGGCTTCATCCCGCCCGGCAGACAGGTTCAACGTGAAATAATATGGGGATACGCGTTCTACGATGTTTTCGTAAGTCAGCAGCTGTTGAAAATCTAATTCACGAGGTAACTGGAGTGAACTGCTTAGGTTATCCCCTAAGATGATCTTGGGAGGATACACAGGAAGTCTAGTTTTTGAATCATATTCACCTGACACGAGCCAGTGCATTTTCAACATGGTGTCGGATTCCTTTGTGAACTTAATCCCTTCACCACAGTCCCCTATACGCAACCCCATATTTTCATTCAAGGAGCGACTTTCATATCTTCGATTAGTCAGCAAATAAATCAGCTCCTGGCGGGTGTTGGCTGTAAAACTAATTTGATGATGATCTGTAATAATTTCTGGCTCCTGTTGGCTCTTACGACGATATTCTTCAAAATAAAATATAAAACTTTTTCTCCATTTCCTCCCTAATGGTTTGTAGAGGTATGTGCAAACGGGTCAAAGCCACTTCCCATTTTTTATTGGGGTTCAGGTACACAGGTTCCTGCAACCGGACGGTAAATTCAGAAGCAGTGTTGTCAGGGTTAAACTGCGCGTCGGCATCCGATGGGATGATCAGCACGTGTTCGTCTTCTACGTTATTTCGTCAGAGGTTCCTTTTTAATTTTAGGATTCGGAAACAACACACCTAGACATGTGAACAACAGCGAAATCCAAATCACCCTGTCTGGTTGATAACTTGGACTGATGGACAGGTTGACTACAGCCGAGACCACTACAAACGATATCACAAAAATTGTACACAAAAACATAGCGTATGACCTTTTGTTGGTGACCTTTGAGATGCTCGAGACGCTGGAGGATGCTTCAATGTCTCGGGTTACATTACTTTGACTCCTGATGACTGTACCTCTCGAATGCCCTTCTTCCATGTCGATGGGTACGTATGTATCATAAGAGCTCATCTTTTCGACTGTATTTGTGTGTATATATGTGTGTGTGTGTTAATAAAAGCGGCGGTGGGAACTGGACACTCCATATCTGGACCTAGCTCCTAAATTTAACACTTTACTTTTCGCTCCTTGTTTTGCTAACCAGTAAGCCCCTTTAGTGGCATATTCCCCCGAGGGCCCAAAGAGTTTTCCCATTAGTGTGGCCATGAGGTTAAACCCTCCTCTCCTTTTTCTCTTTCTCACAAATTTTCTGCGTTTACACCTTTTATTCTTATCCATACTTTAAAAATACCAAAGACAGTTTTCATCTGGACTACATTTGTGTTTATTACATGCATAAATATTCAGTGAAGGTAACACATCATATAAAACGTACATAGGATGTACAGCCACCACAACAAAACATGCCTGATGCCAATGTTGTGTTTACAGTTAAAAATATTTTAGTTGTATTATTCTCCCATTTCACAGCAAACAATTGGATTTTGTCATCGTCCAACCACAGCAGCATGGGATTTACACCTTTACATAATACAAGTTCCATGTCTTTTTCTAACGGTATCCCCATCAGTGGAGATACAATGCACTCTTTCACCAGTTTCACCCAGAATTGGCGCACGTTTCTCGGTGACAGCGACAGGTGATTTTCATAAAAAGGTTTGTAACATTCAGGGTAAGTCCACAAATGCTTTATGTACGTGGTTTTCATATCGTCACGAACCTTGCGTCTCATGTGTTGTATTGAATAATGAAAAATATCTTTGGGAGTAATATATTCATGACTCTTCTTACTCACGAGCACAAAGACTCTTTGTACACGGATGTATCTCTGACAGTAAACGCATTTAACTTTTTTGCGAGATGAAGATTCTAATTTTTGCGTGAGCGAGAGTCCTTTTTCATAAAGTACAGGCGCCATCTTATGTTGTTGGGATTGACAGGTCAGTTTGACATGGGGCAGTGGATTTGATGACGTCTACCAACACAGGGGCAGCTAATCTTCTTAGTAAACCTTTGAATGTTCGCCATCTATCTGAATTGCGTATCTTATCCATACACAACCAAATCCGCAAAGCAGGAAGTGTTATCGGTCACAGAGCTATGAAGACAAGCTCGCCCAACATGTCCATGGTAAACTGATACTAATCTCTTTGTGTTGATCTATTTTAGAGTGTTAGCTCCGTTTCCAGGCGCTCGCTGAGCAAACGGAAGGGTTTCATCCCTTTCAATTCTATTCGGAACGTAAGCGGTTGAATGCATTTCTCAGCTCCCGTGTAGAAGCAGGCAGCTTCGAACATTAAAATATCGCCAAGCCCCCTTCTCAACATATGGTCGATGAACCTGCTGCGGCGTCGTGCACTGGAGGGATTGGCGCCTTTAATGCTCGTCCAACGTATTTGGCTGATTAGGCCCCAGGTCACCAGGATTTCCATCATGCAGTGGTCGTTTACAAAAGAATTTTCATCTCTCACGAAAGGAATTCTGATCTCTCGGAACCAGTCTTGTTTATCGATACTACCTTCGTCGAATTTACCTGTGTGTCTGTATACTGCAGCCCAGTTCATTTCTTTACACAATTTCGTAATTTGAACATTTCTTTCTATTTCTCGTCTCACATCGCTGTCTTGACACATCAATATAGGATGCATTAAAGATTTAAAGGCTTTGGTTACGTAGGCTTGAAGGCGAGTCCCCTCCGAAAAAATTTCGAAAGTTCGTTCGATTTTCCAGAAAGGTTTATGGCTCAAAACCATCATGAGTTCGGTCACTTGTGCTGTGTTGAGATTTGATCTGTTCCATTTCTGCAAAAGTTAAGATCCCTTTGCTCAACAGGTTGCCAACACGGTGCTCTGTTTAAGTTCAATATAAGATTGCAGTTGAGGCCACACCCGGTGAAAAGCAGCGATTTTTCGAGGGTCTTTGGGGTAAGCAGCGTTCCTGTAAGCCATTTCACTTTCTTGGTAGGTGGGTGGGGTTGTGCTTCAGTAGAAGTCGGAAAGGTCGGTCCCATGTGGAAAGTTGTGACTCTTGGATCCGGTGTCGAAGGTCGAAACAGTTTATCTGACGTGTTGATTCCCCACCCAAACCCGCAAACAAATTGTCACGTATAGTGCGGTGTGCTCCATGGCGAGCTTCAAATGTAGTAGAACCACAGCTGGGCTTTGGGTCCTGCCCGTTATCCATGCTGGTGTGATGTGGTAGCGAGTAGAGCTATAAGTGCTATTAATACAAAGACCAGTTGTGACGTCATGTTTATCGAAACCGGAATTAAAACAACTTTCCCAGCGATTGATGTTTCTTCAATTTGCCTGCGTCGTTATTGATTTGTCCAGATTCGTTCTGCATGGGGGTTTCACCGCCAAAACCATAGGTCTGTTTGGGGGCGTAGGCTTTGACGTTCTCTCCATTTAAAACGAGTTCTTTCGGCAAGTCGGCTTTTGGGGAGGGGGGGGGGGGGGTGGAAACGAGCTTATTTTCATTCCACTTAAGTAAGTTGACCTGGAGCTTCGGGGCTGGAAATAGGTTGGATTACGTCTTCATCATCATCATCAGGTACTGACTTGTTGTAATGCAGACACTTGTGCAGATGTGAAAAATCTTGTTCCAGCGTTCTATGTCATGGTCTTCTGAGAAAGTTCCCGATTCTTCACATTCAAATTCCACCTGTCTTTTTTTTTCTTTTAGGTACACTGATCAAAAGCTTTTCTTTTTTATTCTCGCACTGCTCGTATTTCCCCGTGAACTTTTCCCATTTTTTTGCTTGAGGACAATACACATTGACTTTGAACTCAAATTCTAACAAGTTGTAAGGTATCAGCAGGAAGCAGTTTTTTGTTGGTTCCAGCACATTCCAGGTCCGGTCCTCGTTTTTCTCGTCACTGCTGGTCTCGTCCCCGGGCTTAGGTACGTCGTGTCCATAGAAATATGATGACAGGTCGGAGGAATTGGAAGTACAAGAAGAAGTGGAATCATCATCGGAGTCTTGCTCCATGCCAGGCTGTAACTGGTATTTCTGTTCTAACTTGCAAGTGTAGGTTAGAGAGGATAAAGCGTTTTTCTGAGCTGTAATTGCACAGTCACAGCAATGCTTGTGACAGGTCAGGTAGTCGGGTAAATGACACTTGGTGCAAATGTGGTTGATGTGTTCTAACGTGTCACGTCCAGTGCACCGTTCCTCCGTCATCCTGTGGCAGTACATACGTGTGAAGTGGAGCGAGGTTTATGAGCCTTATCTATATATCAACAGGAGCAGCAGCATCGGTGGCGCCACCTGGAGCGCTTTACAACTTGCATTTGTGTATGTGAGATTTTCTAGTCAGGGGCACCAACCGGTCCACGAACCGTTTGTCCAAGAGACTGCAGATCTCGACACCATCCCGATGTAAACGGTATTGCCGATGGTACCGACGGTCGGGGAAAAGTACCCCATAGGAATCGCTGAAGTCTAGTTTTTCGGGCTGGTTCCTGTTGTAATAGACTCTGGTTTCAGGCAGCCACTTAAATCCGTCCGTGGAGACCAGACGACATTTTTTAGACTGCTCGGCCTGTTCGGGATGATACTCGCACATGAGGGAGGGATGGGTAAACGGTAACAGTTGAACGATCCTAACGCCAACGGTGACCCCCGCTTTGTTCTGTGTAACCCACTCGAGTTTCGTTCCGCAGATATATATATTATATGGTGATACAGTGGGTAATATAGTAGCAGACTCAACAATAACAATCGCGGAGCTTGGCATTTTAACGACTAGGCGCGCACCAACGTCACACGAGGAAACATCTGATGGCCTTATCGCTTAACCTTTGTCACCTGCGGCCGGCCGGGCTTAACAGAGACACGAGGAAGCATTCGCCAAACTCATTCGAGCCTAACGGACGTGCTGCCTATGTGCTCCGTATAATAATAAGGATGATGTCACAAAATGTGTTGAATTTAACCAGAATCAATTGGATAATAGCAGGGGAGTACCCGCGCATGAATTTATGAAGAGCATTAGAAGTCCGAAAATCACAGTAAGTATAAGTTTGACTGTGTCCTATTCTCTCTGTCTGCTTGTGCTTCGCTTCGGTAGTAGTTCAAATATACACAATAACTGCCTCTTTCTCTCTATCTGGTTATAATAAAATGCACACTTTCTGCTTATTTTCTATTCAGCACCCGTTGATTTTATACCATGTCATGTGTTCTAAGGCTATATGTATATATGTTTATTCAATGCATTTTTTGACATAGAGGGGTAGCGCTGTTTTTTTAAAATAGACCAAGTCTAACACCCACCTGACGGGACTACCAACTCATAGGACATCTAGCGCGTTCCATAAGGAATTGCAATAGACGTCGAATGGTTCAAAGTCCTAACCAGTGGGTAGTTAGTTCCTTGTCCCTTCCACCAGACCATAACAATAACAAACTCAACCCAAACAATAACAAACTCAACCATAACAATAACAAAATCAACCATAACAATAACAAACTTAACCATAACAACAACAAACTCAACCCAAACAATAATATTCTCAACCCAAACAATTATATTCTCAACCATAACAATAACATTACAACCATAACAATAACATTACAACCATAACAATAACAAACTCAACCCAAACAATAACAATCTCAACCCAAACAATAACAAACTCAACCATAGCAATAACAATACAACCATAACAATAACATTACAACCATAACAATAACACATCCAACCAGAACAATAACACTTCCTCGGTCACTCAGTCGCCTACTGACCTACTTCTGGCACCTCACGTCAACAATAACACATGGTCCTTTCAAACCGACTTGGCCTACATTCAAGAAACAACACCATCCCTCTATGTCTACTACTACTCATATTATCGTCTTACGTTTCATTGAGTTTTTAGCAAGGAATAAATCATACACATGAGGTGGTGATCAGATATGGGGACTATTACAGCTGTTTTATTACTATTACTATTACTATTACTTTCAATTTCTGATATTACTATTACTATTACTATTACCACATTTTATCTTCTATTACTATTACTATTACTATTACTGGGGTATCTATTACTTTTACT
Organism: Sipunculus nudus; assembly: GCA_026874595.1. Classification (NCBI taxonomy): domain Eukaryota; kingdom Metazoa; phylum Annelida; class Sipuncula; order Golfingiida; family Sipunculidae; genus Sipunculus; species Sipunculus nudus. Next base: position 62,419,129 of record CM049315.1, on the reverse strand, counting down.
ATTACTATTACATAAACTGATGGGAGGATTCTAGACTTTGCGCAGCCATGAGTGCTATAAACTAGCACTGCAATCATATTTTTATATTATATATTAATATTAGAAGCACCTATATCATCCAGTTACCTACACAATTTTCTTATACTGTGATTTATTTCCCATGGAAAATACCTTGTAACTAAAGACGTCTCCGTCTTGTCTCCTACCTGAAGTTTTTTTTTTTATTTATTACAAGTAAACTACATAGCCGTCCAGGGGACTGCGTGGCCGTGGGCCTTGTGGATGCTTGGCGATATTATCAACAGTCTCTCTTACCCTATGACGCGGTTACCCAAAAAATTCCCCTTGTGGCCCTCGGAACAGCACTCGGAACTCCTCGGAACAGAAGTGAAGATTAGGCGCCACCATGTGGCTGTGGAGGAAGTTAATCTCAAGTTGAGCCTCGTGGTCACTCTAGCCATCATACCATTCAGCGGTCGTTGACCACGTGCCGTCATTGATAATAACCCTGGTTGTCCAGTTTTAGCCGTGGTTTTGTGACATCATACACAAAGGTGACGTGTGGTCAGTTGAAGGCCCGGGATCCAATCATAATCATGGATCTGTGGTCGATTGGTCTCTTGCCGGACCTGTGCTTGCTCCTTGCGCGTCACGGATAGGGGTGATTACGCAATTTATAATCAGGCGTCCGTGCCGGAAGCGAACCTTTTCTTTGTCCAGATATGCTTGACGCATTTGGTTTGCCGCTTTCTTTTTCAAATAATAATCTGCCTTTGTTAAGTCCTCTATGAAATAGAAGTCATTCCCGTTTCTGTTGCGGTACTTGTTCTTTTGTGTTTTGAGCACCTTGTTTCTGTCGGGCCTGGCGAAGAACTTTGCAATGATCTGCCTATGTACCCCGGTTTTCTTTTTCCCGGTCCTGTGTGCATTTTCAATAGACTGCAATATATTTTCAATATTCATGTTTCCCAATAATTTTTATTATATATTGCTTTGGCCACCATTTTTTTTGCAGTCCTCGCTATTTTGCTCTGCAATTCCCAGTAACCTCAAATTAAATTCACGACTGTAACTTTCAGTGTCTTCAAGTTTCTCTTTCAAATTTTGCAATTATTTCTGGAGCAAATCTTTTTTCTGATTTTATTTTCTCTATTTCACTTTTTAAGAGTTTGTTTTCCGCCTCAACTCTATCCAATTTTGACTTCGTGTCCTCAGTATCTGATTGAGTAAATTCGAGGCTTTGCTTCAAAGTTTCTACATTTTACTCCAGGTTTGAGTACATATTTTCAACTGAATGTACCTTTGTTTTGACATCATCAGTATCGTTGCAAATTGATTCTTTAAATTCTTTCAGTGCCTCCTTAAAGATTGCTTCTAGCGTAGTACATTTTGTTTCTATTGTGGCAGAAATAGAGTCACTTGCCTGATCAGCGCCATGCTCCTGGCCATCTTTAGAAGACCCGCTATTTTTTGTCTTCTTTTTGCTCCTTGTTCAACGAATTTATCCAATTTTGATTGCTCCATATCATAAATGTCCCCGCGGCTCGTTGATCTAGTTTTAACACCTAGGCTTTCAGTCATTTCTCAAACAAAGTTCCGTGTTGGTGCAAGCTCGAGCCGTGTGCGTGTTAACGATCGGCCATACTGAACCGTAAGTCCCATAACAATTTAAATATATATGCTGTGTAGAGTTATCAATAATTATATATTAATTACTGCATGTGCAATGCGTATATGTTTCACAGACACCTCATTCCTCTAATAAGTTATTGGGCTAAAGTTTTCTGGGATGTCTCCTGGCAAACATGGATATTTCATCTTAAGGATGTAGCTCAATTTATCTGCAGTTGAACTGACATCAGTGCCACACCAGCGAGTCTCCTGTTCCCAAATAAAAAGGATGGTATAACGTGATGTAAACAAATGTCGCTTTTTATTTTAGAAAATTATATACCAGTCACAGGAATTTAAGATTGGACAAAGTGAAATCCCGGGATTACGGGTAGTACCGAACGTGGGACGCTGAACGTCGGACATAGAAATGGTGAGCGTCGTGCTGTCTTTCCGTCCGTTTGTCTGCCGTCCGTCACAGGTGTGATGTTAACGCAAAATCGTGATTTATACCCACCAAACTTGCAGCATTGGTGCATCTTATCAAGGGCTAAGGCATGGATGACCGTGACATGGATGACCATTTCTCAAGACCACAGTGGTGATAATGCTAAAATGATGTTAAAACACTAAATTAAAAACATTTTGAGGTACAGTCACCAAATTTGCAGCTTTGATGTACCTTATCAATGGCTAAGTTAAGTTCGAACCTTGACGCATTTTTCAAGGTCACAGAGTATCTTGGTGGGTGACATTGACCCATCTCAAATTTCATGTAGGTGTTCACAACTTTTTTTCCAGCTATATCCACAAAAAAGGCAGATCAACTTTTCCCTTGTATATTCTTCTTTGACTTTTTGACTGCTACGCTTGCTTAAGCTATTTTCTTAGCCAAAGAAATATTTCTTTCTCTTTCATGTCGCAGTGGATTCAGTCCTCTTATGAATCTTATTTTCAGGTCTCATAAAAACTGTTCTCATTAACTTCAGGAACTGACAAGGAAATTTCCCAGAGATAGATTTATATATTGTATGTCTTATAAGGGTATAATTTTCCTCCAGCGTCTCCCCATACCAGGTAAATCTAATGAGTCTCCTCAGTCCATTAGGTTTGGCTGGTTTCTTCGTTTATTTCCTGATTCCATTAAATATTTCAAAATTAGTTCAAATATATTTACATTAAATATCAATGTATTACAACATAATGAGCATTTCTCATATTTTCGTTTCCATGCGATTACTTTAAGGAATTTTATCCGATTACATTCAAACTTGGGTCAGTGATTGCTCTCATGCTAATCTTGATTGGGATTGGTTTTGCAGTGTCTGTCTCACAAGATAATAATACAAAATGATATTTCATTTTTATATGGTGAATCAGCACGTTTAGTTTCACTCATCATCAACAGGTGTCGCTAGCGGTGGATATAAAATACTTTGAATTTTTGCAGTAACTGCCAGGTACTGCCATCTTTTGAGCTTGGTTAGAACTATTTGTATTTTTCACAGACTTCAAATCATCCCGGAATTGAAGGCGAAAGCGAAGGACATAAATTTCACACATTCACTATAGCCGTGTAAGTAAGTTCTCTGGACATTTTTAGTCAAACATTTAATTACCTGTTAGAATTGCATTTCACTTACAACGATTCAGTACAGAATAACCGGCAACGGTAAGCTGGTTCACACTAGTAGTTCACACTATCGGGGAACAGATGATTATCACACAACAATAGACAAGCAAATATTACAAAGAGCCCCAGTACGGTCGCAAGGCCAGATGTCTACAGCTGGCTCTCAAGGGATGCCCAGTATGAAAGCATTCGCGCCCTCGGATCAGAGTGCCGTGATGCACACTCACCCTGCCGGAGTCAATATCCCTTCGTTACCGCCACCGCATACCTTAGTAACTACCGGACTTACAATAGCCCAGGGCCCTCCGCTGGTCAGTGGATCCCACCTGACCACCCCTGCACCGACAAACCTCCAAGCGGCAACTACCCCTCAGGTGTTTGTGCCCAGCTGTGCCACGATCCCTGTACACACCCATTAGGGGAATACCCAACTCTCGTGTGACCAGGCCGATTTGCTCGCTTTGTGTGTTTGGAATGTGAACGGATGGACTACGAACAATGCAAAATTAAGGAGCAAAATTCTGCTGAAATTAAACATTGACATTATATGTATTTGTGAAACTCATTTAAAAAATAACGATACTATTGAGCTTGATAATTATGTTTGGTATGGCCACAATCGAAATATGCTCCATGTAAACGCGAAAAAAGGGTCAGGTGGGGTTGGTATATTTGTTCGACGAGATCTACATGTAACATTTAATATTCAGATTGTTGACAGGACCAAAGACGGTATATTAGGGATACAGTTAGTACATAGATTCACAGACTGTCATATTGTTGTTTATGTTTGTTATCTTCCACCTGAACAGTCACCGTGGGGCAGGGATAGTGATTCTTTTTTCGCTCATTTGACACAGGCAGTTTACTCTTGTTCTGATGTTGACCATGTCTTTATACTTGGTGATTTTAATGCTCGTTTAGGTAAACTACAAGACACTATTCCTGAGATAGAAAATTTAGAACCCAGAGAAATTTTAGATGAAACTCGTAATCTTCATGGTGAAAGCCTGATTGAATTCCTTAAAGAAAATATGCTTTGTGTACTTAATGGTAGAATAGACAGACACATGAATGATTTCACCTCAGTCACCGGTAGGGGAAAATCAGTCGTTGATTTTATAATAACTGGTCATGATACCCTCGAAAAATGTACTGGTTTCAGGATACGTCATGGTATTGACGTCATTGATGAGTTTAAACTGCAAAGTATGATCGAGGGACATTGTAAAGTACCAGATCATGCGATTCTCATTGTTTCAGTCAGATTAACACACAACACTGATTTTATTGTTTCTTCTGACACTAGCACGAAAATGTATCGTTTAATGCAGCCTGAGGCACCGAACTGCCCTCTTCCTACTTTAAAAAAATGTATCAATTTCAACGACATCCCAAAAAGTATTTTAAATAATGAACTTTTTGTCAACAAAGCTCAGGCTTTCTTTGAAAATAATCGTGGCCCTTATGAAAATGTTGAAATAGACCTGTGTTACAGACAATTTTGTAGCATCATATATGAAGAAATACACGACCGATTGCCCTCCAAACAGAATAGGGCACGGAACATGTGCAGGCCCAGTAAACGAAAAATAAGTATAAAGTCGTATTGGGACGATAAACTGGAAGAGGCCTGGATTAATATGCGGAACAAAGAACATAATTTGAAGAATCATGTAAGGAAAGGGTTACATAATATTGTACTAAGACAAGAATTTACTCGGGCCAGGCGTTGTTTCGATAAAATGTTAAGGTGTAAAGAAAGAATTTACCGCAGAAAAAAGTTGGCTGATACTGAGAATGTGGCAAAAACAAATCAAAAACAATTTTGGCGATTGGTCAATCGTTTGGGTTCCCAAAAAAGGTCAAGGATACCACTGTCGGTCAGAAATAATGGTGTTTTATTGTATGATTTGACGACTGTAAGGAACTATTGGGGAAAAGAATTCTTAAAATTATACCAACAGACAGAGGTATCGGATTTGGATAAACGGTTTCATGAAAACATAAAATATATTATTTTAAGCGAAGAAAATAAAATGAAGCTCCCTCACTATGAAAGTAATATTATGCTAAACTGTGAGATTTCTTTTCATGAAATAGAATCCATCGTTAAGCACCTAAAAAATAGGAAAAGTGTTGGAATTGATTTTATACCAAACGAGGTTCTAAGAAGTCACACTGTCATGTTAATGATGTATAGACTATTTACTCTTTGCTTTAACAAAGGTACGGTGCCTACCTGCTGGAATAAATCACTTATTGCCCCTAGCTTGAAAAAAGGGAAGGATCCTCATGAGCCTCTGAGTTACAGAGGTATTTCATTGTTATCTTGTGTAGGGAAAGTTTACAGCGCATTAATTGAAAGGCGAATATCCTCGTATTGTGATTCTTTGGGATTAATAGCTGAAGAGCAAAATGGGTTTCGAAGGGGTCGGTCATGTGTTGAACATATTTTTAATCTTACAAGTATTGTGACCAATTACATTAATATGGGCAAAGAGGTATTTGTAGCCCTAATCGACATGGAAAAGGCCTTTGACAAAATAAATAGAGACCTTCTCCTTTACCGGTTGCTAGAGTTAAATATTGATGGTAAACTATATTATGCATTGAAGTCTATGTATGAGAATAACAAAGCACAGGTAAGAATTAATCCGGATCTGCTCACTGATGAATTTACGGTCTGTTCTGGTGTACGCCAGAGTGATCCCCTATCACCTACAATATTTAATATTTATCTGAATGAGTTGGTACGAGTTATCAATTCGCTCAACATGGGGATTACTTGTGGCTTTACTAAAATTAGTATATTACTGTACGCTGATGACATCGCTCTAGTGGCACCGACTGCTAGTGCCCTACAATGTATGCTCTCGTACTTAGACTCGTGGTGTAAGTTATGGCAGCTACATCCGAATCCGATTAAAAGTAATGTTATCCATTTCCGTGATCGTAAAAAATCGCTTACTCCGTCCAAATTTAATTTAAACGAGTTTAATTTAAAAATTGTCAAGGAGTATAAATATTTAGGATTTTATCTTTCGGAGCATATGGATTATAAAACCGGAAGTGATGTTTTATCAGACGCTGGTTCAAGAGCACTTGGGAATATAATTTCAAAATTTAAATACTTCAAAAATGTTTCTTATCATTCTTATACTAAACTTTATCACAGTGCCGTAGTACCAGTGCTTGATTATGCTTGTGAGGTATGGGGTCACTGTAAATCCCCGACCGTTGATAAAGTTCAGAACAAGGCTATAAGGTATTTTCTAGGAGTTCATAAATTATGTCCCATCCTAGGTTTAACTGGGGATATGGGGTGGATCCCCAGTTTAGAAAGGCGCCAGATGAAAATACTTAAATTTTGGAATAAGCTCATATTAATGGACGAAGGAAGGCTTGTAAAACAAATTTTCAACTGGGACCGGGAGTTAAGATATAACAACTGGTCAGCTAAAGTAGAAGAAATTCTAGATATTGCGAATGTATCGCATATTGTTGCTCAGGGGTTAGTATGTCCTATTGAAAATGTTGGCAAAAAATTACGAGAATTCTACGAATCTAAGTGGCTAGAAGAAATAAAAATTAAAGCCAAAACTAAGAACATACGCATTACTAAAACCTTCATTCTCTACTGAACCTTATGTCACTCGTTATTTAACGCGAGAAAAGAGATCCTTAATGGCACAGCTTAGATGTGGAATCTTACCGTTAGAAATTGAAGTTGGGAGGTTTAAAAATATTCGAGACGCAATCACAGGTAAATTTAGAAAATTAAAACCCGAGGAAAGAATATGCACCATGTGTGAGGACAATTCAATTGAAGATGAAATCCATTTCATATGCTCATGTCCAAAATATGAGGAAATAAGAGAGAAACTTTACAAATCTATTCATAACAGTGAAACTGAGTTGTTAGGATTATCTCCTAAAAGTCAATTTATATACCTGCTTCAAAACTGTGTTAAAGAAATCAGTGACTTTGTAGCCAAAGCATGGGAGATAAGAAAGAACTGTTTGTACGCCTGTACCACCATTATCGACTAGAGAATTGAGTGTCATATAAACCCCTGCGAGGGTTGGGTACTATAAGCAGACATTTATTATATTTTTCATGTATTATTGTACATGACACTATAATAAATAAACTCATATATATATATATACAACGATAGTACTTTCCATTTAGTGTGAAATTTTTTAACCACTAGATTCTAATGAATAATGAGGATACGATAACACTGCATTATTCCAGTGTTGCATTTTTACTGATATAGATAGTAAGATAAAGTTGGCTCATCGTGGTAAGAAAAATAAAAATCCCACACCACAAAGTTATAAAAAACTCCAATTTTAACATTAAAGATGGGACGAACGAACTATTTGCCTTCAATATTGCAATAACCGTTACTGTTGTAATAAATGTTGTTTGAGGCATAAATAAATATGTATGAGAGAATTGGAAATGTATTCTGAATAATATAGGTCCCTTACCTTTTACTCTTGAACACAAAAAATATTAACGTATTATGCATTTTAAAATGAAAGATGTGACATAAGTCACATTTATTACTATGATAGCTGCAAGCCCGATTACTATTGTAATAACTTACACCATTGTAATTTCGTTTTTGGTATAATTAATCACGTAAGGATGGATTATAATTTTTTTAATTCCCTTAAAATTTCCCAGAATTTTACACTTTAACACAAATATATAAAAACACTAGTATTTCAAGATGAAAGATAAGATAAAAGTTACCTACTAGTTTTTATTACGATAGTGACCATTATTACAATAGTGGTTGCATGACCCGGTCACTATTGTAATAACGTTCACTATATATTGTAATAAATTTTGTTATATGCATAATTAATGACGTGAGAGTGGATTACAATGTTTGTAATACTATAATTCCCTAGCATTTTACACTTTAACACAAATATAAAACAGTAATGGCATTTCAAGGTGAACGATGAGGGAAATTATTTCTTCAGTGGTGAGATAAAAGTGGCCACTGGTTTTATAACAATAGTGACCGTTATGACAATAGAGGTTGCACGACCTGGTCACTATTGTAATAACGTTAACTATTGTAATAAATTTCGTTATAGGTATAATTAATCACGTAAGAGTTGATTACAACGTTTGGAATACTATAATTCCGCAACATATTACACTTTAACACAAATATAAAACAATGGTGGCATTTCCAGATGAACAATGAGGGAAATTATTTTTTTAAGTGGTGAGATAAAAGTGGCCACCAGTCTTTATTTCGATAGTGTCCGTTATTACAATAGAGGTTGCACGACCCGGTCACTATTGTAATAACGTTCACTATTGTAATAAGATATAAAATACAAACACTTTTATGCGTTTGAATGGGATAGTGAGAATGAACTGTGTGTTTTTTTTTTGGGGGGGGGGGGATTTCATTTGTTTGGTAGTGTAGCGAGTTAACGGTTTTTGTTGCGATTAACAGTTTGATATTATTCGGGTTCTTTTAAGCTTTACGGTTTTAAGTTTAATGTGTTTCGTCAGCCGGGTCTGAGGTCAGCCGGACAGCCTGAAACCGCACGGTACCTGCACTGAACCCGCTTCAGACACGCTTGGACCTTTGACTTGTAGCGGGCAAGGGTTCTGATTGGCTGTTAGCACCTCAGGGAGCGGTTTGACCAGCGCTGGCTGGGAACGCTGTTAGGCCTCAAAACGTGAATCTGCACTAATCGTGAAAAATCTCCAAAACCGTTTAATATGTCAAAGTCGCATATTTGATTTTCTACAAAACGTGAAAAAAAATGCCTCTAAACGTGAAAGGCTATCCCCAAACCGTTGAACACACAACGTGAAAAAAATATTTTAGGAAAACGAATTCACGTTTCGGCCACCGGTAACGTTTAGTGAAATCACGGTTTGTGCAGGCTCAGGGTCTATTTGCGAGGTAAATAACTTGTTCACGGTTAGTGCTGCTGTCATGTTACGTGAAATCACGATTCAAGCTAGCTCCAAGTCGTGAAACTAGAGCCATCGTGTATGGTAATCGTGAAAAAATTGAGACGAGCAAAAAAATCCATGCTTACTTCCAAACCAACCGGGCATTTTGCTCTTAATTGTCAGCTGTCTACGCAAACAGTTGAATAACCATCATTTAAAATTATTTAATGTCTCAGATGGTTAATTTATTACATATTTATTACATCTTAAAATCGATGAAAATTGGAAAAAAAAACTTCATGTCGTACCAGAACACCTTGCACATACAATTGCTGTCAAACCCTGCATGCATACGAATAATAATAATTCGATCTGAATAGACTGGTCCCGTTTCACAAAAGGAAAGATTGTTCAAAGACTTTTCTTCTTCTTCCCATTCTTACTCTGCTTCTTCCTTGTCCTCTCGCTTTTTTTTCTTTTTCTTCTCACTCTTCTTCTTTCCTTTTTTCTCTTCTGTTTGCTCATCGTCTTTTTCATGTTCATCGCTCCTTCCCCTTGCTCTCATCCTTAAACTTTTCATCTTCTCATATTTTACTTCTTCGTCCTTTGCTCTTCTCTTTACATTTCTGCGTATAATCCGCATGCCTCTTTTTCTCTTTTCTCATTCTTCTTTTTCTTCATGTTTTGCTCATTTTCGTCTTGCTCTTTTACTCCTTCTATTCGCTTTCCTTCTTGCTCTATTTCCTTAACTTCTTATAAATTTCTTCTCCTTTTATTCACCTTCTTTTGTCTTGCTTTTCTTCTCATTTACTGAATTTTCTTCCCCTTCTTCTGTCCTCCATCTAACTCTTCATCTAATTCTACTTTTACTTCTTCTTCGTCGTGCCCATCTCACTTTATTGCGCACGTTCTCTCTCTTTTCTTCAAGTGTAACTTCTTCTTTTCTGTATAACTCTTTTTCAATGCTTTCCTATTTTCCTTATCCTCCTCCTTCTTGTTCCCCTTCTTCTTCTACCTATTTTTCTTGTCACTCTTTTTTTCTTCCTACTCTGCTTCTTCTCATCTTTTCTCTCTGCTCTTTATTTTTTCTTCTGTTTCCTTCTTTTTTATTATTTGCTTGCCTTTCTTCTGGTCCACATTCTTACTCTTTACAATTCTCCCTTTGCATTTTTTTTTCGTTTTGCTCTTCTGTTGTTCACTTTTCTTCTTCTCCTTCCTCTAAATCCCTTCTCCTTCACATTCCGCTTTTTTCGTATACTGTTTCTTCTTCTTCTTTTTATAAACTTAGCTCACAGAAAGTTATATTAACTATAGCGACCTGCCTACGTCCGCATTCCGTCCGTTGGGTTGACCATTAAAAGAGCGGAACAAGAAACTTCTACACAGTTACTGATGATGAATAGTTTTATTAGTTGAACGAGCGCGGTGGTACCATTAATATTGTCTTAATATTTATAAGCACTTTTTATCCTTTTGTTAAATTGCGAAATTATACCAATTGTGTAAGTTTCTCAGGTTCCTTTTATTCTTGTTCCTGTTTTTCTTTCTCTTCTTCTCCTTCCGCGTCTTCTTGCTCTCTTTCCGTTTCATCTTCCTTTTTTACTGGTCTTCCTTTTTTCTTTCTTATCTTCCCATTCCTGCTCTTCTTCCTCTTCTTCTTTTCTTTGTCTTCTCCCCTTTTATTCTTTATCTTCCTTTTTTCTTCCTCTTCTTCTACTTTCACTTCTTTTCCACTTTCTTCTTCTTCCCTCATTCATTACTTTTCTATTTAGTCATCTTTTTCCGCTTACTTTTCTTCTGATTATTATTATCCATCTAATTCGTCTTCTCATCCTTCATCATTATCATCACTATCGTCTTATTATTATACATATTCCTCTTCTTCTTATTATTATTTTTTTATAATTATCATTCTTGTTAATATTGTGACTTGGACAGCTAGGTGGTTAAACGTTCGGCCTTCTCCGCTGGCAACCCGGGTTCGATTCCCGGCGAGGTTTAGAAAATAGGTTGTGCTTGCCCGTCCAAGGGTTTCTCGAGGTTTTCTGGTTTCTTCCACCTCAAAGAACTACCCAGCTTTATCATTCTTTTTCTCCGTACAAAATATGGACGCCGGTCTGGACCCTTATCTTTATTCATTTTGTACGTTGCTGAGGGAGCTCGCGGATAGAGCAGCATCAGATTCCCCCATCCAGGCAGCTCGAGCGCAATATTTTACTTTATAATTGATAATAATATTAATATTATGCCGAAAGAGTCTTGCTGTTACTATGATTATATAGAAAACTGAACAAGAGAAACAATTTTTTTTTTCTTTCTTCGAACTGGATTTTATAGCTGTGTGTCACTGGACAAACATTATCTATGTATACGTAACACATGGTTTACTTTCAGTGGAATAAAAATTAAATAGAATATTGCTAATTATTTTATGCATAACACATAGATATACACACTTTTATATTAGTCAATTTAATTTAAGGTATTCTAATCCAAACCTACAAGTACAGAAAGAAATGCAAGTTAACTGATTCCTTTTTTAAAAAAGAAAAAAAAGGTTTCGTTCTAGATGGATCTGCATTAGAGTATAACAGCCCGCTTATGGTATTGCATCCAAATTATTTACAGATTTATGGACATTTTGTCTGTTTTTGCATAGTTAAATTTTTGTTTTGTGAGCAGTTTTACCCCCATACTCTGCTCGACCAATGAAAAATGTGTAACATTACCCAATTTGTTACAATTATAATGCCATCTTTTGAATTAGTCTCTATAACTCACATGTCTTTTAGCTATGTAACATTAAAATGTAAAATAATAATGCATCCGAGATACCGATGATAAGGTATATTTTCATTAATATTGCCTCTTAGCATAATTTATTTAATATAAATCTGATCATTGAAATTTTAAATGTTTGCAATAAATGAGGTGGGGTTTCGAATGTTAAAAGTAATATGGGTTAACTTTTTTCTTTCTTTTTTTTGTCACAAGTATTTATTTGAACTCCCTATCGGGCCTTGGTTTCCTTGCAATTTGAAATCAGCCGTTTATGCCATGATGAGGAGGAACTGTTGTTGGACCATCTTTGGAGATAAAATTGCAACACAGGCGGTTGGATACCTCTTGTCTCGCGTATTTTAAACTCAGGTGAATGCGAGTATACATTAGTGCAGCATATACTTGCATGTTGATTAATAATGTACATGGAAATAAAGAATATCTGCAATTATTAATTTATGTAGGAAAGCTGTGCGCTGCAGAAGTCTTCAGTTAAACGTACTGGATTGCTTTTAAATATGCTGTATACATCAAGGAGCTGTTCTGAAAAAAATTTCCCATTTAAACCACTGTCAAGTCAAGTAAAGGGGCGCCTATAATGACCTGGCCACATATATTATTACTTCAAATCTCACACATTTATTTCATTTAAACCTACTTAATATTAGTTGACATTTTGAATGACAATCTGATTGAAGCAAAAGAATATATAATAACGTTAAGCATCTAGCAAAACAAATAACGGATAACCCCAACGTAAATCTTACCTTTGACATAAAACCACGAACAATTGTGACCTCAACCACGAGGGTTAATGTTTTTAACTCATTTTGATTTTTTGTTTGTGTCTTTGTTTGTCTGTTCGTTTCTGTTGGCAACATTATTCATAAATGTACTAACGGATTCTGATGGAATTTTTAGGATAGATCGGCAATTAAACAATCAGTAATTGATTGAATTATGGGGTGTTCCGGATCACCATCTGAATCCTGAACAATTCCACAAGGAGGTAATGAGAGGTCTGTACTCGCTAAACATCAAGAAAAATTACGTTCTCAGATTGTAGTACCTGAAATATTAGAAAATAATACAGAGGGAGATAATTGTATATATATATATATATATATATATATATATATATATATATATATATATATATAATATGCTTTTCCTCGCATTTAAGGATCTGTGACATTTTAAGATCTTACTATGAATAAGATGGACATGTTTGACCCTAAAACGGGAAGCGGTTTTTCAGGGTATATCTTTGTACCTGTCTGTCTGACCAGGTCTGAAAATCAAAAACAAAACAATTTTGACAAACTCAAACAGGGGTGTATCTTTTTGTATTATTCATTAGATACCTATCCAAATTCCATTTAATATTCAATACACTGAAGGTAAATCATGTGTTTCTGATATATAGAGAATGCTTGTTCAGTGAAACATAACAATAACATCCAATTCGAAATAACCTTACAAAAAAATTATTCAGTTTTCTATATTATCATATTGAAGAGATAGAAGTGACCTTTCATAATAATAAAAATAATAATAATAATAATGATAATAATATAGTATATTATAATTATTATAATAATATTATTAATATTAATAATATTAAGAAAAAAATATTTCGATGATATTGATAATGTTGAGTTAAAAGATGACTAAGTTAGATAAGAATAATAAGAATATAAAGTAAACAGGAAAGAAAGAGTTAGAAGAAGACAAAACAATTACAGGGGTAAAAAATGGGGTCAGTTTTTTTCCTTAAAACTTAACTTTAAATTAAAAAATAGAGAATTATTCCAAAGAAAGATGTGACAATTATAAATATATCTACTGGTAAAAGAGTCAACGAAAAAGAAGAAGAAAGAACTTATACTAAGAAGAGAATTGAAATAAAAAGTGAAGAAAAAAGAATATTAAAATATACAGGTAACAGTAAAGAGTGAGGGTAACAGTAAAGAGGACAGGAATTGTAAGAAGAAATGCATGAAGACGAAAAAGAAGAAGAAGAGCAAGGAGATGTAGTAGAGGAAGTAGAAACAATGAGAAAAAAAGGAAAAGAAGGGGGGGGGGTTAGATTAACAACACTGCTGCATATACATACAGGGCAAATAAAGCCTGATGTTACGACCCATAATGTAATAACCGGCCCATAATGTATTAACGGCCCATATTGTAATAAAAACGACCCATAATGTAATAATGGCCCATAATGTAATAAAAACGGCCCATATTGTAATAACCATACCCAGCCCATATTGTAATAAAATCGCAAGAATCGCAAAATCGGTCAATAGTTTTATAATTCAAATTTCATGCAAATTAACTTAGACAATTCAAATATTGACTTCTCGTGACACGAATGTGAAATTGAACATACAAGTTTGAAAAAACCCTGGGTGACATATATAATGACTATCTGTTTAAAACGGTGACCAAGCTAATATGAGCGAAATACGGCCATGATTCATGTTTATCCTTTTACTGAATCAGTGTTTAAATAGGGTGATAAAGTATTTAAACAGGATAATTTATATATAAATAAATATATATATATATATATATATATATATATATATATATATATATATACACGGCTGTAGTATTTTGGCTTCTGAATAAAACCCAACAAAAACACGTATTGAATGAATTTTGGTTTGCTGAACACACCTTAATATTTCTTCTTGCTACATTTCTAGGATTTATTTAAGCGCCTGGGTCCATTAAAGCTAATACACTTATAAAAATATACACTTATAAAATATACAAAACTCTCATTATCGATACATTTTAATGTATTTTTAATCTTTAAAAAAATATAAATGAAACTTTAAATTTCAGTGCGTTTTGCTTTATGTATGATTGAGAATATTTTATATGATCTCTCGAAACCTCCCGAGATTTAGAAATTATAAATGTAGGTACTGCTGCAACTTTTAGGTGCCCATATATGCATTGGTTAAGATATGTCTTAGGTCAATATGTATAACACGCTGCATAGATTAAGAGCTTTAAAGCACGTATTTGAAGTTAAAACCTGGATTCGTTATTCGTGCGATGCAAGAGTTTACAATTTAATTTAAAAAAAAAAACATTACGCCCAAACAACAAAACAGCAATATGAAAATGCCGGTTTGTGTTCTAGAGGTAGAGCATAGGGCTCAGAGCGGGGAGATTCAGGGGCGTAACCAGGATTGAGGGAGGGTAGGGGGCCATGATTAATAGCGGATCCAGAAATTCGAAGGGGGGGGGGGCGCTGATTTGCATATATGGGTAATATGAAAACCGTTATATATACGTGTATATGTATATATGTATATATATATATCATTAATATAATTACGATAATTATTATTATTTTTATGCGTTATATTTTAGTGTATGAAAATATGATTTTTTTTCAATTGTGAACCATGGTTTCATTAAGATTAGTAACAGGTTCATGAGAAAATTAGAATATAAAATTTCAATCGTTTCAAACATGTTAAAATCATAGGCGCGTAGGCGCATTTATGTTAATAACTTGCAAAACATTATCTTGATAAACTTTGCATTTTACCGGGGGTCCATGGTCTCGACATCACACATGACTCCTTAGTGCACATATCACGGGTTCGAGTTCCGGTATAACCAGAGGAGCCATGAGGATGTTCACGGTCGACCCCAACTAAGTTTCTGGGACCTTATCTGATGAGTGCGGCATTTATAGATTTTCTTCAGCCTTTCTCCTGGATTTTGTGCATTTGGACTTTCTGGATTGTTACAAGAGCTTTATACTGGACTGTCATTCTCCGAGAGTATACATTTAAAGAACTTATCGTTGTGACGGTGGTGGTATCCAGGTACTGTGCACTTTGTGTATTTCAATGTGTTATTGTATTGATTTGTTGTTATACCGCTGTTTTACTGTATAATTTATTGATTTAGTGTTTTGTAATGTTAGGGTTGTTTTAGGAATATATTATGGTTATTTTTTAACAAAAAACCACTGACTTCTTCATCATTTCCCTAGACATTTCACGCTGCCTAGTGTTACAGAATCTGATTTTTTTATATCCATTACAAAATTTGTGTTCATCATTTGTGATTTTTCATGGTCGGCCCCCAACCAGGGTGAGCGCTCTGCATAATTGGAAGGCTCTGCCCCACAGCCATGTATCACGTTTGTACAACAAACGAATGCAAAATTTGGCGAGTTCCTCCATGTTATAACTCAGTAATGGGGGTGATTACACACCAAGGACCCGCAGGTGCGGTAGTTACCTGACACCAGGATTTTATATAAATGACACTAAGCGTGTGCCCTGTCACGTATTCCAAACCGAGATATATTTATCCACAAAAAGCGATTACATCCACAATATATATATATATATATATATATATATATATATATATATATATATATATATATATATACCTAATTCCTTCAAACTCAGAACCATCCTACAGTGAAGGTTTAACTCAGTAGTATAAAAAACATTTTTTTTTTAATCGAACAGGGTGACAGTATTATGTCTACCTAAAGGATCGACGAACAACTATAAAGACCTATAAAGGCTACCGAACGCCACCATCTGAGCCATGGAGAATGCCTCCCAGTAATTATTACAACTCTCTGTACAATCCATGAAAAACCAGATGTTTGCAGTCGCCGAGCGATCGCAAGGGAAGCCTCCCTCAGCTTTCTCCACCCTAACCCGCTACCCCTGCCCCACCTTCACCCTTCTCAGTCAAACATCTACCCCCCCCCCCCGGTTACCCGCAAATGATCGGTAATAGTAAATGCGTGGGAAATGGAAGGAGTAAAGTTTGATCCCCAGTTACTTTGTCAGTCATATGCTATATTGCTATTTACTATTTTTGCTAATTACTATTCATAGCATTATGTAAATGCCATGGCCTCAAAGGAATAAAGAAATGTCGCCATTTACAAAATGAATCTAAACAATATTCCTAACCCAATCCCATTGGCCTGTTGCGAGGGGTTTTTCCTTGGTTAGTATTCCATATATATATATATATATATATATATATATATATATATATATATATATATATATATATATATATATAGACCATTACAATTTGGGACGGTTATTATATTATGGGTCGTTATTACGACTCATATTGTAGTAACGACCCATATTGTAACAATGGTCAATATTGTAGTAGAAATTGCCTATTTTGTTGTAAAAACGGCCAATATTATAATAATGGCCAATACCGTAAAAATAAATGAGTAATATTGTAATAACTTTACCTCACCTTTACTGTAATCAGCATGATGGAGGCTAAAATGGGCAAAAAGGCCAATATTGTAAAAAAAATGCAGTTTAGAAGATAATGATTAAATGTACGTAGACAGCATAAATGTTGACTGTTTCACTGGATTTCCCATATGACTGCATCCCATATACCAGTGAGGAACCAAAATGGCTGTTATTTTAGAAGGTATTCTCAAACGACATATCGCCTGTTAGATTTGGGATTCATTCTTGAGCTTAAACATATGTTATTACAATATGTGCCGTTTTTCCCACTTCTCGTTTTATTACAATATGGGTAGGGTATGATTATTACAATATAGGTAGTTTTTATTACAATATGGGCCGTTATTACAATATGGGCAGTTTTTTTATTACATAATTGGCCGTTATTACAGTATGGGCCAGCTTTATTACAATATGGGCAGGGTATGATTATTACGTGATGGGTCGTTTTTATTACAATATTGGCCGTTATTACATTATGGGCCGGTTATTACATTATGTGTCGTAACACCTGATCTCCAGTTCTGCTAAGGCAAGAAAATAATGAACAAATGTTTGTATTAGTTCCTCATTTTATTATCATCATTTTTTTATTTTAAGTTTATATCTATATACATTTCCAATATAATTTATATATCTGTATAAAAGTTGATTCATAATTCTAAATTGCATCAACATAAATCTCAAGATAACACCACATCATGCATACAAATGTATATTTATTTTTTTACTACAAAAATATATCTTTAAAATTTGCAAAACAATAAATATGCTTCATTAACACAATATTGCCATCTTCTGGATTACTCCTTGAATTACTTTTCAAGAAAAGTTTTGGTGGGGAGGGTTGCGGGGGTTTAAGAATGAGAATTACTGTACACCTGTCACAGCAGGGGATCTCCCAAAGTGACTGTAACAATTCAGGAACCCTGGCATAGCTAGCTACCAGTGACTTAGATTGAGTTGCCTGCATCTGAACTAAGCAAGTGGCTACAATGAAGACTCAAGAAAAATTAAATAACTAGAATAATTTTCAAGCTTTTATTTTCAAATTTCATATTTAATCAAATTTAATATGTATGTTTACATTCTGTGAAACTTAAATCAACAGTGATCACAGGAAAAAAAAAGTGCCATGTTCAAAATTGGACAAAATTTAAGGTTTTGATTTATTTTTAAGCATATATCTTAAAAAATTACAAATTTCAATGTTCTAATTTTGGGTATACAGTTTAATCTTAATTAAACAAAGTTATATACTTGGAAATAAAATATCTAGCTTAATAAATTTTCATGTAATGTGGGTGAATATTTTTCCTGATTTTTTAACAAAGTCCAATATGTTCAAGCCCATACCTTATAGAAACTATACTTAACAGTCTTAATTTCTGGCATGTATATAGGAAATATATAGGAGAATACTCCTGATAAATATTAAGAAAACACAGATAAGTGGTTTTGATATTAGGCAGTCCTGAGTGTAATAATAGGTTATTAATGGAAATTTGAGTTTTTTTCTAAATATCTCGAAGGAACTAAGTCGCAGTGACCCAGTTTTTGGTTTGGTAGGAGATCTTGGGGACATCTAACAGTATGCAGAATTCTGGATTCGTAGAACCAACAGTTTCAAAACGTGTCAGTCTAACACACGGACATACGAACGGACGGACAATGTACCACGACTATAGCTCGGATGACTTATAGTGAGCTGGGCTAAAAAGGAAGCAAAAGTATAAGACTTTTAAGTAGTTTAAAGACCAAGAAGAAGAACATAATGCAGGAGACCAATAATAAAAGGCAGAAGATGAAAATTATTAAAGGAAAGGAAAATAAAAGCAGAAAATAATAATAAGCAGAAGCAGAAGAAGTCACGCAGCAGAGTAGAAAAAGAAAGAGGTAAGAGAAGAAAAGTGAGTAGATTAAGAAGACGAAGAAGCCTAAGGAGAAATAAAAATAAGAACAAGAGAGAGAAGAAGAAGAGGTACAAATCAAAGACAAAGAGCATAAGGACCCATGAGAAAATTCAAAGAAGATTTTAAAAAAATAACAAGGAAAGATGGGTAAAGAAAATCAGGAGGAAGAAGCAAAAGTAGAACAAGAAAAAAGTAAGATTAGTGTCAAAAGAAGGAGGGGAAGAATAAGGTATTGAAAAGACGAGCAAGCAGCAGAACAATAAGAAGAGTAAGTAGGTGAAACAGAAGAAGTAGAGTGAGGAAAAGTCTACTACGAATAAGAAAAAGAAGAAGGGGAACAAGAGGGTGTATGAGAAACTTAGAAAGAGTAAGAGGGAGGAGGATAAGGAGATTTAGACGAAAGAGGAAAAAAAGAAGAAATAAAAGAAGAAGACAATATGAAAAAGAAGTAAGGGAAGAACAGGCAGAAGAATGAGGAGAAGAGTAAGATTGAGACGGGAAGAATCAGATAAATATCAACAAATGTGAGATGAAGAAGATGAAAAGGAAGGAGAAGGAGAGGAAGTAGAAAAGGTAAAAGTAGAAGAAGATCACGAAGTAGAATAAGAGGAAGGGCGAGGAGAAGAGAAAACAAGACGAAGGACAAACAAAAGAGAAAAAAGACAGAAGAGGAGCGAGACGAAGATATAAAACAGAACCAGTGTAAGAATGGAGAGAAGAAGAATGGTCTGCTTTACTTTTGTGAATAGGGACCAGTCAGACCAGCTTATTATTATTCACAAGCATGCAGGGTTACCAGTAATTTGATTGCAAGGTGTTCTGCTGTGACTTGAAGTTATATTTTTCCAATTTCTATTGATTTTATTATGTCATAAATATGTCATAAATTAATGATCTGAGATGTTAAATCATTTTTAAATACAGGTAAATCAACTATTTGCGTATACAGCAAACATTTAAGAGCAAGGTGACCGGTATGTTTGAAAGTAAGCATGAATCTTTTTGCTGGCGCCAGTTTTTTTTTTTTTTTTATTTCGGCATACACTATGGCTTTAGTTTCACGATTTGGAGGCTAGCTTGAATCGTGACAGCAGCACTAACCGTGAAACCAGTAATTTTCCTCGCAAATAGACCCTGTGTCCTGCACAACCGTTATTTCACAAAACGTTACCGGTGACCAAAACGTGAATTCGTTTTCCTATAATATTTTTTCACGTTTTGTGGTTAACGGTTTGGAGATAGCCTTTCACGTTTGAAGGCATTTTTTTCACGTGTTGTGAAAATTCAAATATGCGACTTTGACATATTTAACGGTTTTGGGATATTTTTCACGTTTAGTGCAGATTCACGTTTGAAGGCATTTTTTTCACGTGTTGTGAAAATTCAAATATGCGACTTTGACATATTTAACGGTTTTGGGATATTTTTCACGTTTAGTGCAGATTCACGTTTGGAGGCCTAACAAACGCTCTTCAATTGGGCAGGGATCATCGAGAGGTTAGCATGTCTTAGCCGGGCTCTTGTTTTCTGTACATTTAGAAGTGAGTTTAACATTTCTTGACCGGGTGAAGTACTGCCAGAGTCACTTTATGCAGTAGATATTTGTTGGTACTGGAACGGGACAGGTTGATTAATTTCAGCATTTTAAAGACAGTTCGTGTTAGTCGATCGGTCGGACGTGAGGCCACTTATTTGGGGATCACGTATTAATTTCTAGGTACAGCCAGAAACCTTGTGAATTAAATGTCATTGTGCGTGTCGTAAGCGGGTGACCCCTTGCCGTGTGTCACTCTATGTAACTTGTATTGTTCCTTTGTATCACTGGAAGTTATTTCTGTAGTTAATGTACTCTATTTTAAGAGGGAGTTAGATATGTTTAAGATGCTAAAAACACAACGAGAAGTCTCAACACACATGAATAACCACAGAGATATTTTTAATATTTTTTCAGTCTTAATTAATCAACAAGACTAAGTGACGCTTAGGGGGGACCAGAAAACCTGCTAATGGAGTACACCCTTGACCGGATTAATTTATAAACTCCAGGTTCTCGGGTTATAACGAAAGGGGGTAAAATCGTTACAGAAGAATCTCAACGAATATGGGAAAAATTTCCGCGAACAACATCAACCACTATTGTATTAAAAAAGTATTACAATAGTAGTTGCATTTGCAACCATTTTTGAAATAATTATTACAATAGTGACCGTTATTACAAATATGGTTGGCTAAAACTGGCCCTTACCAACCACTATTGTAATAATTATTACAATAGTAATAATTATTACAATAGTGAACGTTATTACAATAGTGGTTGCAAAGGAACGATCGAGTGGTATTACAAGAGTTCTTAAAGGAGAAGCGGGACCTCAGTGACCTGCACTTAGTTTTAGTCTTATAAACCTTCTGCTGTCGTAGGACACCCTTTGTTCTTATAGGCCAATAGAATTAACCAGAATAAAGACAAAAAAAGTAAAAGAAAATTTTTATTTGCACAGTGCATTTTCGTAAGGTATGTAGTTTGACATACTATTAGTCTACCAGAATAAACCGATGGAAAATATGAATATTTTACTTATATACCCGGAATCGCAAACTTAAAAAAATATAAGATTTTGAATAAATGACATTACAAATCCGAATTTCAGTCACACAAATACAACAAGTGACCCATGGGTCATGACGCTCAGCTGCTCAGCATGACCTGCGACATCATGGGCTGCAATTCACAACTTCAAGTAAAATTGTTGCAGAACCTATATGCCAATTTTGTTTAAACTTTCTACATTGCCATAAATTCTTATCATATATGTCTGGTTAAAACATAGTGAATGATGGTCTGAGGCAAAATGTATGGTTGTTGAGCTATCAGGAACTAATCCCAAAGCTTGCTCGATACCTGTCAGTCTCAAAAGGAATACCACACAGGCCACATATAAGATCAAAATATAGCAAAAGATCAAGGAAATCCATGCAAGAATTATTGTGAAACGGGTGCTTCCATATTATTTTTTATTCAATACAAGCCAACTGTACTGAGCTTTCATAAATGATGGTCATATTTATTAAGAAATCTTTGACCCAATGCAAGATTACATTAATATACATCCCACTGCATTCACTTTAATAGTTCTTGAGATAATATGTTCTAAAGGAATTTAAAGATGGCGTCCTGGTGGCCATATTGGATATCTGACAGGTAGGAAATTGAACAACAAACATCCTCTAAAAGGGACCAAACATCATAAAAAAATCACAGAAACTGTCCTGGCAAAAGGATTTCTAAATTGGCTACCTGGCAGACATAATGGTTTTCTGACAAGTCACACATCCTCCAATAAGACACTAAACTTGTAGCAATTGCTTCAAAGAATGTAACAGTTATGAATGTCCAAAACAATTCAAAAGGCATGATCAGGTTGGAGAGCTCTCATATCAGATTTATGAACATGCAAATGTAAAAAGTGCAAGTCCAATTTGTTTTAATTATCAGCTTGCTATTCAATGGGGTAAGCAGGGTAGGTAAACTGCAAAACCTAAAAGAAAAGAAATGCAGAAAGCATCACTAAGAGTCTTGTAATCAAATAAAGCCATCCTAAATCCAGGAACAGACCCACATATTATCAGAACAAACACTTGCTGGTACATCTGATGATTTGTATAATAATATTCAGATATCTAGAAAACTAAGTTTATTGCTATGATTCCATGATATAAACTGCAAAATGTTCCCATCATTTTATAAATCAGTAGCTAAACTTAACAATTAACTCTCATAGTCTTAATGCCTGGCCAAAGCATTCCGGCAACAGTGTTTTTGTTATGCACTAATGATATATCCTTATCACTCCATGAGCTGATACAAAAGGGAGTCATATATCACAAGTGTCACTGACAATTATGGGCACATAGTGAGATGTACCAGTTGTGAGTGCCATATGGTTATAAATACAAGAAAACAAGAAAAATAGAGATGGTCTACAAAATAAATTATTGTGAACATCCCTGACCTATGACCTTGGCCTTTTGCCCACATATCAACTGGATTCTTTCTAAATGATGGGTAACTACTAACCACTTACATCTGGCCGGGTGTAATTACTTGGCAACCAATGAGTGAATAACTTAGACCTGCAACCTTTAACCTCCTGACCAGCTGACCTCAAAATCAATTAGTTATTTCTTCATGCAAAAAGACCCATAAATATGAAGTTTGAATCAAATTCAGTGATGCATAGATGTGGCATATGTGAAAGACTGAAGGTTTGGGTTGAACAGTTTCACTTGAAATATGTTCACAAGCATTTAGAACAATATTGTGACCTTGACCTTTGACCTTTTGAACTCAACATCAATAGGCTTCTTCTCCTATTGGTAGTTAAGCCATATATGACAGATGGAAAGTATATATTGAAAAGTTTGCTGAAAATGACTCGTCGCAAGAAGAGGGTGCTGTGAACTTGACCTTTGACCTCAAAATCGACAGGTCTTTTCCCCTGTTGGCAGAGAAGCGACATCAGTGCTGAAAGGTTTGGAATGAAAGGTTTAGCTTGAAATGTGTCCACAACCTTTTCAAAGAAGTGGAACCTGTGACCCTGACCTTTGACCTTGTGACCTCAACATCTATAGGATTCTTCTCCCACTTAGTAGGTGAGCTATATGTGAAAGATCAAAGAATTGGGATGAAAGGTTTGGCTTAAAATGTATCCTGAGGCTTTTCAGAGAAGTTGGTTCTGTGACCTTGACCTTTGACCTTGTGACCTCAAAATAATTATGGTTCTTCCCCTGTTTGTAGGTGAGCTGTATGTGAAAGATGGAAGGTTTGGGATGAAAATTTTGACTAAAAGAATTATTTCTTGGGGGTGCAAACACACCCCATAACTTCGAGAATATAGGTCGCAGTGAGCTAATTTCAGGTTTGCAAGGAGATCTTTTAGAACCTCTAAATCTGCTTAGGGTTCATGGCTCTAGCCCCTATGGTTACGATTTGTGCCCTGCTAACGGACGGACGGCCGGACGGACAGACGGAAGGACGCCGGACAAAGACCCATCGCTATAGCCCAGCATGACTGAAAGTCAGCTGAGCTAAAAATTAAGCAAAACTAATGGTTTAATGACAAATTAAATGTATTTTGAATAGAATATGATTTTAGGTGATTTGATCTTCATAAAAAATAGCATATTTATTATGTCATTTCGCAGACATCACTCTCATCCCTTACATCCAAACACATATTGTTGTATTTTATACTGAGGTACATTCTATAATTTCTCAGCTGTGTTTTGAAACATTTTTTGACGAATTAATCTATATCTGTAGATGCTATACAATTCATGCGATACAATTCTTCTTGTGATTGCACATTTTGATGTCCATTTGAAATATAATACACTGAAAAAAAATGGTCTTATTTTTATATTTTATCTGCAGTTTATTTTCTGAAATCCATATTTTGTGTAAGCTGATGTTATATTTGATAATATTTGAATTTTTTAACCAAATTAATTACTCTGTCTACATTCAGATATACCGTGACGGAACCTTAAAATAACAGATCACGTAATCGTGACGAAGAGAAATTTTTGTTATGAGATAAAAAAAAAATCAGCAACACTGGGCAGCGTGAAATGCTAGGGGAATGAATAAAGAAATCACTGTTTTTTGTTAACGAATAATTATAATTAATTCTTGGAACAATCCTAACATTACAATACACTAAACCAATACAATTGCACAGTCTTTAAGACATAACAAGAATAAAAAAATGTACATCACCAGAGTCCGGCTCCTAGGCTTTGATTTCTGGATACCACAACTGTCACAGTCCAACAAGAGTCTTTTAGCACAAATAATCCAATGAACAGTTCAAGTAAATCTTCCTGGTGAACAGTCCAAATAAATCTCGAAGACAATCTGTTGTAATTCAGAAGTGAAGTTCAGGTAAAATCCCAAAGGCAAACTGAAGACAATCTGTATAAAATCTGTATAAAGTCTGTATAAAGTCCGTAGAATATCTGTAACTTTGCAATTATCGGAGTAAGTCCCAAGACTGACGAGAAAGTCACACCCTTTATTGCCCGATTGTATTTTCTTTTTTCCCGGCTCTAAACACACACAGCCCCTATTTATGTCCTTTTCACCCAAAGTCCAGAAACTTCTAGGCATGGAAAATTCCAAAGAACAGACTCGAAGGTTTTAGAACACTTCGAACACGCTGTGTGTTTACACTCTGCGAGCAGGCCAAGGTTCAACAAGTGCGGTTCCCATAGCAACGCACAGGGCTTGCGCCTAACACGAATCAGAATGTCAAACACGTTTAGCTATCTAAAATCCTGCGCATAACAAAATAAAAAACATGTAACAATGCTAACAATGTATTTCATTGTTGTACATTATTTTCTGCTAATTTATGAAAACATGCAATTTATCCACTTGAATATGCAAGATGCAAAAATTTCCACGGGAAAATTACCCTGGGAACATTAAAAAAAGGATCGGTAGTTACGATTAACGATTACTGCCCTGTCTATTAAAACTGACACCAACCATCCCGTGCAGTTTTCAGGACACACGGTCTTTCAACAAAAGTCAGCTGTGTAGGCCTAATCAGCTGGTTGCTATTTGTGGCTACCGCGTTCCTACAGTGCAAGCTGTACTTACGCTTCCAGCCCAACTGGCAACGTGCTTACGAAGCTAGGTACAGGATTTGGTTAACGGCTCACAGGTGTACATAAAGGTTCTCTCTTGTCGGGGAGCTTGAAAGTGGTCTGCATAGCAAACCTCAGCATGAGCATGAAGGTATGTCAGGTTTATCGTACTCTTATTCAATAAGGAGTCATATTACGCTTCCAATTTGGTCCCACTTCATCGACCTATTATGACATGAAAACCATTTTATAGTAGCCATGTATCAGTATCAAAACGTGAACAGATTTTTAGTGGGCCCAGCCGAGACCGCCCGTGAGCCAGATTTGTTACATTTTTTTTTAAATCACTGACCGTTCATCGGCCAGCACCCCGGTTGCATGCATGGGCGTATGATACAGGGGGCTGCTTTAGAAGAGGGCACCCCGTCTTTTTAAATCTCTGATTTATGGAGTCAGACCCTGGTGTACTTTGAGGTCTGACAACAAATGAATTTTGCTCGATCCCTCAGATTATTAAAATTCTGAAGGTCTTAGGGGTATAGCTGTAGCTATATAGGGAGTGGTGTATCTGGTACGTCTGTGTATGACCCAAGTGACCTTAGGCTGTCAGCTGTGGCCGGAGGCGCTTACATTCTGCTACCCTCATGACCAGGATTTGTTTACAAGCTTTTTGTCCCGCAAATCTTTGCTGGGCTAAGGAAAGTGACGAAGTTGATACGTAGTCCCATAAGAAAAGCTGTCAAGTCAGCAAGTGTTACAGTGAAAAGAAGAGTTAATCGTGGTCCTACCCCACAGAAACCGTTAGGTAAAGACTAGGATTACACAATATGTATGTTGAACAAGGGTTATACTTATTCCTTAAGTAATATTATCAATATCTTATGTCACGGAACCTTATAACAACAGAGCTCGTAGTCGTGACGAGCATAAATTTTGTAATGGAGATAACAAAATATCAGATTCTGTAACACTAGGCAGCGTGAAATGTTAAGGGGAATGAATAAAGAAGTCAGTGGTTTTTTGTTAACAAATAATTATAATTTATTCTTAAAACAATCCTTACATAACAATAAACTAAATCAATACAATTACACAGTATAACAACAGTAAAACAGCAAATCAATACAATTACACAGTATAATAAATAAAGTGTACAGTACCTGGTTACCACCACTGTCACAGCGACAACAAGTCCTTTAAAACGTATAATCCAGATGAACAGTTCACATAAATGTTCTCAGAGAATAATAGTCCAATATAATCACAAAATCATTTTGTTGTAATCCAAAAGTGAAGTTCTGGTAGTGATCCCTAAACAAAATAAAGACTTTATAAAATCCGTTACAAATTTAGAAGAAGATCTATAACTGCTGCAGTTATCGGAAAGGTCCACAAACTGACTCATAACTCTTGATGTGTCCGCTGGAATATTTTTCTCTCGTCCCCTCGGCTCTAAAACACAGCCCCTATTTATAACTTTTCAACCGAAAATTCTAGAAACTTCTATTTCACGAACAATCGAAAGAACCCAACAATACATAATACACACGTCCAAAGAACATTACAAGACACGCGCTTATAGAGCGCGACCTGCCCAGAAAGTTTCAGATCAGCATGAGCGCTGTGTTTCTACACGTCAGACCCCGCACGTGGACTGGCCCGGCTCGCGTGTCTCCCATGGCAACGGACAATGCTAGCGCTACACAGACACATGCAAGACTGCTGCACGCAATAAAAGAGACACCTGTAACACTTTTTTTTTACAGAATATTAGAATTTAAAGTTCTGATGTAGTAGAATATGAATTGTAATCTGTGTAACATGTCTCTCAGTGTGGTTATCTGCATGGAGTTTATGAGGTTTATTTAATCAGTACCGGTCAATATTGTAAATAATTTCTTAGCTTTAGATAGATAATACTTCATGATATAGATAAATACTTCAAGATCTATGTACTAAAGCATACTGCTGCTAATAGTGTTATATTTTATTGTCTGAATATATTTATGTATTAGCGGCTAAATGTACAGAGCAACACAATTGCTGATTTGCAGTTGTGCATCTGTTAATGTGTTTAGAAGTAAAACTGTCACTTTGATAGTCAAGGTTATTGATTCCCTAGCATAAGTACAAATTATTTCTAATAACTGTCAATTATTTTATATAATGAGTATACAAATGTATTTGTTAGTTATTCCTAGATCTGTCAACTATTTCATTTGTTCCTTCTCTAGTTTCGACAGTCAGTTCGGTCAACCTGGCCAATTTGATGAATTAAAGAGTGAAAGAAACGATAGTAACCTCGTGAAAGGCTGTGGAATTCAGAGAACAGAATAAAGCGGTTTATAATCTACATCGTCTTCGCTTCATGACCGATCAGAGTCGAGGAATATCTTATATAGGTGGAAGGCCTTTATAGTTATCTATCAGTGATTATATGTTTTCTCATGGGTCAAGGTCAGTTACGGCCCTTATTGTAATAACGTCCCCTATTGTAATAATTATTACATTAGGGATTACAAATGAGCTGATTCTCCTAACCCCTATTGTATTAACGTGCACTTTTGTAATAATTATTAAATAAGGGGTTGTATTAGCAACCTCTATTGTTATAACATTTTTTTATTACATTAAGGGTTGCTGTTGCAATGGTTTTTGCACACCAGCTTTGGTAAAACAAGATATGAAACTTTAATACCACATACACATAGATGCCTATAAACATGTAAATTGTAATTTATAATGTTATAAATATTAATAAAGTTCCATCGATTCATGAATATTATTACCCCTTGGCAAAATTACATTTGTGACTTTAACAACGATTCCTGTTACAGTGATGAACTGTTAATCACTGTTGAGGGCTGATGAATCGCTGCCTTTGCCCGTAAATTTAATTATTATTAATATAATATTTTATATATAAATTATATTATAATTAATGTTATATATCTAAATTAAAATCAGCCACGTATGAGCATTTCATGGAACACGAATACCATTTGAACGGATAATTTAAAGACGATGATTGCTTTATTCTTGAAATTATTCTTTATTTTTATTTTATTTCAAGAACTGTATTTTAGTTTGTGGACAATATTATCATGATCCATTATTACTTTGGCAACGTTATAACATTACAGGTTGGACCGGGCAACCCAAATTGTAATAACTTTCAATAATGTAATAACCACGGTATTTTACTATTGTTGTGTGTCATTTATAGGGTAGTAACAAACAGGTGTTCATACATTTCATTGTTACACCCCTGTTCTGAGTGATCTCCAGACAGATTGTTAGGTTATATAGATTGACATATTTGTCTGTCTTGCAGTTTGAAAGGTGCGCTTGAGTTCGGCAGGAGTTTGGCGTGTGGGTTCCCATGGACCGAGTTCACGCTGTGAATACCCATGTTTCTGATAGATGGCGCTGCGACAGACCTTTCAACAAATTTCTCCAGTGGTGTCAAATTACTCGAGATTTACTTGAAAAAATGGAAAAATAAACTTTTTCAGATACGGACACTATTTATATTA
Source organism: Sipunculus nudus (assembly GCA_026874595.1). NCBI lineage: Eukaryota > Metazoa > Annelida > Sipuncula > Golfingiida > Sipunculidae > Sipunculus > Sipunculus nudus. The sequence goes on along the minus strand of CM049315.1, from coordinate 62,389,778 downwards.
TACACAATACAGGCGCGGATCGACCCCCCCCCCCTGCTTTCAACCGAAAACTTTTTTAGATAAATTTTATACATGACGGGGGGGGGGGGGGGGGGGTTCGTAGTACATGGAGATACATTAAGAACAGTTATCATTTACTGTCATTTTGGCAGTTGATAACCTTACAACTGTGGCATTTTAATAAATATTAAAACACCTTTCTATACAGTAAATAACATCAGTAATTGAGTGGTTGTTACATTAATGAACTTTTTACAATAGGGGTTACTTTGGCCAAACCACTATTGTAATAACGTTGCCTATTTTAATAATGATATTATAGAGATTTTTTAGTACATGGATGATACTATATGAACAATTATAATATACAGACATATTAGCGGTATCACACCTAACAACAGTGTCATTTCAGAAAATATTAAAATATCCTTTTTATATAGTAAATTACATCTGTCATCGAATGATTAATACAATAACGAGCTTTATTACAATAGGGGTTACTTGGGCCCAGCTACTTTTGTAATAACGTTGCCTATTGTAATAAAAAAAAAACAATAAACGAGGAACTTATAGTTATGTGATAATGTTATGTTGATTATTAAGTGTAAAGATATACTTTTTTATAACGTGTATATCATATAAATGTCAAAATAATTGTCATTTTCAGACAATTTAGACCCAAATAGTACGTTCATTAATAAATAATTATAATAACGTTGCCTGTTGTAATGAAGGAGCAGTCACTATTATTTGTACTACATATATGCAATTTTTTACATAACCTCGTCGAAAAATCAATATAATAAATAAATGATCATCAATTTAATATACAATTGCCATTTATATTGTTAAATTTAAAAACAAATTATAAAAACGTAACATTTCAGTATCGCACTTAAATGCTGATTTACCTTGCTGAAAACAAAGTATTCATAGTATCATGATCAAAGGTATCGATATATCCGTTGTTCCACAGTATTCACATTTGTTTTTATCAAAGCTGGTTTGCAAAAACCATTGCAACCGCAACCCTTAATGTAATAAAAATGTTATAACAATAGGGGTTGCAAATACAACCCTTAATGTAATAATCATAACAATAGTGCACGTATTACAATAGGGGTTATGAGAAACAGCTCATTTGTAACCCCTTATATAATATTTATTACAATAGGGGACGTTATTACAATCGGGGCCGTAACAACGGTCACATCAGTTGATCAGTTGTGTCTTCATGTGTTTTGCAGTTAATTGTTGAAGCAGGTCTTAAGAGGTAGCTATACCTGCTTACTCCTGCTACGATACAGGACAGTGTAGGAAACCTGATGTATGTTCACTGAACTTAACGAAATATATAGATAAAAATGGGTTGTCGAAAAGAAGAAGTTGAAAATCTAAAGAGACAGCTTATCTGAGTGAAACTATTGAATCAGCAGTAAACTCAGAAAGACATACTTGTCAATATCCGGTATGTAGAGTTTGCACAGAAATAGAAATTACACAACAGTGTAAGTACTAAGGGGTAGTATAGCCCCATTCACATGCACACATTTACTCCTGGGAGTAAATAAGCACATATAAGTAAATTTACTTATGTAAGTGTTCTGTGTCATGTGAACAGATTTGCATAAATGATTATAAATACTCCTGGAGTAAACTGACATGAGTAAAAGTATATTTGCACGCGTGATTTATATTTTTTTAGATTTTATAAAAATCATTTATTCCAATATAATTGTTCAGATTAAGAATAGTTATATGCATCATGTTAATATATGGGCACACCCTAAGACATATTTTTAAGGGATATTTACTTTCAAAATTATGATGTTATAAGACATAGGGTTTGAACTATGCATGAATTATTTTTCAAGTTTTCACCTTTAAACGTCTGGTAAAGATTGGCCCCGTTTTAGCATTTTAGTGCATATGCTAACAACCAAATATGTTGTTTTGAACCATATAAATGGTTGAGAAATATCGATTTATAGTTAAATATATAAAACCGATATTTTTTAATATTTAAAATAATTCAACCAGTTACGAGAAATCATAAAGTTTTCTTATGCCACATTGTAGGGAATGTCTTTATGTTTCAGAGTATGTACATAACAGGTGATCCCATGCAGAACAACAGTTTAGGTCATTTTAAGGAACAACCGATACAATGTTAAAACATAATGTTTAGACTGAACCGTTCATCTCGTATGAATGAATGGCTAAGTTTGATTATATTTGGTCATACTTGCTTTTGTATAATAGACCGGGTGGACAGTGGTAAACCCACGGCCACTAGGTGGCGCTGGTGCCTTTAGTACTGTAGAATAATGAGAAAAAAAGGGCCTAATCGTTTGGACAAACATCAAACCTTGTATGTAATATATATAAAAGTTTTTGTGATCAGTAAAAAAATCCATTATCTATCTGAAATTCTCAGATTGTGGCATTTTTTTTTCAAGGTGTTAACGTGATAATTAATTTAATATATTATCTTTTTAAAATATTGAAAGAAATATTTATTAATATAACGATGATGTTGGTAACCTTATTCGTGTTACATGTTTTCAAGTTTGCTTAAGCTCATTTATGTACCCTTGCTTGCATTTTCAATTTGTTCGGAAATAAAACAGGCCACTTTAACAAGGTAGTTTTAATATGATGAAAGGAAATTTGCATTTTCGTTGAAGTTAGCCAAATTGGAATAAATATATGGTGTTATATGCTTCCAAATACAGAGCTGTAATCGGAAATTCAGGCATATTTTATGTCGACAGAAAGTTGCTTCATAATAAAAGCATAAATCATTAAAATAAGAATAATATGATTGTAAATATGTAAATGTCTAGTGATTTAGGGAAGTCATTTGATAATCATAACTTTTTCTGTGTTGATGTAGAATATTAAATCTTTTTCTTTCTTTTTTTTTTAAATTTAAGGGTTAAGGTCATATTCACGCAGCGCATTCATTGCCGCAACTACCAATAGTGAGGAGGTGGCAAGTAAGATGAGCGTCCTAACATCTACTAAGAAATCCATCTCTGATTCATCACACTATCCTGTGTTAAACCCTCAAGCTCTAGAAATTATTCCTCCCTACCGACAAACCTTTCTGACACAGGGAACCTTCTGACACAGGGAATCATCTCTGGTCCTTTTCCTGGAAAATGCAATCGACAATAATTGACTTCCCATACAGATCCAAACGGTTTTCAGTGCAAAATTTTTTCCTATATAAAGAAGTTTAAGACTAATATAGAGAACAAGGGAATAACTGCAGAGAAGAAAATCCATTATCTGCAACAGTATATTGTGGTTGCATCATACAATACAAAAGACCTATACACAGAGTATGACAATTATTTTGTGAATTTATATATATCAAAACTTTTGTGCATAAAAGCTTATTAACAAAAATATTGTTCGATGATGACAGACATTTGGAAAATATGATATCATTTAAAATATCAATATTTGAACATACACGATATATTTTTATTTATAAAATCAACCCGACGATAGGACTTCTTATACAAAAGTTTTTTTTTTTTATTTTCGCAATAGCCCCGGTTTCCAAATATAGCGAACAAAAAGGCAATCACAGTGTGTGTGTGTGTGTGTGTGTATATATATATGTACGTATGTATGTATGTATGTATATATATGCTAAGGACGCCAAAGCTTGATGCTCCTTTGGGAACTGTGAGGAGGACTACAGACCAGCCTTGGAAACTCAAGAGAAACGCTACGGACAAGGTCCAAAAAGCTTTCAAGAACAAACGTGTTCATTGGCTTAAGGCCAGCTAAAGGGATGGGTCAGCTATGTAGATGTGTGCCGACCTTTTAAAGGCTTGCTTAGATGCTATGCCACATGTCGGGAGCTTGCAAGTTTTATTGACTGCAAAGTAAATCAGATGATGGCCGCAAAACTTCATGACCGGGCCATTACCCGCTTGCGTCGACAAGTTTTTGAACGGCTCGACAGAACTGGTGAATATAAAAACTTCGTCACGTTAGTAACCTTTGTGGAGAATGAAGTCAGAGTTGTCTGCGGTCCGGTTGCATCAATCTGTGCCATCTAAGAAACTGAAACTTTTAATGAATTTCAATCTCAAAGGGATGTAATGAAGTTAGCATGTACCTTTACTACCGGTGTCGGAAAGTCACCTGATAAGAGCAATCAAGGTTCTCTAGTGCTAAGCCGGAGAGGTCCTTCCCATGGTGTAATGGAGGACACATCCTTTCGACCTATACCATATTCAGTGGTAAGGGCAGCGAAGAGAGACATTTATTTAACAGCAGAAAAGAAACTGTGGCTGTCTGCACACAGGTCACTTCGTAAAGCAATGTAAGATCCGCCATACCTTCCAAAAATACAAAGGTCGTCATCCAACTTTACTCCATGACAGAAGCACCGACCGACAAGAGCTCCCCACAACAGGGCTCTACCTGCCAAAGTACTTTTACAACTTAGTCACCCAGACCAAGCGAAGAAGAAGGTGCAGCAGTCTCCCTCATAACAAATGACGTTTCTCGGGTCAGAATCCTTATAGTAAGAAACTGGTATATGCCCTTTGGACACCCAAAGCGACAATACATTTATTGCTGGAAGGGTGGATTCCTAGGGCCATTTCTCTGCCCGAAGAGCCTATGAAACTCAAGTTACTACATTACAAAATTGTTCAGTTATTTGTAATAGGGTTAGTGCGTAAGTAGTCTTCGAGTGAGAGGATATCCATCCTCTCACTCGAAGTCGGAAGTCAATCTACAATCAAAGCCTCATCCCGCACATAACAACAAGTGAAACAGCTTAGTCTTGGAATTATCTGGCTTCCATTGCACCTGAAATGCCTCTATTGATGGATTGCGCAATTGGCTTGCTTATAGGATACATCTGTTCTGTTGCCTCAGCTCCGCGTCAAGTAATCACGGGTGAGAGTGGCCGGCCATATGCAGTTAGGCCCAACCTAGGCTGGAGCATAGTTGGGAATCTGGCGTCTGCTGACCCTACTGGAAGTGTCCGGATTTTTCCACCGCATAGGCTGAAGGACGCTCCGCCAGTAACCCCATTTAATGTTTTCGAGGTGTTGGAGAATGACTCCAGGGGCTCAAAGAGCAGAGATGTGATAACTTCCCAAATGGACATCTAGTTTCTACAGATAATCGAGAATAGCATAGATAAAAATGCTAAAGACCATTTTGAGATGCCTTAACCCTTCAGAACCAGACCTGACTTACCAAACAACCGCAAACTATTGACATAAAGTTGTCCCACCTCAAGAAACGCCTAAATAGAAAGAGACAAGCCATAGAAGAAACGCTGAATAATGGTCATGCAGAGCTGGCATCCAGTTGCAGTGATGTGTTACATCGAAAAAATGTTTCACTAGTTTCATGTCAGTCCTGGTGACAGGAACTATCTCAGGTTTCTCTGGTGGAAGGGACGTGACACCAACAAGAAGCCGCTAGACTAAGAATGGACGTACACTTGTTTGTTGCAACATCTTTGCCAGGCTGGGTAAACTTTGGCTTGAAACATCTTGCAAACACAAAGAAAGGAACACAAATTGGCTGCTTCATTTCTGAGTCGATGGTGACGGGGATGTAACAAACGTAGAGAGTGTTCAAGTGGCAAAGAGACTGGTTGCTTAGGCTCGTGAGCTGGACTTGCATAGGCAAATTACGCCTTCCTAAGTTCTTGTCCAAAAACCGCATTGTCACTGAGAGTATTCCATTCTTTGAACGAGCTAGAGGCATCCAAGAAGTATATTTGCAAAGGGCTGACCATCCCTTTAAAAGAAATTAAGATATGCACTGGAACACTGAGCCTGATGTATTCCAGTCCAAATGCAAGTGAAAGAACACCCGTATAGGTATTCTGGCGATGTTGCAAGTGTGTATGGTCCAACTGGATTCATAGTGCCATTTGTCCTAGAAGGCAAAGAAATCCTCAAGGAAATGTACAAGCGTAAATGCGACACCTTCCATCTTTCGGAAACTCTCTGTATGATAATAGGGGAAAACCTGTAGATTTTGAGTTCACAAGGTCAAAGGTCAAGGTCACAGGGTCCACTTCATTAGAAAGATTTATAATTCATTTAAAGCACACTTTTCAACCCCAACCTTCCATCTTTTATGTATGGTTACCTACCAATAAGGGAAGAGCATTGTTTATTCTGAGGTCAAAGTCCAGATCAAAGGACTCTCGTGTTTAACAACCTTCTGGATACATTTGAACCCAACCTTTCATCCCACTCTCCCATGTATCCATAGATCACCTACTTGGAAGAAACCCTTAAATCATGGCTCACCTTCCAGGAAGAAACCTATTGATTTTAAAGTAACAAGGTCAATTGTCAAAGACCGAAATTTGAAAAAAAAAATCTCACAATAATATCCTGTAAATTAATGCAGCTGAGCATCGAGGCCAATCGGTCTCTTGTTAATACACAAAATAAATATATTTTTTTGCACTTCACCATATTTTTAGATACATAAACTTTACGACCAGAGTTCAAGCGCTTTCCTGAAGTTGAAAAAGAAAGACAGACGGACAGACGGGTGAACATGTTTTTCAAATTAATAACCTATATTTTGGAGGAAGTAGGAAAAATATGTTTATGCAGCTATATTGATTTTAAAAAGTGGAAAACTAAAACAGGCAGACGGATTGACGTACAAAAATACTAGTCAAAGCCATATTATTTTTTTAGGTTATGAGAAATGGCGATGAGAGTAATTGAGCTACAGATTATGTGATACGACCATCGTTAACCAAGTAATGAAGAAAATCAGACATTGGGGCGTGTTTAAGACTTTGACCTTTGACCTTTGACCAACCTTTACAAAAACAAATAGACCTGAAGGGATTATAGATATTGTAAGAGATGTCTCTTCTATTCTGGTACGTGTCTGTAGGCATTTAGTTTCGGGTCAAGCGCAAACCCTGTGCGCTGCTATAAATAACCGCACCTGTTAAACTCTCGCGGAGTGTAGAAACACAGCGCGCATACTAATCTGAAACTTTTTAGGCTGGTCGCGTGTGTCTTGTAATGTTCTTTGGGCATTTGTATTATGAATTGTTAAGTTCCTTTGGATTGTTCGTGAATTAGAAGTTTCTAGAATTATCGGATGAAAATTTATAAATAGGGGCTGTGTTTTAGAGCCGAGAGAGAGATATATTCCAGCGGACACGGAAGAGTGTTAGTGCGTTTTGGACCTATCCGATAATTGCAGTAGTGTCAGGGATTCTACGAACTCTATGCAGATTTAGTTCGGCCTGTCTCCAGTTTGCTTTCGGGATTATTACAAGAACTTCACTTTTGGATTATAGTGTAGTCGCCCATGTAGCAAAATCACAGTCCCGTAGGAATTGAATGCCCAAATTGAGATAGCACTTGCTTTCATTTCATTTAGATGTAGGCTGATGGAAAATGTAAGGTAACAAATTTTATCAGCCATCTGATCCCCTAAAAATCCAAGATGGCCGCCATCATATAAAAAAACCTAGATAAATCTTTGATATTGTAACTATTGCATCAAAATGAATAATATTGGATCGATTTATAAGATTTTGAATGTGTAATGATAATACCAACTACTCCAGGAGCCCGTAAAAGGTTAGGGAGAGTATTCGAGGTCAAGGTCAAACTTATTTACCAACCTTTATCTTAAGAATAACATTAGACATCTTGGGTACTACGCTGTCATATATTATGTAATATGTTTTTCAAATAGTCAACATTTGAAATAATTGTTTGAATAATTGTTATGGCAAAATAATATACCATAGGGACGATATTAAAATACATTACACTAAGATACTGTCATAGGTTTTTCAAACGGACCTTTAAGGTGCCTATTCACCTACCTTTTTGAAAGAAAATTTGTGATTTCTTGCTTCTCTGTGTATAGATATTAATGATCTAAAGGTAATTCTGGTTTTGGAATGTTTATATAATACCTCCGTGAAGGATGTATGAACTTGTTCATCAACAACATGTTTGTAAACACAGCAGTGTAGACAAAATGGGAAAAAATGTTACCTAACATGGTATGTGGCATATATGCGAAGGCAGAAAGTTATTTGTTGCAAAACGCCATTTGCAAAACTGTCGCCTAGCTGACTTGCTGTCCGATGCCATTGTTGAATTTTTTTGGGGGGCGCCCCCCCCCCCCCCCCCCCGCATATATCCTACACACGTTGATATAAACAAATCAGGTAGCCTATGTGCGTGATATCAACGTTTTCTGGCCTATTTTGTATAAAATCTCAAAGGGATTACCTTTAGTTTATAAAGGTCAGATAGGTGATTTAATTGGCCCCTTTAAAACATAAAGTTGATGTACGTTTTACATATTTCACATATTGCTGATTCTCTTCTGATTTATTGCTTAGTATTAATCTTCGATAGTATTAATGCGAAACAAATATTTTGAAATCAATTTGAGTGGTTAGTAAAAAAAAAAGATACAGGAACACTCTATTGCATGGTAACTATTCCAGACGCCTGGCACACTTTGAGGATCTTCAGTAGAAACCTTTGTCTGAATATCTTTGGAGTTTACTTGAATATGGGCGGAAATAGGTCAGCTGTTATTGTAAATGTCACAAAAGATTGAAAGAGTGAAACAGAAAAAAATATGCTGCCCTGACAAAAAAGGGCGGCCGACGAAAGAAGACATCTGCACGTGCACAGGGTCCTACTGGTGCTGCCCGTAAAAAAAGATAAGTGTAAATGCCATCTGGCGAATTCAAATACATGCACCTTTAGGAACACCGTAGGTTAATGTCCGATAATCGGGACCAAACACCTTAAGATTAAGATACCCCTACCATGGATGAAAATATCAGGAATTACTGCCAGGTCTGCATCAGCCAGAAGATGCGCGTGCATAAGAAAACCAGAATGCCACAGCAGCCAGGTATAAGATACGCTTAGGACGTATTCAAATAATATTGAGATGGGCAGTGGAATATATGATATAAGGATAACTGTTTCAAATGACAATATAAATGTATGTAGGTAAAATCAACATGGATTTATCTTGAACATGGTTGACATTTTGTATTATATGTCAATCCTTAGGCACAACAATGCTTGGAAGACATTAAGTGGGAACATCGGAAAAACTTGTTTCTCTGTAACAGTTCTATTATATAAATTATTTGGTGAAACCGTTGACCATGCAACTACGGAGGCCGATGATGCTTTGTAAGAGTTTCAGTTTGAAATATGCAATTTAAGAGGAATATTTTGAGGCAGTATTCATATAATAAATATTAGGATTTTCTGCTCAACTTTTACTCTTAAAATGTATTTAGATAGTGTGGTTAAACCTTAGTGGGGCTTAGCTTTAATATTCATATTTTTACAAGTTAAAAATAAGGATATAAACCGCCCGGTCCATACATTCAGTTGTATGTTACATGTTGATTCATCGGTGAAAATGCGCATCCAAGTTAATCACTCACAAAATATCAACACCTAAATTTAATTTTCGTAGTAAAATAATTGACAGACTAACGGGAAGGCTGTGCCTCACTTAAACTCGAGTGCAATTTGGGGATCTATACCCTAGTGTTATGACCATCCAGAATGCAATTAAGGAAAGACCCCCTTCTTAAATATACAATTATTTAGATGTCTTAACGCAGCAAATCATACATACGTCAATAAATAATTTAACTGCTGAGGAATAAAAATGAAATCTGAAAATAAAAATAATCACGAATAAATGGGAAAAGAATCAAATGAAATGAGAGCGCTCAACGGACGGGGGGGGGGAGGGGGAGGGGGGCAGTTTTTCACCACTGGATGGTTTACATTATTGTGGCATTTGCATCCCCTGGTTGATGCACACTCGACAGTGATTCAATCCGGGCGTAATGGGAAGGTCATGGCCAACGTCCTTGGTTCACTCACAAACGAGGGCTCCTTTCGGGGGATTCTCGGTGATTTGACCCAGCAATGAGGATGATCACGCATCCAGGACCCGTAGGTGCAGAAGTCATAGGGGCTCGGTTAATGCCAGGATATAAAATGAGACAAAGCGTGTGATACTGCCCTGTCATGTTGTCCGAAACCGGAATGGAAATCTACAGGTGTACATATATGTAGTTAAGTTTGCATTTAAAAAATGGAAGCGGCTACCTCCATCAAAACAAAATTATAAAAAAAAATTCCATCCGTGGTGTTGGCCTAATGCAAGGATCTACATGGTCCGTTTTATCCAACAGGTGTACAATAGAGATATTTGTATTCCCGTAATGTGCAAACTTTCATTTAGGAATAATGCGTACTCATATGCCATTTTATATATGCAGATGTGCCTTCTTTTCTGCAGATCGAATATGGCTGATTAGTTTTTTGTGTGCATTGTTTGTCTATTTATAGCTTTAAGAAGTGCCTTGTCTATAACTTGAAACAATTAGACCTGTCTCAGCTCATATTCAGACTATATACTATATACTTTTACTATATAAAAATATAAAATATCCAGACAACGATTTTACCGATCTCCCTTTTCTACAAGATACTTGGAATAGTTTAAAATGAAATGAATATTTCTGTATCAAGACCACCAACAAGGCTTTTGGAATCTTGTAATCTTCCATATAACCACACAAATTCATTATAAATGTTTTTGTTGTAATATGGTAGGCCCCTTGACAATGTAGTACTTCAATGAGAGAATCAGCAATATAAAAAAGAGATCACGAGCGTCAACTTCATAAGGTCTATTTCCTTTTGATCACCATATCACATAACATATGACAATGAAGTGCCCAAGATATTTTTATGCTTTAAAATATTAGTAAATACATTTGGCTTTGACCTTGCGCACCCTCTTCCGACAACTACTGGTTAGTTGCAATTAACAGAATACATTAAAAAGTATAAATCGATACAATTAACTTATTTCATTAAGTTTTATGCAACAGTTACACTATTTTATCATTATCTTAATGTTAAGATTGACATGGTCGCCCTTTTTGATTCCCTGGGCTGACAGAGCTCATAAAAACTCCTTTTTAGTTGAAATCAACAGAACACATTCAAAAACGTATAAATCTGTCCAATACCATTAAGTTTTAAGCGACATTTACAGTATTAAAGCATTATCTCTATTTTAAGACTGCAGTGGTGGCCATCTTGGATTCCTTTGGGTCACAGGGTTCATTTAAAAATAATAAACTGCATTCATTCATCAGCTTAACAGCAAATAATTTGAAAGCAAGCACTATCTTTTTTAATTTCTAAGAAAACGTCGTTCTGTTACACGTGCAAGTACACTTTATCCTCAACACTTAATAATACCAATGGGTGAAGGCGGCCATCTTGAATTTTCGGTGTTAGAGGGATCTGAAAATTTGTTACCTAACATTTTTCATAAGTTCATATCCTGTTTATGCTAAATCAGTCATTTTCGCAATTTGGGCATCAAATTCCAACGGAAATACATCTCCGTCTACACTATCACAGTAGATTGATTTTGTGAACTATCCAACTGGATTATACGTTTTAAAGGACTTGTTGTCGCTGTGACAGTGGTGGTATCCAGGTACTGTACACTTTATTTATTATACTGTGTAATTTTATTTATTTACTGTTATACTGATGTTATACCGTGTAATTGTATTGATTTAGTGTATTGTAATGTTAGGATTGTTTTAAGAATAAATTATAATTATTTGTTAACAAAAAACCACTGACTTCCTTTTTCATTCCCCTAGACATTCTGACTAGTGTTGCAGAATCTGATTTTTATCTCCATAACAAAATTAATGCTCGTCACGACTACGTGATCTGTTGGATTCCGTAACAATTTCTACCAGCAGTATACATTCCAAAAGGATAACGGGAAACTAGAGCCTGCATCAGAAAAAGGAATATCTGAATACTTCCAACTACAATATGGTTAATGTAAATTGGGTCACCATAATAACGCCAGAATATTGCCGAGTCTTAGGCCATAGATCCTAGTTTCACATACAGCAATAAAAAAAAAATATTATTTATAGCATTGGAGATATGGCACAATAATGATATTTTGAAGTTTTTCAAGTGCAACGCCACCTGCTGGTCATATACCAAAAATGAAAATTATCTTTTGAGATATAGTTGAAAAACATACATCAGCTTCAAAACGATTACTGCAAATTGATACCTCTAGGGCGTAATAAGGTGAAATCTTATTATCTTATCTTAATCTACCAGCAGTATAAGTTTCAAAGCGATTGCAGGAAAGTGTGGCCTGCGTCATAGATAGTTATATCTAAATATTTCCAAATTTAATAAGTTTTACCCTAAATTAGGTCAATATGATTACGGCAGAATATGGCCTACTCTCCACAGGAATATGGCCATTGATTCTAGTAACAGACGCAACAATAAAATTGTAATATCATTTATAGCTTTGTAGATATGACAAAATAATTATTTATTGTAGTGTTTTATATGCAGCATCCCCTGGTGATTATATCCCAAAAATGAAAATTTACTTTTGAGATATAAATGTTAAATATAAAACATATAAGTTTAATTTAGCAAAATTTAGGCTTGTAAGGCGTCATTAATTGATATCTTGGAAAAATCTCAGTCAGCGCACCCTGGTTGGCATTTTGCAAAACTTGAATGTATTCTTGTAACACTAACTACACTCTACGTGATGCAAGTAACTACACCTCTCTTGCTTCAAAAATGACAATGTTACAAAAGCTAAAGTAAAATAACAAAAATTAACTCTTAAATAGGTAAACATGGTAACCGCAGAATGACGTCAGATCTATACAAGAATAGGCCCATTGACCCTAGTTTCAGATCGAGTAATAAAAGTTGTGACATTGATTTACATTTTGAAGCTATAGGACAAACATGATTTTTTGTAGTTGTTCAAGAGAAGCGACCCCTGGAGGATATATTCCCATATTGAAAAATTCATTTCGAGATACTAGTAGTTAACAAAGCAGGTCGCTCTTTTCCATGAGGAATTGTAAGATAAACCCCGCCCATAACCGACAACGTCCCTCTTTAAAAAAATCTAAAGATTTATAAGATTATATGGCACATTTGACAACCAACTTGTGTGAGCACACAAAGATAGGAACCAGTGTAAATTGTAACACGCTTAATTGTTAATTTAGGAGAATATAGGATTTTAAATACCCCCGAATGGCAATTTTAATAAACTCTGTCTATAAGAATGACAGATATCATATGATTTGTGGAACCTGAATATTTGATCCTGGATAATTCTGTCATTAGTTATCGTGATATATCTGTAGCCATCCTGGTATCGTTCGAGTCCTATATCTTCAGTCGTTCACAGTGTACCACAGTTAACGGGGTATACCTGCAGCCAACTCTGATCTGACTATTAGTGTTCCCCAAAGTTTCATTCTTGACCATTCCACACATTATACAAACGAGCTCACATATCGGGCGGTTAACCATCATACACATACGCACCTCTATGAATATGTTGTTATCTTTATATTGCATTATTCGTTTTCTAAATGTATGTTTTGAAAGTTTTTCTATTTTTGGATATGTGTCACCTTTTTACCCTTCGTCCTCGCAATATGTTCTTCCATTTTATAAGTTTGTGTGACATAACCTTTTTACATAGAGAATTTTGATAATTTCACTCTGCATTTACATGTATATATAATATATTTTAATAATAATAATAAAGTATCCAGTATATAGGCTGTCACCTGAAGTGTTTAGTATATATATTTTAATAGCGTAACCCGATCTGTGTGATTTTCCGTAACTCCTCTTATACCACCTTACGGATTGCCATGATTTTCGACATGCATATGCTCTGGGATTGTCCGATGACATCCTACCCACTTTAATTGCAATATTTGCGTATTACGTGCATAATTAATAATTTAAATTTTTGCCCACCACGGGCGCCCCTTTATTTGTGCTTCCGGACCGGTAACACCATGGCCATAAAGTGTGTGATGCCTGGACCGAGCTTTCCCCGGGGGCCCTATGCGGGGTTTACGTGCATTTCGCGGTCACTGGCCCGAAATAATCCCCATTGGTGATCCCTTCTCAACAGGAAGATCTTTTAAAGAATTATGTTCACCCAAAATGATCGTGAATGCAGTGGCTGTCTCACTATAAACCATTTGCTCAGCTTTCAAACAGGAATGGTCTTTGGGAGTGCGTAATATTAAAAAAATAAATACAGCCATTTAATGTACAACATACTATAATGCTACCATGAAACCTTGCACAGCGGGACTGCCCGACCATATGAGTACTCAGCCTTTGTGCCTGATAATGGAAATGCAATTTCAGAGAACACGTCTCATCGCTACTGTACTTCCATCCAAGATAACAAGTTCTTCTACTTGTGGATTGACGGACTCGGAGAGCAATTTTAAAAATAGCGATTTCAACATAATATATTTTAATATAAATATGATTTCATTTTTCAACTACTCCGAAAAATTCTCGGACCAATCTCTTGGCTTCAATAGGATTTTTATGCATAACACCATACATATAATAGATCTATATATTAACAGCGTAACGCGATTTGTGTGATTTTCGTATCTCCTCTGTACGGATTGCCGTGATTTTCAACATACATACGCTCTGGGATTGTCCGAAGACATTCCACCCACCTTTATTGTCCCACAGGACACTCGCCATCTATCGTTTTTCAACGGAACTTCTCTACTAGTTATTTAACACGCGAATAACATTGTAAAACCAAGACATCCAACTATGAAAGACTATTTGACATCAGAACGATCTAACTGCTCGCCCCAAACCGTGCGTAGCACGGGTAATTGCTAGTCAATATTATTTCTGTTGCATTACAACGGTTTTAAGTTTGTTCCATGTCTTCTGAGCAGTTCTTAAATGCTATCAACAAATTATGGGTTACCTCAGTGATTAAGTATATTTAGATAAGTTTCCTTTTCTGTTTGACAAAAAAAAAAAAACGAAGATCAGTTTCCCTGTTCTTCAGTTGATAAGGAAGCGGATGAAGTGGTAAAATCCAATGTAATAATTTAGTTTGAAAAATTCTTAGTTTCTCTGAAATAGTTTTTCATGACAATATGCTTGAATGCCTTAAAAATATTTTCTTTATTTTGTAAATCTAGTACACTAATCAATCTCTCTGTTTGCCTCTCTGGTTTCACCTAGAATTACAATGATAAGGTTAAAAAATTATAATAACATGGTTTTCCTTTAAATGTGTAACCATGGTAACGTCATAACGAGGCAAATTTTGCCTCAAGGTAAAAGGCTTTAGAATGACGAATAAAATGAACTACAGTTTAAGCAGCTAGGATCATTCTTGACAAAGTTATGAAGAAAAATATATTTTACGGGGTCTGATGACCATGACCTTGACCTTTCAAAAGATATCAAATGAGCTGTTATACATGTAGGTAAAGTTTATAGTTTGAAGCGTTTCAAGTGTAGCGCCCCGTAGAGGATATTTTAAGAAAATGAAAAAATCGCATTCGAGATATTAGTATGAAATATAAGGTGTACCAGTTTCAAAAGGAATCCTGCAAAAAAGTGGCCTGTGGTTATGCTAACTGTACGACGCAAGAACCCGCAAGCAGGCGATATTTAGGACTAGTGAAAAATAGACAGACATACTGACACAGTGACACAAGATTGAGACCATACCTAGACCAGGTTCTGGAGAAGATCCAGAGGAAGAAAATGAGCCTAGTTTTTGGCTAATAGTGACGAAGTTATAACGAAAATAATATTTTTTCGTTTTCGATTACCATGACCTTTGACCTATATTGACCTTCAAAATAGGCAGCTAGGACTTTTGATTGTCTATAAACTGAGTACATTAGACATGATTTGTATTCCTATGGTTCCACTTTGTTTATGCGCTTTTGGTGGGTGTTACAGGAGTTGTTACATGTCGTCTATTTTTGTTAAATTATTTGTATATATATATATATATATATATATATATATATATATATATATACAATAACAATTTTACCCAGGAATTAATAAATGAAATGTATAATGAAAGGTAATCGAGCGTGTGTGATTCTACGGACCTCAACAAGACAATAAATGTGTATAGAGATGGTCACTATACGGTCTTACAGGCCATCATGGCAGTCCTAAACATTTTCAAACCGTAAAACAATTCCTTATAATCAATTACACCAGTCACAAATTACATTTATACGTCATAGTTGGATCTTGTCCCTCTAGCCAGTGAAGGAGGAGGAGAAACCTTCGGGGGCAGCAACTAGTCCATATCAGTAAAAATTAGTTCAAGTGCAATTAGTCATTCACACTTTTCCTAATATTTTTTATCATTTTTATTTTTCAGGCCCAAAACACATTGTTATAGTTTGGTGAAATTATGTAAATAATATAAGCTATACTAAGCAAGCATTGAAAAAGACAAGTTTGGTAAAATTTTCAGTGTAGGGCAGTTTCATCTATAAATATATTCACAACAAAGGTCCGTTCTCGATCCAGCTCAGCGAAGCTTGCTTTGCTAGCGAAGCGGTAGGTACGCAGGACTTGTACGCCAGCGACCTGGGTTCGAAACCGGGATCGGCCCAGGATTTTTCCCCTCAACAATTTGCCTTCGTAACATAATGGGGTCTCGTCTAACGTGACGGTTTACTTTGTGGCCCAGGGATTAAGCTCACCAAAGTGTGACTCCTGGGATAATTAGTCTTGTTCTGAAAGCAGAACGCTCTTAAGAGGTGGTGTGTTACGGGGTGCACATAAAAGCGGACCGAACTGTCTCGCTAGTGAAGCTTGCTTTGCTAGCGAAGCGGTTGGTTCGCCGGACTTGGTGTTACAGGTGCTCTGTTATATGACACGGGCGTAACTCGTGTTGTTGTTGGTTTTTTTTTGTTAACAAATAACTATAATTTATTCCTAAAACAACCCCAACAACACAATACACCAAATCAATACAATTATACAGTAACACGGCGTTATAGCAACAAGTCAATACAATTACAGATAATGGTACAATACCTGAATACCAACAGTGTCACCAAGAAAAGTCCTTTGGATGTAAACTCTCAGAGAATGACAGTCGAGTGGAAAGTTCTTACAACAACACAGAATGTAAACTGAAGTCCAATGTATAAAATCCAGGAAAGTTCTTGAAAAATCTATAATTGCCGCATTCGCTTCTGCGTCCTGCGTATCTGCTCTGCTGTCTGCCCCCTGGTTCCAAAAAACAGCCCTTTATATACCTTCACACCCTAAGCCGGGCACCTTCTACTTCTCGAACAGTCTACAAGAACCCTACTCCACAGTAAACACGCGTTTTCAGGAATTCTCTAGAAAGACATAGCCGTGCGTGTACACATACCAGGCTATTCACGTGACCCCCTACCAGGCGTGAAAACTCAAGGCCCACATGACAACGAGAGTTCAACCAGTACGGAATGTAACAACAACACGAGTTACGCCCGTGTCACATAATAGAGCACCTGTAACTATATATATATATATATATATATATATATATATATATATATATATATATAATATACCTTATATCAACAGATCACGTATGCGTGATTATCACAATTTTGTCAAGGAGATAAAAAAAACCGATTCTGTAGCATTAGGCAGCGTGAAACGTCTAGGGGAACGAACAAAGAAGTCAGCGGTTTTTTGTTAACAAATAACCATAATTTATTCTTAAAACAACCCGAACATTACAATACACTAAATAAATACAACAACACAGTATAACAGTAGTATAACAACAAATCAATACAATCACACAGTGAAATAAACAAAGTGCACAGTACCTGGATACCACCACCGTCACAGCGATAAGTCCTTTAAAATGTATAAGCCGGATAAAAAGTTCACACAAAATCTCTCGGAGAATAACAGTCCAATGTAAAGCTCTTGTAACAATTCAGAAAGTAAACTTGAGGCAGGCAGCATTAAATGGTATAGAGTTAGTAATAGTAGAATCCCTGAAATTACTGGATAATCGGATAGGTCCCACACACTGACATACACGCTTCCGTGTCCGCTGGAATATTCTCTGACCTCTCTCTCGGCTATAAAACACAGCCCCCTATTTATAACTTTTCACCTCCAGCCGAGAACCTTCCACTGCTCGACAATCTGAAGAATCAAACACAGTAAACATGTTCAATGAACATACCAGAACAAAGAACGCTGTGTATCTAGGGTTCAACCAATGCTGATTAAACCGACCCTGCAACATCCGGCCAGGCGAGGCCGCTACATCATGAGCTACGCGTGGCACACAAACAAAATGCCAACAACACATGGAACATCCGTGTGCACAATAAAACAATCATCAGTAAGACCGCTGCACACAATAAAAGGGCAACTGTAACAATATATATATATATATATATATATGTGTGTGTGTGTGTGTGTGTGTGTGTGCGTGTGTGTGTGTCGAACGCCTCTCCAGTGAATTGTAAGTGTATTCACATATTTTATTGTTTGTTTACTCATGTTTTTTTCAGCTTTTGGAATGTACGTGAGAGTTTCAGCCGGTCTGGTCTACCGTTAAAAAGAACCTGGTTGTCCATCTATTCGGGGGTGTGATAGCAACAAAATAAAGAGCAAATTGATTTTGCGATTTAAAATGATGAACTTATTAGATGCATTATTTGAAGCCTTTTTGGTAAAAATGTGATTTAAGACACTATTATTATGGAACTAGTAATTTTCTAGATTATTATGGGATGAGTTGCTTTCGGCAACCAGATGGCTTTGTTTGGATTACCATTGGAGGCCATTCTAAGGGGTTCCCGCACCTGAAATAAACACGTAGACATTAGATAAATGGAAGCTTGTGCACCGTGGGATCTGCCATTTCGTATTTGTTTGGCTAATCTTTATAAAACGTTCGAAATATTAATATATACACCTCAGACATCCGAATGGGCCCCTTGAGCTCCATGCTATGGCGATATGGTGTACTTTTGTCCTTCCATCAACAACTGGCAAATAATAATTCTTCGCGATTATTTCTTGTCTGATTTTGATGTTTTTTGTTTCATCTGAAAAGCGTTATGTTTTTCAACTTCTACCCAGAATTTTTAATTTATTCATGATGCAAATTTATGCAATTGCTATTTCTTCTTTATTTCTTAGTCGATTTTGCTTTTGCTCTTTGATATGATAGGGCTAGATATGTCGGGTTTCTAACTTCCAAACAAAATTTTATAATGTGTTAATAATTCAAATTTATCCTGACTTTTTCGAAATCGCAAAAAGGGCTATGAATGTTAAGACTGACAAGAAACGGCTATGTCAACACCTGTAACCTTAGCAATAGTATATTTTGCATTAGACCATCATGTAATGTTCTTCAGCCAGATATGCATGTTTCCGTCATACAGGAACATAATTGACAAACATACGAGTAATTGATCTGCATACACTTTTATTCTTTCATTCTATTTAACATGATAAAGAATTATAATTTTTTTAATATATTCATACATATATATTGTTGCGACTGAGGCCGTCTCTCGACCTGGATTGATGTCCCCCGCATGGATCCCGGTCGTCATTTGTTTGTACCAAGCAACCAAGCATTAACAAACTCTTTTTTTCTGGACAAAGGACACAACACGAAAACACAAACGCGCACAACTGCACAGAAATGCCCAGTGATTTTACCAAAACGTGAAATTCGCCGAGCTTTCACTGTGGACTTAATTTTAATATCCGTCGGCGGATATGCCATGTACTTTTGTGAGCGACCATAAACATTCATTATGTGTTGAACCGGACTTTCGTGGAACTGTGAACTGTGAACCGTGATTTACTATGAAAGTTTTGTGATCGTCGAACTGGACTGGACTTCAGTTAATTATTTCTGTATGTTATAGGGTATACCAGAGACTTTGTTTAGCTTCCATTATGTGTTAATCTTATAAATTTGTTTGTTATTGTACAGATTGTATATCAAACTAGATAATCACAAGTAAATTCAATGAATTTATGTCCCCCGCTAGCGACACGTGTTGTTGGCTAGTGAAACTAAATGTGCTGATTCATCATATCAAAACGAAATATCATATTGTATTATTATCTAGTGAGACAGACACTCCAAAACCAATCCCAACCAAGATATGCATGAGAGCAATTATTGACCTAAATTTAAATGGAATCGGATAATATTTAGGAAAGTTATCGCACGGAAACGAAAACCTGACGGATGGACAGACAGACAGAGGGACAGACAGACAAGCCCAAATCAATGTCCCCCGCTTCCTCGGAACAATTAATAGAGCACTTTTGTGTAGCTGACCGTCAAGTCAGATTTGCAGTGTGCATGAGGACCGAAACAATATATATGTATATAATACAGAAAACACACTTACTGCCTATAAATTTAATACAATGAAAATATTGCAATACGTATCGCAATATGCTATCACATATCGCAATATATTGCAATACGAAATTTGTGAGCGATACCCAGCCTTGGTATTTCAAGGTATTATGTGGCAGATATATGAAGCATAATCCACAAGTCGGCTGAAAAAAAAATTGTTTCGGTTGGGTTTGGGTGGGAGGTCTACCGACTAGCTGTTAAACTAGGTG
Source organism: Sipunculus nudus (assembly GCA_026874595.1). Classification (NCBI taxonomy): domain Eukaryota; kingdom Metazoa; phylum Annelida; class Sipuncula; order Golfingiida; family Sipunculidae; genus Sipunculus; species Sipunculus nudus. Next base: position 62,369,181 of record CM049315.1, on the reverse strand, counting down.
ACCTAGGTTCCCAATATCTTTACACTAACCGATTCGAAAGTATAATTTGAACTTATGTTGTAACAATTGGATTAAATCAGGTTTTATATCAGATCATTTTCCAGCTCTAATGGTCAAGCGTCGGCTACAAAACGTTTAGTAGCACAAAACTGATTCCACAATTTGACAGTACTGTATTTCTATTTCAGCCCGGACAACGTTTGTACATTGGACATATAAATAATGTAACGGGTCGACCTTAAAACTCGTCTAGTTCGCCGACCTTGGTTCACCGACCGAACTCGTCTGATTCGTTTCCTGAGTTCTCGCTCAGGGATTTGCTTTATTTTTTCGCTTATTCTAGCCAGAGTTCCCCCTTCAGATTTGGTCTTGTAACAAAAGAGTAGGTAAGGGCGGGAAATCTAGGTAACTTTTACTCTCTCCGAAACCCGACTTCATGTTTGCTAATGCATAAAATACAAACATGCGACTGTTTTCTTAATTTTTTATCTCAACATGTATGTTAACACGTTATAAGGATTCCGCTCATACTGTTCGTCCTGGCAGCACGCCATTTCAACATTTGTCTCTATTGTCTTGTAGTAAACATATGCACCACCACTTGGCGTCATTAAGTTTCTTTGTCGAGAGAGAGAGAGAGAGCCCAACATCTCCCCGAACACTCTTTTACGACCCCGTTACATAAATATTATATTTTTGTATTTGCTTACAATATAAATGATGGTTTCAAGAATGATAAACTGTTGCAGCAACAATGTGTTAGTGACACGTTTAATGATGAATTCTTTCTTCAAAGCAATCATTTTTTAATATCTTTTAGGCAGATGTTCAGAATCTGGTCTTCACCTGCAATATTGCAAAAGTTTTTCGTTTGAAATGTTGTTTTCTTACAATTGCTGAAATATGTATATCTGTTCATTCTGATTGGAGAAAAATGAAAGGCAGTGAGTATAAAGAAATCCTGATAAAAATTAAAACAATAATTAGTGTATGGTTTCACAAAGGTAGGTCACTATCAGGGAAAATTTCCATTATTAAAGCCCATATCTTATCACCACTGATGTATGCACTGCAGGTACCAAATTCATCCTAAGCTTATATACATGATATAAAATCCTTACTCTGGAAATTTATTTGGGGTTCAAAAGACAGGATAAAACAAACTACCTTCTTAGCACCAGCATAAAGAGGGGTACTCGATATGATACCTTTGAAATATAAATTTGATTCTTAAAAAAAGGGTAAAGAGTTTGTTGTCGGACCCAATAGATAAAGGACGGAGACAGATCATTAAAAGGTACAGTTTAAGGGATTTGGGGCTTGCCTACTTAAATGTAGCCTTTAGTCCTGTGACTAGAATGGGATCCAGGGGTTTGGGTCAGTGCCCCCCCCCCCCTATCAGCCACCACAACCTTTTGCAAGTTTTAAAGGTCTCAGACCTTTAAAGTGAAGACTTTTCTGTCACTATTGGTACAAGCAGTACTTTGTCACCTGAAACATCATTGCCTAGCAGCAACTGAATTCCCTTAAAAGGGTAAAGTAGTTCTTATGCCCAGAGTAATATTCCCAGAAATCAAATCTGAATTTTAATGTATACTGTGAAGCGGAACTGAAGTGTGCTTTTCTGAAAACACACCATTAACAAGTGCATGTGCACCAGTATAAGACCTGTTAGAAAATGGCAAAGTGTTTGCTAACATAAGAGTTTGGCCTGAACCAATGTCCCTCAAAATTCTAATAGGGGTAGAATCTGAAAAATCACTTGAAAGTGATACAAAACCATAATGTATAAATGGCTCAAATAACTCCATTTCAGAGTCAGGAGAGGAATCTACTACCCCAGTTTCATCAAACAAAGAACTAACACTGATAAGCTCAGTCATTAACTCTCTTTCAGAGTCACTAAAGGAATCCACACCCTTATTACAATCAAACTCCTCATGGGAGTCAACAAAAAATTTCCCTCAGCTGAAACAAACTTCTGTTTGCCATAAGAGGATCTGGCCTCATTTCAAATACTCTCGCAAGAGTCATAACAGGACTTAGCCTTATTTAGATGATACTCCTCGCAGGAGTCTTGAAAGGACCTAGTCTCGCAGGAATCAAATGAGGTTTTTACCCCGCAAGCTACGGAGTCTTCTTTGAAGTCATATGGCACGTTCGCCCCCGTAGCATCAAACTCTTTATTTAGAGTCAATAAAGGAGCTGTACCCCTTATTTACATGAAAAGAGCTTGGCTCTTGTACTATGCTATGTACAGATTTTGAAACAAAACCAGAAGTTTTACCCTTTGCTTTATTTGCAAGTTTCCAGCAGTCAGATATTAGATGACCTTACTTTTTGCAGTAATTACAGATTTTCTTTGAAAAATGACTGGCCTTGGTTGTATTCAGACACATAGGACGTGGACTGAGGTGTAGCAATGCACTTTGCTGAACTATCAGGACTACAAGTACTGGGTGACTGCGCCTTACACCTTTTTTGACTATACTGATTTACATTCATGTTTTTGAATGACTGGTTTGATTTGCTAGTAAGGCATTTTATGTGTTCATGAATAATCGTCAGCTTATTGAGCAGCAATGTCAAGTGTTTCAGGACTTTTCTCATCAAGAAAAGTTTTAACATCTGCGTTAATGCAGCACGTAAATTCTTCAAGCAAAATTAACTGGCGCAAATTGTCATAATCTTTCATTACATTTTTAGAATTACACCAGTGATCAAACAACTGCTTTTTCATCCTAGCAAATTCGACAAAGGTCTGTTCTTTGCGCTTTTCCCAATTTCTGAATTACCGGCAGTAAGCCTCTGGAACTAACTCATAACCTTTTAGGATTAACCGTTTAACCAGGTCATGGTCAGCAGCGGCTTCTACTGAAAGCTCTGTATACATTTCTCTGGCCTTGCCAGTCGATACTCTTTGTAATAGCATGGTCCAGTTGTTTTCTTAGGCCATTTTAAATTTTCAGCTACCTTCTCAAAGTGTAAGAAATTTTAATCAACCTCTTTTTCTTGAAAAGGTGGGACAAGTCTAATGTGTTAATAACATCAAAACTGTCATTTACCAAAAAAAATTACCGACAATAGTAACACACATGATTTCAAGACAGTACACCAAACAGTAACAAAAACAACATACATAAAGAGTACTCAATACAAAATACATATACACATAAATATTATCCTGTTTGTTCAAAGTACAGTATGAATAACAACTAATCACCTTTTCCATCTGTATATAATTTTAGAAATACTTGTAATGTTTAGTAAAACAAGTATCTGTTGTGCAGGTATGGATCAAGTTTCCATTGTCCTCCTGATATTTTGCCACAAAAGTTTCCATTTATTGCTTGCCGGAAATCTTCGATTTCCGCAAGCATGTTGGTCAGTTTCGTATGTCCATTTGTCTGTTTGTTGCTTGCCGGAAATCTTCGATTTCGGCAAGCATATTCGTCAGTTGCGTATGTCCTATTCGTCAGTTGCGTATGTCCATTTGTTTGTTTGTTGCTTGCCGGAAATCTTCGATTTCGGCAAGCATATTCGTCAGTTCCGTATGTCCATTTGTTTGTTGCTTGCCGGAAATCTTCGATTTTCGCAAGCTGGTTGGTCAGTCGCGGATGTCTGTTTGTTGCTTGCCGGAAATCTTCGATTTTCGCAAGCTGGTTGGTCAGTCGCGGATGTCTGTTTGTTGCTTGCGGAAATCTTCGATTTTCGCAAGCTGGTTGGTCAGTCGCGGATGTCTGTTTGTTACTTGCCGGAATCAAAGATTTCGGCAAGTATGTTGGTCAGTTCCGTATGTTTGTTTGTTTGTTGCTTGCCGGAAATCTTCGATTTTCGCAAGCTGGTTGGTCAGTCGCGGAGGTTGTCTAGTCTGTTTGTTTGTTTGTCTGTCCAGTCTCTACAGGTCGCAAATTTGATCCCATCGCTTTCAAACTTTCACAGTTTGTGTAAAATCAAAAATGCAAGAAGCCTATTGTTTTTGGGCAATATAGGTCAAAGGTCAAGGTCAAGGTCATCAAAAGTTCCTAAAATGCTCTTTTCTTCATATCTCCATTACTATTTGTCATAGCCACTTCAAACATGGCTCATTTTAATCGGCATTCCAAGGCCTTTCTTCTGAAATATATGTTGCTGAAATCTGCTGTTTCTATGGTTACACATTTTTGGGGAAAACTCATGATTTTCGAAAATCAATGGACTATTTTTTCTAACTTTGTCATTTTTAAAGCTAGAGAGTTCTAGTTTTTTGCATCAGATAGTTCTAAATAAGCTTTTTATCATACAAGTAAAAGTCTCGTAGAGTCTTGCATCATTTCTCGTCAAACGAGAATTTTCGAGATTCCATTATATATGACTTACAGGTCGCATTTTTTAAACTATGACTTTGAAAATGACATATTTTGTGTTATTTAGAAATATCTCGAAACCAATTTTTCATTTTTTGGAAATAGCCACCAGGGGGCGTGGTACATGAAACACTGTAACATATCATTTTTCTGCAACATCTCAAAAAATATTAAACGTGACACCATTTTTTTGGTCGTATCTGAAACTAGGAACATTGGCTTATCCCTTCGCACATGTTGCTTTGTGCTGCCGTTACCATGGTTACCAAATTTTGGGGTAAAACTTGACAATCTGAAAATTCGGAGTTTTCCAGCTTCTATCACTGTTGATATTTGCGATAGAAAGGTCTGGTTTTTGGCGTTAAACAGCATCCCTCTAGTTCTAAGCCGTTCAATCGCAAGTCTCGTCATATCTCGCACCGTTTCTCGTGAAACGAGAACACGTGACCATTCAAAGAAATGCCTATAATTCTGTCATTTTTCACGCTACAGACAAATGGTTTGCAGCGCTGACACTCGCAGTCACATTCAGGGGTCACATTGTTAGTCTCGTCAAATCTCGCGGCGTTTTTCGCCATACCACGAAGACACGTGCCGTCGCCGCAAGTGGCGGCAGGGTCCTTAGGGTGGCCGGCGTGTGCAGAGGTCCGTGACGGTCTCTCCGGGCCCCATCTATTATCATACATGTTGGAGGCACAGTCACAACTTTATTGCTTGCCGGAAATCTTCGATTTTCGCAAGATGGTTGGTCAGTCGCGGATGTCTGTTTGTTGCCTGCCGGAATCAAAGATTCGGCAAGCATGTTGATCACCCGCGTATGTTTGTTGCTTGCCGGAATCAAAGATTCGGCAAGCATGTTGATCAGTCCGTATGTTTGTTTGTTGCTTGCCGGAATCAAAGATTCGGCAAGCATGTTGATCACTCGCGTATGTTTGTTGCTTGCCGGAATCAAAGATTCGGCAAGCATGTTCATCACCCGCGTATGTTTGTTGCTTGCCGGAATGAAAGATTCGGCAAGCATGTTGATCACTTGCGTATGTTTGTTGCTTGCCGGAATCAAAGATTCGGCAAGCATGTTGATCACCCGCGTATGTTTGTTGCTTGCCGGAATCAAAGATTCGGCAAGCATGTTGATCACCCGCGTATGTTTGTTTGTTGCTTGCCGGAATCAAAGATTTCGGCAAGCATATTGGTCAGTTGCGTATGTCTGTTTGTCTGTTTGTCTGTTTGTCTGTTTGTCTGTTTGTTTGTCATCACTCTCTTGGCCACAATTTTGCCACAATCACCTTGAAACTTACAGGGATAATGGAAAACAAAATTTCTAGGTGCCCTTTTGTTTTTGGTTAATATAGGTCAACGATTAAGGTCAAGGTCATCGAAAAACCTCGAAATTTTATTTTCCTCATAACTTAGTCAAAAATGGTCGTATCAACCTCATTCTAAGATCATTTTGTTCGTCTTTCCTTTCCCCATATCATGGTATGATCAAGTTTTGTTGACTTTGTGTCACCTTGTCTGTATGTCTGTCTGTTCCTCTGTTGTTGTCAATTTTGACATCGGCCTTGATGTTCTGTCTGACATTTAGTACAGTACAGGCCACAATTTTGCAGCAATCACCTTGAAACTTTCAGAGATGATGGAGAATTAAATTTATAGGTGCCCTATTGTTTTTGGTCAAAATAGGACAAAGGTCAAGGTCAAGGTCATCAAAACTTCTCAAAACGGTTTTTTCTTCATATCTTTGTGACTATTAGTCGTATCTACTTCAACGATAGCTCATTTTATTTGTCATTCTAAGGCCTGTCATCTGGTGTGTAGCTGATTCAAATTTGCCGTAACCATGGTTACAAATTTTGGGGAAAATCATGATATTCGAAAATAAGGGGTCTTATTTTTCTAACTTTGTCAATTTTAAAGCTAGAATGATCTAGTTTTTTGCATCAAGTAGCATTCAACTAGTACTACAAGATTTTATTACAAGTCTTGCAGTATCTCGTAAAATGTCTCGTGAATAGAGATATTTCGAGATTTCATTCATCTTGCGCGAAAGGCCACATTATTGCAGGAATCTTTTTGAAACTGACATATTATAAGTCCTACACTAGTATCTCGAAATTGTTTTTTCATTTTTTGAATAGGGCCGCTAGGGGGCGCTGGATGCGAACTTCCCGAACATATCATATTTTGGCCATATCTCCAAAATTATAAGCCTCAATTACATAAACTATAGCTTATTTTCTTCCTCTGGGTCTTCTCCATAACCTAGTGTAGTCATCTGGTCACACTTTTGTGACACTTTGTCAGTGTGTCTGTCTGTTTGTCAGTTGTCCTCAAATTCGCCTGCTTGCTCTTGCGTCTCACATATAGCATTCTACAGGCCACAGTTTTGAAAGAATCCTTTTGAAACTATAACATCTTAAGTCTTACACTAATATCTCGAGACCAATTTTTCATTTTCCGGATATGACCGCTAGGGGGCGCTGAACTCGAACCTCTCCCAACATATCATGCTCTGGCAATATCTCCAAAACTATAAACCTCAGTAACATAAACTGTAGCTTTTTTCTTCCTTTGGGTCTTCTCCATAACCTGGAGTAGTCATCTGGACTCAATCTTGAATCACTTCGTCAGTGTTTTCGTCTGTTTGTCAGTTGTCCTCAAATTCGCCTGCTTGTTGGTTCTTGCGTCTCACATATAGCATTCTATAGGCGACAGTTTTGACGGAATCCTTTTGAAACTATTACATCTTATGTCTTACACTAATTTCTAAAAATGAATTTTTCATTTTCCTGATATGGCCACTAGTGAGCGCTGCACACGACCCTCACACACATACCATTGTATTGGCCATATCTCTACACCCAAAGCCTCAGTTACATAAGCTATAGCTTATTTTCTTCCTTTGAGTCTTCTCCATAACCTGATTAAGGCATATGGTTTCAATCTTCTGTCACTTTGTCAGTGTGTCCATCTGTTTGTCCGTTATCCTCAAAGTCGCCTGCTTGCTGGTTCTTACGCCTTACATATAGCATTCTACAGGCCACAGCTTTGACGGAATCCTTTTGAAACTGGGACATCTCATGTCATATACTAATAATACGAAACGCATTTGTCGTCTTCGGAATATGTCTGCTAGAGGGCGCTACAGTCGAGCCTCCCAAGTATATCATTAATTCGCCATACCTCCAAAACTATAAATCTAAATTACATAAATTATAACTCATTTTCTTCCTTTGAATCTTCTCAATCACCAGGTTATGTCATCTGGTGTCAATCTTGTCTCACAAAGTCAGTATGTCTGTCTGTTCGTCTTTTATTGTCAGCTTTGCCTGCTTGCCTCTTCTTTTGTCTCATATGACATTCTACGGGCCACATATTCTCAGCAATGTCCCTGAGAGTCATCCCATTAATAGAAAACCGACAATATGTTCTGTCTGTCCGTCTGTGTTTCACTTCCGATTTCCGGCAAGCGTTCGACCTATGGTCGTCTAGTTTGTTTGTCTGTCTGTTTGTTGTCGGTGCTCTACACGCCACAATTTTAAGGCAATCGCTCTGAAACTTATAGAAACCGTGTTAAATCGATAACCCTGGGTGCCTATTGTTTTTGGCCATGATCGGTCGAAGGTCAAGGTCATGGTCACCGAAAAACCCTAAAACGGTTTTTCCTTCATATCTTTGTAAATAATAACCGTAGCGGCTTAATCTGTATCTCATTTTGCTTGTCATTCCGGGGCCTTTCCTTCATTGATCTAATTGTTCCAGTCTGTTGTAAGCATGGGTGCATATTTTTTGGGGAAATGTCACAAAATGTGAATTTTTTTTCTAACTTTTACATTTTTTGAGCTAGAGACGTCTGGTTTTTTGCATCAGGAAGCTGTCGATCAGGTGATTATCATAAAGTACCAAGTCTCGTAGAATCTCGTGCCATTTCCCGTCAAACGAGATTTTTCGAGATTTCATTAAATATGACCTTGAGGTCGCCATTTTTTTAACTATGGCTTTGAAAATGACCTACTTTTTGTTATTTATAAATATCTCGAAATCAATTTTTCATTTTTTGGAAATAGCCACCAGGGGGCGTGGTACCTGAAACACTGTAACATATCATTTTTCTGCAATATCTAAAAAAATATTAAACGTGACACAATGTTTATTGTCTTATCTGAAACTAGGATCATTTGCTTATTCCTGCGTACATGTAGCTTTGTGCTGCTGTTACCATGGTAAACAAATTTTGGGGTAAAACTTGACAATCTGAAAATAATTAGTTTTTTGCTTCTGTCTCTGTTGATATTTATACTACAAGGGTCTAGTTTTCTGCATAAGGTAGCATTCCCTTGGCTCTAATCCAGTCAATTGGAAGTCTCGTAGAATCTCGCTCTGTTTTTCCGTCAAACGAGAAATTACGAGATTTCGCGAGATGCTGATAACTCGATCATGTTTTAAGTTAAAGAGTATAGGGTTTCAGCCTTTGGTAGCCTTTCGGAAGCTTAACATGATGAAACTGCAAATCTCGCCAAATCTCGCATCATCTCCCGCCAAACGAGAATATTTGAAATTTTGAACAAAATATTCAACATGTGTCTATATCTCTTTCAATTTTATGCTAGAGATTTTATTTTTCTACTGTTCAACAATCATTTGATTAGTGTTAAGTGATATAAGTGAATATCTCGTTATATCTCGCACCATTTGTCGACAAACGAGAACAGTGGACCATTTAAACAAATGCCTATTATGCTGTCATTTTATACCCTACAGACATATAGTTTTCAGCATTTGACAGCGTCTGACACTCTCAGTCACATCATGTGATTTTATTGCAATTCTCGTCAAATCTTCCCTCGTTTTTCATCAAATGATGAAAATACATCCAATTGCCGTGAGCACAAGTGGCTTCAGGGTTGACCGGTAAGTGCCGGCAAGGCTATTACAGTTGCATGTTGGCGTGCGCGGTCGTCCATGAATCTCACAAAGCAGCATTGAATAGAGGACAAAAGCCGCTAAATGTGGAGGGAACACACCTGTGATTTTTATTGTGTCCCCTTGTGCGGCCACTTGTGTTGCCAGGAACCACTGGCATATCTTTGAAACTAGGGACGGATCCCCGATTTTATAGTTGGGTGTGTCAAAATATGGGCTGATCCCTGGTTTAGCAGTTTGGGGCAAGGGTAAAATTTTAATTATACATCAAATATATATTTTAAAATAAAATATCTGGAAACTTATTTTTTTCCTTTTAGAAAATAGCCCCCAGATGGCGCTGCAGCAATCATTATTGTGCCATATCTCCAAAACTATAGACAGTGTCACAACATTGATTGCAGCTTCTGAAACTATATTTAATGCGTTTAACCTTGTGGGGACTCTGTCGTTTTCTGCGGGGGTTAAATTTTAATTATACATAAAATATATATAATAAAAATTAAAATATCGCGAAACTATTTTTTTTTACTTTCAGATGGCGCCGCAGCAATCATTATTGTGCCATATCTCCAAAACTATAGACAGTGTCACAACATTGATTGCAGCTTCTGAAACTAGATTTAAAGCGTTTAACCTCGTGGGGACTCTGTCGTATTCCGCGGGGGTTAAATTTTAATTATACATAATATATATAATTAAAAATAAAATATCTCGAAACTATTTTTTTCCCTTTCAGATGGCGCTGCAGTAATCATTATTGTGCCATATCTCCAAAACTATAGACGGTGTCACAACATTAATTGCAGCTTTTGAACCAAGATTTAATGCGTTTTCCTCGTGGGGACATTGTCATATTCTGCAGAAGTTTAAATTTAATTATACATCAAATATTTATTATAAAAAAATAAAATATCTCGAAACTTATTTTTTGTCCTTTTAATAATAGCTGCCAGATGGCGCTGCAGCAATCATTATTTTGCCATATCTATAAAACTATAGATAGTGTCACAACATTGATTGCAGCATCTGAAACTAGATTTAATGGGTTTATCCTCGTGAAGACTCTGTCATATTCTTCCGTTACCATGGGGGCCTAATATAGGTTACAATTAAATTCTTCTTTTTCCTGAAATTCAAAATATGAAGATTTATTCTAATTGACTGACCCTTATTTTATTCATGCCTTCCATTCTCCATGACAGGAGTACATTGCCTACACATGGAGTTATTTTCCGTCTGTCTGTCTACTCATTTGTGGCTATTGAAAATCAGCGAAATCACATAAAAATGTGCTTCCATTTTAACCATGATAGCGGTTGTTCATTTGATCAGATCCAAACGTTCCCTGTCTGTCTGCCTAGTAACTGTCTGTCTGTTTCGCTGTCTTATTTCCGGCCATTTCGGGAACTAGATTTAATCCATTTTACCTCGTTGGAACTCTGTCGTATTCTGCGGGGGTTAAATTTTAATTATACATCAAATATATATAATAAAAAAATAAAATATCTCGAAACTTATTTTTTGTCCTTTTAGAAATAGCCGCCAGATGGCACTGCAGCAATCATTATTGTGCAATATCTCCAAAACTATAGACAGTGTTATACGTTCCCTGTCTGTATGCCTAGTAACTGCCCGTCTGTTTCGCTGTCTTATTACCGGCCATTTCCGGCAAGCGTTCGACCTCTGGTCGTCTAGTTTGTTACTTGCCGGAAATCTTCGATTTTCGCAAGTATGTTGGTCAGTTCCGTATGTTTGTTACTTGCCGGAAATCTTCGATTTTCGCAAGTATGTTGGTCAGTTCCGTATGTTTGTTTGTTTGTTTGTCTGTCTGTTTGTTTGTCGGTGCTCTACAGGCCACAATTCTGAAGCAATCGCCCTGAAACTTTTACAATAAGTGTAAAATCGAAAACCCTGGGTGCCTATTGTTTTTGGCCTTGAACGGTTCAAGGTCAAGGTCAGGGTCCCTGAAAAACCTTAAAACGGATTTTCCTTCATATCTTTGTAAAAAATAATCGTAGCGGCTTAATCTTTAGCTCATTTTATTCCTCATCATGTTACCTTTCCACATTCTAGCAAATATCTCTGATCATTCGTTACCATAGTAACGTATTTTTGGGAAGAAATGATAGAATTTGATATTTTCTTTCTAAATTTTTCATTTTTAAAGCTAGAGAGTTCTAGTTTTCTGCATCAGGTAGTATTTCATGAGCTGTTTATGATAGAATTGTTAATCCCGCAAAACCTCGCACTATTTCTCGTCAAACGAGAGTTTTCGAGATTTCATTAAATATGACCTGCAGGTTGCATTTTATTAACAATGGCTTTGAAATTAATGTATTTTGTGTTATTTATAAATATCTCGAAATAGTTTTTTCATTTTTTTAAAATAGCCACCAGGGGGCGTGGTACTGGTAACACTACAACTTATCATTTTTGCACAACATCTTAAAAAATATTAAGCATATAACAATTTCTTTTGTCGCATCTAAGACTAGGATCATTGGCTTATTCCTGGGTACATGTAGCTTTGTGCTGCCGTTACCATGGTAACCAAATTTTGGGGTAAAACTTGACAATCTGAAAATAATTAGTTTTTTGCTTCTATCTCTGTTGATATTTATACTACAAGGGTCTAGTTTTCTGCATGAGGTAGCATTCCTTTGGCTCTAATCCAGTCAATTGGAAGTCTCGTAGAATCTCGATCTGTTTTTCCGTCAAACGAGAAATTACGAGATTTCGCAGAAATGCTGATAACTCGATCACATTTTAGGTAAAGAGTATACGGTTTCAGCCTCTGGTAGCCTTTCGGAAGCTTAACATGATAAAACTGCAAATCTCGCCAAATCTCGCATCATCTCCCGCCAAACGAGAATATTCGATATTTTGAACAAAATATTCAACAAATGTCTTTATCTCTTTCAATTTTATGCTAGAGATTTTATTTTTCTACTGTTCAACAATCATTTGATTAGTGTTAAGTGATATATGTGAATATCTCGTTATATCTCGCACCATTTGTCGTCAAACGAGAACAGTGGACCATTTAAACAAACGCCTATTATGCTGTCATTTTATACCCTTCAGACATATAGTTTTTAACATTTGACAGGGTCTGACACTCTCATTCACATCATGTGATTTTATTGCAATTCTCGTCAAATCTTGCCTCGTTTTTCATCAAATGATGAAAATACATCCAATTGCCGTGAGCACAAGTGGCTTCAGGGTTGACCGGTAAGTGCCGGCAAGGCTATTAGAGTTGCATGTTGGCGTGCGCGGTCGTCCATGAATCTCACAAAGCAGCATTGAATAGAGGACAAAAGCCGCTTAATGTGGAGGGAACACACCTGTGATTTTTATTGTGTCCTTTTGTGCAGCCACTTGTGTTGCCAGGAACCACTGGCAAATCTTTGAAACCAGGGACGGATCCCCGATTTTGTAGTTGGGGGTGTCAAAATATGGGCTGGTCCCTGGTTAAGCAGTTAGGGGCAGGAGTAAAATTTTAATTATACATCAAATATATATATTAAAATAAAATATCTGGAAATTTATTTTTTTCCTTTTAGAAAATAGCCCCCAGATGGCGCTGCAGCAATCATTATTGTGCCATATCTCCAAAACTATAGGCAGTGTCACAACATTGATTGCAGCTTCTGAAACTATATTTAATGCATTTAACCTCGTTGGGACTCTGTCGTATTCTGTGGGGGTTAAATTTTAATTATACATAAAATATATATAATAAAAATTAAAATATCGCGAAACTATTTTTTTCCCCTTTCAGATGGCGCTGCAGCAATCATTATTGTGCCATATCTCCAAAACTATAGACAGTGTCACAACATTGATTGCAGCTTCTGAAACTAGATTTAAAGCGTTTAACCTCGTGGGGACTCTGTCGTATTCGCGGGGGTTAAAGTTTAATTATACATAAAATATATATAATTAAAAATAAAATATCTCGAAACTATTTTTTTTTCTTTCAGATGGCGCTGCAGTAATCATTATTGTGCCATATCTCCAAAACTATAGACGGTGTCACAACATTGATTGCAGCTTCTGAACCTAGATTTAATGTGTTTTCCTCGTAGGGACATTGTCATATTCAGCAGAAGTTTAAATTTAATTATACATCAAATATTTATTATAAAAAAATAAAATATCTCGAAACTTACTTTTTGTCCTTTTAACAATAGCCGCCAGATGGCACTGCAGCAATCATTTTTTTGCCATATCTATAAAACTAGAGATAGTGTCACAACATTGATTGCAGCATCTGAAACTAGATTTAATGGGTTTATCCTCGTGAAGACTCTGTCATATTCTTCCGTTACCATGGGGGCCTAATATAGGTTACAATTAAATTCTTCTTTTTCCTGAAATTCAAAATATGAAGATTTATTCTAATTGACTGACGCTTATTTTATTCATGCTTTCCGTTCTCCATGACAGGAGTACATTGCCTACACATGGAGTTATTTTCCGTCTGTCGGTCTACTCATTTGTGGCTATTGAAAATCAGCGAAATCACATAAAAATGTTCTTCCATTTTAACCATGATAGCGGTTGTTCATTTGATCAAATCCAAACGTTCCCTGTCTGCCTGCCTAGTAACTGTCCGTCTGTTTTGCTGTCTTATTTCCGGCCATTTCCGGAACTAGATTTAATGCCTTTAACCTCGTGGGGACTCTGTCGTATTCTGCGGGGGTTAAATTTTAATTATACATCAAATATATATAATAAAAAAATAAAATGTCTCGAAACTTATTTTTTGCCCTTTTAGAAATAGCCGCCAGATGGCGCTGCAGCAATCATCATTGTGCCATATCTCCAAAACTATTGACAGTGTTATACGTTCCCTGTCTGTCTGCCTAGTAACTGTCTGTCTGTTTCGCTGTCTTATTACCGGCCATTTCCGGCAAGTGTTCGACCTCTGGTCGTCTAGTTTGTTTGTCTGTCTGTTTGTTTGTCGGTGCTCTACACGCCACAATTTTAAAGCAATCGCTCTGAAACTTATAGAAACCGTGTTAAATTGATAACCCTGGGTGCCTATTGTTTTTGGCCATGATCGGTCGAAGGTCAAGGTCATGGTCACCAAAAAACCCTAAAACGGTTTTTCCTTCATATCTTTGTAAATAATAACCGTAGCGGCTTAATCTGTAGCTCATTTTGCTTGTCATTCCGGGGCCTTTCCTCCATTGATCTAATTGTTCCAGTCTGTTGTAAGCATGGGTGCATATTTTTTGGGGAAATGTCACAAAATTTGAATTTTTTTTCTAACTTTTACATTTTTAGAGCTAGAGACGTCTGTTTTTTTGCATCAGGAAGTTGTCGATCAGGTAATTATCATAAAGTACCAAGTCTCGTAGAATCTCGTGCCATTTCCCGTCAAACGAGATTTTTCGAGATTTCATTAAATATGACCTTGAGGTCGCCATTTTTTTAACTATGGCTTTGAAAATGACCTACTTTGTGTTATTTATAAATATCTCGAAATCAATTTTTCATTTTTTGGAAATAGCCACCAGGGGGCGTGGTACATGAAACACTGTAACATATCATTTTTCTGCAATATCTAAAAAAATATTAAACGTGACACAATGTTTATTGTCTTATCTGAAACTAGGATCATTGGCTTATTCCTGCGTACATGTAGCTTTGTGCTGCTGTTACCATGGTAAACAAATTTTGGGGTAAAACTTGACAATCTGAAAATAATTAGTTTTTTGCTTCTGTCTCTGTTGATATTTATACTACAAGGGTCTAGTTTTCTGCATAAGGTAGCATTCCCTTGGCTCTAATCCAGTCAATTGGAAGTCTCGTAGAATCTCGCTCTGTTTTTCCGTCAAACGAGAAATTACGAGATTTCGCGAGATGCTGATAACTCGATCATGTTTTAAGTTAAAGAGTATAGGGTTTCAGCCTCTGGTAGCCTTTCGGAAGCTTAACATGATAAAACTGCAAATCTCGCCGAATCTCACATCATCTCCCGCCAAACGAGAATATTTGATATTTTGAACAAAATATTCAACATATGTCTATATCTCTTTCAATTTTATGCTAGAGATTTTATTTTTCTACTGTTCAACAATCATTTAATTAGTGTTAAGTGATATAAGTGAATATCTCGTTATATCTCGCACCACTTGTCGTCAAACGAGAACAGTGGACCATTTAAACAAATGCCTATTATGCTGTCATTTTATACCCTACAGACATATAGTTTTCAGCATTTGACAGCGTCTGACACTCTCAGTCACATCATGTGATTTTATTGCAATTCTCGTCAAATCTTCCCTCGTTTTTCATCAAATGATGAAAATACATCCAATTGCCGTGAGCACAAGTGGCTTCAGGGTTGACCGGTAAGTGCCGGCAAGGTTATTACAGTTGCATGTTGGCGTGCGCTGTCGTCCATGAATCTCACAAAGCAGCATTGAATAGAGGACAAAAGCCGCTAAATGTGGAGGGAACACACCTGTGATTTTTATTGTGTCCCCTTGTGCGGCCACTTGTGTTGCCAGGAACCACTGGCATATCTTTGAAACCAGGGACGGATCCCCGATTTTGTAGTTGGGTGTGTCAAAATATGGGCTGATCCCTGGTTTAGCAGTTAGGGGCAGGGGTAAAATTTTAATTATACATCAAATATATATTTTAAAATAAAATATCTGGAAACTTATTTTTTTCCTTTTAGAAAATAGCCCCCAGATGGCGCTGCAGCAATCATTATTGTGCCATATCTCCAAAACTATAGACAGTGTCACAACATTGATTGCAGCTTCTGAAACTATATTTAATGCGTTTAACCTTGTGGGGACTCTGTCGTTTTCTGCGGGGGTTAAATTTTAATTATACATAAAATATATATAATAAAAATTAAAATATCGCGAAACTATTTTTTTTCCTTTCAGATGGCGCCGCAGCAATCATTATTGTGCCATATCTCCAAAACTATAGACAGTGTCACAACATTGATTGCAGCTTCTGAAACTAGATTTAAAGCGTTTAACCTCGTCGGGACTCTGTCGTATTCCGCGGGGGTTAAATTTTAATTATACATAATATATATAATTAAAAATAAAATATCTCGAAACTATTTTTTTCCCCTTTCAGATGGCGCAGCAGTAATCATTATTGTGCCATATCTCCAAAACTATAGACGGTGTCACAACATTAATTGCAGCTTTTGAACCAAGATTTAATGCGTTTTCCTCGTGGGGACATTGTCATATTCTGCAGAAGTTTAAATTTAATTATACATCAAATATTTATTATAAAAAAATAAAATATCTCGAAACTTATTTTTTGTCCTTTTAATAATAGCCGCCAGATGGCGCTGCAGCAATCATTATTTTGCCATATCTATAAAACTATAGATAGTGTCACAACATTGATTGCAGCATCTGAAACTAGATTTAATGGGTTTATCCTCGTGAAGACTCTGTCATATTCTTCCGTTACCATGGGGGCCTAATATAGGTTACAATTAAATTCTTCTTTTTCCTGAAATTCAAAATATGAAGATTTATTCTAATTGACTGACCCTTATTTTATTCATGCCTTCCATTCTCCATGACAGGAGTACATTGCCTACACATGGAGTTATTTTCCGTCTGTCTGTCTACTCATTTGTGGCTATTGAAAATCAGCGAAATCACATAAAAATGTGCTTCCATTTTAACAATGATAGCGGTTGTTCATTTGATCAGATCCAAACGTTCCCTGTCTGTCTGCCTAGTAACTGTCTGTCTGTTTCGCTGTCTTATTTCCGGCCATTTCGGGAACTAGATTTAATCCATTTTACCTCGTGGGGACTCTGTCGTATTCTGCGGGGGTTAAATTTTAATTATACATCAAATATATATAATAAAAAAATAAAATATCTCGAAACTTATTTTTTGTCCTTTTAGAAATAGCCGCCAGATGGCACTGCAGCAATCATTATTGTGCAATATCTCCAAAACTATAGACAGTGTTATACGTTCCCTGTCTGTATGCCTAGTAACTGTCCGTCTGTTTCGCTGTCTGATTACCGGCCATTTCCGGCAAGCGTTCGACCTCTGGTCGTCTAGTTTGTCTGTTTGTCTGTTTGTCTGTTTGTTTGTCTGTCTGTCTGTCTGTCTGTGCTCTACAGGCCACAATTTTGCACGAATCGTCATGAAACTTATAGGTAAAGTGTAAGATCGGTTCTCCTCGGAGCCTATTGTTTTTGGTCATGATCGGTCAAAGGTCAAGGTCAGGGTCACCGAAAAACCTAAAATCTTTATTTTCTTCATATCTTCCTCAATAATAATCGTAGACGCATAATCTGTAGCTCATTTTTTTCCTCTTTATGTTAGCTTTCCAAGTGCTAGCAAAATTTTCCAGTCAATGGTTACCATGGTGACGTATTTTTTGGGGAAAATCAGAAAATTCGAAAATTTCCCCTAAAATTTCTCATTTTTTATGTTAGAGAGGTCTAGTTTTTTGCATTGTGTAGCATTTGACATGCTCTATGCAAAATTATTGCAAGTCTCGCAAAATCCCGTGCGATTTCTCGTCAAACGAGATTTTTCGAGATTTCATGAAATATGACCTTGAGGTCGCCATTTTTTAACTATGGCTTTGAAAATGACACATTATGTGTTATTTATAAATATCTCGAAATCAATTTTTCATTTTTTTTTAAATATCCACCAGGGGGCGTTGTACATGAAACATTGTAACATATCATTTTTCTGCAATATCTCTGAAAATATTAAACGTGACACAATGTTTATTGTCTTATCTGAAACTAGGATCATTAGCTTATTCCTGCGTACATGTAGCTTTGTGCTGCTGTTACCATGGTAACCAAATTTTTGGGTAAAACTTGACGATTTGAAAATATGTAGTTTTTGGCTTCTATCTCGGTAAATTTTTATGTTTAAGGGTCTAGTTTTTTTGCATAAGGCTGCTTCCTCTTGGTTCTCAGTCATTCAATTGCAGGTCTCGTCAAATCTCGCTCGGTTTATTGTCAAACGAGAAATTACGAGATTTCACAGAAATGCTTATAACTTGATCACGGTTAATGCCAAACTGGAGTAGTTTTCAGCATTTGGTAGCATTTCAGAAGCCGGACATGATTATACTGCAAATCTCGCCACATCTCGTATCATCTCCCGCCAAACGAGAATATTTTAGATTTCGAACAAATGTCTTTATCTCGGTCATTTTCATGCTAGATATTTTATTTTTCTATTGTTCAAGAATCATTTGACTAGTCTTAAGTGACAAAAGTGAATATCTCGTAAAATCTCGCACCATTTGTCGTCAAACGAGAACAGAGGACCATATAAACAAATGCCTATAATGCTGTCATTTTTTACACTACAGATATATAGTTTTCTGCATGTGACAGCGTCTAACACTCTCAGTCATATTATGTGATTATCTAGCAATTCTCGTCAAATCTAGCCTCGTTTTTTATCAAATGATGAAGATACATCCAATTGCGTGAGCACAAGTGGCTTCAGGGTTGACCGGTAAGTGCCGGCAAGGCCATTACAGTTGCAAGTTGGCGTGCCCGGTCGTCCATGAATTTCACAAAGCAGCATTGAATAGAGGACAAAAGCCGCTAAATTTGTATTGAACACACCTGTTATTTTCATTGTGTCCCATTTTGGTGCCACTTGTGTTGCCAGGAACCACTGGCAAATCTTTCAAACCAGGGACGGATCCCCGATTTTGCAGTTGGGTGTGTCAAAATATGGGCGGGTCCCTGGTTAAGCAGTTGGGTGAGGGAGGGGGCAGGGGGTTAAATTTTAATTATACATCAAATATTTATAATAAAAAATATAATATTTCGAAACTTATTTTTTTCTTTTAGAAAATAGCCGCGAGATGGCGTTGCAGCAATCATTATTGTGCCATATCTCCAAAACTATACACACTGTCACAACATTGATTGCAGAATCTGATACTAGATTTAATGCGTTTATCCTCCTGGGGACTCTGTCATATCCTACAGGGGTTAAATTTTAATTATAAATCAAATATATATAATAAAAAAATCTGGGAACTTATTTTTTTTTCCTTTTAGAAAATAGCCGACAGATGGTGCTGCAGCAATCATTATTGTGCCATATTAAGTACTTAATATACGTTACAATTATATTCTTCTTTTTCTAAAAATTCAAAATATGGAGTTTTATTCTAATAGACGGTTTTCCATTCTCCATGACAGGAGTACATGCCCTTCACATGGAGTTTTTTCCCGTCTGTCTGTTTGTCTGTCTGTCTACTCCTCTGCGACTTTTGAAAATCAGCATAACCACACAAAATTGTGCTTCTGTTTCTGCCATAATTGGGGTAATTCATTTGACCAGTTCCAAATGTAACCTGAATGTCTGCTGTATGTTGTCTCCTAGTTTGACTTTCTAATTTCCGCTTCCGGCAAGCATTCGACCTCTGGTCGTCTAGTTTGTCTGTTTGTCTGTTTGTCTGTCTGTCTGTGCTCTACAGGTCACAATTTTTAAGCAATTGATCTGAAACTTATACATTTAGTGTATAATTGGTTCTCCTCGGAGCCTATTGTTTTTGGTGTTGATCGGTCAAAGGTCAAGGTCAGGGTTACTAAAAAACCTTAAAACGGTTTTTCCTTCATATCTTTGTCAATAATAATCGTATGCGCTTAATCTATAGCTCATTTAATTCCTCATGTTGTTGCCTTTCCACATGCTAGCAAAATGTCCCGATCAATGGTTGCAATGGTAATGTATTTTTGGGGAAAATGTCACAAAATTTGAATTTTTTTTCTAACTTTTCCATTTTTAGAGCTAGAGACGTCTGGTTTTTTGCATCAGGAAGTGTTTAATCAGGGGTTTATCATAAAGTACCAAGTATCGTAGAATCTCGTCCGAATTCTCGTCAAATGAGATTTTTCTAAATTTCAGTAAATATGACCTTGAGGTCGCCATTTTTTTAACTATTGCTTTGAAAATGACATATTTTGTGTTATTTATAAATATCTCGAAATCAATTTTTCATTTTTTGGAAATAGCCACCAGGGGGCGTGGTACATGAAACACTGTAACATATCATTTTTCTGCAATATCTCAAAAAATATTTAACATGACACAATGTTTATTGTCTTATCTGAAACTAGGATCATTGGCTTATTCCTGCGTACATGTAGCTTTGTGCCGCTGTTACCATGGTAATCAAATTTTGGGGTAAAACTTGGCAATCTGAAAATAATAAGTTTTTTTGCTTCTATCTCCGTTGTTATTTATACTACAAGGGTCTAGTTTTCTGCGTTAGGTAGCATTCCTTTGGCTCTAATGCAGTCCATTCCAAGTCTCGCAGAATCTCGCTCTGTTTTCCGTCAAACGAGAAATTACGAGATTTATCAGAAATGCTGATAACTCGATCACGTTTTAGGTTAAACAGTATAGGTTTTCACCCTCTGGTAGCCTTTCGGAAGCTTAACATGATAAAACTGCAAATCTCACATCATCTCCCGCCAAACGAGAATATTCGATATTTTGACAAAATATTCAACAAATGTCTATATCTCTGTCATTTTTATGCTAGAGATTTTATTTTTGTATTGTTCAACAATCATTTGACTAGTGATACAAGTGATATAAGTGCATATTTCGTTATATCTCGCACCATTTTTCGTCAAACGAGAACAGTGGACCATTTAAACAAATGCCTATAATGCTGTCATTTTGTACACTACAGACATATAGTTTTCAGCATTTGACAGCGTCTGACACTCTCAGTCACATCATGTGATTATATTGCAATTCTCGTCAAATCTTGCCTCTTTTTTCATCAAATGATGAAAAATATATCCAATTGCCGTGAGCACAAGTGGCTTCAGGGTTGACCGGTAAGTGCCGGCAAGGCTATTACAATTGCATGTTGACGTGCGCGGTCGTCCATGAATCTCACAAAGCAGCATTGAATAGAGGACAGAAGCCGCTAAATGTGGAGGGAACACACCTGTGATTTTTATTGTGTCCCCTTGTCCGGCCACTTGTGTTGCCAGGAATCACTGGCAAATCTTTCAAACCAGGGACGGATCCACGATTTTGTAGTAGGGTGTGTCAAAATATGGGCGGATCCTGGTTTAGCAGTTGGGGGGCAGGAGTTAAATTTTAATTTTACATCAAAATATATATAATAAAAATAAAATATCTCGAAACTTATTTTTTTTTCCTTTTAGAAAATAGCCACTAGATGGCGCTGCAGCAATCATTATTGTGCCATATCTCCAAAATTATACACACTGTCACAACATTGATTGCAGCATCTGATACTAGATTTATTGCGTCTATCCTCCTGGGGACTCTGTCACATTCTGTAGGGGTTAAATTTAATTAAACTTCAAATATATATATATATATATATATATATATATATATATATAATAAAATAAATATCTGGGAACTTATTATTTTTCTTTTAGAAAAAAGCGGCCAGATGGCGCTGCAGCAAGCATTATTGTGCCATATCTCCAAAACTATAGATAGTGTCACAACATTGATTGTAGCATCTGAAACTAGATTTAATGCGATTATCCTCGTGGGAACTATGTCATATTCTTCCATTACCATGGTGACCTTATATACGTTACAATTATATTCTTCTTTTTCTTAAAATTAAAAATATGGAGTTTTGTTCTAATAGACGGTTTTCCATTCTCCATGACAGGAGTACATGGCCTTCACATGGAGTTTTTTCACGTCTGTCTGTCTGTTTGTCTGTCTACTCATCTGCGACTTTTGAAAATCAACATAACCACACAAAATTAAGCTTCTGTTTACGCCATTATTCGGGGGAAAATCAGAAAATTCGAAAATTTCACTCCAAATTTCTCATTTTATAAGTTAGAGAGGTCTAGTTTTTTGCATTGTGTAGCATTTAATATGCTCTGTGCTAATTTAATGCAAGTCTCGCAAAATCTCGTGCCATTTGTCGTCAAATGAGACTTTTCGAGATTTCATTAAATACGATTTAGAGGTGGCAGTTTTACAGCTAAGGTTCTGAAAGTGACATATTTTCTGTTTTTCTGTATTATCTCGAACTTGTTTTTCCATTTTTCGAAAATAGCCACCAGGGGGCGTGGTACTGGAAACACTACAACTTATCATTTTTCCGCAATATCTAAAAAAATATTAGGCATATAACACATTTTTTGTCGCATCTAAAACTAGGATCATTGCCTTATTCCTTCGTACATTTAGCCTTGTGCTGCGGTTACCATGGTTACCAAATTTTGGGGTAAAACTTGACAATCTGAAAACATTATGTTTTTGGCTTTTATCTCTGTTAATATTTATGCTACAAGGGTCTAGTTTTTTTGCATAAGGCAGCATTCCCTTGGTTCTAAGTCATTCAATTGCAAATCTCGTCAAATCTCGCTCGGTTTATCGTCAAACGAGAAATTACGAGATTTTAAACAAATATCTGTACCTCGGCTATTTTAATGCTACAAGGGTCTATTTTTTATTGTTCTAGGATTTTTTAGTAGATTAAAGTGACACAAGTGAATATCTCGTCAAATCTCGCACCATTTGTCGTCAAACGAGAACAGAGGACCATTTAAACAAATGCCTATAATGCTGTCATTTTTTACACTACAGACATATAGTTTTCAGCATGTGACAGCGTCTGACACTCTCAGTCATATAATGTGATTATATAGCAATTCCCGTCAAATCTCGCCTCGTTTTTTATCAAATGATGAAGATAAATCCAATTGCCGTAAGCACAAGTGGCTTCAGGGTTGACCGGTAAGTGCCGGCAAGGCCATTACAGTTGCAAGTTGGCGTGCGCGGTCGTCCATAAATTTCACAAAGCAGCATTGAAAAGAGGACAAAAGCCGCTAAATTTGAATTGAACACACTTGTTATTTTCATTGTGTCCCCTTGTGCGGCCACTTGTGTTGCCAGGAACCACTGGCAAATCTTTCAAACCAGGGACGGATCCCCGATTTTGTAGTTGGGTGGGTCAAAATATGGGCGGATCCCTGGTTTAGCAGTTGGGGGGCAGGGGTTTTATTTTAATTATACATTCAATATTTATAATAAAAAATAAAATATTTCGAAACTTATTTTTTCCGTTTAGAAATTAGCCGCCAGATGGCGCTGCAGCAATCATTAATGTGCCATATCTCCCAAACTATACACACTGTCACAACATTGATTGCAGCATCTGATACTAGATTTATTGCGTTTATCCTCCTGGGGACTCTGTCACATTCTGTTGGAGTTAAATTTAATTAAACATCAAATATATATATATATATATATATATATATATATATATAATAAAATAAATATCTGGGAACTTATTTTTTTTTCCTTTTTGGAAAATAGCCGCCAGATGGCGCTGCAGCAATCATTATTGTGCCATATCTCCAAAACTATACACACTGTCACAACATTGATTGCAGCATCTGATTCTAGATTTATTGCGTTTATCCTCCTGGGGACTCTGTCATATTCTTCCATTACCATGGTGACCTAATATACGTTACAATTATATTCTTCTTTTTCTAAAATTCAAAATATGGAGTTTTATTCAAATAGACGGTTGTCCATTCTCCAGGACAGGAGTTCATGGCCTTCACGTGAAGTTTTTTTTCCGTCTGTCTGTCTGTTTGTCTGTCTACTTATCTGCGACTTTTGAAAATCAGCATAACCACACAAAATTGTGCTTCTGTTTCCGCCATAATTGGGGTAATTCATTTGAACAGTTCCAAACGTAACCTGACTGTCTCCTGTATGTTGTCTCCTAGTTTGACTTTTTTATTTCCGCTTCCGGCAAGCGTTCGACCTCTGGTCGTCTAGTTTGTTGCTTGCCGGAATCAAAGATTCGGCAAGCATGTTGATCAGTCCATATGTTTGTTGCTTGCCGGAATCAAAGATTTGGCAAGCATGTTGATCACCCGCGTATGTTTGTCTGTTTGTCTGTCTGTCTGTCTGTATATCCACGCTCTACAGGCCACAATTTTTCACCAATCGTTCAGAAACTTATAGATAATGTGTAAAGTCGGTTCTCCTAGGAGCCTATTGTTTTTGTTCATGATCAGTCACAGGTCAAGGTCAGGGTCATTGAAAAACCTTAAAACGGTTTTTCCTTCATATCTTTGTCAATAATAATCGTATGCGCTTAATCTATAGCTCATTTAATTCCTCATTTTGTTGCCTTTCCATATGCCTGCAAATTGTCCCGATCAATGGTTACCATGGTAACGTATTTTTGGGGAAAAAGTCACAAAATTTGAATTTTTTTTTCTAACTTTTTCATTTTTAGAGCTAGAGACGTCTGGTTTTTTGCATCAGGAAGTTTTCAATCAGGTCTTCATCATAAAGTACCAAGTCTCGTAGAATCTCGTGCCATTTCTCGTCAAATGAGATTTTTCAAGATTTCATTAAATATGACCTTGATGTCGCCATTTTTGAAACTATGGCTTCGAAAATGACATATTTTGTGTAATTTATAAATATCTCGAAATCAATTTTTCATTTTTTGGAAATAGCCACCAGGGGGCGTGGTACATGAAACACTGTAACATATCATTTTTCTGCAATATCTCAAAAATATTAAACGTGACACAATGTTTATTGTCTTATCTGAAACTAGGATAATTGGCTTATCCCTGCGTACATGTAGCTTTGTGCTGCTGTTACCATGGTAACCAAATTTTGGGGTAAAACTTGGCAATCTGAAAATAATAAGTTTTTTAGCTTCTGTCTCCGTTGATATTTATACTACAAGGGTCTAGTTTTCTGCAAGAGGTAGCATTCCCTTGGCTCTAATGCAGTCAATTGCAAGTCTCGTAGAATCTCGCTCCGTTTTCCGTCAATCGGGAAATTACGAGATTTCGCAGAAATGCTGAGAACTCGATCACGTTTTAGGTTAAAGAGTATATGGTTTCAGCCTCTGGTAGCCTTTCGGAAACTTAACATGATAAAACTGCAAATCTCGCCAAACCTCGCATCATCTCCCGCCGAACGAGAATATTCGATATTTTGAACAAAATATTCAACAAATGTCTATATCTCTTTCATTTTTATGCTAGAGATTTTATTTTTCTATTGTTCAACAATCATTTGACTAGTGTTCAGGTATATAAGTGAATATCTCGTTATATCTCGCACCATTTGTCGTCAAACGAGAACAGTGGACCATTTAAACAAATGCCTATAATACTGTCATTTTATACACTACAGACATATAGTTTTCAGCATTTGACAGCGTCTGACACTCTCAATCACATTATGAGATTATATTGGAATTCTCGTCAAATCTTGCCTCGTTTTTCATCAAATGAGGAAAATATATCCAATTGCCGTGAGCACAAGTGGCTTCAGGGTTGACCGGTAAGTGCCGGCAAGGCTATTACAGTTGCATGTTGGCGTGCGCGGTCGTCCATGAATCTCACAAAGCAGCATTGAATAGAGGACAAAAGCCGCTAAATGTGGAGGGAACACACCTGTGATTTTTATTGTGTCCCCTTGTGCGGCCACTTGTGTTGCCAGGAACCACTGGCAAATCTTTGAAACCAGGGACGGATCCCAGATTTTGTAGTTGGGTGTGTCAAAATATGGGCTGTTCCTGGTTTAGCAGTTGGGGGCAGGGGTAAAATTTTAATTATACATCAAATATATATATTAAAATAAAATATCTGGAAACATTTTTTTCCTATTAGAAAATAGCCCCCAGATGGCGCTGCAGCAATCATTATTGTGCCATATCTCCAAAACTATAGACAGTGTCACAACATTGATTGCAGCTTCTGAAACTATATTTAATGTGTTTTACCTTGTGGGGACTCTGTCGTATTCTGCGGGGGTTATATTTTAATTATACATAAAAAATATATAATAAAAATTAAAATATCGCGAAACTATTTTTTTCCCTTTCAGATGGCGCTGCAGCAATCATTATTGTGCCATATCTCCAAAACTATAGACAGTGTCACAACATTGATTGCAGCTTCCGAAACTAGATTTAAAGCGTTCAACCTCGTGGGGACTATGTCGTATTCCGCGGGGGTTAAATTTTAATTATACATAATATATATATATAATTAAAAATAAAATATCTCGAAACAATTTTTTCCCTTTCAGATGGCGCTGCAGTAATCATTATTGTGCCATATCTCCAAAACTATAGACGGTGTCACAACATTGATTGCAGCTTCTGAACCTAGATTTAATGCGTTTTCCTCGTGGGGACATTGTCATATTCTGCAGAAGTTTAAATTTAATTATACAACAAATATTTGTTATAAAAAAATAAAATATTTCGAAACTTATTTTTTGTCCTTTTAATGATAGCCGCCAGATGGCGCTGCAGCAATCATTATTTTGCCATATCTATAAAACTATAGATAGTGTCACAACATTGATTGCAGCATCTGAAACTAGATTTAATGGGTTTATCCTCGTGAAAACTCTGTCATATTCTTCCGTTACCATGGGGGCCTAATATAGGTTACAATTAAATTCTTCTTTTTCTTGAAATTCAAAATATGAAGATTTATTCTAATTGACTGACGCTTATTATATTCATGCTTTCCATTCTCCATGACAGGAGTACATTGCCTACACATGGAGTTATTTTCCGTCTGTCTGTCTACTCATTTGTGGCTATTGAAAATCAGCGAAATTACATAAAAATGTGCTTCCATTTTAACCATGATAACGGTTGTTCATTTGATTAGATCCAAGCGTTCCCTGTCTGTCTGCCTAGTAACTGTCCATCTGTTTCGCTGTCTTATTTCCGGCCATTTCCGGAACTAGATTTAATGCATTTAACCTCGTGGGGACTCTGTCGTATTCTGCGGGGGTTAAATTTTAAATATACACCAAATATATATAATAAAAAAATAAAATATCTCGAAACTTATTTTTTGTCCTTTTAGAAATAGCCGCCTAAGTGCGCTGCAGCAATCATTATTGTGCCATATCTCCAAAACTATAGACAGTGTTATACGTTCCCTGTCTGTCTGCCTAGTAACTGTCCGTCTGTTTCGCTGTCTTATTACCGGCCATTTCTGGCAAGCGTTCGACCTCTGGTCGTCAGTTTGTTGCTTGCCGGAATCAGAGATTTCGACAAGTATGTTGATCAGTTCCGTTTGTTTGTTTGTCTGTATGTCCCCGCTCTACAGGCCACAATTTTGCACCAATCGTCCTGATACTTATAGATAGAGTGTATAATCGGTTCTTCTCGGAGCCTATTGTTTTTGGTCATGATCGGTCAAGGGTCAAGGTCAGGGTCACCAAAAAGCTCAAAAACGGTTTTTTCTTCATACCTTCGTCAAAAATAGCCGTAGGCACCTAATCTGTAGCCCGTTTTATTTGCCACTGCATGGCCACTTCCAACACTGCAAAATTGCCTCATTTCGCTGTTACCATGGTTACGCAATTTTGGGGAGAAATCATGGAATTTCGTGATATTTTTCAAATTTGCAGCAATTTTACTGATTCTGAGATATTTTATGTAACATAAGAATATCTCGAAACGGGTTTTTCAGATTTTGGAAATGGCCGCCAGGGGGCGTTGCAGATGAAAAAACATGAAAATTTGTTTTGGTGCTATACCTCCAGAACTATTAAACATTGGGCCATTTCCATCACAGCACCTTAAACTAGGGTCCATGGGCTTATTTTTGCGCATAGGTGCCAAAGTGCGCTATTGCCAGATTTCTCTATTTTTGGGGTAAAACCTTTGAATTTTGAAAATATGCAGTTTTCAGCTTCTAACTCTGTCAGTTTTTATGCTAGAGAGGTCAAAATTTTTGCATCTTGTAGCCCTTGGTGAGTTCTCGGTGATCCAACCAAAAATCTTGCAAAATCTCGCACCGTTTCTCGTCGAATGAGATTTCGCGATTTCACGGTGACATGCCCTATAGGCCACAGATATGCAGGCATCCTTTTGAAACTGATGCATGTTACGTCATACACTAATATCTCGAAAGCAATTGTTCAGTTTTTGGAAAATTACCGCTAGGGGGCGCTGCACTGCAACCCCGTACCTACTATCATTGTTTAACCATATCTCCAAAACTACACATTTTAGGTACATAAACTGTACACCATAGGAATTGGCGTTTCATGGCCTTTCTGCCCATGACCTCTTTTGTTTAATCATACACGGTCCCCGCAAATTTTAGCAACTTTGTAAAAATTAAAACCCGCATGCACAAATACATATGCCATCACGCATGCATGCACGCGTTTTAGTATGAAAGACAGACACGCTTTCCCGTGACTGCAAAAATTATAGCGTTCGCCGTATAAAATAAGTGACCACAGGCACTCTTTGCGGGCCGGTTTGCCATTTCTGTCGCGTTATAGTTTATTGCTTGCCGGAATCAGAGATTTCGACAAGTATGTTGATCAGTTCCGTTTGTTTGTTTGTCTGTATGTCCCCGCTCTACAGGCCACAATTTTGCACCAATCGTCCTGATACTTATAGATAGAGTGTATAATCGGTTCTTCTCGGAGCCTATTGTTTTTGGTCATGATCGGTCAAGGGTCAAGGTCAGGGTCACCAAAAAGCTCAAAAACGGTTTTTTCTTCATACCTTCGTCAAAAATAGCCGTAGGCACCTAATCTGTAGCCCGTTTTATTTGCCACTGCATGGCCACTTCCAACACTGCAAAATTGCCTCATTTCGCTGTTACCATGGTTACGCAATTTTGGGGAGAAATCATGGAATTTCGTGATATTTTTCAAATTTGCAGCAATTTTACTGATTCTGAGATATTTTATGTAACATAAGAATATCTCGAAACGGGTTTTTCAGATTTTGGAAATGGCCGCCAGGGGGCGTTGCAGATGAAAAAACATGAAAATTTGTTTTGGTGCTATACCTCCAGAACTATTAAACATTGGGCCATTTCCATCACAGCACCTTAAACTAGGGTCCATGGGCTTATTTTTGCGCATAGGTGCCAAAGTGCGCTATTGCCAGATTTCTCTATTTTTGGGGTAAAACCTTTGAATTTTGAAAATATGCAGTTTTCAGCTTCTAACTCTGTCAGTTTTTATGCTAGAGAGGTCAAAATTTTTGCATCTTGTAGCCCTTGGTGAGTTCTCGGTGATCCAACCAAAAATCTTGCAAAATCTCGCACCGTTTCTCGTCGAATGAGATTTCGCGATTTCACGGTGACATGCCCTATAGGCCACAGATATGCAGGCATCCTTTTGAAACTGATGCATACCACGAAGACACGTGCAATTGCCGCAAGTGGCGACAGGGTCCTTACGGTGGGCAGGCGGCGTGTGCAGCGTTGCGTGTCGGCCTTTCCGGGCCCTATCTATTATCATACATGTCGGAGGCACAGTCCAGACTTTATTACTTGTATTACTTGCCGGAAATCTTCGATTTTCGAAAGCATGTTGGTCACCCGTGTATGTTTGTTCCTTCATCTTATGTATTATACTAATATCTCAAAATTTTTTTTTCATTTTCCCGATATGGCCGCTAGGGGGCGCTGCACTTGACCCTTCCAAAAAAATCAGTTTTTGAACATATTTCCGTAAGAGTAAACCTATATTACACAAACTATAGCTTATTTTCTTTCTCTTGGTCTTCTTCAAAACTTTGTCAAGTCACCTGGTGTCCATCTAGTGTCACTTTGTCAGTATGTCTGTCTGTTTGTCATTTATCCTCATATTCGCCTGCTTGCTAGTTTTTGCACTTTAGATATAGCAATCAACAAGTCAGATATGTGGACGAATCCTTTTGAAACTATTACATCTTATGTCATACACTAATATCACGAAACGCATTTGTCGTCTTCAGGATATGTCCACTAGAGGGCGCTGCAGTCGAACATATCCAGTATATCATTATTTGGCCATATCTCCAAAATTATAAGCCTCAATTACATAAACTATAGCTTATTTTCTTCCTCTGAGTCTTCTCCATAACCTGATTAAGTCATCTTGTCTCCATCTTGTGTCCCTTTGTAAGTTTGTCTGTTTGTTTGTCAGTTGTCCTCAAATTCGCCGGCTTTTTGGTTCTTGAGTCTCACTGATAGCATTCTACAGGCCACCGTTTTGAAAGGATCATTTTTAGCTCAGCTGACTTTCAGTCATGCTGGGCTATAGCGATGGTTCTTTGTCCGTCGTCCTTCCATCTGTCCATCCTGCTGACCGGCCGTCCGTCTGTTAGCAGGGCACAAATCGTAACTGTACGGGCTAGGGTCATGAACCCTATGTAGTCTTAGAGGTTCTAAAATGATCTCCTTGCAAACCTGAAATTAGGTCACTGACCTATATTCTCGAAGTTACAGGGTGTGTATGCACCCCCCAGAAATAATTCTTTTAGCTAAAATTTTCATCCAAAAACTTCCATCTTTCACATACAGCTCATCTACCAACAGGGGAAGAACCATAATTATTTTGAAGTCAACAGGTCAAAGGTCAAGGTCACAGGAGTCCCTTTATTTAATGCCTGTGGATGCATTTTAAGCCAAATCTTTTATCCCAATTCTTTGAATTTTTACATATATTTCACCTACTAAGAGGGAGAAGAATCCTATAGATTTTTAGGTCACAAGATCAAAGATCAGGGTCACAGGATCCAATTTTTTTAAAAGGTTGTGAAAACATTTCAAGCTAGACATTTCATTCCAAACTTCCCAGCACTGATATCGCTTCTCTGCCAACAGGGGAAAAGACCTGTTGAATTTGAGGTCAAAGGTGAAGTTCACTGCACCCACTTTTTGTGTGGAGTCATTTTCAGGAAACTTTTCAATCTATACCTTCCATTTGTCATATATGGTTGACCTACCAATAGGGGAAGAAGCCTATCGATGTCGAGTTCAAAAGGTCAAAGGTCAAGGACACATTACTTAATTATTCTAAATGGTTGTGAACATTTTGCAAGTGAAACTGTTCAACCCAAACCTTCAGTCTTTCACATATGCCATATCTATGCATCACTCAATTTGGTTCAAACTTCATATTTATAAGCACCCGTTTCTCAATAATTCTTGCATGGATTTCCTTGATTTTTGCTATATATTTTGATCTTATATTTGCCCTTTTTGTTGTTTCTTTTGAGACTGACAGGTATCAAGCAAGCTATGGCAATAGTTACCGATAGCTTAACAATCATTCATTTTTCCTAAGACCATCAAGTCACTGTGTTTTAACCAGACATAGGTGATGTATATTTCTGTTGTCGTAGAAAATTTCAAAATATTGGCAAATTGGTTCTTCAAAATGTGACTGGAAGTTGTGAATCTCAGCCCATGATGTGGCAGGTCATGCTTGGCAGCTGAGCGTCATGACCCATGGGTCACTTGTTAAACTATTACATCTTACATCTTACAGTAATATCTCGAAACAGATTATTCATTTTCTGGATATTGCCAATAGGGGGCGTTGCACTCGCCTCTCCCCTATATATATTTCTTTGCCATATCTACAAAACTATAAACTTCAATTACAAACACTATGACTTATTGTCTTCCTTTGAATCTTCTCCATAATCTGAGTTAGTCATCTGGTCTTATTCTTGTGTCACTTTTTCAGTATGTCTGTCTGTTTGTCAGTGATCCTCTATTTCACCTGCTTGCTGGATCTTGCGTCTTACAGTTAGCAATTTTCAGGCCACAGTTTTTCAGTTTGTCTGTCTGTTTGTCAGTGATCCTCATTTTCGCCTGATTGCTGGATCTTGCGTCTTACAGTTAGCAATCTTCAGGCCACAGTTTTGAAGGAATCCTTTTGGAATTGGAACATCTCTTACAATAATATATACATTTTGGAACATTTCTTACAATAATATCTCAAAAGAAATTTATTAATTTTTGGGATATGGCCGCTAGGGGATGCTGCGGTAGAGCCTCCACACCATATCATTTTTTGGCCATATCTCCGACATTATAAACTCTACCTTCACTTGTAGTCTGTTTTCTCAGGTGTGTCAGTATATTTGTCTGTTTTGAGCTATGTCTGATTTCATGTTCTTTTGTGTGATATATGTCGTTCAACAGGCCAAACGTTCCAGCAATCGCTTTAAAAGTCATTCAATTGATAGAAAACCGTCAGTTTGTCCTGTTTCT
This sequence comes from Sipunculus nudus, assembly GCA_026874595.1. Taxonomy (NCBI): domain Eukaryota; kingdom Metazoa; phylum Annelida; class Sipuncula; order Golfingiida; family Sipunculidae; genus Sipunculus; species Sipunculus nudus. Next base: position 62,336,844 of record CM049315.1, on the reverse strand, counting down.
CCATTTGTCTGTCATTTAAGTCCGGCAAGCTCTCGACCTATGGTCGTCTAGTTTGTTTGTCTGTCTGTCTGTCTGTCTGTCCGCACTCTACAGCCCACAATTTTGCACCAATCGCTCTGAAACTTTTAGATAATGTGTAAAATTGGTTCTCCTCGGAGCCTATTGTTTTTGGTCATGATCCGTCAAAGGTCAAGGTCAGTGTCACCAAAAAACCTAAAATATTTATTTTCTTCATATCTTCGTCAATAATAATCGTAGCCGCATAATCTGTAGCTCATTTTATTCCTCTTTATGTTAGCTTTCCAAGTGCTAGCAAATTTTTCCGGTCAATTGTTACTATGGTAACGTATTTTTGGGGAAAAATCAGAAAATTCGAAAATTTCACTCCAAATTTCTCATTTTATAAGTTAGAGAGGTCAAGTTTTTTGCATTGTGTAGGATTAAATATGCTCTGTGCTAATTTAATGCAAGTCTCGCAAAATCTCGTGCCATTTGTCGTCAAATGAGACTTTTTGAGATTTCATTAAATACGATTTAGAGGTGGCAGTTTTACAGCTAAGGTTCTGAAAGTGACATATTTTCTGTTTTTCTGTATTATCTCGAACTTGTTTTTCCATTTTTCGAAAATAGCCACCAGGGGGCGTGGTACTGGAAACACTACAACTTATCATTTTTCCGCAATATCTAAAAAAATATTTGGCATATAACACATTTTTTCGTCGCATCTAAAACTAGGATCATTGCCTTATTCCTTCGTCCATTTAGCCTTGTGCTGCGGTTACCATGGTTACCAAATTTTGGGGTTAAACTTGACAATCTGAAAGCATTATGTTTTTGGCTTTTATCTCTGTTAATATTTATGCTACAAGGGTCTAGTTTTTTGCATAAGGCAGCATTCCCTTGGTTCTAAGTCATTCAATTGCAAATCTCGTCAAATCTCGCTCGGTTTATCGTCAAACGAGAAATTACGAGATTTTAAACAAATATCTGTACCTCGGCTATTTTAATGCTACAAGGGTCTAGTTTTTACTGTTCTAGGATTTTTTAGTAGATTAAAGTGACACAAGTGAATATCTCGTCAAATCTCGCACCATTTGTCGTCAAACGAGAACAGAGGACCATTTAAACAAATGCCTATAATGCTGTCATTTTTTACACAACAGACATATAGTTTTCAGCATGTGACAGCGTCTGACACTCTCAGTCATATAATGTGATTATATAGCAATTCCCGTCAAATCTCGCCTCGTTTTTTATCAAATGATGAAGATAAATCCAATTGCCGTAAGCACAAGTGGCTTCAGGGTTGACCGGTAAGTGCCGGCAAGGCCATTACAGTTGCAAGTTGGCGTGCGCGGTCGTCCATGAACCTCACAAAGCAGCATTGAAAAGAGGACAAAAGCCGCTAAATTTGAATTGAACACACCTGTTATTTTCATTGTGTCCCCTTGTGCGGCCACTTGTGTTGCCAGGAACCACTGGCAAATCTTTCAAACCAGGTACGGATCCCCGATTTTGTAGTTGGGTGGGTCAAAATATGGGCGGATCCCTGGTGTAGCAGTTGGGGGGCAGGGGTTTAATTTTAATTATACATTCAATATTTATAATAAAAAATAAAATATTTCGAAACTTATTTTTTTTCCGTTTAGAAATTAGCCGCCAGATGGCGCTGCAGCAACATTATTGTGCCATATCTCCCAAACTATACACACTGTCACAACATTGATTGCAGCATCTGATACTAGATTTATTGCGTTTATCCTCCTGGGGACTCTGTCACATTCTGTAGGAGTTAAATTTAATTAAACATCAAATATATATATATATATATATATATATATATATATATAATAAAATAAATATCTGGGAACTTATTTTTTTTTTCCTTTTTGGAAAATAGCCGCCAGATGGCGCTGCAGCAATCATTATTGTGCCATATCTCCAAAACTATACACACTGTCACAACATTGATTGCAGCATCTGATTCTAGATTTATTGCGTTTATCCTCCTGGGGACTCTGTCATATTCTTCCATTACCATGGTGACCTAATATACGTTACAATTATATTCTTCTTTTTCTAAAATTCAAAATATGGAGTTTTATTCTAATAGACGGTTGTCCATTCTCCATGACAGTTCATGGCCTTCACATTGAGTTTTTTTCCGTCTGTCCGTCTGTTTGTCTGTCTACTCATCTGCGACTTTTGAAAATCAGCATAACCACACAAAATTGTGCTTCTGTTTCCGCCATAATTGGGGTAATTCATTTGAACAGTTCCAAATGTAACCTGACTGTCTCCTGTATGTTGTCTCCTAGTTTGACTTTTTTATTTACGCTTCCGGCAAGCGTTCGACCTCTGGTCGTCTAGTCTGTTTGTCTGTCATCTCTCTACAGGTCTCAATTTTGCACCAATCACTTTCAAACTTACACACTTTATAGATAATCAAAAATGCAAGAAGTCTGTTGTTTTTGGTCAATATAGGTCAAAGGTCAAGGTCAAGGTCATCAAAACTTCTCAAAACGGTGTTTTCTTCATATCTTTGTCACTATTAGTCGTATCTTCTTCAAACATAGCTCATTTTAAACGTCATTCCAAGGCCAGTCATCTGAAGTGTAGCTGACTCAAATTGGCCGTAACCATGGTTAAGAATTTTTCGGAAAAAGTCATGATATTCGAAAATAGGGGGCCTTATTTTTCTAACTTTGGCAGTTTTACAGCTAGAGAGGTCTAGTTTTTTGCATCAGGTAGCATTTAACAAGTACGGCAAGATTTGATTACAGGTCTCGCGATATCTCGTATAATATCTCGTCAAACGAGATATTTCGAGATTTCAGTAATCTTGCCCTGGAGGTCACAGTTTTGCAGGAATCTTTTTGAAACTGACATAGCGTAAGTCCTACACTATTATCTCGAAACAGTTTTTCCATTTTTTGAATGCAGCCGCTAGGTGGCGCTGTATGCAAACCTCCCCAACATATCATGTTTTGGCGATATCTCCAAAACTGTGAGCCTCAATTACATAAACTATAGCTTATTTTCTTCCTCTGAGTCTTTTCTAAATCCTGGTGGAGTCATTTTGACTCAATCTTGAGTCACTTTGTCAGTGTGTCCGTCTGTTTCTCAGTTTTCATCAAACTCGCCTGCTTACCGGTTATGGCGTCTCACATATAGCATTCTACAGCTCACAGTTTTGAAAGAATCCTTTTAAAACTATTACATCTTATGTCTTACACTAATATCTCGAAAAGGATTTTTCCTTTTCCAGAATTGGCCGCTAGGGGGCGGTGCACTCAAACTTGCACAACATATCATTTTTTGGCCATATCTCCAAAACTATTAACCTCATTTACATAAACCATAGCTTATTTTCTTCCTCTGGGTCTTTCCAAAAACCTGGTGTATTCATTTGGTCTCAATCTTGAGTCACTTTGTCTGTGTGTCCGTCTGTTTCTCAGTTGTCCTCAAATTCGCCTGCTTGCCGGTTCTTGCGTCTCACATATAGCATTCTACAGGCCACAGTTTTGAAAGAATCCTTTTAAAACTATTACATCTTATGTCTTACACGAAAATCTCGAAAAGAATTTTTTTTTCCAGATAAGGCCGCTAGGGGGCGGTGCACTCAAACTTCCACAACATATCATTTTTTGGCCATATCTCCAAAAAGTATAAACCTCATTTACATAAACTATAGCTTATTATCTTCCTCTGAGGTTTCTCCATCACATGATTAAGTCAACTGGTCTCAATCTTGGGTCAGTTTGTCAGTATGTTTGTCTGTTTGACAGTTGTCCTCAATTTCGCCTGCTTCCAGGTGCTTGCGTCTCACATGTAGCATTCTACTGGACAGTTTTGAAGGAATCGTTTTGTAAATTACACTTGTCATATATAATGATGATATCTGGAAGTCCTATGTTTATTATTCAAATAAGTCAAAGGTCAAGGACAAGGTGATCAAAATATATCAAAATCTTATTTTCTTTAGAACTTTGTTAATATTGGTTCTTTCTTCACAAACTATGGATTATTTTCTTTCACTTTTATACTGCTCGTTCATCTGACTAACTTTACATCATTTCCGGCAAGCGCGTGACCTCAGGTCATCTAGTCTCTTTGTCTGTTTGTTTGTCACGACTCTCCAGGCCACACTTTTGCATCAATCAACTTGAAACTTACAGGATTGATTGACAAACCGATTTCTAGGTGCTCTATTTTTTTGGACAACATTGCTTCAAGGTCAAGGGTCAAGGTCACGACAGGTATGGTTAACGGTTTTTCCACTATAACTTCGCCATAAATAGGCTTATCCACTTCTGCAATAGCTCATTTTTTTCGTCATCACCTGGCCTTTCTTTTGGCATGTAGCTTACTTAAATTTGCTGTTACCATGGTTACGCAATTTTGGGGAGAAATCATGGAATTTCGTGATATTTTTCAAATTTGTAGCAATCGTACTGATTCTGAGATATTTTATGTAACACAAGAATATCTCGAAATTGTTTTTTCAGATTTTGGAAATGGCCGCCAGGGGGCGTTGCAGATGAAAAAACATGAAAATTTGTTTTGGTGCTATACCTCCAGAACTATTAAACATTGAGCCATTTCCATCACAGCACCTTCAACTGGGGTCCATGGGCTTACTTTTGCGCATAGGTGCCAAAGTGCGCTATTGCCAGATTTCTCTATTTTTGGGGTAAAACTTTTGAATTTTGAAAATATGCAGTTTTCAGCTTCTAACTCTGTCAGTTTTTATGCTGGAGAGGTCAATTTTTTTTGCATCTTGTAGCGCTTGGTGAGTTCTCGGTGATCCAATCAAAAATCTTGCAAATTCTCGCACCTTTTCTCGTCAAACGAGAGTCTTCGAGATTTCATTAAATATGACCTCCAGGTTGCATTTTTTTAACAATGGCTTTGAAATTGATATATTTTGTGTTATTTATAAATATCTCGAAACCAATTTTTCATTTTTTGGAAATAGCCACCAGGGGGCGTGGTACCTGAAACACTGTAACATATCATTTTTCTGCAATATCTCAAAAATATTAAACGTGACACAATGTTTATCGTTGTATCTTAAACTAGGAACATTGGCTTATTCCTCCGCACATGTAGCTTTGTGCTGCAGTTACCATGGTTACCAAATTTGTGGGTTAAACTTGACGATCTGAAAATATGCAGTTTTTGGCTTCTATCTCGGTTAATTTTCATGTTTCAAGGGTCTAGTTTTTTGCATAAGGCTGCTTCCCCTTGGTTCTAAGTCATTCAATTGCAAGTCCCGTCAAATTTCGCTCGGTTTACCGTCAAACGAGAAAAAACGAGATTTCACAGAAATGCTTATAACTCGGCGACTTTTACAGCTACACAGGTCTAGTTTTCGGCATTTCATAACATATGACCAGCTTGACACGCCAGAAAAGAAGTCAGGCCAAATCTCGCACCATATCTCGTCAAGCGAGAAAAAAACGAGATATCATGGAAATGCTTATAACTAGGCGACTTTTACAGCTACTCAGGTCTAGTTTTTGGCATTTGGTAACATTTGGCCAACTTGACATAGTAAAACTGCGATACTTGGCGAAATCTCGCACTATATCTGGTCAAATGTGGAAAAACGAGATTTCACAGAACTCGGCGACTTTTACAGCTAGACAGATGTAGTTTTCGCCATTTCATAAGATTTAGAGAGTTTGATATGACAAATCTGCAAGACTGGCCAAATCCTGCACCATATCTGGTCAAACGAGAAAACACGAGAGTACACGGAAATGCTTATAACTCGGTGACTTTTACAGCTAGACGGATCTAGTTTTCGCCATTTCGTAACGTTTGGCCGTCTTGACATAATAAAACTGCTCGTCTTGCCAAATCTCGTACGTTATCTCGTCAAGCGAGAAAAAAACATGATTTCACGTAAATGCTGATAACACGGCGACTTTTGCAGCTAGACAGGTCTAGTTTCCGGCATTTTGTAATATTTGACAAACCTGACATGACAAAACTGGAAATCTCGCCAAAGCTCACACCATTTCCCGTCAAACGAGAAAACACGAGATTTCATGCAAATGCTTATAACTCAGCGGCTTTTATAGCTAGACAGGTCTAGTTTTCGGCATTTCATATCATTTGGCCAGCTTGACATGACAAACCTGAAAACTTCTCACTGCTTCTTGTCAAACGAGATTAACGGGATTTAAAGAAGAAATTTTGAACTTGGTCCCTTTTACACTAGAAAGATATGCAGCTGTTAAAGGTCAGCATGCATAAATAAACATATTATCCGTTTCTGCTGCCCCCACAATGTTGCTCATTCATATGACTGTTTCTACATGCACTCTCTGTCTATCTGTCTCTATCATTTCCATTTCCGGCAAGCGCGTGACCTCTGGTCATCTTGTCTGTTTGTTTGTCTGTCCAGTCGCTACAGGTCGCAATTTTGATCCCATCGCTTTCAAACTTTCACAGTTTGTGTAAAATCAAAAATGCAAGAAGCCTATTGTTTTTGGGCAATATAGGTCAAAGGTCAAGGTCAAGGTCATCAAAAGTTCCTAAAGTGCTCTTTTCTACATATCTCCATTACTATTTGTCATAGCCACTTCAAACATGGCTCATTTTAATCGGCATTCCAAGGCCTTTCTTCTGATATATATGTTGCTGAAATCTGCTGTTTCTATGGTTACACATTTTTGGGGAAAACTCATGATTCTCGAAAATAAAAGGCCTAATTTTTGTAACTTTGTCAGTTTTATAGCTAGAGTGATCTAGTTTTTTTGCATCAGGTAGCATTCAACTAGTACTACAAGATTTTATTACAAGTCTTGCAGTATCTCGTTAAATATCTCGTGAATAGAGATATTTCGAGATTTCATTCATCATGCGCCAAAGACCACATTATTGCATGAATCTTTTTTAAACTGACATATTATAAGTCCTACACTAGTATCTCGAAACAGTTTTTTCATTTTTTGAATAGGGCCCCTAGGGGGCGCTGGATGCGAACCTCCCGAACGTATCATATTTTGGCCATATCTCCAAAATTATAAGCCTCAATTACATAAACTATAACTTATTTTCTTCCTCTGGGTATTCTTCATAACCTAGTGTAGTCATCTGGTCACAATTTTGTGACACTTTGTCAGTGTGTCTATCTGTTTGTCAGTTGTCCTCAAATTCGCCTGCTTGCTCTTGCGTCTCACATATAGCATTCTATAGGCCACAGTTTTGACGGAATCCTTTTGAAACTATTTCATCTTAAGTCTTACACTAATATCTCGAAACCAAGTTTTCATTTTCCGGATATGGCCGCTAGGGGGCGCTGAACTCGAACCTCTCCCAACATATCATGCTTTGGCAATATCTCCAAATCTATAAACCTCGGTTACATAAACTGTAGCTTTTTTCTTCCTTTGAGTCTTCTCCATAACCTGGAGTAGTCATCTGGACTCAATCTTGAGTCACTTTGTCAGTGTTTTCGTCTGTTTGTCAGTTGTCCTCAAATTCGCCTGCTTGTTGGCTCTTGCGTCTCACATATAGCATTCTATAGGCCACAGTTTTGACGGAATCCTTTTGAAACTATTACATCTTATGTCTTACACTAATATCTAGAAATAAATTTTTCATTTTCCGGATATGGCCACTAGTGGGCGCTGCACACGACCCTCACACACATACCATTGTATTGGCCATATCTCTACACCCAAAGCCTCAGTTACATAAACTATAGCTTATTTTCTTCCTTTGAGTCTTCTCCATAACCCTCCATAACCTGATTAAGGCATCTGGTTTCAATCTTCTGTCACTTTGTCAGTGTGTCCATCTGTTTGTCCGTTATCCTCAAAGTCGCCTGCTTGCTGGTTCTTACGCCTTTAATATAGCATTCTACAGGCCACAGCTTTGAAGGAATCCTTTTGAAACTGGGACATCTCATGTCATACACTAATAATACGAAACGCATTTGTCGTCTTCGGAATATGTCTGCTAGAGGGCGCTACAGTCGAGCCTCACAAGTATATCATTAATTCGCCATACCTCCAAAACTATAAATCTAAATTACATAAATTATAACTCATTTTCTTCCTTTGAATCTTCTCAATCACTAGGTTATGTCATCTGGTGTCAATCTTGTCTCACTAAGTCACTATGTCTGTCTGTTCGTCTTTTGTTGTCAGCTTTGTCTGCTTGCCTGTTCTTTTGTTTCATATGTCATTCAACGGGCCACATATTCTCAGCAATGTCCCTGAGAGTCATTCCATTAATAGAAAACCGACAATATGTTCTGTCTGTCCGTCTGTGTTTCACTTCCGATTTCCGGCAAGCGTTCGACCTATGGTCGTCTAGTCTGTTTGTTTGTTTGTCTGTCCAGTCTCTACAGGTCGCAATTTTGATTACATCGCTTTCAAACTTTCACAGTTTGTGTAAAATCAAAAATGCAAGAAGCCTAGCGTTTTTGGGCAATATAGGTCAAAGGTCAAGGTCAAGGTCATCAAAAGTTCCTAAAGTGCTCTTTTCTTCATATCTCCATTACTATTTGTCATAGCCACTTCAAACATAGCTCATTTTAATCGGCATTCCAAGGCCTTTCTTCTGATATATATGTTGCTGAAATCTGCTGTTTCTATGGTTACACATTTTTGGGGAAAACTCATGATTTTCGAAAATAAAAGGCCTAATTTTTGTAACTTTGTCAGTTTTATAGCTAGAGAGGTCTGTTTTTTTGCATAATGTAGCCCGTCAAGAGTTCTCGACGATCCAATACCAAGTCTTGCCAATTCTAGCATGAAATCTCGCCATACGAGATATTTCGTGATATCATTAATGATACCCTAGATGCCACAAATTTGAAGTATTTGTTATGAAACTGATATATTTTATATCCAACAGCAATATCTCGAAATTGTTTTTCCATTTTTTTTAATTTGACCGCCAGGGGGCGCTGCAGCGAATACACAGTGACATATCTTGTTTTGACCATATCTCCAAAACAATTGATCTTACTTACATAAATTATAGCTTTTTTTTTTGTCCTGAGTCTTCCCTATATTCTGGTTGGGTCATCTGGTCTCAATCTTGTGTCACTTTGTCAGTGTGTCTGTCTGTTTGTCTGCTGTCCACAATCACGCCCGCTGGTTGGTGTAGCATGTTACATATAGCAAAGTACAAGCCATAGTTTTTAACGAATCGTTTTGAAACTAGTACATATTATATCTGAGCCTAATATCTAGAAACAGGTATTTCATTTTCTGGCTGTGGCCGCTAGGGGGCGCTGCAGTCAACCCCGCTCGAACATGTCGTCTTTCGGCCATATCTCCAAAAATTTTAGTCGTAATTACATATATTATAGCTTATATTCTTGCCTTGAGTCTTCTGGATGTTATCGATGGGTCATCTGGCCTGAATCATTTGTCACTTTGTCAGTATGGCCGTCTGTTTGTCCGGTGTCTTCAGTTTCGCTTGCTTGCCGGGGCTTGTATCTTACATATAGCAATGTACAGGCCACATTTTTGCACGAATCCTTTTGAAACTGGTACATCTTCTGTCTTGTACTAATATCTAGAAATTTGTTTTTCATTTTGTGAATATGGCCGCTAGGGGGCGCAGCAGTCAACCCACCCTAGCATATCGTCTTTTGACCATATCTCCAAAAATATAAGTAGTATGTACATAAATTAGAGCTTATTTTCTTGCCCTGAGTCTTCTCTTCAAATAGTGATGTCATCTGGTCATAATCTCGTGTCATTTTCTCAGTATGTCTCTCTGTTTGCCTGTTGTCCACAATCACGCCCGCTCGTTTGTGTAACATGTTACCTATAGCAATGCACAAGCCATAGTTTTGCACAAAACTATTTGAAACTGGTACGTATTATGTCTTGCACTAATATCGAGAAATGGGTTTTTTATTTTCTGGCTGTGCCCGCTAGGAGGCGCTGCAGTCAACCCAAGCTGACGTATCATGTTTTCAGACAGAACTCTGTCAAGTTTAGTCGTATCTTCACAAACTTAGGCTCATCCTTTTTCTCTTGGCGATAACTCCAAAAATATTTGATGTATAAACTTGTCTGTATGTTTGTTCTTTTGTCTGTCCAGTCTCTACAGGACACAATTTTGCTTCAATCGCTTTCAAACTTATACATTTGGTGGACAATCAAAAATGCAAGAACCCCATTGCTATTGGTCAATAGAGGTCAAAGGTCAAGGTCATCGAAATACCTTGAAATTTCATTTTCTTCATTACTTTGTCGTATCGTCACAATCTTAGGTTCATTTTCTTCCTCTTGGTCCTCCCCACACCTTTTGTTTGGACCACTTTTCTCTCAGATATGTAACTTGGTCAATATGTCCGTGTCTTTGTCCGCTGTCCTCATTTTTGCTTGTTTGACGGTATTTGCATCTTACATATTGTTATCTGCAAGCAAGAGTTCTTCACGAATCAGTATGTCCGTGCCTTTGTCCGCTGTCCTCGGTTTTGCTTGTTTGCCAGTGCTGCAATCATTCAAATTGTAATCTGGAAGCCACAGTTTTCCACGAATCCTTTTCAAACTGAAAAATCCATTGTATTGTACTCATATCTAGAAACTCAATTTTCATGCTGTGGCTGTAGCCACTAGGTGGCGCTGCAGTGGATTCAATCTGACTTATCATGTTTTCGGCCATGACTTTGTCAATTTTAGTCGCATCTTCACTAACTTTTTTCCCAATGGTTACATACACAACTTTTGTTTGACAACTTTTGTCTCATATGTGTCACTTTGTGTGTATGTCCGTGTCTTTGTCCGATGTGCCCAGTTTTACTTGCTGGCCAGTGCTTGCATCTTACATGTATGAATTCACAAACCACAGTTTAGCATGAATCCTTTTGATACTGGTACATCTTACCTCTTGTTACTTGCCGGAATCAAAGATTTCGGCAAGTATGTTGGTCAGTTCCGTATGTTTGTTTGTTTGTTTGTTTGTTTGTCTGTCTGTCTGTCTGTATGTCTGCGCGCTACAAGCCACAATTTTAAAGCAATCGCTCTGAAACTTTTACATTAATTGTAAAATCGGTTCTTCTCGGAGCCTATTGTTTTTGGTCATGATCGGTGAAAGGTCAAGGTCAGTGTAACCAAAAAACCTAAATTTTTTATTTTCTTCATATCTTCGTCAATAATAATCGTAGCCGCATAATCTGTAGCTCATTTTACTCCTCTTTATGTTAGCTTTCCAATTGCTATCAAATTTTTCCGGTCAATTGTTACCATGGTAACGTATTTTGGGGGGAAAATCGGAAAATTCGAAAATTTCACTCCAAATTTCTCATTTTTTAAGTTAGAGAGGTCTAGTTTTTTGCATTGTGTAGCATTTAATATGCTCTATGGAAAATTAATGCAAGTCTCGCAAAATCTCGTGCCATTTTTCGTCAAACGAGATTTTTCGAGATTTCATTAAATACGATTTTGAGGTGGCAGTTTTACAGCTAACGTTCTAAAAGTGACATATTTTCTGTTTTTCTGTATTATCTCGAACTTGTTTTTTCATTTTTTGGAAATAGCCACCAGGGGGCGTGGTACCTGAAACACTGTAACATATAATTTTTCTGCAATATCTAAAATAATTTTAAACATGGCACAATTTTTATTGTCGTATCTTTAACTAAGAACGTTGGCTTATTCCTCCGCACATGTAGCTTTGTGCTGCCATTACCACGGTTACCAAATTTTGGGGTTAAACCGGACGATCTGAAAATATGCAGTTTTTGGCTTTTATCTAGGTTAATATTTATCTTTCAAGGGTCTAGTTTTTTGCATAAGGGTGTTTCCCCTTGGTTCCAAGTCATTCAAATGAAAGTCTCGTCAAATTTCGCTTGGTTTATCGTCAAACGAGAAATTACAAGATTTCACAGATATGCTTATAACTTGATCACCTTTTAAGCTACAGACGTCTGGTTTTGGTCATTATGTAGCTTATAGGCAGCTTGACATGATACAACTGAAAGTCTCGCCAAATCTCGCACTAGATCTAGTCAAACGTGAAAAAACGAGATTTCACGGAAATGCATATAACTCAGCGACTTTTTTAAGCTAGACCGATCTTGTTTTCGGCATTTCGTAACATTTTGCCAGCTTGACATGATAAAACTGCAACACTGGCCAAATCTCACACCATATCTCGTTTAACCAGAAAAAACGAGATTTCGCGGAAATACATAACTCGGCGACTTTTACAGCTACACAGGTCCAGTTTTCGGTATTTCGTAACATTTTGCCAGCTTTACATGATAAAACTACAAGTCTCGTGAAATCTCGCACCATATGTTGTCAAACGTGAAAACACGTGATTTTGCGAAAATACTTAAAACTCGGCGACTTTTACAGCTACACAGGTCTAGTTTTCGGTATTTCGTAACATTTTGCCAGCTTGACACGCCAGAAAAGAAATCAGGCCAAATCTCGAACCATTTCTCGTCAAGCAAGAAAAAACGAGATATCACGGAAATGCTTATAACTAGGCGACTTTTACGGCTAGACAGGTCTAGTTTTTGGTATTTCATAACATTTGGACGGCTTGACATGACAAACCTGCAAGACTTGCCAAACCTCGCACCATATCTCGTCAGACGATTAAAAACGAGATTTCATGGAAATGCTTATAACTCGGCGACTTTTACAGCTACACAGGTCTAGTTTTCGGCATTTCATAACATATGACAAGCTTGACACGCCAGAAAAGAAATCAGGCCAAATCTCGCACCATCCTTCGTCAAACTAGAAAATACGAGATACCATGGAAATGCTTATAACTAGGCGACTTTTACAGCTACTCAGGTCTAGTTTTCGGCATTTGGTAACATTTGGCCAACTCGACATAGTAAAACTGCGAGACTGGCCAAATCTCGCACTATATCTGGTCAAATGTGGAAAAACGAGATTTCACGGAAATGCATATAAGTCGGCGACTTTTACGGCTAGACAGGTCTAGTTTTTGGCATTTCATAACATTTGGACGGCTTGACATGATAAACCTGCAAGACTAGCCAAATCTCGCACCATTTCTCGTCAAACGATAAAAACGAGATTTCACAGAAATGCTAATAACTCAGCGACTTTTACAGCTAGACAGGTCTAGTTTTCGGCATTTCATAACATTTGGCCAGCTGGACATGACAAACCTGCAAGACTAGCCAAATCTCGCACCATATCTCGTTTAACGAGAAAAAACGAGATTTCGCGGAAATACTTATAACTCGGCGACTTTTAGAGCTACACAGGTCTAGTTTCCAGTATTTCGTAACATTTTACCAGCTTGGCATGATAAAACTACAAGTCTCATCAAATCTCGCACCATATGTCGTCAAGCGAGAAAAAAACGAGATATCATGGAAATGCTTATAACTAGGCGACTTTTACAGCTACTCAGGTCTAGTTTTCGGCATTTGGTAACATTTGGCCAACTTGACATAGTAAAACTGCGAGACTGGCCAAATCTCGCACCATATCTCGTCAAACGATAAAAAACGACATTTCACAGAAATGCTTATAACTCAGCGACTTTTTAAGCTAGAAAGGTCTAGTTTTCGGCATTTCATAACATTTGGCCAGCTTGACATGACAAATCTGAAAACTTCTCACTGCTTCTTGTCAAACGAGATTAACAGGATTTCATGGAAATTTTGAACTTGGTCCCTTTTACACTAGAAAGGTATGCAGCTATTCAAGGTCAGCATGCATACATAAACGTATTATTCGTTTCGCTGCCCCCACAATGTTGCTCATTCATATGACTGTTTCTACTTGCACTCAGTGTCTATCTGTCTGTTTTATTTCCATTTCCGGCAAGCGCGTGACCTCTGGTCATCTTGTTTGTTCGTTTGTTTGTTTGTTTGTTGCTTGCCGGAAATCTTCGATTTCGGCAAGCATATTCGTCAGTTTCGTATGTCCCTTTGTCTGTCTGTTTTTTGTCTGTTTGTCCCCACTCTCCTGGCCACAATTTTGCAAAGTCCTGGAACCCTATTGTTTTTGGTCAACATCGCATCATGTTGAAGGTCAAGGTCATGGAAAGTATGCAATACAGTTTTTGCTCCATAACTTTGTAACAAATGGTCGTAGCCACTAAAACCATAGCTTGTTTTATTCGTCATTCCAAGGCCTTTCATCTGGCGGGTAGCCTACGCAAATTTGTTGTAACCACGGTTAAGTATTTTTTTCGGGTAAAATGGATAAAAATCGAAAATAAATGGACTATTTTTTCTAACTTTGTCATTTTTAAAGCTAGGAAGTTCTAGTTTTTTGCATCAGATAGCACTAAATAAGCTTGTTATCATACAAGTGAAAGTCTCGTTAAATCTCACACCATTTCTCGTCAAACGATTTTTCGAGATTTCATTAAATATGACTTACAGGTTGCATTTTTTTAACAATGGCTTTGGATTGATATATTTTGTGTTATTTATAAATATCTCGAAATCTATTTTTCATTTTTTTGGAAATAGCCACCAGGGGGCGTGGTACCTGAAACACTATAACATATCATTTTTCTACTATATCTAAAAAAATATTACACATGTCACAATTTTTATTGTCTCATCTAAAACTAGGATCATTGGCTTATTCCTGTGCACATACATCCTTGTGCTGCCGTTACCATGGTTACCAAATTTTTGGGTAAAACGTGACAACTTGAAAACACGAAGTTTACCTGCTTCTATCTCTGTTGATATTTGCCATAGAAAGGTCTGGTTTTTGGCGTTAGATAGCATTCCTTTAGATCTAAGTCACCCAATGGAAAGTCTCGTCAGATCTCGCACCGTTTCTCGTGAAACGAGAACACGGGACCATTCAAAGAAATGCCTTTAATTCTGTCATTTTTTACGCCACAGACACATGGTTTTCAGCGTTGGGTAGCGTTTGACACTCGTAGTCACATTCAGGGGTCATATTGTAAGTCTCGTCAAATCTCGCGCCGTTTTTCACCAAACCACGAAGTCACGTGCCGTCGCCGCAAGTGGCGGCAGGGTCCTTACGGTGGGCGGCCGGCGTGTGCAGCGGTCCGTGACGGCCTTTCCGGGCCCTATCTATGATCATACATGTTAGAGGCACAGTCCAAACTTTATTGCTTGCCGGAAATCTTCGATTTCGGCAAGCATATTCGTCAGTTGCGTATGTCCCTTTGTCTGTCTGTTTTTTTTTTGTCTGTTTGTCCCAACTCTGCTGGCCACAATTTTGCAGCAATTGACTTGAAACTTACAGGGATGATTGACAACCCAAAGTCCTGGTACCCTGTTGTTTTTGGCTAACATCGCATAATGGTGAAGGTCAAGGTCATGGAAAGTATGCAATACAGTTTTTGCTCCATAACTTTGTTAAATTTGGTCGTAGCCACTTAAACCATAGCTTGTTTTATGCGTCATTCCATGGCTTTTATATGATGGGTACCTGACTCAAATCTGCTGTTACCATGGTTACGCAGTTATGGGTTAAAAATTGATATTTTGAAAATAGTCATGCTACATTTTCTATCTTTGTCAATTTTTAAGCTACATACGTCTGGTTTTGGTCATTATGTAGCATAGAGGCAGCTTGGCATGATAAAACTGAAAGTCTCGCCAAATCTAGATCTGGTCAAACGTGAAAAAACGAGATTTCACGGTAATGCTTATAACTCAGCGACTTTTAAAGCTAGACCGGTGTGGTTTTCGGCATTTCGTAAAATTTGCCAGCCTGACATGAGAAAACTGCAAGACTGACCAAATCTCGCACCATTTCTCGTCAAACGATAAAAAACGAGATTTCACAGAATTGCTAATAACTCAGCGACTTTTACAGCTAGACAGGTCTAGTTTTCGGCATTTCATAACATTTGGCCAGCTGGAAATGACAAACCTGCAAGACTAGCCAAATCTCGCACCATATCTCGTTTAACGAGAAAAAACGAGATTTCGCGGAAATACTTATAACTCGGTGACTTTTAGAGCTACACAGGTCTAGTTTTCAGTATTTCGTAACATTTTACCAGCTTGGCATGATAAAACTACAAGTCTCATCAAATCTCGCACCATATGTCGTCAAGCGAGAAAAAAACGAGATATCATGGAAATGCTTATAACTAGGCGACTTTTACAGCTACTCAGGTCTAGTTTTTCGGCATTTGGTAACATTTGGCCAACTTGACATAGTAAAACTGCGAGACTGGCCAAATCTCGCACCATATCTCGTCAAACGATAAAAAACGAGATTTTACAGAAATGCATATAAGTCGGCGACTTTTACGGCTAGACAGGTCAAGTTTTTGGCAATTCATAACATTTGAACGGCTTGACATGACAAACCTGCAAGACTGGCCAAATCTCGCACCATATCTCGTCAAACGATAAAAAACGAGATTTCACAGAAATGCAAATAACTCAGCGACTTTTACAGCTAGATTGGTCTAGTTTTCGGCATTTCATAACATTTGGCCAGCTTGACATGACAAATCTGAAAACTTCTCACTGCTTCTTGTCAAACGAGATTAACGGGATTTCATTGACATTTTGAACTTGGTCCCTTTTACACTAGAAAGGTATGCAGCTATTCAAGGTCAGCATGCATACATAAACA
Organism: Sipunculus nudus; assembly: GCA_026874595.1. Classification (NCBI taxonomy): domain Eukaryota; kingdom Metazoa; phylum Annelida; class Sipuncula; order Golfingiida; family Sipunculidae; genus Sipunculus; species Sipunculus nudus. Next base: position 62,320,279 of record CM049315.1, on the reverse strand, counting down.
TATTATTTGTTTCTGCTGCCCCCACAATATTGCTCATTCATATGACTGTTTCTTCATGCACTCTCTCTCTATCTGTCTGTATTATTTCCATTTCCGGCAAGCGCGTGACCTCGGGTCATCTTGTTTGTTTTTTTCTGCAGGCTTATCTGTACATTCAACCTTCCTTTGATAATCCATGTATTTTTCTAAAGTGTTCAAGGTTTATCTGAACAGAATCTTTAGTTCTATATATAAAAGCTTTTGCCTGTATAAGAATTTTTTTTTTCATTCTCATAAGCTTTTCAGATATTCCTTAAATTATATTCCTATCTGTAAATAAACTAATTGGTAAACAATTAAAAATGCATATAACTTGCCAAAACTGTTTAACAATTACAAAAGAAATGCTCATACGTTTCTACCTCTCTATGGGAAAACCTACAATATTGGTCTTCAGGAAAACCAAACTTATATAATCTATCTTTAAGATATAAATCATTATGGAGTATTCTAAACTGAAACTCGCTCACTTTCTTTTCTTTACATAATGTAAGGCTATTGGTATATAAAAGACCCCATTCTTCATCTGTTACATTATATTTAGTACTAAACTTTTGCCTTGTACTGGAATCCTGTGTTTATACAATAAAATAATCATATACCTGCTTTGCAATAACATTTTCAACTGCAACTGGCCCTTGTCTTGTTTTGCAATTAAATACATTTTGTATCATCAACTGTTCATTATATCTCCAGTGATTTAATATTTTATTTTGTTTAATTATTGACCTATAAACCAAATAATCTCTTTGTTTTGCTCCTTTCTCTTCCCACTCTTTAAAACTTACTGGATTCCAATTCACACCAAATAAGTGTTTTACATATATTAAACCTGACTAATATTTTGACTTAGAGAAGAACGGTTTTCCATTTATTTTGATATCCTTATTATTCCATATGCAATAAGATAACTCTGGAATACGAACTTGCTTCCATGCCACAAACATATCTATGTATACATCTGGCATTGAACCTTTTAGACAGTTTTTGGTATAATTACACTCCAACAGTAATTTTGTATTCCCTTATATATCACAAAATGAGTCTATAAACAATTTCCAATCTTTTTTGGTTTTGTCTGAATATCTTTTAATCCACATTACCTGTTGCACTTTTATGTAGCAATCAATATTTAACATATTCAGCCCCCCCCCCCCCCATTTTCAAATGGCTTTATCAGCAGATCTCTTTTAACTCTTCCCTTTTTCTGTCCCTTCAATATAAAACAACATAATATATTATTTAATCTCTTTATAAGTTTCTGGCATATTGAAATTAGCCAAGAGATGAGAGAGTTTAGAAAAAAAACATCTTTATACAATACTTTAACCCATTCAATAAATGATTCACCAAAATTAAATCTTTTTAAAGCTGCAAAAAATAAACTGCCATTCCACTGTATTGAAAGCTTTTTCAAAATCGATTGTCGCCAATAAACCATTTATTTTACATTTATCTATATAAAACAAAGAATCTAAGATGGTTCTTATTGCCTCTGTCATAGATGTATTTTTTACATATTCAAATTGGTTTTTATGTGTGATTTTTGACAAAGCATGTTAAACTCTAAAAGATAAGGCTTTAGTCATTATTTTATAATCGGTGTTTAGTAACGAGATTGGACGTAATTCTTTAATTTTGATCGATCTTTATCTTTCTTCTCAATTAATGTAATTACAGACTGCCGCTGTGACGGAGGTAGGCTGCCCTGATCAAGTGAAAATTAAAACTATGCACAATTATAGATCCTGTTTCATTCCAAAAGGTTTTATAGAACTCTGCTGTTAATCCATCATTCCCCGGTGATTTGTCCTTTTTAAATGTTTTCAATACTTTAAACATTCCTCAGCTGTTAAATAGCCTTCACAGTACTCCTGATCTTCATTTGTTAATCTAGGAATAGTTTTATTTTTAAAAAACTATTGGTTTCGAGATTTACTTATCATTAACTTGAGAGGAGTATAGGTTATGAAAAAAATTCTTTTTCTTCAGCTAAAATATAATTTATACCCGTTACAGAATTTCCATTTTCCTTAACTAAAATCTTAACATGTTTCTTATTTGCATTTCTTTTTTCTAAATTATAAAAATATGTTGTACCTTTTTCACCATACTTGATCCATCTTATTTTAGCTCTTGTAATAATTCCTTGTACTTTTTATCATAAAGCTCTTGGAATTCTTGATACAATAATTCATACTCTTCCCTTTCATCTTCTTGGTCTTCAAAAGCTTAAAGTTCACCAATAAGAACCAGTTCTCTCTTTAGTATCCTTTTTTTACATTTAGAAAAATGAATGGTTCTTCTGATTCTGTACTTAATTAATCCCCAAAAACTGTTAGGATTTATTTTATCATTTTCTTTTAGCCATTCATCTATCTGTTTGTTCATAAAAACAAAACAAAAATATTATCCTCTTATAGTTGATTATTACATTTCCAATAACCCTTCCCTCTAATATCTTCTGAGGGTTTCTTAATTGTTAGTTATTCCTGAATGATCCGACTTAAATACCGGGATAATATTAACATCTAGGAAATAGTAGTGTAAATGACTGGTAATGAGAAAATGGTCTATTCTACTATATAGTTTTTTTTTTTACTTCTGTCGCCATGTGTATTGTTCTTTTTCTGGATATTTTATTCTCCATATATTTTTTACATTTAATAATGTTTTTATCTTCATGATTTCTTTAATAACTTTTGTTTTCAACACCATTTGTCCCCTTTTTTTTATCTTTCCCTGTAAGAACACAGTTCCAGGCCCCTCCCAATATAACATTATCATCTTGGGTCACTTGCATTTTTAAAATTTGTTCATATATTTTTTTATAAAACAGAATTTGTGATCGCTTTGTATTTGGAGAATATATATTTATGAATATAAATGAAGTATCACATATTTCTAATTTAATCTTAATTAATCTTCCATCATCATCATTTATTGTTTCAATGATATTATATTGCAGCTTATTAGACAATAAACAAGCCACTCCTCTACTATGATTTGTACCATGGCTCATAATGACTTTCCCACCCCATTCATTTTTCCACAAGTAATGATCTTTTTCAGTGCTGTATGTTTCCTGTAGTAAAACTATGTTAGCTTCATGTTTTCTAGACCAACTAAAAATAGCTCTTCTCTTATTGAAATTTCTCATGCCTCTTACATTCATGCTTAATATTTTTAGTTGTGATGCCATGAGATATTTCTTAAAAAATTAAATTTAATAAACTCATTATAAAAAGTCTAATATGTTAGTAACATCAAAACTTTGAGTTGGGGCAGCACATGGACCATGTTATAGTTTAAGATATTACAAGAAGCAGAATTTGTGGCATATCTGAACAAAGAAAATAAAGTATCGGATGGGGAATCAGTAATATTAAAGATGAAAGGGTTAAATAGGAATTGTTTAAATACAAGATAAGACAGTTTAATATATTATATTATAAAAAAAGAGCTAAAGAAAGAAGAACAAAAGATCGTCTTAAATAAAAACTACAGGTATTGCAAGAAACATTAGACACATCATAAGTATGCCATAGTCAAAGTTAGAAGATGAAATAACTTCAGTTACGAATCAGCTGGCAGATATTGATAATTATAAAACACAAGGTTGTATGCTTAGATCTAAAATTAGATGGTTAGAACATGGAGAAAAAAATTCTAAATATTTCCTCAACTAAGAGAAGTATAATAGTGGACAAAAATTAGTGTCAACTACAGGAGAAATAGTAACCAAAGGAAAAGAAATTTTAGAAATGCAAAAGGAATTTAACAGGTTATATTGTTCACAAGCAAACAACACTAAGGAGTTGGATGAGATGAATACTTGGATAAATTAAGTTGCCAGTGTTATCCAAATTAAATTCAGAATGTATAGGTAAAGACATTACAGAAGAAGAATGTTATTAAACTCTAAAAACATTTGCAAAAAACAAAAGCCAAGGAAATGATGGCATAGCTGCAGAATTTTATCAAAAGTTTTGGCCCCTTTCCGGCTCAGCTATGGTAGCATCATTTAATAAGTCATTTCAAAAATGGGGAATTATCGTCTTCTCAAAAACAGGCAAAAACATTAATTGACAAGAGACAGGACAGATGATTATTAAAAAATTGGAGGCCTATATCTCTATTAAACGTTGATTACAAAATTTTATCAAAAGCTTTAGCATTAAGATTAAAAAGATTATGCCAGGAATTGTAAATGCGAATCTAACTGGATATATTCAGGGAAGATATATAGGGGAAAATATTAGAATTTTATCAGACCTTTTAGAATATACAAGAATAAAAAATTTACCTGGGATATTAATTAGCATAGATTTTGAAAAAAAGCTTTCGATTCCTTAGAATGGAACTTTATGATATTATGACTATAGTCCACACAATATTTTATTTTAATAAGACATACATAACTTCCAGGCTGGCAGGCACTAGTAAACTGACTGGCTGAACCCTGGCTGGCTTACTGGTGTCCGGCACAGGTTGAATTCAAAACGGACTCTGTGTCTGTTAATGGGCATCTAGTCTAAAGTAATCACCCCCAGCAGGGAGCTGATTGGCTGGCTGAGGGTGACCGACGCTATGACTTATATCCCTAAAATCATGAAAAACTGAATTTCTGTGTTTTTGTGTCATGGCTTAATATACCTATAACTTCTGTAAAATAATATGAAATATCCTGTAATTAACACTAATTAAACTTCATCTTTACTACTTTGAATGCACCAAATATCAGCTCATAATATTAAATATTTATATGATAAATTACACAGAACAGGTGTTTTCCATTGTCTAGGATAATTACAATTTCTATGTATATTCAAATATCTCAATAATTACAAAATATATATTCTAGATATCCTGGATCCTCTTAGAACTAATGGTGATATATATGTGAGCCTGAAATCATTAAAGTTGCTTGACTACCTGCTGAATTTGATGATGGCAAACTAAGACTACAAACACGCAGGGGGGGTCCCCTATACATACATGTGTTAACTATACAGGGGTCATCACCAGATGCGGAGCCACTATCATGCTGTAATACCAGCTGAAAGTCTGGTGATCACAGCATGGTCACTAAGTTAAATCTCTACATTTACTAACCATTTATATACTAACTTTATATATACCTTTACTATAATATCAGTTTTGGAGAAATATAAATTTCCATCCATATTTATCAATTGGATTCACATTTTATATAGTAATATTGAAAGCTGCTTAATAAATAATGGGGTTAAATCTTGATATTTTAAAGTTAAAAGAGGGGTTCGGCAAGGAGACCCTTTGTCCCCATATTTATTTGTTTTAGCTGCTGAAGTAATGGCATAATACAAAGAGTTCAGAAAAGATAAAAGGAATAGAAGTTTCAGGATATCATTTTAAGTTACTTCAGTATGCAGATGATACGGTAGGAGTTATAAAAGATAAAAGGTCAGCTAAATATTTCCTTGAGATCATTAAACAATTTGGTACTTTTAGTGGTTTAAAAAATTATTATGAAAAATGTGAAGGTATATGGATAGGTCAATAAAGGACTAATAAGCAGAAACAATTATGAATAAGATGGCCTAATAATCCAATACATTTTTTTGGAGTTTACATTACATATGATAAAAAAGAATCAGAGGATTTAAATTGTTTCTCTAAGATGAATTCAGTGCAAAATACATTGAAAATTTGGAACCAGAGAGGACTGACATTCTTAGGAAAAATACAAGTAGCAAAATCATTCTTTTTTTTTCAAAGATTTATTATTATTATTTATTATTTCTAATGCATCTGTACCAGTAGACTTCTGTAAAAGAGTGGATGAACCTTTCTTCAGATTTATGTGGAATGGAGGTAGAGAGAGAATTAAGAGAGTAAAATAAGTACAAGAAGTGGAAAATGGTGGTCTAAATGCTCCACATATAGAATCAATTTATACATCAAGAGTAGCCTGGCTTTAAAGATACACTAGATGTGGTCAGACAATGGTCCTCAGAGGGCCCCGCAGTTCCGCTAGTGCTTAACTATTTTACATATGGGTGAAAAAACTAGTAAAATCTGAAAAATATGACAAACAAAAACAGGTATTTATCAATATGCATGAGGGAAAAATCCTACTGAATCAAATGATATTAAAGAAGATATGTCTGAAAAAAAATGTGCAATAGAAAATCACTGAATGTAGTCTGTTAGCCATATTTGATTTTGAGCAAGTCTGTAATTCAATAGGTCTGGAGCCTTCATAGGCACCAATGATCCGTGTGAAATTTGGAAAGCTTCAGTAATGTTGTTATTGAGTTATCGCGTGCAAAAGAAAATCAGTGATGGGACTTTGGAGGCCATATTGGAATTCCGACAGGTCTGAAATTCAATAGGTCTGGAGCCTTATAATTACAACCATCCCTGTAAATTTGGGAAAGCTGAAGTATGTTGTTGTTGAGTTATCACAGGCTAAAGAAAATCAGTAATCGGGATGTGGCTGCCATATTGGAATTCAGACAGGTCTGTACTTCAATAGGTCTGGAGCCCTTATGGGTTCAAATCATCCCTGTAATTTGGGGAAAGCTGCAGAAGGTTGTTGTTGAGTTATCGCGCGCAAAAGAAAATCAGCGATCTGGCTGTGGCGGCCATATTGGAATTCAGACAGGTCTGTTATTCAATAGGTCTGGAGCCCTCATAGGTTCAAATCATCCCTGTGAATTTGGGAAAGCTGCAGTAGGTTTTTGTTGAGTTATCGTGCGCGAAAGAAAATCAGGGATTTGGCCGTGGTGGCCATATTGGAATTCCGACAAGTCTGTATTTCAATAAGTCTGGAGCCATCATAGGTACCAATCATCCCTGTGAATTTGGGAAAACTGCAAAAGGTTGTTGTTGAGTTATCGCGCGCGAAAGAAAATCAGCGGTTGGGCTGTAGCGGCCATATTGGAATTCCAACAGGTCTGTTATTCAATACGTCTGGAGCCCTAAAATGTACCAACCATCTCTGTAAATTTGGGAAAGCTGAAGTATGTTGTTGTTGAGTTATCACGCACGGAAGAAAATCAACGATTCGGATGTGGCGGCCATATAGGAATTCAGACAGGTCTGTAATTTAATAGGTCTGGAGCCCTCATTGGTTCAAATCATCCCTGTGAATTGGGGAAACCGGCAGTAGATAGTTGGTGAGTAATGGGCGCGAAAAAAAATCAGTGATCGGGCTGTGGCGGCCATATTGGAATTCAGACAGGTCTGTTATTCAGTAGGTCTGGAGCACTCATCGGTTCAAACCTTTCCTGTGATTTGAGAAAGCTGCAGAAGGTTGTTTTTGAGTTATCGCGCCTGAAAGAAAATCAGGGATTTGGCTGTGGTGGCCATATTGGAGTTCCGACAAGTTTGTATTTCGATAGGACTGTAGCCATCATAGGTACCAAACATCCCTGTAGTTTTGGGAAAGCTGCAGTATGTTGTTGTTGAGTTATTGTGTGCAAAAGAAAATCAGCGATTGGGATGTACCAATATTGGAAATCTGACATGTCTGTAATTCGATAGGTCTGGAGCCCTCATAGTTATCAATCATCCCTTTTTAGTAAATTATTGGGTATGAAAATGGAAGATTAAAGATTCCAATTTATGTACTTTTTGTGAAAGAGAGCAAGAACAATTAACACACCTGTTTTGGTCTTGTTATAAGGTTAGAACATTATGGTCAGATATTGTTAGGTGGTGTAAACAAAAAAGTATTAATACTGATAGAAATATCTCTACAGTCATGTATGGTGCTCCAAGGGTACCTGTAGAAGGAAATTAAATTTTGTTAGTGGTGAAACAATATAAAAAGAGAGCTAGAAATAGCCATAAGGTCTTTCTCTTGATAAAGCATGCCAGGAAATCTGGAAATATGCCAGAAAAGAATTTATGATGGCACCAAAAAAAATAACTTGGTAACTAAATTCCATAGTAGATGGAGAGAGTTTAGTTATGGGAGAGATTTCATAAATTATAGGTATACAGATAATTAGAGGATTTACTTTGACAATACAGAAATTATATACATATTTACTGGATTATTATCAGATATGTTGTTTTGGGAATACATATAACACTATATGGAATTGGATAATACAATTAATATTAGTGAGACACTGGTTCTTTATATACATATATATTGAAAGGATGTCGAATTGTTTTAGAAACTTTCACTGTTGGTTTTGTATGTATTGTATTTGTTGGTTTGTAATAATAATAAAAAATAACTGAGTATAACTGCCTAAATAAAGAATCCTGATTCTTATAATTAACCTTGTACAGGACTGTGAGCAATTCAACATCATACTTGGTCGTATGAAGATGGTGCAATTGCATATATTGGATTAAAAGCTTAAAAAAAACTGTATAGTTTCATTTTTGTAGCAACAAATTAATTGTATCCCCAGACAAAGTCGGGATACTATGGTTTCACGACGGTCCCGCCGCCGCTGCCGCCGTAGAAAAACCTTGTGAGCGGGATAACTAAAAAAAATATTTCACTGATCTTTTTCAAACTTTCATTTGTATAGATATAGGTAAGGGGACGAAGCCTATTTAAAATGGGGTCAGGACCTATGCTAGGAGAGTGACCTTGACCTTGAATAGGTCCATTTTTGCTGAAAATAACACAAAATTTAAATATCTCAAGTAAGCTTGCATAGACTGGTCCAAAAATCAAGGAGACCGAAGATCTTGGATAGCCTTGTGATATACCGGAAACTGGTGGCGCCACCTTTACCCTTTTCTTGTTTTTATGCGTTTTAATACCCCCATAATTGCCACTTGACAGTACTGTAAGCATTATAAGTCAAAAACTAATGGCCAGATTTCTTTCATATTATGCACATGTAGAGAGATGGGTTATGGGATGAGGTCTATTTACATTTGGGTCATGACCTTTACCATGAGAGTGGCCTTGACCTATAATGTGTCCATATTTGGTGAAAATCACACGTACACCTCTTATGATATCTCCAGTATTGATAGCCATATGGATTTCAAACGTGACTTATGTATGGCCTACCACTAAAGTAAGAACCCTATAGGTTCTAGGTTTATTAGGTCAAAGGTCAAGGTCACTGGACTCTCATCTTAAAAGATACTGTGGATGCATTTTAAGCCAAACTTTCATCCCAGGTCTTTCATCTTGAATATATAGCTCACTTGCCAATAGTGGAAGGTCACAAGAACCATCTGTCCAAAAATTAGTTTCTTGATGATAATTCCTGATTTTATTGATGTATGGATTTCAAACTTTACTTGTATATGACCCATTGGAAAAGCAAGACCCGTATTGATTTTGGGGTCATGAGGTCAAAGGTCAAGGTCCCAGGACACATCTTTAAAAAGATTGTGGATGCATTTTCAGCCAAACATTTCATCTCAGATCTTTCATCTTGCACATATAGTTCACCTGCCAAGAGAGGAAGAACCCTATCAATTTTGAGGTCACAAGGTCAAAGGTGAAGGTTACAGGAATCATCTGTCCAAAAATTAATTTTCTGGATGATAATTCCTGCTTTTATTGATGTATAGATTTCAAACTTGACTTGTATATGTCCCATTGGTAAGCAAGACCCGTATTGATTTTGGGGTCATGAGGTCAAAGGTCAAGGTCACATCTTTAAAAAGATGTGGATGCATTTTCAGCCAAACATTTCATCTCAGATTTTTTTCTTGCACATATAGTTCACCTGCCAAGATAGGAAGAACCCTATCAGTTTTGAGGTCACAAGGTCAAAGGTGAAGGTCACAGGAGCCATCTGGATGATTATTCCTGCTTTTATTGATGTATAGATTTCAAACTTGACTTGTATATGTCCCATTGGAAAAGCAAGACCCAAAGGTCAAGGTCACAGGACACATCATTAAAAAGATTGTGGATGCATTTTTTAGCCAAACATTTCATCTCAGACATTTCATCTTGCACATACAGTTCCCCTGCCAATAAAGGAAGACGCCTGTCAATTTCTTGGATAGCCTTGTGATTTGCCAAAAGGTCAAGGTCACAGGACCAACATCATCAAAAAGATTGTGGATTGATAGATGGAAGAAACAATAATTGCTTGCCAAGTGTCAGTATATGCTGCTAAAAATGGGGGCCTATTCTTAAAGGGGGGGGGGTACTATGTTTCGGGATACTCTGGCATCTGCGGTGCCAAGAAATGTCTAGCTCTTATCTATCATTTTATGTGTATAAATATAGATATTTAAATAAACTTGTTTCTGTAAAAAATGTTATAACTTAAGTCTTTCTAACTCTAGTCGATTTAACTCAAACTTTATTCCTTTTTTTAGTCGTCCTTCTCTTTCTAACCTTTCATGTTCTTCCATCTCTACCTGTTTTAATGCTAGCTCATGTTGCATTTCTAACTTTTTTAATTCTAACTGCATAGCAAGGCTGTCATTTTTTTATGTTTCCACTTCACTCACTTTAATCAAACTTTTGTTAACTAGATGATCTTGCATGATTTTAGCGAAGATATCAGACTTTCTCAAAGCTTTTTTCACACTTATCCCTAAGTGTTGTCCCAAAAGCAACAACTGTTCCTTTGTCAACTGTTAAAGTTTCTCAGGGTCGGTATCCTCAACCAATGTCTCAGGTTTAAAATCTGCCATGTTAATTTTAAAACAATAACAAAACCACTGTAAACAATGTATTGTAAACAATATGTAATCTTATAAACAATGTATTGTAAACAACGTGTCTGGGTCAAGGCCTATAGATTTTCAAAACTATTAAGCCTTCCAGACGAGCCCACAATTTTATGTTACGGAACCTAATATCAACAGATCACGTAGTCGTGACGAGCATAAATTTGGTTATGGAGATACAAAAAAATCAGATTCTATAACACTAGGCAGCGTGAAATGTCTAGGGGAATGAATAAAGAAGTCAGTGTTTCTTTGTTAACAAATAATTGTAATTTATTCTCAAAGCACCCCTAATATTACAATACACTAAATCAATACAATTTCACAGTATAAAAACAGTACAACAGCAAATCAATACAATTACACAGCACAATAAATATAGTGTACAGTACCTTGATACCACCACTGTCACAGCGACAACTAGTCCTTTAAAATGTATAATCCAGATGAATAGTTCACATAAATCTTCTCAGAGAATAATTGTCCAATTCAATCACAAAATCAATCTGTTGTAATCCAAAAGTGAAGTTCTTGTTATAATCCCGAAAGCAAACTGGAGACAGGCCGCACTAAATCTGCATAGAGTTAGTAGAATCTCTGACACTACTGCAATTATCGGATAGGTCGAAAAAAGGCTCACACTCTTCCGTGTCCGCAAGAATATTTCTCTCTCCCCTCTACCGGCTCTAAAACACATCCCCTATTTATAACTTTCCATCTGAAAAATCTAGAAACTTCTATTTTCACGAACAATCCCAAAGAACCTAACAACACATACATCACACGCCCAAAGAACATTCATAGTGCGCGACCAGCCCAGAAAGTTCCAGATTAGTATGAGCGCTGTGTTTCTCCGCGAGAGTTCAGCAGGTGCGGTTATTTATAGCAGCACACAGGGTTTGCGCTTGACACGAAACTGAATGCCTACAGACACATGTACCACAATAAAAGAGACACCTGTAACAACGGTCACTCCATTTCGCCTGTAGCGAGGGGATGACGGTGGTGTGTATTTTGCACAGCACAGTTTGTGCAGCAACCTATCGGCGATGACGAAAGCTGCAATTATCGGTAGCTTCTAATAACCAGTATATCCATGTGTACCTATAATCCTGGGAATCTTGCTCTCATAAGAATCGAACTGACTTGACACTTTGTGAAGCATTTATTCTAGACAAGCAGACACTCTATGATGATTCGTACCTTACCTAATAAAACTGTGGCTCAGCCCCATGGTCTAATTTGCATGCTTCTGTCCCTGGGCCTTTGTCAGGTCTTTTTGAATTCTGATCCCTGTAAGAATATTCAGAGTCATCAAGGAGGATAGAAAACAGACATGTCCCTAGCATTAAATCCTGTTGTACAGATACATTGATAGGTGAAGGATCGGAAACTTGATCAGAGATTACAACTATGATGCCCCAACCATGAAGTTAGCTCTGCCGGCCGTGTAAGCAAATCTCCATATATTCCAGCTGAATAGAGGTTATTATGCCGGATATATAATGTCAAATAGGCTTTTGAGATCCATGACTTTGATATACTTTTCCCAACTCTTCCCAAATGTCTATTGTTTAAGAGAAGGTTGGGAGGAAATCAGCTGATGGGTCTAAATAAATTCTGATTACTTTGATTGAATTGTGGGCAGTTCGTGTTTCCTTCATTTTACTGACAACACTCAATAACAGCTGGAATTTCTCTGATTAACAGTTTTTAGCTCAGCTGACTTTCAGTCTTGCTGGGCTATAGCGATGGGTCTTTGTCCGGCGTCCTTCCGTCTGTCCGTCCGGCCGGCCGTCCGGCCGTTAGCAGGGCACAAATCGTAACCGTAGGGTCTAGGGCCATGAACCCTATGCAGTCTTAGAGGTTCTAAAAAGATCTCCTTGCAAACATGAAATTAGGTCACTGCGACCTATATTCTCGAAGTTATGGGGTATGTTTGCACCCCCAGAAATAATTCTTTTAGCCAAAATTTTCATCCCAAACCTTCCATCTTTCACACACAGCTCACCTACCAACAGGGGAAGAACCATAATTATTTTGAGGTCACAAGGTCAAAGGTCAAGGTCAAAGAAGCAACTTCTTTGAAAAGCCTCAGGATGCATTTTAAGCCAAACCTTTCATCCCAATTCTTTGATCTTTCACATATAGCTCACCTACTAAGTGGGAGAAAAATCCTATAGATGTTGGGGTCACAAGGTCAAAGGTCAGGGTCACAGGATCCACTTCTTTGAAAAGGTTGTGGACACATTTCAAGCTAGACCTTTCATTCCAAACCTTTCAGCACTGATATCGCTTCTCTGCCAACAGGGGAAAAGACCTGTTGATTTTGAGGTCAAAGGTTAAGTTCTCAGCACCCTCTTCTTGCGTGGAGTCATTTTAAGGCAAACTTTTCAATCTATACTTTCCATCTGTCATATATGGCTTGCCTACCAATTGGAGAAGAAGCCTATTGATGTTGAGTTCAAAAGGTCAAAGGTCAAGGTCACAATATTGTTCTAAATGCCTGTGAACATATTTCATGTGAAACTGTTCAAACCAAACCTTCAGTCTTTCACATATGCCACATCTATGCATCACTGAATTTGATTCAAACTTCATATTTATGGGTCTTTTTGCATGAAGAAATAACTAATTGATTTTGAGGTCAGCTGGTCAGGAGGTTAAAGGTTGCAGGTCTAAGTTATTCACTCATTGGTTGCCAAGTAATTATACACCCGGCCAGATGTAAGTGGTAAGTAGTTACCCATCATTTAGAAAGAATCCAGTTGATATGTGAGCAAAAGGCCAAGGTCATAGGTCAGGAATGTTCACAATAGCTTATTTTGTAGACCATCACTATCTTGTTTTCTTGTATATATAACCATGGCACTCACAACTGGTACATCTCACTATGTGCCCATAATTGTCAGTGACACTTGTGATATGACTCCCTTTTGTATCAGCTCATGGAGTGATAAGGATATATCATTAGTGCATAACAAAAACACTGTTGCCGGAATGCTTTGGCCAGGCATTAAGACTATGAGAGTTAAGTGTTAAGGTTTAGCTACTGATTTATAAAATGATGGGAACATTTTGCAGTTTATATCATGGAATCATAGCAATAAACTTAGTTTTCTAGATATCTGAATATTATTATACAAATCATCAGATATACCAGCAAGTGTTTGTTCTGATAATATGTGGGTCTTTACCTGGATTTAGGATGGCTTTATTTGATTACAAGACTCTTAGTGATGCTTTCTGCATTTCTTTTCTTTTGGGTTTTGCAATTTACCTACCCTGCTGACCCCATTGAATAGCAAGCTGATAATTAAAACAAATTTGACCTGCACTTTTTACATTTGCATGTTCATAAATCTGATATGAGAGCTCTCCAACCTGATCATGCCTTTTGAATTGTTTTGGACATTCATAACTGTTACATTCTTTGAAGCAATTGCTACAAGTTTAGTGTCTTATTGGAGGATGTGTGATATCAAATGTCAGACTTGTCAGAAAACCATTATGTCTGCCAGGTAGCCATTTTAGAAATCCTTTTGCCAGGGCAGTTTCTGTGATTTTTTTATGATGTTTGGTCCCTTTTAGAGGATGTTTGTTGTTCAATTTCCGACCTGTCAGAAATCCAATATGGCCACCAGGAAGCCATCTTTAAATTCCTTTACAACATATTATCTCAAGAACAATAGTGAATGCAGTAGGATGTATATTAATGTTATCTTGCATTGGGTCAAAGATATCTTAATAAATATGACCATCATTTATGAAAGCTCAGTACAGTTGGCTTGTATTGAATAAAAATTAAGCCAGACAAAGTCGGGATACTATGGTTTCACGACGGTCCCGCCGCCGCCGCAGGAAAACCTTGTGAGTGGGATAACTCAAAAAATATTTCACTGATTTTTTTCAAACTTTACATTTGTATAGATATAGGTAAGGGGACGAAGCCTATTTAAAATGGGGTCATGACCTATGCTAGGAGAATGACCTTGACCTTGAATAGGTCCATTTTTGCTGAAAATAACACAAATTCTTAAATATCTCAAGTAAGCTTGCATGGACTGGTCTAAAAATTAAGGTGACCGAAGATCTTGGATAGCCTTGTGATATACCGGAAACTGGTGGCGCCACCTATTATCCTTTTCTTGTTTTTACTCCTTTTAATACCCCCATAATTGCCACTTGACAGTACTGTAAGCATTATAAGTCAAAAACTAATGGCCAGATTTCTTACATATTATGCACATGAAGAGAGATTGGCTATGGAATGAGGTCTGTTTACATTTGGGTCATGACCTTTACCATGAGAGTGGCCTTGACCTTTAATGTGTCCATATTTGGTGAAAATCACACACCTCTTATGATATCTCCAGTGTTGATGGCCATATGGATTTCAAACGTGACTTATGTATGGCCCACTACTAAAGTAAGAACCCTATAGGTTCTAGGGTCATTAGGTCTAAGGTCAAGGTCACTGGACTTGCATCTTACAGATACTGTGGATGCATTTTAAGCCAAACTTTCAAGGCCTTCCATCTTGAATTTATAGCTCACTTGCCAATAGTGGATGATCCATATTAATTTTGGGGTCACAAGAATAAAGGTCAAGGCCACAGGAGCTATATGTCAAAAAATTAGTTTCTGGATGATAATTCCTGCTTTTATTGATGTATTTATTTCAAACTTGACTTATATATGTCCCATTGAAAAAGCAAGGCTCCAATTGATATTGGGGTCACGAGGTCAAAGGTCAAGGTCACAGGACACATCTTTAAAAAGATTGTGGATGCATTTTCAGCCAAACATATCATCTTAGACCTTTCATCTTGCACATATAGTTCATCTGCCAATAGAGGAAGACACCTATCAATTTTGAGGTCACAAGGTCAAAGGTGAAGGTCACAAGAGCCATCTGTCGAAAAATTAGTTTCTGGATGATAATTCCTGCTTTTATTGATGTATGGATTTCAAACTTGACTTGTATTTGACCCATTGGAAAAGCAAGACCCGAATTGATTTTGGGGTCATGAGGTCAAAGGTTAAGGTCACAGGACACATCTTCAAAAAGATGTGGATCCATTTTCAGCCAAACATTTCATCTCAGACATTTCATCTTGCACATACAGTTCCCCTGCCAATAGAGGAAGACGCCTGTCAATTGTGAGGTCACAAGGTCAAAGGTTAAAGTCACAGGAGCCATCTGTCCAAAAATTAGTTCCTGAGATGATAATTCAAGCTTGGATTAATATATGGATTTCAAACCTGACTTATATATGGCCCATCAATAAATCTAGACCTCTATTGATTTATATATAAAAGTGGATGATCAACATCAATTTTGGGGTCACAAGGTCAAAGGTCAAGGCCACAGGAGCCATCTGTCCAAAAATTAGTTTCTGGATGATAATTCCTGATTTTATTGATGTATAGATTTGAAACTTGACTTATATATATATGTCCCATTGAAAAAGCAAGACCCCCAATTGATTTTTGGGTCATGGGGTCAAAGGTCAAGGTCACAGGACCAACATCTTCAAAAAGATTGTGGATTGATAGATGGAAGAAACAATAATTGCTTGCCAAGTGTCAGTATATCCTGCTAAAAATGGGGGCCTATTCTTAAAGGGGGGGGGGCTACTATGTCTGGGGATACTCTGGCACCTGCGGTGCCAAGAAATATCTAGTTCACTATGTTTTAACCAGACATATATAATAAGAATTTATGGCAATGTAGAAAGTTTAAACAAAATTGGCATATAGGTTCTGCAACAATTTTACTAGTTGTGAATCGCAGCCCATGATGTCGCAGGTCATGCTTGGCAGCTGAGCGTCATGACCCATGGGTCACTTGTTACTGAAGCAATTATTTTGTCAATATAGCATTTAAGAGAATAAAGAACTTGCATGCACTGCACTGCATTCCTCTAACCATGCTGCAATCTGGGACAGTTTGCTTTATCAGAATGAAAATGATGCATGATTTTTCTTATTTCTCTATTATAATTCTCCCGAGAAGCATAATGTTTGCGCCGTTGTTTGGTCTGCAGGAACATTTACTCATAACATCATGAACAGATTTTTTAACAGATGAACAGATTTTAAAGTTATCCTGTTACATATCTCTTTTATTGTGTGCAGCAATCTTCCATGTGTCTGTGTAGCGCTAGCATTGTCAGTTGCCATGGGAGACGCGCGAGCTGGCCCGGCCCACGTGAGAGATCTGACGTGTAGAAACACAGCGTTCTTTGTTCCAGTATGTTCTTTGGGCGTGTGTATTATGTATCGTTTGGTTCTTTTGGATTGTTCGTGAAATGGAAATTTCTCGGCTTCAAGGGAACAGTTATAAATAAGGGGCTGTGTTTAGAGCCCAGAAAGAGGAGAGAGAAATATTCCAGCGGACACGGAAGAGTGCGAGTCATTTTTGGGACCTATCCGATGACTGCAGTAGTTTCAGGGATTCTACGAACTCTATGCAGATTTAGTGTGGCCTGTCTCCAGTTTGTTTTCGGGATTATCACAAGAATTCACTTTTAGATTACAACAGAATGATTTTGTGATTGAATTGGACTATTATTCTCTAAAAAGATTTATGTGAACTGTTCATCTGGATTATAGGCTTTAAAGAACTTGTTGTCGCTGTAACAGTGGTGGTATCCAGGTATTGTACACTTTATTTATTATACTGTGTAATTGTATTGATTTGCTGTTGTACTGTTTTTAAACTGCGTAATTGTATCGATTTAGTGTATTGTAATGTTAGTATTGTTTAAAGAAAAAATTATAATTATTTGTTAACAAAAAAAAGTGACTTCTTTATTCATTCCCCCAAACATTTCACGCTGCCTAGTGATACAGAATCTGATTTTTTTTTAATCTCCATAACAAAATTTATGCTCGTCACGACTACGTGATCTGTTGATATTAGGTTCCGTAAGAATTTATATCGGGTTAGGGTAAAACCCCGGTACAACCTGTTAATCTAGGTAATCATGATACCAGGGGTTTCTTTGCTAATGGGAAATAGGGTAATCTGTTAGTCTTGAAGTTAAACGAGATCTTTGTTATTCGCCTGTATAAATGGAAACCTTCCCTGAAAATTTCTTAAAATGTGGAAAAGTTATGACCTAATTGGAGCCGACATCTATTGTTGCGGGAAGAGCTGACTTGTAATGCAACCATAGAGTTAGTGACCCGCAAAACACATTTTTGTCGCCTTGAATAAATGTATTTCATGCACTTACCGCATACCATTTTTTTTTCAAGACGCTGCACTGTATGTCAAATCTGGTGATCCAGAATGTTGGCGAAGATGTGCGTTCTCTGGATGTTTTCTAATATTGGGCATACTCTTGAAACGCGAGGTAGTGCTCATGTGTATTTTCTTTCCTTGTATAAAATGATTGATGATGTAATTGGATTGAAGGATTTCCAGATTATCAGTTTTGTTTTCAGTTTCAGTTACTTTATTCGTACATGGTATGTTTGTTCATTAACATCTCAAATTCTAATGCTGACATTCGTCCATGATAAAATTTACCATTCCATATCAATTTGTGTATATCCAATTTCTTATATGAAAGGTTATATTAATTATATATTTATTTTTTAAGTAAATGACACAGTATAAGGACGGTTTTAGACCTTATTTGCATATTTATAGATCCTGATGACTCATATCAGAAAATAATATATTTTATCATAATCTTTGATCCTGAAAACCTGCATGGGTATAGATGATTAATTTCTTAATTTTGGAAGGGAATTGGCCGAGTTGTTGAGAAAATAAGATTGTCTCATATATACTTAATCAAGGGGTATTTAAAATTCTTCGTGGGAGTTCGTAGTAAAATGTAGATTCTAGCTTATCACCCAGACCTTTCTAAAAGGCCTTGATATGTATAACAATAAATTCATTTGAGGTGGACACGAACTTAGACTAGAGCATAGCTAGAGATAACATTTTTATGCGCCCCAAAGTAGTCCAGGTTGGTCCATAGGGCTCCAAACTGCCTTTGCGGTGAATGGGGGTGTGTGGGATTGATTAGAGATAGAAGATTCTGCCAATCAGATGTCATGTTGGTCTTCCACTTTTCCTCGCTGATAAAAGGCAAATAGCAATAGAAACGTGACTTAAAGGGGTTGATTTGCTAAGCCTGTCTGGCCAACCTGCAATCATGTATACCCCAATAAGTCACATGATGTCGGGCTGGAAGAATTGAGGTTGACTGATTTTGGCTTTTCAGTATTTTGTACTCCTTTTGCATCACTGCAATGAAGTGGCTTTATTATAAACCGAAATTCATGCACATATTCATTCATTTTTGGGGGGAAAAAACAAACGGAATCCTTAACTTGCTGTGAAAGTAAAAAATAAATAACTGATTCATGGAATTCTAAAAGTAAAGTAATATACATGCAGATAATCAATAAAGAAAACTTAATTACATGTCAGTCTAGAGTACAATTAACACATTTTCTATAATTTTTATTTAATATTTTCAGAATCATACACCAAGAGGTCAAACCCATACCAAACTGCGAAAAGCAGTGAAAGCTGGTGATGTTGAAACTGCAAGAGAAATCCTAGAGGCAACAGATGTTGACTTGGATTATAGACAGGATGGAAAGACTATTCTTTGTCATGCAATAATGAGAAATGACCATGCCATGGTGAAATTATTACTTGGCTATGACAGCGATCCAAACATATGCAGCTATGTGGCTTACAATCATGATCACCAGCTGATATCATGTGACGAACCCCCACTTGTTACAGCAGCGAGAACAAAGGCAGATTTAGAAATATCACAAACCCTGTTAAAGTTCAGAGCAAACCCTGATTCTCAATCTTCTTTCTCAGTAAGGGCACAGAACTGTCTGCAGCGAGATAAAACTGCTCTTCATTTTGCATGTGATGATACTAATATTACCCTAGTACAGCTTCTATTTGACTATTGCGCAGCTACAGATTTGCCAGATCGTTGCAGTGAGTTACCAATCCATAAAATCGTCCGTTGCCGAGATTGTGAGAAGCAGTCAAAAATACTTAAGCTGATTTGTGAATATGGTACAGATATTAACCACCCGAGCAAGACTGACTGCTCCCCACTGTATATTGCTACATTTTATGGGTGCACTAGGAAGATTGAGACTTTACTTAAGAACGGAGCTGATGTGAACCGATTATGTTCAAGAGATAACAGCTATGGTACACCATTGCATATAGCAGCATCAAAGGACCAAATTGCCATCACCAATTTGCTGTTAGCCTACAAAGCTCCGCTAAATATAAAAAATGCTGTAGACTGCACACCACTTCAGCTCAATATCAACTGCCAGATGAAGAGCAAAGTTGCATATATCCTAATCCAACATGGCTGTTCCATGGACGGACTTGACAAATGGAACTACACCATAATGGCTGCATGCATTAACAACTGTCGTATAGATTGTGAAATTTTGGCTTGCGTGTTAATTTCGGCTGGTTACAACCTAAACCAAGATGTGTGGCTGGACCCAAGTTACAAAAATAATCACTCGAGGAGGTTCAATGACCCTGAAAGACCCTGTGTTCACATCCCGGAGGGACGGATCAGGAAGCTTTGTGATTGGCTGCAGGTTAAGCGAACAAATGCATCCAGTCTTTTTCAGATTTGTCGCGTTGCTGTACGGCAAGTCTTGTCTAAAGCAACAAGTGGCACCAGTATAATCCCTCGCGTATCTAGACTTCCTCTACCTGCAGTCCTACAGAATGAGATCCTTCTGAAAGATGTGATTCCTCCAGAACTTTAAGTTTTAAAATAGCCTCCTATAGTAAACTTTGGAAAGCATTTTAACTACCCCTATTGTAATAATTATTACATTGACGTTACAAATGGGTTGTTTCTCATAACCGCAGTTGTGATAACGTGCACTATTGTTATTATGGGGTTGTATCTGCAACCACTATTGTAATAACAAATCTTTTACTTAAATGGTTGCGGTAGCAAGGGTGTTTGTATATATTAGCTTTGGTGAAGTACTGGTAAGTACTGTGGAACAACATATATGTCGATGCTTTTGCCCATGACAATTATTATAAAGTTTCTTCATATCGCAAGGCATTTCAGCATTCTTGTATGATATGGCAATGGTACGTTTTTATTATTCTTTTTTTTTATTTGATAACATGTTAACCCAATTTCTTAATCAAATAATATTGTATTCCAAAGGGATAACCATTTATTTTTATTGAATTGATCTTACAACCCGGGTTGATTATAAATTGTACATATACAATAGAAATAACCATTTCCCGGTTATTACAACAGGCAACGTTATTACAATATTGGTTGGGCCCGGGTAAACCCACTTGCAAAAAATGTTCACTAATGCATTAATGACTGTTTTATTTGTGTATTTAATATTTATTAATTGATAATTTTTAGGTCACAAAATTTGACTTAATGGTATAAAAGTGTGTTAAAAGTAAATGTTTGTACTTTATAATCCGCATACAAAAGAAGTAATTATGTCCTCACTCATGCTCTTTTATTACAATAGGCAACGTTATTAAGATAGTGTGGGCACCCCTCCCCCCCCCCCCCCGGTTGAGTTGTAAAATCTTTCATTTTGTTTATTTATTTTCCTATTTATTCGTGATTAATTTTCATTTTTCATATTTTCTTTTTTTTCATTAGCAATAAGATTATAAAGTTATCCACAGTTTATCACCTTCTTAATGAACAGCGGTGTGATTTGCACCGTTAAGACAACATCCATATGTTTCTATAGTCAGAGAGGGAGTCTTTTCATTATTACACTCTGCTGGGTCATATCACTGAGGAGTGGGGGGAAAGGTTGAGGTGGGCCGTGAAATTACCATGGTTCCCCTACTGATACAGGTACTCGAACTCACGGTTTGTACTCTGATGTCCGAGTCCTTTGCGCTGCCTAGACCACAGAAGCCGGTAAAGTGTAACGTTGAATAGAAGACATCAGTACAAATGATTTTACCCCAAGTATAACATTTTAAACATGATATTTTGCAAGTTATAAACGTAGAATGGCATTTTCACCATTGACATCAATATGCTGTAAACAATTGAACGTGTATACCATAAATTTTGAGAAATATAAATATTGCTCAGATATTTAAAGAGAACGGGAGTTGAGGAACAGAAAATCCTCATGTTCTTTTGTAAATGTGCCTAAAAATCTTCTGTTTACATTACATATTTAAAACTTTTTCTCCCATACCCTCCCACTTGTATTTGTCATTTACTTAAATAAAAACAAATATTATTGCCATAGGCTTAAAATACGTATATTAAGTAATAATAATATACGTATATATACATATATTTAATTTACTAAACAAATTAAAGAACTTAGTTTTCATGAGACTCATCAATCGCCAACCCAGTATAAGGCCCCCACCCCCACCCACCCATCGACCCCCGTTTTCGAATTTCTGGATCCCCCACTGATCAACGATAGGCAATGTTATAATAATAGTGTTCTCCGAATAACCCCTTTTGTAATAAACTTCACTGATGTAACAGTCACTGTATTGAGTGTCTTTACTGTTTATAAAATGGTTATTAATTCACAGAATTACATTTTTATGGCATTAAATTGCTTATATACGTGTTTCAATTAATACAAAGTAAATGCTCGCACTTAATAAACTATATATAATAGGAATAACTATATCTTCCTCTCTCATGCTCTTTTATTACAATTGTGTTTTTTTTTCTGATTAACCCCTATTGTAATAACGTTCACTAGAATGTAATAACAACTGTATTACTGGTTTCTTAACTGTGTATTAAATGATGATTATTATTTCATAAAATACCGTGTGAGATTTGTGTGTGAGAGTATCATTTCGTCGATACATATTGTTATTATCTGGCAACCGATTGAAGCAAGGGAGCGAAAAAGTCAGGTAATTACAAGGACGAAGCCCAATGAAATCTGCGGCTTCAATCTGATCGAGACAACTCAAGGTCAAATGTATAGACATTTGCTACATGATAAATTACTCAAGCAGATATCTATATTAAGAAAAAAAGAAGGTAGACGGCATGTATTGTAAATGTCTGGTACCCTCTGTGCCAAACAAGGCCTACATGCTTGATGCAAACGTTTGTAATGGAAAATACAGCAAGTATACTATATAAAGTCCCTGTCTAATGATCAAGTACACTATATATAGTCCTTGTCTAATGATCAAGTATACTATATATAGTCCTTGTCTAATGATCAAGTATACTATATATAGTCCTTGTCTAATGATCAAGTATACTACATAAAGTCCTTGTCTAATGATCAAGTATACTATATATAGTCCTTGTCTAATGATCAAGTACACTATATATAGTCCTTGTCTAATGATCTAGTATACTATATATAGTCCTTGTCTAATGATCAAGTATACTATATATAGTCCTTGTCTAATGATCAAGTATACTACATAAAGTCCTTGTCTAATGATCAAGTATACTAAATATAGTCCTTGTCTAATGATCAAGTATACTACATAAAGTCCTTGTCTAATGATCAAGTATACTGTCAATCCAAAATTTACAGCAGAAAATAAAAACAACATGCATTACTAGATCTGATTTGTTGATAAAATTCTTTCCAGCCATTCAAATCAGGGTAAAGTCTGGGGTCTGGATGAATTCCTCCGTTCACACAACAAACGCACTTGGAATAGGTTTACTTAACCTTGACTTAGCGCATACCGTGCGAGGACAACTTGCGAGGACATTCAGTTTATGTCATGTCTTCGTGAAAATAGCGAGGTCCTACTAAACAGCATATTTTTCCCAGTTTTTTTTTTTTAATGCTTTAATAACGTTTTAACAGTTTTTCTTTCCAAGGACCCGTGTGTAGGTTCTAACAGGATAAAAACTCCCCGCGCGTTTGGTGTGCATTCAATATCGTGCCCTCTTAAGTTCGGTTATAAAAACATACAAGCATCAAACCATTGAGGATGAGGCTAGCCACAACCTTCGTGTAGCCATCCGGCACACACGCACACACATAAGGATTTAACCATAGATAAGGGGACTAGCCACAACCTTTCTGTAGCCAAAAAGTACACAAAGAGCAACTTCAATCTATAGAGGATGGGCTAGCCACAAAAATCTTGTAGCAATCCGACACACACACATAAGCTTCAAACCATTATGAATGGGGCTAGCCACAACAGTCCTGTAGCCATCAGGCACACCCAGCAGCGTCAAACCATGGAGGAAGGGCAAGCCACAACGTTCTTTAGCCATCAGGCCCACACACCAGCTTCAAAACCATAGAGGATTGGGCTATAGCCACAACTTTCCTGTAGCCATCTGGCACACTTACATACATATTAGCATGAAACCGTATAGGATGGGGCTAGCCACAACCTACCTGTAGCCCTGAGGCACCCAATCAGCAACTTCAAGCTATAAATAATGGGGCTAGCCAAAAAATTCCTTTAGCCATAAGGCACACACAAAACAGCATCAAAGCAAAGAGGATTCGGCTAGCTACAACCTTACTGTGCCCATCCGGTACTCGCACAACAGCTTCAAACCATAGAAGTGGGGCTGGCCACAACCTACCTACATCCATCTGGAACACCCACACACACATATATAAGCATGAAACCATAGAGGAGGGGGTTAGCTAAAAACCTTCTTGTAGCCATCCGGCACACACAAACAAACACATATATAAGCATGAAACCATAGAGGATGGGGCTAACCACAACCTTCCTCCACCAGTCTGGCATACTCAAACACACACACCTAAAAGCATGAAACCATAGAGGATGGGTCTGGTCACACCTTTCCTTTAGCATTCCGGCAAAACATAGCAGCTTTAAACCAAAGCGGCTGCGGCTAGCCACATCCTGACTGTGGCCATCCGGCACTCGCATATCAGCTTCAAACCATAGAGTTGGGACTAGCCATACCTTTCCTGTACCCATCTGACACGCACACACACTTCAGCATCAAACCATAGATGATGGGGTTAGCCACAATCTTCTTTTATCCATCTTTCACAAAAACAGCAGCATGAAACCATAGGGAATGTGACTAGACGCAACAGTCCTGTAGCCAACCTGGCTCACACCTAAGCTTCAAACCATAGAGGATAGGGCTAGCCACAACCTTCTTGTATCCATCCGTCACACACGCACACATGTAAGCATCTAACCAGAGAGAATGGGGCTAGCTACAACCTTCCTGTAGCCATCTGGCACACTTACACTCATGTAAGCATGAACCCATAGAGGATAGGGCTAGCCACAACCTTCTTTTAGCACTCCGACAAAACCACAGAGGCTGCGGCTAGCCATATAGTCCATGGGCTAGGAACGGTCACCATGCACCCACTCTGGGATTTTATGACATAGGTATTTTTAGATCCCCAAGTATGTCCAATTAATGAATTAAGATGTTAACATTGATTATTTTGGGATACACTACCCTTTTAGGCCATTTAAAGACAACCGCGTCTTTTCGCTCGGCACCCGCGGACAGGCAGCCTTGATAAGGGGTTTGGGTACGTAAATGCTTATAGCTCGCTTAATATTTGACGTATTCACTTTAAATAAACTGCATTATAATTTCAAATAGTAGGGAAAAGTCACTGACAACGAAATTCATATGAATGTAATATATATTTTTGTTGATTAAGAATTTAATTACTACACATATTGAATATCCAAAAAGGATATTAAATTTAACAGCTTTTTCTTTCATTTTTCACAACAGTTGTTTATTTTCGAGACGATGTTGCATTTTTATGAATTTCTAATGCATTAATACTTAAGTTCCTGACATTCTTACAAATTCTTTTGATAAAATTATGAATACTTGACCATATACACATGCAATGAATGACCAATTATTATTTCTGTTTTATATTATCCATTGTTCATAAAACGGATATGGTGTTCCGTTTTCCTTTCCAGATGCATAGATTTTCACTGTGATGATTCCTTGATACTATGAATTGATATTTGTCTGAACCTGAAGGTGTTTACCGGTTTTTAATAAATAATAATTATACAGAAAAATCACATTTAAGCCATTATATAACAAGGGTCATTGTGCATCCCCTCTGGGATTTTATGAAATAGGTATTTTTAGATCCCCAAAAAATGTCAAGTTAATGAATTGATATGTTAAGACTGATTATTGTGGGATTCACTACTCTTTTTAAGCCATTTAAAGACAACCGCGTCATTACGCACGGCACCCGCTGACAGGTAGCCTTCATAAGGGGAAGGGGTATGTAAATGCCAATAGCTCACTTAATAATTGACATATATAATTCAAATAAACTGTATTGTAAATACAATAGTGGGAAAAAGTCACTAATAGATATAATCATATATATTATGTATGTTTTTGGTGATGAAGAAATTAATTATGATATTAATAAAACATCCTGAAGAAATTTCACAGAATTATATTAAAACGTTCCGCTATTGCTGATTTTACATGACATTTTGACATTTTTGAAATTCTAGTTTATTAATATATCGGCCCTTGTCAATCCTGAAAACATTAAATAAAATAAAATTATGCAGACATCAATTAATGTTATAGTGTAACTCTTTTTGGATCGTCCTTTCTATAACATGAAACGAGGTGTTGTGTGTTCCTATTTCAATGTACCGCACCGTGAAGCTTCCCTAATACCATGAATAGTTATTGTTATGAAACTTAAGGTATAAACACCAGTAAACTCTTTATCCAGATCATTTTGAATATATGTGTATAAGAATATTAAACTTTCTCCAAGTATAAGCAATAACCCATTTTTGTTATCCCCCTGAAATGTTGTGAGATTTTTTACCTTATTTGGCCTTTTTAACCAGATAATTCAATTACTTTTGGATACCTGAAAAGTCTAGGCCCAGTGCACCAGGCCTGTAAAGTAAGTAATAAGGAAAATTATCAACCACAATTATTAGGCGAGTTTAAATTATCATAGATAATTATTAATCTAGCTTCTACTGCTTTATTGTTTTATTTTATTTTAGTTGAAATTCTCTTGTCCGTTTTCATAGTTATTTTTATTTATTTTTGTTGTTATTACATACACAGTTTGACCGAGCAATATAATCCCGAGCAACACTTTCCCAGTCGTGATCTCAGAAGGAGACATTTCATTTTCAATTTATAAGAATGAGTAAATATATCTGTTAGTATATGTGGTGGGAGTAAGTTTGCTTCTTTTCTGTGATGCATATATCAGCGGTGGCCTGAATGTTTTGTAGTAACCAATCTCTTGCTTTTGGGTTCTTATAAGCTTTATTTTTTTGTCGATTAATAATGTAAAGTTTAATAACTTGTAAATCGTTTCTGTCATATTTTGTCATCCTTTGGCCAATTTCAAAACGGGGTTATGTACTTTGTGTAATACCTAGTATTGAAGCGTCTGTCTTTATTGCACGTTGTCTATTCGCTTACTATTTTCAAGTATCAATTCGTATAAAGTGTACATAAAAAACATTGAAAAATAACACGCATACCTCTACCAATAACAAAGATCACATGTGATGGATCCTGGTAAACATTTGATGTGTGGACCGTGAACCAAGGAACTTTTTTAATTTTAGCTGAGAGTAATGGTTCACCTTTCACCAACTGGAAGCTTGCATCACATGTGAGCTCAGATTACCAGAACATAAGCGGCTAAAATAAGTCACAACGTTGCATGCGAGTGGATAAACTTTCTTCATATTCAGAAATTTGCACTTTTCACTTAGTACCTTTGACTGACGATGGTCTCTTTCCCTCCTAGGACAAAAATATTATCTCTTAATACCGAATATTCCTTCAAACAAGATCTTATTATATTGATCACGGTTACCGCTTAATATTCCTGGCGGACATCAGATAAAGACATATACTGGGCTTGCCACGATGAAGAGGGTGAATGCACTTGTAAACAAACGTCGTTCAAGTAAAAAATGGTGATTCACTTATGATAAATACATTTAATATCATGGAAGACATTGACCACTGTGACACCACGATTCTGGTACATGGATCGACCTGAGACCTAATGCAGCATTAAAGCTTCCAGTATTATAAAGTAGAAAGCCTATCTTAATATTCAGGAAAATTTCCGTTCCAATTAAAAAAATTAACCTAACTGAATGTTTAAGCGTGTAGGAATTGACAAGAATGTCCTGACCTGTTTGTAACATTTTACTGATTAGCCAAAGATGAAATCCCGACAATGACCATATATACTATTTGATTTAAGTTATTTTATCAGCATTGAATATCATTTTGAATGAAAATGCATAGGAGCTAAAGGATGAGACCGCTAGAATTTTCATGGACGATGTATATACAACCCATTTCTTTTGAAAAGGTGGCATAAAAAGGTGAAATCAAATGCGAATTTTATATGTCTACAACACGATTTTACAGAAGCTGATTTGAACCGAAATAAAATAAGATATATAGGACAAAAATATATACTACACTTGGATGCAGACGTCAGAGACTGTATATTTAGTAGTAACCTCAATGGTATCAGTGCCCTTAGACTGTGTCAGGTATAAGGGCACAGGCTTTGTCCATTTCTGTTTAGAACCCATAGCTTCTTTGTGTTTACTCTGTAAATTTTCGTAAATTTTACAATCAGATATCATACGTATGTTTTGAAATTAGATTCTTTCCAATTAATAGCAGAGATATGATCCCCTCCCTGAATGGTACAGTCGATGTGAAGCCTCTGCTCCTCTGCTTTCTCGCTGCTGTTAATACATGTACTCCTATATCACGTCCTCCCATTACATACGATCGCATTAAAAAGCGTTCACTCTGATCCATCAATATACACTTAGATTAGAATCTGTGATTTATTAACAATTTAAACTTTTAAGTACGTTTCCTTTCAAGAAAATCTGAAAATGAAATGGTAAAGCATTTATATATAACATATATATATTATCAGTCATAATATAATTGTAACAAAAATATGAAAATCAAATCAATAAATACATAAAAAATCAAGCCACACCAAATAATGTTATCAAGCTGTATACGCCGTAATTATTAATTTTGTATAATAATAGAAAATGTTGCACAAGCCTTCCTGTTCTTTCTCTTTTGGACATGATTTGAAGCCTTGTGTTGGTGACGCTACATATACTGCATACGGGTCTCATGCACCAAGCTTTACAGTACTTCAATTTTGAATAATTGGTCTTCCAGTTTGTGGACAACTTCATCATAATAATTCAGATTGATCAGCATAACGGATTGATTTTCTATCTATTGGAAATTTCACATAATTAAGATTGTGATTAGTACTGTTTTCACATATTATTCCAGAGAGGGCTCTTATTATTATTAAAGCCAATAAACACATTCAGGTTCAGGAAAATAACTATTTATAGTATTAGGGAAGCATCATAATGAAAAACAAATACATCTCGACATGAACATGGAACACCACTCTCATCTTAAATACAAAGGGTACTTAAGAATATATATATATTTATATAAAAATATAAAACACTGATCAATGTAGTTTATTTGAAGTGAATATGTCAAATATTTAGCGAGCTATAAGCATTTACATACCTCTTATCAATGCTGCGTGTCCGCGGGTGCGTGCGGTTGTCTTTAAATGGCTTAAAATGGTAGTGTATCCTTCAATAATCAGTGTTAACTGGACATATTTGGGGATCTAAAAATACCTATGTCATAAAATCCAAGGGAGGGGAGCACGTTGGCCCTTCATATATAAGTGGCTTAAATATGATTATTTTGTATAATTATTATATATTAAAAATGGCTCAAGAAAGGGTTTCCATTATTTTCAAAACCAATAAACACCTTCAGGTTCAGACAATTTACAATTTATAATATCAAGGAAGTATCACAGTGAAAATCAATGCATCTGGAGAGGAACATGGGACACCACAACCTTCTGATAAACAAGGGATACCATAAAATAGATTTAACAATGAGTCATTCATTGCATGTGTCTATGGTCAAATAGTCATAATTTTATCAACAGAACTTGTAAGAATGTCAGGAACTAATGTATTAATGCACTAGAAATTTAGAAATGCAACATCATCCCAAAAATAAACTACTGTTGTGAAAAATGAAAGAAAAAGCTGTTAAATTTAATTTTCTTTTTCGGATATTCAATTTGTGTAGCAATTGAATGCTTAATCAACAAAAATACATATTACATTCATATAATTTTCGTGGTCAGTGACTTTTCCCTACTATTCGCAATTACAATGCAGTTTATTTAAAGTGAATATGTCAAATATTAAGCGAGCTAAAAGCATTTACATACCCCAACCCCCTTATCAAAGTTACCTTTCCGCGGGTGCTGTGGTTGTCTTTAAAAGGCCTAAAAGGGTAGTGTATCCCAAAATATTCAATGTTAACATCTAAATTCATTAATTAGCTAGACATACTTGGGGATCTAAAAATACCTATGTCGTAAAATCGCAGAGGGGGTGCACGGTGACCCCTTCTAGCCCATGGACTAATAACCTTACTGTGGCCATCCGGCACTGCGACATCAGCTTCAAATCATAGAGTCGGGGCTACCCATTAACTTCCTGTACCCATCTGGCACACGCACATAAAAATCAAGCCATAGAGAATGGTGCTAACCACAACCTTTCATTATGCATCCGGCACAAACATAGCAGTATGAAACCATAGGGGATAGGGCTAGACACAACAGTCCTGTATCCATCTGGCACACAAACCTTAGCTTCAAACCATAGAGGTTGGTGCTAAGCCATACCCTTCCTGTAGCCATCTGGCACACCTGCACACACACACACACACACACAAGCATCGAACCATAGAGGATGGTGCTAGCCAAATCCTACTTGTAGCATATGGCTAGCCACAACCTTCCTTTATCCATCCGGCACAAACACAGCAGCATCAAACCATATGGGATGGGGCTAGACACAAAAGTCCTGTAGCTATCTCGCACACACAGCTAAGCTTCAAACCACAGCGGTTGGTGCTAGCCATCTGGCACACCAACACACATAAACATACACACACACCATCTAGCACACACCTTAGCTTCAAACCAGAGAGGATGTGGCTACCACAACCTTCCTGTATACATCTGGCACACACGCACATAAGCATCTAACCATAGAGAACTGGGCTAGCCACAACCTTCCTTTATCCACCCGGCACAAACAGAGCAGCATCAAACCATAGAGGATGGGGCTAGACACAAAACTGTCCTGTAGCCATCTGGACACACATCTAAGCTTTAAACCGTAGAGGATGGTGCTGGCCACACCCTTCTTGTAGCCATCAGGCATACCCCCCCCCCCCCACACACACACACGCACAAACACACACCATAGAGAATGGGACTAGCCACAACCTTTCTGTAGCCATAAAGTACACAAAGAGCAACTTCAAACTATGAAGGATTGGGCTAGACACAAAATTCCTGTAGCCATCCGACACACACAGGAGCTTCAGAGATAGAGGCTTCGGCTAGCAGCAACCTTTCTGTAGCCCTAAGCCACACATAAAATAGCTTCAAGCCAAAGGGATGGGGCTAACCTCAACCGTTCTGTAGCCAACTGGCACACACATAGCTTCAAATCATAGAGGATGGGGCTAACCACAACCTTCCTGTGGTTCTTTGGTACACAAACACACACATATATGCATCAAACCACAGAGGAATGGGCTAGCCGAAACCTTCCTGTAGTCATACGCCACACACAAAACAGCTGTGCTGTGCCCCACCCTTGATGCAGCTGTCTGGCGTTGAGGACCCAAACATAGCCTTTAACTTTCTGCATGTCCAGGTTATCTTGTGCTGTGAGCTATATAACTCAGCACCATCACTGTCAATGTCAAGCAACGCCAGTTCGGAGGTGTAAGGTAGGCGGTTGAGTTTGGACTGCGTGGCAAAAAAAAAATCAGCTTTGTTGTTTAAAAATTCCCTTTCAGTACACGACTTTTGTGTTGAACTCAGCCAACGTAAGAGCCCACCGCTCTACCCTGGTGTTATTAATTTTAGAGAAAAAAATATCGCAAAACGGGTTTTGGTCTAAATAAGCTGTGTGGGGGCTACCATACAGGTATGGTTTCAGTTTCATCAAGCAATACAGCAGCGCCTGGCATTCCTTCTCAATCACAGGGTATTTCTCCTGTGTATCATTTAGCTGATGATAGACATACTCGATTACACGTTCAATTCCGTCTTCGTGTTCTTGCACGAGGACCTCACCAATGGTGTTACCCGAGGCATCGGTATGCAATCTATTTTCTAGGTCAGTCCGTGGGTATGCCATAACTTTGGCGGACACTAAAATTTGTTTTAATATCTCAAACCTCTCTTGATGGGTATCATTTCATGAAAATTTTACCTTCATTCTGGTGAGGTCGACCAGGGGAGCCATTTTGGCATAATCAGGCACGAATTGCCTGTATAACCAATCATACCTGAGCGATCCAGTCATACCAGAACGATCTGATTTTATCAACTTAGTAGGGGACGCCAGGTTTGCTACAGCAGCTATGTTGCAACTACTATTGTAATAACGGTCACTAATGTAATATAAAATAGGCGCCACTTTAATCTCACCACTGAAGAAATAGTTGTATCCGCCAAAACAGAGTGAACTGCTGCGCCCTCATTTTTGGTTGACCTCTGACCTTTCCTCTCTGCCCAGCGTCCATTTGTGCGTCCGTTTTCACACATAAACCCACATATATCGGGAACCGTTTGATCAATCAGGCTAAGCATTCTGCATAAATGTAGCCCTTGGATAGCTTTATGCGTACACAAAAAATGGTGGCGCCACCTGCAGCATTTTTGCACAGCGTCCATCTGTTCATCAGCCTTGGGATAAAATCTATCATATCTCTGCGTTGGTCTGACATATCCACCTGAAATTTTGCATGCATTTACATCCCGAATAGCTTTCTTGATTTTATGACAGGTGGCGCCACCTACATTCACGTTCAGGTTGCAGACATACAGGCTTATATCTCTAGTCTGGTTTGACATATCCTTTTGACATTTTACATGTGTATAGATCTCACAGAGCTCTTTATCATATGCAAAACTGGTGGCGCCACCTGCAACCATTTTTGCACAGCGACCGTCTGTTTGTCTGCCGTGGGATAAAATCACTCCTATCTCGGCAGTGGTTTGACTTGTCTGCCTAAAATTTTGCATGTTTATACAACTTGCATAGCTTTCTGGATTTTGTGGCAGGTGGCGCCACCTACATTTATGTTTACGCTGCAGACATCCAGGCTTATATCTCAGGACTGATCTGCTATATCCTCCTGGGATTTTGCATGTGTATAGATCTCACACAGCTGTTTATCATACGCAAACTGGAGACGCCACTTGCAACCATTTTGCACAGCGTCCGTCTGTTTGTATGCTGTGTGATAAAATCACTCATAGCTCTGCATTGGTTGGACTTTTCCACCTATACTTTTACAAGTGTATACATCTTGGATAGCTTTCTTGATTTTGTGGCAAGTGGCGCCACCTACATTTATGTTTACGCTGCAGACATTCAGGCTTATATCTAAGGACTGGTTTAACATATCCTCCTGAAATTTTGCATGTGTAAAGATCCAACATACCACTTAATCATACACAAAATCGGTGGTGCTACCTGCCACCATTTTTGCACAGAGTCCGTTTGTCTGCCGTGGAATAAAATCACTCATATACAAGTAGTGGTTTGACTTTTTTTGCATGTGCATTAAACTTCGATAGCTTTCTGGATTTTGTGGTAGGAGGCGCCACCTAGAAACACATTTCGGCTGCAAAAATCCATGCAAATATGCAACACACCTCACCCTATTTCCCCTTGCCTCTCAATCCATGCCTTACTTCAACCGTCCCTATCTTTTTTCGGCGGATACACGTTGTCGCTTATGGACTACCCGGGTTCTAGTAAAATGCTGGGGAATTATAGTATTCAAAACGTTGTAAACCACTCTGACGTCATTAATTATACCTCTAACGAAATTAATTACAATAGTGAACGTTATTACAATAGTGGCCGGGTCGAGCAACCACTATTGTAATAACGGTCACTAATGCAATAAAAAATAGCCGCCACTTTTATCTCAAAACTGAAGAAATAATTTCCCTCACCGTTTATCTTGAAATGCCACCATCGTTTTATATGTCTGATTAAGTGTAAAATGCTGGGGAATTATAGTATTCCAAACGTTATTATCCACTCTCACGTCATTAATTATACCTATAACGAAATTTATTACAATAGTGAACGTTATTACAATAGTGACCGTGTCGAGCAACCACTATTGTAATAACGGTCACTATTGTAACAAGTGACCCATGGGTCATGACGCTCAGCTGCCAAGCATGACCTGTGACATCATGGACTGAGATTCACAACTTCCAGTCAAATTTTGAAGAACCAATTTGCCAATTTGTTGAAAATTTTCTATGACAACAGAAATATATATCACCTATGTCTGGTTAAAACACAGTGAATTGATGGTCTGAGGAAAATGCATGATTGTTAAGCTATCAGGAACTATTCCAACAGCTTGCTTGAAACCTGTCAGTCTCAAAGGAACACCACAAAGGGAAAATATAAGATCAAAATATATAGCAAAAATCAAGGATATACATGCAAGAATTATTGAGAAACAGGTGCTTCTGTATGAATTTTTATTCAAAACAAGCCAACTGTACTGCACTTTTATAAATTATGGTAATATTTATTCAGAAATATTTGACCCAATCCTTTACAAGATAACATAAATATACATCCAACTGCATTCACTTTAACTGTTCTTGAGATAATATGATCAAAAGGAATTAAAAGATGGTTGCCTGGTGGCCATATTGGACTTCTGACAAGTCTGAAATCAGACAACAAACATTCTCTAAATCGGACCAAACATTAAAGAAAAATTACTGAAACTGCACTGAAGAAAGAATTTCTAAGGTGGCTAACTGGCAGACATTATGGATTTCTGACAAGTATGACATTTGATATCCCACATTCTCCAATAAGAGACCAAACTTGGGCAAATTATCCAGTAATGAATGCCCAAAATAATTCAAAAGGCATGTCGAGGCCCTCATATCAGATTTATATATATGCAATTGTAAAAAGTGTAAGTCCAATATTTTTTATTATCACTCTGCTTTTCAATGGGGTCAGCAGGGTAGGTAAACTGCCAAACCTGAAAGAAAAGAAATGCAGAAAGCATGACTAAGAGTCTTGAAATAAAACAAAAAGCCATCCTAAATCAAGGTACACATTCACATATTATGAGAACAAACACTTGCTTTTATATGTGGTGATATATATTAAAATATTCAGATATCTAGGAAACTAAGTTTATTGCTAGGATTCCATAAAATAAACTGCAAAATGTTCCCATCATCTTATAAATCAGTAGCTAAACCTTAATACTATACTCTCATAGTCTTAATGCCTGGCTGAAGCATTCTGACAACAGTGTTTTTGTTATGAAGTAACGAGGTACTTATCACTGAGCCTTATTACTTAATAGGCTGATACAAAAGGGAGTCATATGTCACCAGTGTCACTCACAATTACAGCCACACAGGGAGATGTACCAGCTGGAGTGGGATGGTTATATATACAAGAAAAATAGAGATGGTCTATAAAATAAGTAATTGTGAACATCCCTGACCTATGACCTTGGCCTTTTGCCCATATATCAACTGGATTCTTTCTAAATGATGGGTAACTACTAACCACTTAAATCTGGTGTAATTACTTGGCAACCAATGGGTGAATAACTTTGACCTGCAACCTTTAACCTGCTGACCAGCTGACCCCAAAAATCAATAAGTTATTTATTCAAGCAAAAAGACCAATAAATATGAAGTTTGAGTCAAACTGAGTGATGCATAGATGTGGCATATGTGAAAGACTGAAGGTTTGGGTTGAACAGTTACACTTGAAATATGCTCACAAGCATTTAGAACAATTAAATATTGTAACCTTGACCTTTGACTTTTTGACCTCAACATCAATAGGCTTCTTCCCTTATTGGTAGGTAAGCCATATATGACAGATGGAAGGTACAGATTGAAAAGTTTGCCTGAAAATGACTCCACGCAAGAAGTGGGTGCTGTGAACTTAACCTTTGACCTCAAAATCGACAGGTCTTTTCCCCTGTTGGCAGAGAAGCGATATCAGTGCTGGAAGGTTTGGAATGAAAAGTCTAGCTTGAAATGTGTCCACAACCTTTTCAAAGATGTGGATCCTGTGACCCTGACCTTTGACCTTGTGACCTCAAAATCTATAGGATTCTTCTCCAACTTAGTAGGTGAGCTATGTGTGAAAAATCAAAGAACTGGGATGAAAGGGTTGGCTTAAAATGCATCCACAGGCTTTTCAAAGAAGAGGCTCCTGTGACCTTGACCTTTGACCTTTTGACCTAAAAAAAATTATGGTTCTTCCCCTGTTGGTAGGTGAGCTGTATATGAAAGATGGAAGGTTTTGGATGAAAATTTTGTCTCAAAGAGTTATTTCTTGGGGTGCAAACACACCCCATAACTTCGAGAATATAGGTCGCAGTGACCTAATTTCAGGTTTGCAAGGAGATCTTTTTATAACCTCTAAGACTGCATAGGGTTCATGGCCCTAGCCCCTACGGTTACGATTTGTGCCCTGCTAACGGCCGGACGGCCGGCCGGACGGACGGACAGACGGAAGGACGACGGACAAAGACCCATCGCTATAGCCCAGCATGACTGAAAGTCAGCTGAGCTAAGAAAAAATAGCCGCCACTTTTATCTCACCACTGAAGAAATAATTTTTCCGAATTTAACG
Organism: Sipunculus nudus; assembly: GCA_026874595.1. Classification (NCBI taxonomy): domain Eukaryota; kingdom Metazoa; phylum Annelida; class Sipuncula; order Golfingiida; family Sipunculidae; genus Sipunculus; species Sipunculus nudus. The sequence goes on along the minus strand of CM049315.1, from coordinate 62,283,732 downwards.
AATTTAACGAAATTCATAAAAGTAAAAGGTTAGGGGTCATTATTATTCAGAATACATTTACAATCCTCTCATACATGTTTATTTAAGCCACAAACGACATTTATTACAAGAGTAACAATTATTGCAGTATTTAATGTTTTTTAATGTTAAAATTGGAGTTCTTTTTATAATTTTGTGGTCTGGGATTTTGATTTTTTATTTACCACGCAGAGCCAACTTTATTTTGCTATCTATATCAGTATAATAAAACACTGGATTAACGCAGTGTTCTCTTATCCTCATTATTCATTATAAGCGAGTAGTTAAAACTATTACAGTTAATGGAAAGTACATTCGTTGTGAGTGAAATGCAATTCTAAAAGGGAATCAAATGTGTAACTAAAAAATGTCCTGGGAACTTACTCACACGGCAGTAGTGAATGCGAGAAATGCGTATTATGTTGTGATATATTGTAATTGAATGTAAATATATTGTAAATAATTTAGAAATCTTTTATCGAATCAGGGAATAAACGAAGAATCCAGCCAAACCTAATGGACTGAGGAGACTCAATAGATTCGCCTGATATGGGGAGATGCTGGAGGAAAAATTAAACCCCCATAAGACATATACAAATCTATCTCGCTGGGAAATTTCCGTGTCAGTTTCTGAAGTTAATGAGGACAGATGTTATGGGGCCTGTAATTAGTTTCTTAAGAGGATCGAATCCACTGCGACATGAAAAAAGATAGAAATGTGTTCCTTGGCTAAGAAAATAGCTTGAGCAGTCGTAAAATTAAAACAAACTAAGTCAACCAAGAATATACAAGGGAAAAGTTGATCAGTGGAACAGATCTAGTATCTCCCCTGCCTGTTGTGGATATACCTTGAAAAAATTGTGAGCACCTATATGAAATTTAAGATGGGTCAATGCTACCCACCAAGTTAACTGTGAGTTTGTAAACTGCATCAACATCATCCATATTTGAACGTGACCTAGCCCTCATGAAGAAGGTAAATGCTGCAGATTTTGTGACTGTGCTTCATTTTTTTCGAATTATTGCGTAACATTTATTTAATCATTATTGCCCCCGTGGCCTTGGAAAATGTTTCAAGGTCATTAATATTCGAACTCGAATTAGCCCTTGATGAGGCAAATCAATGCTGCATGTTTGGTGGCTGCAACTGAAACTCTTTTTGAGTTTTGGCGTTAAAATCAATTCAGCATTATCGCCGCTGTAACCTTGAAAAATGGGCCAAGGTCATCTATGTTCGAACTTGACTTAGCCATCGATTAGGTGCATCAAAGCTGCAAATTTGGTAACTGTACCTCAAAATCTTTTCCAGTTGTGTTAACATCATTTTAGCAGTATCGACACTGTGATCTTAAAAATGTGTCAAGGTCATCCATGTCTTGGCCCTTGATAAGATGTATCAATGCTGCATGTTTGGTGGCTGTACTTCATATTCTTTTTAAGTTTTTCCGTTAACATCTTATCTGTGACGGACGGACGGCACGACGAACGGACGCAGACCATTTCTATGGAGGTGACAGGGGATAATAATAACACAATCATAGTTGCCAAGTAGACCCACAGGGCCACGCCCCAACCCCCGGTCCTCCCTTTGGTACTACCAGTTATCCCGGAATTTCACTTTGTCTAATCATAAAATTCCTGTGCTTGCATGGCACTGATGTCAGTTCACATGCAGATACAATGAGCTACATCCTTAGGGTGAAATATCGGAGTTTGCCAGGAGACATCCAAGAAAACTTTAACCCCATAACTTATAAGACGGCTGAGGTGTCTGTGAAACATGTACGCATTGTAATTAGTAATTAATATATTATTTATCGATAACGCTAGACTGCATATATTAAAATATAGTTTTTTTATTCATTTATCTTGCACAGTAGTTCTAATTGTTATGAATATATATGTTATGGTACAAATGGCAATCTGGTATGATAGTACAGATTGCGATTGGGATTTATACCAGTAAAAGTCCCTAATTGCGATCTGTACTGGTACAATTGCCAAGCCTACCAGATTGCCATTTGTACCATGATATAGATATATATACCACCACATACCTCAAACGCAGTTAAACAAAACAAGGTTGAAACCAACCTGGCGGCAATTTTCACATTTAAATTTTTACAATGTCTGTCATTCGAGAGTGAGAAAGTAACAAATAAAAGTAATTTCTTGCAAAAAAATATAATATAAATATAATCATATAATAATTGTTAGGATAAATGAAGACGTATCTGTGTTCACATGGTGACATTCTAAATGACATTAGATACAACTCGAGTGCCCTTGATGTTTAGATGCCTATATGCATACTAGTTTGAAGCAAGATATGTTAGTCATTTAAAATCAACCGCGCATTTATCAGCAGCTTGCCTCACAATATCACGTGATCTCATCAAGCACTGGACCCATGTAAACCATGAAAACACTTTGGGTGTTTTTACTGCTCATGTTATAAGGGCTGATGAATTAATGAATAAACGGAATGGCATTATAAGACTTATTATACCTCGAATCCCCGATAAATTATTTAACAGCAAATATATATGATAAAAATGAGTACTGATCCCTGACAAAAATGCTTGAAATACGTTTATGTATATTAAATATTTTTTTAAAGTTCATTTACACAAATTTGAAACTATTACAATGTATTGAGATTTATTTTGACAGAATTTTACCACTTTAAAGGGACCTTTAAACATGTTGGTAAAAGCACGTCTTGTATCTATCAGTAGACACCAGTGTTTTGCATAAACACAAACGTTTTAAACACGTGGGTATTCAAATATAACACTGGTGTATTGTACAAAACATTAGACGTGTCTCCATTTTTTACAATGTACTGTGTACGAGATTCGCTGTGACCGTTTTTGTGTTATACGTTTAATTACGTTTTTGTTTAATTAATTTATACCTTTAAAAGGGCACGGTAGGTGGCGTCACCTGTCTTGTTGATGAGAAAACTTTCCAAAATAGATGTACATGCCAAATTGCAGACTAACACATTGAACCACTCCTGAGATATGAGCAATTTTCACCTAAAACATATGTATGGATGGACGCCACACGAAAACATTTGCAGATGGCGCCACCGGTCTTGAATATAAGATGGATGAATCCCAGGTCAATGAACATGAACAATTTCATTCCAATCTGGCCATTAGTTTTTATACTTTTAATGCTTACGGTACTGCAAAGTGGCATTGATGGGACATTAACGGCACGAAAACAAGAAAAGGACAGAAGATGGCGCCAATAATCTTCCGAAGAAGACAAAACTATCCAAAATCTTCGGTCAACTTGATTTTTGGACCATTCCATGCATCACGTATGGAGATATTTATGATTTATGTGAATGTCGCCATATATGGCAATACTCAAGGTCAAAGCCACTCTCATAGGAAAGGTCATGACCCCATTTTAAATATACATCATCCCATAACCCATATCTATCTATATATATATAATATAATAGAAATCTGTCCATTTGTTTTTTTATTTATAATCCGCACAGTACTGTCAAGTGGCACTGATAGGGATATTATACGGCACGAAAACAAGAAAAGGAAAATAGGTGGCGCCACAAGTTTCCGTTATATGACCAAACTATACAATATCTTCAGTCAACTTGCTTTTTGGAGCAATCCATGCTAGATGTCATGAGATATTTAAGAATGAGAGTATTTTTCCCAGAAAAATGGACCTGTTCAAGGTCAAGGTCACTCTCCTAGTAAATGTCATGACCCCATTTTAACTATGCTCCGTCTTTTCAGCCATATCTATGCACGTCAAGTTTGGTAAAGATCCGGGAATATTTTTATCTCGCTTAAAAGAAATCTCTGCGGCGGCGGTGAGGGCGGACGCGGCGCGACCGTGCCTGAGCCAAGGTATCCCTACTTTGTCTGGGGATACACGTTCCACATGAAACACGTTCCCTGTTTTACCCTTCTTTATGAGGCGTACAAACATGTAAATATGTGTTTGACTGGTCTAGTTTTCTTGACGACGTATACAACGTCATGAACGACATAATATAGCGGAAGACATACATTTCTAGTAAACTGGTTCAGTTTAACGGCGTTGCTATTCCCAAAATGTATTAATTTACATTAAATAACCCTTATATTTGCTTCATTATACATCTGTTAATTATAATTATGGTATAATTTCTAATTCAAGCTTCTAAATTCAAGCGTTAATTCAACCTTTTAAAAATACCCCATAAAATCACCGTTACCATATACAATCAGCTCTTTACATATGTAAATTATATTGATTACCCGACATTTTCCAATCCCAGCCCCTATCCATGTCAAAGGCTGTCCAACGGAGGGGCCGCATTTTGTACCAAGCGACCCGTGACATGACGTCATAATATGGGTGACCAAGGTATTCATGCAGTTGCGGCAAATTTTATGAGTGGAGCAATGCGTCTCTCTCTCTCTCTCTCTCTCTCTCTATATATATATATATATATATATATATATAAATATTATGAGAAAATAAATAAATTCTATAGACTAACTAATTTTTTAATCCGAGCTTTCAAGGCGCACAGGATTCTTCATCACGTGGTGAAAGGGAACGGGTTGAGAGGTGTGTTTACATATCAGAGTAATAATGTATGGAGTTCATGGTGCAAGACATAGTTTGCACATATATGAAATATAAGTGGAATTTACGATATACGATATACGATATAAGATATACGATAAGGAAAAATTATTTCTTCAGTGGTGAGATAAACGTGGCGGCTATTTTTTATTACAATAGTGACCGTTATTACAATAGTTGTTGCTCGACACGGTTACTATTGTAATAAAGTTCACTATTGTAATAAATTTCGTTATAGGTATAATTAATTAGGTAAGGATGGATTTCAACATTTGGAATACTATTATTCCCCAGCATTTTATACTTGAACAAATATGAAAAGATGGTGGCATTTAAAGATGAACTACGAGGCAAATTATTTCTTCAGTTTCGAGATAACAGTGGCGGCTATTTTTTATTACAATAGTGACCGTTATTACAATAGTAGTTGCTCGACACGGTCACTATTGTAATAACGTTCACTACTGTAATACATTTCGTTATAGGTATAATTAATTAAGTAAGGATGGATTACAACATTTGGAATACTATAATTCCGCAGCCTTTTACACTTGAACACAAATATAAAAAGATGGTGGCATTTCAAGATGAACTACGAGGGAAATTATTTCTTCAGTGGTGAGATAACAGTGGCGGCTATTTTTTTTATTACAATAGTGACCGTTATTACAATAGTGGTTGCTCGACACGGTCATTATTGTTATAACGTTCACTATTGTTTTATCGGCTCCTCTGCGACCGCGTCCATTTTTTCTAGAGACTTATATATCTCAAGAGACTTATATGCTGCCACCTTTCAAAATTTACGTCGTGATCCTGTACTAGAAAGGCAAAAGATTTTTTTTGGTTGCGTGACCTTGACCTTTACATTCAAAGTCAGCTGATATTGGAAATATCACCTTACTTGCCCGTTAGCGCGATAGTTTTCATATGATTTGCTCATTATTGTGTTATGACTTTCTCGAACGCATCAACTTTTGTGTGATTTTGACCCAGGATTTTTTTTAAAATTTTATGTGGACTATTCGTTTATGTGATTTTTTGTTTGTTTTAGCTAACTTCTTAAGTACTGCATATTTTTTTCTTCATAATCGCTACACACATTGCCTTGACCATGTTCTGTGACTTTGATCTTAAAGGTAATTTCGCATATTTAATATTTGAAGCAATTTTTGCACTTGGCCATTGCTGGCAGCTGGGCAGGCATTGTCTTAAATACACAGGCTCCATTATACTAGTATTGCGAAGTCTGATGCATTGTGTTGCGAGGTAAGCCATTTTGAACAGGCTTTCATATCAGGACTATTCTTGGGTCTTGGGTCTGCCAGTATATGACTTTCTCGAAGTCAATTTTCTACAGTTTATCAGAGGCGAGTTTTCATTTTGATGGAAAGAAAATTATTCAATGATAATTGTTTGTTTTTTTTCTTATTTTCTATACAATAATAATTGTTGTTTTGAAAAGAACTATATTCCTTAAGAAGAGCCATTATATGTATGTGTGTGCTGAATATACAATACATTACAATTTCAATTCCAATTTTAATACATTGTGATCATTGTTATATCTTTGCCGCTCACTAAATCTGTTGGCTTTTCTGCAGTTCCCGAATTAATTTATGTGCTAAATAGGCTTGTCAAATTGTTAATTTCTCCTAGTTAATTTCTTTTTCTTAGAGATGACTCTATATATAAATAGAGAGTGAGAGAGAGAGATACAAACACATATATACACATACATATTTATACACATTGTTATTTTTTTGTGAGTATTCAGCCTAATAAATTTGTTAATTTCTCATTTGAAATTGCAACTTTCGTAAAATTAGTTTTCATGTTGGAAATAATCATTTCTACCAGAGAAAAAAAAAACTATTAAAAAGTTCTGATAATAAAATGTACAAATATTCCTTTTTCAATGGGCTGTTTTTCATTGTCTCATTTTGGACTGTTGTAAAATTAAGTGACAAAAAGGTTTAGGCTCCCTATCCCCCCTCCCCCCTCCCCCCCCCCCCCCCACACACACACTCACACACACCTGCAGGGAACAATGCTGATTAAAGAGAAAATGTACATATATTGAGGACTGTTGTACAATTAAGTAACATAAAGGTTTGGTTTCACTAAGCCCCCCCCCCCCCCCCCCCCCAAATAGGACCGTTTAATCATGGAACTCTGCATAATTAATGTTTTAACAGTTGTCACTTTGTTTGCCTGTTAAAGAGTTATAAAATTAATGTTGAAGAATAGCAGAGAACAATGCTAATCAAGGAGAAAAGGCGTGTGTGCGAGACAGTGTGTGTGAGAGGGAGAGGGTGATGGGTGTGTGAACGGGAGAAGGTGGGTGAGTGACTGGGAGGTGGGTGGTTGAGGAAATGCCTCTGTTACATAAAGAATGTGAGCCACATAGGGTGCTTCATGTATTTGTTTACAATGCAAAGTCATTTAGTTTAAATATGTATTTGATATTGGCCCAATGAAATCTTCATTCACTGAAGGTCACAGTGATGACCAAGCTCAAAGTCGACAGTATTAAACATCTTAAATTGTTACAGATGTCTTTTTTTATTGTGTGACACGGGCATAACTCGTGTTGTAACGGCCTCGCCTGTCCGGGTTATTGCATTTTTCAGTTTAATCCGTACTTGTTGAACTCTCGTTGTCATGCTAGCTTGGGGCTTTCTCACCTGGCCGAGCCGGATCGGGCTCACTTGTGGACTGGTATGTAGAGACACAGTGATGTTTTTTCTAGATGATTCCTGTAACGCGTGTTTACTGTGTATTACATTAGATTCTTTAGATTGTTCGAGAAATAGAAGCTTCTCGGCTTGGGGTGAGAAGTTATAAAAAGGGGGCTGTGTTTTAAAGAGCTGAGAGAGAGGTGAGAGATTATTCCATGGACGCGTGTTAGTCAGTGTGTTGGACCTATCCGATTGTCCAGTAATTTCAGAGATTCTACTATTACTAACACTTTACAATTTAGTGCTTCCTGTCTCAAGATTACTTTCTGGATTGTTACAAGAGCCTTACATTGGACTGTTATTCTCCGAGAGAATTTGTATGAACTTTTCATCCAGCTTATACATTTTAAAGGACTTATCGCTGTGACAGTGGCTGTATCCAGGTACTGTGCACTTTGTTTATTTTACTGTGTGATTGTATTGATTTGCTGTTATATTGCTGTTACACTGTTCCACTGTATTGATTTAGTGAATTGTAATGTTGTTTTAAGAATAAATAATGGTTATTTTATAACAAAAAAACACAGACTTCTTTATTCATTCCCCTAGACAATTCTCGGTGCCTAGTGTTACAGAATCTGATTTTTTTTATCTCCTAGACAAAATTTATGTTCATCACGCATACGTGATCTGTTGGTAATAGGTTCCGTAACAACATTGACAGAATAACATCTAAGGAACGATAATCTGAATAATTCCGAACAATATCACACTAAGATCCTGTAATATGGTTTTAAAATGGACCATCTGAAATTGATGGTTGTATTATCTGTTGCGTACTGCCGATTCGTTCATGTGAATTATCATGATAAAACAGTTTTACTGAGGAACAAATACTGAGAATCGTTTTTGTGCGGCTAGTAAGAAAGATTCAAAGATTTGCAAAGCCTTGTTGGTAAACCTGATACAGAAATATTCATGACATATTAAACTGTTCCAAGCGCCTTATAAATCAGGGTGGTGGGACTTGGTAGAAACCTTTGTCTGGACATCTTCCTAGGTTACCTGAATATGAGCCAAAACCGATCGGATCGCCATCTAATTGTTAAAAGATAGATTTCCATAAGATAATTCAGGAAATCTTGAAAGAACTAAACAGAATAAAAAAATGACCCAAGGGAAAAAAACTAACCACTGAAACCTGAAAACCTTAAGAGCGGGTTCATCTGTACCTTCTCAGGGGCATACAGTGTGAAAGAAAGTGTAACATTTCCCCCAGCATCATGCGAATGCAGTTATTGTGTAAAATACGGATAATTGATACCAAACACTTCTGAACATAAATGCCAACGCTACGGACGATAATATCAGGAAATCACTGTTGAGACAACATCATTTATGAGATGAAATTGACCAGGAAAGAGTTTCACAGCAGTTTCTAGGATATGCTTAGAACGTGTTCGAGAACATGCGATAAGGACAACGTGTTCGAGAACATGCGCGAAGTCCCTGGGGCAATGCGGGCCGAACATCCTGAACTTAGGATACCAGGGTTGGCAAGTTTTAGGCAGGAAGGTTTTAACCATAGGTTTTATCCTGGTTAAAACTGCCCCGCCTAAAACAGGTTTTGGGCAGGTTTTAGGCACCAAAAGTGCCTAAAACCTATATTTGTTTAAATGTTTTACTAATAGATCTATAAAACTACCAAATTGGCTGGGGTGATGCAGTCATAAGGCTTTGCTGGGCTTCTGGAAGGTTTCAGGTATTACAAGTAATGCAAGATTTCCTGTTGGCTGGCATCATGCAGCCTTCAAAGAGCCTGTATAGGTTTCTTGAGCATGAGACCATGTTTGTGTGGCACATAGTTTCATTGGCCAATGTAAAGTTATTATCAGGACCCTTTGGGTTTCCTAATGAGTGCTCTGCTACCTGGAATGATGTAATAAAACCTCCAGTATGCCTCCTGTAACTTAGTGTAAGGCTGGGTATCAGGGTGGGGGGGGGGGGGGGGGGGGGGGAGGCATGCTTGATTAGACCAGTTAATTACTATTTAACAGGGTGATGGGGTAATAAGACCCAATGGTCATAAGTCCTACTACTGTGTACTAGTAGATGTTCATGTGAACTTTCATACATAACTAGGATGATGCAATCAAAGCCCTTGCCCTGAAAATTGTTCTTGAGTCAAAATTTTTACTGAGTGATGTAGTCAGGGCCCCTGAGCATGACGTGGGTTTCTCAGGCCTTTAAGGTTGAACATGGCCCAAAAGTGATTATGAATATTCTGTGGTTTGCAACATATTCACTGCAATATATTTTGGCATTTTTCAGTTTTATACTAATTATAGTATTTCATGAGGATTCATTTTCACAATCTAATCATACAGTTAACAGAGCATATTCATCATTATATAGACAATAAGTATGTGCACAAAATCAAAAATTTTGTCAGTGGATGACCTAGCTAAGGAAAACAACTAGTGGAAATCTTATTCATTATCAGATAATGTAAAAGATATTATCATATTTTAGTTTATGGCTAGCATAAAAGATCTTTTATTATTTATAAAATCAATCTTTTGCTTGTTGCCATTTGAAGCTACAGGCATTCAAACATACATGTTATGTTAGTGAGACTACAGTATAAAGGACTGTTCGTCAGTGTAAATGGAACAACTTCTTTCGCATATATCACAAAATTTAATCCCTTGTGATCAAAAAGCCAATCAAAGAATCTAGTTATAAGCTTATAGTATTAGCATTCATTTATAAATTGGCAGTAATGGTGGTGGGAAGCCTCAGAACATGATTTTTGGATACAAGCTAAAACTTTCATTTGGAAAACCTGAAGTAGTGTTGTATTCATTTGTTGTTTTTTTTTGCATCATGGTTTATTTGTTTTGCTTGAATAAAGCGTTCCTCACTTTTAATTTGTTGAGCATATTTCTGTAATGCATTTAGCTGTGTAACAATAAAACATAGTTAAACTGCAAGTCATAGGTGAGGGTAAATAAGGTTTTAGGCAGTTAAAGGCAGGTTATAACCTATTTTAGGCAGTTAAAGGCAGGTTTTAGGCTCTGCCCTGCCGAAAACAGGTTTTAGGCCTAAAACCCAACCCTGTAGGATACAATAGAAGTTCTTTGTTGACGGTTTCCTCAGTGACCTGGAAACACTCCACTTTTTAAATTCTCCCCTACAAGACCCTGTTAAGCTGGAAATATTTGAGTCAACAGGCTCGCTCTTGAGGCTCACAATCTGTTGAAAATGGTTGACCATTCATGATTCATAAAGAGTAAAACACTAACCAAAAGTTGACCAGCATGAACAGATCCCACTGTCTGTCAATTGGGACCATCATTGGGACCATCAGTATCTGGATGGATAAATATAGTTTATCTGGGATGGCAAGGGGTGTATGAACTGTCTGTTCCATTTAATTCCCCTGATAAACTATCTGCACAGTGTCATGTGAGGTAGACTGCCCTACGGAATGCCCTACAGGAAACCAATATTATCAATTACATAGAAGCCTGTGATGTCTTTCATGATGAAGTTCGGAAGACAATACCCATCTGTGCCTTTCATATGAAGTACCACTGCACACTCAGGTTGCTTGGTAAATACTAATATCGAGGTAGTTCATATCGTGTACATTGATAAACAGTAGGGAAAACGTTTCAGGCGCTCTTCATTAAATTGACTTTGGTGTCAGTAGAAGTGCTTTGAATCATATCATGAATTGCCAGCTAATATCAACAGAGTTTGAGCCTCAATGTCCCTGTCCCCTCCATTATTATATACTATCATTGGCTCCGTGCTAGAGGCATGCAACACAGAGTATGATAAATAAGAGTGTTTCCAAATCTCTGACTGGACCTTCCCCAGAAGTCTTCTATTGTTTCAGAAATTCAAGAAGTTTGACCCGTATTGTCCTTGTTGGAACTTAATCTTTTATACAGTATCAGTGACCTTTGCAGTTGCATAGTCAGTGGTTTCATCAAATGATTTATATAACAGGAGTATTTTAGAAACTACATTTTTAGGTGACTGAATACATTTGGTTTTGGGAATCTGGTCAACTGTTTCAGATGTTTCCTCTTGATTTTCTCTCAGATATTGTTTCTCTTAAGGATAGACATATACGTAATAATATCATCCATGTGATACTACTTTTTCGTTGCCACATTTGGTTGATACAGAATCTACAGTAATTTCCTTATCAGCCATGGTGCTGGTCTTTAAGTCCAGAGGTGTTTGGTTCCGATTATCCGACATAATCCTATTCAGTTCTTTATTAATTCTCCACACATCATAAAACTGTGCACACTTAACCTTTATGAACCGCATCCATATGCCTCTGTGCACGTGCAAACGTGTCTGCTTTGCTGGTGACATGTGTGTCATTACAGCCTTTTTCTTTTCAGCTCTTACAACATTTCCTCGCCAATTAGAATGATATCTGTATGACTTATTTCCGCCCATATTCAGATAAACTCAAAAGATATTCGACAAAGGTTTCTACTCGAAATATACCAGGCGCCTGGAATATAGTTTATATATAATTTCCTGTATCAGGATGAACAGTTTTATTTTAATCATTCATACTAACCAACAAATTGATTTTTAACGTTTGTCTTCACATGAATACTATTGGAAATTAATACTTCATATGAAAGAATCAACGAGTAAATGTAACACGTACATCAATTTCATGTTGTAGGATCCATTTTGAAACCAAATTACAGATCTTAGTCTAACATGTATTAATTATCGTCCCTGTGTCATGATATTTTGGCAGTTAAAGAATATTCCATATACGAAGTGTCTAGAGCTCCGGACCCGTGAATACTGCCGTGCAGCTATTTTTCCGTACTAGTTCCGGTTTACATGCGCAGTGGCGTACTGCGCAGATAACCGAAAACGGGCATCTTGTTTTGACTGGTACAGCCAAACTGAGCCGTGCTGTGCCAGCGACGGCGTTCTCCCGCTAAAATGGCTGTGAATAAGCTGTTAAATGAGGCTTCAAAAAGCAGCCTCCATTTCTGCGTACGGCATTGCAAGAACAGCATCCAGCATCGAGAAGGACAAAACGTTTCAAACGCTATGGCTGCCGTCGTGGTTGGTGACCTGTCCGGCACTGACTATTTTTACTATATAAGTGACATAAAATAAAACTGCCGGACGAATAGCTCAGTTGTTGCGGGTCCGGCACCGTCTCTTTTACTATTTAAGTGACATAAAATAAAACTGCCGGACAAATAGCTCAGTTGTTGCGGGTCCGGCACCGTCTCTTTTACTATTTAAGTGACATAAAATAAAACTGCCGGACGAATAGCTCAATTGATGCGGATCCGGCAGTGTCTTTTTTGCTTTATAAGTGACATAAAATAAAACTGCCGAACCATTAGCTCAATTGTTGCGGGTCCGGCACTCACTGCCGCGCCGTGCGTATATCATATGAAGTACCGGTACTGAGCCAGATTCAAGGAGTGCCGGACCATTAGCTTTGCGTAGTCTGCGCCCGGCACTTCTGCATTACGGTGCAACTGCGCATGTGCACAGGAAGTGCCGGACGAATAGCCGGCTGCATAATGGGTCCGGGCCCGGACCAATAGCAACAGCCTTTAATGTAATCGAACCTTACCGTGATTTCTTCCGTGACCTTAATGGAATGAAGGTTTTATTAGAAGAATGTGAAAACCATATTACCTAGTATATGACAGTATGGTGCCCCAGATATCTATTTTTTTTTTTGCTTTACAAAGTTAGTAAATACCCGTGACCTTGGCCTTGATTACTCTGTTTGACCTTCGGGCAACCCCTGCTCAGTTGAATTTACGGGACATTTTCACATTCTTACTATTAGGTAATCGTGCAAAAATAACGGACCCATATTTCTCTCTCTCACAAATAAGTGTGACCACATTTCACTAAAATTTTTTGCATGATAAAGTTGACGATCCGGCGCATCTAATGATATCATATTTTTGTATGTTATTTATATATTTATTTTGCTACAAACTGTCGAAAAAGGGTAGTTTGCCGAAAATACCCAAAAATTGCAAAATGACGTCGTGTCAAAGACGTTCTGAGCCGACGTCATGAATCCACAGTAATATACATATATACCATGTTAAACATTTAGATGATGTCTTATAAAATTTACAGTCATTATATAATATTACACATATATGTTTATATTTTTTTACCTCTTTTTATCCACATTTCACTTGATGTACGTTCAAGGTGACGACGCCCTGCCGCCAGAACGTAAACAAATGTCGAGTGTCACGTGACAAGTCATGCACTTAAAATCAAGAGAGACACGGGAGAAACACGTTCGTCCGCATTATGTTACAACATATTTTGTTATACTAACATAATAATATCCTTATTTTTAATAAAATAATTATAAAGTGTGACAACATTTATTAGTTATAATTAATGACATTATTAAGGTGTGATCTCTTTTTTATAAATTGTGTGACCACATATAGTAGTTAGAAATAGTAAAAAAAGGTGGTGTGTCCACATTTAAATATATTCTTACATCATCATATCCCTTATTTTTTCTAAATTTAATCCTGATGTTTTTTTCAAACCAAGAGACCATATTTTTAACCAATAAAAAATTAAGTGTGACCACCTTTTATTTGACCAGCCATATAAGTTTGTATTATATAAATAATATTATAAAATCTGGTCACATATGTGTGGTGTGACCACATTTTTTTAAATAAATTTTGCCAAAAATAAGTTGTGACCACATTTTATTTGACCAGCCATCTAAGTTTGTTTTATATATAGAATATTATAAAATGTGGTCACATATGGTGTGACCACATTTTTAAATATAAATTTTGCCAAAAATAAGTTGTGACCACATTTTACTTTACCAGCCTTATAAGTTTGCATTATATATAGAATATTACAAAATGTGCTCACATGAGGTGTGACCACATTTTTCACCAAAGAATATTGACAAAAATAAGGTGTGACCACATTTTATTTGACCAGCCTAATAAGTTTGTATTAAATATATAATATTAGAAAATGTTGTCACATATGGTGTGACCACATTTTTCACAATAAATATTGAAAAAATAAGGTGTGACCACATTTAATTTGACCAGCCATATAAGTTTGTAATAAATATATATTATTTAAGAATGTGGTCACATATGGTGTGACCACATTTTTTACAATAAATATTGACAAAAATAAGGTGTGACCACATTTTATTTGAACAGCCATATATTTTAATATTATATGTATAATATTATAAAATATGGTCACATATGGCGTGACCACATTTATTACCAATAAATATTAGCAAAAAAAAGGTGTGACCACACTTTGACCAGCCATATAAGTTTGTATTATATATAGAATATTATAAAATGTGGTCATATATGGTGTCACCACATTTTTCACCAAAGAATATTGACAAAAATAAGGTGTGACCACATATTATTTGAACAGCCATATATGTTAATATTATATGTATAATATTATAAAATATGGTCACATATGGTGTGACCACATTTTTTACCAATAAATATTAGCAAAAAAAAGGTGTGACCAAACTTTGACCAGCCATATAAGTTTGTATTATATATAGAATATTATAAAATGTGGTCACATATGGTGTGACCACATTTTTCACCAAAGAATATTGACAAAAATAAGGTGTGACCACATTTTGACCGGCCATATACGTTTGTATTATATATATATATATATATATATATATATATATATATATATATTATAAAATGTGGTCACATGGTGGGACCACATTTTTTACAATAATTATTAACAAAAATAAGGTGTTACCACATTTCATTTGACCAGCCTTATAAGTTTGCATTATATATAGAATATTACAAAATGTGCTCACATGAGGTGTGACCACATTTATTACAATAAATATTGACAAAAATAAGGTGTGACCACATTTTATTTGAACAGCCATATATGTTAATATTATATGTATAATATTATAAAATGTTGTCACATATGGTGTGACCACATTTTTCACAATAAATATTGAAAAAATAAGGTGTGACCACATTTAATTTGACCAGCCATATAAGTTTGTAATAAATATATATTATTTAAGAATGTGGTCACATATGGTGTGACCACATTTTTTACAATAAATATTGACAAAAATAAGGTGTGACCACATTTTATTTGAACAGCCATATATTTTAATATTATATGTATAATATTATAAAATATGGTCACATATGGCGTGACCACATTTATTACCAATAAATATTAGCAAAAAAAAGGTGTGACCACACTTTGACCAGCCATATAAGTTTGTATTATATATAGAATATTATAAAATGTGGTTACATATGGATGATATGCCCAACATGGTCCCGTGTTTCTCCCGCGTTCGTCTCGATTTTAAGGGCTACCGGTCTGTTACTCATGGGGAGGGGATGTTCCTATCTGATTGTCCTTACATAAAGTAGTCTAACAGAACCAAAAAAAAATAAGATAAATGACATGACTAAAATGTAGTCTTTATACTCTGTCCACAAAAATGACTGTTTATTACACAATTTATATTTATTTGACATATAAAACGTACATAGAGACAAACTTGAATAGAGCAAGAGTTAACGTGATCAGTCGAATACATTCACAGACGACAGTTGCATGTTTATGTTTTTGGCGGCACGACGTCGTCAACTTTTATTAAATCTTGGGAAATATGGATATTTAGAGGTAAAATTGTCTATCTATCTATGCATGAAAAGATATATTGACTGTAATTTTTGTTAGACATCATCCTTTTGTTTAACATGGTATGCATGTACAGTACTGTGGGTTCATGACGTCGGCTGAGAACGTCTTTGACACGACGTCATTTTGGGTATTTTCAGCAAACTACCCTTTTTCGACAGTTTGTAGCAAAAAATATTTATATCAAACATAAAAAAAAAAATTTTGTATCATTAGATGCGCCGGATCTTCAACTTTTACATGAAACAGTTTTTTCATTGAAATGTGGGCACACTTTTTTTGTGAGACCATGTAAGATGTGTCCGTTATTTTGCACGATTACCCATTCTTATGAATTAATCAATTTTCATTTAGTTTGATGCGATAGTTACAAAATCAAAGCATTTTTTTTATTTTTGTTATTGAAATGGCAGCCATTTTGGATTTTTGGGAGTCGCATGGTTGGTTAATTTTTTACCTGCCATTTTTCATTGGCTTTTACCTATTTAAAGTAAAAAAACAAGCACTAACTCAATTTGGGCATTAAGTTCCTATGGGAATGTGATTTTGGTACATGAGCGGCGACACTAGGACTAGGAGGCCAGTGCTAGCCGGTTTTCATCACTAGTTGACCATTTGGATACTGGATATGCTTGACGGGCGGCTCGGCGAAAGTAATTTTATAAAATTTGAAGATCATTGTCAGGGAGAAATGTCCTTTTCAATATAGGCCTTAATGGCAGACAACTTGGGTCTGACAGCCTGTTTAACAGGAATACCGAATGGATGCAACTCAGTTGTACCCATATGTACATTATATACTCTTCCATCAGTTTCTCGATGGAACATACGGCAGAAACCTATCGTATAATCTGCTGATGAATTTTGTAAATTAATTTTGGAAGGGAAAAAGTTTCGTACCGCTTTTCACAAAGGATGCTTTGCAAGTTGGCACGCTGGCCAAAGGTAGGATTTTACCCAGAATAAAATTAAAAAAACACGATATTTAAAGTTTAAATCCACCAAAAATGGTCGAAAGGTCTGTCCGAATTTGAATGGTTGTTTTAGTATGCCCAATTGTTAGTATACTGCTTGTTTCGACCAAGACTGATGGACAAGTCACATCAACGTCAGAGTTCCATGACAAGTATACTGCCAGTCTTTTGGAAGCGTCTGAGGCCAGAGACGGAGAGTTGCTGGTTACTATAGCTACGCCATTGCGTAACATCTCGATCCCCTTTTCAAGTCTAGTCCTTCAACTCCTTTCCCCCGGTTATCTCACCTGCTTATCGGATACCCCGGTGGAAGAGCCCAATGTATGCTAAGGGGCTGATTGGATATCCTACACTGAATTAACACATTTTATGCGCTGTCCTCGCCACGCTTGATCCTTCTTTTACGGTCGTTATTATCCCGACTTCCGTAGTGCGCATGATCTGCGTGACCTTTGCTCAGCAGCCACGCTGCTTGCACTTAATACATTGTAACAAGTTTACTTGGGTGAGGCTGGCCCGACGTGGCTGAGGGAACCCAGAGGAGACATCTATTAGAAGCCTAAAAAAGCTACGATTCCTTTTACGCGGTTGCGGCCGCGGTATGCGGTCACGTTAAGCGGTTGCGGCAAGGCTGATTTCTTTTATGCGGTCGCGGTTGCTGATACAAAACGATGTGTGTATATGTGTACTACGAAAGTCCGTAAATATGCATTTGTTATGTAATATTTCTATTTTTCATGAAATTTTCTATGTTTAGGAGAAGTCAAACAGATAAAAGTAGGTCAACTGGGACGAAACACGAACTCTATCTGTAACTGGTCATTATCTACCCACACACTAAAAATCAGGCCCGTATCTGCAGGCATTGCGAAAAAAGCCCGTACATGTGTATTGTCATGAAAATTTAGATTTTTCATGAAATTTTCTATGTTAGGGCACCGTCAAACGGACAAAAATAGGTCAACTGGGACGAAACGTGAACTCGATCTGTAACTGGTCATTATCTGCAACACACCAAAAATCAGGCCCATATCTGCAGGCACTGCGAAAAAAAAGTCCGTACGTGTGCATTTTTCATGAAAATTCTTTTCATCAAATTTTCTATGTTTTGGAGAAGTCAAACGGATAAAAGTAGGTCAACTGGGACGAATCACGAACTCTATCTGTAATTGGTCATTATCTACCCACACACCAAAAATCAGGCCCGTATCTGCAGGCATTGCGAAAAAAGGTCCGTACATGTGTATTGTCATGAAAATTTATATTTTTCATGACCTTTTCTATGTTAGAGCACCGTCAAACGGTCAAAAATACGTCAACTGGGACGAAACATGAAATCGATCTGTAAGTGGTCATTATCTGCCAACACACCAAAAATCAGGCCCGTATCTGCAGGCATTGCGAAAAAAGGTCCGTACATGTGTATTGTCATGAAAATTTATATTTTTCATGAACTTTTCTATGTTAGAGCACCGTCAAATGGTCAAAAATACGTCAACTGGGACGAAACGTGAACTCGATCTGTAAGTGGTCATTATCTGCCAACACACCAAAAATCAGGCCCGTATCTGCAGGCATTGCGAAAAAAGGTCCGTACATGTGTATTGTCATGAAAATTTATATTTTTCATGAACTTTTCTATGTTAGAGCACCGTCAAACGGTCAAAAATACGTCAACTGGGACGAAACGTGAACTCGATCTGTAAGTGGTCATTATCTGCCAACACACCAAAAATCAGGCCCGTAACTGCTGGCATTGCGTAAAAAGTCAGTACATGTGTATTTGTCATGAACATTTCTATTTTTCATGAAATTTTCTCTGTTTAGGAGCAGAAAAATGGTCAAAAGTAAGTCAACCGGGACGAAACGCGAACTCGATCTGTAACTGGTCATTATCTGCCCACACACCAAAAATCAAAATGGCTTGTCAAAATGGTTCTGTTCAAGCCAGCTACATCCGAGGTTTGACTTTTGATCATGGTATGTCGGTATCCAAGACAGACCATAAACACACCAATCAAAACTCGAAGACCGAAAGTAGAGTATACATAAAATGATACAAATGAATATACAGAAAAATTTACTTAACTGAATAGTGCAAACGTTTCAGTGAGGAATTTGCGTTAGACATGCAAAATACACATGACACAGTACAAAAATTAGAGGCATTAAACCCTAGCTACACTAATATTGTACATGGTTATATCAAACTGTTAAGGCTGGCTCTTACAAGAATATTCCCATCTAGGCCGGATATGGGCCCTGAATACCGGCTCCTTCTTAATTCACAGAAAAATATAAGTACCTAGGTGGACGGGTCCAACGGTTAGGGATATGTAAGAATACTGTCGAATGAAGATATATAATTACGGAATAATTATGTTTCATTGACACAAAGAGAATTAAATTTAGAGGCCAAATGAACATAAGTAGTCCAAATAAGAACAACTACAGACCATTTTATACACCTGGCCAAAGTGTAACAGATAGAACGAAGTATATGGCTTAGAGCTGCTTCACGAAGTGTTTATGGTTTTACCAGCACGACTAAACAAACATGACGGCAGTTATAACAATTTTGATCTTTTGGCACCTTGAAATTACATTTGTTCACAGACAGATATAACTAGATATAGTTGAATTTGCAAGCAATTCCAAGCCTCCCCTGCCACCAGCTAAAATGCAGAGGCTTCTGGTTCTAGGCAGATTGGAAAAGACATGACAGACCATGCTAAACATAAATATGCAAATGGGTGAATCAGTAGGCATTAAAATCATGTCCCCCCTCAAAAAGTGTTACATGTTCAAACATGTAATGAATAGACTTCGGAATTTGATAAAATTGACAAATTTACACATGGGTAATTTACATATTAATGCAAATTTGTATAAATGCACATATTGACCCCAAAAGTTATAATACTTGTCAGATGGGTACTCTCGAGGTATCGACAAAGTTCTGTACAAATCACATTTACAGTTGTTTTGGGTACAAGCGCAAAGAAAACTGCTCCTTAAGCTAATTAGCATAATTAAGTTGTTGGGACAACTCTCAAAATCTAATCTGGTGTTGCCTCATACTTGGTGAGTACACATATGAAGTTACAGCCTGATTGGCCCAGCAAATCTTGATATAATGTTGTCGCAAAGGAGTATCCGGAAGAAGTAGAAAAAAAAAACGAAAAAAAGAAAAAGTACGGAATCATTCCAACATTAATCATTAAATATTCCAGGGCTTAAGGCCCAATATAAACAGAACTGAAGTAACATTATACACAGTGTTATTTATAACACGGCTCTGGTGACATTTTACTCTGTTTACAAGAATATAAAGACGAGATGAGCCAGCCTTACCTTATCATTTTCGGCTTCCTACGAAACATATGGCGCCATACCAAATTATTTTCCCTCTGTAAGTAGGTTCCCAGTGTACCCCTATATATAGAGTTAAAAGATGCGGTAGAAATCAGCTGGTTCCTTTCACAGGGAGCCGAAAACCTTGTATATGTCATTCAATAGGGGCAGTGGTGCCTGACCGACTGCACTACAGTACACATGCCCGCCTGTGTCGTACATGCATACGTCCGATGTACCACCTTATAGCAGTCACAACAGGCATTAAAAAGGTAAATTTTAAATACTTACTCCTTGTGCCCAAGGATATTTATTTACATTAAAAGAATAAGTACTCTGATAACTTCATTTTACATTTAGATGTATAGGGAAATACCCGAAAGCCCCTCAAACGAACCTAAGAACAGTTTTAAAAAATAAATCTGGTAGATTTACGGGATTTAGACTACTATGTATATTTCTCGATTATTTTTACCTCCCCGATTAACTCAGTGAGTAATGTTACCAAGTAATTTATTTTTCTTACCATTATTAGGTAATTTATAAATATGATGATATAAAACAATTTATACAAACATCAAAATTTACATTATCAAATAGGATTACATTGACAAACTGCATTCCAATTTTAAAATATATAAACATGTTTCAAGCCAAAACACGTCTAAGTAATTATTGTCTGTCCAGGCCATTAATTTTTTTCTGACTTCTTCCAAACCTGCAACTTTTAACTTTTAACTGTTTCAAGGGGGTACCTTTTTTTTGAGGGGGCGGGGGGCAAAATACCTCCGCCCTCACTTCTTAGAAGCTAATAAAAAATGTTTTTTACAAACAAAGTTTCTTTATATTTTGCTTCATACTTCCTGCTGATTTCTTCTAATTAGGTAAACCATGTGAACGTGAAACTTGGCATACAAAATTATGCCTGATCAGTTTTAAAATCAGCAAAAAAATTACTTTAATATAACCAAAATATGTATACCCTTAATATATTATATAACTGTATTTTGAGAGAATGTATTTTGTTCCTCTCTGTCGTTGGAAGATTTTGCCCGAAGGGTACTCTTTTTTACAGGGGGATTAGGGCCCTCACATCTTCTAAACAAACAAGGCTCATGACTAGTATTATATATCATGTACAATGTTGATGCAGTCTTTGCAAGAGTCTTATATTATAGTTTTTGTGTAGCGTTCAACTACAAATGTAAAATTACTCTGTCAAAGTAGATTTTTCTTATTTATTTCCCTTTACAAATAGAAAACTCAATGCATGCAGCGGTATAAAAATGAGTTTAAGCACACCTGAAAGCATGTAACACGGAACATGTTGCCAACATCATCAAAATAATAAGTTTTCTTTATAATACAGAAAAACAAAGGCATCGTGTGAAACACCTTGAAAACAAAAACCGCAGCAAACGGATGGCTGATGTTTTTTTTTAATAGGAAGCTTTAAGATGAAAACATACAACGTTTGATACTCGTATACCACCAGGTGCACGATTATACCCATTTTTTTATTATTCTCCGATATTAAAGGCCGCTGCGTCCCTTACTGGCCGTAGGCTGACCGTTGTCCACCCGGACTATTATTAGTAAGCAAGTATGACCAAATATATTTAAACTGGACCATCAATTCATACGATGTCAACCCCTTAAATTTTCCATTTTAGTCCCCAAACGCCCCCTAGTGGACTGATCGTTGTCCACTCGGACCAAAGTTGTCGACCAGAACCTAAGCTTTAATTTAATACCAAAAAGTAAACTTTTGCTTCAATTTGAAACGACTGGTAGCCGGGGTCCCCCACGCACAAAGTATATTTTCTCCACTGGGTAATCCTTATAACCCCCCCCCCCCCCCACCCGACCCGGCTGTCTTATAGCGATATCCGTCTTATTTATACAGGGACGGAGAGTCCTGCGTGCTTTCTGATGGTGCCTGAAATTACTAACAGTCCGTCCTTTGACAACATAAAAAAACATAATCTAGCTAACAAACCCTTAAATGCGAGTTCTTACTTGTTCTATCGCTCAAATGAGATAATTGAACATATTATCCATGTGCAAAGTTACTAACAAGAAAGGACATGTTGCTTAGGGTAGGGTGAGTTTTCAGTCTTTCTACTGGCTGGCTGTTAGAATTTAGCACATTCATAATGGAAATCTCAGCAGAACATTTTACTACCTGGTCCCTAAAACAGTGCCATATTGTGCCTTTGGTATGAAGTTCAGCAAAAATAATGGCTCCAAGCGGACCCGATGTCTATGTGAATATTTTCCTTTTCTTTAATTATTTCAGATTGTTTACATACCCAGGTAAAGAGCCTCGTTTGTTTATTACACGGTAATTATATGATTTATTTAAAAATCTGTCCGCGCACGCAATCCTCACTTAAAGGCCTACTACGTAGGCTCCTCAGGCATATATTATAAGCCTCGTCCTTGTTTGATCCAGGGTTTAGGGGAGGGTCCAACCGAGGACCGAAGACTAATAAGAAAACCCAAAGAAAAGGCCGTCTGGTACGAAAAAGGGGTGCCTGGTTGCAAGGATTGTAGCGACAGCGCTCAAAACATTCCCCAACGCCATCGCCCGTTTCTCTTGATAATATTCCAGCTCGCACTATTCTCAAGTGAATGCTGTGTTACGACCCATTAATGTAATAACGTCCCCTATTGTAATAGTTACTACATTATGGTTGCAAATGGGTTGTTACTTATAACCCCTATTGTACCAACTTGCACTATTCTTATAATTATTATATTAGAGGTTGCATTGTAATATATATATATATATATATATATATATATATATATATCCTGTTGTTATATATATAATTATCCCCTAATGTAATTATTACAATAGAGACGTTATTATAATAGGGGTCGTAACATGGGTGGTTGGAAACTGGACGATCATATCGGAACATGCCGACCGTATACGAAAGGAAAAGGGAAAGTTACCGAGACTAATTACGCGTGTGTTGCCTAGTGAGGATCATATTAGTTAGTCCAAGTGGAAAGGACGGGAGCCGTAATAAGGCATAGAGAAAATTGTCAGGATAGAGAGGTTTAACGGGGAATTCGTTTAGAAGAAAGAAAGTTTTCAATAAGTGTAAGCGGAAATGAGTTGCTTTTTCTGTTGTCCATTGAGGGACAGTATGTTAACCGAGATACAGGCCGGTGAATTTGTGAAATGTGGATTCGATAGTCGGCAAGAAGCGTAATTTTGAAGGACATAGGGAACCAGTCTAGGAAGTTCATTATCACGGAATATGTCGTTACATGAACTTTAAGGCATGGGATATTTTGTTGTATACAAGACCGGGAACTTTAATGGAATTTATTCGTTTTATTGAAAACCCTAAATGTCTACTTCATTCGAAGTGGTGTGAAAGAGCGCAGATATATGTCACGGTGAGAGTATTGTTACAACAATGTTGTATAGAAAAGAAACAGTATAACTGGTCATTAAGACACAAACAGTTCATAAATGGAAGACGCTCACTTGATTTGGTGACCTCTGCCCGATGGCCTGAACCTGAGTTTATAGTATGCTGTTCTTGCGCCTCGCCAAAATTAAATATACATACTGGTCTCCATTATTGATGCTATCAAGCTGCAGTTTCCGGAACAGAAATGTATCTTATATGCATACCGAGAAACGCACTCGCGCAGTGCCGTGCTACACTGATGGCTTGTTGATAGTAAACAACGATATTCTAATATTATTGAACCTTTCCCACGGCAAACGAACTGCGCCCTTCCTGATAGTTTGCAGCAACCAATCCTGTGGCGCCGCTGTGTAATGGCAGCTCAGATAGAACAGACCTGCCAACGTGGTGACTGACAATGTCGGATCCGACGACTAACAGGCAAGTCTTCACTCCAAATCACAAGGTAGAAAACTTTTGATAGCTGACCTGGTAAAAATAATATGATAAATTTATTCCCCCTCACTTTTTCTGCAGCCGCAAGAGTAAGTTTTAATAGGACTGTCTTAAACCTTCGGGATATCTAATCCACTGTCTGTGAGAGAACTTTTTTATAAATTTTCCTTATTTAATTTGCATGGCATTATAATTACCGAGATTTGATTAAATGAGTAATTATTCGGAATGTCATGTAATGAATGGCATATTCACTAAAATATGCTTTCCGGGTAATAGATTCTTCCAGTCTAACATGGCATATATTTGCTTTCAGACTGGTCCCAGTTAAGGAATTGTATGGGCATAAGGCCAAATAAAATATATGATAACCCTGAAGTGGACAGAGTCCTGCGTAACCATCCACCAAACCGAGGGAACGTGCGACTTCTCTCCTAAAAGAAATCCAGAGTCTGTGGAATGAAACACTTGGGCCGGACAAGATTCTTCAAATATGAAAACACGGCAAAATCACGCATGTTTGAAGACAGCAAACGCCTTTGCAATTTAGAATCAAAATGTGAATTGACGCAAGGCGTGGACACATATTCTTCTCCAAGCAGTCTTTCAAAGCTATCTAACTTACCGAAGGCATTGGGGAGAGCTTGCTTGTTTTTAGTTCTGTTGGTGCTTTGTTTGCCAGCCAGGGTCGGTACATGGCAAGTTGACTCGGAATCAGCTTTATACCTGCAGCTGAATACTGATCTGTACCACCAGACCAGGAGAGAGTGTGATAATAACAGAAATGTATCTAATCATTATCTCTACTCGTCAATCAAGCTCAGTTTCAAAGAAGAAGGCCAGACACAAAATGAAGGACCTAGTCGAATGAAACGGGAAACTGGAGGTAAGTACTGTATCATTAAAAGGCCACTCATCATTTCTTATTTTCATCCGTAATAGAAAACGTATGCTTTTGTGTTTTTTTTTTATTTTAGGGAATACAAGTGACCTTATGAATACAAACATAACACAGCTAATGTAATTAAAATATTAAAAGGCTAAACCAGCGCAATGGATATTTACAAATGATGTAATTACACTGGCAACGATATAGTTTAATTGTACTGATTCGATTGTTTAGACATACATTTTGCACATCGTCGAGCATTTGCAGCTCAATAAGCAGGCTTTCGTTTGTGTACAAAGTCCTCTGTTTGAGTAATTACTAAACTGATTGGAAACATAACGCCTTTAAGAAGACAGATGAAAATGGGCCCCATTTCGCTCCATGTTTTGTAAGCAAACAACACCACAGGCTACGAACGAGCGCCAATGCTTCGCTGCTCATTGAACATAAGGAGAACATTTACTTGACATTATACCGTATATAGTACTGTTGTCCATGTTCACTCAGTATTGGTATATTGAATTTCTGAGCAAAACATTCCTTGTTACGGTATACTTTTTAAGCTGATGTGCAGGCCTCGTATATTAGATTGCAGTATTCAAATTCACTTGACGTATGTGAAAATGTTAATTTACTAACTGAATGTGCCATATAGATGACATAATTCACTATCAGGAAATCTTTATGAACGGGAATTACTATAAGACTATAATTATACAGTTTGTCAGGAAATAAATGCCAAGAAATATCTTTCATGGAGTAAAGAAATCAAGGACATTCGAGCCAATGACATATCCCTGAAACATGAATAAACATTCATAGAGGAAAACAAACAAGTACTCCATGCAATTTATGTACATGAAAGTTTAATCATATATGAATGGAAACGCCTTCTTGAAACGCCGTCTGTCATGTCAGGATAAATTTCAAAACCCTCATCAGTGAGGATGTTGGTTGTGATATGTCAAATCATAAAAGAGTGGCCATATTGGCCGTCACACTAGATAAAAGGCAGTTATTTCATTACGTTTTATTCATTACATATGATTGTTTTTACAGATGATATTTTATTGGACTATTTTTAGTATTATTATGAATAAGGCATTAACCGGCAATACCAGCTCTTCAGGTGCCGAGTGAATATTTTAGCTGATTTATGCATTGACTGCTGAATGTCAGTTAAACAGAATTAATGGAGCCGACATGCAACCCTCCCAACCACCCAATCCTTGACCAATCCAAATGTTCAAAGATCGTTATAACATCCTTTAATACAGTTGGGAAGGTAGCATATGAAAAATAGTTACCACTCTATTAAAATCCAAGATGGCGACTAATATGATCGTCCCTTACCTCATTCTCTTAAAACATACAGATACAGTTACACACACACACACATATTATTCTTAGTATTATGGTATTAAAGTCGCCAAACAATGGATACCGTATATAAATAAATTACAGGTGCTTAACTTTCTTTTAACATATTTCAACAAAATTTTAACAATTCAAATTTACCGAAATTCCTTTTAGGTGTGTCTGCAACATTATCTCCTTTCAGTCCCGCGGAAAGAAGCCTGGTGGCTCGTTCTTTAATTATAGTAGTATAAATTTATTCAGTATTCCATCAATATTTCAGCTCCTTCCAGTCAAGAGGGGAGAGGCTTGGCGTCTCGTTCTTTAATTATAGTGTTAAAAAGTAATTCAGTGGTCCATCAATTGATCAGCTACTTCCAGTCTCAAGGGGAGAGGAATGACGTTTCGTTTTTTATTTATAGTAGTAGAATGTAATTCAGTAGTCAACCAATAGATCAGTTAATTCCAGTCCCCAGGGGAGAGGAATGACGTCTCGTTCTTTAATTAGAGTAGTAGAATGTAATTCAGTAGTCAACCAATAGATCACTTACTTCTAGTCCCGAGGGGAGAGGAATGGCGTCTCGTTCTTTAATTATAGTAGTAGAAAGTAATTCAGTGGTTAATCAATAGATCAGCTACTTCCAGTCCTAACGGGAGAGGCATGGCGTCTCGTTCTTTAATTATAGTAGTAGAAAGAAATTCAGTGGTCAATTAATAGATCAGCTCCTTCCAGTCCCGAGGGGAGAGGAATGGCGTCTCGTTCTTTAGTTATAATAGTAGAAAGTAACTCATTGGTCCATCAATTGATCAGCTCCTTCCAGTCCCCAGGGGAGAGGTATGGCGTCTCGTTCTTTAATCTTAGTAGTAGAAAGAAATTCAGTGGTCCATCAATAGATCAGCTACTTCCAGTCCTCAGGGAGGAGGAATGGTGTCTCGTTCTTTAATTATAGTAGTAGAATGTAATTCAGTGGTCAATCAATTGATCAGCTACCCCCAGCCCCCAGGGGAGAGGAATGACGTCTCGTTCTTTAATTATAGTAGTAGAAAGTAATTCAGTGGTCCGTCAAAAGATCAGTTACTTCCAGTCCCGAGGGGAGAGGAATGGCGTCTCGTTCTTTAATTATAGTAGTAGAATGTAATTCAGTAGTCAACCAATAGATCAGCTACTTCCAGTCCCGAGGGGAGAGGAATGGCGTCTCGTTCTTTAATTAGAGTAGTAGAAAGTAATTCAGTGGTCCATTAATAGATCAGCTACTTCCAGTCCCGAAGGGAGAGGAATGACGTCTCGTTCTTTAATTATAGTAGTAGAATGTAATTCAGTAGTCAACCAATAGATCAGTTACTTCCAGTCCCCATGGGAGAGGAATGGCGTCTCGTTCTTTAATTATAGAAGTAGAATTTAATTCAGTAGTCAACCAATAGATCAGTTATTTCCATTCCCGAGGGTAGAGGAATGGCGTCTTGTTCTTTTATTAGAGTTATAGAAAGTAATTCAGTGGTCCATCTATAGATCAGCTACTTCCAGTCCCGAGGGGAGAGGAATGGCGTCTCGTTCTTTAATTGGAGTTGTAGAAAGTAATTCAGTGGTCCATCAATTGATCAGCTACTTCCAGTCCCGAGGGGAGAGGAATTGCGTCTCGTTCTTTAATGAGAGTAGTAGAAAGCAATTCAGTGGTCCATCAATTGATCAGCTACTTCCAGTACTCAGGGGGGAGGAATGGTGTCTCGTTCTTTAATTATAGTAGTAGAATGTAATTCAGTGGTCAATCAATTGATCAGCTACTTCCAGTCTCCAGGGGAGGAGCAATGACGTCTCGTTCTTTAATTATAGTAGTAGAATGTAATTCAGTGGTCCATCAATAGATCACCTACTTCCAGTCCCGAGGGGAGAGGAATGGCGTCTCGTTCTTTAATTATAGTGTTAGAAAGTAATTCAGTGGTCCATCACTTGATCAGCTACTTCCTGTCCCGAGGGGAGAGGAATGACGTCTCGTTCTTTAATTATAGTAGTAGAATGTAATTCAGTAGTCAAACAATATATCAGTTACTTCCAGTCCCGAGGGGAGAGGAATGGCGTCTCGTTCTTTAATTAGAGTAGTAGAAAGTAATTCATTGTTCCATCAATAGATCAGCTACTTCCAGTCCCGAGGGGAGAGGAATGGCGTCTCGTTCTTTAATTAGAGTAGTAGAAAGTAATTCAGTGGTCCATTAATAGATCAGCTACTTCCAGTCCCCAGGGGAGAGGAATGACGTCTCGTTCTTTCATTATAGTAGTAAAATGTAATTCAGTGGTCAACTAATAGATCAGTTACTTCCAGTCCCCAGGGGAGGGGAATGGCGTCTCGTTCTTTACTGAGAGAAGTAGAATGTAATTCAGTAGTCAACCGATAGATCAGTTACTTCCAGTCCCGAGGGGAGAGGAATGGCGTTTGTTCTTTAATTAGAGTACTAGAAAGTAATTCAGTGGTCAATCAATTGATCAGCTACTTCCAGCCCCTAGAGGAGAGGAATGACGTCTCGTTCTTTAATTATAGTAGCAGAAAGTAATTCAGTGGTCCATCAATTAATCAGTTACTTCCAGTACTCAGGGGGGAGGAATGGTGTCTCTTTCTTAAATTATAGTAGTAGAATGTAATTCAGTGGTCAATCAATTGATCAGCTACTTCCAGTCTCCAGGGGAGGAGCAATGACGTCTCGTTCTTTAATTATAGTAGTAGAATGTAACTCAGTGGTCCATCAATAGATCACCTACTTCTAGTCCCGAGGGGAGAGGAATGACGTCTCGTTCTTTAATTATAGTGTTAGAAAGTAATTCAGAGGTCCATCACTTGATCAGCTACTTCCAGTCCCGAGGGGAGAGGAATGACGTCTCGTTCTATAATTTTAGTAGTAGAATGTAATTCAGTAGTCAAACAATATATCAGTTACTTCCAGTCCCGAGGGGAGAGGAATGGCGTCTCGTTCTTTAATTAGAGTAGTAGAAAGTAATTCATTGTTCCATCAATAGATCAGCTACTTCCAGTCCCCAGGGGAGAGGAATGACGTCTCGTTCTTTAATTAGAGTAGTAGAAAGTAATTCAGTGGTCCATTAATAGATCAGCTACTTCCAGTCCCCAGGGGAGAGGAATGACGTCTCGTTCTTTCATTATAGTAGTAGAATGTAATTCAGTGGTCAACTAATAGATCAGTTACTTCCAGTCTCCAGGGGAGGGGAATGGCGTATCGTTCTTTAATGAGAGAAGTAGAATGTAATTCAGTAGTCAACCAATAGATCAGCTACTTCCAGTCCCGAGGGGAGAGGAATGGCGTCTCGTTCTTTAATTAGAGTAGTAGAAAGTAATTCAGTGGTCCATTAATAGATCAGCTACTTCCAGTCCCCAGGGGAGAGGAATGACGTCTCGTTCTTTCATTATAGTAGTAGAATGTAATTCAGTGGTCAACTAATAGATCAGTTACTTCCAGTCCCCAGGGGAGGGGAATGGCGTCTCGTTCTTTAATGAGAGAAGTAGAATGTAATTCAGTAGTCAACCAATAGATCAGTTACTTCCAGTCCCGAGGGGAGAGGAATGGCGTTTGTTCTTTAATTAGAGTAGTAGAAAGTAATTCAGTGGTCCATCAATTGATCAGCTACTTCCAGAACTCAGGGGAGAGGAATGACGTCTCGTCCTTAAATTATAGTGTTAGAAAGTAATTCAGTAGTCAACCAATAGACCAGTTACTTCCATTCCCGAGGGCAGAGGAATGGCGTCTTGTTCTTTAATTAGAGTTTTAGAAAGTAATTCAGTGGTCCATTAATAGATCAGCTACTTCCAGTCCCCAGGGGAGAGGAATGACGTCTCGTTCTTTAATTAGAGTAGTAGAATGTAATTCAGTGGTCAACTAATAGATCAGTTACTTCCAGTCCCCAGGGGAGGGGAATGGCGTCTCGTTCTTTAATGAGAGAAGTAGAATGTAATTCAGTAGTCAACCAATAGATCAGTTACTTCCAGTCCCGAGGTGAGAGAAATTGCGTTTGTTCTTTAATTAGAGTAGTAGAAAGTAATTCAGTGGTCCATCAATTGATCAGCTACTTCCAGAACTCAGGGGAGAGGAATGACGTCTCGTCCTTAAATTATAGTGTTAGAAAGTAATTCAGTAGTCAACCAATAGACCAGTTACTTCCATTCCCGAGGGGAGAGGAATGGCGTCTTGTTCTTTAATTACAGTTATAGAAAGTAATTCAGTGGTCCATTAATAGATCAGTTACTTCCAGTCCCCAGGGGAGAGGTATGACGTCTCGTTCTTTCATTATAGTAGTAGAATGTAATTCAGTGGTCAACTAATAGATCAGTTACTTCCAGTCCCCAGGGGAGGGGAATGGCGTCTCGTTCTTTAATGAGAGAAGTAGAATGTAATTCAGTAGTAAACCAATAGATCAGGTACTTCCAGTCCCGAATGGAGAGGAAAGGCGTCTCGTTCTTTAATTAGAGTAGTAGAAAGTAATTCAGTGGTCCATTAATAGATCAGCTACTTCCAGTCCCCAGGGGAGAGGAATGACGTCTCGTTCTTTCATTATAGTAGTAGAATGTAATTCAGTGGTCAACTAACAGATCAGTTACTTCCAGTCCCCAGGGGAGGGGAATGGCGTCTCGTTCTTTAATGAGAGAAGTAGAATGTAAATCAGTAGTCAACCAATAGATCAGTTACTTCCAGTCCCGAGGGGACAGGAATGGCGTTTGTTCTTTAATTAGAGTAGTAGAAAGTAATTCAGTGGTCCATCAATTGATCAGCTACTTCCAGAACTCAGGGGAGAGGAATGACGTCTCGTCCTTAAATTATAGTGTTAGAAAGTAATTCAGTAGTCAACCAATAGACCAGTTACTTCCATTCCCGAGGGGAGAGGAATGGCGTCTTGTTCTTTAATTAGAGTTATAGAAAGTAATTCAGTGGTCCATTAATAGATCAGCTACTTCCAGTCCCGAGGGGAGAGGAATGGCGTCTCGTTCTTTAATTAGAGTAGTAAAAATAATTCAGTGGTCCATCAATAGATTTGCTACTTCCAGTCCCCAGGGGAGAGGAATGACGTCTCGTTCTTTCATTATAGTAGTAGAATGTAATTCAGTGGTAAACTAATAGATCAGTTACTTCCAGTCCCCAGGGGAGGGGAATGGCGTCTCGTTCTTTAATAAGAGAAGTAGAATGTAATTCAGTAGTCAACCAATGGATCAGTTACTTCCATTCCCGAGGGGAGAGGAATGGCGTCTTGTTCTTTAATTAGAGTTATAGAAAGTAATTCAGTGGTCCATTAATAGATTAGCTACTTCCAGTCCCCAGGGGAGAGGAATGACGTCTCGTTCTTTCATTATAGGAGTAGAATGTAATTCAGTGGTAAACTAATAGATCAGTTACTTCCAGTCCCCAGGGGAGGGGAATGGCGTCTCGTTCTTTAATTAGAGTTATAGAAAGTAATTCAGTGGTCCATTAATAGATCAGCTACTTCCAGTCCCCAGGGGAGAGGAATGACGTCTCGTCCTTAAATTATAGTGTTAGAAAATAATTCAGTAGTCAACCAATAGACCAGTTACTTCCATTCCCGAGGGGAGAGGAATGGCGTCTTGTTCTTTAATTAGAGTTATAGAAAGTAATTCAGTGGTCCATCTATAGATCAGCTACTTCCAGTCTCGAGGTGAGAGGAAAGACGTCTCGTTCTTTAATTATAGTAGTAGAATGTAATTAAGTAGTCAACTAAAAGATCAGTTACTTCCAGTCCCGAGGGGAGAGGAATGGCGTCTCGTTCTTTAATTAGACTTGTAGAAAGTAATTCAGTGGTCCATCAATTGATCAGCTACTTCCAGTCCCGAGGGTAGAGGAATGGCGTCTCGTTCTTTAATTAGAGTAGTAAAAAGTAATTCAGTGGTCCATCAATTGATCAGCTACTTCCAGTCCCCAGGGGAGAGGAATGACGACTCGTCCTTAAATTATAGTGTTAGAAAGTAATTCAGTAGTCAACCAATAGATCAGTTACTTCCATTCCCGAGGGGAGAGGAATGGCGTCTCGTTCTTTAATTAGAGTAGTAGAAAGTAATTCATTGTTCCATCAATAGATCAGCTACTTCCAGTCCCGAGGAGAGAGGAATGGCGTCTCGTTCTTTAATTAGAGTAGTAGAAAGTAATTCAGTGGTCCATTAATAGATCAGCTACTTCCAGTTCCCAGGGGAGAGGAATGACGTCTCGTTCTTTCATTATAGTAGTAGAATGTAATTCAGTGGTCAACTAATAGATCAGTTACTTCCAGTCCCCAGGGGAGGGGAATGGCGTCTCGCTCTTTAATGAGAGAAGTAGAATGTAATTCAGTAGTCAACCAATAGATCAGTTACTTCCAGTCCCGAGGGGAGAGGAATGGCGTCTCGTTCTTTAATTAGAGTAGTAGAAAGTAATTCAGTGGTCCATTAATTGATCAGCTACTTCCAGTCCCCAGGGGTGAGGAATGACGTCTCGTTCTTTCATTATAGTAGTAGAATGTAATTCAGTGGTCAACTAATAGATCAGTTACTTCCAGTCCCCAGGGGAGGGGAATGGCGTCTCGTTCTTTAATTATAGTAGTAGAATGTAATTCAGTAGTCAACCAATAGATCAGTTTCTTCCAGTCCCCAGGGGAGAGGAATGGCGTCTCGATTTTTAATTAGAGTAGTGAAATGTAATTCAGTAGTCAACCAATAGATCAGTTACTTCCATTCCCGGGGGGAGAGGAATGGCGTCTTGTTCTTTAATTAGAGTTATAGAAAGTAATTCAGTGGTCCATCAATATATCAGCTACTTCCAGTCCCGAGGGGAGTGGAATGGCGTCTCGTTCTTTAATTAGACTTGTAGAAAGTAATTCAGTGGTCCATCAATTGATCAGCTTCTTCTAGTCCCGAGGGGAGAGTAATGGCGTCTCGTTCTTTAATTAGAGTAGTAGAAAGTAATTCAGTGGTCCATCAATAGATCAGCTACTTCCAGGTCCCAGGGGAGAGGATAGTGTCTCTTTCTTTAATTATAGTAGTAGAATGTAATTCAGTGGTCAATCAAATAATCAGCTACTTCCAGTCTCCAGGGGAGAGCAATGACGTCTCGTTCTTTAATTATAGTAGTAGAATGTAATTCAATGGTCCATCAATTGATCAGCTACTTACAGCCCCCAGGGGAGAGGAATGACGTCTCGTTCTTTAATAAAAGTAATAGAGAGTAATTCAGTGGTCCATCAATAGATCAGCTACTTCCAGTCCCGAGGGGAGAGGAATGGCGTCTCGTTCTTAAATTATAGTGTTAGAAAGTAATTCAGTGGTCCATCAATTGATCAGCTACTTCCAGTCCTCAGGGGAGAGGAATGACGTCTCGTTCTTTAATTATAGTAGAATGTAATTCAGTAGTCAAACAATAGATCAGTTACTTACAGTCCCGAGGGGAGAGGAATGGCGTCTCGTTCTTTAATTAGAGTAGTAGAAAGTAATTCAGTGGTCCATTAATAGATCAGCTACTTCCAGTCCCGAGGGGAGAGGAATGACGTCTCGTTCTTTCATTATGGTAGTAGAATGTAATTCAGTGGTCAGCTAATAGATCAGTTACTTCCAGTCCCCAGGGGAGGGGAATGGCGTCTCGTTCTTTAATTAGAGAAGTAGAATATAATTTAGCAGTCAACCAATAGATCAGTTTCTTCCAGTCCCCAGGGAAGAGGAATGGCGTCTCGTTCTTTAATTAGAGTAGTGGAATGTAATTCAGTAGTCAACCAATAGATCAGTTACTTCCATTCCCGGGGGGAGAGGAATGGCGTCTTGTTCTTTAATTAGAGTTATAGAAAGTAATTCAGTGGTCCATCAATAGATCAGCTACTTCCAGTCCCGAGGGGAGAGGAATGGCGTCTCGTTCTTTAATTAGAGTAGTAGAAAGTAATTCAGTGGTCCATCAATTAATCAGCTACTTCCAGTCCTCAGGGGGGGGGGGAGAAATGGTGTCTCGTTCTTAAATTATAGCAGTAGAATGTATGTCAGTATTCAATTAAGGATCAGCTCCTTCCTTTCCTTAGGGGAGAGGCATGGCGTCTCGTTCTTTAATTATAGTAGAACTTATTTCAATAGTCCATCAATAGATCAGCTACTTCCAGTCCCGAGGGGGAGGCATGGCGTCTCGTTCTTTAATTATAGTAGTGGAACGTAATTCAGTGGTCCATCAATAGATCAGCTCCTTCCAGTCCCGAGGGGAGAGGCATGGCGTCTCGTACTTTAATTAAAGTAGTAGAAAGTAATTCAGTGGTCAATCAATAGATCAGCTACTTCCAGTCCCGAGGGGAGAGGAATGGCGTCTCGTTCTTAAATTATAGTGTTAGAAAGTAATTCAGTGGTCCATCAATTGATCAGCTACTTCCAGTCCCCAGGGGAGAGGAATGACGTCTCGTTCTTTAATTATAGTAGTAGAATGTAATTCAGTAGTCAAACAATAGATCAGTTACTTCCAGTCCCGAGGGGAGAGGAATGGCGTCTCGTTCTTTAATTAGAGTAGTAGAAAGTAATTCAGTGGTCCATTAATAGATCAGCTACTTCCAGTCCCGAGGGGAGAGGAATGACGTCTCGTTCTTTCATTATGGTAGTAGAATGTAATTCAGTGGTCAACTAATAGATCAGTTACTTCCAGTCCCCAGGGGAGGGGAATGGCGTCTCGTTCTTTAATTAGAGAAGTAGAATATAATTTAGCAGTCAACCAATAGATCAGTTTCTTCCAGTCCCCAGGGAAGAGGAATGGCGTCTCGTTCTTTAATTAGAGTAGTGGAATGTAATTCAGTAGTCAACCAATAGATCAGTTACTTCCATTCCCGGGGGGAGAGGAATGGCGTCTTGTTCTTTAATTAGAGTTATAGAAAGTAATTCAGTGGTCCATCAATAGATCAGCTACTTCCAGTCCCGAGGGGAGAGGAATGGCGTCTCGTTCTTTAATTAGAGTAGTAGAAAGTAGTTCAGTGGTCCATCAATTAATCAGCTACTTCCAGTCCTCAGGGGGGGGGGGGGGGAGAGAAATGGTGTCTCGTTCTTTAATTATAGCAGTAGAATGTATGTCAGTATTCAATTAAGGATCAGCTCCTTCCTTTCCTTAGGGGAGAGGCATGGCGTCTCGTTCTTTAATTATAGTAGAACTTATTTCAATAGTCCATCAATAGATCAGCTACTTCCAGTCCCGAGGGGGAGGCATGGCGTCTCGTTCTTTAATTATAGTAGTGGAACGTAATTCAGTGGTCCATCAATAGATCAGCTCCTTCCAGTCCCGAGGGGAGAGGCATGGCGTCTCGTACTTTAATTAAAGTAGTAGAAAGTAATTCAGTGGTCAATCAATAGATCAGCTACTTCCAGTCCCGAGGGGAGAGGAATGGCGTCTCGTTCTTAAATTATAGTGTTAGAAAGTAATTCAGTGGTCCATCAATTGATCAGCTACTTCCAGTCCCCAGGGGAGAGGAATGACGTCTCGTTCTTTAATTATAGTAGTAGAATGTAATTCAGTAGTCAAACAATAGATCAGTTACTTCCAGTCCCGAGGGGAGAGGAATGGCGTCTCGTTCTTTAATTAGAGTAGTAGAAAGTAATTCAGTGGTCCATTAATAGATCAGCTACTTCCAGTCCCGAGGGGAGAGGAATGACGTCTCGTTCTTTCATTATGGTAGTAGAATGTAATTCAGTGGTCAACTAATAGATCAGTTACTTCCAGTCCCCAGGGGAGGGGAATGGCGTCTCGTTCTTTAATTAGAGAAGTAGAATGTAATTCAGCAGTCAACCAATAGATCAGTTTCTTCCAGTCCCCAGGGGAGAGGAATGGCGTCTCGTTCTTTAATTAGAGTAGTGGAATGTAATTCAGTAGTCAACCAATAGATCAGTTACTTCCATTCCCGGGGGAGAGGAATGGCGTCTTGTTCTTTAATTAGAGTTATAGAAAGTAATTCAGTGGTCCATCAATAGATCAGCTACTTCCAGTCCCGACGGGAGAGGAATGGCGTCTCGTTCTTTAATTGGAGTTGTAGAAAGTAATTCAGTGGTCCATCAATTGATCAGCTACTTCCAGTCCTCCGGGGGGGGGGGGGGGAGAAATGGTGTCTCGTTCTTTAATTATAGTAGTAGAATGTAATTCAGTGGTCAACTAATGGATCAGTTACTTCCAGTCCCCAGGGGAGGGGAATGGCGTCTCGTTCTTTAATTAGAGTAGTAGAATGTAATTCAGTAGTCAACCAATAGATCATTTACTTCCAGTTCCAAGGGGAGAGCAATGGCGTCTCGTTCTTTAATTATAGCAGTAGAATGTATGTCAGTATTCAATTAATGATCAGCTCCTTCCTGTCCCTTAGGGGAGAGGCATGGCGTCTCGTTCTTTAATTATAGTAGAACTTATTTCAATAGTCCATCAATAGATCAGCTACTTCCAGTCCCCAGGGGAGGCATGGCGTCTCGTTCTTTAATTATAGTAGTGGAACGTAATTCAGTGGTCCATCAATAATTCAGCTCCTTCCAGTCCCGAGGGGAGAGGCATGGCGTCTCGTTCTTTAATTATAGTAGAACTTATTTCAATAGTCCATCAATAGATCAGCTACTTCCAGTCCCGAGGGGGAGGCATGGCGTCTCGTTCTTTAATTATAGTAGTGGAACGTAATTCAGTGGTCCATCAATAATTCAGCTCCTTCCAGTCCCGAGGGGAGAGGCATGGCGTCTCGTACTTTAATTAAAGTAGTAGAAAGTAATTCAGTGGTCAATCAATAGATCAGCTACTTCCAGTCCCGAGGGGAGAGGAATGGCGTCTCGTTCTTTAATTAGAGTAGTTGAAAATATTTCAGTGGTCCATCAATAGATCAGCTGCTTTATATTTATTTCCCAACCTGAAGAGCTGATTGTGTTGGCAAATCTCACACTAAATGACACAATATTATCTACATATAATCGCAAAAATGTAATGAAATAATCCTTAATACCATTGTGGCGGCTAAGTTTTACATGAAAAAAGTCACATTTGTCATGCAAAAAACATATACCATTTAGAATTTTAAGCTTGCCATACAGCTTTGAATGTGGAACATTAGTCTGAGGTCTTTGTCAACAATAGGCTACGGAAACAACGTTAAACCCAATAAATATTGTATACAACTCTAAAAGGAAAAGAAAAATCACTCTGGGCACCTTATTAGCCGCCATATTGTATTATACTTTAAAAATGTGTTAAATGATCCTTTGGGGTGCAAAATATGTTGATTGCGTTTAGACCAGAGGTTTTTTTAAGGGGGAGGGAACGGTTCAGGGGTCCCCATAACTCCAATTATATAAATGATCATGAAGAAACACAGTCTGCACAAAATAAAATATTGTATTTTAATTTTTAAAATAAGGACATGATTCATGTCTTCTACACCATTCACATTTTTGAACATTTGTCCAACATGTTTTATAACTGGCTGATTTTTCAATAGCCAAAACAGGTTCAAAATTCTCTTGACACATGTTTTTATATGAAACTTGTTTCAAACAGGAGATTTCATGATTCATTTGGTAAAGCATGGCTCAATGTTGCATATCTATATATGTAACATGTCACATGTAAGACATTTCTTAATTCATGTTTCGTTTTCATGAAACGTAACTTTTTAATTTAAAACATTTGTTTAACTTTAAAAAGGTGTGTATGTCCCATTTTTCGAAACGTGTTTGTCAAAGGAACATGTTTTAAACCTATGGTAAAGCGTGTCTCATTGTAACGTAGTAATAAAACAATGTCATATATGAGAGACGTATAATGACATTTTTTCACTCAAAGACATACTATTTTCCATCAAAGACATTTGCATTTCATTCATGACTCAAAAACATAAAAAAAAATAAAACATGTTTCGAAATTATTTCTAGTCACATGAAACATGTTTCTGTTATCGTTTGATGTCCATTTCATCAATAATGAACACTTGGCATGGCCGTCCTGGTGCAATAACTCAAATGTAACTGGTAAAAAAATGTATCTCTCAGGCAGTGCTTTATATATTAAACCATACACCTGACGGGCAGATTTTTACAGAGTTTATGGTATTGCACAGAAGAACCTTCATGAAATAATTGTTTTAGATTTCCCAGATTCAATAGAGCTATTTTTATGATAGAAAACACATATCAAAACATGTTCATAACTTTTGATAAAATATAAACACAATGAAACGGATTTAAGATATCACATATGAAAAAACATGTAACTGGTCCAAAATGATTATCAAGAAACTAGGGTCTTGTCTTCCTCAAACCTATAATGCTAAAAAGTCAGATCTTGCAAACAATTGCAACAAGAGTAGCAAAAGGAACAGTATCAAATATGATTTACCAAGCACACCTAATCCTAACTGCAACACAGATATTAAAAAGGTTAAAGCAAGTTTATATAAAAAATCATTAAAAAGTTACTGCTCTTAACAGCTACAATAGCATGCTGGTGCATGTGTTCAAAGTCCCCTCAACATCAATATTTCTTTTCTTCTCCTGAAAAAAAACTAATAATAAGCACATTTTGTGATTGTTCAACGTTTATGCA
Source organism: Sipunculus nudus (assembly GCA_026874595.1). Classification (NCBI taxonomy): domain Eukaryota; kingdom Metazoa; phylum Annelida; class Sipuncula; order Golfingiida; family Sipunculidae; genus Sipunculus; species Sipunculus nudus. The sequence goes on along the minus strand of CM049315.1, from coordinate 62,244,644 downwards.
CAAAGGCCTGCTTTTACATACTGAGGGTTTACAAGGTTACTCTGATGTAATCCGTCATGACAAACCCTAAAAATAACAAATTTGCCTGATATAGCCTTTATCATCACATTTTCCAAATTGACCTTTAATGTGATGTGTATACATAATCACCAAGATCAATGAAAAAAGAAGAGCTATACAGATAATGAACTACAGGATAAACGAGCCAAGTTGAAATGAGCGTAAGTAACTGCTGTATATTCACAGTGATTAAAAAAGTACCGTTAAACTGATTTTTTTTAAGTAAGTACATATTGAAAAGTCTACAGTCATTTCTTGGGAAATGTGTGGAATGCTAAAGATGTAAAGAAAACATCAAATACTGAGTTATCGAATGCAGCCACAAATTGCTTATAAGAACTGACTTGTCCTTGTTAAGCACCTTCTTTTTCAAGGCACTCTTCCTTAATTACGTTGAGAAGTTGCATATATTGTGCTCAGTGTGCTGGATAAGTCATAATAATGATATAGTGCTGGTCTAGAACAGAATGTCTTCCATACAGCAGCATTTTTTAAACATGCGTTCATGAATCACCAAGAATAGCACTTAACCTCTTCTTTCTTGCCGATGATAAAACAGCTGTTGGTTCTGTACCCCCTGGTTTACAGCATTGATTTTGAGTTCTGGCATTTTTCTGAAAAAAAAGTACAGGAATGTATCACTTCCAAAATTATGTTATTTAATTGGTCAGAAGGGGAAATAGAATGAAACGTCAGCCAAACACAGCGAACAGTTCTTTCATGCAACTGCATAGGATACATCAGTGAGCTATTGACTCGAGTCTTATTATATTACACATAGTCCAGTATAAATAGGCTTTCACTTGAAACAAATTGCAAACGAAATTATTTTGACACCAGGCATTTCTTTTAGGTCCCTAGACTGACATGCTGAAAGACCCAAGGAATCATAGCATGGGAAATATTGAAAATATGGTAAATGTAATGGTAAATTTCAATTTTCATAATGCCTCAAAACTGCGGGTTTTAAATTTTCAATGACAAGTGATTTCTAAGACTAGATGCTTTATAATGTTTTAATAATGCTTATTATAACCAAGAATCACGCTGAAGGTGAGAGGCTTCAACAAATATGGCTTTACAATATAAGATTTCGAAATTTTTAATGTTATAAATAAAATAACCCGAGTGTTTTATTATAATACTGGTTTTATAATCAGGATGACAGGACAAATGGGAGGCTCAAAGCATATCTTTGACTGCAATTATCTTTATTTTTGTGTATTAAAGGACAATAGTGATATAGTCAAACTATTGTAATGAACCTTTTATCTAAATTTCTTAAAAGAGTTTGACAGTGAAGGAGTTACATTAATTGTCATAAAGACTAGCTAATGATTACCGTATATGATAAAAAACATATGGAAATTTAGGCTTTAATAGTTATATGACTAGTTGTGAAATTTATCTGGTTTTTGACAGAGCTAACTTCAGAAATGCTTAGCGATAACGATGCCTGTTTACTTTGTCGTGTAGTCGGGAGTTACACGGGCACAATTCACAAACACGAAACCTCAAAAATGTTGACTTCATGTTTCATTCTGACCAACATGTCAAGGTTTTAACTGTCATTATTAGTTCTTTTCATAAAGAAGTTCAAATTTTAAAATGATTATGCCACCTTTATGTTTTCCCCACTGTTAAAAAAAATGTTTTTAACTGAAAAATATATGAGAAAAGTTCATTCAAACATGTGTTGTTGTCTAGAGGAATGTTAGCCCACCAATTTCTCAATCTGCGACATATTGACAAGATTAGCCCATTGACAGTGAAAATTCACACTAAAACTCATATTTCTCAGCAACCCAGAAAGTTGGTGTGCTTACTGATCAGTCACATTGTTGGCTACCAAATATAGTGACACCTACAGTTGCCGTTAAGGCAAACAGTTACTTCCCAATGGATAAAAAAATGACGTGTGTCACGGATAAATATAATCTCATTTACCTATAAATCTAGATATTATTATCTGAAAATCCATACTTAACATTTCTCAGCAATGGTTGCAAAGATGAAGATCAACACGTTGACCTTTGGTAACCTTGCACATACTAAAACTTGAAGTTTGCACAGTTTATTCTTTACAAAGCATTGAGATAAAAAAAAAGTTGCGACAAAGAACGTCAAATGAATAGTTTCAAGTAATCAGAAATATGGATATTTCCTTGTCCATGCCTGATTAACATAAAGTTAGAAGAACATTTTTTTCTTATACTTGCAAATAAATTTGCAAACATACTTGCAAAATACTCGCTCAGGAAACAAACAGATTTGAAGAACAACAGATGCATGTAGATAGGAGTTACTAGTACTATGTATTGCCAATAATGCTAGAATATGATATGATACAAAATATACTTTAAGACCAGAGAGGTCATGTCATCTTTATGGGTGTGTTTTATTTCATTTTTGAATATTGGGATTATTATAGTTATCTGTTGAATTTCGGTTACAAACAAAGGTCGGGTGACCAATTATCGATACTTTACCGATATTTAAACAGAGAAATTCATTGTTTGAAAAGGTAAATATGTAACCACTTGTCACATGCAGATAAAGCGTAATATACGTTAAAACATATGTTTTTTATTCATATAATAATGTTCAGCTCTTAGACTAGCAGGCAGCACGTGGGAAAACGTTCAAGAATCTTTATAAGGACAGATGAACTAAACATGTAATATTTTCTCATGAAATACAAATTATATATACTTTGGAGACTCAATACAATTTGTTGAGTGAAATCCTTTTAGGATGTACCTATATTATGATATCGATTCCTGTTTGATCAAATATAATTGTACCTTTCGCATCGAATGGTATATTGAAACATCGAGATGTGTACTTATTATAGCGGTCATTATAGATTTTTATACTATAAAACGTGTAACAAATGAAAATAATTCTTGTCAATTTCTTTCTAACAACTCTTAAATGAAATTTCTCTTTAATTTTTATGGATTTCTTATACCTCACGGGGCACATATATTTCGATAATGTTTTGACACAGGATCCGAATAAAACTCTTGCTTGGGATATTTAAAAGGTCAGACCTGTCTCTTCTAGAAAATGACTTTGAATGAAAATAATCATATTATTTTTAACTGTTGCCCTATATGCACAATCTAAAAAGGTTACTAAACATGTATATTGGTCCATGCCGCTATCCTAGGGTCGATACTGGCAAAATTTTCTTTTAGACAGTAGAGACAGACGAGGTAGAAAACTTTTCGGACCCCAAAGGATTTTAATTAAAAAAAGTGGCCTATGGGCCATGACGCTCAGCTTATTTAGACTGGGTGCTCGTTTTTTTATTAATGTTATATATTGTCTATGAGAATAGCCTATGGCTAAAGTTTCAGTGTTGAAAAAATGGAGAGAAAATAAAAAAATTCAGGATTCATAGGAGACCTGTCCAGGACCCCCTTGGATTTCACAATTGAGGGTTCAAAGGAAAATGGATACAATTTGTACCCTGTCTGTCTGGGTGCTCAAAATCATGTTTCTGGTCCAAAGCTAGCAGAATATAGGTCACCATGATCCAATTTCAGGTTTCCAAGGAGAATTGCCAAGGATTTCCCTGCATGTTATGTTAGAAGATTCTAGGGCTAATAGATACAATTAGTGCCTAGTCTGCCTGGGTGCTTAAAACCATTTTTCAGCCCATAGGTCACAAAATATAGGTCACTATAACCTAATTTCTGGTTTCCAAGGACGTCTCAGAATGTTACATTAGAAGATGCTAGGCCTAACAGATACAATGTGTGCCCTAACTGACTGTCTGGGTGTCTTTATGACTTCTTTTACTAAAGGTCACAAAATATAGGTCGTGGTGACCAAATTTCAGTTTTCCACAGACATTTGCAAAGGACGTCTCAGAATTTTACATTAGAAGATTCTAGGCCTAACAAATACAATTTTTGCCCTGCCTGTCATTCTGGATGCTCAGAATCCGGTTTTTGCCTCGAAGGTCACAAAATGTAGGTCACCATGACCTAATTTCTGGTTTCCAAGGAGATATGCCTAGAGCCTCCCAGGAAATTGTGTAAAAAGATTCTAGGTCTTGCGGATACCGTTTGTCACCATCTGACATTCACGGTGTTTATACGACATCTTTTTCCTATAGTTCGCAGAATATAGATCACAGTGACCTAATTTCAGGTTTCCAAGGACATTTGCTTAGGACCTCCCTGAATGTCATGTTAGAGGATTCTAGGCCTATTGGATACTATTTGTGTGTCATCTGATTGTATGAGTGCTCAAAATCATGTTTTCGGCCAACAGGTCACAAAATAAAGGCCACTATGACCTAATTTCAGGTTTCCAAAGAGATTTGCCTAGAAACTCCCAGGATATAGACTTAAAAGATTTGTCCTCATCTGACATTCAGGGTGCACGAAATCATGTTTTCAGCATGTAGGTCACAAAATATAGGTCATTATGACCTAATTTCAGATTTCCAAGTAGATTTGCCTAGGACCTCCCTAAAAGTCACATTGGAGGATTCTAGGCCTTATTGATCAATTTGTGCCCCTTCCGACTGTCTGGATGCTAAAAATCATGTTTTCGGCCAGTAGGTCATAAAATATAGGTCACCATGACTTAATTTTAGGTTTTCCCAGGAGATTTGCAAAGAAACTCCCAGGATATTGTGTAAGAAGATTCTAGGCTCAACAGATACGATATGTCCCCATCTGACATTCAGGTTGCTCATTTGACATATTTTCCTATAGGTCGCAGAATATAGGTCACAGTGACCTAGTTTCAGGTTTCCAAGAACATCTACCTAGGATATCCCAAAATGTAAGGTTAAAGGTTTTTAGGCCTCATAGATACAATTTGTGCCTCGTCTGACTGTCTTGGTTCTCAATTCATGCTTTCGGCCCGTAAGTCACAAAATATAGGTCACCGTGACCTAATTCCAGGTTTCCAAGGAGATTTGCCCAGGACCTCCATGGATGTACAGTTAGAAGTTTCTAGTTCTTTCGGTTACGATTTGTGCCCTGTTAACGGACGGACGGCCAGACGGACGGCCGGACGGAGGACGGACAAAGGGGGATCGCTATAGCTCAGACGACTTAAAGTCAGCTGAGCTAAAAGTGTATTTACAGCAATATGTTTGAAAACAGAATTGTAAATACTACATAGTGCAATGTTCACATCTTACTATTTTGTATTGTCTTGTTCACGAAGAGTCGCTCATGTTTGAAAAACTGGCTGATGCGATCATTCTTTTTCTGCACAGTAAACAAAGACTGTGTGATTTCCATGAAATCTTTATTGGACGCTGCACAAATAATTACCTGTCCGGGAGTGCCGTCGCAAACCAAAATTGTGCTGCATCCCCTTAATCCCCCTAACAGTCACCCGGTCACCCGGTACTGATTCCGAACCCTGTTATCACACGTTATTCACCAAACAGATGTATCCATAATAGTGTGAAAATCAGAAGTCAGGCGAGTTAACAATAAATACACAATGAAAGTTCGCAGCCAGGCTTTATTATTGAAAACTCAATTCTTATGTTGTTCATATGGTATATCATTTATGATATTATCATTAACTAACTCTGACGAGGAAATCAAATATCGATACTTTTTTTAATACAAAGAGACTTACATTTAACAAACTATTGCTTATTGTGATATCTTATGATGAGTGCATTTGTTCTTTGGTTTTTTCAGGGCAATTTATACCGATTCCTGTCTGAGATATCGTTAATTATAAGTAAAGCCATCGAGTTTCGTATCATGTGGTTGAATAACTACATTTTGTTACAAGGTTATCTACTAATTTTGGTAACGGATTCAGGCAGAACAATAACAGAAACGAAATATATTAATAATTAGAATCAGAGACTTTTTTCCATATCTGAGTTTACTATGAAATATTATATAACTAAACCTAGTTAAGAATTAACATATACTGGAAACATGATACCTTATTTTTTTAAAACTAAATTGTAATCTATTTGAAATGTGTCACAGAGATAATAAAAGGTTTATATATAAATGTATAAATGTATATATATATATATATGGTTATAAATTAAGCCCCACCTTTGATTACCCTCCCACACCTGCGATACATCCCCCTTCCCACCCCCACCCCACCATTGAAGATAAATGTACGCTACTGTTCTTGTAGCATTTCTCGGCTTTGTAGTGAACATACAAGCGCCTTAATAGGCGCTATAGGGTTACTTGTTCTACCTTTGCCTACTGCCCATTACCAGTACCGATTCAGTCCTGGGTCGAGAAATCGCACCCTTGTACCCTTGTTAATTGAACTGGATATTGTTTCGAAACAACATGTAATATAACACTAGGGTACGTCTCACCATTTAAAATTGGTTTGTAAAAGCAGGGCTCCGTGAAAATACGGCGCGTATCTTACCTCTGTTGCGGTCTGAACGTACGTTTTCCCAATGTAATGAGGATTCTTCTAATTTTTTTAAAACAATATACGATTTTATTTTGATCGTACTACTCAACTATACAATGCAGCTGCCCCTTACATAGCCTATTGATAACAATGAAAACCCGGGTTGAGTGTTTCTGCTGACGTGACCGGATGGTCTGAATCTCTTCAGACCTATTCCTATGGGGCTGTCCAAGGCTGTCACCTCATGGTCGCTGGGGGGTCGCCTGTATGGTCGCCTTTAGTCGCCAATAGACGCGTTGCCTATTAACTGTCGCCGCTGGATTTTCAACATGTTCAAAATTCTCAGGCGACAGCTTTTTATACGCCAGTGAACGTAGCCTGTCTTCCACTGGCGTAGGTGCTGTCGAAGGCTGTCGCCAGGTGGCGTTGGTTGTCGTAGGTCCTTTCGTAGACTGTCGCCAGGTGACGTAGGATGTCGTAAGTCCTGTCGTTGGCTGGTGTACTTGATACAAGGCCCTATCCTTGACTCCGGCTCCTCTCAAAGCACAGGGTAGGAACTCGTCGAAGCTTGTCGCGGGTGGGCGTAGCATGAATTCTGGTGTCGTATGTTGTCGCCAGTGTAGTCGTACGTTGTCGTAGATGTGGTCGTAGGTTGTCGTAGGTGATTGTCCTTTGTCGCGGCGATTGTGTCTGTCACACGGTACTCCGCGTTATATATATATACCAAACGTAATACTCACATTATTAGAGCCATATAAATACCATCACTGCTCTGAAGTAGTTCCACATCACAAAAACAAAACAGGACACTTTAGGCAGAGTCATTACACACAAAAAACACACAAAACCACAAAATTCTCCCTTAAGGTATCCGCTCGCGCAGGATGAAATCACCGACACAACACACGAACTTGGAAAGTTCCTTTTGTACGGCACCCGGGAATACCTCATTATACGCCGAGAGTCCGTGGATTCTGTCGGGCATAAAACACATGCACAGGCGTAAGGCTCCAATCTACCATACGTTCAGTAGTCAGGCATCCGCTACGCGTGGTCGGTCCCGCAAATCAGTTCTGTCACTTTCAGAACTTGGAGGTCCTGATGCTAACATGCAGTCCTACACAGTCCTTAGTTTTCAGGCCCTGACAGCGTGAGTTTTTCCAACGTCAAATCTCACTGACCTGTTGCCGGTCCGGTCCTTATGGTCCGTCCTTCTCCTGAGAGATCTGAACACGTGGAAAATAGTCTCATTTTTTCCCGACGAATTAATAGCAGTTATCGGGCAACTTATACCCGCAACGAAAGTCTTTACCCAAGTTTTCTGTCGGCTGACTCTTTTTCGACATCCATGTTTTCCCAGTCTACAACCTTCAAGCGACTTCGTCCCGCTATCGTACATTTCACGACACGTACAGCAAGTACCTCTCTTGTACGCAAGTAGTTCTTAGCAGATATCACCCTATCCCGCCCCTTTTGGGGTCTTATATAGTGGCGCCCCCTGCCAAGCCAATCAACGCCCAGCTTCCTAGACCAGGCGAACATACGCACCTAGCACCACCAACAAAAGAACCTGAATTAAACCCGTTCGCGTTAAACCAGCTTGTCATCGCTCTCTGGTGACATCACTTCCTCTTAAGAAGTAAGTAGAAAGTATTGTCACCTCTCTCAGGTGACAGTGTCGTCGGTTGTCGGCAGCTTGTCGTCAGACAGTCGTCAACCTGCTGTCGTAGCGGAGGAACTGTCGCCGGTTTTACGGCGACCATGAGGCGACAGCCCGGTCGCTTGTAGAGTCGCCTAAATGGGACAGCCCCATTATTGTCTCTGCTGACGCGACCGGATTATCAGTAAGCGTACGCTCAGAATATTTTCATATTTCTCCGAGATAAGTGTCTCTGCTGACGCGACCGGATTATCTGTAAGGGTACGCTCAGAATATTTTCATATTTCTCCGAGATAAGTGTCTCTGCTGACGCGACCGGATTATCAGTAAGCGTACGCTCAGAATATTTTCATATTTCTCCGAGATAAGTGTCTCTGCTGACGCGACCGGATTATCAGTAAGCGTACGCTCAGAATATTTTCATATTTCTCCGAGATAAGTGTCTCTGCTGACGCGACCGGATTATCTGTAAGGGTACGCTCAGAATATTTTCATATTTCTCCGAGATAAGTGTCTCTGCTGACGCGACCGGATTATCAATAAGGATACGCACAGCTACGTTTCATATTGTTTACAGTCAAGTGGATCTGCTGACGTCACCCGAATATTAGTGAAGGTAGGCTCAAATCAATTTCATATATTTCTGGTTTAGGGATCTCTGTTGACGTACCCGGATTATGAGTAAATGTACGCTCGGAGCCGTTTCATATTTGTCTGGGATAAGTTTCTATGCTTTCATGACCGCAATAGACCCGTATGGATGTGAAAATAGGTCTCCGTCTCTTCTGGCATGAATAGGAGCATTGGATTAACCTGCAGATGGTCATGGCGAAAAAATATCGTTAAAAACGTGTACATCAATATTTCTGAATATCTGACTCATTTGAATTATTTAGTAGAAACCTTAGTAGAAAAAGAAGTGTCAGGAATATGTATACACATTTTAAGATAATTATGACAAGTATTTCTTGTGGGATGGCCCAAACAATGTGTACACGGGTCTGTAACATCACGTCAGAGCATGTTACAGTCCGTGGACAAACACATAGTTCTCTTTATCGACGCGTGTGTTGTCATGAACCAGTTTAGGACAAAGGCACGAACATGTATTTTTCAAAGAGGAGAACTCAAAGGAACCATAGCCTTTAACCACACCCATTTCTTCCCATTCATAGCGAAGTTACGTGAACATATCTTTATCTTTAACAATCGAATTGTTGCATTAACTTTTCATGAGCACTTACACTTTGTAAACATAGTGGTTGTTAAGGCTATATTCATATATACAAGCCTTCAAAAAGTTATCGAGCCAGACAAGCTCACGCAGAAAAGTGAAATCATAACTTATATACATTGTCATGTGACTGTGAATGTAGTCAACGGTTATAACATAATTTTAATGGTCAACGTTTGTAACAAAGAGAGTAAACATCATGACAATTTAAAAGAAATAATAAATCATCCCCATAATTCAGTTTCTTTGAAGTGAAAATATGAACACTAACATTGTCTGAGACCCACACAAGAATACATACGGACTTTTACGTGTGACACAACTCCAAAGACCTCTTCGAATTGATGGTCATGGCATTAAATAAGTTAACATATGTGATTTTTATTGACTTCTGTTCACTTATTTGTCACTTGGAATGTGCAAATATTCATATTAATTGGTTTTGCCATGTGACAAATGAATAGTTTGGTCAATATTTGTAAGAAATACATTGTTCACGGGTCTTTACCTTTTACATCTCCTGTAACACTAACAACAAGGTCCATTAGTCCATTGGCCCAGAGTTCATTTTCCAAATATTGGTACCACCAAGGGTGGAAAAATTTAAGTAGGTTTTTCTTAAGGTATTTTGGTATGATAACTGATCCAGAGTGGTAGCTTCGTCATAATTATCCGCTACTGAATGTGGTGACTCTGCATGAAAATTTAAACTTTTAGTTGCATCGACTTTTTCACAGTATTTATTTGATAACTTATCAAATTTGGTCTCAACAGATAGCTAAGACCAAGGACTTTCTGATGGTGTGTCAAATGTGGCAGTTGTATGCATTTTTCATCAGTGGCACATACTTATAGTTATCCCTACCCCTTAAAATTGCTGAAATTTCGGTATATTTACTCATTAAACTTACGACAGTTTCGCTTTTGCCTTTTATTCTTTGATTCAAAGTTAGGTACCAGCTTGGTTTTCCTAGTGCCTTTTTAATTTTTTTTTACCTTCAGACTAATACTTTAGGCCATCCTTAAAGAGGGGACCAATGGGTCACTGTGCTCAGCTGAAGCTGACCTTGAAGGTTAAAATCTAAAATAATATCAAATGGAAAGCAAGTCTGAGAGAAAGAGGTAATAAAGGCCATGGTTGGTTTGTATTGATGAGTAAGAAATTTGTTGGAAATAATATTTTGTGACCAGACCATGTGTTTTCTTAATGTGAAAGTGAAGAATATGAGCAGTTTGTGAACATAAGATCTGAACTATTACCATGATCGTTGGTTGACTTTTTGATAAATTGTTGAAAGTTCAGCAGTTTACACATTTGTTCAATTAGATCTGTTTTTATAATATACTAAAATATATATATATATATATATATATATATATATATATATATATATATATTAAAAAAATGTATACAGTTGCCATATAAAAGATTTCCCCCGTCCAAATGTGCAAGGACTTGGTGGTGTTGGGAGAGGGGGGCAATAATACCACATCTCTGTATATACATACGGGATATTCACTTAAATGAACAGTGATATATGAAGTTTCAATTAAATCTTAATTTTTTATTACATCAGTTTGTTTTAAAAGTTTAAAAATTGTATATATTTGCAATATTACACCTCTGAATATATCAGTTGCTTTTAAATTCCAGACTTTAATAGTTTAAATCAATATACATACAGCATATAAAAGTTAATTAACAGTGCCTATAGAAAAAAGTTCATAATTAATATATATTTAATGATAACCGAGGGCTGATGGATAGACATAGTTGATCACTTTATGTTCCATCACATGCATGCACTTGAATTGCTACAAGTGTAGATTTCGGTTTAATGTGTTACTTTTCTGTGTCATTTCCTTATACCTATTACTTATCTGACATTTTCCTAGCGTTTTTCTCACAATATGGTCCATCTCTTAATTATTTACTTAATATTTAGGATAGGCTGGCAAGATGCCCCCGTCGCTAGGTCAGTAAGCCATGGCACATTGGTTTTGGGCTAAATTTGAACTTCGTGCGTGATTGGCAGACCAGTGCTACGTCATTGGTATCACCATCTGAAAATTCCATAAAAAACATATCAACCAATCAAAAAGCGCGTCCATGGTTGCTTCGATAACTCAAGAACTAACCATAATAACTGGTCGAATATTGTGTCTAGACTTTGGTTTTCATAGTCAAAGATTAGTTTAAAACCGTTTAGGAACGGTTTAGTCAGAATTTTTTATTTTAATATGCACATAAGGGCAGCCATTGATGAAAGGACTACTTTCTACGCTTTCTGCAGAACTTACCAAGATAACTGGTCGAACATTGTGTCTTGACCCAGATTTCATGGTCAAAGTTTCAAATGAAATAATACCAACAACGGTCAAGTCAATGACAACCCTTATTTGCATATTACAAAATTGCCCCATGTCGTCGTGAGGACAGCCCTTCTCAAAAGTATTAGTGGACTCCTACCATTAGAAATCCATCAAAAAACCTTGTACTATAGATAATTCATAGGTTCAGTATGGAATAAAAAAGGGCGGCAACTGGACTATCGCCAATAATAGCCCTTCGTTGTGCATGATATTTCATGCAAAAAGTAAAACAAACACCAAATAAATTCAGTATTTTCCCAAGCAAATCATGAAACAGTTAAAAACAATATTTAAAAAAGCATAAGGTTCGATATAAGAAGCTGACATTAATAAAATTACAGAATTTTTGATAGTTCTAAGGGGTCAGGGTAAATATTAGTATCTGGCTCTGATGATAAATGCATACAACTGCCACATTTGACACACCATCAGAAACCCCAGGTCTGATCTGTTGAGACCAAATTTGTTATGATACCTTTTGTATTCCTGAATTTATTAAATAAATACTCTGGAAAAGTCGATGCAGCTTAAAAGTTTAAATTTTCATGCAGGGTCACCACATTCAGTAGCGGAAAACTATAACTAAGCTACCACTCTGGATCAGTTATCATATCAAAATTACATCTATAGGCATTGACCTTTAAAAAAACTTACTAAAGTTTTGCCACCCAAGTTGGTAACAATATCGGCTCTGGCCCATAGACTAATAGATGGACGTTACAAGACCACAGTCTCATTGTATAGAAATGCTTCAAAATCTACTGAATGCAACTGTAAAAAACCAGCTGGATACCCTATGCCCGGCTACTGCCTAAAAGAATCCATTGTGTACCAAGCAACAGTTACAACCGCCAACGAGACCGAACAAACCTACATAGGAATTACAGAACATTCATTCAAAACACGCTACGCCAACCACAAACATCAACAAATCAAAGAAATTCAATACCAAACTTAGCAAATATATATGGCAACTAAATGACAAAAACGGAAACTACAATATAACATTGAAAATACTCAAACAGGCAGAGGCTTATAACTGGGCTAAAGCAACCACTGTTGTAATAACGTTCACTATTGTAATAATTATTACAAAAGTGGTTGGTAAGGGCCAGTTTTTGCCAACCACTATTGTAAAAATGCAAAGAAAGCGTACATGGAAAACAGGCCTTATCCATCTTGTAGAAATACCAGATTCTTTTAAAGTAGGTATTATCACCCCATGCACAAAGTTAAACGAACAGCGAAATCATCGTTGGGATCATTTTGGGTTCTCACCCTTATGACTTGGATAAATACAATTTTAAAAAAGGTTATTTGAGGTCGTTTAGAAGGGAAATTGGCAATATATTGTATTCTTAATACTCAGCAATATGCGAGTAAACGAGGCAGTAACAATGTCATTCTGTCCTTTGATTTCGAGATAATACATCATTATAATATGAGGGGTAGTAAGACATACCTGTTTCTTCGATTGTTTACAGGCTTTTGACCGTGTTTGATGGAACGGATTATTACATAAGATGTATAAGATAGGCATTAGGAATCGGCTATGGGCCCTTTTTCGAGAATGCTGGTTGGCAGCAAATGTATATATGGTAATTGTTGCGTAACCTAATATCAACAGAGCATGTATGCGTTAAGAACATAAATTTTGTAATAGAAAAAAAAATCAAATTCTGTAACACTAGGCAGCGTGAAATGTCTAGGGGAATGAATAAAGATGTCAGTGGTGTTTTTGTTAACAAATAACTATAATTTGTTCTAAAACAACCCTAACATTACAATACACTAAATCAATACAATTAAACAGTATAACAGCAGTATAACTGCAAATCAATACAATCACACAGTAAAATAAACAAAGTGCACCGTACCTGGATACCACCACTGTCACAGCGATAAGTCCTTTAAAATGTATAAGCCAGATGAACAGTTCACACAAATCTTCTCGGAGAATAACAGTCCAGTGTAATTACAAAATCATTCTACTGCTATCCAAAACTGAAATCCTGGCAGTGATCCGAAAGGCAAAGTGAAGACAACATAAAATCCGTCATAAATTTGAAGAAAATCTCTATCTGCTGCATGTATCGGAAAAAGGTCCTAGCCTTTTGTGTCCGCTGGAATGTTCTCCCACCTCTTTCCCTCGGCTCCAAAACACAGCCCCTATTTGTGACCTTTCATCTCAAGCCAAGAACTTTCCATTTCTCGAAAAATCTAAAGAATCTGACATGATACACAGTACACACATTACAGGAAACCTCTAAAACCACGAATGCCGTGTTTCTACACATGTCAGGGTTCACACGTGGGCCGACCAGGCTCGGCCAGGGGAGAAAGCCCCAAACTAGCATGCCAGCGAGAGTTCAACCAGTACGGATTAAACTGAAAGGGCAACACCGGGCCAGGCGAGGCCGCGACAACACGAGTTACGCCCGTGTCACACAATAAAAAAGACATCTGTAACATAATGTTAAATGGATCCTTTGGATCATTTAAAATTTCTCTTAGTATAAAGAAAAATGGGGTACTTTCAATGTTATATAACTTATATATATATTCCTAATTATGATTTACATGACTATGTCGATAAAGGGGATTGATTAAAAAGTTATGCTTTAAATTTTGGAAGCCCAACCCTTGCTGATGACACCGTGTTATTGTCTTTAAAACCTCCGTCACACTAGGGGCGGAATAAGCCAGAATGCCGTCGGAATGAAAATTCTTTGTATATTCCTGGATATTCGAAGTGCATTCTAAAAATTCTGACTGCGGAGTACATTCCAAATGTTCGTGCCCATTCTTGTGACCGGCCCATGCTTGTGCCCATGCTCAAAACATTCAAGGTGCATTCGAAGTGGAGAAATAAGCTTAGGGGTTCTTTAACAGACATCTTAGGTACTACATACAGTGGAACCTTATGTAATAAGTCTGACGATGAGGTGATAAACATTTGACTGGGAGCCTGGGAATGTTATATGTATTGTAGCAGATTTTGCACAACATATTGCCAAATTACTGAAATTGCCATGTTCTAAAAACTGAAAATATGTGACTGGAGCATTTCATTATCGTATTATAAGATGCAAAAAATTGGATGTGTATATGGTTTATATCGTGTGGCTAAACACCGGTAAATGGTAAAGGTTGATATGTTAGATTTGATTTTGTAAAACCATTATGTTAATCATTCGTAGTTTTATATTCCATATAGTTTGCATTTTGTTATGTATACTCAGTTTTGTATATGATAACTTCTTGTAGTCTTGTAGTCTTCAAGGAAAATAGAGATCAATTAATCAATCAATACCCTCAGTCATAATCCGGTCACGTCAGCAAAGACACTTAACCCTTATAATATAGAACGTATATGTGCGGACCTTTACTGACAATACCGTCGCTTCAGCAGAGACAGTGAACTCCATCAAGTTTGAAACCTACTGAGCGAGAACTTACTGAAAAAAACAGGGGCATTAAATCAATATACACTTGTATGCGAACTGAGACAGGATGAACCTTCCTTCATAAATTTTTGGGTTTTTCCGCATATCTCAGGGGCGGGTCCAGGATTTAGGAAAAAGATAAAACAAAAACCCAAAGAAAGGTCCCCGGGTCCGGAAAAGGACCGAAAGGATGGGTCTGAAACCCTTAAAACGATTGCGGCGGGTGATCTGCAGGATTTGGAAAAACTAATCATTCAGTATAAGGATACTTAATTCAGAAGGGCTATTACACCAGCCACAAAATCTAATTTAGAAAATGACATTTTACTTGCATGTTTGTGTGATTTCTAGGATTTCCTGTA
Organism: Sipunculus nudus; assembly: GCA_026874595.1. Classification (NCBI taxonomy): domain Eukaryota; kingdom Metazoa; phylum Annelida; class Sipuncula; order Golfingiida; family Sipunculidae; genus Sipunculus; species Sipunculus nudus. Next base: position 62,229,125 of record CM049315.1, on the reverse strand, counting down.
TCTAGAAATTCAAAGACGTGATATGTATTCTTCTGTCCTGTATAAACCAGCCAACACTTTATCATCCCTTTTTTATTAGACTGCTACACACAACAAACGCCAACAGCAGCAGATATTTTGCGTGATTAGGTTTTAATTTTTATTATTAATTCCCTTAGACGTGTGATGATCAGTTATATATCTGGCGAATCTCTGATATCTGTCAGATTAGATATATTAAAACAAATTAAAGTACAACATCGCCAAAAATGCCGCTGACTCCGTGAAAAAAGTGTACCAGAGATCCGTTCACATTAACGGTTTTGTCTATTTGGTTACCTGTACACATCTGGTATTGCTGCGTGCGCTGGACTGGATATTTCATCAGTCAAAAGTTTTCGGCTTTTCATTCTTGTCTTTTCTCATTCCCTCTTACTTTGAGCTTATTTTTTTATTTATACACTATCTTCGTTGGCACCTTTCTTTTAACCGACTTTAAGAAGAACCTGTGATAGGGCAAAAACTATCTTAACGAAAGAAATTTATAATGATGGATAGTAGTACGGCTACTTAAGCTTGTGTTACTTGTTCAGAGTAGCTCGTCACACAGATGAAAGGATAGCTCAACAGCCCAGTAATAAATGGCGTTTGCAAACATAGACCTTTTCGTTCATTCTTATGATTACAGAAATGTTCGCACATTAATTTATATGAAAGGATACTCCTTTGTAATTATTAATAAACTGAAGGTCGTCTCTTAGGAATACATGAAATTTGAATCTTTACCAAAATCGTTCTTTAATTCTTTTTTAAATACAGAAATATGTCATTTTACAAAATACACTTATAATGACTAATAGTGACTAAACGTACAGAACGTGAACTCTGATCATACAAAAATTAACAAAATCGGCCGACTTTGTCGCAAACATTGGCTCAAAAGACGATATTTTTCTTTTACAATAGTGGTTGATATGGCACGCGGAAATTTTTTCCAGATTCATTGAGATTCTTCTTAACCAATGACATTCTCCGGAAAAAACCCACACTCATTATCCCCGAAAACGCATCAGTTTGTATTTTATGTGTTATTACACTAGTGACCTTTATTACAATAGTGACCTTGTCGAGAAACCACTATTGTAATAACGGTCTCTATTGTAATTAAAACACGCCGCCACTTTTATCTCACAACTGAAGAAATAATTTCCCTCATCGTTCATCGTGAAATGCCACTATTGTTTTATACTTGTGTTCAGGTGTAAAATGTTGGTTAATAATAGTATTTCAAACGTTGTAATCAACACTTACGTCATTATTTTTACCAGTAGCGAAAATTATTACTATAGTGAACGTTAATTATTACAATAGTGACCGGGTCGAGCAACCACTATTGTAATAACGTTCACTTTTGTAAAATTCTATCATCGTTCATCTGGAAATACTTGTGTTTTTTTATATATTTACGTTCAAGTGTAAAATGCTGGAGAATTATAGTATTCCAAAAGTTGTAATCCATCCTTACGCGATTAATCATACCAATAACGAAATTACAATGGTGAAAGTTATTACAATATAATCGGGCGTGCACACAGGCACTTGACATGATAAACACAGTCTATGGGCGATAATAGAAGTACGACAGCGTCCCTCCCTTCCCTGCTGTTCAGGGATTTCTTAGCACTAATAAAACTAATTTTTCCTTACTTTGAGTTGTCTTTCATCTGATATATATGATTATCTAATTGAAAAACAGAGTCTTTTAACATGACTTCTTGGAACCCGTTCTCTCGGATGAAATTATAGCACAAGGTATGCAGGCTGACATCTTGTATAGTCTCGACACCAGGGGTCAGGTCGGGAATCAACTTGAACAACAAATGAATATTCAAGTTTTTCCCGGGAGAGGCTTCCTTTCGTCGGGTCAGCGGAGAGGTAAGAAATAGTCCTCATTAACATACAAAGCTCAATGGTGATTGGTGACCCAATAATAAGATTAGATCCAGTTGCATTCATTAAAATAACATTATGACCCATAACCCAACCGGAAGTACCGGGAATCCCCGCACTGAATGGTCTTCTGTCATTAGATTGCCTTGGCTCTGATGTAAACAAAACAAGCACACGATGGGAAACCCCCATATAACACGTGGCTAATTTGAGTAAATACTGCCTTAACCCTTTACTGTTTACAAGCCACCAAAGAGCACTCTAAATGGGCAACTAGAATGCCATGATATGTATAGATTCTTTCAGGACAAAAATATTGCATATTTTTTCTAAGTTTCAATGATTTTCAATAATCTTCAGCAAACCCTCTTAGTGGGGACTGTTGAAAATTTGATAAAGATACAAAAAAAAGCTTGAAAAGATATGGCTGTTAGTGTGAATATAAATAGTGCCAGAATTTGTCCGAAATCTAAAATAAATGTAAACAGTAAAGGGTTAAAATGCTTTGTTTGTATAATTAAATAGCCTTTTTCTTTCCCAGGGGTCACGACAGTTGCGCCAAATATAAATAAATAAATAAAAGGGCGCCACAGCTGGGTGAACACAGACACTTGATACTTTGCAAGACAATATCAACTGTTTAGAATGGAAGAGATCATAACATCTTGGTAGGTTAGAAAAGAAATATTAATGAGTACCAGATGAACTAAATCTAAAATAAAATTTAGTTTACAATCATTTTTTCAAAGAAGTGCATATTTACATTATTTCCATATTTTTTAAAAAGCATTTTGTCACTCTTATCAGTCTCAAAAACAGTATCCCAATGTAATTATAGGTGTGTGACCTATAGGGGGGACCTGCACACAAGCAGTCACTCTTTCACACATTACAGAATTTATGTCTGAATATAAATACACAGTTTGGTAGAATTTTTTTTAAATCTAATGATTAATTATTTATCATTATTTTAATGGCTGTTAGGCTGATATTCATGATTTCTTTGAACATGATGAACAAAATGTTACAATAATTAATTGTAGATTATTTATTGCCTGAATTATTGATATCAATTTAAATCCATGTAACATATGTACCTCTGTGTCCTTTGTGTGTGAAAGTGGTATATTACACATTGGTGACAAATCCAAATATTTAGGGGGGGGGGCAATGGTTGTGTTAAATTTTTAATAGATTTATTACAATTACAGTTGTATCCAAAAGATACAATATATTATGATTGTATAATAGTCTTGTGACATAGTTGAAACGATGGCTTTACATTAATGGTCAGGTTTAAATCAAAATATTATAAACAGTACAAAATTACAAGAAACTAAAGGAATAAATAATTACTTAGGAAGTTCATGAAAGTGTACAATTTTGTATTCTATCCTGGCTATCATAAGAATATATTGTCATATTCAGGAGGTATTTTAGTTGGTCTTTTAAAGATCATGATAGTTTAGTGTTTTAAGTGGTAGAAATTCATCATACATTCCAAGGAAAGTGTCCCAAAATGCTCCATTTTGACTTCATGTTTAAAATTTTCCCAGGAAGGGAAGGGGACATCCTCTCCAAGAGTTAAGTCAGAAGCTATATTATAAATTAATTCATAAACTTTATGTGTTTATATGTGTGCATGCACATGTATATGTATGCAAAGGTGTATGGCTGTAGGTATAGATGTAATTTTGAAGGACATATTTTCAATGGGGAAGAAAATTTGTAAATGACAGGGGATCTCTTGTAGCTCTCACAGCTGTCACTCTCACTACTCTCAGATCTAAAGTAGTTTGAAATTTGTTTTTAACATTACATGTTTCCTCTGCATTAAATGTAAAAACTCTCCCAGGGAAAACCATCAGCCTGTTTCTGTTTTCAATTTCAACTGACAGGTTGTCAGAATACAATTGGATGGGTTCCTCTCCTGGTGGCAGTTCCCGACTAAGTCGCTGCAGCAATAAATTTGTGCCACCTGAAGGTTGCCCCACTGAAAGTTCAGATATGGCCTTGATAAGATCAGGATGATCCTGACGCATAACAACCTGCAGAACTATTTTGTGTGGGAAACATTGCTTCCAAATACTGTCAAGAAAACAGTGTTCTCCAGGGTCCTGACTATACTTGTTTGGGACTGGTGGAAGTTGATAAAAGTCACCTGAAATGAAAAATAAAAGTCTGGTGAAGATCGTATCATGCATGTATATAAAGTCAGCTGGTATATATGTCACAGGCCAGATATAAATCCAGTCCAGTTTAGAAATGGCCTAGGCCAGATCAAGATCCTGCTTCTCAATTTAGATCTGGTCTAGGCCAGCTCTAAATTGGACTAGACCAGATCATGATTGAGATCTGGACTAGGCCAGATTAAAATTCTTCCTCAAAATAAAATAATGTCACCCAAATGAAATCTGTAAACAGATTGAACTCAAAATGTTCCCATGTAATATGATTAAAAGTATATTTCATGTTAATATATATAATATTTTTTAAAATAATTTTTAAAAAATATTAACAGTTTATTTTGTCAATTTATTAAGCAATGTGCTATGAGAGAAAATGATTAAATCTAGTGTTTGAATAAAATATTAATATTTAGAATAAACTAAATATAATGTGATGCTTTTGAGGTGACACCAATGAAAAAGATATTTGAAAAAGTGATTTGTGAACTGAGCCAATTTAGAACTGGCCTAGACCAGATCTAAATTGAGAGGCTGGATTTTGATCTGGCCTAGTCCACATCTCAAATGTGATCTGGCCTAGTCCAATTTAGAACAAGCCTAGACCAGATCTCAATCGTGATCTAGCCTAGACCAGATCCCAATCGAGATCTGGCCTAGGTCTGTTCTAAACTGGACTGGATTTAGATCTGGCCTGTGATATATATATATATATATATATATATATATATATATATATATATATACAGTCAGTATGTTATACTTGTATAAATACAAAGCAGATTAGGTGTTTTAGCAAACTCTGCCACAGTTGAAGCATTTGTTTCCATTAAATATATCAGTCAAAATCACGAAAAATAAATTACAGGGAGGATAGCATCTATGATATATATGTTACACTAAAAAAATAAAAGCCTAAATCATGTGTGAATGTGAAAGTTTTAATTGTAGCATTTCTTTACCTCCACAATGTCCCATTCCCTTTTTAATCAATGTAATAAATTATAACACACTTAACAGAAAACTGCCAGATAATAAAAGCTGAGCCATCTATTTGAAATATATCTAGATGTAATTTTCCCAGCTTGGAGCAGAGCACTACATGCTACTGCAAAACAAAAACTAGATAAGGCCAAAAGGGCTAAACCCCCAACAAAAAGTGTGCTTTGGCTGATATAATAGCATGAGAAATTTGACAAAGTTGACCAAGAATGTACATAAACCCAAACAGGTGAGGAGACACATAAGATACATATGCTTATTAATTAGAGGTAGATCCCCATAACACGTTTTGAGAAATTGCATCACATATGAATTACAATAGTCAAACTTAGATTAAAAAAAAATCCAAAAATCTTTCAGGTGTGACATAAACATAACCAGGTCAAGAGAACAATGAGTTACACTAACTTCCTAAATTCGAATTGGACCTGAGTAGAACGCATCGCATAAGAATTGTTTATTAACTAGTCAAATTCATAAAGAATTCCCAAAATCATTCAAGTGAGATGTAAACCTAATCAGCTAAGGAAAACAATAAGATACACCTGTCATTGTAACAAGAAGTAGCTATGAGTAAAACGTTTCAAGATTATGAGTCATATAAGAATTATTTTAATATTGGAAAAATTCATACAAAAATCCAAAATTCAGTCAAGTGTAACCAAAATCTAATCAGTTCAGGAAACCCATAGGATACACCTGCCATTAAAATAAAAAGTAGGTATGAAACCCATATATACTATTTACATTTGAATTAGAAGTGGGCAAGAGAAATAGTTTTTGAGAAATCCCATCTATTATGCCAAGTTTGATTTAATATTTAACAAATTCATAAAAAATGTAAAATGATTCAAGTGTGACCAAAACCTAATCAGCTCTGAAGACCCATAAGATGTACCAGCTATTATAATAACAATTTGATTGAGAAAATCTTTTCGAGATCTCACATCACACATGATTGTTTATGGATGCATGGACAGACAGAGATGGAGCTGATCACTGTACCCCCCCCCCCCTCTGCTGGCAGTGGGGGATAAAAAACAGTAGTGTGTTAATGTTTATGGACAACAAGGGTTTAATCTGGTGTCAGTTGCCCTGTATTGCAATCCATGTTGCAACCATAAAATATTAAAAAAGTACATATGTGAAATAATGCTGGGTAAAATCTGTTTTTATACAGAAACTTTCCTGTGATCATAATCAATGCTCTCAGGAAGTTCAGTTGTTTGTTTACAAATGAAACGGGATATTATACCTGTCAGAATGACTTGTATACCACCGAAGGGTGTATCGATCCTTTAACCGCAGTTGTCTGCATGCCTCTTCAAGCTGCTCAAACTGCTGAGCACTCAGCATAGAAACCTGCATACAAATAAAATGCTTTGGTAGTGGTTGGAAAACATTGAAGTCAAAACATCATATAGCGCTACAATCATTTGACAGAATGTCACTCACATTCAGTGACGTTTGATCATTATACAAACATCGTCTATGAAGCAAAATATATAGATTACTCATCTTTGATGCACAGTGAGAGTATAAAAGGCTTATAATCTATTTTCTATTAACAGCTTCTGATGTGAAAATAAAATGACATTACATATATGAGATTTGCATATATGAGATTAATGAAACATGATTTTCTAGGGCTACATCGGATATGCTCAATGTGGGACTAGGATTTTGTACAATCAAATTGTTACCAAATTAATTTCAAACGAAAATGTTGAAATAATATGTGAATGATACATATTTAAAACATGATAGATATGAAAACAATTAACCATTTACAGTTTATATACTGGCTTGAAATACTAGAGATTCTCAGCATCTGCAAGTTTTGATTATACCAGGTAAGCATTAATACATCTTAGGTATATCAAATACCATATTTGGGGACAGGGTTGGTAAAAACTAACTTTGAATGAAATTAAGTTCTGGATTTAAATTTACTTTTTCTTATTTTGATAAACTGTTGATTAATTAACTGTCCTTAATTTTTTTCTCTTTTTCAACTAAATTATAAATTTTAGTAATCAGATTATTATGACATTATTTCAGATTATAAATACAGAGTAATAAATAACATAAAAGCAACAACTTTTTGGGGGAAGAAAAAAAAATAAACAGTCAATTTGAGTTAAGACTGATCATTTATGCTACAAGCTACAGGGCTTTCAGGAACCTGAGGGTAAGCCTCTGTGATGCTCAAAATCTCTTATGGGGGCATGGCTTAAGAGGGCCCAGCATTGTGGGACGAGTAGATTTTAGGGTATTGAAAATAAGCTGTCACTAATCACAGTCGAGTATTGAGTATAGTTTTCTATAAACCAAGTTTAGTATATTCAGGAGCTAATACGGCTATTTTCTGAGCAACGAGGACAATACGATGGCTTAAACAGACATAAGAAATGCTTATTCAATTTCAAATCAACCCTCAAGAAGTTGAACTTCCTTGGGATGCTCCAAAATCTCATGTTCAGAATTTTGGACTGAGCATCCCAGACTCTCTACATTTTTTTAATAGACAGAAAGCCCTGAAGTATGATGTGCCTACATAATACATATATCCTCTTTTTAATGGCCCTTTACAATGAAATTGATGAAATTAATAAAATCTGTCCATATATGGATGGACAGTATATTGACCATGTGTTCCAGAGAATCTGGCCTGAAAATTAACCTTTCTTTTTGAGAACTGAAACACACAAAGGAACAGTTGTTTTTCTGTGGTTGTAATAAAATCTATATTAACAATTAGGTTTTTGCTAAAAAAAATCAAGAGATGTTCACTTTGAGCATTCTGTGAGAAAGCATGTATCATGGCCAATGGGAATATGAAACTTAAAACAGTTTAAAGGCTCATTTCAGATTATCTTTAATTTTTGTTCATTTAAATTTGTATTTAAAAGTTCCTTAGAATAATGTGAAAGAGAGACAAAATAAAGCCTATTAAAGGAATAAATAACAATTGAAAGAAAGTAAATTTTGATCATTGTCATTACTTTTTTACAGTGATTTAAATCATATCGGCCCTGTTTAAGGGTGATTCCATGAAATACCAACAAGGTGTTCAACTTACTTCATCAACAAATAGTACATCACACCGGAGTATGTTGTTACGACATTCCTTCATATGCTCATCAACAAGCAGGCGCTTCCACAGATGGTATCCATATCTTCCATCTTGTATTCCACTCCACCTATGTATTGTTGTGGCACCAAGATCAGCAAACTGACAAGAAGAGAGACCTGTTGTTGCTGTCACAGAAACCTTCTTGCCTGTACCAAATAAACAGAAAATTCAATAATAAGATGTCACCTGTGTAAAATGTCATGTAATGTAGTAACAAGGGGGTCTTCACTGAATGGACCTACAGCCAGCTCAGCTGATGATACACAATGTTAATTAGTTCCACTGGTGCTAGCAACAGCCCTTCCCACAAGTTAGAAGCCCCTCCCCCCCCCCCCCCACACACACACATACACATGCACACACAAACATACACACTCCACAGTTATGAGCCTCACTAACAGAGTAGATGCCCAACCTTAGTGGTAATTAACCCCATCCCCTTTAAAAATAAATGATGATTAAGTCTGGTTACAACATTGGCACAATGTACACTTAATTGACAATTGAAAAGCAACACAATTTACATGATGCCTAAGTAATTTGTGTTACAAGTATTACCAGAGAAATTAAACATCAGTGTCCAAGCACTGTTATAAAGTGGTCCTTATTCACAGGTGGTCTTACAAGACAGGTCAGTGATCAGTAAGGTTAAGGTTTAGGATTCATTCAAGGGTGGTCTTTTAAGGCAGATGGTCTTTACACGAGGTGGTCTTTAAGACAGGTTCCACTGTATGATATAAGACACATATACTCTGTGCAACCATGTATGTTTCATTTATGTGTCTACAATGAAAACTCTATTGCAAAATTCTCAACTTTATAAATAAATAGAGAGGTTAACATATCAATAGCACTTAAATTGCAGTTAACTTGTCATATGTTATATATATATATATAATATATATATATATATATATATATATAATATATATATATATATATATATATATAAGTAAACAGGGTTTATTTTTAACCTTTCTGGGGGCCTTATTCCTGCTCCCTCCCTCTTAAACTTTTGTTTTTAACATAAAAATGCCAACTAACAGGTCTATTATTTAATTAAACAGTGCAAAAATACCCCCCCCCCCCCTTTAAGCAAAAAGGCCCCCGGTCTTGAAACTGAAAGCTACGATAAACCCTTATTTTATTATCATAATAATATATATATATATATATATATATATATATATATATATATTTTTTTTTTTTTCAACAGACATGTAAAGTTTGTAAACATACCTTGTGACCGTAGCTTCTTCACACTTTCCCTCAAGATCCAACTTTTTCCAGTTCCAGCTTGACCCAGTATACATAGGTTGTGGCCATCTTTGATTCTTTCCCAGGCGTTCTCCTGCCCTTTCTTCATCGTTGATGTCGACATTTTCTAGATCTACTAGACGCTGAACGTGACGCTAGATCTTTAAACTTTGTATCACGTGCCTGGACCAAAATATAGCCACAACGTCCATGTGGCTTTGTTTACAACACGCCAGAGCACGGCATTTATTCAGCCCGAGATTGCATTTCCGTACTTCCGGTACGGTTATCGGTAAACATAGCCCAAAATTAGCCTAACGTCAGTATTAGTCGGTAATTATTGAAGGTGAATCTTAATGTGATATACATTTATCATTCAATTAAAATTTGTCCCTCAAATTTGTCTATTTAATAAAAGTTTCATTGGTGAAAAGGGGGGATTCCCGACCTGACCCCTGGTGTCGAGACTATACAAGATGTCAGCCTGCATACCTTGTGCTATAATTTCATCCGAGAGAACGGGTTCCAAGAAGTCATGTTAAAAGACTCTGTTTTTCAATTAGATAATCATATATATCAGATGAAAGACAACTCAAAGTAGGGAAAAATTAGTTTTATTAGTGCTAAGAAATCCTTGAACAGCAGGGAAGGGAGGGACGCTGTCGTACTTCTATTATCGCCCATAGGCTGTGTTTATCATGTCAAGTGCCTGTGGGCGTGCAGCTATCATTGTAAAAAATGTTACTAATGTGACATCTTTCATTTTTAAATGCATAACTTTAATATTTTTGTGTTCAAGAGTAAAAGGTTAGAGACCTTAATTATTCAGAATACATTTACAATCCTCTCATAAGTTTTTATTTATACCAAAAATCATATTTATTACAACAGTAACAGTTATTGCAATATTGAAGGCAAATAGTTCGTCCCATCTTTAATGTTAAAACTGGCATTTTTCTTTATAATTTTGTGTTGTGGGATTTTCATTTTTCTTACCAAGCTGAGCAAACTTTATCTCACTATTTATATCAGTAAAATACAACATTGAATAAATACGGTGTTAAATTATCCCCATTATTCACTGGAAGCGAGTAGTTAAAATTTCACAGCAAATATAAAATACTATCGTTGTAACTGAAATGCAATTCTAACAGGTAATTAAATGTTTCACTAAAAATGTCCGGAGAACTTACTCAAACGGCTATAGTGAATGTGATCTTGCGTGAAAATATGTTGTCTTATAAAATCTCATTTTTAGAACATACATTGCTATAGCCTATTACTTGCTCATCTATACATTTTTTAAAATCATTGTCATACAAGGTATCTTCTTCCCTTTGTTCATTTAGTAATTTAGAAAAATGCATTTTCCACAAATTAAGTAATTTGTCTAGTTCTTTATATAATCTACCTCCATGTTTAATCGCATGATAACTAACGTAATCTTTTTTATTTCTACTTCTAATAAATCTCAAAAAATGTTCAGAATCAATATCACTCTTATCACAATTATTATTTAATTCAATTTCCATATTCTCTTCAGCTGCATTTTTAAGGCCTTTAGCAAGCTACCTTTTGGTTACTTTTATCTGAATCTCCCACATTCTATCCAGATCGCACATACGTTTACGTTTTTGTAATTAAGGCAAAAAAAATAAAAGGTATGGTTCTCAGGCACCGCCCGCATCAATTTTAAACCCCCGCATCAAAATTTTTTATTTTGATTTTCAATAGAAACTCACCAATTTCGAGCCGCAGCCGCTCAGACATTTCTTTCAAGAAGAAAAAATCATACAATTTCCTTTGTTTTGTAGTTTTGTTACTTGTTTAGCAAAATAAATCTATTATTTTAATGCTTTTCCCTTTTCATTTGACATTTTTATCGAAACATACAAAAAAATTAAAAATAAAAATAAAAAACCGCCCGCCCGCATTGATTTCTTAAAAAAAGTGCCTGAGAACCATACCTTTTTTATGCCCCCGCCACAAAGTGGCCGGGGCATATAGTTTTACCCATGTCCGTCATTCCGTCATTCCGAAATCAAACAGTTGTACGGACTTTTTTTCGCAATGCCTGCAGATATTGGCCTGATTTTTGGTGTGTGGGCAGATAATGACCAGTTACAGATCGAGTTCGCGTTTCGTCCCGATTGACCTACTTTTGGGCGTTTTACGGCTCCTAAACTTAGAAAATTTCATGAAAAATATAAATTTTCATGACAAATACACATGTACGGACTTTTTTCGCAATGCCTGCAGATATTGGCCTGATTTTTGGTGTGTGGACAGATAATGACCAGTTACAGATCGAGTTCGCGTTTTGTCCCGGTTGACCTACTTTTGAGCGTTTTACGGCTCCTAAACTTAAAAAATTCATGAAAAATAGAAATTTTCATGACAAATACACATGTACGGATTTTTTTTCACAATGCCTGCAGATATTGGCCTGATTTTTGGTGTGTGGACAGATAATGACCAGTTACAGATCTAGTTTGCGTTTCGTCCCGGTTGACCTACTTTTGACCTTTTTACGGCTCCTAAACTTAGAAAAATTCATGAAAAATAGAAATTTTCATGACAAATACACATGTACAGTTGTTTTTAGCCCTCAGCTCATAGGCTGATGGGCTATTGTCGTCACCCAAGGTGTCCGTCTGTCCATCTGTCTGTCCGGTGTATGTCCGTCCGTCCGTCCGTTCCGTGTCTGTTAACTTTTACCTTGTGAGCGGGATATCTCTAAAAGGATTCACCGTTGGAATGTTATTTCATCAGTGAAGATGTATATCGATAAAATCTCGGTCAAGTTCGAAGATGGGTGACCTTGACCCATTTTTTTACATTTTAGAGCTGATTATAGAAAAACAATCAGAAGTTTATATCTCAGGAACCATTGTGTGGATTTTAACAAAACTTACTATGATCATTGGGACTGATGGTCTGTATGTGCTGCACAATTTTGGTGTCGCCACCTGCAATTTCTTATTTCTTAATGAAATTTTATCTGATTTTTCAATTTTGGCCTTTTGTGCAGGATATCTCCAGAGGTATTCAACACAGGAACTTCATTTCTTCAGTGTTATTGCATTATATTTACAAAATCTTGGTCAAGTTCAAGATGGGTGATCTTGACCTACTTTTCAAGCTCACAGAGCTTAGTATAGGAAAAAACTTAGGAGCTTATTTCTCAGGAAGCTTTTGGTGGATTGTTATGAAACATGGTATATACCTCTCCAATTTAAATTTATAAATAATTATCAACTTTTGCTAATATTCTAGTTTCGCAATGCAATGCTTACAGATACTGGCCTAATGTTTGGTCTGTGGGCGCATAATGACCACTTACAGATCGAGTTCGCGTTTCGTCCCAGTTAACCTGTGTTTCACCATATGACAGATCCTGAACATAGAAAATTTCATGAAAGACAGAAATTTTCATGAAAAATGCACATATATGGACTTTTTTTCACAATGCCTGCAGATACTGGCCTGATTTTGGTGTGTTGCTTGATAATGACCCTTTACAGATCAAGTTTGCATTTTGCCCTTGTTGACCTACTTTTAACCATACAACACTTCCTGAACTTAAAAAATTTTACAAAATTTAACAAATGTTTCTAATTTGCCCCAGGCGGGGGCATTCGTGTCGTTCCGACACATCTAGTTTATTTTGGCCTTATGCAGCTTTTGTAGATTTTCATTCCAGAACGGCTTTTTATAATGACAAAATTTTTATTTTGGGACTGCTTTACAGGCTGCTACTTGAATACATGAGATAAGTTTCTCAGCATATTTCATCAACAGTTTCATTGTATTTCTTAACAATTCGGTTTATTAATCTCCTCAGCAAGAACTGAATTATAAATGGCAAATTTGCGCATTCCATCAATAATTTCATCTTCCTTTATTTGCAATTATTGGAATTTTATAGTCAGATCGGGTCTCTACTGCCAAATGATCAGATGTATTCAACGTACACTCGGTTAGTACGGACACTTTTGTAACACATCTTACATTGGCACGGGGACACCAACGTGTCTGCAGTGCTGCATAAAAATTGGTGAACGATGGCTCGGAGCACATGTACTGCCTTAAATCACATATCCCCCCGCCCCCTTCTCTAAATTCTGAATAGTATTTTAGTGTAAGCTTCCAGTAATGATAAATATAAACTAAACTTATTTCACAAGGATTGTTCAACCAACTATAATAACTACGAGGCGTTCTCCATTTTCCATATGGTAGTTTTGGTAATGTAAGTTTTTTCTTAAAGTTTTTATTAAAAAAGAATATACACGGACATTGCGCTCCGCTGAGGGGGATACCCTGTAACATAAATATAACTCTAGACAATAGGGGGAAATGTAAACCAAGAGACACAAAATCGTGTGCAGCACTTGCATGCGCCCCGAATAATATATTTAAACTTAAATTACATGATTCACAAGAGTGTTTAAGACATCACCTAAGAAGGCTTTAAGTTTACATTATGGTCGCAATTCTACATCGTTATATAGAAACTGTAAACTATACAATAATTTTATATTTCTAATTCAACACAAACTTTTTTGCCTTCCTCCTATATATGTGAAAATATATGACTGCGTGTAAAAAAAGGAAATGCAAGAACAAATAGAAGTAGGTGGCATCCCCAGACTTATGCGAGTTAGAAGCTTCAGAAATTGGCTACTATGCGATTTCAAGAAATGTTGAATATTTTTTCTAAAACTGAACCAGGATATTTAAAGCTAATCCATGTAAGGATTGTTTTGAAAATGGTTTTTGTTTTTTTTCAATTGGTCCAGTTATATTGAAATGGATCTGACAGAAATTTTCGATTTCAGTTTTGTGATCAGATGCAAAATATAGAATGACCAGGAAAAACTGTAAAATGCTTGATATATTTATTAATTTCAAAATTACTGTTGAACTTGCATTATTTTTCTTTTCATTTGGTGTCAGCAATTTCTATCAAAGCATATACTAGTTCCAAGATCAATATGTTAAGTAAATACAAGATAATCAGTGATACCCTTATAAGGAATTCATTTAATAAAAAAATGTTAAAACTGAATTGGTCTATAACCCAAAGTGGGCCATTCATTGCAAAATTTGGTAAATATTATGAGTACAGGGTTGTCTTGATTTTATTTAAACTTCGTTTATCGATCCATCTCAGAATGTTGGAATGGACGTAAGCTGTGAAGAAATTTCAATTTGCCAATCTCAATTGTCAATAACTTAAAATGTAGTACAAATATAAAAAAAGCAAATTAGTGGAATTTATGTCCTCCGCTTCCTCCTCTGTTGCCCCCCCCCCCCTTGCCTTCTCAATATGTTTCAGTTTTCATTGTCCCCTGAAGATGTCTCCACATGCCACATGAATTGGGAACAAAGGGGGTTTTTGTTTGTTTTGGAGCTGGTGATAATACTTTTTCAGACAGACACACCAAAACTAATCCTGACCAAGGAATGAAGACGAAAAATATTTAGGAAAGTTATTGCACTGAAACGAAAACCTGACGGACGTTCAGACAAACCTTTATCCTTTTTTTTGATAGTGAGAGGTTAAAAATCACTTAGAAAACTAAATTTTCCGTTACATTATGATGTCAGTTTGTGATGATTCGGCGCCAAATTCGTGGAAGTAGGAAGTGGGCTTTATGAACGTGACTCTGTCTTGAGAGGTTCTTGTTGTAGTCGTATTGTAGTCATGTTGAAGTCGTAGTCCTTCGTGAGCATTCGTGACATTGTTTTGCATCACGAATGAACACGAATTATGAAGACTCTTATACGACTTACCGAGAAACTGTTACGAGACAGCTATGACTTGTGACGACAAAGCTTAATTTTTGAACATTTCAAAAAACGGCGCCACGAATTCTGAGGGCTCAAGATCTCGCTACGAATATTGCCGAATGTTCAAGACATCATCTACGACACCTCCACGACGGCCCTACGAATTGGAATAATGTCAGTTGGTGGCGATTCGGCGTCAAATTCGCGAAAGTGGGAACGGAGCGTTTATCAATCATGTATATTGGCCTGAGTTCCCTGAAAATTACCATTCAATGCTGTGGCAACATAATCCCCTGGGTGAATTTTAACGAAGCGGTAAGCATTAGGGTGATCTACTTCAGCAAAGGACTCGTCGTGGTCACGACTACATATTCCTTTCAGTCATTCAGCAAGGCACAGCCAGTCTCGATCATGATACAGGACAAGCAAAGAACGAACTTTCCGTGACTAGATTTATAGCGTCTTGAACTGACTGATATTTGAAGGGATCTTTATACGCAAAGTCAATAAGCGCCTCCCCAGGTGGTCTACTACAGTCGTGAATAATACGAAGCTTTGAAGACCTTTTTTCACAATGTGATATTGGTCTTATCCAACTCTTCTATTATTTTATGCTTCAACATGATTTACAAAAGAGGGCGCAGTTGCGGATTTATAATTATCAAACTCGACTGCTTTGTTAACATCAATGGGCTGGTCGAGGATATGAAACCTAAGCGTAGCCATTCAAAATAAAAAGTCTGTCAGGGTCATGATTTGGGAACATTTGCTCCGCAGCTGCTAACTTTAACGATCCCTTAGTATGTCATATTTTTATGCAGAAAATCGTTTCTGCAGCAGCCCCCTTACTGTCATCATTTCATGCAGAAATTTACACGAATCACCAAAAAGGGCAGTTTCCATTCGGAATTTTAAACAATCTGCACTCGGGTTTTCTTTGTTTTTGTGCAATACTTGGGCATCTGGAGCTACCTGAACGATTCTGAACTGTCGGCTTACGATGACTGTATCTAGACTGTCCGAGTAATTGCAATTCCATGTTCGCTGTATACATGTATTGTCATATTTTTTACAGAAAAAAGCTTCTGTAGCAGCCCCCTTACTGTCATCATTTACATGCAGAAATTTACACGAATCACCAAAAGGGCAGTTTTGTAAAATCTATGAGCGCATGTAAACTATATACGTTCGAATTATAGAAAATCCCCCCCCCCGCATATACAATCACGTTCAATATTTCCTTTGGCACCCTTTACCCGCGTCCGCAAAAACCGGTCTCACACCGATTTGTACAGACGATGTAACGATGCAGGCGGATCCAGAGGGGGGAACAGGGGGCACTCCCCCCCCTTTAGCGTTCGTAATTTTATTACTTAATTAACTTTTTTTTTGCTGTCTTGCATATTTCATACGGCCTTTCATCTGAATTACACTATGGTTGTTACCAGAGATAATTTTTATATCAAACGGACCCCTTCCTTATTCTCTCGCAGTATCCCCGCTCTTTTGTTCAAGAGGACCCAAGCAATACAAGTGACTGGAATCGCCCCTTGGTCAATCGACGGTCAGACGTAAGGCTGCTGTTACGATCCATAATGTAATAACCGGCCCATATT
Organism: Sipunculus nudus; assembly: GCA_026874595.1. Taxonomy (NCBI): domain Eukaryota; kingdom Metazoa; phylum Annelida; class Sipuncula; order Golfingiida; family Sipunculidae; genus Sipunculus; species Sipunculus nudus. Next base: position 62,212,203 of record CM049315.1, on the reverse strand, counting down.
GTAATCACGGCCCATAATGTAATAAACACGACCCATATTGGAATAACGGCCCATATTGTAATAAAAAAACGGCCCATATTGTAATAAACATACCCGGATTATATTGGAATAAAATTACAAGTGGGTAAAACGGTCCATATTGTAATAAAATCGCAGGTGGGTAAAACGGCCAATAATTTTTATGATTTTAATTTAATGCAAATTAACTTAGACAATTCAAATATTGACTTCTTGTGACACGAATGTTTAAGTGAACATACAGGTATGAACAACCACTGGATTTACAGAATCACTATCTGTTTAAATGAACAAAAAGGCCGATGACCATGCAGATATGAGCGAAATACGGCCATGAGTGATGGTTTTTTCCTTTTGTTGAATTAGTGTTTTAATGGGATGATAAAGTATTTGAACAGGATAACCAGTACTTTTTTCAAAATTAATATATATTTATGGTTGTAATTTATTGGCGTCTGTATAAAACCCAACAAAAACACGTATTGAATGTTATTTTGGTTTGCTAAAAGCACCCCCATATTTCTCCTGGGTACATTTCTTGGGCCTGAGTCCTAAAGGCTTATATACATATATATGTGTGTGTGTGTAACACATCTTCCAACTATGTTATATATTTTGCAACCCGTCCCCAATCAAAATGCTGTTCCAGCACCTATGATTAAGGATAGCTCTATAAATATGATCCAAAATAAACACCAGTTGCAAATATATTACCTGTCAATATAACTCTGACCCACAGTAAGTTTCGGCTAATCAGCCGTATGAGTTAGCTCAAACTGTGACAGAATCGAGCGATAATGGGTGATAGGTACAGTAAGAGCTTGGAAATAAGGTCAAGGTAAAAATAAATATTAGGTGCAAATCTGTCACTTGTGACTAATATTGCAGCCGAAGGTCAGACTAAGAAAGCCCAACAAAATATTTAGCCCCAAATATTGATAAAGAAATAAACTCATCAACCACTAGAAGCGTGCCCTCCTTACAGAAGGAGGCTTAATAAATGAAGTTTAGGAGAACTGTTATCATGTTGTTCTCAAAAATAAAAGTAGAAACGTATTAAAATTTAGAAAATGGAGCAGTTCACGTTCTTCAAGATAATTATGCATACCAAATTAAGGGCAATCCATTTGTTTTATTACGAGGAATCTTAAGATGCATATATTTGTCTTTGTTCAGTAGCCCAGAGAACAAGTCATAGTAAGATGCAATAATGTTCTTAGACTGAAAAAGACCAATGTTGTTCAGTTTCATTACAATATTGGCACTTTGAAATTACAACAGTATGGGCATTTTTATTGCAATATTAATAGGCCGTTATTACAATATGGGATGGTTCTTACATAATGGGTCGTTGTTACGACCATAAACAGGATATTATAATCTGTATATCACCTTTGCTGTAATAAGCATGGTGTGATTAAAAGGGGCAAAAAGGCCAATATTGTAAAAAAATGAAGTTTAGAAGACCTTCCTGTGACTCGAATGTTTACGTAAATATACATTTCATTTATGAAAAGCACTGGATTTCCATTATGACTGCATCTGTTATACTAATGAGGAACCAATATGGCTGCCATTTTAGGTGTTCTCAAACGACATATCGCATGTTAGACCTGCGATTCACTCATGAGCTTAAACATGTGTTATTACAATATGGGCCGTTTTTCCCACTTCCTGTTTTTATTACAATATGGATAGGCTATCATTATTACAATATGGGTCGTCTTTATAACAATATGGGTCGTTATTACAATATGGGCCGTTTTTTTTTTTATTACAATATGGGCCGTTATTACAATATGGGCCAGTTTAATTTAATTATGGGCCAGTTATTATATTATGGGTCGTAACAGCTGTACTTACCACTTACCTTTCCAAGTAGTGTTGTTAAAGAATTGTTCACTCAACATTTCAGTGTTGTGTCTCTCTATTGTCCACTCTCCCTATACTTTTTATACAACAGCAACTTTCCCTGCCGCTTTGCTTCAAGCATATAAAGAGGGTCATCCAATACATGTATTCAGGGATATTATAATCCTGAGAATTCTTTTTTGGTATTGTTTTAGTCATAATGATCACTATTTACAATGTATTTTTTCTCCCATTTGAAAACTGTACATGTAATGAACACATGATTCGGTTAGTACGTTTGTTCCAAAGCATTCTGGAGATCGAGGGTCATATATTGAACTAATTAAACAATCAAATACAGATGAAGATGAGATGATCAAACGTTCTTGAAAAAAACTGTCATACAATAATATTATTATACAATTAAAAATAATATGCTGTTTTGTGACTTCTGTGACCTATGTATGACCTTCATACTGAAACAAGAGCGAAACTGTAGTTATCCACACAGTTTTATTTTCCCCTTTGTGTAACGACGAGGCCCAATATTTACAACCTAGGCGAGATTTTAATAAGTTGGAGGGGATTATGTGAGCAAAATTTGGGTCCATTTAAATCGAAATGGCACCTGTACGGAAATTCATCTTTATTCGTGTGGTTTGTTGTATGCATATAATATTAAGGTTAAACCGCAAGATAAAAGATTATGTAAGTTTCTGTAGAGTGTATTATGAAGGGTGTACATACGAACGGACAAAGCTGTAACATGAATGGAAAAACTAACTGGTCTCTCAACAATTTTATATATGTTTATAGCGGGGTCGAAAAGTATTACAGACCGCTGAGTCATACTTGAAGCTCCCCTCCATGACTTGCATGCAGTCTTTACATATTTTGTCAAAGGATATCTGACTGTGATCTTCCATATAAGGCCGCTAACATTCACAGATTTAAGATGTATATTTTTATGTTTTTCCCTGGTTTGTAATTTGTTTGCTCTGTCTATATCAGCATCCTTTTTTTTGTTACAGATGTATGGCCTTCATAATGAAACAATAAAAGCGAAACTGCCGTTATCCACACATTTTTTTATTTATCTCTTGTGTCACGTCGAGGCACGATATTTAGACGAGAATTAATTTAGTTTGATGGGGATTAAATGAACATAATTGGAGTCCAATTAAATAAAAAAAGGCACCTTTACGGAAATTCATCTTTGTTCAATGGCAAATGTAACAGTTGTATGTGTTTGCATGTATTATGCCAAGTCATTTCACATAAATTGCAAAGTTCTCAGATATACTCCTGCAAGCTTCCATCAGCATCATATAGCCATCAGCATCATATAAATGTGGATTATTTGTCGGCTATGTGATCGTCAACTATATTGAATTGCCTGGGCAAGCTGAACTCTTTTCCCCACTTTCTGTAGCTAAACCAGAAAAGACTATACTTTAGGTTTTACATTAAAATTAACAGCTTTTTTGAGAAAGTTAACCCAAATGAACATAAATTTAATTTGATGTTTTAAATGGTATTATAGAAACTTACAAATTTAGTCAATAGCAACATATTATAACTGAAATACCTGAAACCTTCAGCGCAAAAATTCATGTTATATAAACGATGATGACAATGCGTTAGAGTTTTATAAAATGCCCCGCCCCTAAAAAAATGTTGCCGTCGGTGTTATGCATAATAATGAGGCTAAAAAAGTCTTTCTGAAACTTTGAACTTAAAAAATGCATGAGCGCAAATCGGCAACATATAGATGTATATATTCCCATGTATGGACACAGAAAACACGAATGTTTAATGCAATTCATTGTATAATATTTAGCTCGCCTATATTATAGAAACACGTAACATAATTGGTAATGTCAAATTTTGTTCTGTGAGATGATATCGCAAATTCAGGGATTTACTTTTATCTAAGAGACAAGTGCAGACATCAAAATGATTTGTCGTGAACAGCCTATGGCTAAAAAATCGGTAATTAATTACTCATATGTATTTAATAATCCATCAATTAATGCACGAGGAAGACTAAGCTACAATTCCCAAGAAGTAAAAAGAAGGTGATAACCTTGGAATGTGGTAGGTACCTATTGTTACAGATGTCTGTTACATGTGTTGTTGACACTTGATTCGTGTTGCGCGGGCGTGGCTCGTTGCTGTAGCAACCTCGCCTGGCCGGGTGTTGCAGGCTCATGTTATCCGCATTTGTTGAACTCTGACGTGTAGAAACACAGCGCTCATGCTGATCTGGAACTTTCTGGCTGGTCGCGCTCTATGAGCGCGTGTCTTGTAATGTTCTTTGGGCGTTTGTATTATGTATTGTTGGGTTCTTTCGATTGTTCTTGAAATAGAAGTTTCTAGAATTTTCGGATGAAAAGTTATAAATAGGGGCTGTGTTTTAGAGCCGAGAGAAAAATATTCCAGCGGACACGGAAGAGTCTGAGTCAGTTTTTGACCTATCCAATAACTGAAGTAGTGTCAGGGATTCTATGAACTCTATGCAGATTTAGTGCGGCCTGTCTACAGTTTGCTTTTTGGGATTATTACGAGAACTTCACTTTTGGATTTCAACAGATTGATTTTGTGATTGAATTTGACTATTATTCTCTGAGAAGATTTATGTGCACTGGTCATCTGTATTATATGCTTTAAAGGACTTATTGAGTTGTTACAGTGGTGGTATCAAGGTACTGTACACTTTATTTATTAACTGTATTGTAACTGTATTGATTTACTGTTATACTGTGAATTTTTATTGATTTAGTGTATTGTAATGTTAGAGTTGTTTTAAGAATAAATTATAATTATTTGTTGACAAAAAATCACTGACTTCTTTATTCATTCTTTTAGACATTTCAGGCTGCCTAGTGTTACAGAATCTGATTTTTTATCTCCATAAAAAAATTTATGCTCGTCACGACTACGTTATCTGTGGTTATTAGGTTCCGTAACACTATATAAATATATATATATATATATATATATATATATATATATATATATATATATATATATATATAACGGTCATATGGAGGAGGGGGCTCTAATCTCAAGGGGTAGTTTGCTATCGGTTGGGACACGGATATCGAGAATATCTCAGTTAAGTTCATTTGTCATTAAAATCAACTTTATAGATTCCTACAGCCAAGGATGTGGGTGACATGCATAAGGAAAGTAAAATTATTATGGAATTTCACCAAACACATCATTTTCCTTATTGCTATATAAAAACTTATGAGAATTAAAATGTATTATCTACCTTATTGAATGATGTCGCCAAACTCATATGTCAGCTATACAATCTTATATCAGTATACAAGGTCTGGTTTGTAATAATTTCTTTTTCAGCATTCCTCTTTGTTTGCACTTCAAGTTCTGAATTTAAATGGGGAGTCTGCATATTAGGGTCCAAGCTAAAGCTTTCCTAACTTTAAAGAATTAATGTTTTGTAAATGAAATTTACGGCACTAAAACGGTGCTTATCGCGATAAATATTACAGGTCTTGGACTTGAAACCTTTAGTCTATCCTGCTGTCGATTCTTGAATTAGTCAAGAAATAGTTTCCCATTAAATATTTTTAAAAACCCACAGAAGATCATACATGCTTCAGCTAAATAATGGAGGGCCAAGTGCATGTCAGTCTGGTTGAGACTATACTAGTTGATTCCGAGATCCATCTGTCTGAGCTGTGTAGCCGTATTCCTATCTTACCCAGAGACATTTCTTCCAATTTACTGAGTTTCTCTCTCTCTCAAAAGAGATTTTTCTATGTGCTGGTGGCACAGTGCCACTATACTTTTGTAAAAGCTTTTGAAGAGGTTGAAGCATATTGGTGATCTGACAGATACATTACCCGTATATCATGAAAAAATAGAAAGTAGTTAAATACCACTGATTCCTGCTGTGTTTATCATAAAATATGTGTATCACGGTAAACCAATTCCGTGGTTGGCGCCGAAAAAAATTACCATGAGCCTCGTTTGGGATAGAGAAATCTCATGGTGGTGATTAGGATCGTCTTCAATATTTATAGGATTGTTTCCTGTGTATCACCCTATTTTTCTATAAAATTTGTACTGAAGATGCTGATATAGACAGAGCAATCAAATAACAAACCAGGGAAGTAAGCCATAGAAATATACATCCTAAGTCTGTGAATGGTACATATGCCACATATGGAAGTCCACAGTTAGATATCCTTTGACAAAATATGTAAAAGTCATGGGGGGGGGGGGGGGAAGGGGGGCTTCAAGTATGACTCAGCTGTCTGTAATGCATTTCGACCCAGCCATAATAATCAGGTGCGGATCCAGGATTTTTCAACACGGGGGGGGGGGGGGGGGGGGCTAGAATCAGAAACTGGTTTTAATTTGTTACAGATAAAGTGAAAATTATAATATATATATATATATATATATATATATAATATTTAGAAGGGTAAAAATATGGGCAATGTTTGGACGAAACGTAAATGTAGATTCAGAAGTTAAAATTTTCATATTATGATTATTGGTAACTTTATTTGAAAATATATTTCGGAAGTATTTGCAAACTCGCTCATCCGTTGTATACTCCTGTACAATGCTTGACAGGCAGGAAATACTAAATAAATTACAAAAAGCATAACAGCTAAATAATTTGGCGCAATATATAATAAAGAAGCAACATTTACTTGATAAAGATAACCTCCAGTATGTGTTATAAATGCAGGCTTGATGAAATATATAAATCTGTAAAAACACGCATGCATGTATATAACTTATGACAGCTGCTCTTTAGTTGGGTAAAATTACACAAATACTAGTGCATACACATGAACAAAAAAAAAACTTCATCGTGATCCTCATGTACGAAAAGACTTTTTTTTTGCAAATTTGCATATAACTTCATAGTTCTTTCATATTTTGAGAACTTGAGTTGGGGGAGCGGGAGCAGTTATATGCCCAACCCCATATAGCCTTTATATGCCCTTTCAATTATCATTTGTGTTCATATCAAAGGAGTGAAAAATTAGAACCGATCACATGCACGCAAGGACGCATCTATAAGCATTCCTCTATCTTATCAAAACCAAGTTTACCCATTCATAAAATAAATGCAAACGTTAACATTCAAAAGTAATAAGCAACATTGAATTATGTAAATATTAATGTGAGGCAAACCGCTGAATTTCAAGTTGATTTTACTCATCCGAGATTATTTTGAATAACCAGTAGCTTGAATTACTCTTCCCTGTGTGCGGCTACTATATTAAAGAGCTTATCAGCTTACGGTTAGTTTGATCCCTGCGTGTACCTCTTGATTTATTATACAGCATTTGTTATCCAGTATATATTTATGCACCATCGATAACTGCATTGCTGATTGATAAGAAATATTCATAAATTAATGCTGTGGGTATAATATTTAATTTCACTGTCACATTTTGAAAAGTTGTTCTTTTCACCATATACGTCCAACAAAGTGTTCGACTACGAAAATTCAAACGATATATATACAGCCCAATCTTAGTCATGAGTCATTTACATGTTATTAATGACGAGCCAGCACGTTTTCAGAGCTTAATTCTTCAATCATAAAAAAACATGCATATGCATACACTGTTTACTGTGTTTTAACAGAACGATAATACAATATCATTCAGTTCAAATAGATCAAGAGTGCATGTATTTCCCAAAACAAGGCCAACTGAAAAAATGTCGTTCAAGATGTAGAAGCCTTAAGAAGCTGCTACATTCTACATGAACGGCGTAGAATTAATTTGGATAGAAATGTTAATACACTCTACAAAAAAACTTACATATTCTTTTGTTATGCACGTCCCTTAATATTATATGCAAAACACATATGTAACCAAAAAGCATATTATTTTTATAATGTATAGCAGCTGTTTTCCAGAACGTTTAATCGTCTCATCTTAATCTATACCTGAGTGTTTAATTAGTTTAATTTTACACCCTCGATCTGCAGAATACGTACTATCCAAATCGAGTGATCGGTATATTTACTTTTTTCAAATGGGAGAAAAACACATTGAAAATGGTGAATAATTTGACTTAAACAATACCAAAAATACATGTATACATGTAAACAATATCCCTGAATACATGTATTGGATTACTCTCTTTGTCAAATGTAAAGTTAATTGAGATATTTTTGCTATTATCGCATTATTTTTGCAGCCATTTTGTTTTATGCTAATTAGCAAAAATTGCCCAAGGCTGATAGAGGGCGAACCAACATATTTTTCACACCCGATATGTGGGCAAACAAAATCCACAAGGAAAAAAACTTAAAACCATAAATCAAGATTGAGTCCAGTGGCGACCGGACTAATGCTTTTAAATGTCTAAATTATAGTTAATAAATGTGTGAAGATTACGTTACTGTGATTTAAATTGTTTGGTGTTCATATTTCTTAACCATATTCATTGTGAGATAGGGGGAGCCTCATGTGAATTCAGGTATTAATATGTTGAACACATCTTTCAATTAAGTAGTTTTTATAAACAAAATGTTTCAGGATTTCATATATATATATATATATATATATATATATAAATATATCTATATATATATATATATATATATTGCCTTTGCAGCTAAATAATTATGGATACAAAGTTGAGTTATTTTAACAACATTTCCATTTGTAGATTCTTAAAATCATTATATGCCATGTATCTAATTTAACAATCCTGCTGAGTGAGATACAGACAGTTCAATAAACATTTCTATGAATTTACCAATTAAAGATTTTAAATTATTTTAAGATTTAAATGTCCATTTATCTAAGATTTTCCTTTACAAATGCCACTATTTAAGGTCACAAAGGAGACTGAACATATGGTCTTATAATTTTTATATAAAAAAAATACTCGGTCCTTTTTATAGAGATGCTTATCGAAATACGTTAAAAAATCATACCCCAATAGAAGTTGTGCCCCTCTATAGCAAAATCCTGGATTCGCCACTGATAAATGTTTAGGCGCCATGGGACTTACATTGACTCGATTTTTAACGGACGGCGGAAGTTGGAAGCAGGTGCGGATGCGGAAGGTAAACCCCGACAGGTCTTACCGGACCTGTAAGTCAGCACTCTGCCCAAACACTTGGAGGCGCGGGATGTACATACTGGTTTCTTGATGGTCTTACCGGACCTGGAAGCCGCACTCTGCCCAAACACTTGGAGGCGCGGGATGTACATACTGGTTTCTTGATGGTCTTACCGGACCTGGAAGCCGCACTCTGCCCAAACACTTGGAGGCGCGGGATGTACATACTGGTTTCTTGATGGTCTTACCGGACCTGTAAGCCGCACTCTGCCCAAACACCTGGAGGCACGGGATGTTCATACTGGTTTCTTGATAGTCTTACCGGACTTGTAAGCCGCACTCTGCCAAAACACTTGGAGGCGCGGGATGTACATACTGGTTTCTTGATGGTCTTACCGGACCTGTAAGCCGCACTCTGCCCAAACACCTGGAGGCGCGGGATGTCCATACTGGTATCTTGAAGGTCTTACCGGACCTGTAAGCCGCACTCTGCCCAAACACCTGGAGGCGCGGGATGTCCATACTGGTATCTTGATGGTCTTACCGGACCTGTAAGCCGCACTCTGCCCAACACCTGGAGGCGCGGAATGTCCATACAGGTATCTTGATGGTCTTACCGGACCTGTAAGCCGCACTCTGCCCAAACACCTGGAGGCACGGGATGTCCATACTGGTATCTTGATGGTCTTACCGGACCTGTGAGCCGCACTCTGCCCAAACACCTGGAGACGCGGGATATCATACTGGTATCTTGATGGTCTTACCGGACCTGTAAGCCGCACTCTGCCCAAACACCTGGAGGCGCGGGATGTTCATACTGGTTTCTTGATGGTCTTACCGGACCTGTAAGCCGCACTCTGCCCAAACACCTGGAGGCGCGGGATGTCCATACAAGTTTCTTGATGTATTTTTTTAATCGCTGTTATGACATTATAACGTCATGAAAACGTGACCTGATCAGAGTAACTGCAGAAAATATTTTGTATCTTGAGTAAACAGATAACAAAGGGGAATTTTTTGTCAAGATTTTCGTATATTCTCTTATGGGGCAGTTTTTTCCATGATTTAATAAATATTCTGAAGGAGTGAAGCATCCATTTATATTTACTGGAGTCACTTATACTTTCTAATCCGCGAGAAAACTCCTTTTAAAAAAGATTTGAACAGAATGATGTTTTAACAAAATGACTTTCAGAACTTCTCGGAATATCTTATATGTTTTTAATTATAAATTACTTATCTATGCTAATTTACATTTGACAGGATTGTTCGAGGGATTAGCAGACAGCGAAGGCGATGTTGAAATGACTCCTGGACCAAACGAGTGTGAGTATTTTTGCTTAAATGTGTAAATTATGTTTTTAGAATAGGCCATCTCTCGTTTGTTGTTATCTCCACCTGAGAGTAACCTGATTAGCGCAAGGTCATCGAAAAAAAACCCAAAAAAATGTATTCCTCTTATCTTGATTTAAAATGGTCCTATCCACAGAAACTATTGTCATTTTATTCGTCTATGCATTCTCCATTCAAAGGTCTGGTCACCTGCTATCCAGGTTCCGTCAGGCTGTCAGTATGTCCGTTCGTTCGTCCGCAACATTTTAATAAGAACATAACTACAAAAATGTTTTATTTGTTTCTGCTATCCTAGAAGATTGCCGATTCATATGACTGTTTCCACATGTTTCCCTGTCTGTCTGTCTGTCTCTCTGTCTGTCTGTCTTTATTCAACTTCCGGCATGCGCTCGACCTGTGGTCGTCTCGTTTTATTTGTTTTGACGAGATCCCAAATGCAATAATTATCTTCAGACCAATTGTGATATTATAAAGAAAATTTGCATTTTTTGCATTGATGTCCATTATTTTAATAAAAACAGCATATTCACTATAATCATCGTATACATCTGTCATTCACAGAACAGGTTAGTTGGCATTAACAGTGTTTAGTTCAGCTGACTAAAAGTCAACTGAGGTATAGTAATGGCGCTTTGTCGGTCATCTGTCGAAAGAAATGGTCTGGTTCTGTTGCTCTTATAAAAAGGTAAGAATAAACACCAGAAAGCACAAGTTGGGATAATTTTAATTTTTATGTTGTCATAAGAATTCTGGTGACCCATGTTTTCATATAAATTTTAATTTTATAGTATTTTTGGAACTTATAAGTGACAATTATATGTCAGTTATTTCAACATGTTTTGCAATTATTTGAAAACATCATTGAATATTTCATCTGCATTATGTAATGGACCTGTAAAGGTCTTCATTTAGGAAGTTAGGACGCAGCTATGCCCCAGCTTCCAATATGACTTCCAGGCACATGCTCCCATTGTTACGGAACCTAATATAAACAGATCACGTATGCGTGATTAACAAAAATTCTGTAACGGAGATAAAAAAAATCAGATTCTGGAAAACTAGGCAGCCGGAAATGTCTAGGGGATTGAATAAAGAAGTCAGTGTTTTTTGTTAACGAATAACTATAATTTATTCTTAAAACAACCCTAACAATACAGTACGCTAAATCAATACAATTATACATTAAAAAAGCGGTATAACAACAAGTCAATACAATCACATAGAAAAACAATGCGCACAGTATCTGGATACCAACACCATCACAACGATAAGTCCTTTAAATGTAAACTCTCGGAGAATGACAGTCCAGTGGAAAGTTCTTGCAACAACCCAGAAAGTAAACTAAATGCATAAAATCCAGGAGAAAGTCTCTGAAAATTTATAATTGCCGCATTCTTCGGATAAGGTCCTAGAATCTGACACACGCTTCTGCGTCGCTGGAATCTTCTCTGCTCTCTGCCCCTGCCCGTTCTAAAACACAGCCCATTTATATACCTTCACACCTCAAGCCGAGAATTTTCCACTTCTCGAACAGTCTTAAGGATCGTACACAATAAACACGCATTTCAGGAATTATCGAGAAGAACATAGCCGTGTGAAATCCCACAGGATGACCCACGACCAGGCGTGAAACCCACTAGCCAGCACGACAACGAGAGTTCAACCAGTACGGATTAAACATAGAATGTAATACGCGGCCAGACACGAGTGCCACAACAGGAGTTACGCCCGTGACACATAATGAAAAGAGCACCTGTAACACCATATAGAGACCTTCCTGGATGTAAAAATTTCTAGGATCAATGGTAACGATTTGTATCATGTTAATGGCGGCAGCGCCACATGGCCGGCATGCCGAAAGACAAAGGGTGATCGGACAAATGGTGAATATGGATCAGAGGTCATTGGATTATTTTAACTGGAGCTTTAAACGGAAATTTTCCCGGTTGTATAAAATCCATACAAATGATTAGTAATTTCAAAATGGAATGGTTTGATGGATTGTTATGAACATATGGAATGAACAATGATAATGGGTATATCTATGCACATTAGGTTGCGCTGAGAATAACATAATTTGAATCTTAGAGGTTTAAATTATATGAAAACTGATGAAGACTTATAATAATTGGACTGTTATCTCAGTGATTTAGCATATAATATGTCTATTCTTGTGGATTACAGAGGCCATTTAAGCAGGATTCATAATCTTGATCAGGTACATCAGAAAAGAAGGCTTGACTGTTCAAATGACCTTGACCTAAATCTAAAGAAAAGATTTCACAGCAATTGATTCAAGGACTGTCCTAAATATTCACTGCGCCCCCTCCTTATATTTTCGGGTTCCATAAGAACTTTGATTTACAGCTTGTTTTTCATACCGAAAAAAAATACAGGTGTTAATAACTGTTAATTTAAAGGTTAATTCATACAAATGAACTGGCTCGTTTTAAAATGTATAAATGCCAGCAGATATATTTGGAAGATAATCTGACTCAGCCATATCATCAGATGCCACAGATTATGTCTCACATATCATCAGATGCCACAGATTATGTCTCACATATCTTCAGATGCCACAGATTATGTCTCGCATGTCATCAGATGCCACAGATTATGTCTCACATATCATCAGATGACAAAGATTATGTCTCACATATCATCAGATGCCACAGATTATGTCTCACATATCATCAGATAACACAGATTATGTCTCAGCAATATCATCAGTTGCCACAGATTATGTCTCACATATCATAAGATGCCACAGATTATGTCTCACATATTATAAGATGCCACAGATTATGTCTCACATATCATAAGATGCCACAGATTATGTCTCACATATCGTTTATATACCATTTCATATTCTCTGTTGATTAGCTGAGTTACATAACCCATGACTTACAAGCAAATGATATATTTGAATGCCCCAGGAATGTCGAATTAAAATGCTCCTCCAATATACCATCATCTCATGACCAAGCAACTACCGTAAAAATTTGACAGTATCTTTGCATTCATGAAGGGATGTGTACAACTTTGACAGTATCTTTGTATTCATGCAGGGATGTGCTCTATCAAATTTCAGACATCTTTTAAATCCAGTATGGCTACCAGTCAATATTTAAAACTCCTTTCGCATGTATTATCATTATTACTTTCGAGGCATTGCCGTCATTTTTTTATAGAGATTGCTCTGGTTAAGATTATATATGGTAATAAATTAAAGACCAGTCTGCAATCCAGTATGGCCACAGGGCTGCCATTTAGAGGAACAGGCCACTTAGTGAGGACCTTTATGCCCCAATCATTTTTATTCGTCTTCAGTGGCGTACATAAGGAAGGAAGGGGGGGGGGGGGGGGGGAGGGGTCCGCCGCGGGCGGCAAATTTTTGGGGGCGGCATTTCGGGGAATTAATATATTGGAGTGGCAAGAGGAGTTCCTGAAAATTACAAATTTAGCCTTTTTTTCAAGACTGGCGAGAAAATCTAAATGTTTGGCGTTTTCTTTGGCTGTGTCCCATTTCAGTATTTCAGGAATTATAAACTGGGCAGTGGAATCAACCATATGATTTGCGAACGGTCTTCATAGAGACAAGCAACGCAAGAAGAAATACAGACCTGTTGTTAATTTTTATTAGATCAGCGGTCTTGCAATCAGAACGCATCGATAATTTAACCAATCATGCAAAGGTGTGCATTTTAGAGCCGGACACGTTTACAGAAATCTCTAGGGGGCACTAATCATGCACGGAAAAACCTTGTCAGAATTAAGACCAATGGCCCCTAGTGGTGGAGGTGGGTGTCTGTCTTACACACAAATATTGTGATGAATTCTGTTGCTCCATCCCTGGAATTTATAAGGAATTTCCACTCTTGAATTCTACATAATTCCACGATATTTAAACAGCCTGACATAACCTGAAATGCCCTTTTTACATGATTCCCCGTACGTTTACAACAGTTTCGTTAAAAAATTTACACTATCGTGAATATATTATATGCTACCTAAATATCTGTCTTTTGGTTTAACACTGGCTATAGAATTTCAATGTTAATATGACCTGCATAATCTTTTATGTGACGTAAATGATAACAATCTTTCACCCAGACCTATTTAGGAGTTATTTTATGTTTAAGATCGCATTTCAAATTTCAAATATAAATCTATTATATATTGTCAGGCGGGAAGAATCGCCCTGGCCGCTTTTTCCACACTTTCAGTAAACATATCCAGTATGAGTGTTACTTTTTAGAGTTTAAAATTAAAAATAAAGATATATTTGCCTGTGCTTTAATTAAACGTTTAATGATCCTCTACCAACAGAGAATTGTTGTATGTTATGAAAAATCATTTCAGGTTAATATATAAAATATATTATTAATGATATCATTACTTGAAATTTATTCAAATACTTTACTTACAAATAATCATAAGTTCATGAATAAAACCTCGTAAAGTGCAGAAACATAATCACTAATTCTAAAATGATTTTGATGCAGCCTGGAATTAAACATGCTTTGAAAGTATTGTAATTAAAATAAGTCTCAGTTTATCAAAACATTGGATTATTTTTATCTGAAAACATTAAACATGCCCTACCTACATATAATTCCTGAAATTACACGTTTTGAATAAAGATATAAAGTATAAGTGCCTTTGTTACGACCCATAATGTAATAACTGGCCCATAATGTAAAAACGGCCCATATTGTAATAAAACGACCCATAATGTAATAATAGCCCATAATGTAATAAAAAACGGCCCATATTGTAATAACTATACCCTGCCCATATTGTAATAAAATCGCAAGTGGGTAAAACGGCCCATATTGTAATAAAATCAAAGGTGGGTAAAACGGCCAATAATTTCATAAATCAAAGTTCATGCAAATTAACTTAGACAATTCAAATATTGACTTCTCGTAAGCAAACATACAAGTATGAAAAACCACTGGATTACATAATGACTATTTGTTTAAAACGGTGACCAAGCTAATATGAGCGAAATATGGCCATGATTCATGATTATCCTTTTATTGAATCAGTGTTTAAATAGGGTGATAAAGTATTTAAACAAGATAATATATATATATATATATATATATATATATATATATATATATATATATATATATATATCGCCAAAATGTAAATATTTTGTCAATTTTAACAGATAAAATATACAAAACTCTCATTATCGATACATTTTAATGTATTTTAATTCTTTTTTAAAATATAAATGAAAGTTTAAATGTCAGTGCGTTTTGCTCAATGTATCATGGAGAAGATTTTATATGATCTCTCGAAACCTCCCGAGATTTGGAAATTATAAATGGAGGTACTGCTGGAATTTTTTGGTGCCTATATATGTATTGGTTAAGATGTCTTAGGTTAACATGTATAACACGTCGCTTAGATAAAGAGCTTTCAACGCACGTATTTGAAGTTAAAACCTGGATGCGTCATTCGTGCGATTCAAGAGTTTACAATTTAATTTTTATAAATAATTAGCCCAAACAACAAAACAACAATTTGAAAATGCCGGTTTCTGTGTTCTAGAGGTAGAGCATAGGGCGCAGAGCGGGGAGATTCAGGGGCGTAACCAGGTTTGAGGGAGGGCAGGGGGCCAAGATTAGTGGCCATGATAAATTCGAAAGGGGGGGGGGGGGGGCGCTAATATGCATACATGGGTACTATGAAAACTGTTATATATACGTGTATATATATGTATGTATATATATATATATATTATTATTATTAAAATAATAATTATTATATTATTATTATTATTATTATTATTATTAGTATTATTATTATTAGTATTATTATTATTATTATTATACGTTATATGTTAGTGTATGAAAATATGATTTTTTAATCAATTGTGAACCTTGGTTTCATTAAGGTTAGTAACAGGTTCATGGAGAGGGCATGGGAGGGGGCAGGATATTATGTAAATGACACTAAGCGTGTGCCCTGTCATTCTTGAGCTTAAACAAATGTTATTACAATATAAATATGTTATTACAATATGGGTCGTTTTTCCCACTTCCTGTTTTATTACAATATGGGTAGGGTGTGATTATTACAATACGGGTCGTTTTTATTACAATATGGACCGTTATTACAATATGGGCCGTTTTTTATTACATTATGGGCCGTTATTACAGTATGGGCCAGTTTTATTACAATATGGGCAGGGTATTATTATTACATTAAGGGTCGTTTTAATTACAATATGGGCCGTTATTACATTATGGGCCGGTTATTACATTATGGGTTGTAACAGCCTTGTTTGCTGCAGCACCATGCATATCACAGCGCTCTTTTAGATATAGCCGCTGTCATATGCGATAACAAGAGGTGGAATTATAGAAATGACAAGGTATTTATATGCGTTGAGAACTGAACAACACTCACCAAATAAAGTTTTTTTCACATTGATTTTAAGCTAATCATTAATAGTGTTTACATAAAACATTAAGATACCACATAATGTGTGTATCCTGCAGTGTAGATTTTAGCTCAGCTGACTGAAAGTCGATCACTCCTTGTCCGTCGTCCGTCCGTCTGTCCGTTAACAGGGCACTAATGGTAACCGCTGGACCTTGATACTTCTAACTAACTTTGGAGGTCCATAAAAAATCTCTTTAGGAACCTGAAATTAGGTCACTGTGCCCTATTTCATCCGAGCTCGAAAATTATTAAATCATTAAATCAGAATCGTTAAAATCTGATAAAAAAAAAGCTCAATTACCTCAATAACTAATACATTGATTGCCATGTTTTTTTATTAATAGATATTGATCAAATAATGTTTCATCATTCCTGAAGACCGGTGGCGCCACTAGATTTTTTTTCCCCTTTTTTTAACGCATTTTAGCTCAGCTGACTGTAAGTCATCTGAGCTATAGCGATCACTCTTTATCCGTCGTCCGTCTGTCCGTCCGTCTGTCCGTTAACCAGGCACAAATCATAACCGCTGGACCTAGAATCTTGTAACTTGAAATTTTGAGAGGTCCATGAAAAATCTCCTTGGAAACCAGAAATTAGGTCTCCGTTACCTATATCCTTCGAGCTATGGGGCCCCAAAGTACCCCCCAGAATAGTCATAAAAAAATTCATACACAAACTTCAATATCTCATTAACTACATCACTGATGGTCATGATTTTTGGCATACATATTGATCATGAGATGTAACATCAGTTCCCGCAGACTGGTGGCGCCACCTGTATTTTTCAATTTTTACGAATTTTTTTTTCTATTTTTAGACCTTTAAAAATGTGAACATCTGTTAACAGGGCACAAATCGTAAAGACTGGACCTAGAATCTTCGTTCTTGACACACTGAGAGACCTATGAAAAGTCTCCATGGAAGCCAGAAATTAGGTCTCTGTTACTCATATCCTTTGAGCTATGGGCCCCAAAGAACCCCCCAGAGTAGTCAAAAATTTTATACAAAAACTTCAATATCTCATCAACTACATCACTAATGGTCATGATTTTTGGCATAAATATTGATCATGAATTGTTTCATCAGTTTCTGCAGACTGGTAGCGCCACTTGTATTTTCGATTTTTAACGAATTGTTTTCTCTATTTTTGAGACCTTTAAAGATATCAACATCTGTTAACAGGGCACAAATCATAACAACTGGACCTGGAATCTTCATTCTTGACACACATGGACAACCATGAAAGGTCTCAATGGAAACCTGAAATTAGGTCTCTGTTACCTATATCCTTTAAGCTGTATTGCTCCAAAATACCCCCCAGAATAATGAAAAATTTGATACAAAAACTGCAGTATCTCAATAGCATGGTCATGATTTTTGGCATACATATTGACCATGAGGTGTTTCATCAGTTTCTGCAGACTGGTGGTGCCACCTCTATTTTTTTTAATTTTTACGAATTTTTTCTCTATTTTTGAGACCTTTAAGAATGCTGTCATCTGTTAACGTGGCACAAATTGTAACAACTGGACCTAGAATCTTCATTCTTGTCATGCAAGGAGGCCCATGAAAAGTGTCTGTGGAAACATGACATAAGGTCTCTGTTACCCATATCCTTCAAGCTATAGGACTCCGAAGTATCCCTCAGAATAATGGAAAATTTGATACTAAAGCTGCAGTATCTGAACAACTGATGTAGAGATCACCATGATTCTTTACATGGATATTGACAATTAAGTCTTTTTATTAGTTTCTGCAGACTGGTGTAGCCACCTGTATTTTTTTTTAAAGTTAATGCATTTTTTCTCTAATTTTGTGAGATATAAATACAGACACAATCTTGGGCTGTTGGTTAATCTGTTTTATGCTTCAGTTTAAAGGGTATATACTACCATTCAGATGATAAAATTACCTTTAGCGAATCTCTTCCCAGTCAGCTGAGCGTCATGACCCATGGGTCACTGTTCTCTATTTTTGAGACATTAAAATAAAGCAGTCCGGACGATAACAGGGCATAAACCGAATAACCAAGAAACTTAATTGTACATCCTGGAAGGTCCTACGCAAATCCCCATGGAAACCTGAAATTAGGTCATGGTGACCTATAATCTTTGAGCTACAGGCCGAAAACGTGATTTTGAGCACCCAGAGGGTCAGACAGGGCACAAATTGTATCAATATAATTGCGTTGTTTTCAACTAATAGCCTATAATAAGGAAATTTGACGTTATGTGTTTCTATATATTTTCCACTTTCGTCATGTTTTGTTAGAGGGGCTGTTACAACTGATAATGTAATAATCATCTTATAACGTAACATTAACCGATAATGTAATCAGAAATTAACTAGTTAATTAGTCGTAAGTTGTGATTGATATCTGAAGGTAATTAACGTAAAAGAAGTCACTACTGTTACAGGTTCAGAACAATTGTTGAGTAGTATGGATATGCAAATTTATATTAAGGTAGACTTTCATTCCTATTGACTGAAATACAAAAATTAGATAAAAAAATAAGGAACGTTTGTCAGACGGTTGCTACGTGACTGGTCTCAGTTCCCAGTGTTAACCATACTGAAAAGCCCTCGCATTGAAAGCGGAGTCGTTTAGTCTTTGGATTAAAAAAACCTTTACTTCCTTTCGAGAGAGTTAAAATCCTTTGGAGGCGTTATAATGGATATGGGGATCAATAGGGACTAAAATGGGCCCGCGTGACCATGTATTGCAAAAAACGCTCTTTGGACAGGACATGCGTTCTTGCCCACAGGCACCTGTCACATAACACATTTGAATTTAAGTCATTAATAACGTATTTCCTATAGAAGGCTGGTACTGGGGAGTGTCTCTGTATACATATAATGTGGGGAGTGTCTCTGTATACATATAATGAACGAAGTACCTAACTTTTTCTGGCCCAGACTTACGCTCTTAACACAGCGCTTTAACTATAGGCCTACTTCCTATATCGTAAGCGCTGTTTGTTATGACCTCGTATCCTGAATTGCAACACCAGAGGGGAGCCCTGTATTTTTGTCCAATCAGATGAGACCTTGTGCTGGAAGGCAGAGCCAAGCGAGAAATACACGGAGCAAATCATGTTCATTTCGTTTTGAGTGACATCTCATCGCCCCGGTAACCGTCTAAACAGGCCATAGGCTCAGAGAGAATTGCCCCAGACGTGGTTTGCTTAGTGCCTTGGGCACATAGGATGCCCGGCCGGTGAGCTGTAATACAAACGAAACATAACAACAAAGGCTGCGTGCACACCTCGCTGGCTGGTTTCAGTTCTGCAGACAACAGATACATGTCTACGCTAACACAGTCATAATGTCACAATCGAACCGGTCGATTATGCGAGAATACAGAGGGAGCAATTAAAATTCGACCGTCAACTGATATAAAGCGGCGCTTGAAGCGCAGCTATTGTCGGAGCTAGGATGCCTGTCGAGTGTTTGTTTATTGGCATCTCGTTGGCTGCTTGTCACATCATACGCACGTTTCTTTCAGCGGACAACGAACCGCCATCTGGTCTCTAAATATATCATAAACGGTCAAAGCTGGCAGTGTGAAAATCAGTTGCTTCTTTAGAAGCGCAAGATTTCCGCTGCCTCGGAAGCGTATCCCAGAGTCGGGCGCGCCTGTTTCAACTGCTTTATTTTCACTCTGCAAAACAGAACAAAAATCCATATTTGACACAAAGATCAGTACCTTATTTTCCTGATGACACCACAAATGTGTTTAAAGGCACGTCGCAACCACGTCTAATCGACTTGCATTCTCACGAAATCAAACGAACGACATGATTTCCTTACAATCCTGACAGATGTATTAATAATACGGATACCTTGATAAAAATAACGTCATTGCATAATTACAAAGGTTTCCATGAAAACCAGCTAAATTTTACAGTCTGCTACCATCCAGGTACTTCTAATTAACCGAAAACATGATTGAAAAATCAGGGTGAGTTGACTCTCTTTTCGTACTGACCGGCGGCCAGGTGTGCCTGATTGAAAAAAAAGTATCATAGATACTGAAAATACATATTTTGGCAGCTATATTAGAATCAAGTCTATTTTTTAAAAATACCTAGGGTCAGAAGTACCCCTGTGCACAGTTTCGTGCTTTCTACCAAATTTGAGCAGTTATGGTGCCCTAGCCACTGTACTAAATGTAAGTTTATAGCGAGCATGCGAACGATATAGTATGAATTATCTCATGCGCTGACAGAAGCCACATCATGCCGATAAAACGTTGTCATGGTAGAAAACGTAATAATAATTTAAATAGCAAAACTATCGATTTCATCAGCAAATCTATTAGCCTGTTTTCGTTTTCATTATCAGAAGTCATATGAACCTGTTATCACATTTAACCAGAATGATAGCATAAAATGATTCTGTGGATCGATTACCACTTTACAGGGCAATAATTGACGAAGATCAATAGCCAGGTTAGCTGTTTTGGTCTCTTATTTATATTAAGCAAGTTTATTTTAAAAAAAGAGTATAATTATATAACAAATATTGATGTACATGTACACAGAAACATAAAAAATATAACAACACACCAACATGTAAACAAACCTATCGTTGGCTATTCATTTGAAAGTCCTATTAAATTATTTATCAACTTATTTACCATATGAACAAGAATAAAACAAGATGAAACAAAATCCTCCAAAAGAAACGAACAACACCGAATAAAAAGCATTCATTTACATATTTGTCAATCAGTTTACTGTTAGTTAGTTAATTAATAAATAATTATAAATTATTTAATCAATTAATTAATTTTATGGAGATTTGATTTAACTACTCAATTATATTTGAGAGTTTTCGTTTTCAAAATTTAATTTGGTGGTTATTTATCTTACCTCATTTAATTGCTATATTTTGCTCCATTTAGTCCCACCCCGTAGGAGGGACTACTAAAATGAGCCCTGTCTAGCCGGCCGTCCGTCCGTAAGTTCTTCCGTCCGTCCGTCCCGCCCAATTCTTTTACTGCATATATGAAAGACCCTTGCTGCTTTCTTCACAAATTTGTACAGACTTACTCAGCATATGACTGGCATGTGACTATAACCTCGCTTTGCTTTTGCTTTGCTTCCTGTTACGGGAAGTATTGGGATCAATGGGAATTGGAGTGGATCTGTGACCGCAAATTGCACATGGTTTGGTTCAAGTCATCGGCAAAGAAATAAGTGGTTCTTTGCTTTGTCACAATAAGTGACATATTGAAAACAAATTATGTACAGATTTTCCTGAAATTTTGTAGAGGGTTATGTTAAAACCATATAAGACAATCAATTAAATCTGGAGGTAATCAGAATCACCATAATATTTTTTATCTTGATACGATTATAACAGAGGACGATTTCCTTGTCCCTGTCAAGAATCCGCCTATTCGTATGTATTTGTTCTGCCACTCACCAGGTGAACCCGGTTACTGAAGTGTGAAGTGTTCACGAAAAGTGTGCACAAGAACGCATGACTGATTCTGGCGAAGGTATGTAGCCTCAGACTGCAGAATCTGTTTGTTAACAGAATGTCTATCAGTTTAAATATGTACTGTTTATCTGTAATTAACGTCACTAGAGATTGCGGATTCCGAAAGAAAATATGTGTCACGACCCGACACCCCCCCCCCCCCCCTATCAAGAAACAACTTATAAACCTGCCGACCTGTAACGACAATGGTTATCGCGAAGAGATACATGTTAATGTCTAGTAACAACATACCTGGTAACCCATAAAAAATATGTCAAACGGTGGTGTGCAACAGGTCTCGATTGCCAGTGTTGACCCAACTGAAAAGCCCTCAAATTGAAAGCGGACTCATTTGGTCTTCTATAATGGATTGGGGATGGGGGGGGGGGGGGGTTATAGGGAATTTTGGTAGACCCGCAAGACCGCGTATCGCAAAAAAAAAAAAAACTCAGGACAGGACATGCTTTATGGCCTTGGTCCTAACGGGCCAGCGAGCTCGAAACGCAGGAAATCCCCAGAGCGCCTCCTGAAAAAACTAGACATGCCTGGAGGACCTTAAAGCACAAAGGAAATAGGAGCACCTATGGGGATAATATTTAAATTATTAATTATGTAGTTTAATGTAAAATTAACCCACAAAAGAAAACAAACGTGTCCTAGAAGAGGACACCGACGTTATGTGTGCGGTATTTGGACAGTCAAATCGAGGCGGAATCAGGTAAACCATTGTCCAGAAAAAAAATAACCAACTGCACATTAATTTTATAGAATCTTTGCTGGATTAATGTGATAACAGATCTTTTGACTCTTATTCACTTAGTATACTCTGACTATCTGACTATAGTAAGACTGTGAAAGAATATTCCTAAAATAAATGAACTGGAGTGTCATTTTCATCTTTGCAAAAAATACATTTACTTGAATTTATGATATTTAACTTGTAAAGAAATGGATTAAAAGTAAACCTACGATGTATATTAAAATATGCCTAGCTTAGCTAATATTAAGGTTAAATATATTTTGTAAAATCCATGGTACACATCCATACCTGTACCTGTGATAAAATCTTCTTTTCATTTTTTAAATTGTATTTTCTGGAGGAACTGCTTACCCACCAGCTGATCATATATATATTTTGCTCAATTCATGTTGGTTAACACAGTATTTAAAAGTTAATGAAAATTTCTAGGTGTTGCTATATCTTTGTTCTCGTTCACTATAATGTGTTTCCACTTTCTAGGAATTGCTTGAAGTAAACTAATATAATTGATATAAAATTATATTAACCTCATACTTCCTAATGAAATCATTAGTAAAACTATTTAAGTGTCTAAAGCAAACACTAGACCTCTCTAGATTTCGAAAATTAGTTCTCAAATTTCATGAATTTTTCCGAGAAGTGCGTAGCCATGATCACAACAGGTTGAAGCAGTTACACCTCAGAAAAAAAGGTCATACAATGACAAATGAAAAGATCTACAGTTTATGTGGCTACGATCATTCTTGACATCAACCTTAACTATTGACCTATTTCGATCAAGAACAATATAGTAGACTGGCCGAGTCAATGAAATGGCTCTTAATTGTTGCCTCTGACAGAGAAACCAAACGTTATCTCACAGTATCGTACGTATAGTGTCGGTATCGCCACCTCTTGGTAACTAATTACCACTCGCTGACCCTCTTATTTCATCGACTGGTAAACTTGGGCCGTACCGGACATAAGCGCTATACATCACCGCCTCGCTGAACTAAGGTCTTTCCCAGTGACGTACAGAGTAATTATAGTGGTCTTTCCCAAAATCTTTTTTAACCAACATGGGTTAGCCAGTAACCGCCTATTGTGGGCTTCTTGCTTGTTATTTATATACCTATTTAATCAATCAAGTCCACGGCTATTTTATGTAGGGCAAGACTTTTTAACACTAAATATAACCCTCAGCCTCAGTGAGTCAGAGTGTCACCATTTATCAGACCAACGTTTTTCAAGGCAGGCTGGTTTGAAAATGTATCCCTAGCTCAGCCAATCAGCGTGAGATATTCAGGTCTACACGCGACGAACGTAGTCATGTATCGGCTGGCTGAAAGGATCAGCGTGTTTGCAACAAGGGGCAGGACTTTTAAGTGTAACGTGAACACTAACAAATACACCATACAAATACGATGTGACAGTGTCTACAATGCACTTTCATTTGGCCCATGAACCGTAGTGTTCGACAGCAGTGATATATCATAGGACACGGAGGTCCATGTGTGGACTTTCTGTAAACATGATTTCAGTGCGAATGTTACCAAGCGGGTTGAGCAGTTTATTGCCATTTTGACCGCTGCTAGCGTTCACATAGCAACGATACCATTCACGGGAGGCGTGACGGCTTGATTGATATGCAAATGCGAGGGAATCGTCAGGAGTCTTGTGACGCCCTAATATTCAAATATCAGGGATTCACCAAACGGACTTTACAGGGCTAAGTGATAAGAGCTCGGACCGAGTTTCGTCTATCGGTACATGATAAAACGTTTTTATTTAAGCATTTTAGTAGTACACGTAAATACCCTAAAGCCCAGGCAGGGCTAGAACAATAGACGTCTAGGACTTTTGGTTTCCAATTCTAATTAGCTTTCAGAGCAATTGCTTAAAACTTGTGGCCTGCAGAACGCAATACGTCAGAGAAATGACAAGCAGGAACAGACTGGATGACAGGTGACCAGAGCATGTAATAGGGAATGCATAGAGGAATCAAATGAGCCGAGTTTGTGTAAACAGAACCTCTTGGATGACCAAGTTGTCAAGTTTGTCGATGACCTTGTCCTTTGATTTATTTCGAACAAAAAGAAAATGCTTCTAGGACTTTTGGTTTTCTATCAACTGTATACCTACCTTTAAGAGTCATTGCGTAAATAAATTGGAGCCTGCAGGACAAGGACAGACAGACAGACAAACAAGCTGACCATAGAATGAGCATTTGTCGGGAAATGAAACAGACAGACAGACAGACAAACAAACAAAAATATAACTTGTAGAATGTCATATGTCAGACAAAAGAACAAGCAGGCAGACGAAACTGACAACAGAAAAACAGACGGTCATACAGACAGACTGACAGAACTACAATGACAGACGATCATAGCATGTAATGGGCGACTTAAATTAGTTACATTTTATGTGGATACGACCATTTGTCACGAAGTTATGAGGAAGACATGACATTAAGGGGTTTTATACCTTGACCTAAACCTTTAACAAAAACTTCTCGGACTGTTGGTTTTCTATCAAATGTATAACTTTTATGAGCGATTGCTCAACGATTTTTGCCTGTAGAGCGAGGACTAGCAGACAAACACACCAACAGGCAAACATACAGACGGAATTGACCCATAAGCTTGCGAAATCTTTAATTCCGAGAAGCAATTATCATATAGACCTGATAAAAAATTGACGAAATATTCGATTCCAACAAGCAACAGACATACGGAACTGACCAACATGCTTCACAAAATCGTTGATTCAAGCAAGCAACAGACTTACGGAACTGACCAACATGCTTCACAAAATCTTTGATTCAAACAAGCAACAGACATACGGAATTCACCAACATGGTCCACAAAATATTTGATTCCAACTACCAAAAGACATACGGAACTGACCAACATGCTTCACGAAATATTTGATTCCAACAAGCAACAGACATAAGGAACTTAGAACAAACCAACATGCTACACAGAATCTTGGATTCAAACAAGCAACATACATACGAAGCCGACCAACATAGGCCTACTTGCAATTGAAGATTTCCGACACGCAACAAACAAATATACAGAACTGACTAACATACTTGATTTATTCCGGCAAGAAACACACAAATATATACGGAATTGACCATTGAAGATTTCGTCAAGCAAATTGTTAGCGGACTGAACCACTGAGACGTTACGGCATTCTTCCGATCACCTGTTAATTGAACTGATCAGGTCTCTGTTTTCTTATCTTTCCCGGTTGGTAAACTTACTCATAGTTTTCATTGGGTAAACATGTTAAGCATTCCTGTTCATCAGTTTGGCGCTGTGATCACAATACCCAGACAGGTTTAACAAACTTCAAACTAAGCTACGTGAAAGCTTTCTGTGCCATGAACGGCTGTGATATTCGCACTGTGATTAGTATAAAGTGTAAAGTTACCTTCCGGTTAACTTTCAAGGCGTTTGATCTAGCACCTTGATGCATTGAAACCACGCAAGCGGGTCAAACCATAGTAAATGAAAATCATTTACATTATTGCAGGTATAGATAGCAGCACTAGTTATAACTAAAAACAACATTCGGAACACCGCAGCCGACTGTTGCCGGTTAGGCCTCTGATGGATGTATTTCCCGATGATATATATATATATATATATATATATATATATATATATATATATATATAATTATGGTATAGTTCGAAGGAATTTCACCGGGTTGCCATTTCTACTGACACGGTTTTCACAAAGAATACATTGATTTGCCGTAATATAATGTCATACGGCCTTGATACGACGCTTAACATCAAATTTTTCTATGTTCCGACTGTAATTTTACTAGAAAGTTCAGTTGATCATAGATACCTTATACTTCGCCCACTAAGGGTGGAAATCCTGGCGTAAACTTTATCCTCGTGCGGTTCAAATCAGTATAATTGGGACTTTTCAGTCTGTTTCATGAATCAGTGTTGTCCTATAGCGATAAAGGAAGATTGTTTGAGGACTGGCAGTACTTGTACACAAACTACATTGTTTTACTCTTAAACAGCGCATAACAAGTGTACGGTTAACCTGGCTTTGACCTTGCATTTTTTTATTGATATCTAAGAAATGTTATTCACAATTTTTTTTTTATAATTATCATCATCGACATCCAATTTGTCAATTATTGAAACATTAATAATACAACCAAATTTTGAAACACGGATATTTACACTATAACATACTTATACAATGAGTGACATATGTATACATATTCGTACAAATAAGTAATGTACATAGACAATATTAAGGGTACTAAACCAGGTTATATTTTTTTGTGGTTTGATTTTTTTTTTTCGCCTCATACACATAATGGCTTTAACATAACATGGCAGTTTTCTTTGTAATTGTTCAGGATATTCATTTAAATATTCATCTTAAATATTATTTGAAGCTCACAGCCCATTCTTGTCTTGATCGGTAGAATAATTCCCGTCAGGTGGCGGAATTTTTTTATACATACCAATTATATAAATATGATCATAAACAAGCAAAGTACAAACAGTCAGTATGAAAATAAATTCTTGAGTAAAATAAACTCCTTTAAAGAAGTATACAAATTCAAATATATGAACATATTGATTGACATACTTATAAATATGCATGTTCTGAATCGATGCACGTACGATGAGTATACCTATTTAAAGAGTAGATAATGTTTTCTTCCAGGCATCCAGTTCCTGGTCTTTCAGAATGAGATGATATTCGACATTAATGTGGATTTTTAAAAAGGGCTTGAAAACCGTTAGTGAAATAGGTTTTTCCTTATATCTGTTTATATTGATGAATTATCTTTCAATAATAGACAGTAATTAAAATGTTTTTTTTTTATTATCATTGTATCGTCCGAATAATATGTCAAGCGTATCAAGCTGTTCATGTGAACAGAAAATGTTATTCCACCAGTTAATAAACTTTTGCCAGAAATTTTTAACATCCACACAAATACAGTACTTGTGTGTTAATGTCTCCTCTTCGGCTTTACAATTTTTGCAGAGAGGGAAATCTGTAATTTTCATATGGTACAGCCATTTATCGTGTGACACAATTATGTGCATGAATCTGTATTGAAAATCTTGTATAATCACTTGTTTGGTGCATGTATAAGGGCAACGAAAAATATTCAACCAGTCATCGTCCGAGATGTTCAGCACGTCGCTCTTAGGCTAAGAGCAAGGACCTATTATAAAAGTGGTTGTACAACCCACACTACATCCAAGGTTTGATGCCATAGAGAGTTAGAATGGACCCCCTGGAACATCACCAGGTAGGTAGTAGAGTTGAATTGTGGTATCACTTTTTTGCTACAGCATGTTATATAATTGGCAGTACCGCGACCCATTTATTGGTCAAAATCAAGGGGTAGGGGTAGTTAACTCGGAATTTCTTCACTATTATTCATTCGATTGTCATCAATGTGGTATCAGTTTATAGCCAAAACATTTCTGTGATAAATGATGCACAATTAACTAGTATTGACAAATGACCATAAGTGACCTGAGGTCAAAGGTCACGTTAATTAACAAATTTCCACATTTTAAGCCGTGTGCTCACTACCCGATTTTATCAAGCGACATTGTCGGGCGATTTTGTGGGCAGATTTTCTCAAAATCGGCTGGGTTTAGTTGGCCGATTTTCGGTGTCACATTTACCGACGCACTTGTTCCCACCTCCCGATTATCGGCGAAGGAGTCTGTCTCATTATAGCCATCTGATACTGAGCTTTCTATGAGAAAAACTAAAAGGAAATATTTGTTCGCTTTGTGGCTTGTCCAAAGAAAAATATACTGTGGCGGGAGAGTGACCTGTCGGCTAAACCTTGGCTTGGAAGAAGAGATGAACTAGTGGCTTGTAAATAATACACTTGTATGCGAACTGAGACAGGAGCGTTGAACCGTCCTTCATCAATTTAATGGTTTTCTCTGCATATCTTAGGGGCGGGTCCAGGATTTAAGAAAAGAGGAATCCAACCTAGGAACACTAATAACAAAACCTTAAGAAAGGTCCCCAGGTCCGGAAAATGTCCGAAACGATTGCTGCGGCTGATCTGCAGGATTTGGTAAAACCGAACATCCACCATCATGATACTACATTCAGAAGGGCCTTTCACCAGACACGAACTCTAATTTAGAAAATGACATTCTACTTGCATGTTTGTGTTCCTGTTTCTAGAAATTCAAAGAAGTGATATGTTTTCTTCTGTCCTGTATAAACCTGAAACACTTTATCATCCTTTTTCATTTGACTGCTAAACACAACAAACGCCAACAGCAGCAGAAATGTTGCGTGATTAGGTTTTATTCTATATTATTAATTCCCGTAGCAAGTGATGATCAGTTATATATCTGGCGACTCTCTGTTATGTCAGATAAAATATATTAAAACGTATTAAAGTACAGCATCGCCACCAATGCCGCCTACTCCGTGAAAAATATTAAGTGTACCAGAGATCCGTTCGCGCTTTTGCCCATTGGGTTACCTGTAAACATCAGGACTAGTATGCTGCGTGCACTGGACCGGATGTTGTATCACTTCATATCTTCTCTCATTTCCTCTTACTTTGGGCTTATTATTTTATTTAGACACTTTCTTCTCACTTTCTTGTTTGCTTACTTAAAGGAGAACCTGTGATAGGACAAAAAACTGTAATGGGACAAAAAAACTATATTAAGGAAAGAAATTTATTATGTTGGTTAGAGATTACAAGCAGATATACAGTTGATTATTGCCATCCCTGAGACGTAAATATTGAATTGTGTTATTTTTTCCCAGGAAACTCCTACATCAGCTTGAGTTAATTGTTCAGAGTAGCTCGTCACACAATGGGAAGGATTGCTAAACAACCCAGCAATAAATAGGCGTTTGCAAACATATACTTTGTTTGTCCAGTCTAATGTTAAGAGAAATGTTCGCACATTGTAATTATATGAATGGATACTCCTTTATAATGATTCATATATTGCAGGTCGTCTTATAGGAATACATGAAATTTGAATCTTTACCAAAATCTTTCTTTATTTTTTTTTTAAATACAGAAATATTTCATTATACAATATATACTTATAATGACTAATATTGACAACGTACAGAACGTGAACTCTGACATACAAAAATAAACAAAATCGGCCGACTTTGTCGCAAACATTGGCATCATTTCGGTAATCGCCCGACAAATCGGCCGATTTTCTTTGACAGTGCCAGACTCTTGGCGACGGCGATTTCGCATCGCTTGGGGTGTCACACTACACGACAATGTACCCCCGTCGGTACATAGTCGGCCGATCCTATGAATCTGCCGATAAAATCGGTAAGTGAGGCGCCGGTTTTAGAGGTAGCATCAGATCTGTAAATAACGTAATGATAACAGGTAACAATTTGAACTACATCTTTTCATCTTTTTTATTTTGCACTGCTGTATTGATATGGTGCCTGGTAGTATTTTTTGACACCCATTGTCAAGTCATTATAAGTGCAAAATTAAAACCTGTATAATGACATGCACAATGTATATGGTAGTACAAATAAACCAGACACTGCATCATTCGTGATTCCTTCAGATATGTTACTATTGTAGTTATAGTATTCAAATGGGAACAGAAGGCTTACATTTAAGCTGCAGCTTATCTTTGAACACATACTGATATGGAAGTAAGCCCTTCATATAGCAATTTATTTCAGTCTTCTTCATCGGCCTCTAGAACATTAACTCTTGAGTACGTGTTCTGGCATTGGTCAGAGTTGAAGCACAAACAACCCTCTGTACACCCAAGATTGTTCATTTTGCATGAACATTCTGCTCTTTTATAATTTGTTTTTTTTTTGCATCGGCAAAAGGATAGCTCTAGGAGAGCTTTAGGTGCCGGGTCCTTAGTCCTCAACACCGGTTGAAGTTCACCATCTTCAATTGCCCAGCCATGATTATTTGGTGAAGGCAAGTTTTGCTGTGATTCTAGTGCATTCTTCCATACATATGCTTGATAATTAGCCCGCTTGATGTAATGCAGCAAGCTGTTAGAAGTTGGGGACAGGCCTTCATTTTTTTCTGGGTCTGGCAGAATGCCAATACCTCACATCATCTGCTTTTGTCCCACCTCTTTCAGCGGTGCTGTACAGGTTGCAAATAAACAGCTCACAATTTGAGATTGTTTCGTCCCTCACTGATACCTTCATCCCCAAATGGTGCTAGCCTTTGCTGACGAATTTCATTATCTGGCAAAATCTTCCATGGGTTTCTCTTTCCAACATTTGACAGAGAACCGGTGGAATCACACCCTGTAAGAGCAGGAAATACAGGAAGCGCAGCGCATACACTTTCTCCCAATTTCTGCGCCACCTTATGAACTGGAACATATCTTAATTGGTTGTAACATCCGGTCCGAAACCAAATTTCCTGACAACCTAGTGCACTGAAGAGTGATGTGCAAATAACAGCAACATCAGTATCGGGCGACTGGATCACAACTTGCTCGTTATCAACGGATGCATGTTTAGCATGCAAGAGAAGTCGGGCGTCTGCTTCTTCTTGGTCAGAGTGTAGATCTTCTATCAGCACTGAGACCCCTCTCCTCACCGATACAGCTTGACTGCAGTTGTTGACATCTGTGAAAATGGAGTTCAAGTGAGAGTGATTGAATGATTTCCATTCTAAGAATTCTTGATAAACCAGGGGATGACTCTCATGAAGCTTACGCATATCTGACAGGTACACAGGTAACCATTTTGAATAATTTGGTCTGTCAAAGACAAAGAAATGAGGAATCATAGCAGCAGTTGTTGAGAGATCTAATTCCCAGTCACCACATCGCTCATCTATAAGAAACTGCAACAGCATCTGACCATATCTATGTATTCCTTCAAGAATGTGAACAGCTGCGACCGTGTTTTTGCCTCCTCCTTGAAAGTGTTGAACTCAGTTTCAAGGTTTCTCACCTCCTCCATGAGACGTTGCAAACTCTCATTTATATTATCTCCAGCTCTTATAGCAGCCTGACATTGTTAAATTGTCTCAATTAGGTCTGCTTGATGAATACAGCTTGTACTCATATGGGACAGCCAATCTACAAAGGATCTCCATAACAGTCGGAACAGAGTTTCCATCACTAATTTATGAGCACATACGGACCGATTGTATGACTTCCCTCTCATTATCGATGCAACTGTTGCACTGCCATACACACCACTCTCTATCATCAGGTCTTCTAGTCCTGATCCTTAATACTTCTTGCCTAACAACGATAGGTAGTTGAGAACAACATGAAAGCCTCCCATCCTCAATAATATGTCAGAAACTAATCTGGTTGACGCCATTGTATCTCTCTAGCTTTGGAAGAGATCGCTAAGTCAAATGTGACAACCGAGTCCCTCTGTCCGGGACTTGCCATCATGGTTTGGACTTTTTTTCATGACAGTGTAGATGTTATAGGGTATTCTGTAGAGGATCCCTGAATCATTGGGCAATAACCTCCTAAGGACTGCACCGAGGGCTGCATCTGATAAACTACAGCATTGAAGCCACTCGAACTTGGTATATCTTGGTCTCCAGAGGGTGATGGAATGAGTTGAACCTCGTATTGTTTGGTGGGACAAAGTCTTACCAATGCCAACGCCAAATCCATCTGACAGGGCCGTGCTGCAACTTCATCACTACAATTAAACCAGTCTTGGTGGATATTCTGGAAAAAAGTAGATACGGGTGGCTTCCGACCTGAATTCTATCATAGTTTGAGTTTTTTCTTATGACTTCAGAGATTTTTGTCTCTGTGAATAGTCTGCGTAAAACGTGGTTTCAGGTATTGATGATCCAAACTGCCCTGCTTGGTACAGCACTAATGTTGTTGCATGTGTTGTGTCTTTGCCATCGATGGTCTCATTATTGTCATTGTTGTCTTCAGCTGCTTGAACAAAAGTGTCAGGCAGCACAACACCATCTAAAATGTCAGACTTGGCCAAAACTTCCCTTGCAAGACTGGTAACCATAACTTCAACATCATCATATGACACACAATGACCCATTCTGCTTAGAATTGTTATGAGCTCTTTAGAGCGTGTTAGATGGTGAAGTTCCATTGCCATACTAACATGCTTGGGCATCTTTGCCCGGGAACGAGATGCACAGTATACTATATCCTGTGCAAGCATTACTATACGACGTTCGTCTGCAATGTTGTTGCATTCTGGTGCAGTTATTTCATCACCATCATACTTATTAGGATTTGCAATTATCCACCGTAGAAGCCAGTATAGGCTATCTGGAATTGCTTTGGACAAATCATTCAAGTAGAGGTCGGATGAGAAAACCCTCACAACTGCTGATGTCCGACTTAATAAGTTTTGCTGTGCGATACAGAAGTCTGGTTTGATCTGTTTCAAAGGGGTCATCTGGTTTTATGTGGTCGTCCTGTGATGTGATTGTTGAAGACTTCTGTTCATAGGCAGCATTGAAAACATCTTGAAGAGAAATAGAACTTGATAACATTAATTCAGACTTGCCACGAGCATATGGAGTATGAAACACAATTTCATTACCGAAGTACTTCTTCAAACGTAGTTTCAATTTCTGTGCAATGTAACTATCAGCTGCAACACCCTGACTCTCTAACAAGGCTTTGCACTTGTTGAGCAGGGTTATCATTTCAAACGCTTTTCCTGATCGAAGTTCGTTTAATATTTCTGAAACCAATGTCTCAAAGACTGCAGCATACACTGGCTCCTGTCTTCCTTCTGTGAATGATGTATACTTCAAGTTGGATGTGCTGGTGTAGGTTGAAAAGCAGGACTTATGGTACTTCGCCTCCGCTGCTATGAGATCATTGTTCGCACTCGCAAGTAGACCCAGCATATCTGTATCACCTTGTCTTTCAGCTGTCTGTTTAATGCTGTCGCTTACTTCAAGTGTACTAGCAGTCACCATGTTTTTCACCTTTTTGTGTTTTATTCTTACAAATGATACACCTGGTCCAATCAGTAGGGGTTGACCGAGACCGGGATTTCAGACCGGAAGCATCTGAACTGGCTTCACTATGATTAGAACCAGTGGATGGAGTGGGGAATGAAGCTATGTTGCAACCACTATTGTAATAACGTTCACTATTGTAATAATTATTACAAAAGTGGTTGCAAATGCAACCACTATTGTAATAATTTTTTATAACAATAGTGGTTGATGTTGCAGGTGGAAAATTTTCCTGGATTTGTCGAGGGCCAGTTTTTGCCAATCACTATTGTAATTACGGTCACTGTTGTAATAATTATTACAATAGTGAGTGCAAATGCAACCACTATTGTAATATTTTTTTATTACAATAGTGGTTGATGTTGCAGGTGGAAAATTTTCCTGGATTTGTCGAGATTCTCCCACACAAATGACATTTCCGATAAAAAAAAACCCAATTCATACACTGTCTCCCCAAAAACGCATCAGTTTGTATTTCATATGTTATTACACTAGTGAACTTTATTACATTAGTGATCGTGTCGAGAAACCACTATTGTAATAACGGTCACTATTGAAATAAAAACTAGCGGCCACCTTTATTTCACCACTGAATAAATAATTCCATCGTCGTTCATCTTGAAATGCCACCATTGTTTTAAATTTGAGTTCAATTCTAAAATGCTGAAGAATTGTAGTATTCCAAACTTTATAATCCACTCTTACATCATTAATTATAGCAATTTCGAAATTTATTACAACAGTGAACGTTATTATAATAGTGACCGTGTCGAGCAACCACTATTGTAATAACGGTCACTATTGTAATAAAAAATAGCCGATACTTTCATCTCACCACTGAAGAAATAATTTCCCTCATATATCATCTTGAAATGCCTCTATCTTTTTTATATTTGTGTTCAAGTGTAAAATACTGGGGAATTATAGTATTCCAAACGTTGTAATCCATCCGTCCTTAATCAAACATTCTATAACGAAATTTATTACAATAGTGAACTTTATTAAAATAGTGACCGTGTCGAGTAACCACTATTGTAATAACGGTCACTATTGTAATAAAAAATAGCCGATACATTCATCTCACCACTGAAGAAATAATTTCCCTCATATTTTATCTTGAAATGCCTCCATCTTTTTTATATTTGTGTTCAAGTGTAAAATACTGGGGAATTATAGTATTCCAAACGTTGTAATCCATCCGTACTTAATTAATCATACTATAACGAAATTTATTACAATAGTGAACTTTATTACAATAGTGACCGTGTCGAGTAACCAATATTGTAATAACGGTCACTATTGTAATAAAAAATAGCCACCACTTTTATCTCACCACTGAAGAAATAATTTCCCTCGTAGTTCATCTTGAAATGCCACCATCTTTTTTATATTTGTGTTCAAGTGTAAAATGCTTAAGAATTATAGTATTCCAAATGTTGAAATCAATCTTACCTAATTAATTATACTTAATACGAAATTTATTACAATAGTGAACGTTATTACAATAGTGACCGTGTCGAGCAACCACTATTGTAATAACGGTCACTAATGTAACTAGAATACGGGTAGTCGACAAGCGACTACGTGTATCCGCCAAAATCAGAGAAGGACGGGTGAAGTGAGGCATGGATTGAGTGGCAAGGGGATATAGAGTTACATATGTAAAATATTAGTATTGGATCTCTGCCACATAAACATGATTGTAGGTGGCGCCACCTGTTATTTGAACGAGAAACTATCCAAGATATATACACATGCAAAATTTCAAGTGGAAAAGTCAAACCACTGCAGAGATATGAGTGATTTTATCCCACAGCAGACAAACAGATGGACGCTGTGCAAACATGGTTGCAGGTGGCGCCACCTTTTGTTGTGTATGTTATAAAGCTATCCCAGGGCTACATTTGTGTAAATTTTTTTTCCGGATCGGTCAAACGGTTCCCGAGATATGAGCTTGGATGTCTGCAGCGTTAACATGAATGTAGGTGGCGCCACCTGTCATAAAATCAAGGAAGCTATCTAGGATGTATACGCATGCCGAATTTTAGGTGAATTAGTCAAACCATTGCAGAGATATGAGTGATTTTAACCCCAGGCAGATGAACAAATGGACACTGTGCAAACATGGTTGCAGGTGGCGCCATCTTTTGTTGTGTATGTTATAAAGCTATCCCAGGGCTACATTTGTGTAAAATTTTTTTCCGGATCGGTCAAACGGTTCCCGAGATATATGGGTTTATGTGTGGAGCGTTAACGTGAATGTAGGTGGCGCCACCTGTTATAAAATCAAGAAAGCTATCTAGGATGTATATGCATGCCGATTTTTAGGTGAATTAGTCAAACCACTGCAGAGATATGAGTGATTTTAACCCCAGGCAGATGAACAAATGGACACCGTGCAAACATGGTTGCAGGTGGCGCCACCTTTTGTTGTGTATGTTATAAAGCTATCCCAGGGCTACATTTGTGTAAAAATTTTTTCCGGATCGGTCAAACGGTTCCCGAGATATATGGGTTTATGTGTGGAGCGTTAACGTGAATGTAGGTGGCGCCACCTGTCATAAAATTGAGAAAGCTATCTAGGATGTATATGCATGCCAAATTTTAGGTGAATTAGTCAAACCACTGCAGAGATATGAGTGATTTTAACCCCAGGCAGATGAACAGATGGACACTGTGCAAACATGGTTGCAGGTGGCGCCACCTTTTGTTGTGTATGTTATAAAGCTATCCCAGGGCTACATTTGTGTAAAAAAATTTTCCGGATCGGTCAAACGGTTCCCGAGATATATGGGTTTATGTGTGTAAACAGACGCACAAACGGACGTTGGGCAGAGACGAAAGGTCAGAGGTCAAGGTCACTTGGTTAGGCACCAGTTCACATGTGACCCGATAATTTGTGTAAGTTTCGGAAAAATCTGTCCAGTAGTCTCAGAGGAGTTCTCCGGAAACGAACGCGGCGGCGGCGGCGGCGGCGGCGGCGGAACCCGGTCAAAAACATAGTATCCGCAAAACTTCGTTTTGGCGGATACAATAAAAAATAGCCGCCACTTTTATCTCACCACTGAAGAAATAATTTCCGTCACTGTTTATCTTGAAATGCCACCATCCTTTTATATGTCTGTTTAAGTGTAAAATGCTTGGGAATTATAGTATTCCAAACGTTATTATCCACTCTCACGTCATTAATTATACCTATAACGAAATTTATTACAATAGTGAACGTTATTACAATAGTGACCATGTTGAGCAACCACTATTGTAATGACTTTCACTATTGTAATAAAAAATAGCCGCCAGTTTTATATCAACACTGAAGAAATAATTTTTCTTAATTTAACGAATTTAACGAAATTCATAAAAGTAAAACGTTAGGGGTCTTTATTATTCAGAATACATTTACAATCCTCTCATACGTGTTTATTTATGCCACAAACGACATTTATTACAAGAGTAACAATTATTGCAGTATTAAAGGCAAATAGTTCGTTCCATTTTTTAATGTTAAAATTGGAGTTCTTTTATAATTTTGTGGTCTGAAATTTTCATGTTTTATTTACCACGCTGAGCCAACTTTATTTTGCTATCTATATCAGTATAATAAAACACTGGATTAACGCAGTGTTATCTTATCCTCATTATTCATTATAAGCGAGTAGTTAAAAAATTGCAGTTAATGGAAAGTACATTCGTTGTGAGTGAAATGCAATTCTAAAAGGTAATTTAATGTTTAACTAAATAATGTCCTGAGAACTTACTCACACGGCAGAAGTGAATGCGAGAAATGCGTATTATGTTGTGATATATTGTAATTGAATGTAAATATATTGTAAATAATTTAGAAATCTTTTATCGAATCAGGGAATAAACGAAGAATCCAGCCAAACCTAATGGACTGAGGGTACTCAATAGATTCGCCTGATATGGGGAGATGCTGGAGGAAAAAAATTAAACCCCCATAAGACATACAATATATAAATCTATCTCGCTGGGAAATTTCCGTGTCAATTTCTGAAGTTAATGAGGACAGATGGTATGGTACCTGTAATTAGATTCTTAAGAGGATCGAATCCACTGCGACATGAAAAAAGATAGAAATGTGTTCCTTAGCTAAGAAAATAGATTGAGCAGTCGTAGAATTAAAACAAACTAAGTCAACCGAGAATGTATAAGGGAAAAGATGATCTGTGGAACAGATCTAGTACCTCCACTGCCTGTTGTTGATATACCTGGAAAAAATTGTGAGCACCTATATGAAATTTAAGATGTATCAATGTCACCCACCAAGTTTACTCTGAGTTTGAAAACTGCATCAACATCATTCATATTCGAACGTGACCTAGCCCTCATGAAGAAGGTAAATGCTGCAAATTTTGTGATTGTGCTTCATTTTTTTTCGAATTATTGCGTAACATTTATTCATTCATCATTGCCTCTGTGAACTTAAAAAATGTTTCAAGGTCATCAATATTTGAACTCGAATTAGCCCTTAATAAGGCAAATCAATGCTGCCAGTTTGGTGGCTGTAACTGAAACTCTTTTTGAGTTTTTGCGTTAAAATCATTTCAACATTAACGCCGCTGTGACCTTGAAAAATGGGCCAAGGTGATCTATGTTCGAATTTGACTTAGCCATTGATTAAAGCATTACAGCTGCATATTTGGTGACTGTACCTGAAGATCTTTTCCAGTTATTGTGTTAACATCATTTTAGCATTATCGACACTGTGATCTTAAAAATGTGTCAAGGTCATCCATGTCTTGGCCCTTGATAAGATGTATCAATGCTGCATGTTTGGTGGCTGTACTTCATATTCTTTTTGCGTTTTTCCGTTAACATCTTATCTGTGACGGACGGACGGCACGACGAACGGACGCTGAACTTTTCTATGGAGGTGGCAGGGGATAATAATAACCCAATCATAGGGGGCGTAGCCAAGTAGGCCCACAGGGCCACGCCCCAACCCCCGGTCCGCCTTTGGTACTACCAGTTATCCCGGGATTTCACTTTGTCTAATAAAAAAAATTCTGTGCTTGCATGGCACTGATGTCAGTTCACATGCAGATACAATGAGCTACATCCTTAGGATGAAATATCGGAGTTTGCCTGGAGACATCCAAGAAAACTTTAACCCCATAACTTATAAGACGGCTGAGGTGTCTGTGAAACATGTACGCATTGTAATTAGTAATTAATATATTATTTATCGATAACGCTAGACAGCATATATATTAAAATATAGTTTTTTTATTCATTTATCTTGCACAGTAGTTCTAATTGTAATGAATATATATATATATATATATATATATATATATATATATATATATATATATATATATATATATATATATATATATTATAGTACAAATGGCACTCTGGTATGATAGTACAGATTGCGATTGGGATTTGTACCAGTAAAAGTCCCTAATTGCGATCTGTACTGGTACAATTGCCAAGCGTACCAGATTGTCATTTGTTCCATGATATAGATATATAATATATACCACCACATAGCTCAAATGCAGTTAAACAAAACAATGTTGAAACCAACCTGGCGGCAATTTTCACATTTACATTTTTACAATGTCTGTCATAAGGGAGATTGAGAAAGTAACAAATAAAAGTAATTTCTTGCAATATGAATATAATATAAATATAATCATATAATAATTGTTAGGATAAATAAAGACGTATCTGTGTTCACATGGTGACATTCTAAATGACATTAGATACAACTCGAGTGCACTGGATATTTGGATGTCTATATACATACTAGTTTGAAACAACATATGTTGGTCATTTAAAATCAACCGCGCATTTATCAGCAGCTTGCCTCACAGTATTACGTGATCTCATCAAGCACTGGGCCCTCGTCAACCATGAAACCACTTCGGTTTTCAGGTGTTTATATCGAGCAGCTTATAAACACCCGGGTGTTTTTACTGCTTATGTTATAAGGGCTGATGAATTAATGAATAAACGGAATGGCATTATAAGACCTATTATACCTCGAATCCCCGATAAATTATTTAACAGCAAATATATATGGTCAAACTCAGTACTGACCCCTGACAATAATGCTTGAAATATGTTTATGTACATTAAATATTTTTTTTAAAAGTCCATTCACACAAATTTGAAACTATTACAATGTATTGAGATTTATTTTGACAGAATTATACCATTTAAAGGGACCTTTAAACATGTTGGTAAAAGCATGTCTTGTGTCTATCGGTAGACACCAGACTGAGTGTTTTCTGCATAAACACAGACGTTTTAAACACGTGGGTATTCAAATATAACACTGGTGTATTGTACAAAACATTAGACGTGTCTCCATTTTTTACAGTGTACTGTGTACAGGATTCGCTATGACCATTATTGTGTTATATGTTTAATTACGTTTTTGTTTAATTAATTTATACCTTGAAAAGGACACGGTAGGTGGCGTCACCTGTCTTGTTGATGAGAAAACTCTCCAAAATAGATGTACATGCCAAATTGCAGCAAAACACATTGAACCACTCCTAGGATATGAGCAATTTATACCTAAAACATATGTATGGATGGACGCAACACGAAAACAATTGCAGATGGCGCCACCAGTCTTTAATATAAAATGGAGGAATCCCAGGTCAATGAACATGAACAATTTCATTCCAATCTGGCCATGCATTAGTTGTTATACGTTTAATGCTTACAGAACTGCAAAGTGGAATTGATGGGATATTAACGGCACGAAAACAAGAAAAGGACAGAAGATGGCGCCAATAATCTTCCGCAGAAGACAAAACTATCCAAAATCTTTGGTCAACTTGATTTTTGAACCATTCCATGCATCACGTATGGAGATATTTATGATTTTATGTGATTGTCGCCATATATAGCAATACTCAAGGTCAAGGCAACTCTCATAGGAAAGGTCATGACCCCATTTTAAATATACATCATCCCATAATCCATATCTATGTATATAAATAATATAATAGAAATCTGTCTATTTCTTTTTTACTTATAATCATTACAGTACTGTCAAGTGGCACTGATAGGGGTATTATATGGCACGAAAACAAGAAAAGGATAATAGGTGGCGCCACAAGTTTCCGGTGTATGACCACACTATCCAAGATCTTCGGTCAACTTGATTTTTGGAGCAATCCATGCTAGATGTCTTGAGATATTTAAGAATGAGGGTAATTCTCCAATTTTGTACCAAGCGACCCGTGACATGACGTCATAATATTGGTGAGTAAGGCAGTTGCGGCAAATTTAATGAGTGAAGCAATGCCTCTCTCTCTCTCTCTCTCTCTCTATATATATATATATATATATATATATATATATATAAACATATATATATATATATATATAAGAAAATAAATAAATTCTATAGACTAACTAATTTATTAATCCGGGCTTTCAAGGCGCACAGGAATCTTCATCACGTTGTGAAAGGGAACGGGTAGAGATGTGATTTTACATATCAGAGTAATAATGTATGGAGTCCATGGTGCAAGAAATATTTTGCACAAATATGAAATATAAGTGGAATTTCAAGATACAAGATAAGGAAAAATTATTTCTTCAGTGGTGAGATAAACGTGGCGGCTATTTTTATTACAATAGTGACCGTTATTACAATAGTGGTTGCTCGACACGGTCATTATTGTAATAACGTTCACTATTGTTATAAATTTCGTATTAGGTATAATTAATTAAGTTAGAATGGATTACAACATTTAGAATACTATAATTCCCCAGCATATCACACTTGAACAAAAATATAAAAAGATGGTGACATTTCAAGACATACTATGAAGGAAATTATTTCTTCAGTGGTGAGATAAACGTGGCGGCTATTTTTATTACAATAGAGACCGTTATTACAATAGTGGTTACTCGACACGGTCACTATTGTAATAACGTTCACTATTGTAATAAATTTCGTATTAGGTATAATTAATTAAGTAAGGATGGATTACAACGTTTGGAATACTATAATTCCCCAGCATATCACACTTGAAAACAAATATAAAAAGATGGTGGCATTTCAAGATGAACTATGAGGGAAAAATTCTTCAGTTTAGAGATAACAGTGGGGCTATTTTTTATTACAATAGTGACCGATATTACAATAGTGCTTGCTCGACACGGTCACTATTGTAATAAATTTCGTTATAGTATAATTAATTAAGTACGGATGGATTACAACGTTTGGAATACTTTAAATCCCCAGCATTTAACACTTGAACACAAATATAAAAAAGATGGAGGCATTTATGAAATATGAGGGTATGAGATGAAAGTATCGGCTATTTTTTATTACAATAGTGACCGTTATTACAATAGTGGTTGCTCGACACGTTCACTATTGTAATAAATTTCAAAATTACTATAAGTTATGATGTAAGAGTGGATTATAAAGTTTGGAATACTGCAATTCTGCAGCATTTCAAGATGAACGACGATAGAATTATTTCTTCAGTGGTGAAATAAAGGT
Organism: Sipunculus nudus; assembly: GCA_026874595.1. Lineage (NCBI taxonomy): Eukaryota > Metazoa > Annelida > Sipuncula > Golfingiida > Sipunculidae > Sipunculus > Sipunculus nudus. The sequence goes on along the minus strand of CM049315.1, from coordinate 62,169,721 downwards.
GGCGGCTATTTTTTATTACAATAGTGACCGATATTACAGTAGTGGTTTCTCGACACGGTCACTAATGTAATAAAGTTCACTAATGTAAAAACATATGAAATACTGACGCGTTTTTGGGGAGACAGAGTATGAATTGTATGTCATTTATTTGGAAGAATCTCGACAAATCTAGGAAAAATTTCCGCCTGCAACATCAACCACTATTGTAATAAAAAAATTATTTCAATAGTGGTTGCATTTCGACCACTATTGTAATAATTATTACAATAGTGACCGTTATGACAATAGTGGTTGGCAAAAACTGGCCCTTACTAAGCACTATTGTAATAATTATTACAATAGTGAACGTTATTACAATAGTGGTTGCAACAAGGCTAGTCTCCTCCTTTCGCAAATTTCAAGTTTTGCTGACTTGTAATACTAGAATAACATGAATGATGCCATTTTATATCCATACTATTAAATGTGTCTAAGTCGGAATGTAGTCGATCATAGACATCATCTTCTCTTTGCCTCACAGCATTGACAAAGGTTTCTATAGAGGTGCTCTTTGCTGACCTTATTGCTTCATTGGTGACCTTTTTACAGATAACACACATGTTAAATTGGTTCTCTTCTGTCTCTTTGGTGGTAGCAGAGCCACACTGCTATCTTCATCAAGAGCAGTTTCCATTTTAATTAACTGAAAATGAATATGGCAAATAGACCTTATTTAGAAAATAATAGAATTTCAGTTCAAGAATGAAGACGTGTTACTGCGTCGAAATTAGTTGAATTTGCTTGCTGTGCTGAAGGCCTGTTTAAACTTTTCCGAATTATTTAGAAAATATCAGCATAGTGTACTCACATAGCAGGGTAGTAGGTTAAAAACACTTAAACTTGAGAGCTTTTTTGTCTGAATATTTCACATCATTTGATCATTTATCTACAGACAGTTTGCATAGCTTCTAGCAAATGTAATCATCATGAACACAATTATTTCACTACCTGGTAGATTTATAGCAAGTCTTTAAGGTTGAAAATCATCAACTTCAGATGTTAAACCCAATTGTCAACATCTTCTTTAAACAGCAACCTTTTGTAGTAATCTGAAAAATACATTGTGTCAACCAATAAGTACAGAGTAAGATATCACTAACAGTAGGTAAACATTATTGTATAGATAAGCATAAACCATGTATTTGTCTATTTTGAATATAAATTATATTAAAAGAACAAATTGAATGACAAGTTTTGTTATGTATGCCTCGAGCTAAATCTTTACTTAGTGACCAGATCAGATGTTTGACATAAGCACCAATTCTCCCATCAGCAATGACTTAGTCTTATCAACTGCAATAAGTTCTTATAGCAGGTTCACACCTCCTTGTTGAGCGAGTGTAGGCCTACATACCTGCTAACAAACTGAGAGTGAGAGACACATCATCAAGAAAACAATAATTAAATATACCAAGTTTTTTAAACATTTACTTCCTGTAATATAACTTTAAATTTGTTAATTATATCTGAAATGTTTAAGTTTGTTATTACGGTACATGATGTCTGATATCGCCGTCCGTAGTTTTACCATCAGACAGGCGATCCCCATGTAAGCTTATGAACTAAAGGTTTTAGTTACAAGCCTATGTGACATCTTATCTTGTGAGAAATTGTTCATAGATAGTCTTATAAGAATTTATATTATCAAATAGAAACATTTCACTGATTACTGTATAATTAATGCTTGATTCTCAGCATTAATTTTTTATAGAGGCCTATGCATAGTTTTACTACATGTAGCTAGCCATGACCTCCAAGCCATATGCACTTGGCAACATTGGTCAAGGGCATTGGTTTTAACCTTTTTGAGCAAGAAGATGATAAAGTGACCCATTCCAATTTATCCTCTACTATTAAAACAAACTTAACTATCTAACAGAGTAAATTAAACTTACCAGATTACTGGAAATAGTGAATCTTCACTGCACAGTTAACCCAATCAAGTGTAGTTGACAGCTTTAGAGAGCTAGTCATCACATAAATGCTAAAATGTTTTGTATGGAAAGCCAAATGGACACTCCAACTACATTATACCTACCAATACAAATTTAGCATTTCTAGTTTGCTAAAAAAATCAATGTACATTTTTTCTTTATTTATTAAAGGTCTATTTTCCAGTACCTCTCTTGAGATGACATGTCATTTGACTGATGAATTCTTACCTCTTTGGCACAATTTATTTAATCCAGTGAGCAAGTAGGGTCATACATGTACTCAATTTTGAATTGATAAATGGAATATAAGTAGGGCCTATTATAATTGAAACATCTAAATAACTGAAAATGAGAAAGGACGAAAATAAATCTGGAGAGTCATGTATCCGCCTGCTATATATTACATGGATACATGTTAAGGTACATATAAATCATATCAGGAAAAGCAATGCAAGGTACTATAATATTATAATAGGATTTATTGTTTGATGTACTAAAAGTTTCAAGTTTCACAAAAAATATGAAAACAATTGGCATTAAACAACAACAAGAACAGAAATAAGAACAACTGTAAATCAATAGTAATAACACATGCTAAAAATGTCAAATTCCAGACCCCAAGGTCACATCAGGGTATTGGTAGAAATCAATTACTCATACATCATTGATCTTGGAGATATGTGTTAGCTATAAATTGATACCATAGTTATGACTTTAGATCAATAATGGGTAAGAAGATCTCTAATTAGCAACCCCAGCCCTTTAATTGTGACCAATTTATGGGTCGCGGTACTGCCCATTATTAACATGCTGCAGCAAGAAAGTGATACCATAATTCAACTCTACTACCTACCTGGTGATGTTTCAAGGGGTCCATACTAACTCCCTGTGGCATCAAACCTTGGATGGAACGTGGGCTCCTACCCTATCCATTTCTGTACTGCCGAGGGGTATTCATGCACTCAAAAAAAAACAGTTTGGTTAAATATATAACCAATTTAATTGGTTAAGCCAGTTTTGGTTGTTTTCACCAAGATAATGTTTATCTTAACCAATGCATTGTTAAAGTACTAACCAAACCAGTTGGTTGTTTTGACCAATTTTAATTGGTTAACAGAATAAACATACTGTATGTAGGTTTAACCAATTTATTGGTCAATTGATAACCAAAATATTGGTTACTTTAGCACACATATATGACCAATTTGGTTGTTTGAGATGATATTGGTTGATTTAACCAACACATTGGTAATTTCAAGCAACTTGTAACCAAACTCATTGGTCATTCTAACCAATTTTTTATTGGTCGACCGTTTGGTTGCATATATTTAACCAGTTTTTTTGGTTGACTTAAATATTGGTTAATTTTATCAACATATTGGTTATTTTACGAACTGATTGGTCAAGCACTGACCAAACCGATTGGTCTGTTTTAACATCAGACACAAAACTGCTCCAGATCAGACACAAGAGATGCAAGCTTCACTGGCTGAGGGGCTAAACGTCTGGCTTCTACGCGAGCGGTCATAGGTTCGATTCCATCGGGCGGAATTTGTATTTACCCTTGAAACACACACCAGAGTAACCCGAAACTAAAGAGTGATTTATAAGAAGACTCCCAATCAATCTGAAGTATAAAACAACTGAAAAGGGGACTGAAAGTAGTAGTGCACATATAAATGTGAATTGGTTCATGTGACCAATTTATTATTTGATTTAACCGATTTGATTTGGTTGACCTCACCAAAGTACATTGGTTAAGAATAACCAAATTATTTTGGTCAAACTGACCAATTTTGTTGGTTTAAATGATCAGCTGTGTTGGTTGCTCTGACCAATATATAGGTTGATTTGACCGATACCTGTTGTTTGATTACGACCAAATTAAATTGGTTGTTTTAAACAATAAATTGTTTGGACATATTTTGACCAATTAAATTGGTTGGAATCAACCAATTTTTTGGTTGATTCAACCATTCTGTTTTTTTTGAGTGGCATGTTTTAAAAGAATTAACCATCTGCTTAATGTTTGCATGACAATTTATTTATGGAATTGATGTCTCCGGGGATTTTTAAATTTAATATTTAATCTTCTATTGTACACAAAATTTTATCACTGCGAAGTAGGTTTTTCCATGACATTAAAAAAGAACATTTTAATCCATGGAATGTAAGGTAGTTGACCTCGATCCCAAATTTATCTTTCAATGCACTAGTAGAAAGTAAGAAACCTTTCTCATCTATGATGTCCCTCAGTAGTTTTATTCCAGCTTTGTACCACCTTGGGAACAAAACAGATCTACCATCTATATTTATGTTGTTAATAAACCATATTGTTTCTTTCATGACGTCTTCTTTAGAAGTGGGCTGGAATATTTTTTTTCAGTTTGGTCAAAATATTGAATACGTCTCTGTAATTAATAGCAGATGTTCTGGCAGGGACATATCACACCGACTGTTAATTATATCTTTTAGACTCATGGGAATTGTATTGAAGAAGAAATCCAGCATAGTTTTCCATCTAGCAGTACGTGATTGTAAATTACTTTTAATCCAAATTAATTTCAACGATTCATTATGTGTCAATAGATCTGGAGAGTTAAGGTCACCTTTATCTATAGGAGATATCAAAACAGTGTGTTTTATTTTTGCAGGTTTTTCACTCCATATAAATCGATTTATTAACCCCAGGGCATATTTTAGAATGTGAGTTGGAGTGTAGAGAACAGTCATAGGTAATATTAATTTAGAAATCGCTAAAGATTTCATTACAAGTATACGTCCCTTCAATGTCAACTTTCTTGTTCTCCATATTTTGAAGGTGTTTTCTAGATCTTTTAATTTATCATTAAAATTAAGTTCAACCATTTTTATTGTGTATCATTAAATATAATTCCTAACACTTTGAAGTCACCCCTGCACTATCTTACTGGCAAGTCTCCATCTTCTGTCCCAACTGCATCACCTATCTATCTTGCCTCAGTTTTGTCTAAATAAGTTTTAAGTCCCGAGCACACTTCAAACAGTTTTAATGATGATAACAGCTGTTTTCCAGCCAATTCGTCTCTTAAGAAACAGGTGGTGTCATGTTTGCATTATTTCTGACATGAATAGAAAAAGCTCGACGGCCAGCACGAAGAGAAAAGGTGAAAGTGGGCAACCTTGTCTGACACCTCTCTATAGGCTAAACGGTTTCGCCAGGTTTCCATTATTAATAATATATGTGGTTATATCTTTGTAAATAATTTCAATCTAACGTATAAATAAGACCCCGATGTTATATGCTGTCATTGTTTTTTATTATAACCCCATTCTAAGGTATCGAAAGCCTTTTCATAGTCGATATGCAACAAGATATTTGATATATTTTCTAGTTCTGAGAAGTGCATCACATCTTTTATAATGCAAATGTTTTCACCAATGTATAGCTATCTTTTATAAATCCTGTTTGATCGCTGTGCACTAAAGTAGACATTATTGGTTTCATTCTATTTGCTAAGGCTTTAGTGATTATTTTATAATCAACACTAAGAAGAGGAATAGGTCTCCAGTTTTTTATATATGTTCTTTCTTTGCCTTTTTTCGGTATTAGTGATATGACTGCCCTTCTTTGTTCAACTGATAAAGTGCCCTGCTGAAAAGAATATTGAAGTGAATCTATTAATGGATATTTTAATACATCCCAGAAAAAAATTATAGAATTCAGTGGTTGATCCATCTAGTCCAGGCTTTTTTCCATTTTACATTTGATTTAAGGCTGTTGAACATTCTTCATTTGTTATTTCAGAATCTAATAGAAGTCGATCTTCCTCAGTAAGTTTAGGTATTTCTGCCTGTTTAAATAGAAAATCACTATCGTCAACATAAGGGTCAAAAGATTTATATAAATTCGCAAAGAAACTTTGGCATTCTTGAAGAATTGTTTCTTCCTCTGTAACTGTACCTCGAAAAGTTGTAATTTAGTTATTTTGTTTTGTTTATAACTTCTACATCCGTGGCGAAGTATTTTGTATTTTTTTTCGCCTTCCTCGCACCATCGAATGCGTGATCTCATAATTGCACCTCTGGCCTTTGTTCGTATATTTGCTCTAGTTCTGTCTTAAAGTTTCTAATCGGTTAAGATTTTGTGGGTTTTGACTGCTATCAAGAGTGTGTGACAAACGGCGTATCTCAGTTTCCAATTGAATCTGCTTTTGACGGGCCTTTTTATATTTCTGTTTTGAGTATTTGATTGAAAAACCGCGTATGATACATTTTAATGTGTTCCATACAAGATATTTATTTGGCTCAAATCTATATCTCTATATTCTCTTTTCAAGTGACCTGATCCCCTCACAGAATTCTACATCATTTAACAATGTGTTATTAAATTTTCAAAAACCCGGGCCCCTTTTAGATGCTTCAGTCATACTTAATTAAGGAGAAATTAGACTATGATCCGTGCATATCGCTGGTATTATATCGCTGGCATAAACCAGTATTCAAGTCTGCTAAGAATTAAAGGAGTTTTTCTGTATTTTCTTGTATGGATGAAAAGTTCGCCATACATCAATAAAATCAGAATCTTCAAGAAAAGTATTAACTAAGTTTCTGTATGGAGATTGTGGTTCATCAGATCCTCCGCTTTTGTCAAGTTCCGGATTAAATGTTATATTGAAATCACCCCCTAAGATTATATTCTTATCGCAATACAAATCCAGTATAGACAATATATCTGAAGAGAGAATACATTGTGGTGTGTATAGTGTTTGGTCGGCATATATACATTCAGGAAAAGGAAATTCACATCTTCCCTGGTACAGTCCAGTGCTATGTACCTTCCATTTTAATCTATGTTAGTATTGTTTATAATTGTATCATATATGTGTGGAAACAGAATGGCGACTCCTATGCTCATAGTGGTGCCTTGTGCAAATAATATTTTTGACATCCCATTTAGCTTCCCATATTTGATCACATTTAACTGAACTGTGTGTTTCTTTGAGAAATATCAAGCCCGGCCGCTGGGCTTGAAACCACTGAAAAACTTTGGTCCGTTTTAACTTATTTCTAAGTCCTCTTACATTTTGAGAATAAACTTCAAAATTGTCTGCCATGTGTGGGATATGTGAGAAAAAAGGTCAAATACACAGGCAGTATCGCCGCTGTTTCCCATAAAACCACGAGATCGGTCAATGACTGATATAATAATATGGAAAATATAAATATGTCGATCGATGATGCTTGAGAAGAAAGAGATGTACATCGTATAGGGAAAAAAAAGAATAATATCTTTTGGAAGTCGTTTTATGGAAAAATGTGTTTTGGATAGTATGCAAGAAGAAAACCAAATGGATGTATAAAATTTGGAAGACTCCGAATAGGTATAGAAGTAGGTATCAGCATAGGAGTAGGTATCAAAATTGTGCATATGGAGTGGCGCCAGGTGTTGATTGGCCCCGCTGAGAACACACATATGTAAATAGATTCATGTATTACCATACATATAACCACACACGTGTGCTAATATACCCACATAATTACATATTCAGAAATACACATATACATGCACATACACACATATGTATACGCATGCACATATATACGGTATAATATGTTAAAACTTAATACAATGTGAATATTCAAAGTAATATATTTTATTGTTAATTAACTGGAGTTGAAGTGACAAATTCCAGTTGTACATGATGCTCTTAAGTCGTCTACCTATGTTTTCAACGCACGCGGGTGGATGAACGTGTGTACTCTGGCTCTTATATGTCTGATTTAAATATTTCCATCAGAGGTCCAACAGTCATTTATTAGATCCTCTTTTTTAAATTTCTTGCAAATTTAAACATGTCTTGTCTTGGTTAGGTCTTCATTGATGAAGATATGCTTGGCTTCCTCTCCTGCAAATTTCATTGTCTGACCTTGCCTTGCGGGAATACTTTACTGGGCGGCTGCCAATATATATTCATCCGAGGCTAGAACCCAACGGATTCGGCCGAGGTGTTCCGAGTGCTTTTTTTTACTGTTTCACATATTGCTAGTTTACAAAACATACATGGAAAAACATGGAAACATAAATTTACAAAACATGGAAAATACACAAACTACACTTACAACCACATATAGGTTTAGAAAGCTTGTACTTAAAACGTTCATATTTCAACTAAGAAAAAATATATTAATATTCTTTATAAATGATTTAAAACAGGTCCCAATTTTCTTGATGAAATTCTAATATGTTATGTCTTCTTGCAATTCTATTCTCTATCATTTATATATTTTTCAAGTATTGTAAATATTTATGGAGCAGCTGTACAACTGCTCTTTCTAAATTTCCATGAGTTGATTCACGATTTTTATACAATATTATTCTCATTACAAGCAAAATTTGGTTAACTAACAGATTATCCTTATTAACAGGTACACAACCAAACAATGCAACATGAAGTTCCCATTCTGGTAATGTTACTTTGCTGCCAGAAAAATATTTAAAAATTCTATTTTAAAGAGAAGTGGCTTTACTACATTCATAAAATAGATTTTGTACTGATTCAATACTTTTTATACAATATGAACACTTATCAGTGTCCTTTAGATTCCTTTTAAATAAAATTTGATTTAGAGGCAAATAATTATTTAGCAGTTTATATTAGAACTCCGAGTGCTTTAACAACCGCGCCGTTTGCAAACATTCCTCCTGGTGGCTTTAACTAAATATTTAATTTATTTGATTTAAACTCTTGTAAGCTGTGGGCCTATGTGTATATACAGAAAATTACCAATTTTCCTTAAAAAAGATTACCATGATTGTAAATCTCTCTGTTTGTTTAATAATAAACATTTAAGACTAAATTTTTGAAGAGATCATATTACTGGAAGGATAAGCATTTTGCGTATACCGGGAGTACACTTATTGAAAGTGGTTTACCTCATATTATTGAAAAAAAAAATGATTTACCTCGTATATCCGTTACCTCAATTATCCGAACAAATATTGTCCCTTAAACTATTCGGATATTTGATGTTTAAGTGTATCATTTTACGTTTGTTATACCTCCATTGATATTTTTTTTAAAATAAGTACTTACTTCGTTGTAGCGAATTATAAACTAGTTAGAATCATGTATCGTTTTATATGAAAAGGCAGTCATCAACTTTAACTGTTGGGATTGCTTCTGTTTCAAGTTTTGGTTAGTCACACTGCAAATTTACTGTATGTAGTGCTTCATGCGAATTTCATTTTATTAATAAATATATCCATGTTGTCATAATAATGCAGAGGTACTTGTGATAGTAATGACCAGTAAGGTAAGTGGACGATTATTTCATATAAATCAATCAAAGGCTTTCCCCCTCTCTGTGTCCGAACTTAATTATAAATATATTTACCTATTTATAAAAGAATTATAGGCAATTGGTGACCCGTTGAATCACAATTTGAAAGGACTCCACATTGTCGCTATACATTCCATGTTTAAATTGTTTGACATAGGCTAGTGGCTGCCGCCCCACATTCCCGCATACAAGGTTCCCCTGACAGGAGATTATTATTCAAATTATTATTGCAGTGCCGTGGTACCCATGTGAAGGCGCGGTGTTGACTGACGACGGGTCGGGGTATTGGTGGCTCAGTCAGAAGATAAACTTTGATGGCGGGATAACCATCTTCTGTAAAGGATACGAGGACCTCTACGTGAGAATCAAATATAGTACTTTATAATGCTATATATATATATATATATATATATATATATATATATATATATATATATATATATGTATATGTGTGTTACGGTCAATATGTGAAATCATGTGGCTCATATATGTGGCTCAAAATTCAAGCAATTCATGTAATACCCGCGGTCGCAAATCATTGTGTAAACAGCTTTAAATATATGTATTCAGTCAAATCGGAAGATAGGGTTGCCAGGCACCCAGATGATATATTTTAACTAACATTTCGATATTGAACGGAGTATATAATAGACATATATTTATATTCCAATTGCGAAATATTGTCCCATATGATTCGTTTGGCGGTCATATTGGCGGCCATCTTGCATTTTGGATGAAAATTCAGAATCCACATAACGTTTGGACTAGACATCAAAGAAAGGAAAATGAACCTATTTTTTCTTAGCAATTCTGAAACTAGAAATCGATTCGTGTATTGTTACTTTTAGCTAAGCTGACTGTAAGTCATGGTGATCAATCTTTGTCCGTCGTCCGGCCGGCTGTAAACAGGGCACAGACCGTAACCGTTAGACCTAGGAACTTCTCGCTGTAAACATCCTGGGAGGTCCTAGGCACAAGCCCTTGAATTCACAATTAAATCATGACTAAATGGCACCTTTACAACCTTATACTACCCATATTAACATAAAGACACAAGGTACGAAAAGACTGACGGAGGACCCCGAGCGACCTGCTGTATAAACTTTCCACTAAGCTCGAGCGGCTTCCGAGCTCCATCGTGGGATTATCATAGCCAACCAAGGAGTGCGCCGCAGATCTGTCGGAAGCCGCTCGGTCCTAGAAGACTGTCATGGACTGTCATTAAAAGCCTGAATTAGGTCCTTGTGACATACATTCTGCAAAATACAGGCCAAATACATTATTTGAGCACCTAGAACGTCAGTTGGGCACGAATTGTATGCAAGAGGCCTAGAATCTTCATACGCAAGGGGGGTCCTGGGAAAATCTCCTTTGAAATCTAAAATTAGGTGATAGTGACCTATATATTCTCCAAGCTACGGTCCAAATTAACATGACCAATACGGACATAATTTCGAGCACCCAGACAGTCAGATAGGGTACAAATTGTATCCATTTCTATTGGAATCTTCTAACGTGTCATTCAGGGAAGCCTTGCGCAAATCTAATGAAATTAGCTCATGGTGCCATATATTCTGTGAGCTAATGGCAAACAACATGATTCTGAGCACCCAGACAGTCACACAACTCACACCACTTGATTGTTTGACCTAGTACCTTCTATTGTAAAGTCCAGGCAGGTCCTTGGCAATTCTCCTTTGAATCCTGAAATTCGGTCTCTGTGAGGAATATTCTGTGAGCTTTAGGAAAAATACTTGATTTAAGAAACAAACCAGATGAGAACCAATCAAAACGGTTGGACCTAGAATCTTTTAACTTAAAATTCAAGGAGCTCTTGGGAAAATCTCCTTCAACGCCTGAGATTAGCTCATAATGGCCTATATTTTGTGAGCTGCAAGCGAAAAACCTAATTTTAAGCACCCAGAAAGTCAGATGTGGCCATACTTTTATCCAAAAAGGTTATGTCTTCATATCAAGGGAGGGCCCTATTAACTCAGCTTGAAAACCCTAAATACGGTCACGATAACCCATATTCTGTGAGCATTTAACACTCTGTAGGTTCTAGGGAGTTCATGTTAAAATCTTCTTGGAAATCCTTAATATGGTCGCTGTGTCCTTGTAAGGCCTGTGGACAAATCGCCTGATTTCGAGCACTCTGGAAGTCATTCTGTCCATTGTTCAAGGTACCTTTACAAATTTCTTTCACCAGATCATAACAGTATTTATTAATACAGCCATCGCCTGTATGCCAAATTCAGATTAGCGTCATGGCGTATTGGCCACTTGTATTAATACAAAGTAGATCCATATAAAACAAGGGGCCCATGGGTCACGGCACTAAGCTGATTGGGACAGTTATAACTGCATCACCCATAGATTTTTTGAAGTTGCAATAAAAATACTATCCTCAGTGTTCAGGAACTTGGGCTCAGTGACTTGGGGGGGGGGGGGGGGGGTTACAGCGCCTTTGGATATAAATACAGAATACGGAATTAAATTCAGTGGTGCTTACAGGGACTTGTGGGAGTTACAGGGCCTCTGCATATACGTAAAGGATAAAATGTAATTTAAATTAAATTATATTTTGATATTTAAAAACAGGCAGAGAGATGGAAAACAAGGCAAATAACTTTAATTTCCATTCTACTGAGACAGGAAAAAATGAACAAATATTTGCATTAGATCCTGTTTATTTCTTTTGTTAAGTCTTTTCTTTTTAAGATTATAAATTTTACTATATATTTACAGCATATCATATATATCTTAAAATTTAAATTGATTCACAAATCTAAATTGCATCAACATTTATACTTAATTTAGCCAGGAGTCATCACATTATGCACACAGATATATTTCCTTTTTTTTAATAAAACATTTTTTAAATTTGCAAAGCAATAAATATATGAAAATATCACCTTGAAATTCACAATTTTAAATTGCAGCTTTATTTATCCATGATTTGTTTCATATATTATCAAATTATGCATACTGTTGGGTTAAATTATATTTTGTTTAATAATTTAAAAGGAAATAATTTCTTAAAAATGCTACATTAGAACAAAGTTGCATCTCTTGGATTACTTCTTGAATTAATATTTCAAGAAAAGTTGTGCACATTGGATCAAAAACAGCTTTACATTAAAGAAATACAGTTAACAATAACAAACCATGTATTGCAATATAATTGGTGATGGTGGTGGAGGTGGGGGGGGGGGGGGTGTTAGGGTAGGGTCCATCAGAATAAGTGTATGTTTATTACAGCAGGGGTGTTCTGCCAGTGTTGCATCACTAATCAGGTTACCTAAGCAAGGCTGTAGTGAACAAGAGTGGGGTCTTGGATATACTAAATGCAATTAAATTAAAGCATATGAAAAACTTCAGTAATTAGAATAATTTTTAAGCTTTTATTTTCAAATTTCAGAATTCAGCAGATTAAATCCACATGTATCCCGGCTGTGAAAAATAAATTAAATAAACTTACGAGAAAAAAACTTGCCATGGTGAAATTTGGGCAAAATTTAAGGTACCAATTTTATATTTTTCCTAATATTAAAAAAAAAATGATCTAATTTTGGGTATACAATTAAATTTTGATTAATTAAAGTTATATTACTGAAAAAAAGTCCCTAGCTTTAACATTTTTTGTGTTAAGTGACCAAATATTTTCCTGAATATTTTCAAAGTGCAATATGTTTGGGCCCATAACTTTTGTGAATTGAATAATACAGACCTAATTTCAGGCATTTACATAGAAACTATATTGAGGAATATTTATAATAAATATGAGGAAAAACAGATGAGTGATTTTGATATTAGTCAGTCCTGAAGTGTGAAAAAAGGTTTTCAATAAAAAAAATGAGGTTTTTCCTTAATTTCTCAAAGGAACGAAGTCGCAAAGACCCAGATTCGGCTTGGTAGGAGATCTTGGGGAAATCTAACATTATGCCGAATTTTTTATTCTTAGATTTTATACGGTTCCAAAACGTGCCACATCTACGGACGGACGGACAGAAATATTCATTCTTGTGACACTGTAACATATTTTGATCCTAAAAGCATTTATGACTGACACATGTGTAGTATTGTTCTTGTATAGCAACTTTATGGTGGGGGTAAGCACATGCAATATTTAATTCATATTCCCTGGCCTTTGCTCCATAGTTCTCATACGAGCACTCTTGGAAATGTGACAGTCCTATGTTTTCCTATTCGATTGGCATTTCGAATGTATTTCAGTTATCAACGTTTTTCCAGCCACTATTTTTAAACATAAACCAATTTTCCCGGAGAGACCGACCGTGCTTATCACACAGCCTGCCGCCTCTTGTCCCAAAGTGACGTAACTAGCCATGTCCCTGATGAGTGATGGTACGCCACTGGTTCCTCCAGGAGAGACCGACCGTGCTTATCACACAGCCTGCCATCTTCTGTCTCAAAGTGACGTTACCATCCAAGATCAAACTGAGACTAGGGCAATTCAAAAACCAGAAAACATAGCTCTGCCGTAATGTGCTATTCATTTGAAATTTAAGAGATGTGATCATGTCTTAGTAAAACGATGATGGATGTTTCGAATACAAATATCAGTAATTGTAATTACTCAGGTATGTAACAAAGAAATCTTCGGTCAAATTGGTAAAAGAGGGTGCGTTGGCTTTGTGGTGATAAGCGCAACCATTTCATCATCATTCCTCTACTTTGAACTTCACAATATTACATTAGATTACCTCATACTGAACAATGCAGTCCTCTGCCTGTCATTTTTTGTACTCAGATACATTTCACTTCCATTAAAAGTAAGGCTGATCAGATTTCAAGATTCACAAGCCATTTGTCAGTGAAAATATGATAAACATACTAAATTTTCTAAATATTTATTTTACTTTGTATCCGTCTCAATTCAACAAAAAAATAAACCAAAACATTCCAGTTATAAATTTATATGAATGTATAAATAAGATAATAATTAATCATGTGCAGCTGATTGAACAGTATATATTTTTCCCGACTTGCTTCATTTTTAGCTCAGCTGACTGAAAGTCATCTGAGCTTTAGCGATCACTCTTTGTCCGTCGTCCGTCTGTCCGTCCGTTAACTAGGCACAAATCGTAACCGCTGAATCTAGAACCTTGTAACTTGGGATTCTGAGAGGTCCATGAAAAATCTCCTTGGAAACCAGAAATTAGGTCTCTGTTACCCATATCCTTTGAGCTATGGGGCCCCAAAGTACCCCCCAGAAAAGTAAAAAATTTCATACAAAAACTTCAATATCTCATTAACTACTTGACTGATGGTCATGATTTTTGGCATACATATTGATCATGAGATGTTCCATCACTTCCTGCAGACTGGTGGCGCCACCTGTATTTTTCGATTTTTTACAAATTTTTTTCTCTATTTTTGAGACCTTTAAAAATGTGAACATCTGTTAACAAGGCACAAATCGTAAAGCCTAGACCTAGAATCTTAATTCTTGATACACTGAGAGGTCCATGAAAAATCTCCTTGGAAACCAGAAATTAGGTCTCTGTTACCCATATCCTTCGAGCTATGGGGCCCCAAAGTTCCCCCCAGAATAGTAAAAAATTTCATACAAAAACTTCAATATCTCAATAACTACAACACTGATGGTCATGATTTTTGGCATACATATTGATCATGAGATGTTCCATTAGTTCCTGCGGACTGGTGGCGCCACCTGTTTTTTTCGATTTTTTTACAATTTTTTCCTCTATTTTTGAGACGTTTAAAGATGCTGTCATCTGTTAACGTGGCACAAATCGTAACCGCTGGACCTAGAATCTTCATTCTCGACACACTGAGAAACCTATTAAAAGTCTCCGTGGAAACCATAAATTAGATCTCTGTTACCCATATCCTTCGAGCTATGGGGCCCCTGGTACCCCCCAGAAAAGTCAAAAGTTTCATACAAAAACTTCAATATCTCATTAACTACTTGACTGATGGTCATGATTTTTGGCATACGTATTGATCATGAGATGTTCCATCACTTCCTGCAGACTGGTGGCGCCACCTGAATTTTTCGATTTTTTACGAATTTAAAAATGTGAACAGCTGTTAACAGGGCACAAATCATAAAGACTGGACCTAGAATCTACATTCTTGACACACTGAGAGGTCCATAAAAAGTCTGCATGGAAACCTGAAATATGGTATCTGTTACCCATATCCTTTGAGATATGGGGGGCTCCCAATAACCCCCCAGAATAATGGAAAATTTGATAAAAACAAACTGCAACATCTCAATAACTACAACACTGATGGTCATGATTTTTGGCATACATATTGATCAAGAGGTGTTTCATCAGTACCTGCAGACTGGTGGTGCCACCTGTATTTTTTCAAATTTTCACAATTTTTTTTTTTCTCTATTTTCGAGACCTTTCAGGATGTAGTTATCTGTCAACAGGGTACAAATCGTAAGGACTGGACCTAGAATCTTCATTGTTGACACACAGGGAACCCATGATAAGTCTCCATGGACACCTGAAATTAGATCTCTGTTACCCATATCCTTTGAGCTATGGCACTCCAAAGTACAGCTCAGAATAATGGAAAATTTGATACAAAAGCTGAAGTATCTGAACAACTAATGCAGAGATCACCATAATTGTTTTCATGGATATTGATCATGGAGTGTTTCATCAGTTTCTGCAGACTGGTGGCACCACCTGTATTTGTTCGGGTTTTTTTACGAATTTTTTCTCTATTTTTGAGACCTTTAAAGTTATGAACATCTGTTAACAGGGCACAAATCATTAAAACTGGACCTAGAATCTTCATTCTTGACACACAGGGAGACCCATGAAAAGTCTCTATGGAAACCTGAAATTAGGTCTCTGTTACCCATATTCTTTAAGCTGTATGGCTCCAAATTACCCCCCAGATTAATGGAAAATTTGATACAAAAACTGCAGTATCTCAATAACTACAACACTGATGGTCATGATTTTCGGCATACATATTGATCATGACCTGTTCCATCAGTTTCTGCAGACTGGGTGCGCCACCTCTATTTTTTTCAAATTTTTACGATTTTTTTTTCTCTTTTTTTGATACCTTTAAAGATGTGGTTATCTGTCAACAGGGTACAAATCGCAACAACTGGACCTAGAATCTTCATTCTTGTCATGCAAGAAGGCCCATGAAAAGTGCCTTTGGAAACTTAAAATTAGGTCTCTGTTACCCATATCCTTCAAGCTATAGGACTCCGAAGTATCCCTCAGAATAATGGACAATTTGATACAAAAGCTGAAGTATCTGAACAACTAATTGGGAGATCACCATGATTCTTTGCATGGATATTGATGTTTGTATTAGTTTCTGCAGACTGGTGGAGCCACCTGTATTTTTGTACCCGCCAAAACGAAGTTTTGTGGATACTATGTTTTTGACCGGGTTCCTCCGCCGTTGCCGCGTTCGTTTCCAGAGAGCTCCTCTGGGACTTGATTTTATCAGCTTTCCAAGCTCATATCTCGGGAACCGTTTGACTGATCAGGAAATAAAATTTATACTAATGTAGCCCTTGGATAGCTCTATAACATACACAAAAAATGGTGGCGCCACCTGTAACCATGTTTGCACAGTGTCCATCTGTTCATCTGCTTTTGGTTAAAATCACTCATATCTCTGCAGTGAATTGACTAATTCACCTGAAATTCGGCATGCGTATACATCCTGGATAGCTTTCTTGATTTTATGACAGGTGGCGCCACCTACATTCTCATTCACACTGATGACATCCAAGCTCATATTTCGGGAACCGTTTGACCGATCGGGCCAAAATTTTGCATGTATATAGATCTAACATAGCTCTTTATCATACGCTAAACTGGTGGCGCCACCTGCAACCATTTTTGCACAGCGTCTGTCTGTTTGTCTGCCGTGCAATAATGTCATTCATATCTCGGCAGTGGTTTGACATATCTGCCTAAAATTTTGCAGTTTTATACATCCTGGATAGCTTTCTTGATTTTATGACAGGTGGCACAACCTACATTCACGTTCACGCTGATGACATCCAAGCTCATATCTCGGGAACCGTTTGACCGACCGGGCCACAATTTTGCATGTGTATAGATCTAACATAGCTCTTTATCATACACAAAACTGGTGGCACCACCTGCAACCATTTTTGCACAGCGTCTGTCTGTTTGTCTGCCGTGCAATAAAGACACTCACATCTTGGCAGTTGTTTGACATATCTGCCTAAAATTTTGCAGTTTTATACATCCTGGATAGCTTTCTTGATTTTATGACAGGTGGCGCCACCTTTATTCTAGTTTATGCTGCAGACATCCAAGCTCATATCTCGGGAACCGTTTGAACGATTGGGCCAAAATTTTGCATGTGTATAGATCTCACATAGGTCTTTATCATACACAAAACTGGAGGGGCCACCTGCAACCATTTTTGCACATTTTGCACAGCGTCTGTCTGTTGGTCTGCCGTGGCCTAAAATCACTCATTTCTCTGTAGTGGTTTGACATAACTGCCTAAAATTTTGCAGGTTTATACATCCTGGATGGCTTTCTTGATTTTATGACAGGTGGCGCCACCTACATTCTAGTTAACGCTGCACACATCCAAGCTAATATCTCAGGAACCATTTGACCGATTGGGCCAAAATTGTGCTTGTGTTTAGATCTCACATAGGTCTTTATCATACACAAAACTGCAACCATTTTTGCACAGCGTCTGTCTGTTTGTCTGCCGTGGGCTAAAATCACTCATATCCATGTAGTGGTTTGACTTTTCTGCCTAAAATTTTGCATATGTATACAACTTGGACAGCTTTCTGGATTTGTGGTAGGTTGCACAACCTACATACACATTTAGGCTGCAGACATCCATGCTAATATGCAACATACCTCACTCTGTTTCCCCTTGCCACTCAATCCATGCCTCACTTCACTCTGATTTTGGCAGATACACGTAGTCACTTGTCGGCTACCCGTATTCTAGTTTTTAAAGTTTACACATTTTTTCTCTATTTTTCAGATATATAAATACAGACTAAATCTTGGCCTGTTGGTTAATCCGTTTGATGCTTCAGTTGAATGGGTATCTACCATTCTGATGATAAAATTTCCTTTTGTGAATCTCTTCCCAGTCAGCTGAGCGTCATGACCCATGGGTCACTTGTTTCTATAGCGATTAACATAAGGAACACATTCCCCTGTTTCTATGGCGAATTAATATGTAATATATTCAATTTATAGACTAAAATAAAATCCGTTTCTCTTTCGGGAAACACAAAAGGTCATTGAGAGAGAAAATAGTCATACTCATGTTGTTACTCAGTAAACAGTTCCAAATTTCATTATTGTAAATTGCAAATGTATCAATAGACCATAATATATTCGAATATGAGCTTATATAAATACGTGCATGTATCTAAATGATAACAAAAATGTCAATAATAATCATAAATGTCAAATATATGTTACATATGGCAGTGAAATACAAATGGCAGTATGGATAGAATATAGCATAATTCATTTATTCCTGAAAGTACAAAATATTATGTCATGACCAGAGAAGTATGTGTCATGAACTTCTGCAGCAACTTCTGGTGCACCAACGTTGTTGTGGTATATATGGTCCATCGGTGAAAGATGTAGGCTTTATTATAAATAGCTCAAATCCGATTTCCCTCATTAAAGCAAATAATTTGCTCTCTTTCTGTTTATCGTTTAAGACGCCCAATATAAATACTGGAAATTTCAATGGCAAAGAGTAGGTATCATCAGGAGATCTTCGGCAGATGTGTGCAACAGGCTGTAACGGTTTTCTGTACACACCAACCAAAATGGTTTTGTATTTCTTAACCTTGAACTGCACAGTTAACGTTCCTAAGTCCCGCCAAGTCGACAGTAACTTCCTCTGGTTGCAGTTTCTGCATATCATAACACCATGGAATCCAAGGTCAAGGTCAAGGTGGCGGAGGGGTAACACGTCTGTGTATCATGCTGGCAAATTAGAAATTATATTCTTGGAATTAAAAGCGTGCGCAGTCATAAGCGTTCTCGAAGAGTTTTTAATCGCCACCCGCCAGACAGTATAGCAGGTTATATGTGATAAAATTACTCAACGACTCGAAATTTTAGAGCAAAAGGTGTCGGATATTGCCAACATGTAAACAATCGTCGACAGCCATGAGAAATGCTTGGATGAGCATGAACTTTATTTATCCTTCCAAGTGGACCAAGTATCTGTACCAGACCTTGAATAAAATGATGTGACCTCACGGGGGTGTTGTGTATCAGGATGCTTGATATGGATATGCATCGTAGGAAGTGTTCGTTGATTATTAACGGCCTGTAACAACTGATATTGTAATAATCATCTAATAATGTAACATTAACGGATAATGTTAAAAGAAATTAACCGATCATGTAACACAAACTAATAAAGTTATAACAAATCAATAAATGATAATGTAACATTAACCCATAACATTATAAAAAAATAACCGCTAATGTGACACTAACCCATAATGTTATACAAAATCAATCAATAATGTAACAAAATTTGCTAACCGATAACGTAATACTTAAATACCCGATGCTACAACGTTCCCTTTCCGTTAATGTAAAACAAATCTATCCGGTAATGTAATGACATCTTAGCGAACATACATAATCGTTTGTGATCGATTATGCAAAATGCAACAAGTTTAAATGATTATTAAAGAACTTATTACATACTCTGTTTCCAGATAGATCTCTTGCATAGTAAAAATAAAGTCATTGTGACCTATATTCTAAGGGTGGCGTAATTGGTGTAAATTTTTGGCGCTTGTATTAGTGTTCTTTGCCGCAAAGCAAATATTTGCATCAGCTGCACAATATACACTATACATGACCCATGGGTCTCAACGCTCTGCTGAATTTGCCTATAAGGATATTTTATGAGCTTTTTTTTTCAAAATGTGGGACCTGTTACCTTGACACTTGACCTCATGACCCAAAAATCAATCGATATGATTCTAACTTCTGTGGTAGGTCATATATTAGTCAATTTTAAAAACAATTTGTCCAACCGATATGGAGTTCTCATTTGGAAACTAATTTGTGGACAGATGGCCCCTGTGCCCTTGAAATTTTACCTTTTGATCCCAAATTCAATAAGGGGTTTCCCTATTAGCAGGTAAGTTATATGTTATATATGCAAGAAGGTTTGCATGAGAATTTTGGCTTAAGATGCATCCACAATCTTGTTTTATATAAGTGGATCCAGTGACTTTACTCTTTGACCTGTTAGTCAGGTGGCTTAGCGTCAGATTTTGGCCATATCGCTACAGACCGGATAAAAGCACCAAAGTTTGTATATGGATAGAGTAAATCAAAACGGATGATTTCAGAGGGGGTGCCCTCATGGAATACCTACGAGATAAGTTTTAGAGCCTGAAAACCATCTGCGCCTTGCGTATCACAGTACCCTCTTTTCGCATGAAAATGAAGAGGGGTAGGGAAGGAAAAATAACCTTAGATCCACTGCGGTTTAACGAAATATAGTTACTTATATACCAAAAGAAAGCCAAAGAAGTGTTCTTTCTATCATTACTATTTACATTGTTATATTATACACCTGTAGCCCAAAAAGTGTAGAATGGTCACGTGACAATACCGTTTCTCAAATTAGGGACTGGGAAAGCTACATGCAAACATTAAACGAAGATATTAAATGTATAAACGAAAAAATGTGCAAATATTTTTTCTTGTTTAATATTGCTTAGTTTGTGATTCAGTTTTTGGGAGAGTATTAAATGTTTGTGATGAAGGATGGTTGCCTTAGCGACTCCTGGTGTTTGAACTAAATATGACCGATAAACCATATTTCTGATAAAAATCAACCTTACATTAATATTTTTGTTTGTTCTTGTTATTCATTGCAACGGATCTCTGTAAATTGTGCCAATTCAAAATGTAAACTTCTGGGCCAGCAAAACTGATTTTTATTAGAATTATTTTTATTAACTATCATAACCGCCATGTTACAAGATTGCGAGCACATTCCGAATAATATGGTTACAAATTACCATTTATAGATCACCTGTTTCCAAATCAATACAAATTAAAATATTACTAAAAAATAAAATCCTTCAGACTGCATTATCAAATAAACCGACAATAATATTAAAGCCAAAAGGTTACAATGCGATATATTAGTTGTACTGGCAAATTCTGGAACACAACTTGGGTAGTTACATTTGCAAAGGGGTGTACGATCAAGATTTGCTTTTAGTCATGTGGTTCGGCGTCAAATTTGGACCATAACGTTTAAGATCGGATAAAAGCACAAAACTTTGAAATTGGATAGAGCACATCTAGGGGGTTGATTTAAGAGGTCCTCAGGTGAAGTACATACTAGTTTCCTTTCAGCGCCGAAACCTATTTGGCCCTTGCTCACCGAAATAACAACATTTAGCCAAAAAATATGAAGGGTCAGGGAAAGGAAAATCACTTTAGATCACACTTTAGATTTATTTGGATTGAATATTGCAAATGATATACTAAATTAAAGACAAAGAAAAATACATTCCAGTCCAATATGTTTAATTTTTTATGTGCACAAGAAGCCAACTTAACACCAAAGGTCAGGTGTTTATGACAGATCTCAAAATGGCGGCCATCAACCATGATGAAAATGTGACACAAAATGTTTTAGTGAAGAGGAACAATTATTAACATAGTTTTTGTTTAATAATTCCTTATATATTTTGCCCGAGTTGGAGAGTATTGTCTATTACAAATTATTGATAATTGTCTTTGCGGTCATTGTAGTTGAATTCAATATTGGGTCCAGACTTCGCAAATAGTCATTATACGCTTAAATGCCATAGCAAAATACCAACGTTATCATTTTACACTTATCCTGTCATGTTCTTTATGAGCCGGAAATTATGCGTTCTAACTTTCAATGATTTAATTTCATATGAATAAATATATCCCGTCTTTAAGTCTTCTTGGTATATTGTAATACTTTTTACAATAAATCTTGCATTTTTGTTATGTAGCAAACTGTCTTGTTTATATAGTGGTTTTCTACAATGGCTAAATTTATCTGGTGTTACTTAGTTGTTCATTATTTCATCTAGAGACCATGTCCTGTAGAATATTAACCTACATTTCTTATTCCTTTCTAATTCCTGCATCCCATAACTAGCTATTTAACTTCATACCTGTTTTCTTTTTTTTTATTTTGGGAATATAAAAATAAACACCATAGATACATGATTCATTTTTTCTATATTATATGCAAGCATCCGGTTTATCAATTTCATAGGCCATTCTACTTCCCGTATGATGTGACAAATACCTTTATGAAATGATTTTATCGCAAACAAGATTTCTAGTTTGAACTATAGACAACAAGTTTGAGAGTATATGTCTGAATAACAAAATCGACCAATTATATTCCAAATCAAATATATGTGTTATCTGTATCTCCAAACACTCTCTGAAATTCACCCTAAAGGGTCTTAGGTTTAGGAATCCGTCAATAACAAACATCTCTGAACAACAAAATGTGTAGGGAAACTTAAGACAAAGCCCCCTTTTCCAGATAGATATATCGTGTTTGCTTCTATACAGAACTTTAGACTTGCACTAAAATGGCGGTCTCAGCATTATAATACAACCTAAGCATATTCGTATTTTATATTTTATTCATATTAAATATTTTATAATCATAAACAATTAAAGTTAACTCAGTCGGACATTTCCTCCTAAACAATTTCGAATGTAAAACCTGGTCTTAACAACACTAATCGATAATATTCTGACATTTTTTTATAGAGACATCTTTATTCTAAATGAATTAAACACCCAGCTGATCTTCATAAGTCGTCATTGACTTGTACTCTAAAGTTATCCACAGTCTCACAGTGCATAGATCTTAACAAAGCCACAAGCCAAATTTGTCATTTCAGTTAAATATTATTTGGGATAAGTGTAAACAAATGCTGCTTTATGTTTCAGTTCTGAGAATTGTCTCACTTGCCTCTGTTTCATTTATCGTGACTGAGATGCGTTAATGCGCAGTGCAAAAATATTGGTCCAATCCATGTAGAATGCCAATGTAAACACCAAACATGTACTGAATTGCCCAGATCGCACCTAAACTAGTATGATCTTTATCACCCAAACAATTATGCAGTATTGATTTATATATATATATATATATATATATATATATATATATATATATATATATATATTTAACTACACTCTCAACCCATAAAAATTACAAAAGCAGATGACTAAATGCCATAGATTTCCGTCGTATTGAACCTTGATCTAAATTGCTACTATCAATAATTATACTGCAATTTATTAATTTCTTTGAAATGTTATTATTCAAAATAGATATAATACCCAACAGGTGTTCAAGAACCGCTCGTTGGCGTATTATATAAGTCCATATATAATACTCGCTAAGTCAATGATTTGCTTGTAGCCCTTTTCTCTCCAGATAGATATTATTTTTAATAAGTGTAAACAAATATTGCTTCATTAAAGCATTTACCTTTTTTTATAATCGATATGTATTTGTGCCTTGATTATTAATGATCAAAGGTGTGGACAATTAAATAAATTGTTTCAATCACCTGGGTTCTTCGTCAATACTACTTAGATATAGATTTCGAAAGGGTTGGTTTCAGTGGAAAAGTGTATATATATTAGTATATTCTCTATATTTTTCAATTATATGGGTGTGAATTTTTATAATTCTAATATTTATGGAATATTAATTGTTATTGAAATGATATATATCTTAACTTTTTCAATATTTACTTCAGAACATGAGGGCATTTTAACACACTCACAGGATACCATTTCACATCAATGGATGACATGACCTTTTGACCTGTTGCGACCTACAATTATACTTTAACATGATTTTCGTCACAATTTCTACGACAAATGTTCATGATATTTCTTAATGGTGTTCTTATTATGTATATTGATTAATTTAAAATGAGTTTTAGAGTCAATTGAGTTAACAACATTCCGTTTATTGTTGTAAACTTGTGAAATTTTACATAAAATCCTGTTATTTGGACTCGGGCCTGCTGAAAGAACCAGAAACCGAGTTCGGGAAGGCACCCCCTCCAGAATGATCAGGATCGACCTGTAGATACTTCAACCAAATTTGGTGCTTTAATCCGGCGTGTAAAGATAATTCCGTTAAGCCACCTGACTATGATGACCCAAAAAGGTTCTTCTTTTTGTGGTTGGCCACACATAAGTATACATTAGTTGGCCATAAACCCGTATATCAATCCAAACTGGAGTTATCATTTTGAAACAAATTTCTGAATGGAAGAACTGACAGACAGACGTACAGACGGACGGACAGGGTAATTACTATAGGGCACCCGCTTATGATCAATAATCACACTAGGTTCCGGGACACTAGGTGAAACTGCAGTAGCTGAGAAAATGTTTGCTGTCATTTTATATTCTAAAAATAGAAAAAAAGTAAACATTAGAAAAAAACAGGTGGCGCTATCAGTTCTCGTGAACTGACAGATCCAATCATTATGACTATTTAAGGAAAGATTCATGACAATCAATGTATTTATTATGAAGATCCTGGAAGTTTTGTATCAAAGTATTTATTATTCTGGGGTACTTACAAGCCCAATAGCTCTGAAGGTATAGGTCACAGTGACCTATTTCAGAACATTTTTATTGACCTCTATGAGTGTACACTTAGAAGCTTCTAGAGTCAGCGGTTACGGTCTGTGCCTCACTATCGGACGGACGGACGAACGGCGGACTGGGCACCATATCTGTACCTCAGTTGACTTTCGGTCAGCTGAGCTAAGAATGAAGAAAATAATAGCAGCCAGTCGGTGAGATCTGTTGAATATATAAAATCAAAATTTAACATTTTGGGCTGTTTATGTAGGCCAACGTACATGAGTTTTCACAGGTGCTGCAGACAAATTTACAAAATTACATATGTGGCAGCTGATTTTACATTACATTCATACTTTAACCAAGAAATCTCAGTAATTATTGCATGTCATGTTTAGAAATCTGATACGTATATAAAATCCTGGACAGCTTTTTCAGATATGGAAAGCTCGAGGTGCCAACTATATTTGCTTCATTTCAACGCATTTTTGTTGTATTGTCTTTACTCAGAAATAACGATTGGTCATTTGTCAACAAGACACAAATTGTAAACGTTAGACCATAAAAATGTCTTACTTAAAATTAAGGTAGGTCTTTAGTAAATATTCTTGCATGCACACAAGAAATCAGGTCACTGTGACCTATATTCTACGAGTTTCGCATATTTGTGTGTGGCTTTAGCACTTATAAGTTCTTCTATCATTGTTCTTTGCTGCAAAACAAAAATTTTGCAGTCAAACCACAAAGAAACATTATTCATCATCTGACATATAAGTTTGTTACAAAAAGAATGAAATTCATACTTTAGATAAGATATCTCAGTTGCCTGGACCTTTCTGAAATGTTCTGATGTCCTCAGTAGAGCTATATAATCATAATACACGATATGAAAAGTGCGGCGCAAAACGGAGCGATTTGTTCCCGGACGGACAAGTGGAGATCATTGAAGCTCAGATGATCTATGGTCAACTTAGCTAAAAATAATGCATGTAATGGACTGCTAGGTCCATGAAACATGCGGAAGGTCTCACACATTGGGTTATCATTAGTTTCATATTGGTTTCTTTGGACTGGTCAGCTTCGATAAAGTGTTATAACATTACGTTATTTTTGCTTTACATTGAGGGTCTTTGTCACATTATCGGGTAATTTCTTATTACGTTATCGGTTAGCAAGTGTTGTTACATTATCGGATGATTTTGTATTACATAATTGGTTAGTGTTACATTACCGGTAAATTTTTATCACAATGTCGGTTGTTATTACATTAGCAGTTGATTTGTTATTACTTTATCAGTTTGTATCACATTATCTGTTAATTTCGTATTACATTATCGGTTAATGTTACATTATAAGATCATTATTACATTATCAGTTGTACGAGGGCCTTAGTGGTGAAGCGGGTGAACATGAATCTGATACGAGGACAAGTGACAAGGGCAAATTCACATCCCATTGCCACCTGCCATCGCCTATCGCAAAACAAAGATGCGGGCATCACCATGCCTTTCGTTGACTTAAACATTCACAAAGCCAGAAATTTGATAACATCTGACTTAAGGTATCCCCCCCCCCCCCGGGTACTCAAAACACAATCGCAAGTGACTTATAAGAAAAGTTTATAGTAGAGGGTTTATAGTCTGATATCAACGTTGATGTCAGTCTCATCGCTTACTTGCCGTCCTGATCTTTCGGTTACAAGTCTAGCGACACATCCATTACGCCACCACTAACCACGCTCAAATTTCACCCCACTGGCCATACGTTTCGCTTGCCGTGAACAGCCAAGCGTCTTGGCATTTAGCTATCGACAAAGGCACTATTATATCAAAATATCTTGATCTGTGAATGTGTTAAAGGGAATCATCGGTCACCTGTACCTGTGCCGTACCTGGCCGGGCGTTTCAATCTCCGTGATGGACTATTTGTATCTGCCAAAACAGAGTTTTGCGGATACTATGTTTTCAGCTGCACGCCGCCGCCGCCGCCGCGTAGGTGTCCGGATAACTCCTCCGTAACCGCTGGGCGGAATTTTACGAAACCCGGGATTATGTTCGGGTCACATGTCAACTGCTGTGCCCTGATTTTGTTTTGACCTCTGACCTTTCTCTGCGCTCTGCGTCCATATGTGCGTTTGTGTTCACACGCCGCCGCGTAGGTGTCCGGAGAACTCCTCCGTAACCGCTGGGCGGGATTTTACAAACCCGGGAATATGTTCGGGTCCAATGTATACTGCTGCGCCCCGATTTTGTTTTTGACATCTGACCTTTCCTCCCTGCCCAGCGTCCATTTGTGCGTCTGTTCCATACATAAACCAACATATATCGGGAACCGTTTGACCGATCAGGAAAACAATTTTGTACAAATGTAGCCCTTGGATAGCTTTATAACATACAAAAAAAATGGGTGGCGCCACCTGCAACCATGTTTGCACAGTGTCCATCTGTTCATCTGCCTTGGGTTAAAATCACTCATATCTCTGCAGTGGTTTGACTAATTCACCTGAAATTCGGCATGTGTATACATCCTGGATAGCTCTCTTGATTTTATGACAGGTGGCGCCACCTACATTCACGTTCACGCTGCAGACATCCAAGTTCATATCTCGGGAACCCTATGACCGATTGGGCCAAACCTTTTGCATGTGTATAAATCTCACATAGTTCTTTATTATACATAAAAACTGGAGGAGCCACCTGCAACCATTTTTGCAAAGCGTCTGTCTTTTTTTTCTGCCGTGGGCTAAAATCACTCATATCTCTTTAGTGGTTTGACTTATCTGCCTAAAAATTTTGCGTGTTTATACATCATGGATAGCTTTCTTTATTTTTTGGCAGGTGGCGCCACATACATTTATGTTAACGCTGTAGCCATTCAGGCTTATATCTTAGGACTGGTTAGACATATCCCCCTGAAATTTTGCATGTGTATAAATCTCACATAACTCGTAATCATACACAAATTTGGTGGCGCCACCTGCCACCATTTTTGCACAAGTCCTTCTGTTTGTCTGCTATGGTATAAAATCACTCATATACATGTAGTGGTTTGACTTTTCTGACTAAAATTTTGCATATATATACAACTTGGACAGCTTTCTGGATTTGTGGTAGGTGGCGCAACCTACATACACATTTCGGCTGCAAACATCCATGCAACAAACCTCACTCTATTTCCTCTTGCCACTCAATCCATGCCTCACTTCCCCCGTTCCAATCTGATTTAGGCGGAAACACGTAGTCGCTTGTCGACTACCCGTATTCTAGTTGACTTTGTATTCAGACTTCGACCCAGGTACTAATTTATCAAATTCCCGAACTGTGACGATTAAAACGTCGGCCCACACGTGCTTTTGTCTCTTGTCTGTAATTGCTTTGAACATGTCGAGAATTTGATAATTGTGCTTGTAGCTCACATTACATTTTTATGCCATTTGTTAATTATGCATATCTTTAACTGAAAAGAATATTTTATTCCAAGAATGCTAGAAAATATTTTTATTCATGCAGCAAACGTTACGCATCAGACTCCTACAATTTCGCATCAGATTCTTTTACAATTGATTACCTTGGATAAAAAAAACTTACTTATAGTTATAGCTTCTTTTAATATTTCAATTGCACAATTTGTATTAACAATTGCACAAGTTTTCTTAACAATAGAATGTCTTACGGTTTATGTAACACGTCGTAACAAGCATCCCAGTATTTTTCTTCTTCATATATTAACTTTTTTAACCTTACCACGTATGGAACTGTCACTTAATGGACATATGTTAAAAAATTAGAGGCTTGATCAAAAATGACTTGCTAAGTCTCAACACGTTCGAGACGAATCCAGATAGTGTAAAAATTGATAATATAGACCGCTCATCTTACTATACTCACGAACAATTAAATGATATTTTATCGAGAAAGTAGGAATTTTTATTTTCGGTTCTTTCATTATATTGTCAATGTCTAAATTCTAAGTTCGATAAGGTCATATCCTCGTCATATCATGGAAGCAATATGGCCATGAATTTGATGCAATATGCGCTCAAGAATCTTTGCTTGACGAAAGTTCTGATATATCTTTGTTAAAACTAGAAAACTACAACTGTATATCACAAGGCAAATCGGCTTTGAAGCATGGTGGTCTTTTGATGTATTTGCATCATAAACATTCTTTTAGTATTCTGAGTTGTTTGAATGAATCTGAACTTAGGGAAATGTTGATAATTAACGTTGAAAATAAAAGCAAAAATTTTGTTGACAAATATCTATCGCCCTCCGAAAGGAAACAACAGCAATATGCAACCGTGCGTGCTCTTATAGATGAAATTGTACCGTTACTTCAGGAACTTAATCGTATAGCAAGTCTAATATTATTTTAACTGGCGATTTCAATAGCGATCTGTTGAAAATTATAGAAAAGGAGAGTTATGGTCAGTTTTTGGAAACGTTACAATTTAATGCCTAATGTCATTTTTCAAACCCGCTTCCGCACATTTGATGCTACTTTGATTGACAACGCATTTGCCAACATATCTCATAAGTCTTCGTGCTCTGCTGGCATTCTTATCAGCCAGATTTCTGACTACTTACCTTATTTGCTTACAATTGAATTTAATAACCAGCACAACAAGCCAGAGGAATTCAATCATTAAATAACCAGCACAATAAGCCAGTGGAATTCAATCAGTATGTAGAATTTATGAAGCCTCAATAATGTCCATTTAAATTGAATTTAGTACGTTGGACGTTGTAGACAATCTTAATATTGATGGTCTAGCCGATCCTAATAAATTATGCCCTTCTCGAAAATATAATATGTACAGCCATGGATAAACTTTTGCCACTACAAAAAAAAATCACATGGTTAATACAAACAAAAAAGATCTAAATGGATCACATTTGGCATTATGAATCCCATCAAGTTAAGGGATAAGGTGTACAGATCACTTTAAATAACAGAACCATGTACTAATGAATATGCCATCAAAGAAAATAACTTAGAGCATACAACGTGATACTTGAGAGGTTAATACGCAATGCTAAACCATGTACAGACTTTTTAAATTTTAATCAAGAGCAAGTGACCTATGTATACTCAATTACAAATCATTTTAACATATATTTTGGTGAAATAGGGTGTAAAATGCCAGCTTGTATTAGCGTTCTTTGCCGCAAAGCAAATATTTGCTTTCAACCAACAACAAAGAACACAATGTGTATCAGCTGCACAATTAACACTATACATGACATATTGGTCTCAACGCTCTCCTGAATTTGCCTATAAGGATACTTTATGAGCTTTTTCAAAATGTGGGACCTGTGACCTTGACACTTGACCTCATGACCCAAAAATCAATCGATATGATTCTTACTGCTGTGGTAGGTCATATATTAGTCAGTTTAAAACAATTTATCCAACCAATATGGAGTTCTCATTTGTAAACTAATTTGTGGACAGATGGCCCCTGTGCCCTTGAAATTTTACCTTTTGATCACAAATTCAATAAGGGGTTTCCCTATTAGCAGATAGGCTATATGTGCAAGAAGGTTTTGCAGGAGAATTTTGGCTTAAAATGCATCCACAATCTTGTTTTATATGTGGGTCCAGTGACTTTAACCTTTGACCTGAAGACCCCAAAAGGTTATTCTTTTTGTGGTTGGCCATACATAAGTATACATTAGTTGGCCATAAATCCGTATATCAATCCAAACTGGAGTTATCCTTTTGAAACAAATTTCTGAATGGAAGAACGGACAGACAGACGTACAGACGGACGGACATGGTAATTACTATAGGGCACCCACTTATCATCAATAAACACACTAGGTTCCGGGACACTAGATGAAACCGTAACTGAGAAATGATTGCTGTCATTTTATATTGGAAAAATAGAAAACTAGCGTAAAAATTAGAAAAAAAAAACAGATTGCGCCATCAGTTCTTGGGAACTGACGCATCTAGTCATTGTGACTATTATAGGAAAGATTCATGACAAACCATGTATTTATTATGAAGATCCTTGAAGTTTTGTATCAAAGTTTTAATTATTCCGGGGTACTTACAAGTCCCATAGCTGTGAGGATATAGGTCACAGTGACCTATTTCAGAACGTTTTTATTGACCTCTGTGAGTGTACACTTAGAAGCTTCTAGAGTCTGCGGTTACGATCTGTGCCTTACTAACGGACGGACGACGGACTGGGCAAATTTACAAAAATACATGTGTGGCAGTTGATTAAACATATCATTCATACTTTAGCTAAGAAATCTCAGTAGTTGTTGCATGTCATGTTTAGAGATCTGATACGTATATAAAATCCTGGACAGCTGTTCAGATATGGAAAGCTCGAGGTGCCATTGTTACGGCACAAATTGTCGCCCTGCACAAATTGTCGCCGGCGACAATTTGTGCAGGGGCTGTCGGCACAAATTGTCGCCGGCACAATTTGTCGCCGGCACAAATTGTCGTCCTTTGGTGGCGACAACTTGTGAAGGCATTGACGGCACAAATTGTCGCCGGCACAAATTGTTGTCCTTAGGGGGCGACAAACTGTGTAGGCATTGTCGGCACAATTTGTCGCCCTGCACCAATTGTCGCCAGCTACGATAATGAATACAATAACTTGTGTGCGTACATTCAAATGAAGGCTTCGTTAGCAAAAGTAAATAAATCCAGTCCGACAAGTCACCCATTTGAATGAATGCGCCACCCTGCTGCTTTAGCCTAGTTATCACTGACAAAATCCATTCAATTTAAATGAGTCACTTGTCGGTGTGGATTTATCTGCTTTTGCAAATAAACTAATTAATGTTACATAAATTAATAAATGTTCGTGCAACTTACTTTTTCAGTCGTTCATGAAATTATAAGTGTGACTTTTATCACAAATATGTTGGAAAAGATGAGAAAGATGGACAATTTATCCACTCAAGAATGCAACTTTGGCTGGTCGCAAGCAAAGAACTATGAAATGGACATCATGGCAGATGTTGGCTGTGCGTGTTTCTTTCACCAAACACAGCAGTTTAAACGGTCACGCTGCTGCTCTATGCTATTTGGGTTAATTAACTTAAAGAAAGAGGCAAGCATTATAATTTTGTGTGGAAAAATTATGGACAGTTTGATCAAGTAAGTGCTGCATTTGGAATATTTCTATCTTCTATGCAGTGTTTTACTAGGCAATGGTGGAGGGAGTGAACCCCAGAAACAGACTGCGGCTGAAATGAACAAATTGGTTCTCTGCCCACAGAAATAACACATGCTAGGACAACACAGCTGTATTTTTATTATTGTTTAATGTGTTCCTATGTTTCAACTCATCCATTTCTAAATTGCGTATAGGTACCAAGTCTCGTTTTAGAAATTTTAAATTTAAATTTGTTTAAAAAATAACAATATTCTTGTTTTTATGACAATAGAATGTTTTAAGAGCTTTTTTATTGCATCGGCGATGTATTCACGATGCAAATTATATCGCGAATGCATCGAAGAGATTTCCCTTGGAAAGGACTCGCGAACGATGTGTTCGCGAAGCATTCGCTATGTCTTGGTGATGCCCTCGCGAAGAAGATTTACCTTGGAAAGGCATTAAGAAGGATTAAAAAGTATCGCGAGGAGTTCAAAAATGTTAATGCAGCATTAAAATTCTCGCGATGCACTCACGATGTCGGGGCAAAGCATTCGAAATGCATCGATGTCAACGCTAAAAATCCCAGTTTTCTAGCAGTGGCACATGACGTGATAAAATAAAAATGCATATTCATTTATATTAAAATTTAATAATAATTACATCACTGTAATAAATATGGGAACCTTATCATAAAATAAGGGCACAATGGCAATAAAAAACAAGATGTACTATCACATTTTTAATAAAATTCGAATGAACTCCATGATCCAAAATCAGGCAAAGACATGTATAAGAGTAAGTGTATGCATTATCGTTGAGAATTGCTGTATTCATTATCGTAGCTGGCGACAATTTGTGCAGGACGACAATTTGTGCCGGCGACAATTTGTGCCGTCAATGCCTTCACAAGTCTCTTTCCAACTAGTTTTAATTATATTCAGAGCCCTAGAGAGAATCCTAAAAACACTAGCATGTACATGCTACTATGACAACTATAGTGTTAAGACATAATGTCTATCAATAATAAGATTTGTTATTGAATATCTTTGACTGATTAATCGACTGCATGCATGAATGAAAGTCCCAGGTGTGTGAAACCATTTAAGTTATATGGAAATATGATGACAGTAATAGACAAATAACAAATAACAATAAATGACAAATAACAATAAAAATTACTGGGTAATTTGATCGTTATTGCCCTCTAGAGGTATACCTTTTTCAGATAGTTAATTCAAATATTTTATCTAGCAGATTTGGTAATATACTATTCAATTTTTGTTTTCCTTTGGTTATTAGTCCATTTGTATGCTGTTTATTTAAGATTTTGTGTTTATTCGAGTTAAACAATCATCAAATAAGCTGTTAAAATCTTGAGATACGATCCTTGGTGCTCTTATCTGTAGCTTTCATGACAGATCTGGAGGTGTTATACAATTTCTTATCTTGGACATAATTTGTTTTAAATAGTCTATTATTTTATGTCATTTTAATTCTTTAATTCTTCTCTTTTGCTGTTCAAATACTTTTAGAGTTAATTTCAGGACGAAAGGCCGTGCCAGATGAAAGATTTTATTTTCCCCTGATAATGTACATGTTCATATATGATGAAACTTGGGCCAGGTAAGGTATATTATAATCACTTACATGAAAGGCTAGGACTCGTCAGTTGCTTTAATCAATTAAATTATTTTGAAAGCAATCTTGATGTGCCATAATTAGGAAATAAAAAAGGGTACATAATTAGTCGGCTACACAGACATATAATAGGAGACAGATGTGGGCACCTGTATCCTTATTGTCCTCATTGTACATGGTGAGAGCCTGGCATGGTGTGATGAAGCGTATACTTCAGGTTATTTTTTTTTCACTCCCTTATTCACATCAATGCATACATGTATACATACATCATAAATGATATAAACATACAATGCAAATATTTCTGTTGTACCGCTCTTTTTTCATTACATTCTTCTCTCTCTCTCTCTATTTCCCTGCCCTTTTCTATTTGTTTTGTATCCACAGTTTATTTCTCAGTTCTTTCCATTTTTCCTCATGTTTTCCGACATTGTTTTTCTTTTTGGCAATTTTATATTCAATTTCTTCGACCCCTTTTAACTTTGAAATATTACCTTTTAAACTCAACTTATTGCCTCCTCTTGATATATACACATATTGCCTGAACATATTTAAATTCTGATGTATTAACCATTTATGATCGATTTCCTCAAAAATACCTAAAATGAGTGCTTTGTCTGTAACCGGTGGTAACACTATGCCTGCCTCGTTTAACCAAGTCATTATCTGTAAATATAGTGTGATTGTCACAGGACATCTACAAAAAAGGTTCTGAAAAACAGTATGTACACATACGTGTTTCACAAAGACCCCATTTATATAACAAATCATTACTAGGTAAAAATTATGCACAAGTCTAAATTGAAACTGCCTAGAGTAAGTATCAATGGAAGTTTTGTAGATATTTTGACAAATATGGTTCCACTGAACATCTTCATACAAGTGTTCGATTTTACGTTTTGCTGTAGAAATTTCTTTCACAGAGTCCACAAAGGTTTCATACACATGTTTTGATTTTATACTGTCTAGCGTTTTCATTCCTCCCTTTGCACATATAATACAGAAAAGTTGATACGTTTTCTTATCCTCACACGTCAAAGTAATCCACTCCTTTGGAATTGAATTGATCAGACAGTGCCAATTCAGGTACTGTCGTTTAATGAATTCTTCATTCCCAAAACTAAAATCTCTTAACTGTTTTATGCTTCCTGTATTAGTGACAACGTCCCCCACTGATCGTATGCCCATTTCATTAAGCTCTCAATTATACAAGGATTTCTCTGCGGTTGTAATTCTCTTATTATGCCACAGAGGTTGAATTAGCACTTGTTTCTTTTCCAAAGGGTTGGCGCTTGCATATTTCGCCCACGTTTTAAACACTCTGACATAAAAGGCTGGTAATCTTTTTGGTAAACTTCTGATATCATAATTTGAGCGGACCAGGTTCACTCCCCCTTTTACCTGAAAATATTTATTTGGGATAACTTTCCATTTATGAGTATTTTCGGCATTTAATCTTTTAACCCACATCACTCTTTGAGTTTATAGCCGACTATCTAAATCCATTAAATTTATTCCTCCCTCATTATATCGCGATACAAGTACAGTATACTTGAGTTTAGGGCCTCTCCCATTCCAGATAAAATCGACTATTATTCGTTTAATTCGTGGTATTACTTGTTCTGGTGTTTCTATCATGTTGCATACATATAATAATTTCGGCAATGCCAAGGTATTAACAACCTCTTTACGTCCATAAATTGTTAATGATCGTTGTTTCCATATATTTAATGATATTATAAATTTATCTATATTTTTTTCAAAGTTAAGTTCATAATGCAGTTTCTTGTTATAAGTAAAATTAATACCTAAAATTTTAATTGCATCTAGGTTCAGATTCTTCCATTTAATTGATGATAACTTTTCTATGTTATTGAACTGTGACCCAATCCAAGCCGCTTCTGACTTAAGTAGATTGAGCCTTAATGAGGATACTTCAGAAAAGAGGTTGATCATTTCTATAAGATTGTTCAATGACTTAAGGTCTTTAAGAAAAAAGGTCGAGTCGTCCGCAAATAAGCATTGTTTTATTTCTGTGCCATCTATTGTGATTCCTTCTATACTAGAGCTACTTCTTATCATTTCAGGTAAAATTTCCACTGTCAATATAAATAAATATGGAGCCAGTGGATCCCCTTGTCTTGTACCTCTTTGAAGTTTAAAATAACCAGTTGAATAGCCATTATTTATTACACAGCTTTCTGCATTTACATGTAAAATTTTAACCCATTTTATGATATTTTCGGGAAAGCCAAACTTGTCCATTACTTCAAAAAGAAAATTATGGTCTAATGTATCAAACGCTGCCTCGAAATCTGCAGCGAACAGTATTCCTTTCATATTTTCGGTTTTCGTGTACTCCAGTATATCTGAAATTAACCTGATCGGTTCCCCTATATATCGGCCAGTAATGAAAGCAGATTGATCCGAGCCAATCAGTGATGGTAAACATGATTTAATTCTTGTCGCTAATACTTTCCCAATTAATTTGACATCAGTGTTCAACAGACTAATTGGCCTCCATCCATTTAGAAACCTGTTTTTTTTCAATTAATTTTATTATCGCTTGTCTCTGACTAGGAGCTAATTCTCCGGTCAAATTACTATATTGTATAGCTTGAAATAAATCTTCACTGATGATAGTAAAGAAAGATACATAGAATTCTTTTGGTAATCCGTCGTTACCTGAGCTTTTAGAATTTGGCATTGCTTTTAATGAATTAAATATTTCACTTAATTTTATATCTTCCCTTAAGGTTTCTTTTTCTGTTCCGGACAGCGTAGGCAATGTTATTTTCTGTAAAAAATGTGTGTACTCCTCTGTAGGCAATATATTCTTTCTAGCGTATTTGGTCTCGAAAAAAGTTTTGATTTCGCGTAAAATTACAATGCTATCGTTTGTCTCTTTGCTGTTTATTACTAGTTTTCTAATTGTGTTACGATTTTGCCTCCTGTTTTCTAGATTCATAAAGTATTTCGTATTCTTTTCGCCTTCTTCATACCACTGACATTTTGACCGGATAATAATCCCTTCAGTAATATGTTTGTACATTTCTTCTAATGTTTGTTTCTTAATTTCATAGTTTTTCTTGAATTCCTCAGAAGAATTTAAATTAAGGTTGTCCTCTAATTCTTTAACCTCAGTCTCTATTTTTGCCAGGTCCATTTTCATCTTCTTCTTTTTAAGCTTAGAATATTTAATTGAAAATTCCCTAACCTTGTATTTTAGATACTCCCACTTTATAACTGGATTTTTTTCTTTATATTCTGCTTTCCATACCGGATATAGTTCCGTTAGCTGTTTAACATAGTCTGTATCTTCTAACAAGGACACATTAAACACCAATGGCCAGGGCCATGCTTCTGGGATAAAGATCGGTTAAATTTTAATATAATGACTGAATGATCTGAATACACACTTGGTAAAATTTCTGTTTCTGTTACAATTGATTTCATGTGTTCTGATATGATAAAATAATCTAATCGTCTTTGTAAAAACGGGTTAATCGATCGCCAAGTATAAGCATATGTTTTTGGATTTCTGAGCCCATATATCTCACACAGATCATATTTTTTCATAATATTCTCTATTCTCATGACTGACCTCTTTTTCAACTTGATATTCCCGCCTTCGGCGTCTCTGCTCGTTAATGCCACATTGAAGTCTCCGCCAATTATTATATGCATATTAATTTCTTTGTCTAATCCTATCCATTTCTTTTTCTAAATTTTTTAAATACTGTAATTGTTCCAACTCCGTTTTTGGTGCATATACATTAAGTAAGAGGCAGACAGTTCGCTGAATTATACATAACAGTATTATATAACGTCCGTCATTGTCAAGAATATATTTTTCTAATTTAAATTCAACTTTATCAGCAACTAGTATTGCTACGCCACAGCTGTCTCTGGTCCCGTGGGCGTAAAAAGATTCGCCCCTCCACTGAGTACGCCAACTGAATTCTGTTTTCTTATCACTGTGAGATTCTTGTAAAAAATTTCTCCCATTACTTCCTCCATGTTTTACTAACCAGTTAAAAATCTTATGCCGTTTCTTATATTTGCGTAAACCCCTAACATTATATGACATTATTTGAACCTTAAAATTATTGTTCTCGTATGACATCTAAATTTGTTAGAGCATAATTTCCAAACCATATAATTGTTATGGAGCACCCTATGGACACTTGAAGATAAATATTTGCCCTTGTTTTACTAACGTATAACTCATTATTACCAACATTCATTGAGGATTCTCCTCCCTGTTCAATATTCAATTCACGGGTTATATGGGCATATTGTACAGTTAGAGCTAGTATTTATGTATACAGGAATCGTTTCCGATATCTCATAATTATTCTAATACTCAGCAAAGGTTATACTCACAGATAATATATAGGTCTCGGCTGCTACACCTCTAGCGATGATGAAAATATTAACTTATCACAGTTGTTCACGATACTCCGCTTACATATTAAAACAAATTATATGATTCAGTATATCCAATACTACGCTCTATCAGAGTCTTTCAATCCTTAATATTTAGAAACAGCCTTTTGATTGTCCATTTAGTCCTCTTTTATACTATACGTTTTCAGAGGTCCTCTCGTCCCTTTAGGAGTGTTCTTGTATTTAATTACCCTCGGGACGTTTTGTATATAGGCCATCCATCCTTTAGCTCTCATATCCTTCATAACAGTTACTAATTTTTTATGTATCATCCTTGTAGCAGGGTGAATATCGTCCGTGAGGTCAATTCTGGACTCTCTTAGCCTTGTTGATTTCGCTGCAGCTCGTAGAATTCCTATTTTATCAGTTTCACTGCTTAATCGAATGAGTATTGGCCGACGAGTCTGTTGTTCCTCAGAGGCTTGCTGGGATCCGGCTGACCTTCTTGCCCCATATCTATACGCCACTTCTATTTTTGGTAAAGACCCATACTCTTTATCCTCTAATATCACTGTGTTAGCGACGCCAATACAGTCTTCATTTCCTGTTCCTTCAGGCACATTATGTATCAGGATGTTCTTCTTGCGTAGTTGATTACTAATATCAATGACTTCCTGTTGAACATGTTTAACACTTTCAAGAGACGCTGCAGATGTTTTTAATTTTTCAACATCAGCTTTACATTCAACAAGTTCTGTCTCTAAGTATGAAACTCCACGTTCTAATTCTTCAAAGTTCTCTCTTACTTCAGAAATATCTTTTTCAACTTTATTTACACGATTAACAAAAGTTTTCATTGTGTTGTTCATTTCCTCAATAGTAGACACTTTTTTCCAAAT
Source organism: Sipunculus nudus (assembly GCA_026874595.1). Classification (NCBI taxonomy): domain Eukaryota; kingdom Metazoa; phylum Annelida; class Sipuncula; order Golfingiida; family Sipunculidae; genus Sipunculus; species Sipunculus nudus. The sequence goes on along the minus strand of CM049315.1, from coordinate 62,130,702 downwards.
TATCTCCAATAATTGTCTGTCACTCATCGATGCAGGTATCTCGTTTGCTTCCATTTCTATGATTTGGTTCCTGTCTTTAATATGATCAAAACCAACTTGTTGACTGCAACGTGGATTGTCACGTGTTCAATTAGGAGCGGCTCCTACAGTACTCAGTATTGAATAGCCGTGCCTAAGGAAATTCAGGCAGGTGCCTAATGAATGATCCAGCGCCCAATTACTCCTGTTGATAATGTCAATGATAAATTTGAATATTTACCTCATTAATATCACACAATTTTCCTTCTAGTGGACCTCCAAATATTCAGGAAGTGTAACTAGTCCATAGCCCGAGACTTCTGATAAATAACACAGTATTTCGTTTAATATTTCAAAGTTTTGCGGAGCGCCGTGTCAACACAACCTGTCACCAAGCCTTCACCCCTTATACTTCAGGTTAGGATTAGTACTAAATTAATAATCTACCGTTTCAACTTGTCACCAACAGAAGTTATATTGTCATATACGGTATATACATGCTGCCTCCTCCATTATGTTTAAGTGGGTTTTTTTCCTGCAACCAAGTGATGTAACTTTTTTATGAATGTGTGACCTATTGTTCAACAGTAATGCAAAACATTCATCTGGGATGTGTAACTTTGATGTACACCCGAATGTATACTGTGATGTTTTAAAGAACAATTTTATATGTGGTACTCTACTTTGAAGTTCAACAAAATAAATGCTTTGTGAACCTTTCTATTCTGTTCCATTTGACCTTGAAAATTGCATTGAGAAACTTACTTAGAATGTCCCCTAGGTTTTCATTACCACAAAAAAAGCTATATAAAGGGCGCCCTTAAAAGCAGTATGCAGGAGAAAAAAAGGCTCTCTGTAGATACCAACACGAATATCCTGGTCCAATGGATTAAATCTTTATTTAATAAGCTGAAGCATATTTGACTGTGTACTTGCAATGGAGCACATTTCAAATCATTGTATCTCAAATGAAGTCATTATCAAAAGATAACCCAAGTAATTTTACAAATTTATCATATATGATTGATATGTTTTGGTTGTCGAACTGCATAATTACATTAAGGCCATCCATTACAAATGTCGGAAATTAATGTGGATCAGCTTATCAATTATACAATGTTACAGAACCTAATAACAACAGATCACGTAATCATGACCAGCACAAATTTGTTACGGAGATAAAAAAAACAGATTCTGTAACACTAGGCAACGTAAAATGTTTAGTGGAATGAATAAAGAAGTCAGTGGTTTTATGTTAACTAATAATTATAATTTATTCTTAGAACAATCCTAACATTACAATACACTTAATCAATACAATTACACAGTTTAACAATAATAAAAGTGTACAGTCCGAGAGTGGATACCACCACTGTCACAGCTCAACAAGAGTCCTTTAACGTAAATAATCCACGTAAATAGTAATAATCCAAAGGCAAACTGGAGACAGTCCGTATTAAATCTGTATAAAATCCGTTGAAGATCTGACATCACTGCAATTATCGGAAAAAGGTCCCAAATCTGATGAGAAAGTAATACTCTTAGTGCTCGCTTGTATATTCCTTTCTGCCGGCTCTAAACACAGCCCTTATTTATAGCTACTATAATAATCAATAAAAGATTTATATTTTATGATTATAATATAGGCTAATGATAGAAATCGCCTTTTTTGTCACTGTGACAGCTATTTTTAGAGCCATTTTGAAAGTTTCAGTATGCGTTTAACTTTAAATGTGAAACGTCCATCCAGGGTCTTCTGCAGAAACGTATCCAGAGGAGGGGTCCAGGGGGTTCGCCCCCCCCCCACCCCCCCCCCCCCCCACACACACACACACACCTCCCTCCCTGTTCAGCTGCCGCACCTTTTATTAGGAGTTCAGACCAATTAATGCGGCCTGGGGACCTTTATTCAGGAATTATCATAAGTCCGTGCGACTGGGACCCCTCCTTAACCTAAATCCTAGATACGCCCCTGTTCTGATACTCACAACTTCCTCCCAAAACAACATTATTATAAGCATATATCCGTTATTCATGGACCTCTTATCCTGCATTATACAAAATGTTGCCATTTTTCTTTTATCATTTAAAGTGTGTTAAAGTCACTTTGAGGGACACATTACCGCGCTTTACACCGCTTCCATTTGTCTTGATTCAGAGTAGTAAAAACGTTACTGCGTGAACAAAAACACACTTTTAAGTTGTACTTTTCATACTTTTAAGTGTAATAAATTATGAACATTATTATTACGTGGCTTGGGTATTTTGCACTTGACACAAATATATCTCTAAAGCTTAAGGTTACCGAATATACTTTGGTTTTATTGACGGAGAAACACTCTACCCGTTCAAGTTCAATTTTCTTCGGTTTGACTTTGTAAAGATAAAAATGTAGGATGGCATCCACCTACACTTTTTCCATGACTTTTTGGTTGGATGATCTGCCATGGATGCCTGATATAAACAAGCAATGTCTCCAAAAGTGAAAAATCGACCTTGGCTGACCCCATTTTCAGTTTGACCTTGAAAATGACCTTGAAATTCAAAATTTTAGGTGGCATCCACCCACATTTTTTTTCTTCACTCTATGGCTGTTTGACCTAGCATAAGCAATGCCCTTAAAATTGGAAAAAAATCAACTTTGGCTAGCCCAATAGAAATAGAGTGGTATCAGTAATCATAGGTTTTATCATATATAATCTTGGTGTGTCGGACGCCGGACGTGTTAATGGTAATAATATACTGCCTTTTTGATATTTTCGGTCTGTCACTTTTTTCAGATCTCCGTTAATGGCTACGTGGCGTTCAATGATCCGTTAAATACGCGGGACAGCAGCAGGTTACCACCTGGGTCCAATATCTTGGCGCCTTTTTTCGTGGCTCAAGATGCCCGATGTCCGGGATGTCAGGTTCGATTCCGACATTACAAGTGTAGTGACGAGGACTCCGACTCCGGGACGTGCACCAAAGCCGAGCTGGACATACAAGATTACGCCAAGACTAACGAATTTGTCGCCACAGAGGTGATCGTGGTTTGTTGGGAAAACACACATCCGTACCCATGGGGATATTACTGGAATTACGAGAATGATCCTACTTTAATGGTAAGTTATGTCTAAACAACTTTAGGATTGATCTATTAAAATGGGTCTTGGTGTGACCAGGAGGGCTGAATAAAAAAAATCTGGGGCTGGAACACTCTCACCCTCACCTGAGCCATTTAAACATGGAGCTTTCACACATGTGAATCTTTTAAATGGGCTTTATAAAATACACACTATACTAAGAAAACAATGTTATATTCCTGTTATAAAATCTAAACTAAAATATACTATATATACAAACTATTTTTAAAACAGAAATTTCCATAAAATTTAAATCCTGCTTAGCTTATTGCTTTGCATATTTACCATAGAGTTGCTAAATACTGGTGGCAACACGTACTTTTTTATGTTTTTAAAACCGCAAAAAAGTAGCAAATGCATCAGTGTCTGAACTGTGGGTCCATCCAGTGAAAATCAATTTCTCAACTGTGGGTCCATCCAGTGAAAATCAATTTCTCAACTGTGGGTCCATCCAGTGAAAATCAATTTCTCAACTGTGGGTCCATCCAGTAAAATCAATTTCTCAACTGTGGGTCCATCCAGTGAAAATCAATTTCTCAACTGTGGGTCCATCCAGTGAAAATCAATTTCTCAACTGTGGGTCCATCCAGTGAAAATCAATTTCTCAACTGTGGGTCCATCCAGTGAAAATCATTTTCTCAACTGTGGGTCCATCCAGTGAAAATCAATTTCTCAACTGTGGGTCCATCCAGTGAAAATCAATTTCTCAACTGTGGGTCCATCCAGTGAAAATCAATTTCTCAACTGTGGGTCCATCCAGTGAAAATCAATTTCTCAACTGTGGGTCCATCCAGTGAAAATCAATTTCTCAACTGTGGGTCCATCCAGTGAAAATCAATTTCTCAACTGTGGGTCCATCCAGTAAAATCAATTTCTCAACTGTGGGTCCATCCAGTGAAAATCAATTTCTCAACTGTGGGTCCATCCAGTGAAAATCAATTTCTCAACTGTGGGTCCATCCAGTGAAAATCAATTTCTCAACTGTGGGTCCATCCAGTGAAAATCAATTTCTCAACTGTGGGTCCATCCAGTGAAAATCAATTTCTCAACTGTGGGTCCATCCAGTGAAAATCAATTTCTCAACTGTGGGTCCATCCAGTAAAATCAATTTCTCAACTGTGGGTCCATCCAGTGAAAATCAATTTCTCAACTGTGGGTCCATCCAGTGAAAATCAATTTCTCAACTGTGGGTCCATCCATTGAAAATCAATTTCTCAACTGTGGGTCCATCCACTGAAAATCATTTTCTCAACTGTGGGTCCATCCAGTGAAAATCAATTTCTCAATTGTGGGTCCATCCAGTGAAAATCAATTTCTCAACTGTGGGTCCATCCAGTGAAAATCAATTTCTCAACTGTGGGTCCATCCAGTGAAAATCAATTTCTCAACTGTGGGTCCATCCAGTGAAAATCAATTTCTCAACTATGGGTCCAACCAGTGAAAATCAATTTCTCAACTGTGGGTCCATCAAGTGAAAGTCAATTTCTCAACTGTGGGTCCATCCAGTGACCAGTGACCATCCAGTAATCATGACTAGATTTATGAGTCTGTTAAACCTGGTGGCATCGGCTATATTTTTTTAATTTTTCACACGTTTTTTTCCTCTAATTTTCTGGGACAGAAGACAGCAGTTTTTTTCAGTTTCTCAGCTGTGGTTTCCTGTTCAATTCCCCTAAAGCCTTTTGTGCTTATCGATCATAAATCGTTTCATCAGGTGCTAAAGACTGGTGGTGCCACCTATAAGCGTATTACTTGTAATTATGAAACTGTCAATTACAATTGCATCAGTTTCTTAGTTGTTTGTCAACCTAGTATCCTTAAACATGGTATGCTTGATCATGGCTAGTTTCATCAGTCGGAAGACTTGTGGTGCCAGCTGTGTTTATTTTTCACGATTTTTTTCCCGGCATTTTTATACCGTCGAATGAAGGAATTTATATCAGTTTCTCAGCTAGTTTCATCAAGTGTCCATAAACATCGTTTGTATTTTTATCATGACTAAATTCATCCGCATGCAGATGGTGCGTTTTATTTTTTTTATTTTCACGCATTATACATGTAGTTTGGATTACCCAGGTACAGCAGGTACAACAATAGTGCCATTTTCTCTGTTGTGGTTTCATGAATGCCTAGTGCTCTGATTTTTTTATGTGTTATATGGATCAAGTTGTAATCATTGGATCCAAAGATTTCTAACCTAATATCAAACAAATCATTTTGGAACGTACACAAGGTCACGACAACCTATATTCTGCAAAGTACAGGCAAAAAACATCATTTGCACTTCTACAATCAGTAGTAAATGTTCAGACATGACTAGTTACATAATCTCTGGTGCTGAATCTTGCACATTTTTGCACCGTGTGACCCCTATACCAATACTACCTCCATGGCGGTAGTTAGGTCACCATTACCTCATTTGCATTAATTATAGGCTTATTTATTATGTCCTCGGAGAGAAAAAAACAGTACCAAACATAAATGGATCTAGGAACATCGCCCGACTCATCAGTCAGCTGAGCGTATACTGCCCCATGGGCTACTTGTTGCTTGCCGGAAATCTTCGATTTGGGCGAGCATGTTGGTCAGTTGCGTATGTCTGTTTGTGTTTTGCTTGCCGAAAATTTTCGATTTTCGCAAGCCAGTTGGTCTGTTCCGTATGTCCGTTTGTCTGTTTGTTGCTTGCCGGAAATCTTCGATTTTCGCAAGCTGGTTGGTCAGTCGCCGATGTCTGTCTGTTTGTTGCTTGCCGGAAATCTTCGATTTTCGCAAGCTGGTTGGTCAGTCGCGGATGTCTGTCTGTTTGTCTGTCATCTCTCTACAGGTCTCAATTTTGCACCAATCACTTTCAAACTTACACACTTTATAGATAATCAAAAGTGCAAGAAGCCTATTGTTTTTGGTCAATATAGGCCAAAGGTCAAGGTCAAGGTCATCAAAAGTTCCTAAAGTGCTCTTTTCTTCATATCTCCATTACCATTTGTCATAGCCACTTCAAACATGGCTCATTTTAATCGGCATTCCAAGGCCTTTCTTTTGACATGTAGCTCACTTAAATTTGCCGTTACCATGGTTACATTTTTTGGGGGAGGAATCATGGGATTTCGTGATATTTTTCAAATTTGCAGCAATCGTACTGATTCTGAGATATTTTATGTAACACAAGAATATCTCGAAATTGTTTTTCCAGATTTTGGAAATGGCCGCCAGGGGGCGTTGCAGATGAAAAAACATGAAAATTTGTTTTGGTGCTACACCTCCAGAACTATTAAACATTGGGCCATTTCCATCGCAGCACCTTCAACTGGGGTCCATGGGCTTATTTTGGCGCATAGGTGCCAAAGTGCGCTATTGCCAGATTTCTCTATTTTTGGGGTAAAACTTTTGAATTTTGAAAATATGCAGTTTTCAGCTTCTAACTCTGTCAGTTTTTATGCTGGAGAGGTCAATTTTTTTGCATCTTGTAGCCCTTGGTGAGTTCTCGGTGATCCAATCAAAAATCTTGCAAAATCTTGCACCGTTTCTCGTCAAACGAGAGTCTTCGAGATTTCATTAAATATGACCTACAGGTTGCATTTTTTTAACAATGGCTTTGAAATTGATATATTTTGTGTTATTAATAAATATCTCGAAATCGGTTTTTCATTTTTTGGAAATAGCCACCAGGGGGCGTGGTACCTGAAACACTGTAACATATCATTTTTCTGCAATATCTCAAAAAATATTAAACGTGACACCATTTTTTTTGGTCGTATCTGAAACTAGGAACATTGGCTTATCCCTTCGCACATGTTGCTTCGTGCCGCCGTTACCATGGTTACCAAATTTTGGGGTAAAACTTGACAATCTGAAAATTCGGAGTTTTCCAGCTTCTATCTCTGTTGATATTTGCGATAGACAGGTCTGGTTTTTGCCGTTAGACAGCATCCCTCTAGTTCTAAGCCATTCAATGGCAAGTCTCGTCATATCTCCCACCGTTTCTCGTGAAACGAGAACACGTGACCATTCAAAGAAATGCCTATAATTCTGTCATTTTTTACGCTACAGACACATGGTTTGCAGCGCTGGATAGCGGCTGACACTCGCAGTCACATTCAGGGGTCACATTGTTTAGTCTCGTCAAATCTCGCGCCGTTTTTCGCCATACCACGATGCATGTTGGAGGCACAGTCACAACTTTATTGCTTGCCGGAAATCTTCGATTTTCGCAAGCAGGTTGGTCAGTCGCGGATGTCTGTCTGTTTGTCTGTCATCTCTCTACAGGTCTCAATTTTGCACCAATCACTTTCAAACTTACACACTTTATAGATAATCAAAAGTGCAAGAAGCCTATTGTTTTTGGTCAATATAGGTCAAAGGTCAAGGTCAAGGTCATCAAAAGTTCCTAAAGTGCTCTTTTCTTCATATCTCCATTACCATTTGTCATAGCCACTTCAAACATGGCTCATTTTAATCGGCATTCCAAGGCCTTTCTTTTGACATGTAGCTCACTTAAATTTGCCGTTACCATGGTTACATTTTTTGGGGGAGGAATCATGGGATTTCGTGATATTTTTCAAATTTGCAGCAATCGTACTGATTCTGAGATATTTTATGTAACACAAGAATATCTCGAAATTGCTTTTCCAGATTTTGGAAATGGCCGCCAGGGGGCGTTGCAGATGAAAAAACATGAAAATTTGTTTTGGTGCTACACCTCCAGAACTATTAAACATTGGGCCATTTCCATCGCAGCACCTTCAACTGGGGTCCATGGGCTTATTTTGGCGCATAGGTGCCAAAGTGCGCTATTGCCAGATTTCTCTATTTTTGGGGTAAAACTTTTGAATTTTGAAAATATGCAGTTTTCAGCTTCTAACTCTGTCAGATTTTATGCTGGAGAGGTCAATTTTTTGCATCTTGTAGCCCTTGGTGAGTTCTCGGTGATCCAATCAAAAATCTTGCAAAATCTCGCACCGTTTCTCGTCAAACGAGAGTTTTCGATATTTCATTAAATATGACCTGCAGGTTGCATTTTATTAACAATGGCTTTGAAATTAATGCATTTTGTGTTATTTATAAATATCTCGAACTTGTTTTTTCATTTTTTGAAAATAGCCACCAGGGGGCGTGGTACTGGAAACACTATAACTTATCATTTTTCCGCAATATCTTAAAAATTATTAAGCATATAACAATTTTTTTTGTCGCATCTAAAACTAGGATCATTACCTTATTCCTTCGTACATTTAGCCTTGTGCTGTAGTTACCGTGGTTATCAAATTTTGGGGTAAAACTTGACAATCTTAAAATATGTAGTTTTTGGCTTCTATCTCGGTTGATATTTATGTTTTAAGGGTCTAGTTTTTTGCATAAGGCTGCTTCCTCTTGGTTCTCAGTCATTCAATTGCAGGTCTCGTCAAATCTCGCTCGGTTTATTGCCAAACGAGAAATTACGAGATTTCACAGAAATGCTTATAACTTGATAACGGTTAATGCCAAAATGGAGTAGTTTTCAGCATTTGGTAGCATTTCAGAAGCCGGACATGATTATACTGCAAATTTCGCCACATCTCGTATCATCTCCCGCCAAACGAGAATATTTTAGATTTCGAACAAATGTCTTTATCTCGGTCATTTTCATGCTAGATATTTTATTTTTCTATTGTTCAAGAATCATTTGACTAGTTTTAAGTGACAAAAGTGAATATCTCGTAAAATCTCGCACCATTTGTCCTCAAACGAGAACAGAGGACCATTTAAACAAATGCCTATAATGCTGTCATTTTTTACACTACAGACATATAGTTTTCAGCATGTGACAGCGTCTGACACTCTCAATCACATCATGTGATTTTATTGCAATTCTCGTCAAATCTTGCCTCGTTTTTCATCAAATGATGAAAATACATCCAATTGCCGTGAGCACAAGTGGCTTCAGGGTTGACCGGTAAGTGCCGGCAAGGCTATTACAGTTGCATGTTGGCGTGCGCGGTCGTCCATGAATCTCACAAAGCAGCATTGAATAGAGTACAAAAGCCGCTAAATGTGGAGGGAACAGACCTGTGATTTTTATTGTGTCCCCTTGTGCGGCCACTTGTGTTGCCAGGAACCACTAGCAAATCTTTGAAACCAGGGACGGATCCCCGATTTTGTAGTTGGGTGTGTCAAAATATGGGCTGATCCCTGGTTTAGCAGTTGGGGGCAGGGGTAAAATTTTAATTATACATCAAATATATATATTAAAATAAAATATCTGGAAACTTATTTTTTTCCTTTTAGAAAATAGCCCCCAGATGGCGCTGCAGCAATCATTATTATGCCATATCTCCAAAACTATAGACAGTGTCACAACATTGATTGAAGCTTCTGAAACTATATTTAATGCGTTTAACCTTGTGGGGACTCTGTCGTATTCTGCGGGGGTTAAATTTTAATTATACATAAAATATATATAATAAAAATTAAAATATCGCGAAACTATTTTTTTTTCCTTTCAGATGGCGCTGCAGCAATCATTATTGTGCCATATCTCCAAAACTATAGACAGTGTCACAACATTGATTGCAGCTTCTGAAACTAGATTTAAAGCGTTTAACCTCGTGGGGACTCTGTCGTATTCCGCGGGGGTTAAATTTTAATTATACATAATATATATATAATTAAAAATAAAAAATCTCGAACTATTTTTTTTCCTTTCAGATGGCGCTGCAGTAATCATTATTGTGCCATATCTCCAAAACTATACACGGTGTCACAACATTGATTGCAGCTTTTGAACTAAGATTTAATGCGTTTTCCTCGTGGGGATATTGTCATATTCTGCAGAAGTTTAAATTTAATTATACATCAAATATTTATTATAAAAAAAATAAAATATCTCGAAACTTATTTTTTGTCCTTTTAATAACAGCCGCCAGATGGCGCTGCAGCAATCATTATTTTGCCATATCTATAAAACTATAGATAGTGTCACAACATTGATTGCAGCATCTGAAACTAGATTTAATGGGTTTATCCTCGTGAAGACTCTGTCATATTCTTCCGTTACCATGGGGGCCTGATATAGGTTACAATTAAATTCTTCTTTTTCCTGAAATTCAAAATATGAAGATTTATTCTAATTGACTGACGCTTATTTTATTCATGCTTTCCATTCTCCATGACAGGAGTACATTGCGTACACATGGAGTTATTTTCCGTCTGTCTGTCTACTCATTTGTGGCTATTGAAAATCAGCGAAATCACATAAAAATGTGCTTCCATTTTAACCATGATAGCGGTTGTTCATTTGATCAGATCCAAACGCTCCCTGTCTGTCTGCCTAGTAACTGTCCGTCTGTTTTGCTGTCTTATTTCCGGCTATTTCCGGAACTAGATTTAATGCATTTTACCTCGTGGGGACTCTGTCGTATTCTGCGGGGGTTAAATTTTAATTATATATCAAATATATATAATAAAAAAATAAAATATCTCGAAACTTTTTTTTGTCCTTTTAGAAATAGCCGCCAGATGGCGCTGCAGCAATCATTATTGTGCCATATCTCCAAAACTATAGACAGTGTTATACGTTCCCTGTCTGTCTGCCTAGTAACTGTCCGTCTGTTTCGCTGTCTTATTACCGGCCATTTCCGGCAAGCGTTCGACCTCTGGTCGTCTAGTTTGTTTGTTTGTTTGTCACCACTCTCCTGGCCACAATTTTGCCACAATAACCTTGAAACTTACAGGGATGATGAAAAACATAATTTCTAGGTGCCCTATTGTTTTTGGTTAAAATAGGTGAAAGGTCAAGGTCAAGGTCGTCAAATCTTCCTAAAACCGTTTTTTCTTCATATCTTTGTGACTATTAGCCATATCTACTTCAACAATAGCTCATTTTAATCGTCATTCCAAGGCCTGTCATCTGGTGTGTAGCTGACTCAAATTTGCCGTAACCATGGTTAAAAGTTTTGGGGGAAAAGTCATAATATTCGAAAATAAGGGGTCTTATTTTTCTAACTTTGTCAGTTTTAAAGCTAGAGTGACTTAGTTTTTTGCATCAGGTAGCATTCAACTAGTACTACAAGATTTTATTACAAGTCTTGCTGTATCTCGTAAAATTTCTCGTAAATAGAGATATTTCGAGATTTCATTCATCTTGCGCCAAAGGCCACATTATTGCAGGAATCTTTTTGAAACTGACATATTATAAGTCCTACACTAGTATCTCGAAATCGTTTTTTCACTTTTTGAAAAGGGCCGCTAGGGGGCGCTGGATGCGAACCTCCCCAACATATCATGTTTTGGCGATATCTCCAAAACTGTGAGCCTCAATTACATAAACTATAGCTTATTTTCTTCCTCTGAGTCTTTTCTAAATCCTGGTGGAGTCATTTTGACTCAATCTTGAGTCACTTTGTCAGTGTGTCCGTCTGATTCTCAGTTTTCATCAAACTCGCCTGCTTACCGGTTATGGCGTCTCACATATAGCATTCTACAGCTCACAGTTTTGAAAGAATCCTTTTAAAACTATTACATCTTATGTCTTACACTAATATCTCGAAACGGATTTTTCCTTTTCCAGAATTGGCCGCTAGGGGGCGGTGCACTCAAACTTGCACAACATATCATTTTTTGGCCATATCTCCAAAACTATAAACCTCATTTACATAAACTATAGCTTATTTTCTTCCTCTGGGTCTTTCCAAAAACCTGGTGTATTCATTTGGTCTCAATCTTGAGTCACTTTGTCTGTGTGTCCGTCTGTTTCTCAGTTGTCCTCAAATTCGCCTGCTTGCCGGTTCTTGCGTCTCACATATAGCATTCTACAGGCCACAGTTTTGAAAGAATCCTTTTAAAACTATTACATCTTATGTCTTACACTAAAATATCGAAACGAATGTTTCATTTTCCAGAAAAGGCCGCTAGGGGGCGGTGCACTCAAACTTCCACAACATATCATTTTTTGGCCATATCTCCAAAAGTATAAACCTCATTTACATAAACTATAGCTTATTATCTTCCTCTGAGGTTTCTCCATCACATGATTAAGTCAACTGGTCTCAATCTTGGGTCAGTTTGTCAGTATGTTTGTCTGTTTGTCAGTTGTCCTCTATTTCGCCTGCTTCCAGGTGCTTGCGTCTCACATGTAGAATTCTACTGGACAGTTTTGAAGGAATCGTTTTGTAAATTACACTTGTCATATATCATGATGATATCTGGAAGTCCTATGTTTATTATTCAAATACGTCAAAGGTCAAGGAAAAGGTGATCAAAATATATCAAAATCTTATTTTCTTTAGAACTTTGTTAATATTGGTTCTTTCTTCACAAACTATGGATTATTTTCTTTCACTTTTATACTGCTCGTTCATCTGACTAACTTTACATCATTTCCGGCAAGCGCGTGACCTCAGGTCATCTAGTTTGTCTGTCTGTCCGCTCTCTACAGGCCACAATACGATTTTGCAACAACTGCTTACAGAGCAGTTAGACAAAATAAAAGTCATGGAAACCTGTTATTTTTGGTCAATATTAGTCAAAAGTCTCGTTCATCGAAAAACGACGAATTTTTTTTTGTCATAACTTCGTCAATATTAGTCCTCAATTATTTCTCTGGATCTTCTCCATCAGCTGGGTTAGTCGACTGGTCTCAATCTGGTGTCAGTTTGTCAGTATGTCTGTCAGTTGTCCTCAGTTTCTCCAGCTTTCTGGTTCTTGCGTCTCAATTATTGCACTCTACAGACCACAATTATCCAGGAATCCTTTTGAAACTCGTACATTGTATGTCTTACACAAATATCCCAAAAGTGATTTTTTATTTTCGGGATATGGCAACTAGGGGCACTGCAGTCGAACCTCTACATCATATCATTTTTAGCCATATCTCCAAAACTATATACATCAATTACATAAGCTATAGCTTATTTTCTTCCTCTGGGCCTTTTTTCATAACCTGGTCTAGTTGACTGGTCTCAATCTTGTTTCACTTTGTCATTAAGTCTGTCTGTTTGTAAGTTGTCCTCAATTTCGGTTCTTGCTGGTTCTTGCGTCTTACATATAGCATTCAACAGGCCACAGTTCTGCAGGAATCGCTTTGTTACTTACACGTGTCATATATTGGAACAATATCAGGAAGTCCTATGTGTATTGTTCAAATAGGTCAAAGGTCAAGGTTATCAAAACATATCAAAAGTTTATTTTCTTTATAACTTTTTTTTATATTGATCTTCACAAACTATAGCTTTTTTCTTCCACTTTCCATTATTCATTCATCTGATTAACTTTATGTCATTTTCGGCAAGCGCGTGACCTCTGGTCAACTAGTAGTTGGTCAGTTCCGTATGTTTGTTTGTTTGTAACGATGTTTGTTAGTCTGTCTGTCTCCACTCTACAGGGCACAGTTTTGCAGCGATCGCTTTCAAACTTACACAGTTAATAGAAAACCAAAAGTCCCCGAAGCCTATTGAATTTTGTCAATATCGAATTTAGGTCAAGGTCAAGGTCATCGAAAAACGGCGAAAGATTATTTTCGTCATAACTTTGTCAATATTAGTCCTATCTTCACATGCGATGGCTTGGTCAAATGTCATCTCCGATGTGTCAATGTGTCAGTATGTCTGTCTGTTTGTCCGTTGTCCTAAATTTCGTTTGCTTGCGGGTTCTTGTGTCTTACAATGATCATTCTACAGGCCACAGTTTTCCAGGAATCCTTTTGAAAATAGTATATCCTATGTCGCATACTTCAAGCTTGAAGGTGATTTTTTATTTTCGGGAAATAACCGCTATGGGGCGCTGCACTCGAAACATTACATCATTTTTTTGCCATATCTCCAAAACTAACAATTTTATCTACATTAAGTGTAGCTCATTTTGTTTCTTTTCACCTTCTCCCTCAAATTATCTAGCCATCTGTTATTTTAAATGTGTCACTTTGTCAGTATGTCTTTCTGTTTGTCAATAGCCCTCAATTTAGCGTGCTTGCTGCTTCTTGCACTTGACTTTTAGCATTCTACAGGCCATAGTTTTGCACGAATCACTTTGTAACTTACTCCCATTGTATATTGAAATGATTTCTGGAAGCTGTATGTGTATTTCATAGAGGTTAAAGGTCAAGGTCACCAAACATGTCAAAATTTAATTCCCCCAACTTTTTCAATATTGGTCCTATCTTCAAACAATGGCGCATTTTCTTTCTCTTCGTCATTGTTTATTTATTTGCTTATTTCTATGTCATTTCCGGCAAGCGTTTGACCTCTGGTCGTCTAGTTTCGATATTAGCCCTGTTGCGTTGATTTTCATTCCATGCACCTGTATTGATTAAGTCTTTGGAATATTTAAGTTTTTAAGCAGTTGATCACTAAAGGGAGATTCGAGTTTTAGCAGACCAGATTATAACTGTCTTGTTTATAACTAGCTAAGCAACTCTGGAAGGGGCGATGCATCCAGTTGTTGCCACCTGACTGACTAAAGGCGCTCTTCAAGCTGTTGATTCACTCTGGATTCGAATTTTCAACGTTAAATTCATATTATATTCCAGAATGTTGATATATTTTGGTAACTGTTTATAATTCATTATTTACAGTGATAAAAGTAATATTATAATATCGTATCTACACAGTAATGCATTGAGGAGTGTGTCTGTTCATGAAGTGAGACATGAAATAACAGAGGTTTGTTGCAACCACTATTGTTATAACGTTCACTATTGTGAAATTATTACAATAGTGGTTGGTAAGGGCCAGTTTTTGCCAATCACTGTTGTAATAACGGTCACTATTATAATAATTATTACAACTGCAACCACTATTGTAATAATTTGTTATTACAATAGTGAAGCAGTGTGACATTGAGATCAATCCTTTTTTTTATAAATATCACATCGGTGCATGTTATTGTAAAAGCCCTTTATACAATACCAGAAAAATATCTAACGTTTCTACATGTATGAAAACATGAAAGCCCAGTAATTCGATTACTCATAAAAGCTTTTCTAACTAGGAGAAAACTGTCATAACATATAAGTTTTGTTTCAACTTTAACATGCTGTTCCACTGCTAAGTTTAACCAGGATTACTTTTAAGGTACCGTTTGTTTTAATATATATGATGAGTTAAGAAACTTTATTTCATTAGAGTTTAAATTAATTACAATACCTATGAAATATTCTAAAACGTCCAGGAAATAATAAATAATAATAATAATACTTATAAAATAATATAAAAATAACAGCAACAATGCTACCTCGAATAACATGAGCATTTAAAGAGTTAACATCTTAGGTTCTATTCAGCGAGGTCACCAGCAGCAAAACAAAGCAGACAAATTTTAGTCAAGAAAGTGGGGGGGGGGGGATTGGCTACACGATCTATTCCACGAAGGTCTTTGCTTGATGCATCACAATTGCATTTCACAGTCAACAAACAGCCGCTTGTCACGATCACGAGGTGTCATTATAACGTTCATATTGCCGACGTCACCGTAACGGAGCGACGTCAGTTACTTTCTACGAACGAATAATTTTTTCTTTATATTGTAAGGAAAACCGCAATACAAATAGCAGCTTAAAAGGGGGAATTTGGATTGATTTCGAGCCAGTGATGTAAATGATCTGTCCCAAAATTATAATTTTGCCCTCATGGCCCATGGCTCATAATGCAAATAAAGTAAAACTATACGCCAAAATTATAACGAAACCCTAACGTCAGTATGTGGAAGGTTTTCCGATGTGACACTTGTACTTTACCATGAGAGTGCGCTATCGAATGGAAGCACCTGAGATTGCTCTGGAATAATCTGCTAATCAGGAACATTAACATCAACAAATTTGGATACCAACTGGAGAACATAGAGTGTGAAGATTGTGATTATTACTACTTGGGTTACTTTCTCAAATTGTTTTAAATGTGAGTATTGGCGGATTTCAATATCAAACAGTTACCAATTACATGAACCCAGTCAAGGGGAACAACTTTGCTCTGCCCATGTTGGTACCCGTGTACCTAGAGCCCTATGTGGAAGCTGATCAGGGACATTATGTTTTTTTTTCAACATATCTGCATAACGATCGGAGTACACATAGTATGAGATCTGGGCCACTTACTACTCAGTTTACATAATCAGACTGAATGTTATTTAGTGCGGTACTGAACGATTTTAAATATTAAACTTGTGACAAACTGTATTTCTATACCCATTCAAGCGTAACAGTCATGTTTGCCCGTGTTGTGTACTCATGCACCAAAAGACCTGTGTGGAAGTCCACGTGGCCACCATTGATTTGACTAAGGAGGACAAGTGGAAGCCAACCAGGCGTGGCAAGAAAACTGGCAGGAGATTTTCCAGGCCTATTTGGTCTATTTCATTACCAAGACCAAACAAGAGTAGTATTTTCAACTGTATCAAACAGACAGGACATAACAAAAACAAACGCATTACTGTTTCAGAAGCCTGCAATCATTTGACGGAGGCTAGGATGACATCTAGGGATGAAAAGACGTCATCCTGGCTGAAAACAAGGCATTGTATTAGTAAGACACATGGAATTCATCACAATAATTTGGTCCATATTGATCTACCAGGCTATCCCAGAAAGGACATGGTGTATTTAGGTTGTGTGAATACACAGTCAATTAAGAATAAGGCTCTCTCAGTGTCTCAATTTATTATATTCCATGGTCTTGGTATTTTTGGTTTGACTGAGACGTGGTTAGGTACACATATGGATGATCAATGTATCAGTGAATTGGTACCACCGCGTTAGAAGATTGTGAGTATTCCTCGCCCTCTATATTGTGGTGAGGGTGGTCATGGTGGTGTGGCACGTCTCTTTAAGGAGTCCATCAAAGTTTCTGTTATGGCATCTAGCAATGACAAAATATACCTCCAGTTTAAATTTGTGGAAAGTGCTTTATCATTTCAAGGTACAAACGTTAGACTGTTTGTTATATACCGCCCTACCCCAAGCGAAAAGAATCGGTCCACACTGAAGGACCTCTTTGTAAAATGGCAGAGTTTCCCCGAGACATGTACTTCACTTAAACATAAGGTCTTGGTCTTGGGGGGATTTGAACCTTCATCTTCACAAGTCATCTGAATCAAATGCAAAACGTTTCATGGATTTACTTTCTAACTACGGGACTCCGCAACATGTCCTCGAACCTACTCATAGGAAGGGTTATGTGCTTGCTGTTGCCATTTCTCGCAAATCTTTTCAGTTTTTTTAAATCATAGAAGTGTTGGATCCTGGCCTGTGTAACGACAAAGGTATTTCTGCTGATGACCACTTGGCTGTGTGTTTACGTGTGGATGTGAAGGAACCAGAACCTGTGGTTGCAAAAACTACATACCGGAAGTATAAATCAATTGACCTTACATCTTTTCGCTTTGATATTTCTTCCTGGTCTCTTAGACAGCAGCCATTCCAAGATTCCCCTGACAATCTCGCAAGCTGCTATAATGATGTGTTGAGAGACCTGGTAGATAAACAGGCTCCTCGCACGGAGCGTCAGATCATTCTGCGCCCTCAGTCACCATGGTACACTGCCGATCTTTAAATTGTAAACAAATCTAGGATTCTAATCTAAGTGTATATTGATCAGACTGTACACTTTTTATGGTTTCTTTTCAATGCGATCGTATGTAATAGAAGGACACGGTATATGAGTACATGTATAAACAGCAGTGAGAATGCAGAGGAGCGGAAGTTTCACATCGACTGTACCATACAGGAAGGGGATCATATCTTTGCTATTAATTGGAAAGAATCTAATTTTAAAACATACGTATGATTTCTGATTGTAAAAATTAAGAAAATTTACGAAGTAAACAGAGAGGAGCTATGGGTTCTTAAAAGAAATGGACGAAGCCTGTGCCCTTATGCCGAGCACAGTCTAAGGCCACTGAAACCATTGATATCACTACTAAATATACAATCTCTGACGTCTGCATCCAAGTGTAGTATATTTTTTTGTCATATATATTTTATTTCGGTTCAACTCAGCTTCTGTAAAATGGTGTTGTAGACATAAAAAATGGCATTTGATTTCACCTGTTTATGGCACCTTTTCAAAAGAAATGGGTTTTATATATATCATCCATGAAAATTCGAGTGGACTCATCCTCTAGCTCCTATGCATTTTAGTTTTCAAGTATTCGTTATTTATGATGAGGCATTCTTCAATTTCATTGCCTACTTCTGAAATTATAAAACGGAAGACCATGGATATCATACTGCCTTTAGAAGATAGAATAAAACAAATCAGTCATTCGCGTTTATACTCTTTATAAAGACAGACTCTATAGGCCTATAACCTCAGAACGATTCAACATGAATGGCGGAGTTGTCATTTGAATGATGTCTACAGCGAGATTAAAATGCCTGCTAACAATTTGGTAAAATATCCCTACCCTTAAAAGTATGACACAAATTCATTTCGTTCAATTAATTATGTACACGCGCCTTCCTATGCCAGTTCTCAAAATACGTGTTTTCATAAAGGATTTCATTCCTTACTTCTGGAATTATAAATTTCAACGACCATGCATTTTTTCGTCAAGTTAATAAAAAATGGACCCCTAATTTCTCCCGGAGAGGTCGAGGTTATTGAACTCCCAATCCAAATACAATGCTCAATCATTCAAGGCTATGTATACAAGCAGGAAGTTAAAGCCTAACATTTTAAAGCATTCGATTTGACTATCAGAAGAAAAATTGTTGAGAGTCCGCTTCCTAGTTTATGGTGTAGTTTAATTTTATTTAACAGATAGGTGATATAAAAAATGCCAGTGCTCTTTAAAGTCCCTGTACAAACATCGGCTAATATGCACACAATGGCTTCTGGGGAGTACTCAGTCTTACATATTTTGATCCTATCCTGAAGTATCATTTCATTTTTTATTCAAAATAATATTCCATGCTGATAAAATTACTTAAATAATATATATGGCCATTGCCTGAATTTCATCTTTGTTTAATCAATAAAATGTTAAAAACAGGTCAGAACATTCTTGTCAATGCCAACACGCTTAAACATTCAGTTTTTAATGGAAACTGAAATTTTCCTGAATATTAAGATAGGCTTTCTACTTTATAATAACGGCAGCTTTAATGCTGCATTAGGTCCCAGCTCGATCCATGTGCAAGGATCGAGGTGTCACAGTGGTCCATGTCTTCGATGATATTAAATGTATTTATACAAAATAATCACCGTTTTTTAAAACGACGTTTGTTTACAAGTGGTTATTCGCCCTCTTCATCGTGACAAGCCCAGTATATGTCTTTATTTCATGTCCGCCAGGAATATTAACCGGTAACCGTGATCAACATAATAAGATCTTGTTTGAAGGAATATTCGGTATTAAGAGATAATATTGTTGTCCTAGGAGGGAAAGAGACCATCGTCAGTCAAAGGTACTAAGAGAAAAGTGCAATTTTCTGAATATGATGAAAGTTTATCCCACTCGCATGCACAGTTGTGACTTATTTTAGCCGCTTATGTTCTGGTAATCTGAGCTCACATGTGATGCAAGCATCCAGTTGGTGAAAGGTGGATCATTACTCTCAGCAAAAATTAATAAAGTTCCTTGGTTCACGGACCAAACATCAAATGTTTACCAGGATCCATCACTGCTGATCCTAGTTATTGATAGAGGTTTGCGTGTTATTTTCAGTGCTTTTTATATACACTTTATACGAATTGATACTTTAAAATAGTAAACGAATAGACAATGTGCAATAAAGACAGACGCTTCAATATGAGGTATTACACAATGTACATTACCCCGTTTTGAAATTGGCAAAAGGATGACACAATATGACAGACAGGATTTACAAGGTATTAAACTATATAATAAAGGTATAAAAAAAACAATAAAGCAGTATAAGCTAGATTTATAATTATCCATGATAATTTAAATTTGCCTAAAAATTGTGGTGGATACTTTTCCTTATTACTTATTTTACAGGCCTGGTGCACTGGGCCTAGTTTTGTCAGGAATCCCAAAGTAATTGAATTATCTGGTTAGAGGGACAAATCAGGGGGGAGAGGTTAACAAAACACAGATTAGTGCTTATACATGGAGGAAGTTTAATATCCTTATACACTTTCATAATCAAACTGATCTGGATTCAAAGTTTACTGGTGTTTGTATCCTTAGTTTCATAAATATAACTATTTATGGTATAAGGGAAGCTTCACGGTGCGGTACATCCAGATAGGAACACACAACACATCGTATACATGTTATAAAGGGTGATCACAACAATATAACACTTTATTATAATTAATGTCTGCATAATTTTATTTTTTTAAATGTTTTCAGGATTGACAAGGGCTGATATATTAATCAACTAGAACTTCAGAAATGTCAAAATGTCTTGTTAAATCAGTAACAGCGAAAAGTTTGAATAAAAATCTGTGAAATTTCTTCAGGATGTTTTATTAATATCATAATTAAATTCTTCATCACAAAAAAATCATGTCAAAATATATATGATTATATCTATTAGGGACTTTTTTCCCGACTTTTTGCGAATACAATTGAGTTTATTAGAATTAAATATGTCAAATATTAAGCGAGCTATAAGGATTTACATACTCCTACCCCCTTATCAAGGCTACCTGTCCGCGGGTGCCGAGCGTAAAGACGCGGTAGTCTTTAAATGGCTTAAAAAGGTAGTGTATCCCACAATAATCAGTGTTAACATCTTAATTCATTAAATTGACATATTTGGGGATCTAAAAATACCTATGTCTTAAAATCCCAGAGGGGGTGCACGGTGACTTTTCTTATAATAGGGCTTAAATGTGATTATTTTTGTATAATTATTATATATTAAAAATGGCTCATAAAAGGGATTCCATTATTTTCAAAACCAATTAACAACTTCAGGTTCAGACAAATAACAATTCATAGTATTAAAGAAGCATCACAGTGAAAATCAATACATCTGGAGAGGAAAATGGGACACCACATCCTTCTTATGGACAAGGGATACCATAAAATAGAATTAATAATTGGTCATTCATTGCAGGTGTATATGGTCAAATATTCATAATTTTATCAACAGAATTTATAAGAATGTCAGGAACTAATGTATTAATGCAATAGAAATTCAGAAATGCAAAATAATCTCGATAATAAACAATTGTTGAGAAAAATGAAAGAAAAAGCAGTTAAATTCAATTTTCTTTTTAGATATTAAAAAAGTATAGTGATTAATTGCTTAATCAACAAAAATACATAATACATTCATATGATATACCTTATCAGTGAATATTCCCTACGTTTTGCAAACACAATGCAGTTTATTTAAAGTGAATATGTCAAATAATAAGCGAGTTCTAAGCATTTACATACCCCTACCCCCTTCTCAAGGCTACCTGTCCGCGGGTGCCGTGCGTAAAGACGCGGTTGTCTTTAAATGGCCTAAACGGGTAGTGTATCCCAAAATAATCAATGTTAACATCTTAATTCATTAATTGGACATACTTAGGGATCTAAAAGTACCTATGCCAGGGATCTAAAAGTACCTATGCCATAAAATCCCAGAGGGGTGCACGGTGACCCCTCCTAGCCAGTGGACTAATATGGGTTCTCCGGAAAAGTGCTGAGTCACCTATCTCCTATGGTTTTGCATGAGTGAATTCAAAGCGGTATCCAAAGGAATTTTATAGGTGAATTAACATCCATTTGACTGTAAACCTTATATTTTAGAAGAAAATTGACATTGAAATCCGAAAAAGTGTACTTATTGACAATGTGACCTTAAAAAATAGGTCAAGGTCACTAAATCTGGGTCAAATTGTTGGACTATGGTGGGGTACATCCTGTGTAAATATGAATGAAATCGGATGTAAAAAGGTGGCAAAATAATAAGGAAGAAGACTTCTTGTAACTACCATGCATGGGAAAGTTATGGATCTCCACCTATCACACTCTGTCCATCTCCAGCCCCAAATCTCAGAATTATTTTTTATCCCCCTATAATAGTTTAAGAGGAACTTAAGTCCAGTAAAAAAATGAAAATTGGTTGCACCATCTTGAGTTTTCATTGATGGGCTGAAAATGCTGACGTCACATTTTCATAATTTGCAAATTAAAAAAAAACTATTAAAGATATCGGTACCAAACTTGCCACTGCACTCCTACATTGTAAATGGCACAGGCTCGTAAATGTTTCCACTTTCTAGGTCATATGGGTTATCCGGAAACGTAGCCTAACTGAAAAGTTCCCAGTCACATATCTCATATAGTTACGCATGAGTGAATTCGATGCGGAAACCGATAAATGTTGGGAATCAACAATAATTGCAGATTATTTTCTATTTGGCTGTACCCTTTATAGATAAGAAGAAAATTGACATTGAAAACTTTGAAATATCGCACTTTTTGACCCCTCTGACCTTGAAAAATAGATCAAGGTCACTGAAATTGGGTGAAATTAGTTGGAACATGGTAGGGTATATCCTAACAAAGTGGAGATAACTAGACTTCTTATAACTGTCTTATAACTGTCGGATTTTGGTGATTACTTCTTGTTTTTCCACAGATGAGCTGACAACAATGCTGAAGTCACATTTTCGTAATTTGCAAATGTTTCAAAAACTATTAAAGAAATCGCAACCAAATTTGCCACTGCACTGTAAAGGGCACATGTATGTAAAAGATTCAACTGTCTAGGTCATATGGATTATCCGGAAATGTAGCTTCACTGAAAAGTGCTGAGTCACCTATCTCTTATGCTTCCGCATGAGTGATATCGATGTGGAACGCCAAAAATGTTGGGGACCAGAAATTATGTAAGGTTTTTCATCCATTCGTCTGCACCCCTTATAGATAAGAAGAAAATCAACATTGAAAATTTAATAAACGCCCTTTTTTAACTCCTGTGACCAAGCAAATAAGTCAAGAACACTAAAACTGATTCAAAATCATTTAAACATAGTAAGTTATATTATATGTGATATTATATTGCTAATCTCTTCTCGAAAAGAAAACATGAATTTAAACTAATGTATCATGCCATAAAGTGTACCATAAATATCAACATTCTGTGTCTCTTAACAAAACCATAATAAAGAAAAGCTGCTAACTTTGAAATTTCTGATTGATTTTCCAAGATAAATATTCATTTGAAATTATATTCATGAGGTCGAGACAGATATATTCTTAAATAAATCAGACGTAAATCACCGTATAAAGGATTTTCTAAAAAAGATTCTCAGCTTCTGAAATATTATAACCAAGTATATAACAGTTTATACAGGTTCTCTTTCTAATCATTTGTGTCTTCATGATTCTATAGCTAGTTTGCAGCATCTCAATTGAGCGAGTGCCTTAGTCATTGACAGGTGTACAGGAACATTCTTGTTTGTTTGTGTGTGTGGGGGGGGGGGGGACAACTTTACGTTATGAACCAATCATATAAATGATTAGGGTAATATTGTAATTCCATAAGATTTTTATCTAGTTTTAAGTATAGATTGAATGCTCAGCTGTAAGAGTCTTCCTTTTATCTGATATAAATGTCTGATAGTTCCGATAATTTATTTGTCCACTCCTCCATATTTACAATGGGCAATCCCTCTGCTTCCTTCACCCTGATATGACAAAATCAGATTAAATGGATATCATTTAGACAAATGCGACAATGGGGTTTACATTTATTGAAATATCACAAATCTTGGTTAAGCACTAATGCACTAGGCTAAAAAAGAATTCCATTAATTTCTATTCTGGATATCAAAATGCAAGAGGAGGGGGATTTAATAATTATACAATGGTTTAATCAAGTAAAATATACGTCATAATTTGTATGTTTTATCATTTTCTGTGGCAACGTAAGAAAAAATGTCTGTTTTGAATTTTGAAATTTCTGAAATTGAATTATGGAAGCTATAATATGACAATGTACTTGCATAGGTTATTCATTAAGTTTCCTATTTTACAGAAGTGAAAAGGCATCCTATGGAAAGTTCAGTTTATATTAATGCGAAAACGGTATATCCGAGCATTAAAGTGTATCAATAGCTATTATGGCTAGTAAAGCCCTGTGCGGGCCCCAACCCGCCCCCCCCCCCCCCCCCCCCGCGGGCTGACTTTTTCATGATTTTGTGGGGAGGGGCGGGCCATAAAAAATCACCTGTGGGGCAGGGCGGGTGCGGGCTGAAATCTGAAATATGCGGGGCGGGGAAGGGTGCATGATATTATAGTGCAGGTTTCTTGGGGCCCAAAAAAAGGTTTTAGCGAGGAGATGATTACATTTACTTATGTACTGCAGGTCTGTTTATGTTCCGTCGGCTATTCCATTTCCTTAATTAGTATACTGCACTTCTGAAATTTCTGAGTTTTGAGGCAGATTTATCTTTGCATGGACCACTGTTCATAACATTGTACAAATGTGCCTGGCAATAGTGTTATATATTTAGACAGCTCGGTAGACCTGTACTTGTTGCCAGTCTCAGATATTACATAACATGTTTGAGGGTAGAGCACCAGGAGTATTACCTGCACATGTGATCTTCTAATAGTAAATGCATAGGTTGCATTGGGCTCTGACAACAGCTGGATATAGCTTGAATGCATAACTCACAAAGGCTGAGGTGTGCTCGACACGGATCTGCTAAAGAGCACTGGCAAATTTAGATGAATGCATTGGCATAGCAGAATGAAATAAAGAGCATGATACTTATTTGAGACCATGACATAGAGTTGACTCCCTCTGCAGTTCCATAGCCTTCCCCCATTCAATTAATTAGCTGATCGTCACTGAACAGGATTAATCTCTTTGTCAATTAAAAGGTGTGAACTGTGGTGAGCAAATACTGTCCTCGAGCTAGTGCAGCTAGTGACTAGTAGTATAACATACTGTCTTAAGTATATTTACTAGGCATAAATAGGCCTACTTATTAGAAATAGATTGCTTTATGCATGTATTATTTTATATTTCTGTATATGGAAACATATGCATGGAAAATATGTTTAAACTTTAATTATGTAAATTATGTTAGCTCAACATATGAATTGCTTGATTTTATAACTACTATAAATATTTAAAGGAAACACAAATTCAGTATTTGATTAGTGTGCATGACATTTTCACTTACTGTGCAGTAAATAATTGTATTTTGTAAAGTGGAAATTCTTAAAAAAAGGCTAATTCTGTGCCACTTCGTCTTTACCAGCGAAAATACTGAAAAATCATACCATCATTAAACATGGTAATGCTGTCTGCAAAAGATCGTCATTCATTATATATCAAGGAAAATAAATTAATTTTTAGCTCAGCTGACTGTAAGACACCTGAGCTATAGCGATAACCCCTTGTCCGGCGTCCGTCCGGTTGTCCGGCCGTTAACAGGGCACAAATCATAACCGTTTGACCTAGAAATTTCTAACTGTACATCCAAGTAGTTCCTAGGCAGATCTCCTCGGAAACCTGAAATTAAGTCATGGCGACCTATATTTACGGACCAACGGGCCGAAAACATGATTTTGAGCACCAAGACTGAATGTCAGATGGGCAAAAATTTTATCTGTTAGGCCTAGAATCTTCTAACACAATATCCTGTGAGGTTCTTGCAAATATTCCTGCATTCCTTATATTAGGTCATGGTGACCTTCATTTTGCGACCTACAGGGCGAAAACAGAATTCTAAGGACCCAGAAAGTCAGACAAGGAATAAATTATATCTGTTAGGCCTAAAAAAATCTAATGTAACATTCTTAGAGGCCTTGGCAAATTTCCTGGAAACCTCAAATTAGGTCACTGAAACCTACATTTTGCACCTATGAACCGGAAACATGATGTTAAGCACCTAGACAGTCAAATTGTATCTATTAGGCCTAGAACTTTCTATCATAACATTCAGGGAGGTTCTAGGCAAATGTACTTGGAAACCTCAAAGTAGGTCATGGTGACCTATATTCTGTGTCTGACACTGTGACCTGTGGGACGAAAAATGGTTTAGAGTACCAGGATAGTCAGACGGGGCACCAATTGTATCCATTAGGCTCTTCTATCATGACATCCAGGTTGGTCCTAGACAAATGTCTTTGAAAATACGAAATTAGATCATGGTGACCTATATTCTTCAACCTATAGGAAAAGCTGTCATATGAGCACCATGATTATCAGATAGGCACAAATCTTGTCTGTTAAGTCCTGAATCTTCTAACACAGTTTTACATGTATCTGTTTTATGTGCGCCTGGCGTACTGATTTCGTGTTAGGCTAAAGCCCTGGGCGTTGCTATGAGAACCACACCTCCTGAACTCTTGACTTGTAGTAAACACACTACTCGGTGTAGTCTAGAAATTTTGGGTCTGTTCAGGCGCTGTCGGTGCGCGTGTATTGTTGTAGTCTAGAGGGTTCCAGAATGGAAAGTTCTGGACTTCAGGTGAAAAAGTTATAAATGGGGGGCTTTGTTTAGAGCCGGCAGAGAGAAAAATACCTGCGGACACGGAAGAGTGTGACTCTCTCGTCAGTGTTTTTTGGGGACCTTTCCGGTAATTGCCGAACTTACAGATCTTCAACGGATTTTTTACAGACTTTATATACGGATTGTCTTCAGTCTGCCTTTCGGATTATTACCAGAACTTCACTTTTGGATTACAACAGATTTTTTCGCGTTTAAATCGGACTATTCTCTGGAAAGATTTATTTGAATTATTTACGCGGATTATTTGTGTTAAAGGACTCTTGTTGAGCTGTGACAGTGGTGGTATCCAGAAATCAAAGCCTAGGATCCGGACACTTCGGTACTTTACATTTTTATTATTTTTATACTGTGTAATTGTATTGATTAAGTGTATTGTAATGTAAGGATTGTTCTAAGAATAAATTATAATTATTTGTTAACAAAAAGAGCCACAGACTTCTTTATTCATTTCCCTAGACATTTCACGCTGCCTAGTGATTCGGAATCTGACTTTTTATCTCCGTAACAAAATTTGTGCCCGTCACGATTACGTGATCTGTTGTTATTAGATTTCGTAACATAAAATTATTGGCTTGTCCGGGAAGCTTAATAGTTTTAAAAATTTATTAGGCCTTGACCTAGACAAATTGTTAACAATACGTTGTTTACCAGAATTATCTCAGTAGTTCTTTGTTATTGTTTTAACACCTCAACATGGCATATATCAAACCTGAGGTATTCGTTGAAGATCCCGACCCTGATCAACAGTTGACAAAAGATCAGTTGTTGCGTTTGGGACAACACTTAGGATTTTGTGTAAAAAAAAGCTTTGAGAAAGCCTGATATCATTGCTAAAATCATGCAAGATCTAGTTAACAAAGGTTTAATTGAAGAGAGTGAAGTCGAAACATAAAAAAGACTATGCAGTTAGAAATAAATAGTTAGAAATGAAACATGAGCTTGCATTAAAACAGTTAGAAAGGGAAGAACATGAGAAAGAAAAGGGAATTGAGTTAAAACGACTGGGGTTAGAAAGACTTAAATTAGAACATGGCCTACATGCTGCCCACACTCACAGTTTTGATGTTACTAAGCACATGATACTTGTCCCATCTGTTCAAGAAAAAGAGGTTGATAAATTATTTTTAAACTTTGTCAAGGTAGCCGAAAATTTAAAATGGCCTAAGGAACATTGGACTATGCTATTACAGAGTGTATTGACTGGCAAGGCCAGAGAAATTTATACAGACCTTTCAGTAGAAGCCGCTGCTGATTATGACAAGGTTAAACGGATAATCCTGAAAGGTTATGAGTTAGTTCCGCCAGAGATTCAGAAACTGCAAAAAAGCGCTAAGATCAGACCTATGTAGAATTAGCTAGGACTAAAGTCCAGTTGTTTGATCGCTGGTGTAGTTCTAAAAATGTAATGAAAGATTATGACAATTTGCGCCAGTTGATTTTGCTTGAAGAATTTAAGCTCTGCATTAACGCAGATGTAAAACTTCTTCATGAGTAAAGTCCTGAAACACTTGACATTGCTGCTCAATTAGCTGATGATTATTCATTAAAACAAAATGTCCTTTACTAGCACACAAACCAGTCATTCACAAACAAGAATGAAAATTAGTATGGTCAAAAGAAATTTAAGGCCCAGTCACCCAGTACTAGTAGTCCTAATAGTTAAAAAAAGTCCAGTAAAATCTGTATTTACTGCAAAAAGGAAGCTCATCTAATATCTGACTGCTGGAAACTTGCAAATAAACCAAAGAGCAAACTTTCTGGTTTTGTTTCAAAATCTACGCAAAGCATAATACAAGAGCCAAGCTCTTTTCATGTAAATAAGGGGTACAACTCCTTTATTGACTTTAAAATAGAGTTTCATGCTACGGAGGCTAAAGTGCCCTCTGACCCTAAAGAAGAATCCGTAGCTTGCGGGGTAAAAACCTCATTTGATTCCTGCGAGGAATTTATTAAGGCTAGGTCCTTATAAGACTTCAGCCAGGAGTATCCTCTAAATAAGGCTAAGTCCTTATATGACTTTTGCGAGCGTATTTCAAGTGAGGCCAGGTCCTCTCATAACAAACAGAAGTTTGTTTCTGCTGAGGATAATTCCTCTGTTGACTCCCATCAGGAGTTTGATTGTAATGAGGATGTAGATTCCTTTCGTGACTCTAAAATGGAGTTACATGATGGTTTTGTATGACTTTCAAGTGATTTTTCAGATTGTACCCCTATAAAATTTGGAGGAACATTGGTTCAGGCCAAACTCTCATGTTAGCAAACACTTTGCCATTTTCTAATAGCTCTTTCTCTGGTGCACATGCACTTGTTAATGGTGTGTTTTCAGACAAACACACTTCAGTTCCGCTTCACAGTGTTCATTCAATGTCAGATCTGATTTCTTGGAATATTCCTGTGGGCATAAGAACTACTTTACCCTTTAAGGGAATTCTGTTGCTACTAGGTAATGATGTTGCAGGTGACGAATTACAGCCTATACCAATAGTGAAGGGAAAGCCGTCACTTGATCAGGACACTGATCCTGAAAATCAGAAAATTCCTGGTTTGTATTCTTCATGTGCTGTAACTAGATCTATGGCCAAGAAAAACACACATGAGGATAATGGTCCAGATAACAACACTCTGGGATTCACTAGTGACTCGTCTAAAGACTCGCCCGTATAGGATGCAGCATTTTCGAGGTCAGAACTTATCGCGGAACAGCATAAGGACCCTGATATTTCATGTTTGTTTCCAAGGGCAGTTTCTTAAGATGCACTGTTACAAAACCCAGTTTGTTCTAAGTTAAAAATGGAGTACTTATGCGTAAATTGCAGTCACCTGATGTATACGCTGATGATGAGTGGGCCATCAAACATCAAATAGTAGTGACCAAAAACTATCGCAATGAAATTGTAATCATGCCACATGAGGCACCTTTGTCTGGCCATTTAGGTATAAATAAAACTTATTAGAAAGTTATTAAACACTTCTGTTGGCCTAGTCTTAGGACAGATGTTGTACAATACTGTAAATCCTGCCACAGATGGTAGGCAAGCCCAATCAGAATCCCCCGTAATCCCCACGTAGGCCTATTCCTGCGTTTGATGAACCATTTAGTACGATTATTGTTGATTGTGTTGGACCACTGCCCAATACAAAATCTGGACATAAATACTTCCTGACAATAATGTGCGCATCTACCAGGTTCCCTGAGGCAATTCCATTGTGAAAATTTAATGCCAAAATTGTTGTGAAGGCTCTGACCAAGATTTTTCAACATTTGAATTACCAAAATATGTCCAGTCTGACCAAGGGTCTAATTTTGTCTGGCTTATTCCAGCAAGTTATGCTTGAGCTAGATATAAAACAGCACAGCTCTTAGCCATACCATCCTGAAAGTCAGGGCGTCCTCGAGCGTTTTAATCAGACATTAAAAAGCATGAGTAGGACCTATTGCTATGACACACAGAAAGACTGTGATGAAGGAATCCACCTATCGCCAGAATCCTTTCAAGAGTCCTTGGGTTTCGGTCCCTTTGAACTAGTGTTCGGACACTCAGTTCGAGGTCCATTAAAACTGCTTAAAGAAAAACTCTTGTGTGAAAATCCTGATTCTCTTAGTTTATTGCAGTGTGTCTCAGACTTTCAGTTACACTAAAAACTCATACGTGCTTAACAACCTGGATGCCAAACTGTCACACCTCCCTGCACTGCAACAACAAGACCTCAAGAACCTGCTGCAGAATAATAGAAATTAGTTTAGGGATATTCCAACGCGAACTAACATAATGTGCCATGACGTCGATGATGACGAGGCAAGCGCAGTCAAGCAGCATCCTTATAGACTAAATCCAGAAAAGCAAAAGTATCTACAGGATGAGGTTCAAGCTTGACAATGATTTTAATAAACCTAGTAACAGTAACTGGAGTTCACCATGTATCCTTGTGCCCAAACCTGATGGAAGTTACCGTATGTGCATGGATAATCGAAAACTGAACTCTTTCACCAAGACTGACACGTTCCCGATTCCGAGGACCGATGATTGTATTGATAGAGTCGGCAGCTCTAGATATGTCTCCAAGTTTGACTTGCTTAAAGGATTCTGACAAGTTCAGCTGACAGAACGAGCAAAAGAAGTGTCCGCATTTGTATCGCCGCAAGGACTGTACCAGTATAAAGTTATGCCGTTTGTCATGAAGAACTCGCCAGCCACGTTCCAGCGCCTCGTATTTATGGTTGTCAAAAACGTTCAGGACTGCGACGCATATATTGATGACCTCATAGTATACAGCGACACCTGTGAGAAACATCTGCAGATTCTTCGCGACCTGTTCGAAATACTCTGCGAAGCACGTTTGTCCATCAGCTTAGTCAAATCTGAGTTTTGTCATGCATAAGAACATTTTTTTGGGTCATATTGAAGGACAGGGTCAAGTAAAACCTGTTAATGCCAAAATAAGTGCTATTTCTGCATTTCCTAGACCAGAAAAACAAAAAGCAAATAATGCGTTTTCTTGGTATGGTTGGATACCACAGTTTTCTTGGTGCATCGAGATGTTTATGTAATGTTGTAAATAAGCTGGTTTTGAAATGTTTTTTTAGAGAAAACTTTCATTTTTCTGACAGGAGGGGGAGTGTTACATGTATCTGTTTTATTATGCGCCTGGCGTTCTGATTTCCTGTTAGGCTCAAGCCCTGGGCGTTGCTATGGGAACCACACTTCCTGAACCCTGACTTGTAGTAAACATAGTACTCGGTGTAGTCTAGAATTTTCGGGTATGTTCAGGCGCTATGGGTGCGCGTGTATTGTTGTAGTCTAGAGGGTTCCCTATTACGATTCTTTCTAGAAAGGTGAAGTGCTGCTTTCTGGTGGTAACGGTCGTACTAGTATTGCAATTGACTTCCTTTTATTAGCCGAACGTTTACACCGGCAAATTTTACAAACGCCTTATCTGTAGTTACAGTCTTTACTAGATTTAGAATATGGTTTGTATTCTAAACTGGAATATTGATGTTTATAATTGGAACTTTATTCCTGAATAAACTATTTCTTTCTTTTTTTCTACACTAAGGCTTACCCTGGTGTATTAAGGTAGAGGATTATTCATATTCACTGAAATACAAATATTTGATAAAGGAATTAGGAACTATAAATTATTTGATCTTTATCACATGATCTCTCACTGGAATACATCGGTAGCTGAAGATATATAATTGAACAATGTAGTGTGAGGCATTTTAAAGATATTTAGGGCCCCGCTTAAATAAGCTGGTGTCCAATTGTAATCACCCTGGATGTCCTACCACCTTGTCTGTTCTTCGATGGATGATAAATCCAGTTTCGATTGACATATGGATTTCAAACTTGAATCAAGTATGGAGCACTACTCAAGCAAGATTCTTAGTGATTTTTGTTTGATGAGGTCAGAGATGAAGGTCACACGACCCATTTCTTTAAAAAGATTGTGGATGCATTTTAAGCCAAACTGTTCATCCTAGACCATCCATCTTTCATATATGGCTAAACTCGCCCATAGGAGAATAACCTTCCATCTTGCATGTATAGCTCATTTTTTAATAGTGGAAGAACACTTTTGATTTTTGGGTTACATGGTAAAAGATCAAGGTCACAGAGGCCACCCATCAACAAATTTGTGTTGGATGATGGCTTCAATTGGTTTGACAGACTGGTTTCAAACTTGATTTATATATAACACACCACTCAATTAAAACACGCTTCTGATAAGGTCTTAAGGTCAAGGATCAAGGTCATATAGGACCCCTTCTTTTAAAAAAAAGATTGTGGATCCATTTTCAACCGAATTTTTCTTCCCCGATCTTCCATCTTCCATATACATGGCTAACCATAGAACCCTATTGATTTTAGGGTCACAAGGCCAAGGTCAAGCCCACACTGCCCTTCCTTCACAAATAAGTTGGATCAAGGATTTATCCGCTTGAAAGAACACCAGTAAATTCAGAGTTATCTCATTTTTTAACAGCATCAACAACTGAAATTTTGAAATTAATTAAGAACTCCCCATCCAAGTCGTGCAGACTAGACTTACCAACATGGCTTCTTGAAGAATGTGCTGAGGATCGAGCCTTCAGCAACCGCAATAATAAACAATTCATTATTAACTTCGGTCGTCCCATCCTCGTTAAAATTTGCACATATTTCAATCCCCTGCTGAAAACAGAGGGACAAGACGTTGAGAAATTTCTGCTGCTTTCGACATAATTGACCATTCGGTATTGTTTTCACGTCTTGAAATAAATTTCGGGATATCAGGTTCGGCCTTAGCATGGTTATCTTCATATCTGGAAGGCAGAT
This sequence comes from Sipunculus nudus, assembly GCA_026874595.1. Taxonomy (NCBI): domain Eukaryota; kingdom Metazoa; phylum Annelida; class Sipuncula; order Golfingiida; family Sipunculidae; genus Sipunculus; species Sipunculus nudus. The sequence continues at coordinate 62,097,840 of CM049315.1, read as the reverse complement.
ACTAGACCGTTGTGATTGATTGAGTGCCATCTAGCCCCAAGGCTTTGGGATTGTACGTCTGAATGTAGCTTTTATGCTTCACAAGGCTCGACACTCGGTCCTTAATTATACAGTATTTATACAAAGCCATTAGGGAAAATAATACGTTATATCAATATCATTGTTATGCCGATGATACCCACATTTACTTGTCTATCAAACCTAGTGAAAACCGGTCTGATTTGCTAGGATCACTTGAATCCTTCATCAGTGATATTAGAAGATGGATGACGTGTAAAAAAAATCAAAGAAAACGCTAATAAACCTAAAATCTTCGAAACATGTAACCGATATCAGCCTCAGTTTAGAAAGCGCTGATGTATAGCCATCCACGACTGTCTGGAACCTCGGGGCCTAATGGGACACCCATTTTTCTATGGAGACGCAAATTAAAGCAGTTTCAAAATCATGTCACAGATGTTGCTTGCAATGCACTTGTCACTTCAAGATTGGATTACGAAAATGCGTTACTATATGAAGTGCCAGGTACTCTCATCAGTAGATTACAGTGTATTCAAAATACTGCTGCCCGGATTATAATTCGAACGTCGAAATCCTCACATATTACCCCGGTACTGAAAAACCTGCACTGGCTACCAGTGGAATGTCGGATTCAGTTTAAGATTCTTCTATATACCTATACAAAGCATTGAACGGTCTAGCTCAATCATATTTACACGATCTTATTTTTTAATACATTCCAGCAAGGTCCCTGCGTTGTGCAAAAAAAGGGCTTGTTGACAACACCGAATGCCCGGACTATTACATTCAGCTTTAGCGCAGGATTTTATTCTGGATTTAGCGCTTTGTAAATACTATCAATAATAGTAATAATAATAATAATAAATTAACTGATCATCTTATACTGCCAGGCATATTTGTATTGTACAGATGAATGTCATAAAAACTTTTGACACCAACTGTCCTTGTTTTGGAGAGACATTGCATACGATGATTATAGTGAATATACTGGTTTTATTACAATTATGTGCATCAATGCAAACTTTGCAGATTTCCTTTAAAATATTGAAAATTTCTTCAAGAAAATTATTGCAGCATTTGGCATCAACAGCAAACAAATATAAACAAACTGTAAAACTCGAAATACAATTGCCTCTGATGGATATCTAAACAGGGCCAGTGACAAGCAGATGTAGATAAGTTGTATTACAGTTTTCCCATCATGCATATTCATTACTAAAAATATTAGATATACAAATTAGATCGTAAATTTGATTTTCATATACCTGCCCTTAAGAAAATGTTGATAGTAATTGCACCTATTTCAGTAGCAGGGATTCCCATGGCTAATAGACTAAATTCTGACCATTTTGACGAAGGAACCGTGGTAAAAAGAATAAATAATATTACATTATATTGAACTATATTATTTATAATTATGTAAAATATGCATATTCTGTAAATTATTCAGGTAATTTCCACATGGTATTTAAACTACTTATTGAATTTGGAATACTTTATTGTAAAATTGGTCAGCTTTGAGAAATCCTCAAACTCTGATTGACGACTTATGTGCTCCACAAAACCAGAAACATGCAGCTCTAAATAATTGACATAAAAATAGGCTGTCATGCATATTCATTATGATGCAAATATTAGATATGCAAATTAGGAATACTTATATGCATTAACTCTTTATTTATGTACCCTTTAAAGAGAATAAATTGTAAGTTGAAAGAAGCCACATAATTGAAATTAAAAGGAATATAAAAATATGTATGTAGTTAACATTGGCCTTTTAACACTAAAATTTGCATTTTTTTTTGCATATATCCGAGCATGCAAATCATGGTATGTCAGAAACATTCCATGTAAGAAAATCCTCTCAATTGGCAGCAATTTGTAGGGGTTTTTGTCAACTTCTTATGTTCAATTTCAATAGAGTAATGGATATTTATTTAAAAACCTTGATATAAATAAAATGATTGCATAATTCAACCAAGGTTGCAATGGAACCAGCTCATAAATTACAGAACGGTAGCACCTTGGTGCTTCAATCAAGCATTTTTCTCATTATGAGCCCAAAAACGACTGGATAAAATTCTCGTAAGTCTTTGTCCCTCTTTTTGTGACTGACCGACCAAATTTTTTAGGCGTCCGATTGAAAAGTATTATTGTAGATGCCAAAATGCATATTTTCGCGGCCATATTAAAAAAAAGATGGCGGCCACCAAAGGGCGCAAATTTCGGGGTTTATTTTTTTTTCTCAAAATGCCAAGGGACAGGCAGTATCCCTGTACAAAGTTTCTTGCTTTCTGCAAATTTTGCAATTCTGGTGCTGAGCCGCTGTGCTGTGATACATGATACGTATAATGAACGTATGGCATACCGGCAAAAAGGGATTCATTTTTGTGGAAATTTATCATAGATTAATATTTGAAATGCAATGTAATCTGCAGTCCAGATAAAATAACTCCGACATAGGTCTTGGTGAAAGATTGTTATTATCATGGTATATCATGGTATATATCATGGTATTTGGTGTATTTGATGGACATTTTTATACATTCAAATAGGGCAGCAAAATTCGTCATAACATTATCTGCACAATGTTTAGAAAGACACTCCTCCCTCATCGGGGACATTGGTCTTCCCCAAGAGTTTTCCGAGGTATTTCTGTAAACATGGGCGACCCTGGAATGCATGCCTTTGAATTACCGCATGGTCAGAATCTCGATGGCGTTCTTGCTTTGCAAGGCCGCTGATCTAATAAAGAATGACAACGGATCTGTATTTCTTCTTATGTAACTATAGAGAGCATTTGTGATTCGGTTGACTGGCTCAATTGCCCAATTGTAAATCCCGAGTCATTGGAATGGTGTTTTAGATAGCGAAAGGTATGACAGGGTATATATATTTCATAGTAGGGTTGTAGGCTCTTTTCAAAAAAGGTCGTAGGGTTGATGACGAGTTCTTGTGCAATAAATTACGTCACGAGCAAAACTTCCAACGCGTCTTTTTTTATTGCGCTACAAAAATAAACGCACAGAAAAGCGTAAATGGAAATGCTTCAACTTGTGTTTGCTTGCTCGCAGAGAAGCGTTCATGGCCATTTCTCCATGTACCATTTTTTTGCACCTTTTCACAACCCACAATGAACACCTGCCACAGACCTGTCCCGATAAAACAACCCAGAATGAATACCTACCACAGGCCTGTCCCGATCCAACAACCCAGAATGAACACCTGCCACAGGCCTTTCCCGATACAACAACCCAGAATGAACACCTACCACAGGCCTGTCCCGATCCAACAACCCAGAATGAACACCTAACACAGGCCTGTCCCGATACAACAACCCGGAGAACACCTACCACAGGCCTGTCTCGATCCAACACCCCATAATGAACACCTATCATAGGCCTCTCCCGATCCAACAACCCACAATAATTACCGTTCAAAGGCCTGTCTCGATCCAACAACCCACAATAATTACCGTTCACAGGCCTGTCCCCATCCAACAACCCACAGTGAACACCTACCAAAGGCCTGTCGCGACCCAACAACCCAGAATGAACACCTAACACAGGCCTGTCCCGATACAACAACCCAGAATGAACACCTACCACAGGCCTGTCCCGATCCAACACCCCATAATGAACACCTATCACAGGCCTGTCCCGATCCAACAACCCACAATAATTACCGTTCACAGGCCTGTCTCGATCCAACAACCCAGAATGAACACCTATCACAGGCCTGTCCCGATCCAACAACCCACAATAATTACCGTTCACAGGCCTGTCTCGATCCAACAACCCAGAATGAACACCTATCACAGGCCTGTCCCGATCCAACAACCCACAATAATTACCGTTCACAAACCTGTCTCGATCCAACAATCAACAATGAACACCTATCACAGGCCTGTCTCGATCCAACAACCCACAATGAACACCTGCCACAGACCTGTCCCGATACAACAACCCACAATGAACACCTATCACAGGCCTGTCCCGATCCAACACCCACCAATGAACATCTATCACAGGCCTGTCCCGATCCAACAACCCACAATGAACACCTACCACAGGCCTGTCCCGATCCAACACCCCACAATGAACACCTATCACCTGTCTCGATCCATCACCCTACAATGAACACCTATCACAGGCCTGTCCCGATCCAACAACCCACAATAATTACCATTCACAAACCTGTCTCGATCCAACAACCAACAATGAACACCTATCACAGGCCTGTCCCGATCCAACAACCCACAATAATTACCGTTCACAGACCTGTCTCGATCCAACAACCAACAATGAACACCTATCACAGGCCTGTCCCGATCCAACAACCCACAATGAACACCCACCACAGGCCTGTCCCGATCCAACAACCAACAATGAACACCTATCACAGGCCTGTCCTGATCCAACAACCCACAATAATTACCGTTCACAGGCCTGTCTCGATCCAACAACCAACAATGAACACCTATCACAGGTCTGTACTGATCCAACAACCCACAATAATTACCGTTCACAGGCCTGTCTCGATCCAAAAAACCAGCAATGAACACCTATCACAGGCCTGTCCCGATCCAACAACCCACAATAATTACCGATCACAGACCTGTCTCGATTCAACAACCAACAATGAACACAGGGGCGTAGCCAGGATTGAGGGAGGGGAGGGGGCCATGATCAGAGGCGAATCCAGAAATTGGAGAAGGGGTTAGGAGACAGGGGCGCTAATATGTAATAGTATTTATGAAAACTAAGTGTTATTTATATATATATATATATATATATATATATATATTTAATATATATATAAATATATATATATATATGATATATATATATATATTATACGTTATATATTTTAGTGTATGAAAATATAGATTTTGTTTTATTTTCAATATGAAACATGGTTTTATCAAGGTTAATAACAGGTGCCACGGGAGGGTATGGGAAGGGGTATCCCCCTTCAAATTTGGGTATTTTTATTTAATAAACAATATAAAGAAAACATTTTGAGGCAATTTTCACACACAAAAAAATATGAGGATTTTCTGTTCCTGTTGAGTGATGATGTCATACTGTAAAGAGGTTTAATATTTAATTTTTTATATTTCTTCAAAATAATGATATAAAATTTCAATCGTTTTCAACATGTTAAAGTCAATGGCGCAAAGGCGCATTTACGTTAATAACTTGCAAAATTTTATCTTTTTAATGTAATGCTCTGAGTAAAATAACTGAAATGATGAAGTCTTATGTTAAACTTTGCATTTTAATGGAGCCCCTGGTCTCGACAGCACACAGGACTCCTAAGAGCACGGATCGCGAGCACCGGTATCACTAGAGGAGCCGTGAGATTGTCGACCCCAACCAGGCCCTGGTGCTCTGCAGTTGTTTTGCAGCTGTTCATAAATATCATCATCCTCAACTAATGAATTTGAAATTAATAAACTGCAGATAACTGCACTACAATCTGTTTATAAAAAATTTTAATCACGAAAATTGGGAAATTAGATAAAGTAAGAGATATTGCAGCTCGACGGGGGGCCGCGCGCCGAAGGCGCCCCCTCTTGATGCGCCACTGACAGCAAAGCAGTTTAATGCATATATATATATAGACTAAGTGAAATTCAAAAAGAACGGCGAGGTACTGGATGCGGGGGGAAGGGGGGCCATGGCCCCCTGCGCCCCCTTGGCTACGCCCCTGGAACACCTGTCACAGGCCTGTCCCGATACAACAATCCACACATTAATATAGAGTTAGTGTAAGATTAGGGTTTATCAGGAGTTAATACTAATCACAGGTCTGTCCTTGCCCTGCACATCACATATTATTACTAATCACAGTCCCATACCAGCCCTTCCAACCACAAATTAATACTTGTCACAGTCATATCCCGGCCCTGCCAACCACAAATTAATACTTATCACAGGCATATCCCGGCACTGCCAACCACAAATTAATACTTGTCACAGGCATATCCCGGCCCTGCCAACCACAAATTAATACTTATCACAGGCATATCCCATCCCTGCCAACCACAAATTAATACTTATCACAGGCATATCCCGGCCCTGCCAACCACAAATTAATACTTGTCACAGACATATCCCGGCCCTGCCAACCACAAATTAATACTTATCACAGGCATATCCGATCCCTGCCAACCACAAACTAATACTTATCACAGGCATATCCCGGCCCTGCCAACCACAAATTAATACTTATCACAGGCATATCCCGGCCCTGCCAACCACAAATTAATAACTGTCACAGGCATATCCCGGCCCTGCCTACCACAAATTAATACTTATCACAGGCCTATCACGGTCGTCGCACCACAAATTTATAATTATCACAGGCTTGTCCCATTCCAGCAAACCACAGATTAATATTTATCACAGGTCTATCCCGGCCATGCTCATCACAAATTCATAATTATCACAGGCATGTCCCGGCCCTGCCAACCACAATTTAATATTTATCAGAGGCCTGTCCCGGCCCTGCCAACCATGGTTGATTAAGAAATAAGAAAGTGAAATGTAAAAATACCACACATGCATATCCCATCGCACAAGTTTACAGAGTGAACTAAAATGTGATAGATAAGGAAGAGTGGAACATAGATTAATCAGGAGACAACGAGTATACTGTTTATTTTTATCATTCTTACGTTTTTTCTGAAACTTTACTCATTCAATATTCCAATTTCAAAATCTTGTTGACCGTAATTTTAAAACAAAAAAATAAATTTCCAATAAAAAGGCTGCTTGCCAGTTCGTTAAATGTTTTTAGTTACAGAAATTGCAAGGGGTTTGATAATCACTGAAAAAGTAAAAATTGCGAAGGTTTCATTTTCGCGATCTCACAGTACAAAATCCCTATACACAGAGCAAAACCATTCAAAAAAGATGTGCACAACATTTTAAAATATTGTTCGTTAATGGCAATTAATGGCAGATCTGATGTCATTTGAAATATCAGTCTTTGAACTACACGATCTATTTTTCTTCATAAAGTCAACGTTATACTTTTCAAATTTTCCTTAAGCAATTGGACCTCTTATTCACGATGGTTTTATTTTCCCGATAATTCCCCTTTCGCACATATTGTAAATTTGAAACCCTCGCGGACAAAACGACAACCACAGTATATATATATATATATATATCTTTTGTAATATATTTTTCTATGGTGTTAGGTGAAGTAGCTCCTTCACATTTGGCTTCACAATTTTATGGCATTATTTTTGGCTTACTGTAGCACTTTGATGTACTGACTTATGGCTGTAAACAGGTTCTGGTGCTACAGGGTTACAACTGTACCTCCTGTTGGTATAGTTATATAAGGCTTCCTCATAATTCAAGGGGTTCTAATGACAAGAGTTCCTTGTGTGGCTAGGCCGATATTCTTATCTAAGCTCATGAATTTGTAGCTGTTGTTGGTGAACTGTAGCAACTGGTAATAATCAATCGGCCAAGTCGCCTATTTTGAAATGTTGGTATCAGAAAAGTGGCATATTCTATCATATTCCTTTTTTAAAAAGCTTATCACCTCTTCTTTTCATTTCTGTATGATAGCAGTGCCAGATGAGTAGCTTATTGTCCATAACAGGGCTCTAACCTCGCAAAACTAAATGTCATTTTGAGAAAGATGTGGTAAAAGAAAACTGGGTTAAGGAAACAAAAATGACAACAGACTATCATTCGCTGGCCTAATCTTCACACTCAATGCGGCAAATGAAAGCACAGAAAGTATATTTTTTAGTTAAAGTCATTTCAGGTTTACAAAAATGTATTAAGGCCACATGACCAATTTGATTTAAAATGTTACTTGTGTGGCAGACATCAATAGTTCTTTGGTTGTGGGGGTCCCCGTATGAATGAAATGACCCCAATAGTACTCCTCACATTCGTAATTGAGACCCTTAGACGTAACAAAAAAAGTGAAGGTAGACTTCTGGTAAACCGTAAATAAATTGGAAAATAACGTTAATAGCCCTGTCCATGGCTGCTTAAATAGAAGGCAGATGTTAAATCAATAATACAAAGCCACAATGCAAGAATACTGTCTGAAAGGCAACAAAAGGAACCCACACAACAAAGGCTATGCAACTGCCGTGATAAATCTGACTGCCCTCGCAATGGGAAGTGCCTGACACCGTACATTTTCTACCAAGCCGACATGCACAACAACGGTACAGGTCATACAATTAACATGTACCTTGGTATTACCGGAGGCCCCTTCAAACAAAGGTATTACAACCACAACAAATCATTCAAACGAAACCGAGCTTGCCAAACACGTATAGACCCTGAAAGACAAGCAACAAATTTTCACTATCTCCTGGTCTATAACCCAGGAGTCAAACACATTCATGGCCTCTTCACATCACTGCAACTTGGGTTTGGCAGAGAAACTAGCAAAAATAGGCCCAAAACAAAAGAACTTATTGATCAAACGTTCGGTTATTGTTTCCACCTGTCGCCATTGACCAAGGGCACCCAGCCTTGTGAAACAGATATTATAAAAACCAATATCGCAATTAGTTGAACTTCAGTCAAATGATGAGCCGATGAGGCGAAACCGACGGTAGTGATTCAGATTCATCACATACCTTAGCATATATATACATGTATCTGTAACCGGCTCATGTGTAAACTCAGATCGTGTAAGTGTTGCCCAATAGAGAGCACCACGGTCTTTAAGTTCATTTTAGTGTCTATAATGTCCAACAGGGGGCATCACTAGTCGTTAATTAGCCGTTTGCATATATTTTCCTTATAGGGTTAAGTTTACCTTATTTAATATGCACACGTCACAATGCACCTGACACCTGACTCTGCCGCCAAAACGACTTAAATATTCTTCTGTCACCAAACTTCGTAATAGCAACACGCCATAAACGTCCAATTGTTATCCACAGTATTCCGGTTAACCACTTTAGTCTTTTTTATTATTTTTTTGTGTGGAGGTAACCGCCTTCTTTTTTTTTAATGCTTTGCTTAACTAAGTATATGTACATCTGAAGAGTTCCATTCCGGTTTCGGACTACGTGACAGGGCTTATATCCGATTTTTGCTGGTGTCAACCAGGTTCGGTATACCACTCCTGCGGGCCCTGGGTGTGTGTCATCCCTTATTACTGGGTCATAACATCAAAGAATCCCCGAGAGGCGCACTCGTTTGTTATCCACAGTAAACCGGTTCACCATATTAAATCTTTGGTATTTGTTTGTTTGATGGAAGTATGAACCCAGTCGAAGGACTGCTGTAATGGAGGCCCTGCTGCGGAGATTGGTTCTTTCTCCATATCGACGCTTGTGTCGCCAGGACGCCAAGACGCACTTGGCTAAAAGTTCCCTCTAGCTGGGGTGCACACCAGCTCTGAGGCACAGTCAGGCGTGACTCGCTGTTAATTATACTGCGCTCAGTCTTTCGTCAATTGACGCTGTACGCTGCACAGTGCAGGCATAACGTTGTTGACGAAGCGAAATAATTCATGTGTGAGAGCTTCCGCCCATAACCTGTTTGTCTTCGTCTTGCACCTTGACTTGGTTTGTTTGGACAAACACTTCCAAATATTAATGGACCTCGAACGGATAAACTTCGTCGCCGCACTGGATATGTTTCACTATGTCATTGGACTTTTGTGAATATTTCATTTGTTTTCTTATTCGTATGGACTCGGTTTTATTTATTGCTATCATTGCATATACTACTATTTTATATTTACTATATGTTTAGGTAAAGGTACACTGTATTTAATAACTATATTATGTATTAGTCATTTAAAGATAGGGATACTTGCCATTCACCAATTTTTTTTCAAGCGACTCGTTTGATTATTGTTGTTAATTCATCTTGAGGAATTTTTCAACCTCGAACCTTCCTTTTTTTGCTTTTTTTTTCTTTCAATAATTTGATCATTTAATGAGTTGTCATTTAATTGCCTGGTTTATGGTTTACAGCTGGATGAAATCAAACACTGGACATTTGCACTGAACCAGCACTGATTCACATAGTTAAGAGTACTGGTCAAACATTTAGATACATTTATATTTGTCATTGATTGCAATTTCCAGAAGATTCTCTTGTCATCATGAAAGTCAACTGCATGGTTACTAATCATGGCAGTATTTGTTTTTGCTATTATGAAAGTCAATTGCATAGCTGACTGATCATACCAGCAAAAGTTCATGTCTATACGACAGGTTAAATTTTGAATCTGTACTTTTATTCTTTGATAAGAGCCAAAGGGAAAATCAACCTGTTGTAAAATTGGGAATACCACTAGTCAGACCGGAAGCGTATGGAATTTATCAGTTTCAGTGATAACAAAGGTTTTTCCTTTTGTTACTAACTTGTGATGGCATTAACAGTGACACAAGTGGAACAGTTATTTGTTTAGTTTCATACGCTCGCTTATCATGGTTGGATAAAATTTGACTTAATTGCAATGACTTAGATGCAAGTTGCCTCGGTGTAGACACTTGCAGTTGTTGGACAAAATTATCTCCTTTTTCCAATTGAAGTGTTTGCATTTAGTATGTTAGGACGTTAGTCCCCAATAGAAAAGTAACATCAGTATTGAATTCTGTATCCTTAATGACCACGACAGGGACCGAAAGGGTCTTATTGAGCAATGAAGGGAATGTAAGGTCTATTGGAATTATTCCACAATACTCAATAGTTTGTCCACTTACTTGTTTGATTTTTCTACCAACTCATCAATTTTCGTTAGGTCTTCCAAAGATAGGTTCTTGTGTACAAACCAATTGTTAACAGTACAAACCTGTGATCCGGTATCAATAAGACCTTTACAAACTTTCCTATCTGCTTCTAATCTGTTGACCTGTGTATTTCCTATGGAAGGAATTTTGGTAGACTTAGGATTGGTGGACCTAGGATTGGTGACATTATGTTGGTTTGTGGGTATTTTTATCATACCTGTCCTTCCCCAAGACAGAGGGAAGGTAGGACCTAGTTTTTAAGCAAATGGCCATTTTTGTTTCTTCTAGCCTGACACTGGTCTACAGTATGGGTGTTACGCTTGCAACAGGTACAGTACAACTCGGGCGGACTTTGAGTCCTGGAAATATATTTGTAGAGTTGGAAGCGGTTTTCTGTGAAGTGGGGGTTTTCACAATACGTGTTAATCTGGCTTCTAATTTCTCCATCCTACAAGGGATTTTCCCTCTAGTGAATCCAGACGACTGAACAATTTATTTAGAGAGGAATTGTCAGCCTTTCTGCCAAGGAAGAGAGTTGGTTAGTGTTTGCGGTTTTTCCGGGACACGTTTGCGACTCAAATGCTCTACAAGCCGCAAAGAGTTCATGGAGTTCATCGCTTCAACGGTGGCGAGTGGCATCTTTGTTCAATTTCTTTGTTAGCTAACACATTCCAAAACATGGAACGAAGCATTTGATTGTATTCTGTAGAACACATTGGTTGCTTTTTATTGATAAGATCAAGCATTCCATGCAGCCTACAACTCCGTGTGAGAATGTCTTCCTTAAGTTCTTATTTACTTTAGTGAAAGTTGTGTTTAAGAAGATTTAGCGGAAGAACATTGCCAGAGTATTTTTCATATTTCTGTAATACCTCTGAAAGACTTGAGTCATCAGGCATAAAAAATAGCACACTGGTTGCTGTGCTTTTTACAGATTGGCTGACTGTGGTACTTATTTGAAGTTCAGGTATGGAGGTATTGTTTATCAGTGCCATAACCTGCAACCGCCACTGTTCATAACTATCTGTTTTGTCATGATTATTTGATAGATAGATATATTTTATTCACAACTACACATAAAGATCTTAATAAAATGGATAAACATAAAAACTTATTAATCTATCAAAATTATATTCATAAAATCTGCAAGTGTTAAAAAGCCATGAAAAAAGAGCACTAAAAGTAACCTTACATTTCCATAGTGGACCTTAAGAACACATTTAACAAGACAGCACACCATGCATACAATTTAGATACTTTATCATATTAATTGATTTCAAAGTGCTGACTGATTGATTTCAAAGTGCTGACTAAGACTATCTAACATGGAAAGACTTATACAGTACATATGACGATCAGTTACATATATTAAAAACTATGACTACAATATTATAAAAATTACAGTGGTAATAACAGTTAAATGTATAGCTTAAAACGACTGAGTGTTCATAATTCAAATATGATCATAGAATATATAAGAGTAACAAGACAGTCACGTACCTGTGAGTTACATATATTAAAATACTGTGACTAAGAGTGTTCAAAAATAAAAAATGACCATGATTGATAAATATGTAATAAAAATTCCATTTTCCAGTTCCCTCATTTTCCTAAGTAAGTAGTCTTTGCAGTTCTTCATAAATAATCTCTTACTGATAGAAGTTTTAATATTAGATGGAAAGTCATTCCATAATTTTATTCCATTGAATTTAAAACTATATTTACCCTGAGTTTTGACTTGAGGCACAACATAAGCTTGATTACTTCTCTTGTATTATAAGAATGGCTAACAGGTTCTATATCACTAAGTTTGCTGGAGAATGATGAACATCAGTATTATACATAAAAACCCAGTGACAAATAATCAAACCTATGAGAAACATCCAACCATTTCAGCTTTTTAAAATCACTTACTCTTAAGCTTTGTCTATTTGTGGGAGCTACTTCAGTATAGCTAGTTTGGGCTGCAGATAGCTGGATGTTTTCACCTCTTATAGTTTTGAATTCTGCTATCAACTGATTCACTTCAGCATCAGTCATAAAAGACAGCCTGTTAACTAACTGGTGCACAAAGTCAACACCGCTTCCACGAATGCTAGAGAAATCTATGCCGTCAAAGCGGGACCTACCACTAGGGTGGTTATCTCAACCAAACGAAAGGGTCAGCCTTTTGCAATGATAGTTTAGTTGTCTTGGAAGCGTGTTCTTGTTAGCCAAGTAACAGAGTTTTCCGCAGAAGCTACATCTTTATATATGGTATGACCATGCCCAGTGCATAGGCCAGAATGAGCTTCTCTAACAAATAAAGAGATAATTTATTTGGCCATCCTTAGCCATATGAGTAGATAATTCCTCATAATTGGCATGAGGTGGTAAATACCGTGGTATTCCATATACTGTGCAATACCTGTGTAAAAATTGTCCGGACGCCAATTGCAAAGGGAGGGGGGGGGGGGGGGGGAGTGTGTAACAGGCTCACGTGTATACTCGGATCGTGTAAATGTTGCCCAATAGAGGGCATCACTAGTCGTTAGCTTTTTGCATATATTTTCCTTCTTCAAATGCTTAGAAGGAACTGCACCAGATTACCTAAAGAAATTGACAGAGGTACAGAAACCGGGTAGATTGGAGCTTAGATCTGACAGGAGTGTAAGAAGGCTCGAAGTACCCCCTACAAAACGGTAAACATTTGCTTCGCGATCTTTCAGTGTTTGTGGTCCAGAGCTTTGGAAAAGCATTCCAGATGAATTGAAAGCAATATCACGTTTTGAACAATTTAAAAAGAACATTAAAACTTACCTTTTTAGAAAATACTTTACCTAATTATTTTTATAATATTTTTAGCGATATAAATATTTTAATTTTTTAGTGTTCATTGATAATTTAGTAAATATGTGGTTCTATTTTTAATTATGATATTTTAGTTGTAAAGCGCATTTGAAGCATACGTGTAAAAATTGCGCTATATGAAATTAATATATAGTTATAGTTATATAGTCGCATTTCATAAGGTGGTCCATAAGGCGTTACATGGGCCCATATTATTTTTGTTGTAAAAAAAAAACAAAGTATGTTATTCACCGTAGGAATATCAAATAATAAGCCTAAACTCATTTAAGTGCAATTTAAAATTTAATGTAAATCAATGTAAATTTGGACCTTTAAATCTGTGATTCTCTTGTTCATAATTTTTGGAAAGTTTATAAATATCTTAAAGAGTTCTGATGCTGTTAATTTGAATTTTTCAGATTTTTTTTTTTTTTTCTTTTTTTTTTTTGCATCTCAGAGAATTTTTCATATTCATTATTCCATATTCATCATCGATGCCTTTTCTTTAATGATTTACAACACCATCACACAATTGTTACATATATATACCTCTTTATTTACACGCTCTCTTAAATTACACTTGTATATTACTATATTTGCCATAAGTGTATTTAATAATACATAGTTTACCAATTAATATAATTAGATTTTCCCAGTTATGCTTCTTGCAACCTATATTCCAACCGAACAGTATATCCGTATCATTTAAAATGATGTTTGTTTCGTGTTTTTTACTTATGTGTTGGTTTATTAGTGACCATAATTTCTGTACTCGGTTACACTTTACAAAAATGACTTAAAGTCTACTTTATAACACATACATCTCAATTTTCTGTATCCATTATCCCCATCTTATTCAACAACACATTAGTTGGGTATATTCGATGTAATATTTTCCATTGCATAGTAATAATTCTTGGTTCTTTGGTGGCATGATGAGCCATATTCCATATTTCCTCTCATTGGTAGTCATAATCTTTGTATACATCCATCCACTTTTTACAAAGTGACTCCATGTCTGAATTATGTGTATTAGTAAATTCCTTATAATGTTTAAAATGTTCTCCAAGCTAGAGTTTAAACCACACTTATTCATATGTTCTACGGCATGTCTTATAGCATTGTATTCAAACATAAACCGTGCTGATGTACGAACTATCTTTTCAATATCACCATAAGGTAACATTTCACCATTTATTCCAAGAATATCATAAACATGGTATATTCCTGCCTTTGTCCAGTAGTCAAAGTTCAATAGGTTGCCTTTGTATGTAATGTAACCATTGTTCCATAAAAGACCAAAATAGTTTGCTTTCAACTGTGAATACATCGTGTATTTCTAAATTATCATATACTGATAATATTTTGGCAGTGATCTCACAGTTCTTAGCGATTAAATGTTAGATGGTTTTGTATTATATAATAGTAACATTAAATTACACCCTTCACTACTTAGTTAATAGACTGATACGACTGCCCGTGAAGGTAGCTGTTCACTACTCAGCGCCGTCACAAGCCGATCAATCCATTTTAAGGTCATTTTACTTTGTATTGTTTCGACAATTATCATACGTAATCCAACTTCAATATAATTTTGATTCACTACGGATGTCCTCACTCTTTCAGTACCTTTCGCATCTTTGTCACTGATGAAACTATATATCATCGAGTTAATACGGGTTTTAAATTTATCAGGAATGTATAAAATTGAAAGAAGATGTACAATCTGTGACAGAATTAAACTTTTCACAACTGTTATACGTCCCATCAAGCTAATACTCTTCCATGCATTTATAGTGCACGCCATTCGATGTATACAGTCAGTCCAATTTTCATTTATTGTACTAGCACTGCCATTGTTTCCAAATTTTACGCCAAGAATTTTCATTTTTGTACATTGCCCCAACAACCATTTTAAATTATTCCCCTGCTGAGCTCGGTTTCTCGATTTTCCAACCCACATGGCCTCAGATTTATCTTTCTTCAAATTAATCCAGACAACCTTGTGAAGTCAGTAACCATTTCTAATGCTATCTCTATATCGTCTTGTTTTTTCAATAAAAAAAAGGGTTACATCATCTTCAAACTGCATTAAGCAAACTTCTGGAGGTCCACCTTTTGGCAATTGAATCCCTTTTATATTTTGACTCTGTCTTAATTTGCAAGACAATAATGCTGTTGCTATTATAAATAATAGAGCGCTTAGGGGACATCCCTGTCTCACCCCTCTTTTTTGTGAACCAATCTGTTATCCATCCGTAGTTTATGAAACATCTTTTAACATTAGTATTGAAAATGTTAACCCATTTTCGAAAACTCTCTCCAAAATTAAAAACTTCAAGAGTTTTCTCTAAATACAACTTTGACCAGGTATCCAAAGCCTTTGTATAATCCAATGCGATT
This sequence comes from Sipunculus nudus, assembly GCA_026874595.1. Classification (NCBI taxonomy): domain Eukaryota; kingdom Metazoa; phylum Annelida; class Sipuncula; order Golfingiida; family Sipunculidae; genus Sipunculus; species Sipunculus nudus. The sequence goes on along the minus strand of CM049315.1, from coordinate 62,081,846 downwards.
ATTGCCCCTGGTATATTATTTCGTTCAGTATATGTTATAACATCTTCGACAAGCCGTAAATTCTGGAATATTCCCCTTCCTTTTATATAAGCTGTCTGGTCTGGATGTACAATTTTATTAATTACTTTTTTTAAACTGTCCGCTAAGGCAGCTGCTCCTATTTTGTAATCACAACACGTGAGGGAAACTGGGCGAAAATTCTTTAAACAATTTTGTGGGGTATTATTAGTTTTTGGCAATAATACCACAATTCCCCTTCTCTGGCTCACGGAAAGCTGTCCTGTTATCATTGCATGGTTCAAAGAGTTAACCATCAGTTCTTTAATAGAACCCCAAAAGATTTTATAAAACTCTGGTCCAAGCCCGTCTATGCCTGGACTCTTGTTTAGTTTTAATTTGGTAACTATATCGGAACATTCCTTAATAAAAAAAAATAACCCTTCACACAGGTTTAAATCTGTCTCTATTAGACGCGGCACCGACATATCTGACATAAAGTCACGAAACCCTACATCACTAAAACTGTCCACATTTTTATACAGCTTATTGTAAAAGGAATTAATTTCTTGTGTAATGTCACTTATTCTGTAAACAACTTACTATTTTCTAACTCTAAGTCTTGTTATGTCCTTTCTTGCACTCCTGATCTTTTCAAGTGAAAGGAAATATTTATTCGGTTTTTCCCCCTATTCTATGTTTCTTACCCTAGATCGAACCATGGCACCTCTCAGCTTAATTTCCTGTAAAACGTCTAATTTATGTAGGTATTTTTCATATTGTTCGATCAACTTTTGTGTTAAATTTAAAGTCAATTTCTTTTTAATCATTAATATTTCTTTCTCTGTTTCAGCCAATTTATTATATTCTCTACTCTTGCGTTTACTAAATTTTATAGTAGCGTGTTTTACTCTATTTTTGCAGATATCCCACAGGAGCTATGGGTCATTCATATGTTTTAATTCCTCAGCAGTACCGGATATCAAGTCCTGTATTAAGTGTACATACTCCTCATCTTTTATATTTCTGTTATTTATTTTCCGATAACCTGGACCGCGCTCAACCTTATCATATTCAATATCAAGGGAAACTAAACAATGATCCGATTTTGTATGGAATTATCTCACTATGATAGCACTACTTCGTTTCCGAAGATATAGTCTAACCGTCGTGCTATCCATGGGTTATTCCTTTTCCAAGTATAAGACTTTTCGTCTGAATGAAATGTTCTCCATTTGTCATAAAATTAAATTGTTTTACCATATCTTTAAAAGGATTATTTACGGATTCTTTAATAGGATTTCCTGCAACGTTATCTAAAGAATTATCATACAGTGCGTTCATATCACCGCCCATAATAACCATAGAAGTGTCAAGACATATCAAATTTTCTGTTACCTCAAAAAGACTTTTAAAAAATGTATCTTTTCACTATCTCAATTTTGCGCATAGATATTTATCACAGAATAATTTTTGTCATTTTCTACAAACTGAATTAATTGAATTCTTTTCCTATTGTCAAATGTTATATGTTTAATGGACATGTGCTTATGCTTTTCGCCTATCGGTGTGACTAAACCTTCACTTTGTTTTGCACCCAAAACTGCAAATAACTGAGATCCCCATTCTCGTTGCCATATATTCACATCTGAGTCAGTTACATGTGTTTCTTGTAAAAGTACAACGTCCAGTTCCTTCTCACGTAAATAGCTAAATAAATGTTTCCGTTTCCAATCATTTCGTAGTCCTCGTACATTTGTAGGTCCAAAATGTAGTCGCATAATTCATTCGAAATTAATAAATATTAATAGTTTTTAACTCGGCCTGTTGGCATTTTTCTTTAACCAATGTGACAGAGTACTGTTCCCTTCAGTGCGTCACTCCTTTTTGTCCGTTTTTTCAGCACTAGGTGGGGTGAACTGTGCCTGCCTTTTCCCGACCTCAGCTTTCTCAGTCTGTCTGGCTATGCTTGTACGCATGTTCGTGCTTGTTTTATTCAATGTGTTACCCCTATCTTGCTTTCGGTCACTCTGAGACATGGCTTTTCCTTTTGTAGTCGGCTTAGCCATATTGACTGCATAAACAGCCCATTCTCCCTCATTTCATCACTTGCAGACGAGTCCCTCGGGTCCCCGTGCCCCTGTTCATCATCATTTATCGTCTGTTCGTCAGTTGTGTCTTCCACCTCTGAGCAATCCCGTGCTAAATGTCATATTTTTTGGCACCTAAAGCACTTTATCTGTCGTTTTCTTTTATACGGACAGTCACCAATAGTATGCTCACAGGACTTACAGTGGCGACAAACTGACCGGTTGCCCATCGTGGTAAACAACGATGTCAATCTCAATCAGTTCAGGATTTGGACTTACTGTTAGATATCTTTCTCTTAATGTTTTTAATAATGCACGTATTTTTCTCAATATAAAATGAAATTTCTGTTTTTTTTTTTTCGAAAATGTAACAATATAGTAAATAAATAAAGAAAAAACGTCAAAAACCTGTTTTCAATTTTTGCTACCTAGTGTTCGATATTCATGAAATTCATGATATATGTAGTGCTAGCTTTAATAGAATCAAAGGCGTCCGTTTTCTAGCTATATACGGATATACGTAGCGTATATGCATAGTTACTGTATACACATATATATACATATGAAATGTTAGATAACGAAGTAGCAAAGTGCTTAAAAAACATGGACACCTCAGCTGAGCATCATGACCCATGAGTCACTTGTCAATGAGTTATTTACATTGAATAGTAACAAAATATATGAACAGTCAATTTAAGAAATTGACTTGAAGCATCTACCCTTCCGCCAGATGAAGTTAACTTCTACTCAAAATAAACATCATTCAGTTAGGCACTGTGGGAAGGGCGGGACTACTTATCTCAACTGTCAAACCTTAAAATCAAAACTTGTTAGTTACTTACTCCGTTAAGTCCTTGCCATAAAAACTACCATACTTATATACTTTGCATTGACACAATTCTCCTGCAAGGTTTATGAACGAACTATATACCCCTCCTCACCATATTCATATAGCTACGGCGCTGGTGTATGTAGAAGCTCTGGTGCATTATGGGGTGTGAATTTCAATACTCAGATACCTTAAAGCAGCACAGTCATACTCTTGTGAGTCCAAATCTGCGCAGTGGGTTGCAGCATTATTTATGATGTTCGTTCGCCTTCAGGGAAACACGTATCAGCTTGTACTGATCACCAACGGAGACAAGACCTACGCCATTTATAACTACATGGGAGATTCCATCAACGCCGGGCCATTCGCAGACTGGATACGTATGGGGTATCAGTTCGGGGAGTATGTGTGGGAGCCCCGGTTTCTGACTGGAACGTACCTGATGCACTCTGTGGACAAAATAGAAGGAAACACTGGTGCGTGGACAATGTACTGTATTCAAATGTAACATCAGGCTGTATCCATGAAAACCTTTAACAGTTTCTTTTCAGGTAACGCTGGAGGTACCCATTAAAAGAGAAAGGTATGAAGCCTGACATCTTGACAGGAGAGCTACGAGAATGAAGTTCGGCCGATATTCGATATCGCATGCGAATATCACAACACTCACATAAGTGACATTCGATATTCGCATGCGACATTTGGGGAAAACTCGAAACGCATCAATTGACGAGGGGGACATCTTCTATTGTCATATATGTCTGGCCGCCACAGGTACCTCGCACTGCACAAGCACAACGCCGGCGACCTGCGTCCCTGTGTTGCTCCCTCTGTACTGTGAATCTCTTTACCAATAATCAGTTTCACGGCTGAACAGCGGGGACTCATCTCGGATATTTCCTTCGAAAATTCTCATTCCTTTAAGGGCAGTAATTTGCGATGTGGATAACACAGTAATTAGCGACATTTGAATTTCGCATATTAATACCACACTGATTAGCTATATTTGATATTCGCATGCGAGTATCGAATATCACACCAATATTTGACTGCGAAATTCGGGGAAAACTATCCGAACGATCAGAACAGTCGCCTTCAACTTTCTGATTGCAACTCCGGACTGCAAAAACACAATGCCGGCAAACCAGCCATCGTCCCCGTGCGTCGCCCTGTGTTTTGTTATGCCTGCAAACGGAAGCCTGTTCCCCGGGCAACCTCATGCGCTCGGCCAGTTCGAAATCAGGTCATCTTGCAGTCACCTCGTATACTTCCCTTGGCGATTACCCATACATTTGAGTAAAATGATGGGCCATGACCTTCGATATTCGTAATTCGTATGCTAATATCACACGGACAGGGCAACATTCGCATGCGAATATCGAATATCACTCAGATCAGGGATATTCCATATCCCTATCGAATATAACAAAAATACCAGAAATTATCGGGACTCGCCTCGGATGTTCTCTTTGAAAAATACTTGTTCCTTAGCAGTAATTTGCTATGCAGATAACACAATAATTAGGGACCTTTGAATCTCGCATATCAGTACCACACCAATTAGCTTCATTCGACATTCGCAGGCGAATATCGATTATCACACAAAACAGTTACATTAGATATTCGCCTGCGAAATTCGGGGGAATCTATCGGTGCTCTGCTGGTTCGACCACCTAGTCAACGTGGAGGCATAGTTCATACATATTAGGGCAACGACTGGCCATGACCTTAAATTATCGCGTGCCAATATTACGCGGACAAGCGACATTCGCGTCGAATATCACTTAAATTCGCATGCTAATGTCGAATTGGTTTGGTATTGATATGCGAAATTCAAATGTCGCTAATTATTGAGTGATCTGCATAGCAAATTATTGCCCTTAAATGAATGAGAATTTTCCAAGGGACTATTCTAGGTGAGTCCCCGCTGTCCAGCCGTGAAACCTGCTACTTGGCTTATTAGTACAGAGATTCACAGTATGGTGCAGAAAGGTGCAACACCGGAAGAAAAGCTGGAATGGCGGTGTTATGATTGTGTAGTGCGTGTAGCGACAGCTTGTCACCCCAAACGTCGATTTAGATATACTGAAGACGATGGGGTGACAGTACAAGCTATTGGGTTCGCATCAATTCTAGTATGTGCAGATGTGCACGCCATTTCTGACACTACTTTTTCATCTTCATCTACTTCTCGAGCTGTCATTTTCCTGAGTTAAGACAAAAAGTGACGTTATTCTGTTGGGAAAAATAATAATTATTACATCAACGGTTGACTTACGTGTATTCGTGCAGCAGTTTTTAATACCGAGGCTGGTTTTACTCGAAAAACTCGTCTCCACGTCTGTTAGTGGGAGAACCATAAATTCCGGTAGGGGATTCCCAAACGGCTATGTGTAAAACTCGGAAGTCCGAAGTCGGAAGCAAGGATTTTTTAAAATAATGCAATGATCGAAGCATAATTAAAATGCTACTACATCAATGGAAAGTACCATTTTATTTTTATTGATAGAATAAGGTTTTTTCTATCATAATGCAAAAATCAAAGTTATCCATCCCAAGTTATAGACTATTTTTTTCTCGGAAATGCCCGGTTATGGTCCAGATGTGTAAAACTCGGAAGCCAGTAATGGCTAATGCACTGGTCATCATATTGTCAGCAAACGTGTCAAGCATTTTCAATTATTTCAATATGACATATTTTTCATAAACTCAATCTGTTTTTTAACATTCATGATGCTGTTTTTTTTTTTATAATATATGATATTGATATTTTATTTCATTTTGTAAAACAAGATTATATTAACTCATCAATATTTTACGCTGTTACCGTATTTTATGTTGGGGGAAAAAGTAAATGTTTAAATATAATTTGTTACAGAGCAAATGTTATAGATATAAAAAATTCTGTTTAATTATAGAACCTGATACCAGCAACTATTAAGTTCAGAGAGAAGGATGTCCGAAAGCGCACGGTACTATACTGTATCGAGAATTCCGACTATAGTCCGGTTAATTTTGTTTTCTGAGGATAAAAATATAAGGATAAAATAAAAATAGTGAGTATACACGGAATATTCAGATGCATGGATTTTTATAAAGATAAAAATATATTGAATTTCCATATTTATTCAACGTATGGAAAATATATTACTGTATTTATTTTGAATGACATCGTAATTCATAACTTTTTTTAATGCCGTATTAGGGATTATTATACCATATTTATTATTCAGTGGTGCATCCATAGAGGGCGCATGCCCATTCAGACGTAATATCTCTCATTTTATCGAGTTCTTTTCCAATAAATTCGTAATCAATTTTCATTTCTTTTTCAGATTACTTTTTTATTCCCCAGCAATTTCATTATTATATTTTTTTACTTTCCAATTCATAAGTTGGTGATTTACTCCACTATGAGAGCATCCAAATATATACTAGTATATTGAGGAATCCCCCCCCCCCCCCCATCGCATTACCGTGCGAGTCATGCACGGTCTCCCCACAGAGCTCAGCTCGGGGTGGGATCGACCGCGAAATATCTCACACCTCCTCGGCTGATACTCAGACTCAGCCTGGGCGCTCACAGATCACAAAAGTCGGTAAAATGCAAAGATCGTCATAAGACTTAAACAAATCAATTATTTTACAATGAGTACTACCTTTAAATAGTGACATTTTGCAAGTTATAAATGTATAGATGGGCATTTCATCATTGACATTAACATGTTACGAATTAACTTTTGAATATTTGGACTTTACAGTTTAAACCGTAATTTTATAGAAATATAAATATTAAAGCCCAACAACCTCAAGTTTGAATAAATTGTTCAAAAACATGTAGGAGAATAGTTGCGGAAAACAGAAAATCCTCATAATCATTTGTTTAAGGTGCCTCAAAATGTCCTCTTTACATTGCATATTTTAAAAATTTATCCCTTCCCATACATTCCCCATGTAAATATAAATATCTTCAACAAAAACATAGCTCTAGATGGGGAGAAATATATAACGTGAAAATATGTATATATATATATATATATCAAATTTACAAATAAAATAAATAAGAAGTTTTAGGTTTTCAATTATGTATCATGTATATTGTATTATACACTCATTAAAAGTTGAATCATGCATAAACAATTTTAATATATGCATGCAACTATAATTATAATGTAACTGCATTTGGGCTGTGGCTCTTAACTGACCACAAGTTAACCAGTGCGTCTCTGTGACTTCCGAGTTATACACATTGGATCACATCCCAGCACTTCTGACTGACTTCCGAGATGGCTTCCGAGCACAAAATCATCCATAACTTTCAGATTAAAGAATGGATCACTATTATTCTTCACAGAATGATAATGAAGATCTTATTCTATCGGGGAAAAACAAAACGGTATTGAAGCGTTAGCATTTTGTACATGCTTTAAACTGCTTTATTTATAAGACAATTGCTTGGTTTCCGGCTTCCGGCCTCCGACTTCCAAGTTTACATACACGACCGCGCCATGACACATTTAGTTTTGAATGAGAAGTACCGCTTCACGTGAATCAGTGCCACAGTGATGAAAGGAGGTAATAAATGTAATTATTTTTGTGTAACAACATTTCTTCTTCGATATTAAGCACATATAATACGACTTTATAAGCCTGTGATGCCAAATAATACCAGAAAGTAAATATTTTGATCCGACCCTTAGAATGGGCGTTCTGTTGTGACTGCCATCATGACTCCAGGCCCTATCAGTTTATTTCCGAAGGCCTGAGTGTCATGTTGTCATGGCTAGTAGTGCGTGGTGCTTGTAGAGGCCAGGCATATGACAAGAGAAAATGTCCTCAGTGAATTTGAGGCCCCCTCGTCAAAAGGTTTCGAGTTTTCCAATGTTGGATGCGAATATCGAATATCGAATGTCACTGATTTGTGTATTCTTTGTGATATTCGTATGCGAATATCGAATACCCCCGATCTTAGTGATATTCGATATTCGCATAGGAATATCGGTCCAACTTCATTCCCGTCGGGAGCCCACGCCAAGACTTCGTCTTGAATGTAGATGAATACTGAAATATTATTAACACTAGGTCATGCAATGAAGATGTCAACAGAAACACAAGGATGTGTGCGTCGTTAGTACAAGAAAGCATAAGGAAGTCAACTTAAAGCCGGCCCGGCGCTCACTCATTTATATTCAGAATACTTGCGAACCGGTGCATATTCCTATGTGTCACATTTATGGGTACTAGTAGAAGCGGAAAGCTACGAAATGTTTAAAAAAAAATTAAAGACGTTTTTGAGTTGATAACGGCATATTTTGGTTAAATAGGCACTCAAAATAAGGAAAACCAGTTTGATTAGCGATAAGATAGGCTGTAATGCTGTTATAAGTACTATTAGACTTTACTACCCTTTAAAAACAAGTGATACATGGTCATTGTCAAGCATTATTCCTGAAAAAAGCAGAATTGTTACGAATATTTTCATCCATAACTATAGGGATGACTGATACGCACAACACGTTTTAGTTAAAAGGCTTATTCTCTATCAGGACTGTTAGTTCTTAGTATGAAAATAAGCATTAAAAATGCAGGAACTCACGTCTGATTAAAATAAGCAATGAACCTACAGGTGAACACGTCTGATAAAATAACAGGGATATACATGTCTGATAAAAAAATCATTCAAACAACAGGAAGATACACTTCTAATAAAAAAAAAAATTTAACCTACAGGAATACACGTCTAATAAAAAAATTAACCTACAGGAATACACGTCTAATAAAAAAAAATAACCTACAGGAATACACGTCTAATAAAAAAATTAACCTACAGGAATATACACGTCTAATAAAAAAATTAACCTACAGGAATATACACGTCTAATAAAAAATTAACCTACAGGAATATACACGTCTAATAAAAAAATTAACCTACAGGAATATACATGTCTAATAAAAAAAATTAACCTACAGGAATATACACGTCCAATAAAAAAATTAGTCTACAGGAATACTCGTCTGATAAAAAAATTAACCTTCAGGAATATACTCGTCTAATAAAAAAATTAACCTACAGGAATATACACGTCTAATAAAAAAAATTAACCTACAGGAATATACACGTCTAATAAAAAAATTAACCTACAGGAATACACGTTTAATAAAAAAAATTAACCTACAGGAATATACACGTCTAATAAAAAAATTAACCTACAGAAATATACACGTCTAATAAAAAAATTAACCTACAGGAATATACATGTCTAATAAAAAAAATTAACCTACAGGAATATACACATCTAATAAAAAAATTAACCTACAGGAATATACACGTCTAATAAAAAAAATTAACCTACAGGAATATACAATACACGCCTAATAAAAAAAATTAACCTGCAGGAATATACACGTCTAATAAAAAAATTAACCTACAGAAATACACGTCTAAAAAAAATTAACCTACAGAAATATACACGTCTAATAAAAAAATAACCTACAGGAATATACACGTCTAATAAAAAAATTAACCTACAAGAATACACGTCTAATAAAAAAAATAACCTACAGGAATACACGTCTAATAAAAAAATTAACCTACAGGAATATACACGTCTAATAAAAGAATTAACCTACAGGAATATACACGTCTAATAAAAAATTAACCTACAGGAATATACACGTCTAATAAAAAAATTAACCTATAGGAATATACACGTCGGATAAAAAAATTAACCTACAGGAATATACACGTCTAATAAAAAAATTAACCAACAGGAATATACACGTCTAATAAATAAATTTACCTACAGGAATACATGTCTAATAAAAAAAATTAACCTACAGGAATACACGTCTAATAAAAAAATTAACCTACAGGAATACTCGTCTAATAAAAAAATTAACCTACAGGAATATACACGTCTAATAAAAAAATTAACCTACTGGAATATACCCGTCTAATAAAAAAAAATTAACCTACAGGAATATACACGTCTAATAAAAAAATAACCTACAGGAATATACACGTCTAATAAAAAAATTAACCTACAGGAATACACGTCTAATAAAAAAAATAACCTACAGGAATACACGTCTAATAAAAAAATTAACCTACAGGAATACACGTCTAATAAAAAAAATAACCTACAGGAATACACGTCTAATAAAAAAATTAACCTACAGGAATATACACGTCTAATAAAAAAATTAACCTACAGGAATATACACGTCTAATAAAAAATTAACCTACAGGAATATACACGTCTAATAAAAAAATTAACCTACAGGAATATACACGTCGGATAAAAAAATTAACCTACAGGAATATACACGTCTAATAAAAAAATTAACCAACAGGAATATACACGTCTAATAAATAAATTTACTTACAGGAATACATGTCTAATAAAAAAAAATTAACCTACAGGAATACACGTCTAATAAAAAAATTAATCTACAGGAATACTCGTCTAATAAAAAAATTAACCTACAGGAATATACACGTCTAATAAAAAAAATTTACCTCCTGGAATATACCCGTCTAATAAAAAAAATTAACCTACAGGAATATACACGTCTAATAAAAAAATTAACCTACAGGAATACACGTCTAATAAAAAAATTAACCTACAGGAATATACACGTCTAATAAAAAATTAACCTACAGGAATATACACGTCTAATAAAAAAATTAACCTACAGGAATATACACGTCGGATAAAAAAATTAACCTACAGGAATATACACGTCTAATAAAAAAATTAACCTACAGGAATATACACGTCTAATAAAAAATTAACCTACAGGAATATACACGTCTAATAAAAAATTAACCTACAGGAATATACACGTCTAATAAAAAAAATTAACCTACAGGAATACTCGTCTAATAAAAAAATTAACCTACAGGAATATACACGTCTGACAGGACTGATATATAGTTCTCAGTATGAAAATAAGCATTAAACCTACAGGACTTTTACGTCTGATAAAAATGAGCATTAAACCTAAAGGAATTTAGGTCTGATAAAAATATGCATTTAACCTACAGGAACAAACGTCTAATAAAGCGCACTTGCAATGACACCGCCAGTGACCACCGCTATTAATCACTTAAATTCACGGTCTTCCGTTCATGAGCTCTAAAATGTCAGCATCAGAGGATTATTATAAAACTCGTGAATGACCAATATCAGTGTACAGTGTGTAAACTGATGTGAACTAAGGAATATTAAGCATTTATTCGAAGAAACTCAATTTCTTTTAACCAGTGATGCGTCGTATGTGACAGCAAAACTGACGATGAGTGGCTGCATTCGTCCTAACGTTGTTCAAGTGAGTTCCCGACACTTGCTCCACCTTAATATATCTCGTGCGCGTAATTATAAATAACACAAATGTCTGCGCATACATATTTAAAGTCGATATAACTCCAGGAATTTACCGCTCAGCAACTGGATTCATCGCTCTGGCTCAAATGCCTGTCGTGGTGACCCTCAGTTACATATGACAGTTACATGGGACACGCGGAAGGATCAATGGCAGTGCAAGTGCCGCTCTTCACAACCTCCACACGATGGGCGCACAATAGGATTGATGGGGTTATCGCGTGCTAATTGCAATTAAGTGTTGGGGCTGGCCTGTGCCGCTGGGACTTGTTTCTCGCATCCTGTAAACTCCTTGGTCTGATAAAAATAAGCATTTAATCTATGGGAATATCTGACTAATTATACATAATCTTTAAGCTTAGAAAAATGTCATGTCTTATGGCCTGTTCATTGAAAGGACATGAACAAAAATTAATTTTTATGTTTGAAAAGAAAATAAAATAAAGATTGGGTTATTCCGAGCCTCCCATGAAAATGAGAAATGCCATGGAAACACCCCAGGCCTTTTTTGTTTGTGTGTCTATTCCATTTCATCTGGTAAAATAAACTTGGGGGGGGGGCAACTTGCTATAATATGAAATTATTGCCTGCCATCAACTAAACCAAACATCGTTGCTTATAACTAGGTTTTATACTGACATGTTGCCTATATTTAGGTTGCATACTGACATGTTGCCAATGTCTAGGTGGTATATATTGCTTTAATAGCAAGCGAGCCAAAAATTAAGATAGGCAAGCTTGAAATGGCATGGTGTTATATATGTATATAATTTGTAAGAACAACTTTATAAAAAAAACAGGTTAAATCAGAAGATGATGCAGTAATAAATGTGTCAATACTTACCGGGTATTGCTTGAAGCGTATTGTTGCATGTTATTGCAATACGTATTGTACCGAAATAGGCAGGCCGATACAAAACCCTGGTGGGATCAGAATCATACAATATTGAATGTCCCAGTTCATCTGGAGGCTGACAGAGGTAATCTTAGGTGTAACGATCAGCAAAGTGTCGTTTAAGGTGGATTTCCCTTCTTACCTCCATGCCTTCAGACAGAAGGTTTTGTATTAACCAAGAGGCAATAGAGATTTTGATCCTAATAATTGCAAATCACTTAAGATGTACTGAAAAGAAAATGTCTATTTCGCATTTTGCAGCACATATTTTTCGCCGTATATCATAAGCCAGTATATAAATATAACGAGACTTATATTCCATGTATCGGGAGACGTATTGTATCATCTTGGTATCACCTTCAGCCATGGTGACATTTAAATCGAAAAGACCGATAACTCTGACAATGTGGAGAAGAGGAGCGAAGGTTTCAAACGGCTGAATCTGATAACTTTTGTATAAAAACACCTGCATGCATCGAACATACAAATTTCCTTAATAACAGTAACATTTTAATTGTATAATGAACAATTTTTAAACATGTTAAGTTCAGTGACACTGAATTGAGAAACATTTCTTTAAAAGACCTCTCTCCTAATAAATCGTAACAAATCGACCGTGTCTCTGTCCATACATGTTTAAAATAAGTTTATTGCAATAAGAAATTAAAATTTGATTTTCAAATCTTTCTGAAAAAAAAACAATAAATATTATTGGATAGCCTGTTTTTAATAATTAACACAGGCGCGGATCCAGAATTTGTTTGCAGGGAGGGTTCAACGGGTGTCATGCATAAAATTGTCTAAAAAGAGGTCGTTGGTTAAGAGCAGGGGTGGGGGGGGGGGGGGTCTCGACGCCCAACCCCCCCCCCCCCGGGTCATGCATAAGATTTGTCTAAAAAGAGGTCGACCCTTAACCCCCCCCCCCCCCCCCCCCGGATCCGCGCCTTACAAGCCTTCACTGGGTAGACCTTGACTGATATCTGCTTCAATTACGCTACTTTAATCATGGTAAACTGTTCACTCCCGTAGCTCCCACGTAAAATGAAAAACGAAGCACTGCTGTATGGAAAGTGTGTGAAAAATCAGACTATTTGTTTCTATCAGTTGATTGTCGAGGTTTGTCAAGCAAATTATTTTACTTAAGACAGCAGCCTTTAAAATAGAGGGGTCTCTAACATTCCCCCATGAACATGATTTCGATATCTGGCCAATTGACTTTATATATATATATATATATATCCAATTGACTTTATATATATATATATATATATATATATATATATATATATATATATATATATATATATATATATATATATATATATGATATACTGCTTCCTATACATGTCAAAAGATTCACACTTGAGCTTTAATGTCATTCTTATTTCAGACTCTGTTTTAAACAGTTCTTTAGTTTTATTCTTTAGTCCATCCGTCCGACTCTCTGTCCATGCATCTGTCACTCTCAATTGTGCACATTTTTATGTTACAGAACCTAATATCAACAGATCACGTAGTCGTGACGAGCATGAATTTTGTTATGGAAATTTAAAAACATCAGATTCTGTAACATAAGGCAGCGTGAAATGTCTAGGGGAATTAATAAAGAAGTCAGTGTTTTTATGGTAAAAAATAATTATAATTTATTCTTAAAACAACCCTAACATAACAATACACTAAATCAATACAATTACACAGTATAACAACATTACAACAGTAAATCAATACAATTACACAGCATAATAAATAAAGTTAACAGTACCTCTATACCACCACTGTCACAGCGACAACAAGTCCTTTAAAACCAATAATCCACGTAAACAGTTCAAATAGTCCAAAGTGAAGCTCTTGTTATAATCCCGAAAGCAAACTGGAGACAGGCCGCACTAAATCTGCATAGAATTCGTAGAAACCCTGTAACTACTGCATTTATCGGATAGGTCCAAAACTGACTCCCACTCTTCCGTGTCCGCTGGAATATTCTCTCTCCTCCCTCTCGGCTCTAAAACACAGCCCTTATTTATAACTCTGCATCCGAAAATTCTAGAAACCTCCACGAACTATCTAAAGAACCCAACAAAACATAATACACACGCCCAGAAAGTTCCAGATTATTATGAGCGCTGTGTTTACACGTCAAACCCCACGCGTAGGCCGGGCCAGCTCGGGCGTCTCCCATGGCAACGGACAATGCTAGCGCTACACAGACACATGTAAGACTGTTGCACACAATAAAAGAGACATCTGTAACAACATTTTAATTATCATGATCTGAAAATTTATCTGAAAAATGGTTTTCTATAAAAGGATACGTGCTGTTTAATTTCAAAACCATTAGACATCCAGTATGGATGTCAGGCAGTAAAATAAGATTCCCTTTTGTGCGCATTGTCTGAAGAACCATCCAAGGAAATATTCTGTATACCCGCCAGGCAACAGTCTTTTATTTCTATTCATGATCTCCAGAACCGTTTGACCGATTGCTGTTGTGCCTCTTATAGAGCATGTGCCCTTCATAAAATCAATGTTGCTGCCAGGAAGCTGGGCATAGCTTGGCACTAACTGAAGATCTGTATAGTTTGATCATTGTGATGGTTTTTTATCGTGAGTCATGTACTGTAATTTCTCAGCTATCACATATTCTCCCTAGGCTATGATGTGCCATAACAAACAAATATTATTTGGTCACAATGTCAAGCTGGTAAGCTGGGGGTCATGGCCCTTTGGTCTCTTGTCTTCAGATGAAAAAAGCTGAGACAGCACTATAGACTGAGTGAGCCTTCCACAGATGAATGAACAGCTTGACCTCACCAGCTGTTAGAAAATAATTATTAAAAATCTTTCAAAATATGGTCAGAGGTATATATTTAGATCTAACGAAGCTGGACACCAAAATCGAACGAATCAACCCTTACAAAAATTTAAGTGATCCTGGAGTGATCCTAGAGTGATCAGGTGATCTCTTAAATCTGCGCTCATCTGCACCATTGAGCGGAAGGTGTAGATCACTTAATAAGAGATCAAGACTGATCCTTGATCACTGATCAAGTGCTCAGCAATGATCATTGATCATTTCATCTGCGCTCAGATCTGATCACTGATCAGTATACATATGCTCAGTTCTGATCATTGATCGGCTTATATTTGCTCATGTCTTATCCTTGATGCTGATCAAAGATCACACATTAGGTGATTAAGGATCACTTGTGCGCTCATTTGCACCATTTAGCGCTTAATAAGTGATCCCCGATCAGCTAATAAGTGATCCCCGATCAGCTAATAAGTGATCCCCGATCAGCTAATAAGTGATCCCCGATCAGCTAATAAGTGACCCTGATCCTTGATAACTGATCATAGATCAGGAAATAAGTGATCGTTGATCAGTGCAGGTAGTGGTCTGGTTATACCACATACTGCTTGCAAATGTGATATCATTAGTTTAAGTTATAAAAATATCTCAAAATAGCTTGTTGAAACTATTGAGCACTTCATTAAAAATATGCATAAATAAAAATATCAATCCGTTATGAACCCATATTTTGATTCTTGATGCTTTCCTAAACATATTCATATTTTAAATACATTAGTTTGTCAAGTGAATTGTAATTCATCAAGGTAGCATAATATATCCAAAAGTTGTTTTTAAATTCGTATTAGACCCCATGAAGTACCTAGTACATTGATATAATTTTGAGTTAACAAAAATCATTTATTAACTAGAAAGACCCAGTCAGGAAAATCAAGCCAATTCTTTTGAGATTTAATTTCATGTAGTTTAATTAATATCAGTCTACTAAAGGGGCTTGTTATTTATGAGTGTTTAAGATAAAAAAAAAAGATAAGACATAAAATTGCATTAATTATACTTATTAAAATATGTTAAAGACCTGGTGAAACCATGACTTTTACTGCTCGGCCACCGTACACCGAACATGCATGCAGGGAAAAACACTTAACGTATTCATACCCATATCCAGACAAATGAAAACACAGATTTATACTCTTAGAAATCATTAACTGTCAGTGAGATACTCAAAAGTTTATAATATATATATTTTAAATTAATTATATTATGCAGATTATAAAATACAGTGTAGTTTATGCCTATTCCAGATTAGTTGTTTTCATAATTCTTATGTATTAAATTTAAATGTTATTTGCTTGAAGGATAAAAATCATTTTTTTTTTTGCATTTGCCCCATTACTTTATGCTGCATGAAATGGGGTACCAATAATTATTATTAATTATCTGGTGGGAGTGAGACTGTTTATATGCATGTGCAGTACGACCGTGTGTCAAAAAGGGCGGCCTCAGCTTTTAGTCTGTACCAGATATGTCTACCGTCTGTCAAACCAAGTTTCCTTCTGCACAAAAGGTTATTCGTAGTGTCAAAACGTTCATAACATGAATAATAAAATAGTTTATCTGCTGCTATTGTTTATTTTCTAACAATGCTCTGCGATATATATCACTTAATATGACAGTTTAACTTTTACTACCACAAATCATTGCAAACGTAATGCTCGCCATAGGGCGATAATGGGGGTTTATCAAGAACTCCGTCTTTGAAGTCCAATAAAATAAGCACTAAATGCACGATGACATTTTAGATTACGTTATCTCAGGTTTCTTAAGATCATAGATAAACTGTTGCAAGTTCATCCACTTCATTTCCAATGTGGTTGAGTCCATGTGCGAGCACTTTTAATTCAACTGATGCCAGAAAAAGTTTGAGGCGCCAAAACTGTCACTGCCATCTTTCAGGTACCGTAAACCGGTCACGCCATAAAGCGGTCATGTCGTATTTTTGAAGTACTGCCTATTTTTTCCAAAATTGTTACACAAATTCAATTACTATAACTGGTCATTATAGTCCCATTGTTTTGGTTGGGCGATCAATTGTGATCAATCTGTATATGGACCTACCTGATCAGCTTGTAGCTCATAACTGATCACTTAGAGATCACAACTGATCAGCACTGATGGTTTCTGGATCACAAATGATCAGTATCAATGGCTTCTGGATCATAAATGATCAAATTGATCATATATGGATCACTTCTGATAGCAAATTGATCTTAACTGATCATACTGAGCGCTATAGGATCACCTAATAAGAGATCCAAGCAGCATGATCACTCCAGTATCACTTAATTTTTTGTAAGGGAATAACATTCTCCGGATGTTATTCATATGAAACTGCCCACTTAAATATGCTCCTGGTGAACTATTTTACCATTCACTCTTTAGATTACATACAGCAAATGGATTGACTGGTACCATATGTTTATAAAATGTTGCATAAATGATATCACTTATATAATCACGTAGGGCTGATGAATATATATATATACGATATGGCATATTGTGGAATAGTTGTAGATATATATGGTTGTATGCATGATATCTGTGTTTGTGTTTAAAATATAATTGTATTTAACAGGTATACCAGGTTCCTGGATTCTCCCATTGTTTGATGAAGGAGTTGAAGTTTGCCAAGTTCCCACATCACAATGTGTTGACTGGCTCAGCAACACCATCTGCGCATGCCCAGTTGTCAAATATCTTCCACCATGCCCATGTAATGAGATGTTTGCCATGTTTGATCCTAATTATCGGTACGAATATTCAACATTGAACTCCAATTGTTATCGGTCTCGCTTTAAGATTTCAACGAAGATGCAGGTTTCCTATTTCGGCTTGCGATATGTGTACGTCACTGTCCAGTTCTATCGGGTAAGCATCTGGAAGTTCCTTTTTTCTGCACACACACACACACACATAAACATTCAGGTGAAATGTTATTGGTTTGGACCTTACATCTGTTACAATTGAAGACAGACCGCCATTAAATGGTTCGGCCTGTTATAATGCTCAGTGTATGAATATTTGTTTGTTATGGGCAAACCGTCATGTTTGTTGTTTGACCTCAAACCCATGATGACCGCCATTTTTAGCTCATAAATGTTAATTTCTGTCATACTTTTCTATCAGCCTCAACAATAAACTGCTGTGGTACGCTTCTACATGCAGTGGCGTCAATTTTTCTTCCAGGGTCGGGGGATGATTCGCCGACACACACACACACACACATATACCATATATATATACCTTTTCGGCGCCTGTATGAAACATATCAAATATATATATATTAAATCACATTTCAAATATATTTCAATATAATATTTCACAGTAAACTTATAAATGGAGCCTGTCTATATTCTATTCAAATCTATATATAATTTACAATATATATATATATATATATATATATATATATATATATATATAAATACATAATTCTCTGAAAATGGGGGAGGGGTGATAACATTGACCATCCCCCCCTTGCCAAAAAAAGGGGGGGTTATATATACCTCCCCCCCCCCCCCCCCCCCACTAAATTGACGCCCCTGTCTACATGTATTTGGCTTCAATAAATGTTAATTTAATTATTAAACAGATATGCCCCTTGTTTATTTGGGGATGGCATCATGGGGAGGGGGGGGGGGGGGGCACCATTACAGCCAAATGACCACTGGCCATCATTTTAGCGCAGCTTACTATAAGTCATCTAAGCTATTGGTAGGGTCCATTGTCCGTATAGTCCGTCCGTCTTTCGTGTTGTCCGTCCATCCGACTGGCACCTTTCAAACCGCTACGAATCTAAATACGGCATGCTGTACTCCTACCAAACTGAAAACGTGGTCATTGTGACTTCGTTCCTTCGAGAAATTAAGGAAAACCTCAATTTTCCAATAAAAACATATTATCACACTTTAGGACTGCCTTATATCAAAACCACTCACCTGTTTTTCTTCATATTTACTATGAATATTCCCCTTAATATTTCCTATGTGCATGATAGAAATTAGGTTTATAAAAGTTATAAGCTCAAACATAATGCACTTTTTAAAAGTTCAGGAAAAATATCTACTCACCTAACACGATAAATGTTAAAGCTAGAGACTTTTTTCAAGGGTATAACTTTATTTAATCAAAATCCAATTGTTTACCCGAAATTAGACCGGTATCTTTTAAATTTGTAGTACTTGGCATAGATAAAAATCAGCACCTTAAATCATGCCATTCTTTGACTAAGGCACTTTGCTTTTCTGTTAGTTCATTTAATTTAATTTTGACAGCATGTACACATAAGGATTAAATCTGTTAAATGCTGAAATATGCAAATAAAAGCTAAACATTAGGTTTGTTATTGAATTATTACTGAGGCTCTATGTATTCATTTGCATTTCCAAGTTGCAGCAATCTTTTGATTACTGGAGGTCAGCTGTGCCCAGGCACCCGATTTGTGATGGGTCACTGGGGGAGATCCCATGCTGTCACAGGTGTACAATTATTCTCATGTCACGTCGACCCCCTCCCAGCCGGCGCCCCTACCCCCACCCCACCGAGCAAGTGTATTGCAATAATTGTTATTGTTTGAACTGCATTTCATTAATTTTAAAGCTGTTTCCACTCCAATGTACGAAACTTTTCTTGAAATATCAATTCAAGAAGTAATCCAGAAGATGCCATGTTGTGGTAATTTAGCAGTTTTAAAAAAAATTAATTTCCTTTTAAATAATCAAAGTGAATTAAAATATAATTAACCCAACAATATGTATTATTTGATAATATATGAGCTAAATTATGGATAAATAAAGGTGTTATTTGTGAATTCTGAATCAAGAGTTATTTTCAGTATTTATTGTTTTGCAAATTTATAAAAATATTTTTGTGGTAAAATAAAATTAAACACATCCGTGTGCATAATGTAATCTTATCTGACAAAATAAGGGATAGTCTTGATGCGGTTTAGAATTATGATCCAACTTTTCTTGTTAACTGTTACAAACATAAAACACATACAATTACATAACACATACATGTTAACAAAAACAAAGTACTGGAATACATAACATGAAATTTCATATGAAGGGATAGTTAAAGATATAAAAAAAAATATGTAATTTGTCCCATTCTTTTCTATGAGCCGCAATTTTACAATATTTGGAAGGAGTTTTCTTCTCGATGATACTGATTTATATAGCGTTAAACTACTGAAAAAGGTTTTGCATTATTACATTTAAAGATATATATGTATCTCTTTGTTAGAAGGAACAACATATCAATCATACAGTTATTGGTCTTGTTATAAATTACAGATATTTTATAAATATTTTCTTCATTGACCATGTTATGAAAGCTTGACGGCCAGGTATATTACGTTTTGTGTTTCTCCACACTCATAAAACATATGTAACAAAGTCTCCTTCTTAGACATGCATAAAGAACGAAGTGTGCTTAAAAAGGGTTTAAGACTATACATCTTTGAAAAAGTTTGAACGTGAAAATTCTTAAATCTTCTTATATTGTTATATATTTTTTTTTGTTGTTAAAGGCCTCAAATAAAAGATCCTGGTAGTCACCATTCATATTTCTGTTCAATTTTTTCTTCAATCTGCACGGGTTTGGTATATTTATTAAGAACTAATTATGTGTATAATGTATACGTAACCCCTTTTCATGTCTTTGATTCTTTCTGGACTGGATTTATATGTTGGATTTGAATGAATTTCATTCGTGTTAAGCATTTTCCTCAAATGAGATGGAATTTCATCTGTAAAGCTAATGTATTGTATTTTATTTATATTCAAATGAAACTTTGATTCAGTGTGGGAAAAAAAATATATGTTTATTTCCAATTTGCTTAGTATTGTCTTTTATACATGTTATTCCAGCTATATACAATATGATTATCTACTTTTATATGAGAATTAAAGAATATTAGTTCTGATAATATTTCATCTCATTTCATCTCAAATAATTCTTTCCAGAAAGAATGGCATGTATTCTTGAAATAACTGTATTCTTGAGATTTTAATTTGCATTTGAATCTGAGATAACCTAATTGTTTAAGCTGCACATTAACTATTTGTCTCCATCCATCATCAATTGGTCCAGAAACAAATCTTTTGATCCATCGAATTTTTAATGCTGCCATTTTGGATTTTAAATGAGTCATACTTAGCCTTCCTTTTTATACTGGTGCAATTAAGCTTGTTCTCTTTATTTTTTTCATGCTATTCCTAAATAAACTTGTGCAACAAATATACAATTTCTATAACAATACTGAATGGAGTTTTTGGCAAAACGTGTAAGGCATAAGTTAACTGTGGTCAAATATGAGTTTTTATGATAGCTATTTTACCCGAAAGTGTTAATGATCTTGTCGACCATATATTTCAAATTGATTTTTTTTTGCTCAGAATTTCCTTGTAATTGATATCTTTCATTATCCGCAAGTCTGAAGGTAAGTAAATGCCCAGAATTTTAATCGGATCAACAACCACTTCCACCAAAATTCTGTATATTTTGATTTGCATTATCAATGTCATCATCTATCACAGCTTAATTGCAGTTTTGTCTAAGTTTACCTTAAGTCCTGATATTTCTTGAAAATGTTAAATGTTGAAATAGCTTCCTTTATTGAATGGTAACCCCTTGTCAAAAACAGAGCAGTATTATCCGCATTTTGAATAAATTTGTGTTCCCTCTTTCAATCACTGATCCCACTAATATTTTGATTGTTCCGAATTTTAATTGCTAATATTTCTGAAGATTAATAAGTATGGAGACAGAGGGAATCCTTGTCTCACACCACGAATTATTGTGAAATAATTTGTTGCCCAACCTTTGTTTATTTAAAACTGCTGATATCAGAATAGAGAATATGAATCCTTTTTTTAATATATCTCCGAAATCAATCTAATATTTTTTCTAATATGCCTTTTCAAAAGCTAATGATATAAAGTAACTTTCCCCTTTTAGTTTTTTTTAATAAGCGAATAAGTCCATAATATTTAAAATATTTTCTCCAATGTATCTGTTTTTAATAAATCCTGTTTGGTATGACCTTATTATTTTTTTCTAATACATTCTTAAGTCTGTTTGCTAGAGTTTAAGTGATAATCTTATAATCAGTATTTAACACTGAAAGGGGACGCCAATTCTTTAAAAATAGTATATCCTTGCCTTCTTTGAAATTAAACAGAGAATGCCTTGTCGCATTGTAGATGGGTTGTAGAGTACATATATTAAAGGAATGCTTTATTGCATTTATAATTTCTTATATATGTTCTTTTATTTTCTCCCAAAGACTCTGTAAAATTCTGCAGGGAGACCATCAGGTCCAGGTGTTTTATTGAGCTGAAGAGATTTAAGTGTTGTAAATATTTCTCTAGAAGTATATTCACGGTCGTAACTTTGGTAATCATCAGTAGACAGTGTTCTTATGTTCTCAAGTGATATAAAGTCCTCTCTATAAATTTCATTTGTACCTTTAGGAGTATACTAAGATTGATAAAATCGGACTTGCCCTTTAAGGATGTCTTTTGTATTTGTCAGAATTTCACCATTTTCATCTTTTAGTCTGATAATAGATATATGTTCTTAGTTTCTCTTTTCCATATTTAAAAAAAGACTAAGTTGGTTTATTACCTTCATTATCCCATTTGCACCTTCATCTGACAATGGCGCCTGTAGTTTCTTCCACAATAAATTTCTTATGTTTATTGACCGCAATTTCCCCATTCACTTTTTATCTTCCGTGCTGTTGGTTAGATTATACTGACATTGTGCCTTATGCATTTCTCTTTCCAATGTTAACATTTTATCATTATAACCTCTCTTTTATTTGCAGCAAAGGATATAGTTTCTCTTCTAACTTGACATTTTATGGTGTTTCAGAACAGTGATGGGTTGGCATCTATATTATATAATAATGTAGACTTGATACAGTTCTTAATTCATTTAACATAATTTTCATCTTCAATAAGGGAGGATTTAAGTATCAAGTAAACTGGTCGCCTTTTGTGAATGTTAACATTTTAAGTTATATATATTAAAGAGTGATCTGTTTATATGCTGGTTGGATTTCAGAGCAGTTTATATAGTTACAGAGACTATCACCAATTAAAAAGTAGTCAAGACATGAGAACACTTGTTTTGGATTATACCTATGCCAAGAGATTTAAGTATTCCAGGGTGTTGTGCTCGCCATATGTCTGTTAACTGTGCATGTTCTACCAACTGTGTGATTATCTCTCTTGATTTTCCATGAGCTTGCTTATTTCTTCCTTCATATACTGTTGGATCCACAACCAAATTAAAGTCACCAGCAATTATTAATTTATCTATCACTATTTCAGATAATATATTGATAAAACTGATGAAAAACTCTGGTTCATCTTTGTCAGGTCCATATATATTACTTTAGTGACATTATGCATTCCTATTTTATATTAACTGTTATCAATCTTCAATGTTCATCTGATATAGTATTATTTAACTGGATACCTGCTTTATTTTTGATCGATATACATACCCCTCTTGATTGGGGGTGCCATGACTAAAATAAAACTGATCAGCCTATTCTGATTCCCATCTATTTTCAGAGTCTGCATTCCAATGCGTTTCCTGACTAAAATAACATTAAACATGTTCGTTTTAAACCAGTGAAATATTTCTCTTCTTTTCCTGGGACAACCAAGACCTCTAACGTTAAAGGAGGCAATATTACATATATTACATATCTGCCATATAAAGAATGGATGATGTTAAACATTTTAATGATTCCTCCTGAGCTTAAATTTCTATTCTGAATCCCTCTGAGGCTGTAGTTATTAGTTTCAAAAGATCTGAGTCTTGATACATGTGATTGGTGAAGAAAAGAATAACTGAATGATATTGATTTGGGACCTGCAGGAAGCAAAAATGTTGCAGTCATGGCAAACATAACAAAGAGAATACGTT
Organism: Sipunculus nudus; assembly: GCA_026874595.1. Classification (NCBI taxonomy): domain Eukaryota; kingdom Metazoa; phylum Annelida; class Sipuncula; order Golfingiida; family Sipunculidae; genus Sipunculus; species Sipunculus nudus. The sequence goes on along the minus strand of CM049315.1, from coordinate 62,057,836 downwards.
GAACATGAAAGGACAATACAAAATTGAAAAATGGTAACTTATACAGGAATAACATAAGAAGAAAACATATCTAGGATACTTCCACAAGCTGGTGAGCAGTAATTCCTGAATACACAGGAAGAGTGCTTACCATATGGTATGGCTGAAAGTAGTGTGTGTATACAACTGGTATACAGTAATTGAGTAGAGAGTTGCTCTTGCACATATTACAGTTTTGGTTGTAAAAAATAAATATTGTTCTGTATACTTAGTTTGCTATGTTCAGTAAGTATACAGGACTGAAGCTTATTATTGTGTATACTGTCAACTAAAGTTTTGACATGATAATTGATGTCATAATTAAAAAATCCTTATCAGGCATAGGATGTATTTATTTTAAAGAATTTAATAATCTTAGATATGAATATTTAGGTATGTTTACCCCTGAAACACAAGAAAAGCAAAATGAAAGGAAATGAGTGCACCAATCAGATCAGAAAACATGTTCAATACTCTGCACATACTTACTCTTATATAATACTTCTCCTCTATCATCTACAAATCTTAAATATACTTACTTACTCCCTGGGCATGTATGTTGTTCTATATATGTAGCACCTGATATTCTACTTAAATGAAATGTTCACATTGTATGTAAATATACCATTACATACTTTCCTGGTACATAATCGCTTGATAGGAAACAATTGCAAAAATAGCGAAAATACCTAGGTAGCTAGCTTCAGGGAAGTTGCATTATACCTGTTCTTTATCAACTGTGCTCCACATGGGAAAACTATCGCTGACAAGTGGAAATTATATGCCTTTCCTGAGCATACCAACCTGCTGTGTAGTTTGACAGAAATTAAACATATACCAACAGAATCAACAAAGATCAGTTCAGAAATTTTTGCATGAATTTACTGAAAGACGATCTGAGGTTGAGTCCTCTTGTCATCTGGCAGGGTTATGTATATGTAATTTAGGAAATGTCTACTGTTTCTGTCACCTAATTCCTAGATGCTAATTTACATCATATATAGCCTTGACATAACTAAAAAGCATTACTGATAAGCATTATTAAAATGCTTTATAGTATAAATACAATACTAAACTTAGAAATCAACATAAAAAAAACAACAAAAACATTAAACAAAAAAATTGCATCATTTAAATTCAATGATATGCAATGTGGTACCTACAATAATATCTGCATGTATTATGCCTAAGATACATGCTCTACAAATGTTTATTTATCTAATATCCGAAATAGATTAATTGAAATAGATATTGAATAAATAAAGTTACAATAACTATGGGTTTTTTTTGTAAGAAAAATATTATAAATAGATCAGAATATTAACCAGCATATTGATTTTTTTTCAATACAGAAATTGTGTAGTAAAAAGACGTGGATACACATGCATCACATACAAGTTTGCTTAAAGCAACTGATTGTAAATTATAATTAAATTCATTGCTTTATAGGTACAATAAGGTAAATTTAAATAAATATCAATTCCCCAAGTATTATGTGGGGACATTTTTTGTTTACATAAACTTGTTTTGCACTGTTAAGCAAATTACAAATATTAATAAGTCAGTTTAACCAATAGTCAGGACAAACAAATATGTTTCACACCATTCCTATATTCCTATATTCCTATTTCTAAACTCTTACTAGTTGGGGGCATGATCGAGCCACATCCAGATTTGGGCATACACAGACGAATATATGCAAACATAATCATATCAGATCAGGTACAGCTTTCATGCAAACACCTGCTAGCTGTGCCTGCAGTCCTATATTTATAAAAAAAGATATATATGGTCAGCTTGTATGCGATAGCCCCTCATGCAAAAACATTCCATTTTTGTCTCATTATAGGAGTGATCATATACAATAGTTAAACTATGTCTAACAGAATCTGACCAAAAAATGGGGAAAAATAAACCTAAGATCATCCATATACCATCCCTGTACATGCCAGATCCATAACATATGACAGACCATATTTTAGAAACAGAATTACCCAAAAATAAGAGAAATCAATCTAAATTTCACAACACATCAGACCCATCCATGGCAATCAAGATCACTGATTATGGATCAACTTATATATTCTGATATATATGTTATACTGTAAATGTATACAAGTTATAAACATGAACAAAAATTTATGTAATAAAATAATAACCCCCCCCCCCCCCCATATTGAGCCACATTAGTTCTATTACAACTGCATACAATTTATTAAATAACGAAATTAGTATAATAAAAAAATAAGATCTAATTGAAACAACATATATTATATTCCTGCCTCAGCAGATGCTTCTCTGCCAGTCTGTCCATTTTAAAATAAATTTAGTAATTGCGAATAAACCTTTGTTCTTGTAAGCACTGTTGAATTAAATTTCATATCCTCTATGTTTACAGATGTTGTAACTTCCATCACTTTTATCTTTCCAGTCCTTGCATCTGTGGACTGGGGACATTAGTTATATTGCAACTGTATACATTTTTTTTCAAATTAAAAAACAAAAAGGTATAATTAAAAAAATAGAATCCAATTGAACAAATGTGTAAACTGCTGAACTGTCTACAGCTTACCAAAAAGCCAACCAAACTTTATGTTTACAAACTCACATGCTACAGTTTCAACAATCGGAAGCATATATAACAACCAACCATGGCCAGTATTACCTCTTCCTCTCATATTTTATGTCCATTTGATATTACATGTGTATTAGATTTGTATCTTCAAGGTCAACTTCAGCTTAGCACAGTGACCCACGGGTCACTTTTATTTCATGGGTTTGGTCTGTAATATTGTTTGATTTAGGGTTTGGTCTGTCATACTGTTGGATTTGGGGTTTGGTCTATAATATTGTAGGATTTGGGGTTTGGTCTGTAATATTGTTGGATTTGGGGTTTGGTCTGTCATCCTGTTGGATTTGGGGTTTGGTCTGTCATGCTGTTGGATTTGGGGTTTAGTCTGTAATATTGTTCGATTTGGGGTTTGGTCTGTCATGCTGTTGGATTTGGGGTTTGGTCTGTCATGCTGTTGGATTTTGGGTTTGGTCTGTCAAGTTGTTGGACTTAGGGTTTGGTCTGTCATATTGTTGGATTTGGGGTTTGGTCTGTCATATTGTTGGACTGAGGTTTAGTCTGTCATATTGTTGGATTTTGTGGTTTGGTCGGTCATTTGATTGAATTTGGGGTTTAGTCGGTCATATTGTTGAATATTCGGGTTTGGGGTCGAGAAATTAAAATCTGATGATTTTTAACTCAATATTAAAAATGACCGCTTTTCTTCCGTCAAGATAGAATACTTTTCCATTTTTCGTAAATCCTTAACTATAGGCTCTCTGGTGAGTACGTTTTGATATGAAGACATTTTATATTACTTTTTAGCAAAGAGCTAGAGAAATGATTTCTCCGCCTTCACTGAATATAAGTTTTTGCATTGTTATTTATATGCCGTTCCACCATCTTATTTCCACCTTACTTTACAAGTTAAATTACTTTACAAGTTAAATTGCTATGAGCAAGATTTCAAGAGAGAAAATAGTAATATGGGGTAGAAGACTAAGGATCTAATTTTCAACAAAGGAAATAAATACGCTAACTTTCATAATATTTCAGAAACAGGATAATTTTAAAACATGAGAAATAAGTCTACTTTTTACGTTATATCAGCCCCTCCTAGGGTGGAATGGTTAACGGTATAACATGCAGAAACAGGACGATGTCAACATAAAAAAACAGGTGAAACAAAGACAGATTTGATTTGTCAGTTGACTGGAGAGTCCACATTGACAGGAGATTTACTTAACAATTCTTGATTGTCATATGAGGTTGATGCTTCATTATACATCTTTTTAGGAGATTAATGAAATATATATAACTTATTAACAGAAAATAATTACAAAATATTATTATATATAGAAATATTAATAGAAAATGATTACATGTTGGTGGACACAGGTTGGTGGACCAGAGTGTAGATTTCGGCACTCTTCACTACACATTCATCAGTTCACCTGACAACGGCAACCACAACGGTAATGCTTTTTTATGCACATATTAATCAGGCACACGGAGGAAATATCCAACTTTTTTATTCATCACCATGGACATCCGGGATGACAATGTCCTTCTAAAAATGTAGTCTTTGCCCTGAATTACCGTGTTAGTAAGATCAAGAAGAAATAAAGGGATACTGGGCTGAGGTATGACGAGTAGGTAATGATATATCTATAAACAACACTTCTCCACATCACTTTTCGACTGTTTTAGCAGGCATTTTAATATCGCATTATATCGTTGCCGTGCCGTGCGCATATGTACATATGTATATTTCATACAACCATTTTTTTTTACCATTAATTAGGCAACGACAAAGCGACAACGAGCAACAGTGCAAACTGTAGTCGTCCATCAATCTACATCATCTATATATATATAATATCATTTAGTAATTCTGTGTGCCTGGATGGTTTTGATGGACACCTTTTTCTCAACGAAAAATAAATTAACAGCTTGAGATAATGAGATAACCAAAATTTTCATGCACACGTTTATGTACGTACGTTTTCCTTCAGGCGCATGTGACAAGATGGCGGTCATGCATAGCAACCTGTTTGTTTTGATGACGATTTTATACTTTTACCGAGTTTTAGACGAACTCAACAAAATGATTTTACTAGTAAACAGGCAAGTAAATGGATATTTTATTGATGATTGGCTCTTAAGCAAAAACTGGACCCATTTCAACTAATTTATGACCCTTCAGTGCTGTGGACACTATTATCGCCCATGTCAATGGCGGCAAAGAAACTAAAACTGAAAGACAGGACAGGAACCGTGGGGGTGGTGGAGTGTGTCTGTTTATCAAGAACAATATTGCTTACCATCGCAGAGACCATAAAGTAAACTTTTTAGCGCAGAAATTGCTAGGGGTATTCTTAACAATATTTAATATAACCAAATGAGGTCTTTGAGAAACTAAAATATTACATCTTTTAATAAGAAACTGAAACGGGTAAATTGGTCAGATGTGTATAAATGTGAAAATATTAATTTAGCTTGGAGAACATTAAGTAAACTGTTTCTTACGGTTGTAAACGTTGCTCCAATGAAAACTGTTAGACTTAAACACGGTACTGTACACGGTACATGGTTTTCAAGTTAAATCTTAAACCTGATTAGTGAGAGAGAGAAAGAGCTTGGTTTAAATTCAGGAATGCTAAAAACAGCAGTATTTTATAGTGAATACAAGAAAGTTAGAAACAAAACTCAAAGGGAAATATGTAAAGCCAAGAGACATTTTATGTGGAATGAATAAAATGAAAACCAAAACGAACCTAAAAGATTATGGAATTCGCTGAGAAACAAGGAAATCCCCACTTAAAATAAGAAAGGTAATGTTAATATACGGCTGAAAAACAATCATGAAAAGGTATGTTTTGAATCAAAACTTGTTGCATATAAATATATTGAATTCTTCTGCAATATTGCAGTAAACTTGTAGATAAACCTACTTTTAAGCAATATGATAGAAAAAACCTTTTTGAGTTTTAAAGGAAACAAAATATAACTACAAGCTGTTTCAAATTTTCTGTTGTCAATGAAGAAACCATTGTAAAATTATTAAGAGATTTAAATGTTTCAAAATCAATTGATTCAACTTCAGCAATATTTCTTAAAGGTGGTCGTACTGTTACAGGTATCTGTTTTATAATGCGCGGTATATTACATAACTTAGGCATCCTGATTCGCTCTCTGTAGTCTAGAGTTTTCGGGTCTATTCAGGCGCTGTGGGCGCACGTGTATTGTTATGTGGAGACACAGCGTTCTTTGTGTTCTAGATGGTTCGGGTCTGTTCAAGCGCCGTGGGGGCACTTGTATTGTTGTTCTTTGGAATGTTCGTGAATATGGAAGTTTCCGGGCTTCTATAGAGCTATAAATAGGGGCTGTGATTAAAGTCGGCAGAGACAAAAATACCAGCCGACACGGAAGAGGGTTGCTCTCTATTCAGTTTTGGGACTTTCCGATAATTTGCAGAAATTAAAGATATTCTTCGGACTTTGTAACAGATTTTATACGGATTGTCTTAAGTTTGCCTTTTGGATTGTTACAAGAACTTCACTTTTGGATTAAAACAGATTGTTTTTGCGATTAAATCGGACTATTCTCAGAGAAGATTTACATGAAATGTTCATGTGGAATATTTGTGTGAAAGGACTCTTGTTGAGCTGTGACAGTGGTGGTATCCAGAAATCAAAGGCTAGGATCCAGACACTCTGGTACTGTACATTTTTATTGTTGTTATACTGTGTAATTGTATTGATTAAATTTATTGTAATGTTAGATATGTTCTAAGAATAAATTATAATTATTTGTTAACAAAAAAACAACTGACTTCTTTGTTCATTCCCCCGGACATTTCACGCTGCCTAGTGTTGCGGAATCTGATTTTTTTCATCTCCGTAACAAAATTTATGCTCGTCGCGATTACGTGATCTGTTCTTATTAGGTGCCGTAACAATATTCAGTAGCATAACCTATTACTTTTACCATAAAGCTGTCTCTACAAACGCCAACAGTGCCCACTGATATTAAAATATCGAGAGTGGTCCCACTCTTTATATTGGGGATAACTTTTGAAGGGCAGCATATTTTTCTCCAAAATTTAAAACACTGATGGTTCTTACCAAAATCTCCGACGAGTTCGAAACCGGGTGACCTTGACTTTCATCTTCAAGGTCAAATCTGCCATGTCATGACATGTAAAAATATCATTGTGCTCACCTCTTAGGTATATTGTACCTCAATGAGTGGACCAGTTCCTCAATTCACTGCTGCAGCCTGTCCTGCCATAGCCATGACAACATGACTTTCAGGCCTTTTTAAAATGAACTGTTAGGGGCCTTCGAGTCATGATACAAGTCATTATAGAACACATTTTCCAGGGTTTGGATCAAAATATTTGTATATATATATATAAATATATATATATATATATATATATATATATATATATATATATATATATATATAAGAGGCTTATACATATTTTAAATAATGAAGAAAAAATGTTGTTACACAACATTTTTGGTACTTACCCTGGCGGCAAGAACTGAAGTTTGAAGCAGTTTCGGATATGATGATTATTGCGTCTCAATTTTAGAAATAACAATTTTCCCATTTTAAAGCATCATATTATGATGTCGAATGCTACCAAAGGCATCTGGAAAACTTATTTTAGAACTGGTTGTGGGGTTTAACTGCATATTGACCTTACTATAAAATTAGAGTACTTAATAAATGTACTCGAAATGCTTCGTCCATGGAAAATGTGTGATATATGACTATTCTGCACCAAAACACGGTAAAACAGTTCTGTATGAACCCTCTACCTAACCTGAGTGTCAATGCCGTGCGCTATGCGGGACCAGCTAAGGCTTCGGGTGAGCTCCCGGAGGTGACAAGACACAACCTCACATAAGTGTTTTTGTTTATATCAGTACTGTTGCTTCATCGCTGGGAACAACTTCTGGGGATTCTTCGGGCCACTCGGCTGGGTTCGGACGGGTCCGTTGATCACTTGGCAAGACGGGGACTTAATTCCGGGCACCATCAAGATATTTGGTCTTCCACAGACAGACAATGAAGGATTTGAGTACTGTTGTAAGCAGTCGTCAGAGTTTTGCGCGGCGTATTATGTGATGAGACCTGTGGATTTCTGTGAGGGGTATGTTCCACCTAGGATAGGTGAGTCAGGATGTTTACAAGTACAACATTTGATCAGATTTTCAATTGAAATCGGAATTTTAAATTGTTCTATGTGTATGTAAGTAGTGATGCCTATATTTACATTTATCAACAGCTACTCCTGCTAATTGTAACGTTATTGGACTTGTTCGGGGAAATAACCGGTACCGTTGTTTATTGATGCTGATATACACATCAATTTTGCAAAATTTACTTTCACATTTTTTAACTCTTATAGTGATAAGCCTTAGTCAAAACGAAGTTTGTGTCCTTATGCAAGCCTGCTTGTTTTCCCTCAGCCATTGTGTACGGCGACCCTCACTTCGTGTCCCTGGACGGCATGGAATATACGTTTAATGGTGTCGGGGAGTATGTTATGGTCAGGACGAATGACCGGTCATTTCAGTTACAAGTACGGACTGCAAGAGCAATAGACGTGGTGGGTAACAGGACGGATGCCACTGTGTTTGTGGGCATGGCAGGAAAGGCTTTAGGAGGCCCAGCTTTCCAGATGGAACTGACAGAGGATAGAACCGGTACAGACTATACACACATATATGTACACACACACGACAACGGAACCATACACAACAAAATCTTCTTTGGTGTTTGGTTTCATCTTTTGTTCTGTAGAATATTTACAAGTGCTAATGTATTACATTCTTTTTAATTATTTTAGTGCAGCGGAATATAAATATGTACTTGATGATCAAAGATATAAACATGCCTTCAAATGGATACCTTTTAAATAAGAAAATTTCTATTGCAGACAACTGTGTGACCTTTCCTCACTTAGGCTTTTGTCCAAGCTATAACTTAAGAGGTTTCCAAAATTACGCTTTGGCATACATATCTGAACAAAGCGTATAATATCTCTGTATAAAATTTGGATAATGACTTACGGTGCGTCTATCCTTTTTTGGCCGGTTATCCAAAAGAGTAGAGCAATAAATATTCCAGTAAAACTTTTTCTTATTTTAAATTTAATATAGATCGTTTTAAAAAAGCATTTCATTTGTTTTTATTCGCCCATCTTTAAGACAGTCCGTATGTTTGGTCAGATCCACCTGTTATACTGTCGTCTTGTCTTTTGCTGAGTACTGTCAACGGAAGCAATGTATCTCAGCGCCGCGACGACGATGAAAAGCCAACAGATTTAAAACATGACATTCAAACTGGTAATGAAATTTAGCTTACATTTATACGCAGTAAAACTGTATATTTTTTACTTTTTTAAATGACACTATTTTTGGTTACCCGAATGGACATAAATGGACCCATTTATAAAACGGCCAATATTTTATTTAAAGCCAATATTGTAAAAAATCCAATTTGTGTATATTGTAATAAAACCAGCCAACATTTTTACAAGGTACTAAAAGAACGGTCAATATTGTAATAATTTACCCTACCTTTAAATTGATAAACAAAGGAGGGAAAATGGGCTTTAATATAATAAAATATGATCTTTAAGACTACATCCAAAATACTAACTCGCCAATGGATTGATTGAGGTTGAAACTTAACCTGAGACATGCTGTTTTAAGTGTTTTGGTAATTTAAGGTCGATATTTGTCTTGTCCATCGGGATTGGATATTGACTAGATATTGGCACAGATTTTTTGTCCCCAATTTCTGAAGGTTAAGGAGTATTGATTTTGTTTGCTGTCTGCACTCTAGGGCCACAGATTTGTACCAAGAAACTCTAAAATCGTTTTCTTGTTCTCAAAACTCAAAAAAAATCTTAGTCACATAAACTGTATCTAATTTTGTTAGACTTCCCATGAACATATTTTTTATATGACTGTGTCATTTCCTTGTTACCATGGTTACGCATGTTTGGGGTAAAATTTTAATAATTTTATATATAATGTTTACAACTTTGTCATTTATAAAAGCTAGATCTTCTGGTTTATTTGCATCAGGTAGCATTTGATTAGTACCACGTGATAAAATTGCAAGTCTTGTGAAATGTTGCACCTTTTTCCCGACGAAAGACATTATGCGATATTTCACTAAATAACGCTCTACAGGCCGCAATCTGTAGCAATCATTCAGAAACTTATCTACCTTATGTTATACCATTAAATCACGAAATCACTTTTTTTAATTTTTATAAAATGGCAACCAAGGGATCGTTACACCTCAAAAATGATAAAATATCATTTTTGCATCATATCTCCAAAAATATAACAAAAGCATTTATTGCAGCTTCAGAAACTAGGATGATTGACCTTATGCCTGTACACACTGGTTTAATTCTGCGATTACGATGGGTACCTATTTTAGGGTAAAACTGTTGAAATTGAAAATATGGAGGTTTAATTTTTATCTCAGATTCAGGCTATCATTTTGCAGCAATCGCTTCCCATCTTAACAATTGCTATATATCTGTTATCTGTTGAAGACTCTTGTGTTTCGGCATAATCACTCCAAGGTCATGATCAAGGTCATCCAAAAATCTCAAAGTACTATTTTCCTGATGACTTCGGAAAAAATTATTATCTTATCTACATCAATTTAACATCATTTTTTCGTCCTCTCATGGCAATTTTTCTGTTTGCCTCATTTTGCATTTACCAAAGTTACCCATTTGGGGTAAAAATTCATTGAATACGAAAATATTAAGCTATACCTGTTTTTTCTGCTTCTATTTCGCCCTCGATAAGCCAAAATTTTACAGGAGTCCTTCTCATTCTGATAAAATGGGAATATTCCTATAATCCTTCATTGTCTCTTACTTTTGGTTCAAGGTTCAAGGTTCACTAAATAACCCTAATATAATTTTATCCTCATAATTGCCCAGCCAAAGTTGAAATTTTTTTCACTTTTAAGGGCATTGCTTGTAAATAGCAGGCATCCATGTTAAATCAATCAGCCATTAGGTGAAGAAAAAAGTATGGGTGGATGACATCTAAAATGTTTCATTTCTAGGTCATTTGCAAGGTCAGACTGAAAAATGGTCCAGTCAAGGTCGATTTTTCACTTTTGGGGACCTAATCAGTCATCCATGCCAGATCAACCAACCAAACAGTGATGGAAAAAGTTTGAGTGGATCCCATCCTGCATTTTAACCTTTAAGGTCAATATCAAGGTCATTTACGAAGTAAAACCGACGAGGTTCCGGGGAGGTTCTGAACCCCATGGACCGCTCCTCTCGATCCGCTTTTGCAGAAGACCCTGGATGGCCGTTTCACATTTAAAGCGCATACTGAAACATTCATATGGCTCTAAATATAGCTGTCACAATGACGAAAAATAATAATTGCCCTGTTAAATCCGAGATGGTAGCCAATATACCCATTATATATGGTTAAAGCAGGCCCTTTAATTATCTTTTAGTGGTTACATTTTCACGGTTTTAATGCTCTTTTAAGGGTACAGTGTTAATTTTCGAATTATTTATTTGCTGAAAGAAGGTGTTTAAATAACAATTGATATAAAGGATCTATAATCCATTTGTGGTTGTCAGAAAACACTACTGTTCTTTATTTTTGTACCTTTTCTTTATTTTCTTAATATCCAAATGTATCAAAGACACTCGGGGTACGTTAAAAGGTAATAAAAAATGTAGTGTGGGGTACACGGGAGCCCCTAACATCCCTTTTTAATATGTATTGTTTATTTATTTACTTATTAAACCTTTTTAAAGGAATTTGCGGTAGAGAGAACCACCTCCATTTTCGTAATGCAACTTTTGTTTCCTCACCAACGCATATCATTAGCAGGCATCATGGAGGGTGTGCCTGTCAGATCTGCTGATTAATTGCTTAAAATATATTGTTGAATATATCTTTTGATAATGAATTGATATACACACAGCGGAAAAGTGCTCCAAGGCATATACACAGTAAAATGTACTTCAGCTTATTAGTATTTAATCCATTGGACTAGGATATTCGTGTTTGTATCTACAGAGCATTTATCTCCTGTATACCGCTTTCAAGAGTGCCCTTTATTTTATAAAGCACTTTTGTGGTAATGAAAACTAAGAGATGAGTCGAAGGAACTTTCTCCATGCCATTTTCAAGGTCAAACGAAACAAAATAAAAATGGTAACAAAGCATTTATATTGTTGCACATATTAAAATAGCACAGCATACATTCCGGTGTACATCAAAGTAACACATCCCAGATGAATGCAGCACACTACTGTTGAACAGTAGGTCACACATTCAGCGGAATAAAAAAAAAACCTCTTAAACATAATGTAGGAGGCAGCAAATATATACCGTATGTAACTAGTTGAAACGGCAGATTATTAATTTAGTACTATTTCTAGCCTGAGGTGTACAATGAGGACAATAAGGACACAGGTGACCACATTTGTCTCCTCCTATATGTCTATGTAGCCGACTAAGCACGTGCCCTTTTTTATTTCCTAATCATCGCTCATCAGTATTGCTTTCAAAAGGATTTAATCAATAAAAGCAACTGACGTGTCCTAGCTTTTCACATAAGTGATTATAATGTATCTTCCCTGGACTAAGTTTGATTATATATGAACATATAAAATCGAGAAAAAAAACTTCATCTGACACGGCCTTTCGCCCTAACCTAAAATTAATTCTACAAGTATTTGAACAGCTAAAAGAATTAAAATGACATAGAATGATTGACTATTTAAAAAACTTATGCCCGAGTTATGAATCTGTATAACCCCTATAGATCCGTCATGAAAGCTACAAATAAGAGCATCAAGGTTTGTATCTCAAGATTTTAACAGCTTAAATGAGGATTGTTTAACTCAAACAAACATAAAATCTTCAGAAACAACATACAGGTCGACTTATAATCAAGTTAAAAAAATAGTGGATAGTATATTACCAAACCTGCTAGATGATATATTTGAACTACCTTCTATCTAATAAAAGGTATAGCTCGGAGGGGGGGGGGGGGGATAACAGTCAAATTACCAAGTAATTCTTATTGTTATTTGTCACTATTACTTTAATCATATTTCCATATGACTTAAGGGGTTTCAAACACCTGGGACTTTCATTCGTGCATGCAATCGATTAATCAGTCATAGATATTTAATCAGAAATCTTATTATTGATACACATTATGTCATGATATTTTATTATTATTCTGTTCTTAACACTATAGTCGTCATAGTAGCATGTACATGCTAGTGTTATTTTTTTGTTTCTCTGCCAGGCTCTGAATGTAAATAAAACTAGTTAAGAAAAGACAGTATAAAAATGATTACGCAGAAATTAGCACGACCATAAATGAAATATTTGCAGAATGCGTCCGTTTGAGACTTTGTGACAAAAAGAAAGAAGTAAAAAGTTTATATCACTGCCGTGGAAGGAGTAAACAACTTTATACTTTTTTTTAAGAAACTGCTATCAAATTGTCAATACATGTTAACACACAGAACAAACTGACATCTATAACAAAACAAAACGTAGCCGTGTCATAGTCGCAAGCGCCCCCTGGTAGCTAATTGCAAACAATAGCTTGCTAATGTGGCCCATGCATGATAAAATGTTAAGTATGTGCATTCAGACGTCACAGAGGTGAGTTAGAGACAAACACACAACCCCACGGACAGGACAATTAGACTTTGTATAGTGCAAACACACGGTTACGAATTCAGTGAAATCACAGTCCTATGTTTTAAATATCTACATTTTTTATCATTACAAGTTTGCAAAATTAAATTTTCATTTTCAATAAAGAAAACAGTTTGATATATGGACACTTTAAATGAAAAAAAAAGGACCTCCCCAAATGTCACGTTAGGTGATTCTAGGCCTAATGGATACAATTAATGCCCCGTCTTACTGTCTGGATGCTCAAAATCGTTTTAGGCCCGTAGGTCACAAAATATAGGTCATCATGACCTAGATTCGGGTTTCCAAGGAGATTTGCCTAGGACATCCTCGATATTTAGTGAGAAGTTTCAAGGTCTCACGTGGACGGACGGACGGCCGACACACCGGACGGACACCGGACGAAGGGTTATCGCTATAGCTTAGATGTCTAACAGTGAGCTGGGCTAAAATTGTCGTATCAGCACAAACTGTAGCTCATTTTTATTTGTTTCTCCAGTCTCCATGACATGAAGGAATGATCCGGCTCAGACCTCGTTTTTATATATCCCGTCTGTATGTTAGTCCACTACTTTTCAAATTCAGCACAACTACACAAACCTATTATTTTTATCTGCTTCCCCAAAAAATATGGGTTATTCATTTGAACATGTCCACATGCTCACCCGTCTGTCTGTCTGTCTTATTTCAAAGCCTGGCAAGCGCTCGACCTATGGTCGTCTAGTTGCTTGCTTGATATCCTCTATTTCGCGAGCGTATTGGTCAGTTCTTTTTGTCTGTCACTTTTTTGTTTGTTTGTCTGCACTCTACTGGTCACAATTTTACAAGTCAGTTTGAAACTTTCAGAGTTAATTGAAAACCGATATAATTGAAGTTCTACACAACCCCAATAATGAAACAAGGGCTTGGAAATTTATATAAATATTATATGACCAACAGCCCTAGAAGTCTAGAAGCCTGTTTTAGTCAGAATTGGTCTGAAGTCAAACTTACGATCAACCGAAAACCTCGACTTTTTATTTTCCTTATTACTGCGTTTCGAATTTTCGTTTCTGCATCAACAGTCTAATAGTCTGTGGACCTTTCATTCTGTCTCGGTTGTCCCCCGGGTCCAATCAGTAAATCCCTTTGACCTGTCCAGCTTGGATGGCTTTACGACGAAATAAATACTCCCGCTTGCACAGCTCTCCGGTTCACGGAGGCACTCGGGCCATCACATCTCTGCAAGGAATGGACCAATAATTGGATTATATTGTTGTTAAACTTGATTTCTTTACTTGCCTGTCTGTCTGCATGCTATCTGGTCGTCAAGGTTACAAAACATCGTATTCATTACTTGCCGGAAATCTCCGATCTCTGGTCAGTCGCCGATGTCTGTTTGTCTGCTTGTTTGTCAGCTTGTTTGTCTGTCTGTTCCGTCTCTACAGGCTGCAATTTTGCAGCAATCGCTTTCAAACTTACAGAATTGATGAAATTTAAAATTACAGTAGCCTATTGTTTTTTGTCACTATAGGTCAAAGGTCAAGGTTAAGGGCATCAAAAGTATACAAAACAGTTTTTTCTTCATATCTTTGTCACCATTTGTGGTATCTACTTCAACTGTAGCTCATTTTAATTGTTTTTCCAAGGCCTTTCTTCTGGTGTGTAGCTGCCTCAAATTTTCTGTAACCATACTTACATATTTTGGGGGAAAAGTCACGACATTCGAAAATAATGGGTCTTATTTTTCTAACTTTGTCAGTTTTATAGCTAGAGAGGTCTAGTTTTTTGCATGAGGTAGCACATAAATAGTGTCATTTGATTTTATTACAAGTCTTGCAGTATCTCGTACATTATCTCGTCAAACGAGATATTTCGAGATATCGCTTAGTGATAGCCTAGAGCCCAAAAGTATACAGCTAGAAATCATTCTGAAAATGATATAAATTATGTCTTACACTAATCCTATTTTTCATTTTCTCGCTATGGCTGCTAGGAGGCGCTGCACATTTACCTGCCCAACATATTACTTTTTGGCCATATCTCCAAAACTATAAATCTCAATTACAGAAACTATAGTTTATTTTCTTCCTCTGACTCTTTTCCATAACCCGAGTAAGTCAGCTAGTCTCAATCTTGTGTCACTTTGTCAATATGTCTGTCCGTTTGTCAGCTGTCCCCTGCTTGCTGGTTCTTGCGTCCTACATATGGCATTCTACAGGCCACTATTTTGCAGGAATCCTTTAGAAACTGTTACATCTTATGTCATACACTAATATTTCAGAACTATTTTGTGATTTTCTGGATTTGGCCTCTTTGGGGCGCTGAACTCGAATCTACCTAACATATCATTTTTTGGCCATATCTCAAAAACTATAAACCCATATTACACAAACTATAGATAATTTTCTTTCTCTGAGTCTTCTCCATAACCTGGTTAAATCATCTGGTCTCAATCTTGCGTCACTTTGTCAGTATGTCTGTCTGTTTGCGGTTTGTACTCAAATTCGCCTGCTTGCTGGTTCTTGCGTCTCACATATAGCATTGTACAGACCACAGTTTTGCAGGAATCCTTTTGAAACTGGTACAGCTGATGTCATACACTATTATCTCGAAAGCGATTTTTCATTCTCGGGATATGGCTACTAGGGGGCGCTGTACTCGAACTACTGCAACATTTCAGTTTTTGGCCATACCTCCAAACCTGTGAACCTTATCTGCACAAACTATAACTAACTTGGTTTCTAAATGTCTTCTTCATATGATTATCTAGTTATCTTTTATCTCAAATGTGGCATTATGTCTGTCCGTTTGTCGGTTGTCAGCTTTATCTGTTTTAATGTTCTTTGGTGTGATATATGTCATTCTACATGTCCCAATTCCTCAGCAGTCGCTCTGAGGGTAGCTCAATTGAAGTAAAATCAGACAATTTGTTTCGCCTGTCCGTCTGTCTGTCATTTCAACTTCCGGCAAGCACTGGACCTCTGCTCGCCAAGTCTTGTATTTCTGTCAAAACGATCATACCTACATCTGCTTCAACTGTAGTTATTTGTCCAATGGTCGTTTAGAATCTGGTCCATTCAATTTCTTCGGTTGTCTCAAGGCCAAGATCATCGAAAAATCGAAATTTCATTTATTCTAGTACATTTCCTAAGAACAATCGTGTTGATATATAGGGCAGCTCATTTTATTTGCCAGTCTAGCTGGCACATACACCGTACAGACCTAGTCTTCAGCTTGTGTTTTGGTATGTTTCCGTGTACGTCACATTTGTTGTCTATGAATCGTGAAAGGCCTTATTTTAATTTATAGTAAACTAATGATACTAAGAATTGTTTTTATTCAGAATAAACAATCGTTCAATAAAAAACCAACAAAGTAAAGTAAAATCTAATGTAAAACATGTAATGAAAATGCTAATGCTAATAATAATAATATACTGGCAGTAATTATATGTCACAGACTTTATTTATTCCTAAAAGCACTAAATGTGATGATCAGTGAAATTTACATCATAAACGCCTGCAGTAACTTTTACCAACTTTGTTGTGATGTATATGGTCTATCAAGGTACCTCTGTCAGTTGTAGGATTTCTTACAAATTGATCAAATTGCTTCTTCCATCCAGATAATTTGATTTCTTGCTAGGCATTTATGTTTGAAGTATACAAGTACAAACACAGGCAAATTCAAAGGCAAAAATGCGATAATAGAAGGTAATCTTCGGCAAAAGTTCTCAAGTCCTGTATGCGACAACCAGAGTCAACTCCTCTGATTGTATATTTTTTCTTAATACAGATCATGACACCGCGCAATCCACTCTTGTTGTCGTCAGTATTTTGTCTGAATACCTGATACTGGTTCATTTCTGAGAACATACCGAGGTTGTGTTTATTCGCCAGATACGTTTCGGTGAAATAAATCATATCTGTGTGAAAATGCGATTTTGTCTTGCATAGTTTTTAAAGAAAATATCTGATCATCAAATGCCCAATTATTGTCGAAAAATAATAATACGGCATTTCTTGCTACTCATCATTTTTTTTTGCAGAACGCTTTGCCCATTTTATGTCCAAAACATCTTTCTCCACTGTTAAACCCTTGTCATTTGTGGATGGTGTTACGGAACTTAATAACAACAGATCACGTAGTCGTGACGAGCATAAATTTTGTCATGGAGATAAAAAAAAAATCAGATTCTGTAACACTAGGCAGCGTGAAATGTCTATGGGAATTAATAAAGAAGTCAGTGGTTTTTTGTTAACAAATAATTATAATTTATTCTTAAAACAACCCTAACATTACAATACACCAAATCAATACAATTACACAGTTTAACAACAGTATAACAGTAAATCAATACAATTACACAGTATAATAAATAAAGTGTACAGTACCTGGATACCACCACTGTTACAGCGACAACAAGTCCTTTAAAACGTAAAATCCAGATGAACAGCTCACATAAATCTTCTCAGAGAATAATAGTCCCATCCAATCACAAAATCAATCTGTTGAAATCAATGAGTGAGGTTCTGGTAGTGATCCCAAAGGTAAACTGAAGACTATATAAAATCCGTTACAAATTTCGAAGAAGATTTATAACTGCCGCAGTTATCGGAAAGGTTCACAAACTGACTCACAATCTTCCGTGTCCGCTGGAATATTTCTCTCTCCTCCTTCGGCTCGAAACACAGCCCCTAATTTATAGCTTCTCACCCCTATTTCACGAACAATCCAAAAGAACACAACAATACATAATACACACGCGCATAAAGAACAATACGAGACGCGCTCATAGAGCGCGATCAGCCCAGAAAATTCCAGATTAACATGAGCGCTGTGTCTTTACACGCGTGGGTTCACCCAGTGCGGATTAAACCGAGCGCTGTGTTTCTACACGTCAGACCCCACAAGTGGGCCGGGCCGGCTTGCGCGTCTTCCATGGCAACGGACAATGCTGGCGCTACACAGACACATGCAGGACTGCTGCACACAATAAAAGAGACATCTGTAACACTCCCCCTCCTGTAAGAAAAAGAAAGTTTTCTAAAACAACATTCTTTTTGTGATCACAATCACTAAATTGTTACAATATTTAAAAAATCATCTTATTTACAACATTACATAAACGTCTCGATAAGCAATCAGCAAGTACATTGTCTTTCCCTTTAATGTGTCTGATTTCAAGATTGTAATCCTGTAAAAACAAACTCCATCTTTGATTTTTACACTTCAACTTGTTCATGAACGTGAGGGGATTGTGATCACTGAAGACAATGATAGGCTTGACTGATGAAGTAACATAAACTTGAAATTGTTGCGATTGTTGCAAAAATCAAAGCCAAACATTCTTTTTCAAAAGTGGAGTAGTTTTTCTGGAAAGATAACAAAATGGATGATCTATGTCGTCACTGCCTTCTTGTAACAACACAGCAGCACTAGCATCTACAGCTAACTTAAAAGGTACAAAAAACTCTGGAGCTGCTACAACTGGTGAACTTTGCAGAATTGCTTTCAAATTCTGAAGTGCAATTTCACACTGAACATATAATACAAACTTGTGTTTCTTTTTTAACAAAAAAGTCAAAGGTTCAGCAAAAGCAGAATAATTTGGACAAAACTTCCTGTAGTATCCAACCATACCAAGAAAACCCATTATTTGCTTTTTGTTTTCTGGTCTAGGAAATGCAGAAATAGCACTTATTTTAGCATCAACAGGTTTTACTTGACCCTGTACTATAATATGACCCAAAAATGTTACTTGTGCATGACAAAACTCAGATTAAACAAGCTTCACTGAGTCTTTCGAAGAGGTCGCGAAGAATTTGGAGATGTTTCTCCCAGGTTTCGCTGTACACGATGAGGTCATCAATATATGCGTCGCAGCCCTGACACTCCTTGACAACCATATGTATGAGGCGCTGGAACGTGTCTGGCGAGTTCTTCATGCCAAATGGCATAACTTTATACTGGTACAGTCCTTGCGGCGTCACAAATGCGGACACTTCATTCGCTCGTTCTGTCAGCGGAACTTGCCAGAATCCTTTAACCAAGTCAAACTTGGAGACATATCTGGAGCTACCGACTCTATCAATACAATCATCGATCCTCGGAATCGGAAGCGGGTCATTCTTGGTGACAGAGTTTAGTTTTCGATAATCTGTGCACATAAGGTAATTTCCATCAGGTTTTAGCACAAGAATACATGGTGAACTCCAGTTACTGTTACTAGGTTCAATAAAATCATTGTCCAGCAAATTATTGAAACTCGTCTTGAAGATACTTTTGCTTTTCTGGATTCAGTCTATCAGGATGCTGCTTGACTGCGCTTGTCTCGCCAACAACGACGTCATGGCACAATACGCGTAAGGTGTGACAGTTCGGCATCCAGGTTGTTAAGCACGTCTGAGTTTTTTAGTAGTACTGTTCCACACTGAATGTCTACATTACACTTACAATCAGTATCTACTTTAACTGGGTCAGGGTCAGTTTTTACACAATTAACAGCATTAACATTATGTACAACATCTGATGTCCTATTTCTGTCATAATGTGGTTTCATGTTAACATGGCACAGTTGTTTCTTACGCCTAGTGTTAACGCCTGGTGTTAACAGTATGTTATTTAAATCACTGACCTTCTTGTCAACAATGTAAGGACCAAAATACCTAGCTTGCAGAGGTCTGCCAGGGACAGAAAGTAAGGCCAGGACCTTTTCACCAGGCTCAAACGTCCTACTTACAGTGTGCTTGTCATACTTTGTTTTTATTATACTTTGTGCAGATTTTAGATAAGACTTTGCAATCTCACAAGCATTGTGTAGCGTAGTGCGAAAGTCTAAGACATACTGCAATAAACTAAGAGAATCCTGATTTTACACAAGAGTTTTCTTTAAGCAGTTTTAATGGACCGCGAACTGAGTGTCCAAAAACTAGTTCAAAGGGACCCTTGAAAGGATTCTCTGACAGCAAACAGCAAAAGGTGGATTCCTTCATCCCAGTCTTTCTGTGTGTCATAGCAATAGGTCCTAATCATGTTTATAATGTCTGGTGAAAACGCTCGAGGACGCCCTGACTTTCAGGGTGGTATGGCGAAGAGCTGTACTGTTTTATACCTAGCTCAAGCTAACTTGCTGGAATAAGCCAGACATAAAATTAGACCCTTGGTCAGACTGGACGGATTTTGGTAATTCAAAAGTTGTAAAAAAACTTGGTCAGAGCCTTGACAACACTTTTGGCATTAATTTTGCGCAATTGTATTGCCTCAGGGAACCTGGTAGATGCGCACATAATAGTCAGGAGGTAATCATGTCCAGATTTTGTTTTGGGCAGTGGTCCACACAATCAACAATAATCCTACTAAATGGTTCCTCGAAAGCAGGCATAGGCCTAAGTGGAGCTTTAGGGGGATTCTGCTTGAGCTTGCCTACCATCTGGCATGTGTGACATGATTTACAATGTTGTTCAACATCAGTTCTGAGTTTAGGTCAATAAAAGTGTGTACTAACTTTCTGATAAGTTTCATTTATTCCTAAATGGCCAGATAAAGGAGCCTCATGTGCTATGCTTAGAATTACACTGCGATAACTTTTGGGCATTATTATTTGATGTTTGATGGCCCAATCATGTGGTCGCCATTAACGCATAAGCACTCTGTTTTTAACATCCTGTATCCTGTACAGGCGGGTCGTTGGACGCGTCAATAGTGACTCCCAGAGTGTAATTATCTGGACCGTTACCCTCATGTGTGTTGGCCACAGATCTAGTTAAAGCACATGAAGGATACAAACCAGGAATTTACTGACTTTCAGGATCAGTGTCCTGATCAAGTAACGGCTTATCTGTCACTTTTGGTACAGGCTGTACTTTGTCACCTGCAACATCATTGCCTAGTAGCAACTGAATTCCCTTAAAGGGTAAAGTAGTTCTTATGCCCGCAGTAATATTCCCGGAAATCAAATCTGACTTTAAATGTATACTGTGAAGCCGAACTGAAGTGTGCTTGTCTGAAAACACACCATTTACAAGTGCATGTGCACCATTAAAGGACCTATTAGAAAATGGCAAAGTGTTTGCTTACATGAGAGTCTGGCCAGAGTCAATGTCCCTCAAAATTCTGATAGGGGTAGAATCTGAAAAATCACTTGAAGGTGATACAAAACCATCATGTATGAATGGCTCAAATAACTCAATTTCAGAGTCAGGAGAGGAATCTGCTTCCTCAGTTTCATCAAACAAAGAACTGACACTGACAGTATCAGTTATAGTCAGTGTCAGTTATAAACTCATTTTCAGAGTCACTAAAGGAATCTACATCCTTATTACAATCAAACTCCCCTTTGGAGTCATCAGAGGAATTTTCCTCAGCAGAAACAAACTTCTGTTTGTCATGAGAGGACCTGACCTCGTTTGAAATACTCTCGCAAAAGTCATAAAAGGACTCAGCCTAATTTAGTGAATTGGAAGGAACGCAAACCCTCTTGGCGGAGGCAATTAATTGTAAATATATTTACATATTTTAAGGCTACTTCAGCCGCTGTCCAGTGCAATTTTGTTGGGTCAAAGGTAATCTGAAGAGAGACAAGTAATATCATAATGTCACGTATGTGTCATGACTGGGTGTGCGCGATAAATTATCAGTATATCGCGATGCACGTCGGTTCGTATATTGGGTATCGTTATATCGTTTTCTAAAATTTGATATTCTTCAATATTTTTCGGACGTCACAGAAATTGATGAATTTGGTTGAGATAAGGTTTTTGTTACACATTTAGACATCTAAATTATGTTAGGGTTGATAAGAGGCTGAAAGTGAAAGCCGTATGACAGGCTTCCTGTCATTTAATAGGAAATGTTCAAGTTGGCTGCTCGATGACTTATTGGAACCATAATATTTTAACACAGACAAAAATGGATCGTAATAATTAATAAAATTATTAATCATTTATTCATATTATCGTCTCACATTTTGTTGTAACTTAAGCAAGATCAAGTGTCAAATGAAGTGTTATTGATTTAGAATGGCAAAATTGCAATATGCTTTACACAATTGTGATTGCGCACACCATCTATCCCTCTTGTGGCGAAACAACAGTCCTGATTTTTGTCATTGCCATGTTATTCTCACATGTAAAGCCTTAAGAAAACATTGATTTTGAATGATTCTATGAGTACTGTCAACAATAAGTAAGTACTTTTTTGCATCAATTCTCGTGTGAAATAATATTCGTTTGCATAAAATGTATGGTGAAAAACACTTATATTTCCTTTATTTCATGGTAAACATTACCTTTTTTGTTTTGGACTTGCAATTTGAATTTGTGTTTGTAGCACTAAAGATGCTGGTGGACGGCAAGGACAAGACAAGTTTTCTCAACTCGGTCGTTAATGAGACATCATATGGTGATACCGTTTTCGTTGAGAAAATAAACCCGAAAGAAGTGATTGTGTCTTTTGCAGTAAGAGGTAAGACTTAATATACACAGTGAAATCCACAGTCACATGAACAAATTTGGTTCCAGAAAAGTAGATATGAACAAGTAAATAGTGGCTTAGTCACCAGGAAACCGAAATCCAAAATTGTTGCTGTCAGCCATTTTGAAAGTTAAATATACACCTTGTGTGGTATCGTGCTTACAAAAGTAAATACTCTGTTATTTAGGTTAAGAATTATGGGTAAAGGAATCATTTCTCCTAAATCAAGTTTGGTTTTACATATACTTATTTGCAAATACATGTTATAGAAGCAGTGACAAGAGCAGATTTATTACATTTAAGTATGTTGGACTAGATTTCTTTGAAGACAAATAACTTACATTTGGATATGTTGTGATGAGAACTTGATAAAAAAGTAACGCTCGGAAAGCATGCGTTTGTGCAACTTACAAATAATGTGCTCTGTCGGATTGAAACGTATGATTATTCTTTCAGTGGTTGACAATCAATAAAACTAAATACATAGTACTATGGGGTTTTTGCTCGAAGAATAAATATTTTATGTCGATACGATGGCTGTCCATTTATTGGCCTTCAATTATTCGATGCTTACAGATTTTTAGTTCGTAACGGTCAGTAGAATGTTGTCATAAAGCTCTGATAATAGTGGATGCTCTGTCAATTATATATTTAAAGATGGACAGTATGACTACAACTTAGATGACAGAGACAATTTCACAGGTAAACAAGGGACTCGTGGGTCATGGCGCTAAGCTGTCTATAAGTTCTTACTTTTTTCTAGAATAGACGACCAATAAATGACTGTCATTATGACTATTTTGAAACAATTATCAAAAAGGAGCCAATGTAACACTTTTTAATAATTAGTTATTCGAATTTAGTCATAATTAATTATAAAAGATCTGAAAGAAACAAAGGATATTACAAGTACACAAGTATATTAGTTCATTGACTCAATGCCTAATATTAAATAGTGAGCAAAAATATACATGACCTATTTTATAGTTATTTTCACTGTCAATAAATATATTAAAAGTGTTCAAAGTTGGTGCCATGGAATGTTAATTAAACCCGTGTTGTTCCTATAGGAACTTTTTGATTGAAAATATTATGAAAAACGCCCTATTGGTGCCCTTGAATATAAACACAACGAGTCCTCCATTTTAAAATTAGTGATTTGCTTTTGCACTAATGATTATTCAGTGATCATTAAGTATCGTCTTAAATTCCAGTTAATTGTATACCGACTTAGATGGCATATCACAGTTGTTCATTGAAACTGTTTCCCAGATAGTAATATACCGATAGATAACAATAGGTGGTAGGTATAAGGGATCAGCTAAACAATTAATAATTTAACAGTATACAGGCAGATATATTTTTATTTTATTTTTGAACTCCAGAATTAGTGCTGTACTATATATGCCGGGGCCTTCTCCATCACCCTGGACGTTTATAATAGAATCACGTGTGCCACCTTAAATATAAAATACCTCCAACACGGATTTGGGTGTAAGATTTGGGTTAGATGTAGCAGCGATTAAGGCAGTCCTTCCGATGTTTAGGATGGTGCATAACTTTGTTTTTAAACTCGACTAATGTAGGACTTGTTACAACTGATAATGTAATAATCATCTTATAATGTAACATTAACCGATAATGTAATAAGAAACTAGATATGGTCGGACAATAGTCTTCAGAGGGCCCCGCATTTCTGCTAGTGCTGGACTAGTTTACATATGAGTGAAAAATTAAGTTTAATTTGAGAAATATCACAAACAGAAACAGGTTTTTATCAATATGCATGAGGGAAAAATCATACTGGATTAAAGAAGATATGTCTGAAATAATGTGTGCAATAGAAAATCACAGAATGTAGTCTGTTAGCCATATTTGATTTTGAGCAAGTCTGTAACTCAATAGTGGAAGTACCAGCCATCCCTGAGAATTTGGGAAAGCTGCAGTATGTTGTTGTTGAGTTATCGCGTGTGATAGAAAGTCATCGATTGGGTTGTGGCGGCCATATTTGAATTCCAACAAGTCTGTAATTCAATAGTCTGGAGCACTCATAGGTACCGATTATCCCTCTGAATTTGGGAAAGCTGCAGTATGTTGTTTTTGAGTGATCGCGTGCGAAAGAAAGTAGCACTGACGGAAGGACGGAAGGACGGATGGACCGACTGACACGGTGATCACTATAGGGCACCGCTTGTCAAGCGGGGCCCTAATTAACTGATAATGTAACACACACTGATAAGGTGATACCAAATCAACTGATAATGTAATACCAGCCTATAACGTAATAAAAAATACGATTTTGTAACCCAAACCAATTGTGTAATATTAATTCGATTGATAATGTAACAACATTTGCCAACCGATAACGTCATACTGGATAACCCGATAATTGAACAAAGTTCCCTAACCGTTAATGTAAATTAAAATTAACCGATAATGTAATAACACCTTGCCTAACAGACATGATCGTTTGTGATCAATTATGCACACTGCAATAAATTTGAAATATTATTAAAGAACTATTTATATACTTTATCTCAAGGTCGGTCACTTGCATACCATAAATTAGGTTACTGTTACCTACATTCTATACGGATAACGTAATTGTTGTTTATTTGTGAACTTGTACTAGTGCTCTATGCCGCAAAGCAAATGTTTGCGTTTGACTAAGAAAAACAATGTGCATTATCTGCACAATTAACATTATTATAAGGATATTTTTATTAGCTTTTCAAAGTGTAGGTCCTGTAACCTTGACCCTTGACCTCATGACCCTAAATTCGATAGGATTCTTACTTCTGTAGTAGGCCATATATATGAAGTCTGAAACGATATATCAAACTAAACTGGAGTTATATGCATAACATGAAAGGTTTTGCATGAGAAGTTTAGCTTGAAACCCATCCACAATTTTTTTTAATAAATGTGTCCAGTGACCTAGATCTTTGACCTGATGAACCAAACTGGTTCTTGCTTTAGTGGTTGGCTTAAATCCGTATGTCAATTCAAACTAGAGGTATCATTTTGTAACTAATTCGTGGATGGACGGACGGACAGACAGGCGGACAGTTGAACAGAAGGACGGACAGGGAGATTTCTACAGGACACCCGCTTATGTTTAATAAATACACCAGGTTCCGTGACACTAGATGACACCATAGCTGAGAAAATGATTGATGTCATTTTAGTCTGAAAATAGAGTAAAAAAATCATTCAAATGAGAAGAAAACAGGTTCTGGCAAGTCTAGTCATTTTCACTATTCAAGGCACGATTCATGATAATCCGTGCATTAATTATAAAAAATATTGGTAGTTTTGTATAATTTTAATAATTATTCTGATGGGTACTAACACGCCCCATAGCTCGGAGGGTATAGGTCGCAGTGACCTAATTTTTATTGACTTCTATGGATGTTCACGAGAAGCTTCTTGAGTCGGCGGTTAGGATCTCTGTTTGGCTGACGGACGACGGACAAAGCATCATACGTATACCTCAGTAGACTTTCAGTCAGCTGAGCTAGAAATGAAGAAAATTATGTCAGCCAGTCCTTCAAAACTGTTCACTATTCAAATGCGTAACTTTAAAATTTTGAGCTGTAGATGTAGGTACCTTAGTTACACAATGTATCTATCATCATGGACATTTTGAAGAATGTCTGCCCAATTAGTTTTTATAGCTGCTGCAGACAAATGTACAAAAACGCTTATGTAGCAGGCGATTTTTAACTAAAATTCATACTTTAACTTAGAAATCTCAGTAACTGTTTCATGTTATTTTTTTAAATGTGATACTTTATAAATCCTGGATTGCTCTAGATGCCATCTTAATTTGCTTCATTTTTTCGCATTTTTGTTGTATTGTTTATACTCAGCTATTACGACGGGTCATTTGTCAACAAGGCACAAATTGTAAACGTTAGACCATTAAAATGTCTTACATAATATCAAGGTTGGTCATTAGTCAATATTCTTGTATGCATACAAGAAATCAGGTCACTGTGACCTTTAATCCGCGTGTTTTGCATATTTGTGTGTGGATTTATCACTTAAATACTTTATCACTTAAATATAATATCAATGTTCTTGACTGCAATTTGCTGAAAAATTAATTCAGGTGAGGAAAAGGTGTTGGTTAATACTCATCATGGGTTATATGAAAATCCATCAGATCTTTGGTATACCAGGGTGGTGCCACCGAAGTCTGACCTCTGACTTATTAAATATGCATGGATTTTGCTGGAAATATAACATAGGTGAGATATTATATTGATTAACATTTCTATTGAGTTTTATCTAAATCAGTTATATATATTCCTTGAACGTTATCACGCTTACACCACACTGACCTCATTAAATATGCATGAATTTTGCTGAGAATTTAATTGAGGTGAGAACCTCCATTGGTAAATATGTATATTGATTTTCATGAATATCCAAAGGATGTTTGGTAGTTCAACGCGCTGGCTTCAGAGTGCAGTGCCCTCTGACCTCATTAAATATGCAAAGATTTTGCTTGAAATCGAACTTAGGCGAGATATTTTATTGATGAACATTTCTTTAAAGTTTTATCAAAATCCATCATATATATCACTCAAAAAACAGATTGGTTGAATCAACCAAAACATTGGTTAAATCCAACCAATTTAATTGGTCAAAATATTTTGGTTGTAATCAAACAACAGGTATTGGTCAAATCAACCTATATATTGGTTAGAGCAACCAACACAGCTGATCATTTAAACCAGTAAAATTGGTCAGTTTGACCAAAATAATTTGGTTATTCTCAACCAATGTACTTTGGTTGAGGTCAACCAGGACAAATTGGTTAAATCAAGTAATAAATTGGTCACATGAACCAATTCAAACTGGTCAAACTAGTGGACATATGTATGTGTGCACTGCTACTTTCGGCCCCCTTTTCAGTTGTTTTATTCTTCAGATTGATTGGGAGTCTTCTTGTATGTCATCCTTCAGTTTCGGGTCGCTCTGGTGTGGGTTCAAGGGGAAACACAAATTTCGCCCGGTCTTGGAAGCGAACCTGTGACCGCTCGCATACAAGTCAGACGTTTTGCCTCCCAGCCAGTGAAGCTTGCATCGTTTGTGTCTGATTTGGAGCACTTATGTCTCTGATTTTTAAACTGACCAATTGATTTGGTCAGTGCCTTACAAATCAGTTGGTAAAATAACCAATATGTTATAAAATCAACCAATGTTTAACTCAACCTAGAAAAATGGTTTAATATATGCGTCCAAACGTTCGACCAATAAAAATTGGTTAAAATGACCAATGAGTTTGGTTACAAGTTGGTTGACATTACCAATGTGTTGGTTAAATCAACCAATATCATCTCAACCAACCAAATTGGCCATATATGTGTGCTAAAGTAACCAATATGTTGGTTATCAATTGACCAATATGTTGGTTAAACCTACATACAGTATTTTTATTCTGTTAACCAATAACAATTGATTAAAACAACCAACTGGTTTGGTAAGTACTTTAACAATGCATTGAATAAGATAAACAATATCTTGGTTAAAACAACCAGAACTGGCTTAACCAATTAAATTGGTTATATATTTAACCAATCTGTTTTTTAGTGTATTTCTCGTTAATTATGGCGGCGACACCGCAAAGTAGCCTTGCGACCTCTCACTTTATTAAATATGTATGGAATTTTCCCAAAATCGAAATTGGGAGAGATTATCTATAGCTAGTCAAGGTGAGTTTCGTGAAAAATTTCTCTGATGATACAAACACACATAAAAAAGGTAATCTCGCGCCCATTGTGCTCATTATACAATCTCTCAGGATGGTTATCGTTATTATTAGTGTCATAAGCTAGTTTTTTTTCATTAGGATGACCAATCGAGAGAGAAAATTCCAGGGAATCTTATCTTAAGGGCCAGATCCACTGAGATTTGCTGCGGCCGGCCGATTTTTACCCGGCCGAGCCAACCGGCACGAGAAATAGCCGCTTGAACATCTCGACCGAGTCCGAGATCCACTGAAAAACTTGATCCACTTGGCCGGCCGGCCAGCCGGGCAATTTTTTAAACTCGTATCATTATGTGAGACCGCTAACATGCCGCACGGCTTGTAGCACATTTAAATTTCAGCTCCAGGAAATCACATGACCTATGATCTTATTAACAAGCATCTTGGCGGAAGAAGAACTAAGGTTGTTGTCTGTGCCAACCAGAGTTGGGTCCAAAAGTACTCGTACTCATAGTACTCGCACTCATGAGTACTTTTTTGAGCACTCAGTACTCTTACTCGAGTACTTTTTTTTTTAAATCACAAAATCACTCGTACTTGTACTCGTATACTTTGAAAGTACTCGGTACTCATATGAGTAATTCATGAGTACTTTTAGGTATTTCATACATCATTACAATTTCTAAATAAACTTAATCTCAATTAATAATATTAGTAATAGTTTATAATAGTATATTATAGTTAGATATTATACATAATATATAACATATATAACATATAATATCATATATAATAGTACTTAAAGTAATCCATCTGTTACTATAACTGAAACAGCATTACAGCATTTTTTGCATCGATAACTACTAATATTACTATTAATTGGCTTCTATTACTAATACTATTACTTTTATATAATATAAAATATAAATTAATTGAACTATTGTATTATTAATACATTCATGAAATTCATGTGTACATGTGTACAGCATTATATATCTCCAGCAAGATAAGTACAACATAGTGTTCAATAAAACATTAAATCAACAAATTCATACTGAGTAATATTAACTTAATTTAAGAGAAACAATCATAATTTTTGAAAGATCCCAAAATAAAAAAGTTAAGGTTTGCCACAATTCCATAAACATAAACTCGACAGTGCTCTGGGGCCTAGGCTAATCAAGCTTGAATTGATTTAAACATGAAACTAAATGTGAATGTAGATTTAGCAGATTTTCATAGGGAATTGCAGGCTTTGATGAGCTCTGTACACAGTCTGTGGCACAAGTAAGACTCAACTGTTGACTGTCAACTGATTAACCCACGAGAAGTTGTGACTATCAGATCATACACCCTGTATCTACTAAAACATAGGCTGCAGCATCAAATTCTACTATCAGCTGACAATAACTTGCCCAACATATTGTGTTCGCTCACAAAGGACTTCTCCAATGTTAATGACCAAGCGTACACTTAATGAATCAACAAGAGAACCAGGGGTTAACCTCAAGCCAAAGCCTTCTGTCCGGTGCCCACTGGACCATGAAAGCACCCAGCATTAACCAATCACACTACACAGGGGCCCTTTACTATGGTTTATCAACCTTATCAAACAAACACTCAATTCAGCAGATAGCCTAGGGATGTAATAGAAAAGTGATAGCTATTATCACTTGGGGTACAATTACCACTACTAGTTCAAATTTCTTTTCTATCAATAGTAATATTACTTTTACTAACTTTGAAAACCTGTAATATTCTATTAATATTACATATATAATATATATACTGGTTGTCAATAAATATCTTCATTAGGCTATAGTCCCATATTATTCATAAGTTGACATTATATAAATAATAACATACGGTTGTTATTATTATTGTTATCACTGTTATTATTATTTGATTACAAATTGTTAACATATGGTTATATGCTTTATACAATGTAAGTGAGATTTCCTTTAACAATGTAACTGTTATATATTAACTTTATATGACTTTTTATGTTGTAGTTTCTGAACATTCCCACCAGTATTTTGAATTTGCATAATACAACATTGAGTAAATTGATTTTCTTGTCCTGGCTAAGAAATATATTTTTGAGAACCTATGAGACCAGATGTTTCTTCAATGCAAACCGTCTACTATAATAAGTTAATGCTTTGATAAATTTCCAACTGTTGTTACGGAACCTAATATCAACAGATCACGTATGCGTGATGAACATAAATTTTGTAATGGAGAAAAAAATTAGATTATGTAACACTAGGCAACGTAAAATGTCTAGGGGAATGAATTAAGAAGTCAGTGTTTTTTTTTGTTAACAAATTCTATAATTTATTCTTAAAACAACCCTTACATTACAGTACACTAAATCAATACAATTACACAGTACAACAACAGTATAACAGCAAATCAATACAATCACACAACCTAATACACAAAATGCACAGTACCTGGATACCATCACTGCCACAGCGACAAGTCCTTTAAAGCATATAATTCAGATGAACTGGTCACACAAATCTTCTCAGAGAATAACAGTCCAATGTAATGATCTTGTAACAATCCCGAAAGCTAACTGAAGACCAAACAAGATTCGTCACAAATCCAGAAGAAAATCTATAATGGCCGCACTTATCGGAATAGGTCCCACAGACTGACATGCACGCTTCTGTGTCCACTGGAATATTCTCTCACCTCTCTCTCGGCTCTAAAACAGCCCCTAACCTTTCATCCGAAAACTCTAGAAAATTCCCTTTCACGAACAATCGAAAAGAATATTACATAATACACAGTACACACGCTACAGGAAACATCTCGAACAGAGAACGCCGTGTCAGGGTTCACACGTGGGCCGGCCCGGCCAGGCGATGCTGCCACGGCAACAAGCAACGCGTGCTACACGAACCAAATGCCAACAACACATGGAACCTCCGTGTGCACAATAAAACAATCATCTGTAAGACCGCTGCACACAATAAAAGGGGCACCTGTAACACTGTATATGGGCTGTTTATATGCCCTAGAGTTTGCATTTCGCTTTTTGATTAAGCATAACAAAAAATTGTATATATTTTTATTTTGTCCTGGGTTTTCATTTATAAAAATATTTTTTAACTTTGTAAGTATATATTTAATTTAATATCATCATTAAACAAGTTTGGTTACAAAAAGTACTCATTAAAATACTCATAAGTACATTTTGAGTACTCGGTACTCGTACTCGAGTACTTTTGAAAAGATGTGCAAAAGTACTAATACTTGTACTCGAGTACTTTTAAAGCACTCAGAACTCGTACTCGACTACTTTAAATGTACTCGAACCCAACTCTGGTGCCAACGCCGCTGTGGCGGTTTTTTTCGAGTTGCATTCTATATATACTCTTTATCGAACCTATTAATTGTCTATAGTACAAGGTTTTGAGATGGATTTGTGATGGTAAGGGTCCACTAATACTTTTGAGTTGGGTTGTCCTCGCGACGACCGTGGGCATTTTTTTAATATGCAAATTAGTGCCGCCATTGATAAAAACTATTTTTCTATCTCAATAACTTACCATGATAATTGGTCAAATAGTTTGTGTAGACCTAGGTTTTCATGGTCAACAATTAAAATAAAACCATAATAACAACGATTTAGTGGGTATTTAAAAATTTAATTTGCAAATATGCGCCGCCATTGATGGAAATTCTACCTTTCCCAATATCTCAAAAACTGGCCAAATATTGTGTCCAGACCTACGTTTTCATGATCAAAGAGACAAATAAAACCACATTAATAACGGTTCAGTTCGTATTTTAAATTTTAATATGCAAATTAGGGCTGCCATTGATAAGTCTACTTTCTCCGACATTTTCTGAATTAACAAAAGATAACTTGTCCAGCATTGTGTACAGACCCGGGTTTTCAAGGTCGAAGATTCAAATGTTTAGTCCGTATTTTAAATATAAATATGCTAATTAGGACCGCTATTGCTAAAGATTCTACTTTCTTTAATCTAGAAATTTGCATGATAATTGGACAAACTTTAGGTGTAGACCTAGGTTTCCATGGTCAACGTTTCAAATGAACCCATGTTAGCAAATGTTTAGTCCGTGTTTACAAATTTAACATGCATATTAGGGTCCCCATTGATTAAACCTTCTTTCTTCGATATTTCAACAGGAAACCATGGTAACTAGTCCAACAGATCCTAGGTTTTCATGGCCAAGATTATTAAAAGACCATCGGATAAAACACTTCCAGATGCTCTTCCGCACTATCGAAAGAACTAATCATAATATTTAGTAACACGTTATATCGAGACTTCGGTTTTCATGGTAATTGATTCAAACATTACCCTATAAATGAGAGTTTAAGTGTATTTTAGTTTTTAATAAACAAACGTAGGCTTTCATTAATATTAGAGCATTTCTTTAATATTTCAGTTGGAAACTTTAATCATGTGAATTGGATAGGGCGTAGCCCAGTGGCTAGAGCATTAGTTTTTCGGCCCATATTAAGGGTCAAGATTCAATCTCCAATACTGCCTCGAAGGCAGTAATATGCCTCTGATGTCTTCAAGACAGATTATGACCGTGTTATTCACAAACCAGTGCATATAAAGTCAAATATTCTTAAATTAGTTAAAAATACCAAATTACATGTATTTTCATCATGGCTTTCTCTTTCAATGCAAAGTTCCCTCTTCATTCAATAAATCCTAAGAAACACGATAATTTTGACCAATAGGCCCTCCTGGTCACAGAATTTCCCATCATCACGAACAAAAATATATCCTTCAATATAATATAGGAAGATCATTATGGAATATTCTCAGTGTAAATACTATAAATAAGTTGGAATAATTATAACATCTAAAAGATCACTCTTTTATATTGTTAGCTTTTGTTCACATTATAGCATCAAATGCCTGCACTTTGTAACAATATATAATCAGGACAGTTAAAAATGACAGGATAACTTAAGCCTGACAAAAATTGCTTTGATGCAGTAGACCCTATGTAGCGCATCACAAGCCCAGGGGAAGGATAGCTCACGGAAGAGTAGCTTCATGGAATAAGAGGGTTTCACCTGATCTAATCAAATTATATCGGACCAGGCAGGCCAGAATCAAGGCTCTGTTTTGAATAATGGACTGAAATGTGATATGATATCGTCAGACTTGATGTTCCAACCCAATTCATAAATGTTAAGAAAAAATACTTGTGATTTTTCATTAATGGACAAAAGATATCAGATTTGCATTTAAAGCGAAAGAAGTGATATTGTGAATAAGGATAAACGCCTAGGCATATTTATTTCTGTGGTTCTGAACTGGTCCGTGTACACTGCATAAACTAAATGAATGCCATACTGATGGCAAAACTGCTTGCATCTTCATAAGGGGTTGTCGCCCAGAAAGAGTGGCCAAATGGCTGTATACTCGATGTTAATGTAAAATATTCTTATATCCAATAATTGTATCTAATACATTTATCTATATATCTTGGCATACTCCCCATATAACATATACTAGCCAGGTTAAGGAAGTAATCTACAAATAGATATATTTTAAGTGGAAGAAAGCCCGAAATAGGAATATCCATTAAAATTGGTGAAATACAGATACAAATGATTGATGCACCGTATACATAATGATTCTACGTCATGGTATTAAGCTTACAAATTACACATCGTCTTTCTCCTGGATTAAATGTTATACCGATCTCAGTGCTAGATACTCAAATCGATCTCTGACCAGGAAAAACTATTTCTAGATCCCTTGCTTGTACAAATATTATACAATGGTTTCCAATATTTATCTATTCGGATAAAGTCAAATTTCCAACCATTGCATCTAAATTTCCATATTAAAGTTCAGTTCAACTATTATTCATATGGTTTCATTTAAATCTTTGACCATGAAAACCTAGCCCTAGATACAATGTTCGACCAATTATTATGGTTAGTTTTTCAGACATTGAGGAATGTATAATTTTCATCAATGGTTAGCCTAATTGCATTTTAAAATTTCATAAACCGTTATAAATATGGTTTCATTTGACTCTTTTACCATGAAAACCTATAGTTCTAAACAAAATATTTGGCCAGTTATCTTGGTTAGTTCTTGAGATATTGGGAAAGGTAGAATTTCCATAAATGGCGGCTAAATTTGCATATTAAATGTTTAAATTCCCACTAAACCGTTCCTATTATGGTATTGTTTTAATCTTTGACCATGAAAACCTAGGTCTAGACTCAATTTTCGACCAGTTATCATGGATGGTTTTCAGATATAGTATTCAGATAATACCCACCAAGCCGTTCCTTTTATGGTTTTATTTATCAGACAATGAAAACCTAGGTCTAGACACAATATTCGACCAATTATCATTGTTAGTTCTTGAGATTTCGAAGAAAATACATTTTTTGTTAATGGCGGCCCTAATTTGCATATTATAAAAATTGTGCATGGTCATCGTGAGGACAACCCTTCTCAAAAATATAAGTGGGTCTTTACCATCACAAATCAATAAAAAAAAAACCTTGTACTATAGACAATTCATAGGTACCCCCACCGGGCAACTCGACTATCCTGCTGACTGCTAGGCCCGAATTGGCAAGATTTTGGATGAGGGAGTGGCTGAAGAGAAGGTATGATAGATCCCAAAAATACCTTGTATAAACTTACAACTGAGCTGTTGAAGATGAGTACTGTTTTCCTTTTTTTGCCATGACATCTAGTTAAGTTTGCCGACCTGGTGGCATTTGGCAAATAAGTGTAGTATTGTTTTAATGTTGAGCATACCGCCGTATGTGTCGTTGCTTTCTTCTTTCAGAAGAATAATTTCGGTATGTTTCGGGCAACATTACAGAAAAGAAGGGTCCAATGATCCATTTTGAACATTTCCCATAAAAGAATATTATAAATAATAAAAATTATTCATTTTCATACTGGAAATGTTTGGCAATTTAATAATTCATTCCTCAGATGGAGAGAATTTACATGGGATTTGGAACTGCAGCTATAAATTTCGTTTAATGTTGAACAGTTTCACAAATTTGCCTGTTATCAGGCATACATCTCATTTGTTTTTGAACAGTTTGCAGTTTTACAGAACTATATTAGTATTTAACGGCCGTAGCCGGGCCGATTGAATCAAACGGCGCACGCACGTCTAGCTTCGTCAAAATAAACCGGCGCGGCGCGGGGGTCCACTGCCGCGATACCCGTGCGGGTGACTGGAAATCCGGCGCGGCTGTCGCACGACGTCTAAATCGGCCGGCTGATGAGCAACTTCAGAGTCCCTCATATGAATAAAAAGTTTAATGCAAAAACACTCGTGTTATCTAGTTGTTCGAGCTGAAAGCGGGTCAGTGGACATCAGTATCTATTAGATGGTTAAAATATATAATTTCATGTCAGGATTAGCATTTTTGTTACACGTACAATTTGGGGGTATCATGCAGCAATATATCAATATATATTTACATAAAGTTGTATAACAAAAAGAAAGGAAGGAGCCCGTGTGTGACCTGATTTGACCTACAAACTCTTGCATATTATCACAGAACCAAAAGTCCACCAAGACACCTTTCAAATGTCACGATGGCGCCCGGTAGTAAATTTACATTTAATTATCGACTCGCACGGCATACAAACGATTTGAGTAAAATCGGTCCGGTTTTAGAAAATCGGGGAGGTTTTATGAAATCGGCGCGGTGTTGAGATCCATTAACGCGGGTGACCGTAAGAATCTTGCACGGCACTCGTAGGACCTCTTAATCAGCCGGCCGTATGGCCAGTGGATCTGGCCCGTTAATGGATCTCAACACCGCGCCGATTTCATAAAAACCGCCCCGAATTTCTTTTCAAGAACATGTGTGACACGTACATGTACATAACAAGT
This sequence comes from Sipunculus nudus, assembly GCA_026874595.1. NCBI lineage: Eukaryota > Metazoa > Annelida > Sipuncula > Golfingiida > Sipunculidae > Sipunculus > Sipunculus nudus. The sequence goes on along the minus strand of CM049315.1, from coordinate 62,021,448 downwards.
ACCAAACATTTTGAACCCAAGTGCAAACACCAATTACACAGCGTCACTCCTGGTAAAAAAAGCTTACAGGCATATATATACAACACAAAACTGATTGTAAATGGCACCACCAGTTTTGTGTATAAGAAAGCCATTCAACATGTATGGACAAACAAAATTCCAGGGAGATGACGGAGCTGACCAAAATGTACAGATATGCCTAATTTCAGGCTGATATATAATATCCCAACTGTTTTAAACAGGAACATACACTGTGCAAAAATCATTTAAGTTGGTGACAGCCATCAACGATGCATTGACATGCCAACATTTCAGGTTGATACATGGAATGTTCTTGAGTGTGGTCAACAACGCTGACAAAGCTGAACTGAGGAAGGCAGTTGCCCCCAATGTCAACTGTGGCAAAGTGCCAGGTGTAGCTACTGACCTTTACCGGGCTGCACTGACTGTACTTTTAACCTGTTGCCTAATATGAAACAGTTGGCGTTCTGCTAAAGATAAAAAATAGATAGAGACAAAATCTTGCCCTGTCGCCAACTCTGAATCAGTTGGCAGTCTGTCAAGCTATTTATAGATTCAGACATGATCTTCGCCTGTCGCCAACTCTGAATTAGTTGGCAGTCTGCCAAGCTGTTTATAGATACAGACAAAATCTTGGCCTGTTGTTAAAAATGTTAGTCTTTTGAAAGTAAAACCAGAATGCAGATATTTTTTTTCGTGCATTTACCCTACGCATAAGTTGGACAGGGACCAATAGCTTTAATGTTGCCAGTAGACCACTGCTTTTATACAAAAAGAGCTCAGTCTGTTACTACATCAAATGTACTAGCTTTGTCTACTAAATTATTTACATGGCCTTTTATTTAAAACGGTCAAATAATTCAGCCGAAATCATTTAATGTAAACTCTGATCAAAGAAGGACATATAAGAATCGTTTTGGTGCAAATTTTACAGAATTTGAAACAACGGTTTGCAGAAAAAGACTATTGCAGCCCCCAGTTTGATACTTAGTTTGATACAGACCAACTTCAGCTTTCTATGATCAATGTACTCGGTGTATTCTTATATAACTGTGACAACCCTACCCAAGGATAATTCTTGTGAAAAATTATATCATTCGGCCTGCAGTTTCATCATTACAGATTTTGATGCAGACGCTGAAAAGGGATTAAATTAAAAGGTGTTTTTTTTAAACTGTGATAGATTTATAGTTATAAGATTTTATATTTATCAGTGACACATGTCTATGTTAAATCAGACATAAAAAACTGTATGCGGCGCTGGTATTTAGTAATCAGACAAATGCTGGATCAGAAAGCCAACAGACGTTCAGGTTTGCTGACCAATACCTTAAGAATTTCTTCTGTCAAAGGACTTCAAAACTGAGATGTAAAAATCTTTTAGAAATTACGGGATTGATTTGCCTCCAATATTTCATGAGGACATAATTAATTGTTTGAGAACATTTCTCTTTGATTTCCGTTTTAGTCGAAACCATACGTTTAACCGTTTTGTGTGCTTATTCTAGAATTTGAGTAAATATACTTAGAAAATGTCTAAAAATTCTAGGCATAACCACTCTTGCAAAAACTAATTAAACAAATAAAAAAATACGCCTACATAACATTGTCTTTGCGCTTATAAGTCCATGCATGTTCCATTCATTCATCAATAAGAGTGGTTCATTATGTACGTTTGTAAAAACCATCTAGTCTTTGTGACAATTTGTCTTACATATTAATTCATTCACTCAGTGAGTCCGTCATTCAGTAATCTTTTCATTCTTTTATTGTCCAGGCTTTAAAATAAATATTAAAATTAACATTCAAATATATTTTTGCACGTTATATTTTTTTTTTTGTTATTTATAGTAATAAAATGTATATACCAATTAATTTTGTTCATTTATCCATAAAGAAGTTCACCATTGTACTGTTATAAACGGCGGAAAGACTTAATTGTAAATGAATATAATATATAAAAATGGGTTTTAAAAGTCGAAACAATTTAATATATTTAAATGTTTGGCTTTAAGATAAATCTAAAAATTAACATTCAAATATATTTTTGCACGTTACATTTTCCTGTAATATATAATAATGAAATGTATATTCCTAATATTTCATTGATCCATAAAGAGGCTCACCGTTGTACTGTTATAAATAGGGGAAAGACCTTAAAGTAAATTAATATAATATAAAAAAAAAACTGGGTTTAAAAAGTCAAAATCATTTTATATCTCTAAATGTTTGGCGGTAAAGTGTTCACATCCCTTGCCTTTTCCAGTGAATGAACTATGCTTTTAAATTATAATACACATTGTACAAAAGGTATGAAGCATTCTTTATTATAATACGTGTGTCGATGAAAATTTAAATGTGGCTTTTTTATGGCATTATGGTAAATGAAATTATCTATATTTTCCTTTCCCGGGCATCCTTTTGACTTTTTTATATCAGCCTGGGTACCTTGGAGGAATGCATGGTAGCAAAATAATTTGTCATAATTTGTTCAAAAATGAAACCCTGTTTTACTGGACTATGAGGGGTGTTTCTATCTATTGCAGCAGGAGGGGACGTTTCAAAGAGATCCAAAGGGGCAGTATAAAAAAAGTAGTAAAATAAAATAAAAATAAAATAAATATAAATATAATATAAAATGTGGGAGAGAGAGAGAGAGAGAGAGAGAGAATATGCATAGTAGTAGCAGTGTTCTTATATTTCAAAATTATCTATTGCTTTTTCTTATATCCAATAATATTATTATATTAAATCTTAAATGTTGACCAGCATATGGGCTGAACAAAAGTGTAACAATATAATAAACATTTGCTATATCAGTTCGTTTTTATTTCAGACACAAAACAGGCACAAAAATACATTTAGCCTTGAATTTGAAACGTCTGTCAAGTGATTTCATACTATTTATACATCAAACTAACTGAAAACTATATTATAATAAATATAAATATACTGAAAATGAATCAATCCCTTCCCTATAATGGTCAAGCATGTTATCATGAAAGCATTATGCCTGATGTATAAACCATTGCACAGGTTCGCATTATGACTGTAGGCCTTGGGATTTTTTAAATTAAATCCTGATTCTCGGAGGGTATACTTTGCTAGATTTTTCAATATTTTAATAATAGAAGGTGATAAAAGCTCACCTCTTGAAATCTGCATAATTAATTCAAACTACAATAACGTTATTGCTGATGGGCGATATTAGGTGATTTTAATCTTGTTACCACCCACTATCACTTCAAAAGCCGGAAAACTAGTAATGTCACTGAAAATATGTCATATCAGTGTTATTTTGCATACAGATATGTTAGGCATTCAAAACATTTGAAGTAAATGTTTATTTTGCAAAATACATTCATACTCAAAAGAAAAATGGCTTTTTTTATTATTATTATTTTGAATACAAAATTGATCAATATTTTAATATTTACCTCATAATATTCATAAAAATTTGTTTGGGTATATGTAGAAAGTTATGTTTCGTCATTTTAACAGCTCTTGGTAAACAATGTGTACCAGACCGATCACACACCAAATAATTAACAAAAATTAATTTGTGTTTAAAAAATGCACATAATTTAAAGATGGCCACCAAAAAGACGTTTAGCTGGGCATGCTGCACGTCCATCACATCTTTTCATACAGTTCAGATACTGTAGTAACTGAAAAAACATAATGGCATTTAGTCCCCCAATTTGGTAATCAAAACTGTTCTGGTTCATGGACTATAGGAAGCTATCAATCACGCCTGACATACTGCGTAATATTAGAGATCAAATAAATCTGGAAAACGGCCGTTAAGCTCTGAGAGTAAATTAAATATGGGGTAGTCACCCTACTTCCCTACACTGGAACTCGGTATTTTGTGCCGGTTAATCCAGATAAGATATATGTTAATGTTGTGATAATTATGTAATTAATTGGTGTTATTGTTATGTTTATTGCTTTGCATTGATTTACAAATGCAGCTTGCATTGTGTTTCGCAATAAACTAGGGTAGCCCCAAGGCAAACTGAGTTATCTAATCTGCATTACGAATTCCATTCATCAACAACCGAAATGTTAAAATTTAACAATCTTGTTTGCAACAGTATTGAAGTACTCGCTAGGCTGAATGACTCAATGTTTTCAACAATGTTATGAGCAGCTGATGAACAATGTTTCTTTGGGGGTTGAATGGAAAAAAAATGTTTTGACATATCAAAACTTATGCATGGCCAACCAATTTAGCTAGAACCTTTTTGGGTCATCGCGTCAAAGGTTAAGATCACTGAACCCACTTATTTAAAAAGATCGTGGTAGTATTTTAAGCCAAACTTCTCATTTAAGATCTTCTTGCGCATATAGCTGACCTGCCAATAGGGATAGAACCTTATTGAAATAAGGGCCAAAAGGTCAAATTTCAAGGGCACAGGGGCCATCTGTCCACCAATTTATTTCCAGATAAAAACTCGTTTGGTTTGACATATTGTTTTTAACTGGATTATATATGGCCTACAACAGAAGTAAGAATCCTATCAATTGATTTTTGGGATATAACTCATGGAGTCATATGTCAAGTTCAAAGGACCCGAATTTAAAAAAAAAATGATAAAAATATCCTACCTGGAGATAAAGTATATAATTAGATCTTTAATAATCTTTTATCTTGTTACATTTTGCATAATTGATCACAAACAAGTATGTATAATTGCTGAAGTGTTATTACAGTACTGATTAACTTTGATTTACTTTAACGGTAAGGGCACTTTATTACATTATCGGGTAATTTCGTATAACGTTATGGGTTCACAAATGTAGTAACATTATCGGTTGATTTTGTATTACTTTATTGGTACAATGTCTCACTCCTTCCAGCTAACTGTGGGTCATATACTCCCTTATTCTTGCTCATTACCATATGGTTTGTACCTGCCGTTATGCCCGTTCCAGTATTTCTCTCTATGCAGAGACACTTGATGCCGCTTTATCAGCGCTGTCCGTTTCCTAAGTCCAGCTGTTGATAGCGTTCTCGTCAGATGACCTGCGAATGATCTGAACTGTTTCTGTGCACTGAGGAAGGGCCTTCTGCTTCTCTTCATTTTAATCGTCATTTTTATAGTAAAAAGCTGAGAAATATTAATATCACGTTTTAAAATAAAGTAAAGATGTAAACATGTCTCATTTATGTTTAGGTGTTTCACCTGTTGCTCGTTAAATCCCCCATCACACGAGAAGGAGACCTAACGGGGACCATGGCGACCTAGCAGATCGGCGTTGATCGCCATGAACATGGGAAAAACCGTCCATGTGTGACGGCTATGCTGCTGTCAATAGGCTTGCACGACGTGTACAATTGCAGTTTTCAGCTGTTTCTGCCGTTCCTACCACGTTGTATGGCGCTGCTATACCGTAGTTTATAATCAAACAACGTTCCCCTTACGTCCGCATGAGGTCCCTTCTACCCACTAAAGAGCTCAGTCCACGACAGGGCTGCGATCATGATGATCCCGCAGCAACCCCCCCCCCCCCCCCCCCTCCCATCCGTATGCGATCAAGACGACGGAACTGCGCGCGTGGGTAGATGCTAATGCGCTGCTTCAGACTGGCAGTCGGTGTCTGCAAGGCCAACAGATCATGCTGCTCCACGAACAGCTGGCAGTGGCCAAAAGGAGGCAGCAGGAGCGAATAAGGGGAGACCGATGCTACCATGTTTACTGGCGATCGACCTGCGATGCCAGGAAGCTGGTACTGCGCTGCTGAGACACTGATGGCGATCGAATTCCGATCTGACTGCGCTTTTAATCCACGGCGACCCCGCGGCGGAAATTTTGTCCATGTTCAAAACTGGGCGCCACTCATCTCGTTCATGGTGACCATATGACGACCCAAGGCGACACTATGTCGCTCCTACGCAGCTAATGAAAACGTAAGGCCACTCTGGCTGCGCTCTACGGCGATCTCCCCCGATTCGGTGATCGCAGCGAGATCGCCTTCTCGTGTGACGGGGGTGTAAGGACTCTGTGATGACAGATTTAACACATATGTGTACATGTTTTGATTTGATGCGTGTAATAGCTAATTTGAAACATAAGGAAATGATATTTCTTTGCAGTCTATACAATTTCTGAAAGCTAAGAATGGCGTCTACGTCCATACATAAATCTTGTGATTTTCATATATTGACTATTATATGATTTTTTTTGTTCTTATAATGATTTAACATTCAAGAAATTTTATGTTATTTGAAATTACTTTGAATTTCCTTGATTATCAAGTGGTAAAAAAATCTTTATTTTAATTAATTTAGCTGTACCTGTTACAGGTGCCCTTTTATTATTATTTGCAGCGGTCTTGCAGATGATTGTTTTATTGTGCACACGGATGTTCCATGTGTTGTTGGCATTTTGTTTGTGTGCCACGCATAACTCTTGTTGTAACGGCCTCGCCTGGCCGGGTTAATGCATTCTCAGTTTAATCCGTACTGGTTGAACTCTCGTTGTCAAGCTAGCTTGGGGCTTTCTCGCCTGGCCGAGCCTGGTCGGTCTCACGTGTGGACCCTGGTATGTAGAGACACAGCGATGTTTTTCTAGATGGGCCTGTAATGCATGTTTACTGTGTATTATGTTAGATTCTTTAGATTGTTCGAGAAATAGAAGCTTCTCGGCTTGAGCTGAGAAGTTATAAATAAGGGGCTGTGTTTTAGAGCCGAGAGAGAGGTGAGAGAATATTCCAGCGGACACGGACGCGTGTTAGTCAGTTGTACCTATCCGATTATCCAGTATTTCCAGGGATTCCGCTATTACTAACTTTATATAATTTAGTGCTGCCTGTCTCAAGTTTACTTTCTGGATTGTTACAAAAGCTTTACATTGGACTGTAATTCTCCGAGAGAATTTGTGTGAACTTTTCATCCGGCTTATACATTTTAAGGAACTTATCGCCGTGACAGTGGTGGTATCCAGGTACTGTGCACTTCGTTTATTTTACTGTATTGATTTGCTGTTATACTGCTGTTAAACTGTTTCATTGTATTGATTTAGTGTAATGTAATGTTAGGGTTGTTTTAAAAATAAATCATGATTATTTGTTAACAAAAAAACACTGACTTCTTTATTCATTCCCCTAGAAATTTCACACTGCCTAGTGTTACAGAATCTGATTTTTTTTATCTCCTCTACAAAATTAATGTTCATCACGCATACGTGATCTGTTGATATTAGGTTCCGGAACAACCCATATATTCAAACGATGTTTTTATTTTGGCTTTCACTGATCAGAAGCAGAGTATAAAACGAATCTAAATGGCTGTTATAGTACATATTAGAAAACAATTTTAAGGGATTTTGTATCAGAATTCCATCCATGTTATCACTTGAATAAAGTTTAATTTCAAATTACAAAATTCTGTATGATATAAAAAAACTCGTTAATTCCAGTTTGATATTTGTGAACTCTTTGCGTTTGAATTCCAGGTCCTGGAACCATTGTCCATGTATTTGGCTTAGACTCAAACACATTCCATTGGTTTGCTATTTTATTCATTTGTAATAAAGGATATGCATTTTATTACAAATATATATCGTTCCTTTGTTTTATTAGATCTATTTATGTCAAACAGTTAACACGGATGATGTAAAGTGGAATAGTTTTCGCCAGGTGGCGTGCAGTTCATGGTCTTGCATCCTAACCAGCTGCAGCAATATATATAAATATATATATATATATATATATATATTTATATATATATATATATATATATACATAATATGTTAGTCATAAGTCATGATAACCTTTATAAACACGTTTGGCATTAATAACATTGCACAAGCCTACACATTTCTTTGGACGGAAGATTGAATTTAAGGTTACAACGGCTTACCTGAACATTTCCAAACATTGGAGCCGTTTGGTTTGGGTTGACATGATCACTCACTTATTCCCACTAGTTCAGATGTGTATAAATTATATTTATTTTAATATAACAATTCATTTTCCGCTAATAATCATATTTGAGGTATCATCAAATGATAACGATATGGCGATTCTATTGGGATATATCCTGTATAATTATACACAAATGTACGACACCCCTGTGATCACCTTCATTTCTTCAATTTCAGACACTGTGACGGGACAGACGCAAGGCTGGGTCCTCATGATAAGTGTTGGCAAAAACTTGCTGCAGCTCAACACCACTGTACCCGCAGGGGCCGCCAATAAAACTCAGGTCAAGTATATGATTTACATTGTTCGTTACTTGTCCATTAGAAGTTAGCATTGTCTGTTATTGACCATCATTACTGACCATGTGAGAAGGCGACCCAATAGTCATTGCTCTACATAACTGACTGGAGCAAGTATACTGTGTTATGATTTGAACCACAATGTGGCCCCCGCGATGTTTAATTGTTTACTAGTGGTCGGAAACAATGATAGCATGATATTGAAAAACAGATTAATCACATGGGTACAAATTGTAATAAAACAAATCGGGTCTGGTAATATATTGTCCGAAAGGGAGCAGAGACGTGATTATGCTGCAAGAACCCCAGTTCAAATGTGTATTACAATACAAACATATAGTATTGGCATCTTTTTATCAATAATATAAATATTTACAGCCAGTTTGATAACGTTAATTGTAATTGTTAACTTACAGACCATCTCTTTTTTTCGTTTCTTTTTTCCTGGTCACTGTACTGATCACGTGATTAGGACGGAGCACGAGTGATATATTTTATACAGGTTTTAAAGTTTATTTTGCAACCAAAGTTATTCAACTGTACGAATTATACATTGTACAAATAGGATCCTCATGTTCGCAAAGGACATTAAAGAATGACAAAAGATTACAGTTAGTCTTTTATGATTTCTTTTGAGAAAATCGCGGGGACTCGCTGCTATAATTAACCGACAAAAGCGCAGATGGAGATCCGACTCGAACAACTGATTGTCAAATTAACACGTGGAAGTGATAACCCAGGCTTTTTCTGCATATAAATGTACTATTAGCGCAACTTGCCTCTATCAATGAACTTAGTCACGGACGAAAGGTCGGGCGTTATGAACCTACTTGCTGGCGCAAAAGCATCTGCATGTGAGGACGGGAGCTTGTGCTGTCAGAAGACGACGCTCTACTTGAGTGCCAAACACCAAGTTTTGGTCACTGACTATTCTGACAGTCCCTTTACTAGCTTGCATGACCGAGCAACCTGGCCATTATAGTGTTGACACCCAAATAAGCACGAAATATAACGGCTGATAATTCGGACCAAGAAATATGACAGTTCTTGACGGTCTTACGTTATTGTAGCGTGACCGTCAGCAGGAGTTCCTCCGTGTTTCTCTTGGGTTTAAATATACCTTGGCGTTTTACAGAATAGCAATTTAGCATTGAGAACCTTAGAAACTTTTCCTGAATGAACGGGAAGGTAAGGATGTTGGCGCACATGTACAGAAACAAGGCAGTTTCGATTCTCTTTCGTTATACCTCCGCCCGTGGCATGATGATTTAAACTTTTGTCTGTCAGCAAGTTTACATGAAAGTTCTGAACACGATTTGTTAAAAATTTTAGAAGGGTTAGGAAAGCACCAAAAGGAATAAACTATTAAATTTTAAAAGTAATCTGGATCATCTTAAACATTTTTAATTCAGTTAAATAAAGCTATTGGTCAGTATTAGCAGGTGGCTTTCTACTGCAGGTGACGTGGGACGAGGTTGTTGAACAATGACAGGAGTGTATGGTCTAATGATGTCTCCGACAACATGTTGTTTTAACAGAACAGAACAATTTAACAGGACGGACGAAAATTGGACCGAAAAACAATTTTCATGCAAAAAAAAGCACTTCTCTTTGTTTATATATGTACATTTTCAGTCATTGTCAGATAACCTTTATAAACCTGTATAGACTGCATAGTTCATCTGAGGCTTTTTTGTTCATTTACTTAGTGTTATGGTACGTTTACGGAATCGATCCCCTCCCCCCCCCCCCCCCACACACAGACATACACACCAAAAAAATCCCATAAGATTGCAACTGTCTAGTCTTTTATATACTTTTCTCACAAGCATACCATCATATGTTCCGTTTATCTCTTTTTTATAGGTTTTGAAGAATTGCCATAACATTTTTTTTCGTTTATTAGTTTACCCAACACAGTCACGGTTGACTGGTCATTTTGTATCAACACAACCGGTGACTCTTTACCACTATGCTAAAATCCTTCTTTTAATACCTTCGTTTTTGTTACAACTTATAAGTTTAAGTATTGTTGAATTTCTGGAAACGTAATTTGCTGAAATTATAACAGAAACACAGTAAGAGAAGCAGATAAAGGTATTGTTTTATGACATATGCAGGCAATTAAGGCTGTCACTCTGTCGAAATAGGGACGTATCATATAGTGTAATGTGTATATGCGCACAAAGCGAGACTAGTTTGTTGTTTTTTGTTTGCAGGGCTTACTTGGAAACTTTAATGGTGACCCAGCCGATGACTTTATGTTACCTGACGGGACTACGATCTCCGTTAACTCTACCGATAGAGACATTTTCTTCAACTTCGGCCAGAAATGTATGTTCTATCGAAATTTGTTTTATAACTTTTGCATTTATTTTCAATTCATGAACATGTGATGTACCTCTGATAAACGTCACTGTGCCAGTGTCCGTGCTGTTTGATTTGATTTATGCTTAAACAACACTGAGCTGCAAAAGGAGCCCCACCTCGACGAAAACCTTGACCTGGGATCTTAGCCACACAAATCCAATGATTGTCTTAAACTGACAATTAAACCGTCATAAGGTGGTTCCCTGTGCGGTCCGAAAACTGGAACACAGGAGCTGTGACAAATGCCTTTTGTGTAGTTTCTGCAAATGATGCTTTTTGGTATGTTAAAACAAGGATATCCAATCTCTGGAGGGGATTTTCGGTCCTTTTTCCTGGAAAAAAAACCCTGAGACTTACGAGACATAAGGTTGGCATGGGTACGAGCATTTATATAGTTATATTAGTTGAGAAAGGTCATACGATAACTCTGATCATCCAGTATGGATAAGCAATCTTCTATGTGGTCAAGTTTACCAACAATGTGTGCTGCTGTTATGTAAAATTTTAAGAGCACGGACAGCCAAAACAAATCCCTTAATGCTTCCATGACCATAACATTCTTTGTCATCCCTTTTTTTACATTAGAGACTGTTGTCCTTATTTCTGACAATATTATAATTTTTTTATGTTGCCATAGGGGGTTTCATCTTTGGGCCCCTAATATGAAAGCAAATGTTTCCATACAATTATGTGAAGTTTACTAATAGAAGGCAGGTAATACTTCCAATTACAATAGAGCCAATCCCTGTCATATTCTACTGCAGCCCCTGTTTTACATGCATCCGTATAAAATCCTGTAACAAAAACAGGATCTAAAGCAATCGCAGTACCATTAAAGGTGCTCTATTGAAACCACCACAAAATATCATCTTTTGTATTTTATACAAGCCGCCGCCTATAATTTTTATTTTTTAATGCATTACAAGCGGCGATAAGCCGTCGGAGAAAAAACCGTCCGCCTTTTTAATTTAATTTCCAATCAAGCTATGCAACTGCCGCTTTGAAAGTTTTGTTCAAGCTACACTTCTGTTTAATTCTTTTCTAATGGCTTGATGTTTATCTTGTTGAATACTCAAGGATATATTAACAGAATCAATGTGATGGCTTAAAGTAGTATCAATGGACATAGATCAATGACTTTGTTCCGATTTATCATAAACCCAAAACATCTCAACATACTCACAAGGCAGGCCATTACTGCTGCACATTGTTTTGTTATAACTTACAATTAAGAAATCATCCAAATATGCCGCAACGTTTTTAAAACCTCTGCATGCCATTAATCTTACCACAGCTTGATTCAACCTGTGAAAAATTCCAAGGGCCAGACGGGATCCGAACGGTAGACGGGTATCATAAAAATACATACAGTTCCCACTTTAATCAACCCATGACGGACCAGTGAATTGTCGGGTGTGTTTTGATATCTTTACTGATCTGTATGCAGACTTAAGGTCTTCTTTAGCCATATAGGCACCGTTTGATAACAAACTGCAGGCACTATCAGCCGTTTGGAAACGTGCTTTATACTGTAAAAGTTGAATAATCAATTACAGCACCCCCCTCTGGTTTACAAAAACCAAGAATAAATCAAACATAATTCCCCTGTCGAGGAATAGCCGCCAAAGGACTGACGATAATAGGCTTTTTATTACAATTTACATTCTGTTTTTCTTCCATAATTTGATCATTGCAGGCTTCATCACACATCTGAGTCGACTTATGATTATTTGAATGTGCTATTACTGGAACTTTACCTTCATCAACGATGTCAAAACCATTCATTACTGAATTCAATATGAATTCTAAATCTCAGTCATTTGTACTTACTAGCTCCATGGTCCATTAATCAAAACACAGAGACCTTGAACATACAGTTCCCACAGGTTTAAAGACACCGTTATGCTGCTATTCTCTAATAGTAATGGTGTGCTTTACGGCTCAGTGGTTTTGTGTACGCGAGCACATGTGCACAAATCTGCAGTCTACAAATTTACATCCACCAGTCGAATTGTACCGTTTACAAATATCTCGGCCGTTTGGTGCCAGTGGACCCCTGTAGCGTGACAAATACCCTGGCCCAGCATTTCTTGGCGGTCTCATCTGAAGAGATTGTTTATGCATGAACCAAACGCCCTGTAGCTGGGCTATGTCAGTGCCCCAGCGAAAGCCGTAAGTGGCTTGGAGTCGACAATACTCTCGGTCCTACTAAAACACCGACATCTTCTCGTGTGTTTTTAAGAATTGATAAACCCGCGTGGTGCTGAAATGTATTCCATGACACCTTTTAAGCCTAACGCCTTCTCTTTCACTAAACTGTTCAATATGGCCAAATTTCCTAGCGACAACTGGTGAGAAGTCAATTGGTCTATGTTTTGTTTTGCGTGGCCCTGCATTTAACGTTAGGTATGGGGCACCATCAGCACGGTCGGACGATAATATTACCTTTTCGTCTCTACCGCCCAAAATGTCCACAAAATTATGATAATTATCATGAATTTTTAATGTGTACCTACTCTTGGTTAACGCTTCCAATGAACTTTATGCGAATCCCAGGACAGCTGATTCTATAACAGGGCCTCCCATGCCACCTGGCCCCCGGGAGTTCGCGCCGTCTGCGGTATTGTGGCTGCCATCTTGGTTGTTGTTTATGCATCATGTCCATAGAGGTGGTGGAATTGGAGAGGGGCTGGGTCAACCTAGCAGCCCCGAAAGAACCTACCCACTAACAATATTAAAGTGTATATCAAGGTCTTCTTAAGCTTGAATAAAAGCTAGAGTTTCAATGAACTGTTTCAATTTTCAGATAATTAAAGACTGTACATGCTGTAAAAATTATATTAACAGTGCTTTCAGGGGGAAAAAGTGCCACTGTCAAAGTTGAGTTAAATTTAAGGTACTGATTTACATTTATGCATATAACTTTAAAATATTTACAAAATTCTGATTTTTTGTCTGGTAAACAATAACATCTAAATTTAATACAGTTATATGCTTTAAAAAGGTTCTCTAGCTTCAACAGTTATCAGATGAAGAGGTTAAATATATTTCCTGATGTTTGTTTGACAATATACATCATGTCCGGGTCTATAACTTCTAACAGTTACACAATATTGACCTAATTTCCGCCATAGACAATATATAGATGAATATTTATGCTAAATATAAACAAAACACCAGTGGTTTTAATATTCGGCACTCTTGAAGTGTAACTTTACTGTTAAACGGAGGGTTTCTCGAAAGAACGAAGCCGCAGTGACCCAGTTTCAAGTTTGGTAAGAGGACTTAACTCAATGTAATCATGAACATTTAACTCTATGTCGACATTTGGTAGGTCGAACGGTTTCGTGTCGATTCGGAGATCTAGTGGTTTCACAATTTGCCCTGTTAACGGACGACAGACAAAGGACCATGAAAATGAAACTATATAGAATGCGAAATATTATGGCAATATTCATTTAAGAAAAAGAGGAATTTGATCTTAATTAATATATGTAATCATACTGTCTATTGGTTTACGTTGAAGGGATGATATCAGCGAAGGAGTCACTTTTCCACTACCCCGACGGACTAAGCTGGGCAGACTTTCAAGCACCGGAATTTGAACCCAAGTTCGACCCCTGTGACTCTGCACAAAAGGATATTGTGTTGTCGGCCTATAAAATATGCGGGACAAGTAAACCATGTCTGTATGACTTTTGTGCAACACTTGACAATGAAACAGCTGCAATAACAGGCGCCACGAAGGAAGGCTTTACCGAGAGAGAGAAAGGAGCAAGTAAGAATTCCAATATATATATATATATATATATATATATATATATATATATAAATAAATTAGTTAATTACCGACAACGTTTATAAATTGTATAACAAATAGATGTAAGCACATTTCAAGATCCCTCTTACAGTAGTCTTGTGTAAACGTAGACAAGTCACACAGAACTATGTGATCGGTTTGCAAAAGGTTAACCTTAACTACGATCGTAAACTCGGCGGCATTCAATGTTAGGTCGTGCGACAAATCCTGATGAATTATTCTAACTCGTAGATTGTCCTAAGCAGTCCTAAGTGCTCATATCCACTCAACAACGGAAAGCGCGCGGTTCGCATCTGGTCTTTGAGAGATCGGTTGCAATCTTATGTTGTCTTGCAACGAGAAGAATAGTGATCCCAGATGTGTGTGTGTGTGTGTGTTTGTCTGTGTGATTATGTGTGTGTGTCTGTCATTATCCTAAGGTGTGTCAGTTTCTGAAATTTGTGATTTCATTAATATAGCGCATAAATACATTAGTTCTTGACACTTTACAGATACTTTTGATAAAATTATGAATATTTGACCATATACACCCGCAATGAATGACCCATTGTTAATTCTATTTTATGGTATCCCTAGTATATAAGATGATGTACCTGATTTTCATTGTGATGCTTCCATTAAACTCTAAGTAGCTAGTTTCCTGAATCTGAAGGTGTTTATTAGCTTTAATAATAATAATAAGAGCCCTCTCTGGAACAAAATATGAACACATAATAATCACAAATAGTAATTATGTGAAATTTCTAATAGATAGAAAATCAATCCGTTATGCTGATCCATCTGAAATATTGTGATGAATTTGTCCATAAAAAAAGGAAAACCAAATATGAAAAAATTTACTTACTGTAGTGCATTAGACCTGTAGACAGCATAAGTAACGTCTTGTACCACAATATCAACACAAGGTTTAAAGTCATGTCAAAAGGAGAAAGAACAGGAAGGCATGTGCAACAGTTTCAATTATTATATAAAATTAATAATTAATGCGTATACAGCTTAATAACATTGTTTGGATTTGCTTAATTTTTTATGTATTTATTGATTCGATTTTCATATTTTTGTTACAATTATATTATGACTGAGTCATAAGTTGCCTTGTTATATATTTAAATGCCTTACCATGTCGCTTTTAGATTCTCTTGCAAGGAAACGTACTTGATAGTTTAAATTGTAAACAAATCACAGATTCTAATCTCAATGTATATTGATGAATTAGAGTGAGCTCTTTTTATGATTTCTTTTCAATGCGATTGTAAGTAATTGAAGGACATTGTACAGGAATACGTTTTAACAGCATTTTAAGCGGAGGTTTCCCAGTGACAGTTCCATACATTGAGGGGATCATATCCGTGCTGTTCGATAAAAAATTAAACATACGTATGATTTATGATTGTAAAAATTACGAAAACTGACGGAGTAAATAGAGAGAAGCTATGGGTTCTAAACAGAAATGGAAAAAGCCTGTGCCCTTATACCGGACACAGTATAAGGGCACAGATACCATTGAGATTACCACTTAATATACAATTTCTGATGTCTGCATCCAGGTGTAGTATATATTTTTGTTTTATATATTTTATTTTATTTCGGTACAAACAGTTTCTGTAAAATGATGTTGTAGACCTATGAAATTGGCATTTGATTTCACCTGTTTATGGCACCTTTTCAAAAGAAATGGGTTTTATATATTTTCCCCATGAAAATTCGAGAGGATTCATACTCTAGCTCCTATGCATTTTAGTCTTCAATAATTAGTTATTTATGATGAGGCATTCTGCAATTTCAATGCTTACTTTGACATTTTATAGCCTTTAGAAGATAGATTAAGAAAAATCAGTCATTCGCGTTTTTACTCAAGACAGATTATATAACCTCAGAACTATTCAACATAATTGGCGGTGTTGTCATTGGAATCATGTAGCGAGATTAAAATTCCTGCTAACAATTTGGTAAAATATCCTTATCCTTAAAAGTACAAATAAGCGTGACAAAAATTCATTTTGATCAATTAATCATGTATACCCTCCTTCCTATGCCAGTCCTCAAAATACGTGTTTTTATGAAGATTCAATTAGATTTCAGTCCTTTCAGTACTTTGAATGATAAAAATTCAACGACCATACATTTTTTCGTCAAGTTATTGAAAAATGGATCCCTTATTTCTCTGGGAGAGGTCGAGGTCATGAAACTCCCAATCTAAAATTCAATACTCAATCATGAAAGGCTATGTATACAAGCAGGAAGTTAAAAGCCTAACATTTTTAAAGCATTCCATTCGACTGTCAGGGGAATTGAGAATCCGCTTCCTAGTTTTATTAAATGTATTTAACATTTGAGAATCACCATATTTTACTTGAATTACGTTTGTTCACAAGTGGTTATTCACCCTCTTCATCGTGACAAGCCCAGTGTATATCTTTATTCGATGTCTGCCAGAAATATTAACCGTGATCAACATAAAATGATTTTGTTTGAAGTATATTCGGTTTAAAGGGATAATATTTTTGTTCTAGTAAGGGTAGAGACCATCGTCAGTCAATAGTACTAAGAGAAAAGTGAAATTTTCTGAATATGAAGAAAGTTTATCCCACTCGCAGGAACAGTTGTGACTTATATTAGCCGCTTATGTTCTGTTAATCTGATATTACCTGTGATGCAATCATCCATTTGGTGAAACGTGAACCATTACTCTCAGCTAAAATTAATATAGTTCCTTGTTTAACGACCACAAGTCAAATTTTGACCAGGAGAATATGAAGAAAGTTTATCCCACTCGCAGGCACAGTTGTGACTTATATTCGCCGCTTATGTTCTGGTAATCTGATCTTACCTGTGATGCAATCATCCAGTTGGTGAAACGTGAACCATTTCTCTCAGCAAAAATTAATATAGTTTCTTGTTTAACGACCACAAGTCAAATTTTGACCAGGATCCATTACTGGTGATCCTTGTTAATGGCCGAGGTATGCGTGTTATTTGAAACTTGCCTAAAAATTGTGGATGTACGTTTCCTTATTACTTACTTTACAGGCCTGGTGCACTGGGCCTAGACTTTTCAGGAAACCTAAAGTAATTGAATTATCTGGTTATAAAGGACACATAAGGTCATGAGGACAAAAACCTCAACATTTCGGAAGGGTTAACATTACACGGGTTAGTATTTATTCTTGGATAAAGTTTAATATCCTTATACACTTATATAATCAAATTTATCTGGAGTTTACTAGTGTTTATACCCTTAGTTTCAAAACAATGACTTTTTATGGTATTAGGGAAGCATCGGGGTGAGGTACATCGAGAGAGGAACACCGAACACCTCGTATACATGTTATAAAAAAGGTGATCAAAACAGAATGAATACTTTATCATTCATTGATGTCTAAATATTATTTATTATTTAAAAAGAAATGTTTTCAGGATTAAGAAGAGCTAACGTATTCAAAAACTAGAACTTCAGAAATGTCAACATTATTTTGTAAAATCATCATTTGAGAAATATTTGAATAACTTTAAAAAATAATACAGTGAAATTTCTTCAGGATGTTCTATTAAAAATTATAATTTATTGCTTCCAAAAACACCAAAGTCGCCTAAAACATGTAATACATATATATGATTATATCTATCAGTGACCTTTTCTTATTGTTTGCAAATACAATACAGTTATTTGAAGTAAATATGTCAAATATTAAGCGAGCTAGAAACATTTAAATAACTACTTCCTAATCAAGGCTAACTGTGCGTAATGACGCGGTTGTCTCTCTCTCTCTCTCTCTCTCTCTCTCTCTCTCTCAGTTCCATAAAAGGTAGTATATCCTAAAATAATTGATTTTAACATCTTAATTCATTAATTGGATATATTTGTGAATCTTAAAATACATATATCATAAATTCCAGCAGAGGTGCACAGTGACACTTCCTATATTATGGCCTAAATATGATTATTTTGTATAATTATTATATGTTCCAATGGCTTAAGAAATGGTTTCCATTATTTTTAAAACTAATAAACACCTTCAGGTTTAGACAGATATCAATTCATAGTATCACTGAAGCATCACAGTGAAAATCGATGCATCTTGACAGGAACATGGGACACCACATCCGTCCTATATACAAGAGATACCATAAAATAGAATTAACAATTGGTCATTCATTGCAGATGTATATAGTCAAATATTCATAATTTTATTTTAAAAAAAATTGAAAGAATTTCAGGTACCAATGTATTAATGCACCAGAATTTTAGAAATGCAACATTATCTAAAAAATAAACTACTGTTGGGAAAAATTAAAAAAACTGTTAAATTCAATTTTCTTTTTGGATATTTTTATGTATAGTATTTAATTGCTTAATCAACAACATTACATAATAAAGTCATACAATTATTGTTAGTAGTGACTTTCCACTACTATTTGCGAACAAAATGCAGTTTATTTGAAGTAAATATGTCAAATATTAAGAGAGCTATAAGCATTTACATACCCCTTCCTCCTTAACAAGACTACCTGTCCGCGGGTGCCGTGCGTAAAGACGCGGTTGTCTTTAAATGGCCTAATAGGGTAGTGTATCCCAAAATAATCAATGTTAACATCTTAATTCATAAATTGAACATACTTAGGGGTCAAAAAATACCTATGTCATAAAATCCCAGAGGGGGTGCACGGTGACCCCTCCTAGCCCATGGACTACTAAATTTTAATGTAACATGCCGCCATATGGTGGCTGGCTAACCACATCTCCCCTCCGATGAAATTAAAAAATGTGTGAACCCTTACTGACTAAGAAACATCATGATAACCTTGATATAAGCATAGCCTAATACATTGTGCAACTTACAGCCATATCGTTAATATTTAGGCTGCTTAATGTAATAGGGACGGAGACAGAGCTTGGCCAGACTACCAAGACTCCGAAGCAGGCTATCGGGGATTTTTCTACCCCGTTTTGGGTAACCAACTGATCTGACACAATGTCTTCATACTTTGCTGGTAGAAGGATAACCTTTGAGCTTTTTAATGGGCAGAGTCAGAACAGGATCAGTCGTCTGTTCTGGTGGCTGTTTCCCCTTAGGATTCCGTATCTTTGGGAACTATTTCATTCGAAATCACTGGTTCTTCTCATTGTCTAGCACCTGCGATTTCAGTAGAGTCCCGCCTCTCGCTCAGCCGGTTTTGTTCAGGCTGTAAGTCAGTTGCAATATATTTTGGTACTCTTAGGTTTTGGTGCTGCCACTCTAAGCTGCACACGGGTTCATCTGAAGCAGCGGCTATCTGTCTGTACCGTGTACGATCTGTGATCACTTCTCTCTACGATGCGGCCGTAGATCAGTGGTTTTCCCTCGCCTGTAAGTCCTGGGGCCAATCCTGAAAACTTAAGTTTGCTGCACCCCCGTCATTATTAGGTTTGATGCCATTTTATGTTAAAGTGATTCATGGAGATCATATTTCAAAACATTACCCCTCTGGAAAAGTGTCCAAAAGGCTTGAAATCGGCAATTTCATAAACTGATCTCGGTACACAACTTCTTGAAAATATATGGGTTAATGTCATGGGTTCACACTACGAAATTGTTATGTGGATATATTTCTACAACAAACTTTAACCAGAGCCTAATTTTGATGTGCTGAATACATTAAAATTAATTTCGAAACTCTATTTTGAAATTTTTACACTTCAAATTTTAAAATATAAAAAAGGCATATAATTTTAAAACGTCACTGTTCTTTGGGATATAAAGAGGCAAGATTAGTTCTAACCATCAATTTCATGAGCCAAATGGATTAAAAACCTTACTTTTGTCATTCAGCGTATTTCAAGCCTTAAAATTTACAATTTTAAGCTTTTTAAAGTAATTAAATAAGTGATTTTTTGTTTATAATTATGGTAAACATCAGCTTTGGGGGCAAAGTAAAACTTTGATGTTTACATTCCATGTAAACGACAAGGGGCAATACGTTGTGTACTCTTTAATTCGACTGAAATAAAGTTACAAAAGTAAATCGGAAGTTTTAACATTAACTTTTGAATTAAAAAGAAATAAAAATTCATAGAACTTTATAGTCTTAATGGCATTTGAGGGAGGATACCTTTTTACTGATATAATCTATACCTTGGCCATTTTCGCAACCTCTCGACAGGGGCACCCTATACCAGCGCTTTTTCTAAAATCGTTATATTGAGGTTCAGAACTTATGACGACCCTTTAATATCTTCGGGTATTCACATATATATTTTTATTTACATGTGTTACAGGTTAAACTGTATTGTTGTGAAACGTTGTACACTGCCAGCTGTACTGTCCAACCCCAATCGTGAATGGAAATGATATATAGCAGATAATTAAAAGAGAGCTAAAATATTAATAACATTTGACCTCAAGGTTATACATGACAGATAAGACTTTTTTTGTGGTTTATGTGGTGTATAAATAATTATTTTATAATTCCAATCCTTTGATTTGCCGAATAAAGACTATTTATTACCCCCCCCCCCCCCACCCTCTTTATTTATTGTAAAACAACATAACTCCATCATCTAGGATATATTCAAAGGATATCTGAGAACATGCGAGTATGTCCAAGAAGAGTTGTAAAGAAATCCCTCTATTTGCACTTTCAAACGGCTGGAAGGATATTAAAAAAAGGACCAGCAACGAAACAAAGTCCGAGTCAAAGTCATCGGAGCTAAAGGAAATAAAAACTGTTCATATGAAAGAATCATTCACTTCTTGCCTTTCAGTTGATATGTCTTGTTTAATCTTATTAATAATTTTACTTGAGACGCTTCATGGAACAGATGACAGTTGTTAATGTAAATTAACAGAAGAAAGAACAGTTGTAAAACATTTATCCATATTATTATTTTTCTTATAAATGTTTTTGGTGGAGGTAACCGCCTCCATTTTCTATGCTCTCATATCTAATAAGTATGTACATCAGCAGAGTTCCATCTCGATTTGGGACTACGTGACAGGGCGGTAGCACTCGCTTCCTAACAGATTATTTTTGTATCCTGGTGTCACCCAGGCCCGGTGTCTGCGGCTCCTGGGTGCGTAATCATCCCGAAGCTGGGTCATAATACCGAGGGAACCCCCCCCCCCCCCCCCAAAAAAAAAATAGACCCACTCGACTGTGAGTGATACACAGTTTAGGGGGAACAGCCTTCCCCTTAAGCCTGCAGAGCACTCAATCTGCGTGGGGGCCGACCGTGAAAATCTCACCGCCTCGGCTGAGATTTGAACTCACGGCCCTGAGTCTTGTGCTCTACCCCTTAGCCACAGAAGCCGGTTTAATCCATATTAATATCTGATTATCTCCCTCTTCAATTAGTCTTAACCTTTCATCTGGTATAAAAAGTGATTTTAATACCAGCTATCCGGCCTGTGAGTGTCTAACTCTGTAGTTTGCGGAACTTATGATCCCAACTTTAATATAGGTCAGTAAACAGGTCCATTAGTAATCAGGGCACCTGAGTAACATGTCTTAGGACTTATACACAAATGAATATAAAATCAAGAAAACGTTTGATAATTTAAAATTAAGAATTTTATGGTTTAAGCTAAACGTAAAGATAAACTTTGCACTCCTCAGGGTTCGAAAGTTTTATTCACACAAATCCTATGGCCTGAAATTTGTCCAAGTAAGGTTCTCTTCTGAATGTTTACCAACACTTTTATTTATCGATTGGAAATTTGAGATTTTAAATTTGATAAACTAAGTCTAACGGAAGTAAAACATACAAATAAGATTTTTTTTCAATGGAATAATTAGGCCAAAAAAAATAAAAGGTGTGGTTCTCAGGCACCGCCCGCGTCTATTTTTAACCCCCGCATCAAAAATTTTTATTTTGATTTTTATCTTTCAGGTAGATAAATAATACAATTTATGTAGTGCCTTTACCTGTTTAGCAAAAAAATTTGTTATTTTCATATTTTTCACTGATCATATGACATTTTATCGGAGCATTCAAAAAAAGGTCAAAAATAAAATACCGCCCGCCCGCACCGATTTCTGAAAAAAAAGTGCCTGAGAACCATACCTTATTTTTTTTTTTTGGCCTTACACCGATGTTTTGCTGTCCTGTCGGACATAATACAAATTAAACACAAAATGTTAACTTATACATTAAATATAAACATATATATACCCTTACTCAAAATTTTTAAATAAAATTAAGAGAAGCTTAAATGCACTATATTTTTGGCTATTAACGGGAAATGTGATTGTCCAGCAATATATGTTTATATACAAATATTTATCTTATGCAAAATGTCATGACAACTGTAAATTTCCATTCTAATTTTCATTTTTTATATTTTAAATTAAAATTTAAAAATTCAGGGTTTAAGTAAAATATTTAAGATTTTTATCAAATATAGAAATAAAAAAATGAATTGTCCATTCTGTATCACTGGAATAATCCCACCATAATTCTGATGTGCTTCAGCTCAAAAAGCCAATTAAATGCTAAAAATATAAATGTTATTTGATATTAATTAACCCAATAAACTATCTTAAAATAGTGAATTTTAAATTCAAAACGAGACATGGGACTGAATTGACAACATTATTCGATCAAATAAATGATTAGGACCAAAAATGTTTGTTTATATCCAAAGCAATTGTATAGTTTTAAAATATATGTATTTTGATATTCATATTTATGTTTATAATTTTATTCATTTTGAAATTCAGATTAAAAGTAAAAATTCATTTGTTACTTCATTACAGTCGAATAAAAGAAAACACAAACAAATTGCCCCATGCCGTTTATATGGAATGTATACACCAAAGTTTTACTTACCTGATGAAGATGATGTATACCCTTATTATAAACAAATAACCACTTCTTTAATTACTTTAAATAGTTTAAAATTTAAACCTGCAGACTTGAAAGACGCTGAATAACAAAAAAAAAACATTTTTAGTACATTTGGCTCATCAAATTGATGATAAGGAATAATCTTGCTTCAGTAAGGTTTTAAAATTATATGCCTTTTTTATTCATTTTTTTATTTAAAATTTGATGGTTAAACATTATAAATAGAGTTTCGAAAATATTTTTTACCGGATTTAGCCAACAAATTAGGTAAGGTGATAGCCCTGATTGTATTAAGCAGTAAATATATCTCCACATAACAATTTCGTAAAGTGAGCCCTTGACATTAACCCATATATTTAAAAAAATATGTTAAGATATTAGTTTATAAAATTGCCGATTTCAAGCCTTTTGGACATTTTTCCAGAGGGGTAATTTTTTTAAATATGATCTCCATGAATCACTTTACGAAAAATAACATCAAACCTAATAATGACGGGGGATGCAGCAAACTCATAATTTAGGGCCTGTTAGGGAATGGGCCCCATGGCAGGACTATAAGTCACAAACAACCTATAATTTCGTGAAAGCGTTCACATATAAAACACATGTTGTACGACGGTCGAGGGATAATTGGTCAGGACTGTCCAAGTCTAATCGTACGCTCTTCCTAAGACCGTCGTCTGAGGTCCCTACTATGGCCGTAATACAAAAGAATAATTTCTCCAATTTTCTGTCGTAGACCTGTCGTATATTTGTTCCGTGAAGTATGTGATCTAGGCTTAAGACAAACCCACGGCGGTCGTATCCAGGAATGACCTACAACGGTAGAACATTCGAAGGACCTTCATAGGTAGAACGTGCGGCAATCGTTGGGCTGTCGTAGGAAAGTCCTTCAATTCGTAAGGACAACGATAACCAAATATTCGTACGAAAGCCTTTTTTAACAGTCGTAAGGCATCGTACAACAGACCCACGAGACCAGCCTGACATGAAGAATAACCTACGATGCTAAACAAAACATGTTCAAAATTCCTCGATAAGGGTCAACGACAGTTTTTTTCTGTCGCAAAACACCTGAATTTCGTACGACACAACCGTGACTATCCTAGGAATTTCTCCAATTTTCTTTCGTAAACCTGTCATTTATGTGTGGTGCGATGCATGTGACTTAGGCTTAAAGAAGGGTGTTCCCTGCTTGCCGAATGGACATAAAGTTCTTTTCTTGCAAATTATTTCATTTGTATCTCTACGACAACCTGATGGCCATAAACTGTGTTCCTAGAAGCTTCTCCGGGGTAGGCAATAATTACCTATTGTTCCGACAGAACATACGCGATGCTGGTGTATAAGAACAGACCTGTGGTTGTGTATTCCTGTAGTTTAGCAGAGTGGCTTGTAAATCTGTGGTTTTCCTTATCATACTAAAGCACACATTGACAGCTGCTTCTGCTCGACCATTACATTTAGGGTGCTATGGCGACGATGTGGTATTTAAACCTATGTGTGCTGGCGAAGGTAGCATATTCCGAGCTGATAAACTGGTGGCCATTATCTGTTTGGCATATTTTTTAATACGGTAATGATACCCTAAAGCATTCAAAACTTGCCTTTAATTGTAGCTCAGCTGACTGTAAGTCATCTGAGCTATAGCGATCACCCTTTGTCTGTCGTCCATCCGGCTGTCCGGCCGTCCGTTTACAGGACACAACCGTTACACATAGAATCTTCTACCTCAATAAACAGGGAGGTTCTTGGCAATTCTCCTTGGAAACCTGAACTTAGGTCAAAGTGACCTATATTCTGCGACCTCCGGCCCAAAAATGATTTTGAGTTCCAAGACGGTCAAACAGGGCACAATCGATGATTAGGGCTAGAATCTTGTAACGTTTCATTCAGGGAGGCTCTGGGCAAATGACCTTGAAAACATGAAATAAATTCACTGTTACCTATATTCTGCGACCTATAGGCAAAATATATCATATGAGCACTCTGACTATCCTGGGAGGCCCTAGGCAAATGTTCTTGGAAACCTGAAATTAGGTTACCATGGCCTATATTTTGCGACCTATGGACCGAAAACGTTATTTCGAGCAGCCAGTCAGTCAGACAGGGCAAAAATTGTATCCATTAGGCAAAAAAAATAAAAGGTATGGTTCTCAGGCACCACCCGCGACAATATTAAAGCCACATCAAAATTTTTTTTATGTATTCGTCTTTCGGTAAGAAAAAATAATACAATTCTGATCAGATTTCCTTTGTTATGTAGTGCTTTTACCTGTTTAGCCTTAAAATACTGTTGTTTTCAGGCTTCTCCCTGATTATATGACATTTTTATCGAAACATACAACAAAAGGTCAAAAATAAAATATTACCCGACCGCACTGATTTCTGAAAAAAAGTGCCTGAGAACCATACCTTTTTTTTTCTTTGGCCTAAGGCGTTAAATTTTCTTACGTAACATTTTGGGATGTCCTTAGAAAATCTCCTTGGAAACATGAAATTAGGTCATGTGAACTACTGACCAAAAACCACGATTTTTAGCACCCTGAAAGTCAGACGGACACAAAAAATTTATGTTGCCCTTACAATCTTTTAACTTTATATCCCGGGAGGCCTTTGAAAAATCTCCATTGACACCTGAAATTAGTCCACTGTTTCCAATATTCTCCGAGTTGTGGGACCTGTAAGTTAATTTTTTACAATAGCTCGGGAGTCTGAAAAACTAATACATTGATTGCCATGATTCTTTCCATGCATATTGACCGTGAAGTGTTTCATCAGTTCCTGAAGATCAGTGGCGCCACCTTTATTTTTATATGCCCGTCTATGACGCAACGTTATATGGTATACCAACGGTACGTCCGTCTGTCCATCCGTCCGTCTGTCCGTCCGTTAGCTTTTAAGTTGCCGCGATAACCTACCGGTGCATTGATGGTTTACATGAACATCACAATAACGACTTACCAATAGATTATCTCGCAGAATGTCGATTATGAGCAAAATCAACGCATATTTAATCAGGTCAGAGGTCACTAGGCTACTTTGAGGGGTCGTTACGATAACTTACCAGGAATATGAGGGTTTTGATAAAACTCAACAGAAATATCAATTAATAGTCATTTCCCCTTTAAGACCTTGTTACATGTTAATTCAATTCGTGCATGGATTTGAAATATGAGCGATGTGTATACATATGATATAACATAATGAGGCTAATGAAGCCCCCTTTGTAGCTCATTACAAAAACATACTTATATGATGTTGAATTAGTGCTATCTTGATAACTTTACCCCCCCCCCCCCCCAAATTAAAACCAACAAAGTTCCCAGAGGCGCATAGGGCTTACTAATGTGCAACGTCTAAAGGTACAAATCCTGCTCCACCTTAATTGTTTTATATAGGAATAAAAATCAGGGAAACATTGTAATCTATATACTAGTGATACTTGAAAGAGAGAGAGAGAGAGAGAGAGAGAGAGAGAGAGAGAGAGAGTGGGGGGGGGGAGTTTCTTTGCGAGATAGGTAAGGATTGGTTAAGGAATGAATGGTGCCTTTGTGTATGGTGTGGGACAGCTTTTAGTATGGGTATTGGAGATTTGGCATTACTGAAGAAATGTTGTCTTTCATTATTATTATTAATATTATTATTATTAATTATCAATTATCAATAATTATTATTTTTTATTATTCTAAGTCATTATTATGACTATTTGTTTAGATAATTTTATAAATGTCATAAAAAAATTGATACTCCCATTGTAGAAATAAACTAAAAGTACCAATATTTCTATGTAAAAGGTTCTTGAAATATTTATACATCATTATTATTATAAATTTTATTTATTAAAACTTTTACATCGATTCAACATAGTTCTGACTGCTAAAATTTAAAATTCATGTGCAAATAACAGGCAATATTTTTTTCTGGGAGTAGCTGCTGATGTCCCTGTAATATTCTTACCCTCTTAATCCATACAGGTATATATCGTTCTGAAAAATTGGTATCGCAACTCAGGATTTATTTGATTTAAATCACATTTTATCAAACCTCTACGCCCTAGCGTCAGCACCCCCCCCCCCCTCCCGCCCAAACTCAACCCCTCCTCTACATCCTGGACTGGATTTAATTGTAAGCTACCAGTTATGAAAATTATAATTATATATAAATTATTAATTTTACATGGACTGTACAACCAGCTATAATAACTAATACGAGGCATTCTCCATGGTTCGTATGGTGGCGTTCGGGAATGCAAGTTTTTTTTTCTTAAGGTGTTAATAAAACAAATGAATTTACATCGACATGGAGCTCCGCTGATGGGAATAGACCTACCCAATAACATAGACATCATTTTAGACGATAGGGAGAATTAAAAACAAGAGGAAACATTTCGTGTGCAGCACATACATGCTCTCTGAATGATATTTAACTTAAATTCCATGATTCACAAGAGTGTTTAAGACATCACTTAAGAAGGAATTAGGTTTGCATTTTGGTCGCAATTCTACATCGTGATACAGAAACTGTACACTAAACATTTTTTTTTATATTTCTTATTGAACACAAACGTATATGCTCTCCTCTTATATATGTGAATATATATATATATATATATAATATATATATATATATATATATATATATATATATATATATATATATATATGACTTCATGTAAAACAAGAAAAAGGTAAAAACAAATAGAAGTAGGTGGCATCTTAGGCGACGTACACGCTTCAGCAAGCATTTATTTTGCGATGATGATTTTTTTTTCATTAACTGAACCTGGATGTTTAAAGTTAATCCATGTAACGATTGTTTGGGAAATGTTTTTTGTATGAATTTTTATTCGAGGTGGTCCAAATATATTGAAAAGGGTCTGACTGAAATTAGCTATTTAAGTTTTGTGGTCTGATGCAATATATAAAATGACCTAGAATAACTTCAGAATGGTTAATATATTTATAATTTTCTAAATTACATACTATTGCACTTGCATTATATTTCTGTTAAATTGGTTTCCAAGGATTAACTAGATCCAAGAGCAATATGTTTAGTATATTCAAGGTCAATTTGAGCTACCTTATTAGGAATTCATTTAATAAAAAAATGTTAAAAATGAATAGGCCAAAAGTAAAATAACCCTAAGTGGAACATTCAATGCGAAATTGTACAACCCTTGGTAAATATATTGTAAAGGGAGGGTTGCCTTAATTTTATTCAAACTTCATATTTATGATCAATTGCTTAAAATTGGATAGCTTAAAGTAAACTGTAAAGAATTTTCTATTTGCCAAACTCAGTTGACAATAACTTAAATAGTAGTACAAATATAACTAGTGGTCCATGGGCCATGACGCTCAGCTGAATTCAAGGAATGTTAAACATAATTCCAGTTTTGATTAACATATTGTGTTACGGAACCTAATATAAACAGATCACGTATGCGTGATGAACACAAATTTTGTAATTGAGATAAAAAAAAATCAGATTCTGTAACACTAGGCAGCGGGAAATGTCTAGGGGAATGAATAAAGAAGTCAGTGTTTTTTTGTGAACAAATAACTATAATTTATTCCTAAAGCAATCCTAACAATACAATACACTAAATCAATACAATTATACAGTGAAACAGCGGTATAGCAACAAGTCAATACGATCACACAGAAAGATGATGGTACAATACCTGAATACCAACAGTGTCACCAAAATAAGTTCTTAAATGTAAGCTCTGGGAGAATGACAGTCCAGTGGAAAGTTCTTGAAACAACACAGAATATAAACTAAATCCAGTGTATAAAATCCAGGAAAGTTCTTGAAATATCTATTATTGCCGCATTCGTCGGATAAGATCTTTAGAATCTGACACACGCTTCTGCGTCCGCTGGTATCTGCTCTGCTGTCTGCCCCCTGGTTCTAAAAAACAGCCCTTTATATACCTTCACACCCTAAGCCGGGAACCTTCTACTTCTCGAACAGTCTAAAACAGGCGTTTCAGGAACTCTCCAGAAAGACACAGCCGTGTGTATCTCCACACATACCAGGCTAATCACGTGACCCACTACCAAGCGTGAAAACTCAAGGCCCACATGACAACGAGAGTTCAGCCAGTACGAAATGTAACAACAACACGAGCCATTCCCGTGTCACACAATAGAGTACCTGTAACAATTGGTTTCAAACTTGATTTATATATGACCCCCTATAAGAAAAAATTATTTTTATTTTGCGGTCATGAGGGCAAAGGTCAAGGTCACAGGGTAGAAGCGTTATCCAAAATGATGTCAAATCACAATCTTAATCAGGATTTGCGCAGAACCAGATGCTAATGAGGGTTTGGCCTGGTCTTAAACCCGATTAGGATTTGGTCTCGATGTTATGAAAATATTTTCATAATCAATTTCAGCTGAGCGCCGTGACCCACATGTCCATTGTTTTACAAAACTGTTGTCGTTTGCAAATAAAGGATTGCCCATCAGACTATTTTCACATCAGAAATGAAGTATTATAAGGCAAAACACACTAAAGCTTATAAATATCGGGGGGGGGGGGTTAATGCCCATAGCATAATCATCTGGGGGCATTAATCCTAGGGGTAAATGTTTTTGGGTTTTTGGTCTTAATTATCTCGGGTAATCATCTACGGGGTTATTCATTATTCATCAGTGGTAATTGTTGGGGGTAATTTTCCTTGGAGAAAGTGTCTTAAATATTGTTTATGCAATATTATAAAAGGTGTTCTTATTTGATTAGATTGCCACAGAACATCAAATTTGCATTTTATTTTTGTATGACACTGTTAATTATTTTAATTTACACAAAGAATATTTTTTGCTAATTATTATTCATATTAAACAATATTTTCCTTGACATTCGAATTTGGGTATTTAGATAACATAGCTGAACTGGAGAGCACTGCCTCTTTGGATTCTTTTCCAAATAACTTGTATACATGGGAAACGTGTTCTTTGTTTTGTAATTTAGACAACAATCTAGTGATCTTCATTATAATACCCTGTTGTATCGTTTGACTTTGCTCACGCAACTCGCCTGCAGCCACGTTTAGGAAATATTCGGGGTTTTTTTTGGTCTTGATCTGTCGGAAATTATGCCGATTAAGTCCATAGGGGGCCATTTTCAATATTTTCCCATGAATCTTGAGACATTTTATTAATCTTAAGAATGGACTTTCTCCAGCGTCAACCACCCAAGAACAGGTTATATGTTAGTGGCATGAAAAAAACTGATTTTTAAGTGTCAGAAGATATGTGTCAACAGAATGAGTGAGTATGGATATGCTACTCTCAAAGTATTGCGTGTGTGTGAAATGAATGTTTAGAGGCATCATAAGTATAATAACACTGATCCCTGACATTCCTCAACTGCTTCATAAATAAGCTTAAACTGCTGGACATGTGATATGACCCTTAATTGAACATAAACTGGAATTATTTTTTTATAGCAAACAGAAATGAAACAAACGTGTCCCTCTTCTCGATTGCATGGTGCCAAACGCCTTAAACAGCCTAGAGGGTGTTAGCGAGAATATAGTTTTCTAGGAATAGCATATTGCGGCAACAGACAAAGAAATCAAATCTAACCATACGATGACATGTTTAAATTTTCTTATAATCAGTGCCAAAACATTGAATCACAGAAAAAAATAAGCTGTTAATCTCTTTCCTACAACAACGGCTCTTTATGCATGACTAAAAGATTGGCCGACAAATGATCCGCATTGACATAATTAAAAATAATAATATATTGGATCATTCAAAATGTAACGGTGTCCTTAAATGTCTTAGCGAAGCCTTAACGAATGGTCCGAACTATTCGAAGAATTGGTCAAGTTAACGAAAAGGGTGAATTAACGATTTTGTTCGAGGTATCGAAATTAATCGTTACGAGTGCTTAACGAATTCTTAAACTTCACGATCGCTTCGAGATCATGCCCCGCAGGGCCTATGTGACCGAAACTTTCGCAAATTTGGGATGGCGAGGGGATTTGCGGAAGGTTTGAGAGAGCTCACATTTTTTTTTTTTTTTCGAAGTGTGCTGAAAACCTCTTGCGCGTCTCTTACAATTTTGCGATAAATCAGTTGTTGCGAACACTCGTAACCCGCTTTTATTGACTTCCGAGATACGCCTGTGTCATACACAGCAGACAGGAATCTGCATTTTATGCCATTATATATATATATAGTTTCAGCAAGAATTTTTTTTTTCTTTTGCTTATATGAATTTTACGCTTATGTTAAAACATTTAACAGCTCGAATCCTCTTACAGAATAAATATTTCATAGGTATTTGGTTCTAGAATTTGGCATGCATGAACAAGATTATCTACGATTATCTACGATCTATGATTACTTCTCAAATAATAAATATGATAATAATAATAATGATGATGATAATAATAATATTAATTGTTACGGGACCTAATATTAATAGATCACGTACTCGTGACTAACATAAACCTTGCAATGGAGATAAAAAAAAAATCGGATTCTGTAACACTAGGCAGCGTGAAATGTCTAGGGGAATGAATAAAGAAGTCAGTGGTTTTTAGCTCAGCTGACTGAAAGTCATCTGAGCTATAGCAATCACTCTTTGTCCGTCGTCCGTCTGTCCGTCCGTTAACCAGGCACAAATCGTAACCGCTGGACCTAGAACCTTGTAACTTATGATTCTGAGAGGTCCATGAAAAATCTCCTTGGAAACCAGAAATTAGGTCTCTGTTACCCATATCCTTCGACCTATGTAGCCCCAAAGTACCCCCAAGAAAAGTAAAAAATTCATACAAAAACTTCAATATCTCATTAACTACTTGACTGATTTTTTTACGATTTTTTTTCTCTATTTTTGAGACCTTTAAAAATGTGAACATCTGTTAACAAGGCACAAATCGTAAAGACTGGACCTACAATCTTAATTCTTGACACACTGAGAGGTCCATGACAAATCTTTTAGGAAACCAGAAATTAGGTCTCTGTTACCCATATCCTTTGAGCTATGGGGCCCCAAAGTATTTAAGTACCCCCCAGAATAGTCAAAAATTTCATACAAAAACTTCAATATCTCAATAACTATATCACTGATGGTCATGATTTTTGGCATACATATTGATCATGAGATGTTCCATCAGTTCCTGGAGACTGGTGGCGCCACCTGTATTGTTCGATTTTTAAACCATTTTTTCCTCCATTTTTGAGACCTTTAAGGATGCTGTCATCTGTTAACGTGTCACAAATCGTAACGACCTGACCTAGAATCTTCATTCTAGACACACTGAGAGACTAATGAAAAGTCCACATGGAAACCAGAAATTAGGTCTCTGTTACCCATATCCTTTGAGCTATGGGGCCCCTAAGTACCCCCCAGAATAGTCAAAAATTTCATACAAAAACTTCAATATCTCATTAACTACATGACTGATGGTCATGATTTTTGGCATACGTATTGATCATGAGATGTTACATCAGTTTCTGCAGACTGGTGGCTCCACCTGTATTTTTTCAATTTTTACGAATTGTTTTCTCTATTTTTGAGACCTTTGAAATTGTGAACAGTTGTTAACAAGGCTCAAATCATAAAGACTGGACCTAGAATCTTCATTCTTGAAGCACTGAAAGGTCCATGGAAAATCTCCTTGAAAACTAGAAATTAGGTCTCTGTTACCCATATTCCTTGAGCTGTGGGGCCCCGAAGTATCCCCCCAGAAAAGTAAAAAAATTCATACAAAAACTTCAATATCTTATTACCTAGTTGACTGATGGTCATGAAGTTTGGCATACATATTGATCATGAGATGTTCCATCAGTTCCTGCAGACTGGTGGCGCCACCTGTATTTTTTTATTTTTTACAATTTTTTTCCTCTATTTTTGTGAACATCTGTTAACAAGGCCATGAAAAGTCTCCATGGAAACCTGAAATAAGGTCTCTGTTTACCATATCCTTTGAGCTGTGGGAGGCTCCCAATTACCCCCCAGAATAATGGAAATTTTGATACAAAAGCTGAAGTATCTGAACAACTAATGCAGAGATCACCATAATTGTTTGCATGGATATTGATCATGGAGTGTTTCATCAGTTTCTGCAGACTGGTGGCGCCACCTGTATTTATTCGGGTTTTTTATGAATTTTTTCTCTATTTCTTTTTAAGATATGGACATCTGTTAACAGGGCACAAATCATAAAAACTGGACCTAGAATCTTCATTCTTGACACACTGGGAGACCCTTGAAAAGTCTCCATGGAAACTTGAAATAAGGTCTCTGTTACCCATATTCTTTAAGCTGTATGGCTCCAAAATACCCCCCAGAATAATGGAAAATTTGATACAAAAACTGCAGTATCTCAATAAATACAACACTGATGGTCATGATTTTCGGCATACATATTGATCATGAGCTGTCCCATCAGTTTCTGCAGACTGGGTGCGCCACCTCTTTTTTTTCTTTAAATTTTTACAATTTTTTTTCTCTTTTTTTTAGACCTTTAAAGATGTGATTATCTGTCAACAGGGTACATATCGCAACAACTGGACCTAGAATCTTCATTCTTGTCATGCAAGGAGGCCCATGAAAAGTGCCTGTGGAAAACTTGAAATTAGGGTTCTGTTACCCATATCCTTCAAGCTATAAGACTCCGAAGTATCCCTCAGAATAATGGACAATTTGATACAAAAGCTGAAGTATCTGAACAACTAATGCGGAGATCACCATGATACTTTGCATGGATATTGACCATTAAGTGTTTTATTAGTTTCTGCAAACTGGTGGAGCCACTTGGTTTTTTGTATCCGCCGCAACGAAGTTTTGCCGATACTATGTTTTTGACTGGGTTCCTCCGCCGCCGCCATGTTCGTTTCCAGAGAACTTCTCTGAGACTAATAGACCGATTTTTCCGAAACTTACACCAATTATCGGGTCACATGTGAACTGGTGCCTAACCAATTTGCGTTTACCTGTGACCTTTCTGCCCAGCGTCCATTTATGCGTCTGTTTCCACACATAAACCCTCATATCTCGGGAACCGTTTGACCGATCAGGAAATAAAATTTATACAAATGTAGCCCTTGGATAACTTTATAACCTACACAAAAAATGGTGGCGCCACCTGAAACCATGTTTGCACAGTGTCCATCTGTTCATCTGCCTTGGGTTAAAATCACTCATATCTCTGCGGTGAATTGACTAATTCACCTGAAATTCGGCATGCGTATACATCCTGAATAGTTTTCTTGATTTTATGACAGGTGGCGCCATCTATATTCACGTTCACGCTGATGATATCCAAGCTCATATCTCGGGAACCGTTTGACCCGATCAGGAAATAAAATTTATACAAATGTAGCCCTTGGATAGCTTTATAACATTCACAAAAATGGTGGCATAACCTGTAACCATGTTTGCACAGTATCCATCTGTTTATCTGCCTTGGGTTAAAATCACTCATATCTCTGCAGTGAATTGACTAATTCACCTGAAATTCGGCATGCGTATAGATCCTGGATAGCTTTCTTGATTTTATGACAGGTGGCGCCACCTACGTTCACGTTCACGCTGATGACATCCAAGCTCACATCTCGGGAACCGTTTGACCGATTGGGCCAAAATTGTGCATGTGTATAGATCTCACAAAGCTCTTTATCATACGCAAAACAAGAGGCGCCACCTGCAACCATTTTTGCACAGCGTCCGTCTGCCGTGGGATAATGTCACTAATATCTCAGCAGTGGTTTGACATATCTGCCTAAAATTTTGCAGTTTTATACATCCTGGATAGCTTTCTTGATTTTATGACAGGTGGCGCCACCTACATTATAGTTTATGCTGCAGACATCCAAGCCCATATCTCAGGAACCGTTTGACCGATCGGGCCAAAATTTTGCATGTATATAGATCTAACATAGCTCTTTATCATACGCTAAACTGGTGGCGCCACCTGCAACCATTTTTGCACAGCGTTTGTCTGTTTGTCTGCCTTGCAATAATGTCACTCATATCTCGGCAGTGGTTTGACATATCTGCCTAAAATTTTGCAGTTTTATACATCCTGGATAGCTTTCTTGATTTTATGACAGGTGGCGCCACCTTTATTCTAGTTTATGCTGCAGACATCCAAGCTCGTATCTCAGGAACCGTTTGAACGATTGGGCCAAAATTTTGCATGTGTATAGATCTCACATAGGTCTTTATCATACACAAAACTGGAGGGGCCACCTGCAACCATTTTTGCACATTTTGCACAGCGTCTGTCTGTTGGTCTGCCGTGGCCTAAAATCACTCATTTCTCTGTAGTGGTTTGACATAACTGCCTAAAATTTTGCAGGTTTATACATCCTGGATAGCTTTCTTGATTTTATGACAGGTGGCGCCACCTACATTCTAGTTAACGCTGCACACATCCAAGCTAATATCTCAGGAACCATTTGACCGATTGGGCCAAAATTGTGCTTGTGTTTAGATCTCACATAGGTCTTTATCATACACAAAACTGCAACCATTTTTGCACA
Organism: Sipunculus nudus; assembly: GCA_026874595.1. Taxonomy (NCBI): domain Eukaryota; kingdom Metazoa; phylum Annelida; class Sipuncula; order Golfingiida; family Sipunculidae; genus Sipunculus; species Sipunculus nudus. The sequence goes on along the minus strand of CM049315.1, from coordinate 61,985,664 downwards.
GCGTCTGTCTGTTTGTCTGCCGTGGGCTAAAATCACTCATATCCATGTAGTGGTTTGACTTTTCTGCCTAAAATTTTGCATATGTATACAACTTGGACAGCTTTCTGGATTTGTGGTAGGTTGCACAACCTACATACACATTAAGGCTGCAGACATCCATGCTAATATGCAACATACCTCACTCTGTTTCCCCTTGCCACTCAATCCATGCCTCACTTCACTCTGATTTTGGCAGATACACGTAGTCACTTGTCGGCTACCCGTATTCTAGTTTTTTAAAGTTTACACATTTTTTCTCTATTTTTCAGATATATAAATACAGACTAAATCTTGTGGTTAATCTGTTTATTGCTTCAGTTGAATGGGTATCTAACATTCTGATGATAAAATTTGCTTTTGTGAATCTCTTCCCAGTCAGCTGAGCGTCATGACCCATGGGTCACTTGTTCTGGTTTGCATTAAACTTTCTTGAGAAATAACAAATTGGATGACCTATGCCATCATTGCCTTTTGTAACAACACAGCACCAGCAGCAGTATCACTAGCATCTACAGCTAACTTAAAAGGTACAGAAAAGTCTGGAGCTACCAAAACTGGTGAGTTTTGCAGAATTGCTTTCAAATTCTGAAATGCATGTTCACGCTGAATTTTCCATACAAACTTTTGTTTTTTCATTAAAAAATTAGTCAAAGTTTCAGCTACAGCAGAAAAAAATTTGAAAAAACTTCCTGTAGTATCCAACCATACCAAGAAAACGCATTATTTGCATTTTGTTTTCTGGTCTAGGATATGCAGAAATAGCACATATTTTAGCATCAATAGGTTTTACTTGTCCCTGCCCTGCAATATGACCACAAAAAATGATACTTGTGCTTGACAAAACTCAGATTTTACTAAGTTGATGGTTAGACGTGCTTCACCGAGTTTCGAAGAGGTTGAGAAGGATTTGCAGATGTTTCTCCCAGGTGTCGTTGTACACAATGAGGTCAACAATATATGCGTCGCAGCCCTGATTGTCCTTGACACCATATTTATGAGGCACTGGAACGTGGCTGGCGAGTTCTTCATGCCAAACGGCATAACTTTATACTGGAACAGTCCTTGCGGACACTTCTTTCGCTCGTTCTGTCAGCGGAACTTGCCAGAATCCTTTTAGCAAGTCAAACTTGGAGACTTATCTAAAGCTAGCGACTCTATCAATACAATCATCGATCCAAGGCATCGGGAACGTGTCAGTCTTGGTGACAGAGTTCAGTTTTCGATAATCTGTGCACATACGGAAACTTCCATCAGGTTTTGGCACAAGAAGACATGGTGAACTGCAGTTACTGTTACTAGGTTCAATAAAATCATTGTCCAGCAAATAATGAATCTCATCCTGTAGATACTTTTGCTTTTCTGGATTCAGTCTATAAGGATACTGCTTGGCTGCGCTTGCCTCGCCAACATCGGCGTCATGGCACAATATGTTAGTTCGCGTTGGAATGTCACTTAACAAATGTTCATAATTCCGCAGCAGATTCTTGAGGTCTTCTTGTTGTGTGACAGTTTGGCATCCAGGTTGCTAAGCACGTCTGAGTTTTTTAGTGGCACTGTTCCACACTGAATGCTAATCTCACCTACAATCAGTATCTACTTTAACTGGATCAGGGTCAGTGTTTACACAAATTTACAGCAATCACATTATGTACAACATCTGATGCGCTAATACTCTCATAATATGGTTTCAACATGTTTAAATGGCACAGTTGTTTCTTCTTGCGCCTATCTGGTGTCAACAGTATGTAATTTAAATCACTGGCTTTCTTGTCAACAATGTAAGGACCAAAATACCTAGCTTGCGGAGGTCTGCCAGGGATGGGAAGTAAGGCAAGGACCTTTTCACCAGGCTCAAACGTCCTACTTACAATGTGCTTGTCATACTTTGTTTTCATTCTACTTTGTGCAGATTTTAGAATAGACCTGCAATCTCACAAGCATTGTGTACTTTAGTGCGAAAGTCTGAGACATACTGTAGTAAACTAAGAGAATCAGGATTTCACACAAGAGTTTTTCTTTAAGCAGTTTCAATGGACCGCGAACTGAGTGTCCAAAAACTAGTTCAAAGGGACTGAAACCCAAGGACTCTTGAAAGGATTCTCTGAAAGCGAACAGCAATAGGTGGATTCCTTCATCCCGGTCATTCTGTGTGTCATAGCAATAGGTCCTAATCATGTTTTTTAATGTCTGCTTAAAAACGCTCGAGGGCGCCCTGACTTTCAGGATGGTATGGCTAAGAGCTGTGCTGTTTTATACCTAGCTGAAGCATAACTTGCTGGAATAAGCCAGACATAAAATTAGACCCTTAGTCAGACTGGACGGATTTTGGCAATCCAAAAGTTGTAAAAAAAACTTGGTCAGAGCTTTGTCAACACTTTTGGCATTAATTTTGCGCAATGGTATTGCCTCAGGGAACCTGGTAGATCCGCACATAATTGTCAGCTAGTATTCATGTCCAGATTTTGTTTTGGGCAGTGGTCCAACACAATCAACAATAATCCTACTAAAAGGATCCTCGAAAGCAGGAATAGGCCTAAGTGGGGCCTTAGGAGGATTCTGATTGGGCTTGCCTACCATCTGGCATGTATTGCATGATTTACAATATTGTACATCATCTTTCCTGAGGTTAGGCCAACAGAAGTGTGTACTAACTTTCTGATAAGATTTATTTATACCTAAATGGCCAGACAAAGGAGCCTCATGTACAATGCTTAGAATTTCATTGCGAAAGCTTTTGGGCATTACTATTTGATGTTTGATGACCCATTCATCAGGTGGTCGCCCTTTTCGCATAAGCACTCCATTTTTAACATGAAAACAAACTGGGTTCTGTGACAGTTCATCTTTAGAAACTGCCCTGGGAAACTAACATGAAATTTCATGGTTCTTATGCTGTTCCGCGATAAGTTCTGCCTTTAAAATGCTGTATCATGTACGAACGAGTCGTTAGACGAGTTACTAGTGACTCCCAGAGTGTTATTATCTTGACCATTATCCATTATGTGTGACCATTATGTGTGTTTTTCTTGGCCATAGATCTAGTTACAGCACATGAAGGATACAAACCAGGCATTTCCTGACTTTCAGGATCAGTGTCCTGATCAAGTGACGGCTTTTCTGTCACTATTGGTACAGGCTGTACTTTATCATCTGCAACATCATTCCCTAGTAGCAACAGAATACCCTTAAAGGGTAAAGTAGTTCTTATGCCCACAGTAATATTCCCAGAAATCAAATCTGACTTTAAATGGATACTGTGAAGCGGAACTGAAGTGTGCCTGTCTGAAAACACACCATTAACAAGTGCATGTGCATCAGTAAAGGACCTATTAGAAAATGTCAAAGTGTTATCTAACATGAGAGTCTGGCCTGAACCAGTGTCCCTCCAAATTCTAATAGGGGTATAATCTGAAAAATCACATGAAAGTGATACAAATCCATCATGTATGAATGGCTCAAATAACTCCATTTCATCTCAGAAGAGGAATCTACTACCTCAGCTTCATCAAACAAAGAACTGACATTGACAGTGTCAGTCATAAACTCTTTTTCAGAGTCATTTAAGGAATCTACATCCTTTTAATCACCAAACTCCTCATGGGAGTCAACAGAGTAATTTTCCTTAGCTGAAACAAACTTCTCTTTTTCATAAGAGGACCTGGCCTCATTTGAAATACTCTCGCAAGAACTTAGCCTTATTTAAAGAATACTCCTCGCAGGAGTCTTGAAAGGACCTAGCCTTATTAAATTCCTCACAGGAATCAACTGAGGTCTTTACCCCGCAAGCTACGGTTTCTACTTTGGATTCAGACGGCACTTGGGCCTCCGTAGAATCAAACTCTTTATTAGAGTCAATAAAGGAGTTGTACCCCTTATTTACATGAAAAGAGCCTGGCTCTTGTATTATGCTATGCATAGATTTTGTAACAAAACCAGGTTTGCTATTTGGTTTATTCGCAAGTTTCCAGCAGTCAGATATTAGATGACCTTCCTTCTTGCAGTAATTACAGATATTCTTCGAAAATGACTAGTCTTTGTTTGACTTAGACACAGTGGACGTGGACTAAGGTGTAGGAATGGATTTTTGCTGAACTCACAGGACTACTTGTACTCGGTGACTGCGCTTTAAACTTCTTTTGGCCATACCGATTTACATTCTTGTTTGTGAATGACTGGTTTGATTTGCTAGTAAAGGACATTTTGTGTGTTAATGAATAATCATCAGCTAATTGAGCAGTAATGTCAAGTGTTTCAGGACTTATCTCAACAAGAAAAGTTTTAACATCTGCGTTAATGCAGCGCTTAAATTCTTCAAGCAAAATCAACTGGCGCAAATTGTTATAATCTTTCATTACATTTTAGAACTACACCAGCGATCAAACAACTGCTTTTTGTCCTAGTTATTCAAAATGGTAGCTATCTTGTATCATATTTGGTGTAATATACTGGTCTGAAGTATAACATCCAAAATAATTTAATAAGTCATTTAATAAGTCATTTAATAAGACTATGAGTCAGTAAAATCACGGTAACATCTAATTATTGATATGATATACAAGAGTATTTGAATATATGCCTGACAGCCATATTGGATATAAAAGGAGGCGCATTTGAAGGCGCATATATAGCCTCTCTTGGTTATTAGAATAGATTTTAATATTGTGAAATAATATTAGATATTAGTCAGGTCTGTTATTTGATGGTTTGGAGCCCTCAAGGGCACCAATCACTCTTATGGATTTGGAATAAAAGATCACACATATTCTCTTGAGATAGGCCTACTGCGCGATAGAAAATCACCCATTTAATCTGGTGGCCATATTGGATTTTCTGTGGGCCTGTCACGCCACAGATCTGGAGCCCTCAGAGTCGCCAATCATACCAATAAATCTGAGCAGAAATAAAAAAAATATTATCTTTGAGATACTGTGCGCGAAAAATTGCGTCACTGATGGACGAACGTAATCACTATAGAGCATGCATGCTTTTCAATCATGGCCTTAACAATGATTAACAGTATTTACTTAGCGCCAAATCCCTGATATAATCATACTAATTTATAGTGCAAACAAACATGCATGCTGCATGATATTTGCAAGTCTCAAAATTGCCATTAAACAGTTAAGGTGCCCCCCCCAACCCCATCGTCATTAAATGAAATAATGTAAGATCTACATAAAATACAAATTTCAAAACAATCCTTGTGAACTGAAAAATTCGTGCAACTGTATAAATATTACTCAATACAGACCTTTTGCACTGAAATTTCATCAACGTTAGTCGTATTTTTAAAAAACGTCTTTGGGCTAATACTTTGGAAAATCATTTGAAGGTATGTTTGATAGAAGTACATTATTTTATTGTGATAGTAAAATGCAAAGTATCTGATATAAAATCTGTGAATGCTATTTGTCAGCCTAGCCATCGGAACTGAAAATATACATATATGTATGAAAAAAAGGTGGTACTACTATAGCACTTTTCAGTGTATAAAAATTTCCAAGGGTCACATATATAGCACATTATTATCAATCATTATACATTAATTACTGAGATGTTGAAGTTTTTTTTGCTGTATGGATCATTTTGTTCAGTTTTGGTTTAGTGAAATATCATAATTGTTCCGAGGTAAAACTTTCACATGACTCTGGGATGTCAGTCTCAAAAGCACAGAGAGAACCAATATCTCATAAGAAAATTAATTATGCAGTTTTCAAGAGATTCCGTGCATTATTATTTTTATTTAGAGATTGCAGCTGGATTTTGGATTTTCTTCAAGATTGATTGATTAGAGTGATACCTAAATTTAACATATTTTTCAAGAATTGTATTTGGCCTATGTTTTTGTAAATATTTCCATACTGAAACGGGATTACAGGTCTGACAGAGAGACCCATTCTATATAAATTTAAGACAAGTCACATGTAAGAGTGCAGAGTTTACTGTTACACAGTCAGGTCATAGTCTCAATACCAATATTGATTTTCCGTATAAACCATTCAACATTTAGATGGCACCAATATTCAAATACAGTAGGTCGAGCTATAAAAATGAATAAGCGCAGTAAATTTCGAAGCAATCTTTGCTGCATTTTATTGGGAAACTGGGTCTGGTTTATTATAGTACTCCAATTTTTTTTTATTTTGGTGAAACATAAAACCTGTGAGGTGACAGGCAATCTTGTCCAAAATCTGCAAGCAGGATAGTACACGTGTGTGAAGTATATACATTATTTTATTTCCTTGAGCTATTATTATAAATTTTGTTCCACAGCCTTTAACAATAAAAAAATGTAACTTTCAAGATGTTCACGGAGCTAATACTAAGTTTGCCAGATTTCTGCAGGAACTGTCATGATCATGATGTTTACCAAGATCTTTCTCGGTCAGTATCGTGTGTCCTGTTAATGGCTTGACTGAAAGATACTGGACCAAATTCAGATCCAGAGAGGGTTTTAGGGGTTTGGGACACCTTTCCCCTCCTCTTGGCAAAAACCATTTTATCTGACTTTTGAATTATGCACAATATTGCTCCGAATACCCTAAATTCATTATTTACAACACGTTTACACAATATTTATATTTAGGTATTATAAATCCTAGTATAGTTTATATCTGGCCTCGGCATTTTTTAGAGGCTCATCACACTTCGTGCTAACTGTCATTATTAGATGTGCGGTTCATTAATTCACACAAGTGCCTAACCATATAACATAAAGTATATGTATATAATATATGTATATTTACCGTGTATTTTGTTATATAATTCACTAATACATTTAGTCTGTGCCTTGACATCTTTCTTGACATCCCCCCTTTGAAATATATTAAAAAATCCGGGCTTGTAATGATCAAAGGCCCATCACAATAGCTCAGCATGGCTGAAAGTTTGAACTTAAGAGGCTCATTTTACATGTTTTAACATACCTATCAATTGTAGAAGGTTTTATCGGATTGGTTATACAAATATTACACAGTCATAAGCCCTAACATACTCTGTAAAGCAAAATAGAGCAGTAAAATTGCTCTTAACTGTTGTTTTCTGTGGGGAATCCCTATAGTGACCTTGCTGACCTGCTTCATTAATATTCATATATTGGGTTTAGTACCAGGTTTAAGGAGTTTAAGCACTTGGTCTGGCTAAACCTTCTTTGGTCCTCCTTTGTGCATACCGTTTAGACTACACTGATAATCCCGTTTAAGCCAGTCCAAGATTAAGCAAATACATGGACTATATTAGGTTTGGTTAGTCAGCTTTGTGCATACGGTACGGGCCTAATTGTCCTCGATTGTAAATAAAAATAAGTGGCAAAGGGGTGATTGAAATCCTCTTCGATTAAAATATAATTTCCCCCCCCCCCCCCAGGAAATATACATATTAATAAAAAGAAGTCTGATTAATAGAAAAATTTTTGGAGCTTAAAAAGCTATTACTGTCTGTTTAAAGCAGATAAATTTGATTGAAATAAAAATAATGCCTCTTTTTATATTTTTCTTCTATCACATAATTTTAGAATAGTTGACAAGGAAACAACATTTCTTTGTTGTACAGAATTGTATATCAAATAGATAACGTACAAATGAACGAGTCTGGTTATTGAAGAAGCCATTCTTGTCCGATGCGAATGACAAAAAAAAAGAACGTTCTATTTTTTTCGTTCGGATAGCATCGTTCGGATTAGGTGTGTATGCACCAACATAAAATAAAGGATTTTACTTTTTCGTTCGTACAGCAAATTTTCGTTCGGACGTAAAATTCGTTCGGACGTTTCTGGTGTGAAACCTCCTTTAAATGGCGGTTTCACACCGGAAGCGTCCGAACGAATATGACAGGAACGAATATTTCTGTCGTTCCGACTAAAATCCTGTCGCATCCGAAATTTCATTCACACCGATTCAGAACGATATTTTTGGTTTCCGACCGAGGAATTTTCGTCTCGGAAATTCGTATTGGACAGCTATATGAGAAATAAATCGGATGCACTACAGTATAGGCTTTGTTGCCATATATATATGTGTGTGTGTGTGTGTGTGTGTGTGTGTGTGTGTGAGTGTGTGTGTGTGTGTGTGTGTGCAGAAAAATGTCGAATATTTTTGAACTTGTAAATTGAGGTTCTCATTAATTTTGTTATTAATAATAATTGAAAATAAAGTTAATCTCTAAGTGTACTGACTGTATAATTGAAAATTATTGGGCCTTGCTAGGTCCCAGCTATATAGTCATGAGTTCATAGGTGACATATATTTATACCATTGACTGGACCGAGATTCCCATTTCAACATGTCTATAAAAATAATTGTGCAACTGTTATTTTCAACAGATCAGATTCCATTGCAACTCCTGCATTTCAAGTTAATTTAAAGTTTGAATCACTAGTTTATTTTGATTTATATTTGATTTTCAAATCTGTAAATATGTTTTAGAACAGTCTGCCCAAAGCTTTAAAACTTTTGTTGATGTGCAAAACGTTTCACTAAAAATAACATTTTTGTAATAATAAAAATGACACATATATAGTTATTGTTTAATGTTTTTTATAAATTAATCGCGGAACATTTTATTTTCGGGAGGAGGGGTTGGGTAATGAACACGAAGTCCTGAATAATGTTGATTGTTTGTGTACATATCGCTTATACAGCTGACTTATATTGAAATCCCCTTTGATTTAAATTATTTTTTCCTCAGGAAATATACATATTATATAAAAAGAAGTCTGATTTTAATCGAAAAATCCTTGGAACAAAAAAAGTTATAAATATCTGTTTAAATCAAATAATAATAAGAATAATCCCTCTTTTTATATTTTTCTTTTATCACATAATTTTAGAACAGTGGACAAGGAAACAACATTTCTTAGTTGTACAATTATATCAAATAGGTAACGTACAAATGAACCAGTCGGGTTATAAATGTTCCAGCTCTTTTGTTTTGAAGGTGAAAAGAAGCCATTCTTGTCCGGTGCGACCGACAAAAAAATAGAACATGTTCTTTTCTTTCGTTCGGATAGCATCGTTCGGATTAGGTGTGTATGCACCAACATAAGATAAAGGATTGTATTTTTTCGTTCGTACAGCAAATTTTCGTTCGGACGTAAAATTGGTTCGGACGTATCCGGTGTGAAACCGCCTTAAGCCGGCGCTATACGAGGCGACATGTCGCGCGACAAGTCGCAGAAAACCCTTGTTCCGCGACCAGTCGCACTGTGTATGGGGGTTAGTCGCACGTTTTCATTGGTTGCGCGACATGTCGCAGAAGAAGGAACATGTTTCTTTTTCCTGCAATTTGTTGCGCGACATCAGGCCAAGTGTTGGGAAAAGCCAACGAATATAAAACGACTGATCATGTTATTCTGTGATAATGTGACCGTCCATGGTTTCACTGTGTCTGATTAGGGTGCTATGTGTTTGCGTGGTCAACAGAAAACTCAGAAGAAGTTGTGTAGCTACCTAGAATACCTATGCCTATTTTTCTTATATATCTATATTAATAAAGAGAAACAAGACGTAATATGTCCTAGGCAGAATAAATTTTTCGTCACTCGCATTTATATTGATAGATATAAATTATGTTATTTGGTTGAAACCTGGAAGTTATGTTTGATGCATGTAGTTTTTATCAGGGTTTTGTAGGACATGTTGCAGAACATGTCGCTGTGTGTATGGACTGTTCATGTTGAGCAACATGTGGCAGAACATTCGAGTTCTGCGACAACAATGTTCTGCGACATGTCGTCTCATGTATGGCCGGCTTAAGTCAAAAATAATATACGACTTTTACTGAGGTACGCTTTCAGCAGCGTTACGATATATATATATATATATATATATATATATATATATATATATATATATTTGGTTCTTGGATGGGTTACGTCGGGATGGGGGTATAGTTCCAGCATATAATAAAAGAAAGAAAAGCATGCTTGTGGTCATATTTCAATATTTAAGAAAAATTATAAACACTGTTACTTACAGATAATTCCTTGGGATTTCATCATTTATTTTCCTTTGTAAATCTGCAGATTTTATTTCTATATTAAACAAAGACTTCAAGAATTAGTCTGTAACTGTGAACAGTTTGCTAAAATGTAAATTAAAGAAGTTAATTATTGTTAACGCTTAAAGTTGAAATCTTGCAAACCTGGCAACCCGTATCTATTTAGGTGGAGCCGTCCTTCTTAAACCCGCTTAGTTATACACGGGGCCGGAGAATGAGCAGAGCATTTATCATCTGACTCTAAAATTGAAGGGGTCGAAAACTGACAAAGCTAGATGTGGCTACGTAATCAACATCGGCTGCTCTCAGCCAGGCATCTGTGCCGTGTGTTCTATGCGGCAGTACTTGGTTCAACGAGGTTCATTATATGGTGCGAACAAGGATGAACCGTTGTTTAAACTCGAGAATACATGCATTCTTACAAAGTCTCTTTTTGTTAGTCATGTTCGGCTCATATTAGCATTAGCAGGATTTTAAAATGACTATTATAGTGGTCACTCTTTCCGTAGAGTTGGTGCCACCGATGCAGCAGCGGCAGGAATGCAGGATTGGGAGATCAAGCTGTTAGGCAGATGGTCGAGTAATGCATATGAACGATATATACAAGTTCCTGTCGGTCTTGTAACTGGTTTTGCGAGTCGGATGGCTTTACAACGCGGGTTAAGCTCGGCACCGTTCATAGGTTGCTATTTGAATTTCTTCAAATAGCCCTTTAATTAAATTGGGCCATAAAGTTGGCGCTCGTTCAAGCGGCCAACAATGGGCCTTTATTATTTGGCCCAATTGTATGTTGGGTTGAAAATTAAAGGATCATATTATGGCCCACACCGCTTTCCATGTTCTTTTGTTAAATAGGAGCGTTAAATGTAAATTGAAGAAGTTAATTATTGTTAACGCCTAAAGTTGAAATCTTGCAGACCTGGCAACCCGTATCTATTCAGGTGGAGCCGTCCCTCTTAACCCCGCTTAGTTATACACGGGGCCGGAGAACTCGCGCTTCAGTGATCACTGTTTAGTCAGTTGCACGTTGTGTTTTGTCGGTGTCCCGCCCACCCACTGTCTATTTATTGCCATACTAGCTGATAAACCCGGTATACCGTGCTTTTTACCGGGGTTTGGGAGATATATTTACTGAGATATTGAATGTTGACTCATTTTTTATTATAAAAGTTAAAAGAAAATATAGATTTTTAGTGGGAAACTCTCGGAATACGATATGTACAATTATTATTTTACTGTTATTTTGAGCAAGCATTTGAAGGCCTTTCAAGTAAAGATAATTCCCACACGTATTCGGATTATTTCGGATTAAACCCCTGCTATGACTTCAAGTTAATTATCCCCACGTAACAAAGTTGCAAAAGGGATATAGTAACTCCTCCGTTCGTTCGGCCGTCTGTCCGTCCGGAATTGGCTTCTTCATCTTGCACATATGACTCGCCCAACCATAGATGGAGAACCCTATCGATTGTGAGGTTACGGGGTCAAAGGTCACGACCAAAGGACCCACTTATTGAAAAAGCTTGTGGAGCCATTTCAAGCCAAACCATTTGATCAAAACCTTCCATCTTCCACATAAGGCTCACCCACTTATGGATGAAAAACCCTATTTAGTTTGAAGTCACATGAGCAAAGGTCAAGGCCAGAGAGCTGCCCTCTTCATGTTCATACTGTCTAATACACAAATTCCAAATATGCCCCATGCGAGGGAATGCTCCGCATTGCAGTGCCCTTGTTAATACCTGTAGTAATAATATACAAAGTTGTGTCCTGAACATATATAAGAATGATGTTTATCTATGAAATGATATAACTGCAGGATAAATGTTTACAATGAATAAAATCATTAAAAATCAACTAAATAAATTAGAAGTTTAATATTTAAATAGAAAAAAAATTATATATGATATTTATTGCCGTTGAATTCGTTTGTCGCATGAAATTGATTATGCCGGACCTACACATATTGAAAGAGGCTTACTATCGGAAAACACCCCGAGTTAATAAATCTGCATGTATGTGGAATCCACAGAAATACTACCTTATATTCGCCATCTGTTCGGATTACAAAAAAGGTTTTAGGATTGACCAGAGCCGTTTTGCATTATCTTAATAATCATCGACTTAATAATCTTATTCAGAATATTAGATTTGAGAGAACTATTGATGACCTAAGACTCAATGACATATGAACATGTTTGTTTAATGTTAATCACTAGCATAATGTTGCCAGCAGAATAGTCAATGATATTTTGATAAGACGAATTTTCTATTGATTTACTTCATGGCAGAAAATAACATCCCTGTGATCGACGTCCCGGAGAGAATCAACGTGACCTTGGGAGATGAAATCAGCTTCCCAGTGATTGTGAGTGACCCTGATGGGGATGACGTGTCCGTGTTTATGGTCTCCAGCTTCCCTAATGCCAGCCTCGATAACAAGACAGGACTGTTCACCTGGACAGCAACCAGTCTTGACCCGGTGTCAATAGGGTCAGTCCTTATATTCAAATGTCTAGTGTTCAAAATGTAGTGAAAATGTTTAGCTTCCCGTTTGTTACTCTTAAGAATTTTAATTTTCTTAATGTTCATTGGTGCAATTAACCATTAGGTGTACAAAATGTTTCGTTGGTTGTATGTCAAGAACGGACGTATTAGAAAAGTACTTAAACGTATAAATGGCACTAAATAAATTTAAAAAGCTGGACACTTGCACTGGCAATATTGAAATAACCGGCCAATATTGTATTAACGAACAATATAGTTATAAAAACGGGCAGTACTGTATAGTAACGGCCAATATCGTGATAAAAAATATCAGTATTGTAATGATCATACCATACTTATATTGTAATAAATCGGAAGGGGGGAAAAGGCCAGTGGTGTAATAAATAATCATAATTAAAAGATTAAGATGAAATTTCATGGCTCATTGAGATAACCCAAATATTGAATTAACGTGACAAGAATTTTCATGGGCCCACAAATTTATAGTAATTGGGATTTTGACTGTATCTCTTATAAACCCAACTGGCGTTAACCAATGTATGCTCCTATAAATGTTATCAATCGGCTTGATCTATGTCGCCTTCTCATTGACCGGAGGGCAGCGCTGTGGACCTCGGGCCAATATGGCTGCTTGAAGCAATACCGAACAAGCTGGTTCATATTGTTATTAAAATACCACGCATTCTATAAGCACAATCAGTGTCTGAGTCATTCTGTTTCTCAAGTAATAAAAATCAACAGTACACACGAGCCGGCACCTTCACACATCCAGGGTCCTAGTATATTGTCAGTTTCCTTCTAGGGCGGTGCGTCATCGAGCGCAGTGACGTCACACATGACAAAAGAGCATTAAAGGTTGCAGCACGGGCCCAAATGGTGTTATTCATGATGTCACAGAAATAACTAGAAAGCACTCACGGAGCACAAACCTCCGCCAGCACCTCTATCTTCATCCATACTTTATTCCGACAATCCACGTTAAATCACTAAAATTTGTTGAAAACATTAGGTGATATCTATTTACTCTCTCTATACTTTAACGGGTCTTAAGGCATTAGATTGTTCAACGAAAAGGAAAAACTGAAACAAAGTCAGGTTATGTTGGGGGACCAGTCCTGCTTCCGTAAATCCTCCTGCATGCATGTGTCATCATAATTTTACAACAGACATTTTAAATTTTTTTCTTGGGTAGCTGAATTCCTACTGTTGTTTTTATTAACCTCTGGTTATAGCATATGGTCTTAATATGACGTTATCATATATGTAACCCCAATTATTCTGAATTGCCACCAGTCCTTTATATAACCTTAATTTATTGTATCACTCAGATATTTATATTGTATTTAAAATAAGTATATAATTAATGTCCAAGATGTTGGAGGGGCCATGGCCCACTCTTCCTACAATATATATATATATGTGTGTGTGTGTGTATAAAGTATGTGTTTGGGTTGGGGGTTGCCCGGGGTAGGGGGGGGGGGGGGCGTTGTCAAGTACTAGAGCCACTAAAATTCACTGATCCACTACCTGCAGATACCTTTTTTGAAGGTCACACCAACAAGCGTTTTATCAACGAACGTAATACATATATCTCAAATGGTCCGCCCCTTACAGAAATATAACAGAATGTATATAAATTAGTACCAGAGGCAATTATACTGTGTATTGCCTTGATATGAGTGATAAATAACACTATTTTTTCCAGTCTGTGAGTAGAAGAACACTAATCTTTAGAACTGTATAAAATTAAGAATATCGACTGCACATTTTCCACTTAAAACTGCGCAAATAGGTATCACCTGTATGTAAAAACATCCAGTGGGGAAATAATTAGGTCAATTAAAAATATTTAAACATTTTCCATTCGCAAACTAACGAGAAAAGTAAGTCATATATAAGTTAATTCTTAAATAGGTAAAGTAAATATATATATATATATATATATATATATATATAATTGGCACCAGTATATAATGAATATAATGCATCCCTCTCCGCTGAATATCCGAAATATCCGTATTATCAATTTAAGTAGGGTAAGCTGATTACAGTATTGGCCATTTTATTATATAATTGGCAATTATTTCAATAGTGACCGCTTTACCTTATAATATTGGCTGATAATACAATATTGGCACGTTGGATTCATACAGAATGGGCCGGTTTTAATTTCAATGTTAGACGGTTATACAATGTGTCGTAACTCCTTACCCCTCCTAGGTTTGTCGCAATGGACGCGAAGGGTGGTGTGTCACGGCTCCAGTCCGTGAAGATCACGATATGTAAAGCCTGTGGGGAGCATGGCAGCTGCGACTTCACCCAGTACCACGTGAGCAGTAATTCTACCAGTTTTGCTGTGGCCGATTGTTTTTGTGATAGAGGCTGGCAAGGTAAGGCAGATATCACCTTTTGAATAAAAATGTAAATAAATCAATATATTAAATATCGAGTCAATTGTTCCTTTAATACAGCACATGTTAAACTACTCTTGCAGTTAAATATAAATGCAGTTTTCGTTTATTGTTAACGAAGAATAAATAATGATAAAGGATGATACTGTTATAGTAGCCGTGACAAACACGACTCAGTTAGGGCCCCCAACTGAGTCGTGACACAAGCCAAATTTAGAACCGCCTGCAAGTCCACGCCACGCTTTATAACCGTATCTCCGCATACAGTCAGCAGGGAGACCGCAGGCAGAAATCTCCCATACAAGCAGAACAATATACGAATATATTGGGTTATAACGTTATATTTCACACACATGGTAGGTGTCGTTGGAGAGATAAGAATCTTAGAAACTTATTAAAAGGTCTAGTGGGTTTATTTGAAGTGACACGATAGCTGTAAGCAATGAGGCGTTGTCAAAAATGACGAAAATAGTTGCATCCTCATGGGGCCTTATAATGCGATCCTCAGAGTTGGATGTCCAGGCACTCTGGCAAGCAAGTAATCTGGCCAGAATGTCAGAGGGCCGATCTGGCGCTACTGTTCTAGCAAATAAATACAAATAATATAGCGTTCTCTGTTTAATTTTCCTTAAATTAAACTATCATATAAACGACATACAAACAATCAGAATTTGTTTTCTGTATATATATAGACATTCGGCGAACATTCATGGCTATGACTTAGTTTATTGTTTTGACCATGCTTATAATTCAGGCACGAGATTAAATTATAGTGTAGGAGCCAGTGAAAAGAAAACTTGGCCAGGTAGACTCCGTCTTCTATTTTGACACTGTTTATTTTAACTTCCCAGGCTTATAGAGGTTTATGAGTTTTTTTTCTATATCGACATTTTGTCCTATTCCGGGTTGAGGATGAAGGGACTTTCTCAGGACGAGATTGTTATTTTTTTGTTTTTTTTCTTTTTCTCGAGTTTTTGCTAGATTTCCAATCAGGCTAATTTTTCAATTTTAGCTTTTGGTCATAGCCAAGAAGACAGATTTGCATCTGACCTTGACCTAAATGTTAAGACCGTAAGCCCTAGTGATTGTTTTCAGACAGAAACATCTTGGCGGCCTATGTCGTCTAAAGGTGGTTCCCACAGAGGAAGTCGCTTTGAAAACCTGTCATGAGTTTAACCTCCTGTTTTTGTCAGAAAACACGTTGAAAAGTGAGAAATAATATTTTATAATATTTATAAGAAACCCGTTTCTAAATTATTTCAATTACAACTCCTGGAAAGTGGAGATATAATAGTCGCCATCTTTGATTTTGACTTATAAAACAAATTCTAAATGGCAATCAATTCATGCATTAACATTTTAAGGTAAAATGACAACTGAGCTTGGTAACTACTTTGTCAGAAAGTGACGTGATGTTTATGTGTTATTAAACAGGGCCGGAATGTGACGTTGACGTGGACGGATGTGCTGATAACCCGTGCAAACAAAGCTCTGCCGTGTGTCACGATCTGCCTCCCTATGAACACGCTCTGTTTGGGCGAGCTTACAACTGCTCGTGTCCAGCGGGATTCAAAACCTTCGAAGGCGAGTGTGTAGGTCAGTACCCAATGCTACATATACCTGCTGTATTTATCCATAACATTCAGTCAATAGTAACGATAAACAGGACAACCCAGTCGGAAACAAGACTTCCTACATCCCTTGTATTAATCCGGTGGCATATGTTGAAACAAGTGAATTTCTGTGTTCAAAATAGACCAAACACACATGGTGAAACAAGTTTGAATATCTGTGGTCAAAGTAGTCCGATAATAATTGGTGAAATATGTGTGAATGCCTTGTGTTCAAAGAAGGTACGGCAATAAAAGGTGAAACAAGTATAAAGGTTGTTGTCAAAGTAGTCCTACATCACTAGGTAAGACCAATATTAAGGCTTGTGGTCAGAGTAGGCTGATAACACTAGGTGAAACATGTAAAAAGGCTTGTGCTCGAAGTAATGCGTCATCATTAGGTGAGACCAATAAAAAGGCTTGTAGTCAAAATAGTCCGACAACACCAGGTGAAACAGGTATAAAGGCTTGGGTAACACTTGGTGACAGTTTCCAAATGAAGAATACGCAATTTGTTCTGATTAGTGGTTGTCCTGCATGGCAGACCTATGGTAAGTATTGGTTATAGCCCAATGAAACGGAATGCAAGCCGTGAGGTTTGCAAGGCTTGTGCCACATGGCAGACCAGCCGTTTAGACGAGCCTGCCATGATTGACACAAACCAAGCAAATCTCATGGCTTGAATTACATTTCATTGGGCTATAACTAATGTGTCCCACATGCCCCGCCTCTTAGTTTAAGGTCACGCGTGTCACTTTTTTTTGGCTGTGCATCGCGCTCGCTCAGAATGTCAAACCTGAGAAGTTTCGTTCTGGACAGCAATGTTAACATGGAGTCAGAACCTGACGACCAGTTGCTGTATCAGATTCTAGACATGACTGAAGCCGAGAATGTGCTCAGTTTACAGTGGCGTACCCAGGATTTGAAAATAGAGGGGGCGCAGCCCTAAAGTCGGGAAAGGGGGCTGTTTTGCGTCTTTTAGACATGTCATATATATATAATAAATCTTTTTTTAAATTAAATTGATATTCCACAAAGCCCTATTAGCAGGAACAAGCATATTTAAACTGCGTGGCTGTTAAATTGTCTCCTACTAAACATATCAAATATTGTTAGTTGGTGCATATTATTATGTTTATCATATGTAATTTTGTAAAGTATCTAGTTCAAGTTGTTTATTATGTTAACCGTGGGACCCTCATATATATATATATATAAATATATATATATATATATATTTATATATATATATATATATATATATATAATGCATTATTTGAACAACAACAAAACACATGAACAATAAGTGTAGTGTTGTAACTTAATTGTAACTTTTAAGTAGAAGATGGTCAGCACACATGTTAAAGAACTGAAATGGATTAACTGCTATACGTCACTGCATCTGTCAAAGGATACTACATCTATTTTTCATGTAGAGCTTCTGATAATGAATTACATAATATAGGTTTTCGTAGATATATTATTTTTGCAGAAATTAAGTTCGAACTATAGCCAGTTGGAGTTAAAAGAAAAAAAGATAGTCTGACCTGAGGTAATTAAAGTACATTAACACAAGAAATATTAGAAGTGAAAAATACTCATTGACTGTTATTTGCATACCATTTTCAGGTTTATATTGTTATTGAAAATGCAGCTTTCTGACATAAAGCCTGGCCATCTAGCTCCAGTGACAGTAGCTGGGTATTTAGAGGTGATTTTAAATACCACAGAATCAAGAAACCGGAAGCTTTCATATAGTCTCTTGGTGTATTCCAGGGTAAATTTTAAAAATGAGGTATTGCAAGCGTCTAGTGAAAGTACAAATAGCTTGCATGGATTGTTTAACCGTTTTTGGTCATCCACCATCATGTTACAGAACAATCACAGGGTTTGGAGACTTCACTTCTGCACACAAACAAAATAGAAAAGAGAGATAGTAAAAAACATGAGAGAAATGTGTAAGTATATAATCCCTTTACTGTTAAGATTTATTTTAGAAATTTTCAAAGTCTGACACTCTTTACATTTACATTACGAACGATATCTTGCTAAGCTTTTGTTCTTTCTTCACAAAATTTTTCTCTTTAGGTCAATAGGACCTCTTATAACTGATAATAAATATACATTATTATATAAGTTATATATATCTATATTCACATTTACAGACAAGATCTTTCTTGTTTTTCTTCTTTCTTTTCTATATGGAAATAACATTACAATAACCGCGCATAGAGAAACATGAAAATATTTTTTTTACTTAAAACGCCATATTTTATATCTATGTGTGTGCATACTCAATTAAAATAACAAAATAAATTTGAGTTAACAAACATAACACTTGCCAGTAGTTGACTGGTATAAGTGTTAGCAGAATTTTAGGGGGCGCGCGCCCCTTTGCGTCTCCCCCCCCTATGAATACGCCCCTGGTTTTAATATATCTTTTTTTTATTTTATCTCTCTATATCCCGTAATGATAACAAGTGGAAACAATTTATGTCCACCCGCAATTTTTACCCGCCGTTATTGATGCCTGGTAAGAACATGCTTGGGTGGGGGGGAGGGGGGGGGGCGCTTGATAAAATGATTTAAGCGTGCACAGCACCATCAATGCTGCCTGAAAACGTGCATACATCTTGATTTCTACAGTACATTTTAATAAATGCAGATGAGTTATAAATTCCCGTAATTTTTCTCTCTTTTATTTAGTCCTTTAGATTCTGGTATATAAATGTAGTACATTAGTGAAATGTTAATTTTCAACGTTTTCATAAATGTTTCTCTTTGTTATCATTTGATTGACATGTATGCCAATGATTTACCGAAGGTCCCCAAATAAACTATGAACGTGTTTGCCAGGGGATCTAGGGAGTTGAAGTAAGTATGCTTATGAGAAAAAAAACAGTTCTTTGCCTTATTTGAAAAGTCGCATGCAACCTGACTTGCATGGTCACTTTTCAGGTCCAAGTGATGCAAGCAGGTTTAACCGGACATTTAGAACAAAGGAAATACGCCGCAAGTGGGACAATTCATGGCAAATCCTCCGCTGTGCGAGAGCCCTGGAAGATCTTTTGAGAAAACAAGCGACATTCCACTTTACGATAATATTATAATATATTAGCTAAAAAGTGTCCTATTCATCACACATCGAAGAATTATTTTTGTATCATAAGCATACGTAAAATGCACTTTGGCAGTGTTTTTTTTTTAATTTAAAATCGAGTAGAAGAATATTGTACTTTAAGCAGTTATAAGTTACACTGATTAATAGTGGTGATGTTTAAGCGCAAAAATATCTGCTCCTACAGGCCAAAAATATGATTTCGAGCACCCTGAATGTCAGATGGAGACATATCGTATCTGTGCGGCCTAGAGTCTTCCAACTCAATTTCCTTTGATTTTCTAGGTAAATCTCTTTGGAAACCTGAAATTAGGTCACCGTGACCTATATTCTGCGACCTATAGGAAAAATCTGTTTGGACACCCTAAATGTCAGATGGTGACAAATCGTATCTGATAGGCCTAGAATCTTCTTGCACAATTTCCTGGGAGGCTGTAGTGTAATTAGGTGATGGTGACCTACATTTTGTGACCTACGAGACAAAAACCTGATTTTCTTTTGTCCTTTCAATAAACTGTTTCTATTCCCTAAAGGAAATGTCTCGACCGATGTTTCTCAGCTCTTTTCTCGTACTGAGAACGAGGAAACGCTGATTGGTCATTACAATGATCAGTGACATTTATGAAAGTTTGTGACAAATCTATTACGTCATCATCATCAACAGTATCCCTATCTGCATCACCATCAGTGTCACTGTAACATCATCGGCTTTTTTTAGCCATTGCCCGAGTGGCTGCACAGGCTCGAAACAACCCCTCCTTTTCCACCTCACATAATTTAAGCTAGCCCTTGCTTTAGAGACAAAGCAAAGATGAGAAATACAACCAAATCGTTTCCCAAAAATAAAGAAACACTTTTTACAGGTAAACTGGACATTATTCCAACAGGACCTGACACAAGCTCTGACTCCAACATGACTGTGCAGAGATACATGAACAATAGAACCCTCAATGCCCTGAGCTAATACTATATATCTCCGGTAGCTTTCTCGTCCGAAAAGGACAAATCATTTTCATTAACAGAAACTGAGAGGCACCAGTATCCCTCAGAATTTGACACACACTGGGTCAATACTGTCCCCTTCTAAGCACTCTAAATTTTTACGAATGGCCCCAGGGCCATTATTCTTTCCCACAAAGACATGGTCCGCTAATCTAGTGTTCCCGAAGGATGGTTCATAAAGCAAGCCCTTGTACGAAAGACTCACAAAGTAATTGATAATATTTATAATAAACAAATCATTATTTACATTATATACAATGACAAAAATGGTTCGTTTCGTTTATATAAAATACTGTCAAGGTGAGAGACCCATATTTAAAACATATAAAACATTTAGCTTTCAGGTGTGTCTCCGAGTCCCAAAATCACATTATTCCAGGTACATACCACCTCTGAGGCTGCGGAGGAGCCGTTCACAGTAAATAAGAGTCCTTGTTCAATGAGTTTTAGAATAAAGTCAAAACCAGGCCTGGTGAACATCTTGACAGTCCAAATGATACGTGCGGCCAACAGGAAATCGTTCATATAGGGTTTTTAAATAAATACGCGTTGTGACGTCACGGTGCGTGTAACATGCCCAGTTCCAATTGGTCACGCTAATAAACAGTCCGCTAAAAAAAAACACGATTAGGATTCCTCTGTATTTCCATTGTTACACTCTTGTTTTCTTTGGTGTTACGCTTCACCGCCCGCCGATCGATCGTCTCCTGAACCCTCTCGACCGATTATCTGTAGGGTCCCCGCCGTCACTGACGTAGCCACAAAACACCTTCTTCATTAATATGTATACATCCACTTAGTACGCGGTTTAAACTGACGCTGAGCATACCAAGTTAGTGCACTTAATCCCGACTAACTAAACCGTCGTTTAAGCTAAAATGCCTACCTGTTTCATGAATGATCAGTATACGGGCCAAAATGTCTGTTTGCAGATATCGATGAGTGCAAGGATGAGAGCCACACCTGTCACCACATATGCATCAATGAACTAGGAGGGTACAAATGCAAGTGTAATGAGGGATACCGACTGGACACGTTTGAAAATACCTGTATAGGTAAGTAATACTATGGACCCGTATGCTCAAAAGCTGACTTAGTAAACCTAACTATACCACGGATTTGCTGAATCTCGGACTGGCTAAAACCGGATTATTGGTGTAATCTTAACAGTATGCACAAAGAAGGACCATAGCCTAGCTATGGTGATCACCTTGTCCGTCCGTCTGTCCATCAGTGACGCTTTCTTTCGCACGCAGTATCTCAAGGAAAATGTATTTGATATTTCTCAAATCCATAGGGATGAATGTCGCCTACAAGGGCTCTAAATCCTTGGCATTACAGGCCTGTTCAAAATACAATTTGGCCTCCGGAGCAAATCGGTGATTTTCTTTCGTGCGCAGTATCTCAAGGAGATTATGTCCGATCTTTATTGCAAATCCATAGGGGCGACTGGTGCTTTCGAGGGATCAAGACTTGAAGACCTGATTAATACCTAATTTTCTTTTGTAAAAATTTGACAGAACATCCAAATGGGGTTAAGAACTTTCAAATTTAATTTTTTCTTATCTTTTACTGTTCAAAGTTTGATTAAAAGTGCAACGATAATAAAAGTGAAAGATTCATATAAGTAAAAGAAAAATAATTTTATCGCTGTAACTGAGCTGGATATAAAATCATTTTGACATAAAGTTTATCAATATCATGAAAATACACGTTTTGTATCCCATGGAGGTAGTTCCACCACAAAGAAAAATACTCCAAATGCTGTGGATCTGTGTGACGCCGAAACACTTGCCGTAGTAATCAGTAGCCCAGAACTTTCATCGGTTTGGTGCCCCGTTTCTTCGAGCAAGAAAGGGAAAGGGTCTCCGGTGCGTTCATGGAGGAATCCAGGAGCAAGTTTCAGTAGGACGCATACCTGAAGGGGTTTTTCTCTGCTTAGGAGTTTCCCCCGACTTCGATGTGGACTTTGTAAAGCGAAAGGCTCAGATATGTTCGTGTTCACGACGTGGACGCGGTCGCGCCCGTGAACGGACAGTTCACATAAACGTTCATGTCTTCGTGAACGGTGTGCTGGCGTTTCACCTGCCTCTTGTTTTGCTGTAGGGAAACGTTACTCAATCATCGGGCGTGACGAACACGAAGTATTTTAAGCCCCTGTCCCATACAGGAACCGGATCAACACGGATCACATCCGGAACGATCCAGCGTGTGAACCGTGTAGCCGCCGTGATGGTCCGCGGCTATCCCTGTTGGTTCTAGAACGTCCGAGAAGGTCCTTGGGGCTCCGGGAGGCCAACACGGCAGTTTTAGGAAGTTCAAAACTGCCGTGTTCGTCCGTGACGGTCCAGGGAGATCGCGACAACCGGGGTGGTACGTGTAGCCGCCGTGTAGAGGCCGGGGATAGCCATAGCTCTGACAACCGGGAGAATGGCACTCATGTTTGGAAGAAACCGCGGGTGGGTTGTGTCAGAGGGGGAACCATGTAAGGAGTGAAACCTAACGGGAAATCTTTTCGGCGCACAGGGGCGGAAGCAGACTCGACTCACAGGATGACAGGCATGTGTCGATCAAGAGAGCCCCTGATCGGAAAAGACGACGGGTGTGTTGTGTAAGACCCTGTACAAAATATTAAAGAAACTTTATCTTCTAGAAAAACGAATGTCGTGTCTCAACATATCAGGGTCCACACGTGAGCTCGGCCAGGCGAGTAAGCCCCAAGCTAGCATGATAATGAGAGTTCAACCAGTACGGACCAAACTGAGAATGTAACACGTGGCCAGACACGGGCGAGTTACGCCCGTGTCACAATACATGAAAGACATCTGTAAGACTTGTGCACACAATAAAAAGGGCACCTGTAACAATAATGCAAACATAAGTTATAGTCTTTAAAATCTGAAATTCCAAAGGAATTGATCAAAATTAGTAGTGTTTATTCAAGTTGTCCGTCCGACCACAAATGGACGGGTGGATATTTGGAAAATATAGCTCAACCCTAATAAATGCAAGAAATTCAGCAAATCCCTTGCAAGGGTCAACGTGTTAGCCAGCGAGAAGAAAGTGGACGAGCAACAAAAAGTGAAGGAGAGCCCTAGGACCGGCCAATGGGATCGCTTCAGTTCCCACCAGCCAATTGGATTTATAGGGCCCGATACCAATAGGAGAAGGGCGACGGGGCAAGAGAGGCGAGTGTCAGCACCAGCGAATGAGCGGAAGGTATATTCATGTCTTGAGGGTATAAAACATCCCTCGGCCTGAGAGGGGAGCTCACACACGCCCAGGCACCTGAAACGCCTCCGGGCTAAAACATGCCTTAGGGTGAGACGTACACCTAAGTAAAGCATCGGCACTTGCCCAAGAGCTGCAAAGAAAACTCCGCCCCATCATCGCGCCAAACTCTTTGTCTGGGTTTGGGATATTTCCTCATAAAAATTCCGGCCCTGGTGGAAGAGAAACCACCCCGTCCCATGGTTGGGCTGTGGCAGAACGGAGTCCCTGAGAATAAAAGACTGATCACTTTTGCCTGCCTAAAGGACCCGGTGAAAAACAAAGACCTTCTACGACGGGAAAAAATGAAGAAAAAAGGTAACCATCGGGGGGTTCGAGTACGTCCTGGAGAAAGAATTGAAAGTATGTGCTGAAAGTGACCGTCGCCCCGACGTTTCTTTACTGCGTCTAAATCCGGGACTGATACATTGGCAAAGACGACCAAGATATGGCCTAGCAAGTCTGACTTGGCCCTACCCGGCGAACTGTTGGGCAAAACAGAAGATACCATGGAGAACAACCTGGAAATGAAACGTGCTCGGGCCTCAATTTCTACCACGCCGCAGACGAGGAACCGTATTCCCAGCTGCGGATCCCTCAAACGACGACGAGACATGCGACGTAGAAACTTACCAGCTTATCCTGTTAATATGCTAGACGTGTTCGACTTGGTTTTTTTAATGAAATAAACCCTTGAAACGCCTTGAAAAAGTCTTGTTGGTCATTCACGTGATTCTGCGTGCGTGTCTGCGTGTGTATATAAGAGCGTGTGCGCGTGTTGTGTCGCGGGAATCAACATGCAGCACACGGATGTTTCGTGCACTTGAACCTTGAGGCGAAAACATCCACTTTGGCGCCTTACAAAGTCCGGATAAAACACCCATTGGACCTTTCCCCTGGGATATGGAAGGTAGGCGTGGTTTTGAAGTGCAAGCCAAGCCGATTTCATCGAAGCCGATACGCTGACGCAAGAAGGGGAAGGCGACAGACGAATCCTTGCCATGGTGCAAAACCACATGCTAGTGTGGGGGCATATGTCACCGAGTAATGTTTCCCTGTAAAAGTGGAAACCCTACATTTTTGTGATCCTTAGACATTAACCTTTACAAAAAAATATGGTGCCAATTTTTCTATTGTGGTTTTGTCATTTTTTCGGGTCAAATTTGATTTTAGAGCAAAAATTGAGGGCCAATATATATAAATGTTTACTACAGAGAGAAATTTAGCAACAAAACACCTCAAATGGTTAGTAAGATATATTACATCACAAAAACTTAGACTAGACACACAAAGACTGCGTTAAGACGTTTATTCCAATAATAAAGAGCAATCGTAGAGCGCATACCTCCGCCAACATGGATCCGCATCAAGATCCATCAGACTAACCATGGAAAATTAATCAGCTGTTGTTTATCCATATTGTTCTACAAAATGTCATTGATAAATTCATTAAATAAAATTCATAAAGAGACAAGGAGGTATCCTGGGGTAGTTTGTGCAGTGTACATATGGCGGACCAGTTGCTGATTTCAGGCAACCTGTATCGTATATAGTATGGCTCCGCTTTCCCTGGTTTTAACCAGTGACTGAATATTTGCTTTATTTATACATAATATATGAAAATGGCCCTGTCATTCTTCCATTTAATATGATTTTGCCATTGTGCCATCCTTTTGTTCGATTATTACATCACCAACATCACTATCCGCACGCTGATAGTTAAGGTATAGAAACCCGTCTCTTACGGTTAGTTTATCCAAAGTATATCTAAAGATCTATAGATAAAAGAGTATTTTTATGTTTTGGTCATGATCCAAGAAATAATTTTAAAAAGTTTTAGGCGGATGACTAATTTTTTTACAAATTTTGTGAGGAATAAACAATAGACAAGGACAAATTTGACTGGATTTAGTGCCAAATCCTCACTAACCCAACCCGTTAATTTTAGGAAATGCTACCTAGTCCACCATTCACAGTGAAATGAAGTACATATTAAGAAATAAAATAATAATAATAATAAGAATAATAATAATAATAACATTGATCATATAACCTAAGCTTTGTGCGGGCAATAGCATTCGTTTGGGAGCAATTATATCTTCTGTGGAGTAGCTATTTTCATCAGTTATTTCATTGTTCATTGATAATCTTTTGTAAGCTGTGCCTATCAGGTAGTTTACAGCAGACAAATATTTACAGACATTTACAGTAGAATGAGAGATGTAAAGGACAGATTATTAACATTAAATGAAATGCATGTTTTACTGAAGAATTCATTAGGGAGAGTGTTTTGAAAATCAAAACATAGGGACCTTAGAAGTTTTACCAAAGTCCTGTTGAAGGAATCAAACTTGGAATTAAATGTCAAATCATAAAAAAGTGTCATTTTTAGTCATAATGTTATCGTACGTGTTTACAGATGTTCTTTATCCCATCTTTATACCCCCCCCCCCCCCCCCGGAAGGTTTATTTTTAAAACAATTTAGTTTGGTGTGCCAATTTTTTTTATACATTTATGGGAATATGAAACCGAGACATTCAGATTTTACCAGTGCAAAAACAAAAAAAAAAACCCGGACAAATCTTAACAGAAATTATGGTAAAACCAATGGCAAAGTTTAAAGGACCCATTCACCTATAAAGCATCTTGAATTAACATGAAAAATAGCTTCTTCTCTTTCATTTAAATCTGCAGTTGTCAAAATATTGCCTTGAAACCGTTTGCTTACTCCTGTAAACGAGTGTTAGAAACAGTTGGCCGGGCGCAATCACAGATGTCAACATAAACACAGCACGTGTGCCTGTGTGCATCGCGGAGCCACAACACGTGTCAATCACGGATGCCCGACTGACTTGGCCCAAAAATGTAATACATTTTCCCGCTGCCTGAAACACCGTATGTTGCGGCTCATATTCGGACCTCCGGTCACACGGCCTTGTTATGGTTAACAGACACATGTGGACTGTGTTTACCAACACGCAGAGCCATAACAAGGTGTTAAACAGCCGTATGCGAGGTACTAAGACTGTGTGCTGGGATTTTTTTGCTGGGAAACTTTTGTATAAAGCAAAACTGAACTGATATTGAGAAAGAATAGGCATAATATTGCTACTGATTATGTCACTTTAAATATAAAAATGGTAAAGTTAAATGCTTGTTATTATTGAATTCTTGTCGCTTTTTTCATTATCCTTAAATGACTTGTGATGGCACAATGGCAACATAGGTTGTTCAATCAGTCCGAACCAGATCACTGGTACAACATTCTTTTTTATGTTTCCCTGTAAAAGTGGAAACCCTACATTTTTGTGATCCTTAGACATTAACCTTTACAAAAAATATGGGGCCAATTTTTCTATTGTGGTTTTGTCATTTTTTCGGGTCAAATTTGATTTTAGAGCAAAAATTGAGGGCCAATATATATAAATGTTTACTACAGAGAGAAATTTAGCAACAAAACACCTCAAATGGTTAGTAAGATATATTACATCACAAAAACTTAGACTAGACACACAAAGACTGCGTTAAGACGTTTATTCCAATAATAAAGAGCAATCGTAGAGCGCATACCTCCGCCAACATGGATCCGCATCAAGATCCATCAGACTAACCATGGAAAATTAATCAGCTGTTGTTTATCCATATTGTTCTACAAAATGTCATTGATAAATTCATTAAATAAAATTCATAAAGAGACAAGGAGGTATCCTGGGGTAGTTTGTGCAGTGTACATATGGCGGACCACTTGCTGATTTCAGGCAACCTGTATCGTATATAGTATGGCTCCGCTTTCCCTGGTTTTAACCAGTGACTGAATATTTGCTTTATTTATACATAATATATGAAAATGGCCCTGTCATTCTTCCATTTAATATGATTTTGCCATTGTGCCATCCTATTGTTCGATTATTACATCACCAACATCACTATCCGCACGCTGATAGTTAAGGTATAGAAACCCGTCTCTTACGGTTAGTTTATCCAAAGTATATCTAAAGATCTATAGATAAAAGAGTATTTTTATGTTTTGGTCATGATCCAAGAAATAATTTTAAAAAGTTTTAGGCGGATGACTAATTTTTTTACAAATTTTGTGAGGAATAAACAATAGACAAGGACAAATTTGACTGGATTTAGTGCCAAATCCTCACTAACCCAACCCGTTAATTTTAGGAAATGCTACCTAGTCCACCATTCACAGTGAAATGAAGTACATATTAAGAAATAAAATAATAATAATAATAAGAATAATAATAATAATAATAACATTGATCATATAACCTAAGCTTTGTGCGGGCAATAGCATTCGTTTGGGAGCAATTATATCTTCTGTGGAGTAGCTATTTTCATCAGTTATTTCATTGTTCATTGATAATCTTTTGTAAGCTGTGCCTATCAGGTAGTTTACAGCAGACAAATATTTACAGACATTTACAGTAGAATGAGAGATGTAAAGGACAGATTATTAACATTAAATGAAATGCATGTTTTACTGAAGAATTCATTAGGGAGAGTGTTTTGAAAATCAAAACATAGGGACCTTAGAAGTTTTACCAAAGTCCTGTTGAAGGAATCAAACTTGGAATTAAATGTCAAATCATAAAAAAGTGTCATTTTTAGTCATAATGTTATCGTACGTGTTTACAGATGTTCTTTATCCCATCTTTATACCCCCCCCCGGAAGGTTTATTTTTAAAACAATTTTGTTTGGTGTGCCAATTTTTTTTATACATTTATGGGAATATGAAACGGAGACATTCAGATTTTACCAGTGCAAAAACAAAAAAAAAAAACCCGGACAAATCTTAACAGAAATTATGGTAAAACCAATGGCAAAGTTTAAAGGACCCATTCACCTATAAAGCATCTTGAATTAACATGAAAAATAGCTTCTTCTCTTTCATTTAAATCTGCAGTTGTCAAAATATTGCCTTGAAACCGTTTGCACACTCCTGTAAACGAGTGTTAGAAACAGTTGGCCGGGCGCAATCACAGATGTCAACATAAACACAGCACGTGTGCCTGTGTGCATCGCGGAGCCACAACACGTGTCAATCACGGATGCCCGACTGACTTGGCCCAAAAATGTAATACATTTTCCCGCTGCCTGAAACACCGTATGTTGCGGCTCATATTCGGACCTCCGGTCACACGGCCTTGTTATGGTTAACAGACACATGTGGACTGTGTTTACCAACACGCAGAGCCATAACAAGGTGTTAAACAGCCGTATGCGAGGTACTAAGACTGTGTGCTGGGATTTTTTTGCTGGGAAACTTTTGTATAAAGCAAAACTGAACTGATATTCAGAAAGAATAGGCATAATATTGCTACTGATTATGTCACTTTAAATATAAAAATGGTAAAGTTAAATGCTTGTTATTATTGAATTCTTGTCGCTTTTTTCATTATCCTTAAATGACTTGTGATGGCACAATGGCAACATAGGTTGTTCAATCAGTCCGAACCAGATCACTGGTACAACATTCTTTTTTATGAAAATAGTTATCTGTAGACAATGAGTAGCACCCAGTTTGTACTATCTATATATAATGCAAACTATGAAATGAAGAATGAAGAATAGAAATATTCTTATATTTTATAAAATCTAATTGGTTATGTCATTAAATACAGGGTATGTCAGATGCAGCAGCGTATGATGTACATCTTCGATTGGAGCCCATGTTTTTTTTTTATCATTTTTATACCAAATAACTCCAGACAAAAACTAAAGCATTGTATGCCATTATATATATATATATATATATATATATATATATATATATATATATATATATATATATATAAAATGATTAGTGGTATAGCCGTGTAAGTCTGTAGTCGAAGTGAAGGTTTGAAGAAAGAGTGACGCCTTTAAGATAGGCTAATATTAATAAACATGTTACTATCTAACAGGCGTCACTGCTACTCTCTCCACACACACACACACACATATATATTATATATATGTGTGTGTGTGTGTGTGTGTGACATTCATTTTTCCTCAATGTATAGGAAAATAAGTGTCTAGAAAACTTTACGGGTGGGAGCTACCATATCGGATAGCTTAAATGACAGAGATTACCATTGCTTATAGAAAAATAATTAACACATCCCCTGAAGAAAACTGTAAAGATACATAAACATTTGTAACAGTATATGCATTTTCTCACCACATTAGTTCATTAGTTTGGCTGAATACGATTTTTTGGCAAAGCCATCCCTGTATATGGACTTACAATCTCCAATTCACCTGTTTCATTACAGGCCATAACTAGAGGTCTGATCTTGCGCGTGCACAACTCCCATGATATGATATGGAAGATAAAAAAGAAACATTGTTTGTGTTAGCAAAACACAATGCTTGGAAAAATCTTGATTTGTAAAGTAGCGCGGTATGGCCGCCAGGTGGCGTGCGCGCTATGTTTACATCTGTACCACTGATCTCGCAAACCTTACATCGCTTGTGTACAGGATTACTCAGACGGTTTACATTGAAATATTAGCAGATACCATCATATTTTAAGGAGAAAAAACCAAGCTATGTGTATAAAGCATGTTACACTATATGAGTTAATTAAATATACTTGGTATGTGAATAGGTACATTTAATATAAACCAAAAAATTAATTTTAGACAATGCCAAACTGTTTAGAGAACGAAGTTTGTTTGTTCGCTATGTAACTACCTTCCAAAAAGAACCTTTCTTATCCTCTTGCCCTGCTTACTTTGTGTATGTTTCGGTCAAAGTTTATAATTTAACGTTTTAAATAGCATTTTAATACAAGCTGAAAGAGATGTCAAAACTGAATTTAAAAAATTGGCACCATGTTTTAAATGCTTCATAGAAAGGTGAAGAACAAAAATGCATGGGGTGCCACATTTTTATAAACAAAATTTACTCAGGACGAATTCGCTACATATGCCCCTACACTATGCCCCTCGCGTGGACTACCACATATGTGAACCGGGCGCAGTCTTCTTGGTCACGGGTTTGGAATACGAACTGCCTTCGGGGGACCATGTCAAATACGCATAACAAGGCACATGTACATGCTATCACATTTAAAAATAAAGAGTGAATGCAGTAAGGCGGACGCAGTTCAGCAGAACCTGCGCCTGGAAAACGCCCGGCCGAAACTCTAATTAGAAAGCCTGAAAGGCAAAGCACAGATCAAGCACCTGGAAAAAGTCAGTCGCCTCAATTGTCAATTGCCTCCTTAGTATTTTTTTGTTTATTTAAAGTACGCCCTCTTTATTCCGATTCATTAAAAACTAACCTAATATGACATTTTAAATCGGTACATTTTCCAACTATGAACCCACCAATTATTAATTTTTTACCCCCTCCTTATTTTGGTCTTATTTTAATCATGCCTTATTTTTTACCTGTTTCATACACAGATTTTGTGGCGTATTTTAAATTTGTGATGTTGTGGGGCCTCTTTTTATAAAGTGCCTTTAATCTAAACAATATTATGTATGGGTTTGTATTCTCTTAATATCTACGGATTGGTTAAATTTCAATTAGGGTATATGTTTATTTCGGTACGTAAAGAGGCACGCTTTGATTATGGAGACAGAATTAGATGGAATAAGCTTTGGGGGCAACGTCGTGTCAAAGGGACCCGCACCTAGTCCCCGAATTCTTTTGCTACACCCTATTTTACTCGCGGGGATTCCAACTGTGCGTGCGGTCCGTCGTTATCGGGACATCTCGTATAAGTCAGAGAATACAATTACTGCGTCAAATATTGCCTTCGGCAGCAAAGCGTACGCATTGGTTCGCTTGAATTTTCATGCAATTTTATGCAAGCGCACTGTCTAATTAAAAGACATATATGAGCAGTCGCCGGCTACCGAATCCTAATAAACCGGTCGCCACGAGTGGTTTCGGAGTCTCGCTGCTTTCTATTTCAGCCCAGCGTGTCCAGTGCGAAGCAGTGCGGGGTGTATAGGTAATATGGGACAGTACTGTGTTTTTTTATTGTATCTGACTGTACACTGTTATTTTTATTTTCCCTGTAAAGTTTATCTGCTTGTCTTTAATGTAATTTCTTCGCGTGTAACTTGTCGGTGAACAACGCAGGCCATTCCTAAAGATTGGTCTGTCCTCGCTGAAAAATGAGGGGGCGTTCTTATACAATAACATAATTTTCGAATAATTTATTTTTATGCGAGCAAATCCCTTGTGTTATCTCGTTCAATACCAAGTAATCTACAACATTACAATGCTAACTAAAATTTATATCTAACAAAGTCATTACATCTGAAAAGAATATTTTTCCAGTAAGGGAATGATATGACAGCTTCCTTGCCAAGCGATTCTGCGGTATCCTCGGCGATGTATCAGGGACAACCCTGGAGGAATAGGAATGGGCCGGTAGCCAGATCTGGTACGAGGTTTTTTATTCAAATCGCGAGTAACATCGGACGTGATCAGCGATCCCATTGCTCATTCCATCTGATTCTATATCCAGCTTAGATGTTTTTTTTTATATGGAATTAAAAGTTTTCCTTTCAAGAGGATAGTTTTCGTTTTTGGGGCGATTTTTCTTTACATTGAATAATCTTTGAAGTTTTTCTTAGGGGAGAGGGGATCTAACCTGTTTTTTTGTGAGAAAACAGATCTAAACTGTGGGGTTACCTTGAAAAAGGCTGTTGGTTTTGCGGTGCAGACGATTTAATTAATATTCCAACACCATTATCCTGGGCGGATCGTGCCAGACACCTATCTTTCTTCTTTGTTAAAGATCTCCTCTAACAAATTCCCTTGCGGGTTGTAAATTAACAGGTTTGCCAGCCCCGCCTCTATTTCCCTCGCCGCCGTTGGTTACCCCACTGTTCCCTCCTGTGCTTCTTCATACGCTCTCAGAAACTCCGGCTGTTGGGCCATGCGCTGCAGACGATTAATCTTTAAACACCTTTATCCAGAGGGGATTTTGCTTCTTTCTTCCTTGTTGACGAACTCACCCAAAATTTCCCTTGCGGGTTGTAAATTTACAGGTTTGCCAGCGCCGCCGTGGGTTCTCCCACTCTCCTTCATACGCTCTCAGAAACTCCGTCTTTTAGGCCATGCGGGTTAGATCCCCTCTCGCCATTTTCCCATCCATTTATTTTTTGGAGGTCTGTTCCTCTCATCGGTACATCGACCACATTGGGCTTCTTTTGATTGAACTGACCTGGTGGACTTATTTTCAGGACCCAAAACCGGACCCGGCCGGTTGACCTGCAAACGTTTGATTTTAGATAAATTTTAATTTACCTAAAAACCCGACCTGCCCGCTGACCTGAAATCTTTGCTTAATGGGGAAATTTTAATTGACCGAAAACAAACTTGACCTAAAAGCCTTTGATCAACCCGGCCTCTGGACATGCAAGCCTTTTAGGGTGGGTTCATTTTAATTTACCAGATAACCTGTTCCCTTTCTGCAATATTGTTTGCTCATTTCCAGCTTACTGTATATAAAGGAGTTTTACAACAAACCTCAAGACTCATTCTGCTTTTAACAAGCAACCGACATGGACAGTCACGATCTTTCAATGGAAGAGAAATATTTCCTTGAACAGGGGAAGACTCATAATGTCATCACCAACAAAGCTGTATATTAGATCCCTTACCCACTGCCCTTCTGAAGAAATGCATAGATGACCTTACTCCATTGATTATATTCATTATAAATGTCTCTCTATCAACAGGTACAGCCCCTTCTCAATTTGAAGAGACTGTTGTGACCCTTCTTTTGAAGAAGCCGGTATAAGATCCAAATGACCTTAAACATTTTAGGCCAGTTTCAAACCTTCCCTTCGTTTCTAGAATCCTTGAGAAGACTGTTTTTAAGAGGATACAGTGTCATCTTTATGAAAATAGCTAAATGGAAATCCATCAGTCCGCGTATAGACTGCACCACAGCACAGAGACTGCCGTACTGAGTGTCATGGATGGTCTGCTGATGTGGGCAGATGAAAGACGCGTTTCTCTCCTAGCATTGTTGGACCCCAGTGCAGCGTTTGACATGCATGATCATTCCATTTTGCTTAAAATAAATTACCTTTGGTGTACACGACACCACGCTTTCACGGTTTACGTTATACCTCGCCAATCACTCCCAAGCTGTTTTGGTCGACGGTAGAAAATCAGACCCGTGTACTTCGTTGTACGGGGTTACCCAGGGATCCGTGTTAGGACCCATATTGTTCACTTTATATTTACAACTCCTATCTCACCTCATATCTGCAAATGATTGTTCTTTTCATAAGTATGCTGATGACAATGATCTGTCAAAACGTACTCAACCAGGGGAGCTCAACTCTGTTCAGTTTAGCATACAGGTATGTACTGAAGTTGTACTATCATGGATGACCAGCAACGAACGTAAGTTGAATACTGACAAGACTGAAATTATGCCTGTCGGGTCTAAGCCCCTTCTAAGGATGATTGACAGCGAGTCCATACCATGGGGGCTGCTCTGTTCCTTTCAAAATTCAGAGAAGTATCTAGGTGTTAAGATTGCATGATAATATTAGTAGTATATGTCGTGCGGCCTTTCTCGAGCTCCGCTGTATAGCTTCCATCCGGCGTTTCCTCTCTACTAATGCGTGCTGTCGGCTAATATCTCGCCTGGATTACTGTAATTCAGTTCTTGTTGGGCTACCGGCAGAGCTAGTCTCGCGGCTACAGATGGTCCAGAATAATACTGCGCGTCTCATTCTTGAGAAGCGGAAGACCGACCACGTCACGCCGCTGCTCAAACAGCTCCATTGGCTTCCCGTCAATTACCGCGCACAATACAAAATTGCTTTTTTTTGTTTACCGCCATTTGATGGCTCAGTTCCATCATATTTGTCTGAAAAATTAACAACCTATCGGCCTTTGCGTACGCTGCCCTCGGCTGGCAGAAGTCTTCTTAAAGTTCCAAAGTGTAGTATGAAAGTCGGTAAACGTTCCTTCCGTTTCATAGCCCAAAAAGTCTAGAATACACTTCCTATTACACTTAGAAAATCTCCAACTTTTGTATCATTTAAAACTAATTTAAAACGTATCTCTTTCGGCAAGCTTTTGGTAATAATATGTATCATTTCTTTTTTCTTGGGTCAGGCACAGGGAGCAGATTTCCATGAAATTGTATATGGGTATGTGGGTATGTGTGTGTGTGAAATGCGCTGTGAGTCCGACCATCGGAGAATAGGTGCTATATAATATATAAATATATATATATATATATATATACTTTATATTATTATTATTATTATATACCATTTATATTTCATGACATGCACATGCTTCGCCATCACACTGGCGTCGGATCAGCGCTGCAACCGGTCACACAAATATTAAGGCAGGCCTGCCATTGGCTAATTTAATTTGCTCTATTGGTTTTTGCACCCACAAATCTATATAATCCCACCCACCAAGGCGACATTCATTAATAGTAATTGAAAGCCAACTTCTGATTTCGAAGGTGCGTATGCCCGGAATGCCGATTGCTAGTGCTCTGGTACTGCGAAGTACAGGAGCACGGCCCTCCATGCTGGGAGTATGGCGTGAATGTGCCGAGATGAAGCGAGAATTGTGTTTAGGAAGGACGGGGATGTCCCCTTGAGATGACGGCGAACATCAAACCTCAATAGTATGCATGACAAGCAGACAAAACCAATGGCTCTTTTAAGGGTCAATGAGCATATTGTTACATTTGACATTAAATAAAATTTCACTTTGCACCAAAGAAAGCTCACAAACGGCTGAACCCAAAAACGTCAACACAGACGACCCGGAGTGCCGAAACCGTGGATTTAATGTGGACGTGCGAGGATCCAGGGCTTCGGACTCCTGAAAACAAGCATTGCTGTGACTGGGGTTGTAGGATCATGGCTGAGCTTGAAAAAGTGCCGTAGGATTGCCACGGCCTCATCAGTGCCGACAATGCTGCCAGGTATACTCGGATCAATGCAGGGAAAGGGCATAAAGACGATATTATCGTCATCATCACTGATGACGATAATTATTAAGATGCTAAACACAGGGAATCATCCACAAGTGCAGTCGCAAGATGACCTCGAACACTTCGTCCGGCAAGATGCCGACAACTGTTTAAAATTCAAGGGGTGTTCCGAGCAACTCCAGAATAATTCTCTAAATTTGTTACATTTGAAATAATCATTTGGTCCAGCATTTGTTCATTTGGCCCTTGTCACTCAGGAACATTGCATCAGAAAAAAAAGACTAAAAATGAAAAAAAAAACTTTCCTGTTGCTTGTTTACTATATAGTGCAGCTTTTAAATCCAAGAAAATACAATCTGGTATTGAGATCTGGTTTGTGAGATTTATATTTCTAATAATCTTTTTCTTGTTCTTAGTTGTAAAAGTCACTGTGCTACCTTTAAATTTAAATGTAACCTTATTCTTGAAATTGTCAAGCTAACATGATGTTCTCTTTAAAACAGTCGTGTATCTGTTAAAGGCCAATATTAGCGATTTTCGAAAGCGTTGACAATTATATATGTTTGTTTCAGATATCGATGAGTGCAACACAGGAACAGCTCTGTGCACCCAGACTTGTCAAAACGAAGACGGTGGATATACCTGTGCATGCTACAAAGACTACAAATTGTTGCCTAATGGCACCTGTCAGAAAGGTCAGGAATCAAGATATTTATCAATCTAACACCGGACGCAATATATAATGTGTCAACAAAGAGTTTTTTTACCTTTCATTTAAAATATACAGGCCCTTCAGTGAGATTTTTTTTTCAGACGGACCCCTTCACTTTTCCCAATACTACACATGACAAGCTTTATCAATGTTTCATAATATTAACATTCTACTGAACAAAGCTGTGCTCGCATTTTGCCAATATCTTATAAAATGACTGGAAATATGAAGTACAGTGGACTCCAGCTGTAACTCAAAATTTAACTGCAACATCATATCTAAAGCTTATGTAGAAGTCTCACATATATTTAACAGGTGAATTTGGCATAAATTTATACTTTTTTCATACATTTTAAAAATAAATTCAAATTTTTTTCAAGCAAGCTTTTATACTTTTCCCCGTAAATCCATGATGGCAGCACTGTTTTCTACGCCATTATAGCCATATATTTTCGTGAAGTATAACATTCATATTCACTTTATGCCCGAAGCTATCCAGTCAAGTGGGCTAATATATAGACATCCTGGTCCAAAGATCCACCTACATTTGGGACAGATTTGCATGAACGCAGAAATTTCTATGAAGCTTAACAACTTTTCTTTGGACACCTCCAAAAGCTTTCCTACTCGCTGTTCAAACAAATAATTGGCAATATACATTTTATTTATATATTCTTTATCATATCTAAAAATGGCATGATAATTTTAGAGTGTTATGAATCTAATATTGGAATATTTAAATACAAACAATAAAAACTGAAGGCACTCTCACTAGTCTTGCTTAATTTAAAACTTATCTGTTTGAGGAACACACTCGTTTAAAGTTGCATGTAATGCGGTTACAGAGATATTGTAAAGACAGTCAGGTTCACATGCTACAGAGATATTGTAGAAAAGGACAGATTGGTTGGGATGTAATGGTAATTCGGAAGTCACATGGGATACATATATATATATATATATATATATATATATATATATATATATATATATATATATTGTTACAGGTGTTCCTTTTATTGACATGAGCGTAACTCATGTTGTTGTTGCAATTTATGCTTAATCCGTACTGGTTGAACTCTCGTTGTCATGCTAGATAGTGGTTTTCACGCCTGGCCGAGGTCACGTGATGACCCTGGTATGTAGAGATACATGCAGTGATGTTCTTCTGGATGATTCCTGTGGCGCGTGTTTACTGTGTTGTGTTAGATTTAATGGACTGTTCGAGAAATGGAAAATTCTCGGCTTTGAGTATATAAAGGGGCTGTGTTTTGGAGCCGGGGGCCGAGAGCAGAGAAGATTTCCAGCGAACGCAGAAGTGTATGTCAGTTTCTTGGACCTTATTCCACGTGTGCAGCAAATATAGATTTTTCTTCAGAGTTTCTCCTGGATTTTGTGCATTTGGACTTCAGTTAACTTGCATGATTGTTTCAAGAGCTTTACACTGGACTGTCATTCTCCGAGAGTATACGTTTAAAGAACTTATCGTTGTGACGGTGTTGGTATCCAGGTACTGTGCACATTGTTTATTTTTCTGTGTGATTGTATTGATTTTTTGTTTTCCCACTGTTTTACTGTACAATTGTATTGATTTAGTGTATTGTAATGTTAGGGTTGTTTTAAGAATAAATTACAGTTATTTGTTAACAAATACCACTGACTTCTTTATTCATTCCCCTAGACATTTCACGCTGCCTAGTGTTACAGAATCTGATTTCTTTATCTCCATTACACAATTTTGTGTTCATCTCGCATACGTGATCTGTTTATATTAGGTTCCGTAACAAAAAATTGGGGGCTCGTCCGGGATGCTTAATAGTTTTGACAATTTATAAAACCTTGACCTGGACATTGTTTTATCATACATTGTTTACAAGATTACATATTGTTTACAGTACATTGTTTACAGGATTTATCTCAGTGGTTTTTTGTTATTGTTTTGACATCTTAACATGGCAGATTTCAAACCTGAGACATTTGTTGACGATCCCGCCCCTTATCAACTTGAACAGTTGTCAAAAGAACAGTTGTTGCGTTTGGGACAACACTTAGGGCTAAGTGTGAAAAAAGTTGTGAGAAAGCCTGAAATCATTGCTAAAATCATGCAAGATCTAGCTAGCAAAGGTTTAATTGAAGAGAGTGGAGTTGAAACATAAAAAAATGACAGCCTTGCTATGCAACTAGAATTAAAAAAGTTGGAAATGCAATATGAGCTAGCATTAAAACAGTTGGAATTAGAAAAACAAAGAGAAGAGAGGGAAGAACATGAAAGGTTAGAAAGAGAAAGACTAGAAAAAGAAAAAGAAATTGAGTTAAAACGACTGGAGTTAGAAAAAATTAAAGTAGAACGTAGTCTAAGTGCTGCCCCTACTCACAGTTTTGATGTTATTAAACACATGAGACTTGTCCCACTTTTTTCAAGAAAAAGAGGTTGATAAATATTTCTTACACTTTGGGAAGGTAGCTGAAACTTTAAAATGGCCTAAGGAAGATTGGACTAAGCTGTTACAAAATGTATTGACTGGCAAGGCCGGGGAAATTAATACAGAGCTTTCAGGATAAGCTGCTGCTGACTATGACCTGGTAAAACGGTTAATCCTAAAAGGTTATGAGTTAGTTCCAGAGGCTTACCGCCAGAAATTCATAAATTGGGAAAAGCGCTAAGTACAGACCTATGTCGAATTAGCTAGGACAAAAGAGCAGTTGTTTGATGAAATGAAATGATTATGACAATTTGCGCCAGTTGATTTAACTTGAAGAATTTAAGCGCTGCATTAATGCAGATGTTAAAACTTTTCTCGATGAGAAAAGTCCTGAAATACTTGACATTGCTGCTCAATTAGCTGATGATTATTCATTAACACACAAAATGTCCTTTACTAGCAAATCAAACCAGTCCTTTACAAACAAGAATGTAAATCAGTATGGTCAAAAGAAGTTTAAAGCGCAATCATCCAGTACTAGTAGTCCTGATAGTTCAGCAATGTCCATTACTACACCTCCGCCCACTCTACTGTGTCCAAGTCCAACAAAGACCAGTCATTTTCAAAGAAAATCTGTAATTACTACAAGAAGGAAGGTCATCTAATATCTGACTGCTGGAAACTTGCGAATAAACCAAATAGCCAACCTTCTGGTTTTGTTTCAAAATCTATGCATAGCATAGTACAACAGCCAGGCTCTTTTCATGTAGATAGGGGTTACAACTCCTTTATTGACTCTAATAAAGAGTGTGATGTTACGGAGGCCCAAGTGCCGTCTGCACACAAAGAAGAATCCATAGCTTGTGGGTAAAAACCTCAGTTGATTCCTGCGAGGAATTAAATAAGGCTAGGTCCTTTCAAGACTCCTGCGAGGAGAGTTCTCTAAATGGGGGAGGCAAAGTCCTTTTATGACTCTTGCGAGAGTATTTCAAATGAGGCCAGGTCCTCTTATGAAAAACAGAAGTTTGTTTCTGCTGAGGAAAGTTCCTCTGTTGACTCCCATGAGGATTTTGGTGATAAAAAGGATGTAGATTCCTTTATTGACTCTGAAAAAGAGTTTGTAACTGACACTGTCAATGTCAGTTCTTTGTTTGATGAGGTTGGGGTAGTAGATTCCTCTCCTGACTCTGAAATGGAGTTATTTGAGCCATTCATACATGATGGTTCTGTATCACTTTCAAGTGATTTTTTAGATTCTATCCCTATTTGAATTTTGAGGGACACTGGTTCAGGCCAGACTCTCATGTTAGCAAACACTTTGCCATTTTCTAATAGATCTTTCACTGGTGCACATGTACTTGTTAATGGTGTGTTTTAAGACAGGCACACTTCAGTTCCGCTTCACAGTATCCATTTAAAGTCAGATTTGATTTCTGGAAATATTACTGTGGGCATAAGAACTACTTTACCCTTTAAGGGAATTCAGTTGCAACTAGGCAATGATGTTACAGGTGATAAAGTACAGCCTGTACCAATAGTGACAGAAAAGCGGTCACTTGATCAGGACACTGATCCGGAAAGTCAGGAAATTCCTGGTTTGTATCCTTCATGTGCTGTAACTTGATCTATGGCCAAGAAAAACACACATCAGGATAATGGTCCAGATAATAACACTCTGGGAGTCACTTGTGACTCGTCTAACGACTCGCCCGTACAGGATGCAGCATTCTCAAGGTCAGAACTTATCACGGAACAGCATAAGGACCCTGATATTTCATGTTTGTTTCCCAGGGCAGTTCCTAAAGATGAGCTGTCACAGAACCCAGTTTGTTTCTATGTCCAAAATGGAGTGTATATGCGTAAATGGCGGCCACCTGATGAATGCGCTGATGATGAGTGGGCCATCAAACATCAAATAGTAATGCCCAAAAGCTTTCGCAGTGAAGTTCTAAGCATAGCACATGAGGATCCTTTGTCTGACCATTTAGGTATAGATAAAACTTATCAGAAAGTTGGTACACACTTCCCTTGGCCTAACCTCAAGAAACATGTTGTACAATATTGTATATCATGTCATACATGCCAGATGGTAGGCAAGCCCAATCAGAATCCTCTTAGGCCCCACTTAGGCCTATTCCTGCTTTCGAGGAACCATTCGGTAGGATTATAGTTGATTGTGTTGGACCACTGCCCAAAACAAAATCTGGACATGAATACTTGCTGACAATAATGTGCGCATCTACCAGGTTCCCTGAGGCAATACCATTGCGCAAAATTAATGCCAAAAGTGTTGTCAAAGCTCTGACCAAGTATTTTACAACATTTCGATTGCCAAAATCTGTCCAGTCTGACCAAGGGTCTAATTTTATGTCTGGTTTACTCCAGCAAGTTATGCTTGAGCTAGGTATAAAACAGTAGAGGTCATACCATCCTGAAAGTCAGGGCGCCCTCGAGCGTTTTCACCACACATTAAAAAACATGATCAGGACTTATTGCTATGACACACAGAAAGACTTGAATGAAGGAATCCCCCTATTGCGGTTTCCTGTCAGAGAATCTTTCAAGATTCCTTGGGTTTCAGTCCCTTTGAACTAGTTTTTGTACAGTCCGTTCGAGGTCCATTGAAACTGCTTAAAGAAAAACTCTTGTGTTAAAATCCTGATTCTCTTAGTTTACTGCAGTATGTCTCAGACATTCGCACTAAACTACACAATGCTTGTGAGATTGCAAAGTCAAATCTAGGATCTACAAAAAGTAAAATGAAAACAAAATATGACAAGCACACTGTAAGTAGGACGTTTGAGCCTGGTGAAAAGGTCCTGGCCTTACTTCCCATCCCTGGCAGACCTCCGCAAGCTAGGTATTTTGGTCCTTACATTGTTGACAAGAAAGTCAGGGATTTAAATTACATACTGTTGACACCAGACAGACGTAAGAAAAAACAACTGTGCCATGTTAACATGTTTAAAATCATATTATGACAGAAATAGCACATCAGATGTTGTACAATATGTTACTGCTGTTAATTGTGTAAAAACTGACCCTGACCCAGTTAAAGTAGATACTGATGTTAAGTGTGATGTAGACATTCAGTGTGGTACAGTACCATTAAAAAACTCAGACGTGCTCAAAAACCTGGATGCCAAACTGTCACACCTTACCGCACACCAACAACAAGACCTCAAGAATCTGCTGCGGAATTATGAACATTTGTTTAGTAACATTCCAACGCGAACTAACATGTTGTGCCATGACGTCGATGTTGGCGAGGCAAGCGCAGTCAAGCAGCATCCATATAGACTGAATCCAGAAAAGCAAAAGTATCTACAGGATGAGATTCATTATTTGCTGGACAATGATTTTATTGAACCTAGTAACAGTAACTGGAGTTCACCATGTATTCTTGTGCCAAAACCTGATGGAAGTTACCGTATGTGCACAGATTATCGAAAACTGAACTCTGTCACCAAGACTGACACGTTCCCGATTCCGAGGATCGATGATTGTATTGATAGAGTCGGTAGCTCCAGATATGTCTCCAAGTTTGACTTGCTAAAAGGATTCTGGCAAGTTCCGCTGACAGAACGAGCGAAAGAAGTGTCCGCATTTGTGACGCCGCAAGGACTGTACCAGTATAAAGTTATGCCGTTTGGCATGAAGAACTCGCCAGCCACGTTCAAGCGCCTCATCCATATGGTTGTCAAGGACATTCAGGGCTGCGACGCATATATGGATGACCTTATCGTGTACAGCGACACCTGGGAGAAACATCTGCAAATTCTTCGCGACCTCTTCGAAAGACTTTGTGAAGCACGTCTGACCGTCAACTTAGTAAAAGTAACATTTTTGGGTCATATTATAGGGCAGGGTCAGGTTAAGCCTATTGATGCTGAAATAAGTGCTATTTCTGCATTTCCTAGACCAGAAAACAAAATGCAAATAATGCGTTCTCTTGGTATGGTTGGATACTACATGAAGTTTTGTCCAAATTTTGCTTCTGTAGCTGAACCTTTGACTAATTTTTTAAAGAAGAAACAAAAGTTTGTATGGAGTGATCAGTGTGAAAATGCGTTTCAGAATTTGAAAGCAATTCTGCAAAGTTCACCAGTTTTAGCAGCTCCAGACTTTTCTGTACCTTTTAAGTTAGCTGTAGATGCTAGTGATACTGCTGCTGGTGCTGTGTTGTTACAAGAAGGCAATGATGGCATAGATCATCCAATTTGGTATTTCTCAAAAACGTTTAATACAAACCAGAAAAACTACTCCACTATTGAAAAAGAATGTTTGGCTTTGATTTTGGTGTTGCAACGTTTTGAAGTTTATGTAACTTCATCAGTCAGGCCTATCATTGTCTTGATCACAATCCCCTCACGTTCATGAACAAGTTGAAGTGTAAAAATCAAACACTTCATCTTTATTAGATTTTCATTGCGCTTAAGTGGAAAGATGGGGATAGTCATAATATAAATCTTCGATTGGAATTAATGTTTCAATGAATTTTACTTAATAAATATGGCTTGGTGGGATATGAGTTGATTAAAGTGTGAGGCGTTCTGGGTGCGGATACAGGTGTTTGCGAGGCACTCACTCTATGAGTGCATTTCAGTTGAAAAGCTAAGAGTAACCATCGCAAAAATATTGCTGTGTTCCATTTAAGCACCCCTGTCCACCTGTTTTTCGCGAT
The DNA here is from genome assembly GCA_026874595.1 of Sipunculus nudus. Lineage (NCBI taxonomy): Eukaryota > Metazoa > Annelida > Sipuncula > Golfingiida > Sipunculidae > Sipunculus > Sipunculus nudus. The sequence goes on along the minus strand of CM049315.1, from coordinate 61,941,948 downwards.
TTTTTTTTTTTTTTTTTTGGCGAATCAAAGAATGCCAAAACTTTTTGACCTTAGGGCAGAAAGAGAAAAAAGCGTAATTAACTGTTATGGAAATAATAGCATACCTTGTGTCATTTTCTTGTAAACAATTTAAAACCAATTTATGAGTAATTAGTCTATTCTGTAGCGACATCTTGCCACTAATCTATGAAATAGGCATATCAAGGAATATTGATTACGTTTTAATAGACGTGACGTACTAAAGAGGCGCCAACATTCACGGGACCAATAATCAAGAGCTGCCGACCTCTGTTTACTGTGAGACTTGTATTCCCCGCGTGCACGCGCTTCACTGTTACGTCATATTGCTTTATATCCATATCTAAGGAGGATAAACGATGGCCACTTATTAGGGACGCCATGAACCTCGGATATAATGAGACATGTCAAACAGTCTGTAAAGTAAATTTTATTTATATCGTGGGTAGGTAAGGTACCAAAAATTACGCTTTTGCCTCTTTATGCAATTGGTGCAAATTTTGTTTGGCAGGTTTTTCTTATGTAGAGATAATCGCGAAAAATCAGGTGGACACGGGGTATGGAACGGAATATAGCAAGTTTGCAAGAATGAAGCTGTTTGTACCATTGTACGGATACGATGCGGATATACGCATGCGGATACATACGTGTGTGTGTGTCCATTTATGCGTTTGTCCATGCGGTTTTAGGTCTTTCACCTCTTCAAAATGACATCCGGCACCTCTAGATTTCAGCTTTTGTACTATCAGGAAGAAATTATTATAATTGCTACTGCTCTTATATTGAGAAAAAAAAATAAAAAGAATAGAACCATAAGAAAACCTCGGTCAGGGGTACACAGCAATAATAGGAGGGGAAAGGTGCAAGGGGAATGCCACAAGCTCTTAAAAAATATATACAATATTATGGAGAGAAATTCCAAGTTCGTCTGGGTATTTTTATAACTATTTCTAATGCACGATTTCTACAGCTGAAATTAAAGTGTCGAGTTACGCAAAAATAGTGAAACGAAGAAGTAAAGACTGTTATGCTATCGTTAGGCTTACGAACACTTCTAGTTCATCCCCTTCCCCCTCGGGGAATGCAATTCACTTTGTTTAGTCTCTTCTTCTGGAATTTTCTGTTCGAGATACGGAATGTATTCGGCCATACTTCTTGCCGGCGTCGGCGGTGATAGCGATGACCTTTGTGTTGGCTCAGAATTCTTGAGGGTGACGACGGTGAAGTTTCAACATATTTACAATTTTATCAACTACGGGGTTCATGAATGTCATGACGCGCCTTGCTGTGACGTATCGTTAATATAATGCCTACTTATGCTACCAAACTAAAATCTAAACGTAGTCTAAAAAAATTGTGTCCACCCCTACCAGGAATGACACGCGGGTGATCAGTGTGCACCTGTTACGATTCACCTGAGCGCACGCTCGCTTATATAATTACCCCCCCCCCCCCCACACACACACACACACACACTCACACACACAGAGGGTGGTGTGTCATGTGTAACCGGTGGTGTGTAACCGGTTATTTAACCCATTGTAACTGTAAAATGGATATCTTTCATTATACGTTTCATTAGGATTTGGGTGAAGATTTCATGATCAAATATTAAACAAGCTTTTTCTTAACAGTATTATTTTACAAATATCAGGTATAGCAATTCTGCTTACCACTGTTTTATCAATTATTTTTCTTGCTGCAGACCAGGAGGTTGCCTGTGATTTACCATGTGAACACTTCTGTGTGTTGTCCGAGTCCGGGAATCCATACTGTAAATGTCAAACAGGATATGTGACGTACGGGGAAAAGTGTATTGGTAAGTATACGATGGGGCGAGGTTTTCCCTCTGTATTGGTAAGTATATGATGGGGCGAGGTTTTCCCTCTGGGTAGAGATAATTCTTTGAGGACATGTTCAGAATGTAAAATACCAATGATGGGTTTTTCCTTTACAATATAATGTTACTTTGACTTCCTTCATTTTTATATATGGAATTATCACAACCTTTCCGAGTTAAATAGTATTACCAGGAAGGTCGGTGGTTGCTCAGATGAACTGGTCTTGCGGGCCAACGACATACATCAGTGGGGGTAAAAATAATTTAAAATCGGACACAGGCAAGAAGTTGTGGCCTGAACATAGTTTCAGTGTGCTAAATATATAATTATTTGGGCCCCGCTTGACAAGCGATGCCCTGTAGTGATCACCGTGTCAGTTCGTCCGTTCGTCCTTCCGTCAGTGACACTTTTTTCGCCCGAAAACTCTACAACAACATACTGCAGCTTTCCCAAATTCACAGGGATGATTGGTACCTATAAGGGCTCAAGACCTATCGAATTACAGACTTGTCAAAATTCCAATATGGCCGCCCACAGCCCAATCGCTGATTATCTTTCGCGCGCGATAACTCAACAACAACATACTGCAGCTTTCCCGAATTCACAGGGATGATTGGTACTTATGAGGGCTCAAGACCTTTCGAATTACAGACTTGTCGGAATTCCAATATGGCCGCCACAGCACAATCGCTGATTTTCTTTTGCGCGCAATAACTCAACAACAACAAACTGCAGCTTTCCCAAATTCACAGGGATGATTGGTACCTATGAGTGCTTCAGACCTATCGAAATACAGACTTGTCGGAATTCCAATATGGCCGCCACAGCCCAATCGCTGAATTTCTTTCGCGTGCAATACCACAACAACAACATACTGCAGCTTTCCCAAATTCACAGGGATGATTGGTACCTATAAGGGCTCCCATCTCTATCGAATTGCAGACCTGTTGAAATTTCAGTATGGCTGCTAGAGCACAATCGTTGATTATCTTTCCCACCCCATATCTCAACAAGAAGATGCTTGATCTTTCTCATATTCACAGGGATCATTGGTGCTTTTATTGGGGCTTCTGACCTATTGAAATACAGACTTGCTCAAAATCAAAAATTGGCAACAGAGTACAATCAGTGATTTTCTATTACACACATTATTTCAGACATATCTTCTTTAATATTATTTGAACAAGTAGGATCTTTTCCCTCATGCATATGGATCAAAACGTAATTCTGTTTGTCATATTTTTCAACTTTAACCTAAACTTTTCACCCTTATGTAAAATAGTCCAGCACTACCAGAAATGCGGGGCCCTCTGAGGACCATTGTCCGACCACATATAGTTGTTCATAAAATTGTATATCTGATTATAAACGTAATTTCCCCCTTTTGCATTTCAGTCCTTTCAAATAGATCAATACAATGAGCTCAATATAATTTGAAAAGTTCGGTATGCCAAATTCATTTACATTATCGGCTACACTGGATTTATCTTTTTATCTAAATTTATCTTTTATTTTTTAAATTTTACAAGGAAACGTTGCAGTAATGTAAATATGCACATTTCATTAATATTTCTTTAGACGTTTTGCGGTGAGCGTGGTAAATATATGCAAAATAAATACGGTAAATGAATCTTTTATCACATATCCTCTTGTCAATCTTTAAATATAAATTTGAAATATAGGAAAAAATAACATTATGTGGTTTATGTGATAATTAAATGTGTTTTTTGAGTTCCATATATTGATAAAAGTGGTTAGTTCCATTTATTGATAAAAAGTGGTTGTATTCTATAAAGATTCTGTATTTTAAAAAGACCTTACTTTTCTTCATAGAATTCGCAATAAATTATTTTTAGAATAGCCAAATGGGGTTTTAACTCATTAAAGGTCATATTTTCTCAACATTGTAAATAAATTATTATAACAGATGTTTCTAAACTTGAACTAGAATACGGGTAACCTACAAGCGACTACGTATATCCACCGAAATCAGAGTGGTCCGGGTGAAGTGAGGCATGAATTGAGTGGTAAGGAGAACAAGAGGGAGATGTGTTGAAAATTTGCATGGATGTCTGCCACGTAAACATTATTTTAGGTGGCGCCACCTGCCATTTGAACGAGAAATGGCCAATACGACTAACCATTCCTGAGATATTAGCATGAATGTCTGTAGGGTAAACATGATTGTAAGTGGCGCCACCTGTCATATAAACGAGAAATCAGTCAAAGAAGTAGTACACATGCAAAACTTCAGGTGAATACGTCCAACCACATTGGCAAGCTTTTGTTTGCAATACGACTGTGACAACCAGGGGGCGCTGGCGACTATGACACGGCTAAGTTTTGTTTTGTAATAGTGTCACTTTGTTCTGTTTGTTCACAGATTTGTAGAGGGGTCCCCTGAACCCCACACCTAATTTATAGGACCAACTTTTAACGTTCCCAAAGTGTCTATAACACATTTGGATATTAAGAAAATAAAGAAAAGGTGCCGAAATAAACTACAGTAATGGTTTCTGATAACCATTTATTAATTAATGATCCTTTATACCTGTAGTTATATAAACACCTTCTTTCAGTAAATAAATAATAGGAGAATTAACACAATAAGAAAGAGGATACACAACCATACCATATATTTGCTAACAACTCGGATTTAACAGTGCAATTATTATTTTTTAAATTATTCTGGCGTCTAATGAAAGTGTAGGAAACCCTGAAGAAATTGGTTTCCTCCAGTTCCGGTGGCATTGATTGTGTCTCTGTCTTTTCATTTAACCGTCTTATATTGTGTCAAATTCCCTTACGTTAACCATGAACTATTCCATGGATCAGTTACAATATTTGTTAGGGTGCCTGAAGAGCTTGTGTTGGCCATAAATGCCACCGAATGATCATTTTTAAACTAAAACACAATGGTCCAGTAAAAAGATTTATATTTTATGACTAATGTATAATGATATAAATCGCCTTTTTCGTCATTGTGGTAGCTATTTTAGAGCCATTCAATATGTGTTAGAGTATGCGTTTTGACTTTAATGTAGAACGTCCATCCAGGGTCTTCTGCAGAAGCGGATCCTTGAATGTTAAGTCAGAAGATTCTGGGTCCAGCAGTGAAGTTGGGTGCCTTATCTGACTGCTTAAAATCATATTTTTGGCCATGAGCTCCCAGAATATAGGTTACCATGACCTTATTTAAGGTTTCCATGGAGAGTTGCCATAAACTTCCCCAGATTCTAGTGCTGGCGGATACATTGGTACACTTTGACTTCCCCAGATGTTACGTAAGAAGATTCTAGTGCTGACGGATACATTGGTACCATTTGACTTCCCCAGATGTTACGTAAGAAGATTCTAGTGCTGACGGATACATTGGTACCATTTAACTTCCCCAGATGTTACGTAAGAAGATTTTAGTGCTGACGGATACATTGGTACCATTTGACTTCCCCAGATGTTACGTAAGAAGATTCTAGTGCTGACGGATACATTGGTACCATTTGACTTCCCCAGATGTTACGTAAGAAGATTCTAGTGCTGACGGGTACATTGGTACCATTTGACTTCCTCAGATGTTACGTAAGAAGATTCTAGTGCTGACGGATACATTGGTACCATATGACTTCCCCAGATGTTACGTAAGAAGATTCTAGTGCTGACGGGTACATTGGTACCATTTGACTTCCCCAGATGTTACGTAAGAAGATTCTAGTGCTGACGGATACATTGGTACCATTTGACTTCCCCAGATGTTACGTAAGAAGATTCTAGTGCTGACGGATACATTGGTACCATTTAACTTCCCCAGATGTTACGTAAGAAGATTTTAGTGCTGACGGATACATTGGTACCATTTGACTTCCCCAGATGTTACGTAAGAAGATTCTAGTGCTGACGGATACATTGGTACCATTTGACTTCCCCAGATGTTACGTAAGAAGATTCTAGTGCTGACGGGTACATTGGTACCATTTGACTTCCTCAGATGTTACGTAAGAAGATTCTAGTGCTGACGGATACATTGGTACATATGACTTCCCCAGATGTTACGTAAGAAGATTTTAGTGCTGACGGATACATTGGTACCATTTGACTTCCCCAGATGATACGTAAGAAGATTCTAGTGCTGACGGGTACATTGGTACCATTTGACTTCCCCAGATGTTACGTAAGAAGATTCTAGTGGTGACGGATACACTGGTACCATTTGACTTCCCCAGATGTTACGTAAGAAGATTTTAGTGCTGACGGATACATTGGTACCATTTGACTTCCCCAGATGTTACGTAAGAAGATTCTAGTGCTGACGGGTACATTGGTACCATTTGACTTCCCCAGATGTTACGTAAGAAGATTCTAGTGCTGACGGATACATTGGTACCATTTGACTTCCCCAGATGTTACGTAAGAAGATTCTAGTGCTGACGGATACATTGGTACCATTTGACTTCCCCAGATGTTACGTAAGAAGATTCTAGTGCTGACGGGTACATTGGTACCATTTGACTTCCCCAGATGTTACGTAAGAAGATTCTAGTGCTGACGGGTACATTGGTACCATTTGACTTCCCCAGATGTTACGTAAGAAGATTTTAGTGCTGACGGATACATTGGTACCATTTGACTTCCCCAGATGTTACGTAAGAAGATTCTAGTGCTGACGGGTACATTGGTACCATTTGACTTCCCCAGATGGTACGTAAGAAGATTTTAGTGCTGACGGGTACATTGGTACCATTTGACTTCCCCAGATGTTACGTAAGAAGATTCTAGTGCTGACGGGTACATTGGTACCATTTGACTTCCCCAGATGTTACGTAAGAAGATTCTAGTGCTGACGGATACATTGGTACCATTTGACTTCTCCAGATGTTACGTAAGAAGATTTTAGTGCTGACGGATACATTGGTACCATTTGACTTCCCCAGATGTTACGTAAGAAGATTCTAGTGCTGACGGATACATTGGTACCATTTGACTTCCCCAGATGTTACGTAAGAAGATTCTAGTGCTGACGGATACATTGGTATATTGACTTCCCCAGATGTTACGTAAGAAGATTCTAGTGCTGACGTATACATTGGTACCATTTGACTTCCCCAGATGTTACGTAAGAAGATTCTAGTGCTGACGAATACATTGGTATATTGACTTCCCCAGATGTTACGTAAGAAGATTCTAGTGCTGACGGGTACATTGGTACCATTTGACTTCCCCAGATGTTACGTAAGAAGATTCTAGTGCTGACGGGTACATTGGTACCATTTGACTTCCCCAGATGTTACGTAAGAAGATTCTAGTGCTGACGGGTACATTGATACCATTTGACTTCCCCAGATGTTACGTAAGAAGATTCTAGTGCTGACGGGTACATTGGTACCATTTGACTTCCCCAGATGTTACGTAAGAAGATTCTAGTGCTGACGGGTACATTGGTACCATTTGACTTCCCCAGATGTTACGTAAGAAGATTCTAGTGCTGACGGATACATTGGTACCATTTGACTTCCCCAGATGTTACGTAAGAAGATTTTAGTGCTGACGGATACATTGGTACCATTTGACACCCCCAGATGTTACGTAAGAAGATTTAGTGCTGACGGATACATTGGTACCATTTGACTTCCCCAGATGTTACGTAAGAAGATTTTAGTGCTGACGGATACATTGTTACCATTTGACTTCCCCAGATGTTACGTAAGAAGATTCTAGTGCTGACGGGTACATTGGTACCATTTGACTTCCCCAGATGTTACGTAAGAAGATTCTAGTGCTGACGGATACATTGGTACCATTTGACTTCCCCAGATGTTACGTAAGAAGATTCTAGTGCTGACGGGTACATTGGTACCATTTGACTTCCCCAGATGTTACGTAAGAAGATTCTAGTGCTGACGGGTACATTGGTACCATTTGACTTCCCCAGATGTTACGTAAGAAGATTCTAGTGCTGACGGGTACATTGGTACCATTTGACTTCCCCAGATGTTACGTAAGAAGATTCTAGTGCTGACGGATACATTGGTACCATTTGACTTCCCCAGATGATACGTAAGAAGATTCTAGTGCTGACGGGTACATTGGTACCATTTGACTTCCCCAGATGTTACGTAAGAAGATTCTAGTGCTGACGGATACATTGGTACATATGACTTCCCCAGATGTTACGTAAGAAGATTCTAGTGCTGACGGGTACATTGGTACCATTTGACTTCCTCAGATGTTACGTAAGAAGATTCTAGTGCTGACGGATACATTGGTACATATGACTTCCCCAGATGTTACGTAAGAAGATTTTAGTGCTGACGGATACATTGGTACCATTTGACTTCCCCAGATGATACGTAAGAAGATTCTAGTGCTGACGGGTACATTGGTACCATTTGACTTCCCCAGATGTTACGTAAGAAGATTCTAGTGCTGACGGATACACTGGTACCATTTGACTTCCCCAGATGTTACGTAAGAAGATTTTAGTGCTGACGGATACATTGGTACCATTTGACTTCCCCAGATGTTACGTAAGAAGATTCTAGTGCTGACGGGTACATTGGTACCATTTGACTTCCCCAGATGTTACGTAAGAAGATTCTAGTGCTGACGGATACATTGGTACCATTTGACTTCCCCAGATGTTACGTAAGAAGATTCTAGTGCTGACGGATACATTGGTACCATTTGACTTCCCCAGATGTTACGTAAGAAGATTCTAGTGCTGACGGGTACATTGGTACCATTTGACTTCCCCAGATGTTACGTAAGAAGATTCTAGTGCTGACGGGTACATTGGTACCATTTGACTTCCCCAGATGTTACGTAAGAAGATTCTAGTGCTGACGGGTACATTGGTACCATTTGACTTCCCCAGATGTTACGTAAGAAGATTTTAGTGCTGACGGATACATTGGTACCATTTGACTTCCCCAGATGTTACGTAAGAAGATTCTAGTGCTGACGGATACATTGGTACCATTTGACTTCCCCAGATGTTACGTAAGAAGATTCTAGTGCTGACGGGTACATTGGTACCATTTGACTTCCCCAGATGTTACGTAAGAAGATTCTAGTGCTGACGGGTACATTGGTACCATTTGACTTCCCCAGATGTTACGTAAGAAGATTCTAGTGCTGACGGGTACATTGGTACCATTTGACTTCCCCAGATGTTACGTAAGAAGATTTTAGTGCTGACGGATACATTGGTACCATTTGACTTCCCCAGATGTTACGTAAGAAGATTCTAGTGCTGACGGGTACATTGGTACCATTTGACTTCCCCAGATGTTACGTAAGAAGATTTTAGTGCTGACGGGTACATTGGTACCATTTGACTTCCCCAGATGTTACGTAAGAAGATTCTAGTGCTGACGGGTACATTGGTACCATTTGACTTCCCCAGATGTTACGTAAGAAGATTCTAGTGCTGACGGATACATTGGTACCATTTGACTTCTCCAGATGTTACGTAAGAAGATTTTAGTGCTGACGGATACATTGGTACCATTTGACTTCCCCAGATGTTACGTAAGAAGATTCTAGTGCTGACGGATACATTGGTACCATTTGACTTCCCCAGATGTTACGTAAGAAGATTCTAGTGCTGACGGATACATTGGTATATTGACTTCCCCAGATGTTACGTAAGAAGATTCTAGTGCTGACGTATACATTGGTACCATTTGACTTCCCCAGATGTTACGTAAGAAGATTCTAGTGCTGACGAATACATTGGTATATTGACTTCCCCAGATGTTACGTAAGAAGATTCTAGTGCTGACGGGTACATTGGTACCATTTGACTTCCCCAGATGTTACGTAAGAAGATTCTAGTGCTGACGGGTACATTGGTACCATTTGACTTCCCCAGATGTTACGTAAGAAGATTTTAGTGCTGACGGATACATTGGTACCATTTGACTTCCCCAGATGTTACGTAAGAAGATTTTTGTGCTGACGGATACATTGGTACCATTTGACTTCCCCAGATGTTACGTAAGAAGATTCTAGTGCTGACGGATACATTGGTATATTAACTTCCCCAAATGTTACGTAAGAAGATTCTAGTGCTGACGTATACATTGGTACCATTTGACTTCCCCAGATGTTACGTAAGAAGATTCTAGTGCTGACGTATACATTGGTACCATTTGACTTCCCCAGATATTACGTAAGAAGATTCTAGTGCTGACGGGTACATTGATACCATTTGACTTCCCCAGATGTTACGTAAGAAGATTCTAGTGCTGACGGGTACATTGGTACCATTTGACTTCCCCAGATGTTACGTAAGAAGATTCTAGTGCTGACGGGTACATTGGTACCATTTGACTTCCCCAGATGTTACGTAAGAAGATTCTAGTGCTGACGGATACATTGGTACCATTTGACTTCCCCAGATGTTACGTAAGAAGATTTTAGTGCTGACGGATACATTGGTACCATTTGACACCCCCAGATGTTACGTAAGAAGATTTAGTGCTGACGGATACATTGGTACCATTTGACTTCCCCAGATGTTACGTAAGAAGATTTTAGTGCTGACGGATACATTGTTACCATTTGACTTCCCCAGATGTTACGTAAGAAGATTCTAGTGCTGACGGGTACATTGGTACCATTTGACTTCCCCAGATGTTACGTAAGAAGATTCTAGTGCTGACGGATACATTGGTACCATTTGACTTCCCCAGATGTTACGTAAGAAGATTCTAGTGCTGACGGGTACATTGGTACCATTTGACTTCCCCAGATGTTACGTAAGAAGATTCTAGTGCTGACGGGTACATTGGTACCATTTGACTTCCCCAGATGTTACGTAAGAAGATTCTAGTGCTGACGGGTACATTGGTACCATTTGACTTCCCCAGATGTTACGTAAGAAGATTCTAGTGCTGACGGGTACATTGGTACCATTTGACTTCCCCAGATGTTACGTAAGAAGATTCTAGTGCTGACGGATACATTGGTACCATTTGACTTCCCCAGATGTTACGTAAGAAGATTTTAGTGCTGACGGATACATTGGTACCATTTGACACCCCCAGATGTTACGTAAGAAGATTTAGTGCTGACGGATACATTGGTACCATTTGACTTCCCCAGATGTTACGTAAGAAGATTTTAGTGCTGACGGATACATTGTTACCATTTGACTTCCCCAGATGTTACGTAAGAAGATTCTAGTGCTGACGGGTACATTGGTACCATTTGACTTCCCCAGATGTTACGTAAGAAGATTCTAGTGCTGACGGATACATTGGTACCATTTGACTTCCCCAGATGTTACGTAAGAAGATTCTAGTGCTGACGGGTACATTGGTACCATTTGACTTCCCCAGATGTTACGTAAGAAGATTCTAGTGCTGACGGGTACATTGGTACCATTTGACTTCCCCAGATGTTACGTAAGAAGATTCTAGTGCTGACGGGTACATTGGTACCATTTGACTTCCCCAGATGTTACGTAAGAAGATTTCCCTGAATTTCAGGGTGGTCAGAATCGTGTTTTTGGCCAGTAGCACTCCCCTCCCCCAGTGGGGTTGAAAATTTGTTGGAATCAATTTTATTATAAAAAACAGGGTAATCCTCGCTTCAGAAACAATCAATATATGAAAGTGTTTGACCTAAAATACTTAGAGCACAAACGTCGCTAAGGACCCTCCATCCCCCCCCCCCCCAAACCCAACCCCAACCCCCTGATCTGCTGCTGGTTATTCCCGAATAAAAAGTTCTTATTTGAATTCTCAAAATATGCATGAAATATTTAATTTGTGCTTTAATATCTGGGGTCCTTATATTATGTCATGGAAACGAGTGAACAGTCATCGCTTGAAGTTTAGTTGTTTCTTAAAGATTACATTTCACTCATATTTCGTGAATCTGTAATAAATTTTTGTAAATAACTCAGTTTTAAGAATTGAAATTTAAAAACGTATTTTGATGGCAAAATATTTTTATTTGACAATATAATATGTTGAAGGGGGTAATATAGTATGTCCACTATGGTTAGAAAAATTAGGGGAAGGAGGTTCCCCTCCCAACCAAATTGCGCTCATTAAAGTCGACTTTAGGGCACTAAGAGCCATCACAATTTGCTGCCACTCGAAGAATGATGATGGCAAATTTATTAAAAAAAAACAAATATAGTCGGTAGTTCTGATTAAACCTTACTCGTTGTAATGCACCTAACCATATCTTAATCATGGATTTTATATTAATTACTATGGAAGTGTGGTCATCCGTCACCGTTCTTCGTCATAAGTTCCACAAATTTTTGCACATTTTAATATTTCATTCAATCCAAAGTTTCCCTTTGAATCCCCAGTTTCCCGTTGACGTGATTAAATTTCTTACATAAGCAAAGATGTAGTCATATGATGTATTCATAAAAGCTGTATGCATATTTCATTATGTCATAATATTATGCATATTTCAGCAATATTTATATATTAACCCCTCCCCGTCAGTGCATTTTACTCTTATTACCTGATCAGTATTCTTCATAAATTGCCTTGAAAGAAAAAAAATTCTTTGACGAATTAACAAATGGTTGTTTAAAATGGTCTTTAATTGTTGTTTTTCAATAAAATATCGAATATAAATAAATACCTTTTAGATAGTTTGCTTTCAGACATGTGCAAAATGTAATAGCCTTATGCCTTATAGTTTGTTAGAAATATCCCCTGAAGATGGTGTAAATCCACTTGAAAACTGTTTTGAGAAAATGGCCAAAAAATGTTTGGGAAGAGCAATTTAGTCCTAGTTTGCTGGCTAAAATATGAATACAAGTGACATATAACACGAATCTACATCATGATCCGATTGTGTTCACTTCCTCTTTTACTGTTTTTTTAACCGTTTTATGTATAAAAAATGATTTTGATGCCAAATGTCATATCTGTAAGTGCTGAACTCAGAAGAAACCGGAGCTTATAGTCCTAGAACAATAACTGCTTAAAAGGTCACCTTGTCACTCTGCCTTGCACTAATTAAGAGTTACTAATGAGGGCCAAGATTAGCAAGATCAGCAGTACTCAAGATCAAAAGACTGCTAGGTCAAGTAGATATCAGTGAAGAGATCCATTTGCCAGCAAATCAGTGATTGAAGATTGTGTTGGTTCTCTCAGAATATACATGTGATTCTGTTTACACCAAACCTGGGGTTGACAAGTCAGTTAAAATACTACTTTTTCTGAATGAAGAACTAAATTGTCAATAACCCATTTTTGTGTCAAAGAGGGTATAAGAATGACAAGGTTGTGGTAGTAAACACATTTTCTAAAAAAATGAACATTTTATGGTTTTTGTCTATAAAAAGACCTTTACCCACAAACAACTGTGCCTTTAAGGGGTTCCTCGGTGGTATTATCGAGCAATGGTGGCGAGAAGACATCCAGGGCCTGTAAATACGGTAGACTTTGGGCCTGGAAAACACCAAGTTTTAAATAAGATAGAGTACAACTGTTCCTGTTAACACGGTAATGGTTTCACTACTCTCAATAAAGACATATAGAAGTGGAGTCAAGGGGAGCATTTTGTGTGTTCCCCAAAGTGTCTTGGAATGTATGCTCCCCACGCAGTGGTTATATACTGCAGTCGTCCGAGACCTCGTTTCGTGTAACCGCTGCTTGGTATGGCAAGGTTCTCTGAGAAGAAACATCAGGGTGTGCATAGAGCACAGAATTGTTATCAGACCCTGGTGTTCCTGCCCAGAAAATCTTGCCATATGTTTCACGAAAGGATGTCCTGAACATTTGCAGTGTATAACCGCTATGTGAGGAGCTATTGTGAATGATAACAGAATAAAAATTGCCGTTTTTATTAATTCAAGGATAAAAGGGCTATGAGTAACTGATATTTCTTTATAATAAAGATGTTTTGGCGAGTTGTGGGTATCAGAATACCCTAGATGGACGTCTTACATTTATTGTTCAAGGCGTACTGAAACATTCAAACTGGCTGCCAATATAGCTGCCTCAAAGACTAAAAAGGCGGTTTCTACCATTACATATAAGTCATCAAAATAAAATGATTTTTATAATAGCTCTTTTGTTTCTTTATTGGATCATTGTGTTTTTAGTTCAAATGGGATCATTCGGTGACATTTAACGCCAACGCAAACTGTTCCGGCACCGAAATATTTATTGTAACTGATCCATGGATGGACTACATGCTTAAAATATATCAATAAAACGGCGACACTTTATATGCCCGCATTGTCAGCACCTTGGCTCGAAGAAAACAGCTTGTCAGGGTTCGCAAACTAGATAGATGCTCTTATTAAGTTACAGTGTTAATTTCACCTTATGTGCTGAAATAAGATGTTTAAATAACTATACGTATGAAGGGTCTGTAATCTATTGCTCGGTATCAGAACAGCTACTTATAATTTTGGCACTTTTTTTATTTCCTCAAAATTGAAAAGTGTTAAAGACACTTTGAGGAACGCTAAAAGGTGGTTCCATTTAGTCTTGGGGTGCAGTGGAACCTGATTTATAAGCTCCCTTTCTATTATATATGTGGTACCTTTATTTACTGATAAACATTTTTTAAAGAAATTTTTGTTAGAGGGTACAAACTACACAATCGTAATGCAGTTTGCGCGCCCTTGCCTTATCATCAGCGGAAACCTTGTCAGTCATGTTTCCGTTGTTACGACCCATAATGTAATAACTGGCCCATAATGTAATAACGGCCCATATTGTAATAAAAACGACCCATAATGTAATAATAGCCCATAATGTAATAGAAAACGGCCCATATTGTAATAACTATACCCTGCCCATATTGTAATAAAATCGCAATTGGGTAAAACGGCCCATATTGTAATAAAATCGAAGGTGGGTAAAACGGCCAATAATTTTATAAATCAAAGTTCATGCAAATTAACTTACACAATTCATATATTGACTTCTCGTGACACGAATGTGTAAGTGAACATACAAGTATGAAAACCACTGGATTACATAATGACTATTTGTTTAAAACGGTGACCAAGCTAATATGAGCGAAATATGGCCATGATTCATGATTATCCTTTTGTTGAATCAGTGTTTAAATAGGGTGATAAAGTATTTAAACAAGATAATATATATATGTATATATATATATATATATATATATATATATATATATGTATATCGCCAAAATGTAAATATTTTGTCAATTTTAACAGATAAATTATACAAAACTCTCATTATCGATACATTTTAATGTATTTTAATTCTTTTTAAAATATAAATGAAAGTTTAAATTTCAGTGCGTTTTGCTCAATGTATCATAGAGAATATTTTATATGATCTCTCGAAACCTCCCGAGATTTGGAAATTACAAATGGAGGTACTGCTGCAATTATTTGGTGCCTATATATGTATTGGTTAAGATGTCTTAGGTTAACATGTATAACACGTCGCATAGATTAAGAGCTTTCAACGCACGTATTTGAAGTTAAAACCTGGATGCGTCATTCGTGCGATTCAAGAGTTTACAATTTAATTTTTAAAAATAATTAGCCCAAACAACAAAACAACTATTTGAAAATGCCGGTTTCTGTGTTCTAGAGGTAGAGCGTAGGGCGCAGAGCGGGGAGATTCAGGGGCGTAACCAGGTTTAAGGGAGGGCAGGGGGCCATGATTAGTGGCGGATCTAGAAATTCGAAAGTTGTAGGGGGGGGGGAGCGCTAATATGCATACATGGGTACTATGAAAACTGTTATATATACGTGTATATATATATGTGTATATATGTATATTATTATTAAAATAATAATAATAATTATTATTATTATTATATTATTATTATTATTATTATTATTATTATTATTATACGTTATATTTTAGTGTATGAAAATATGATTTTTTTTTTCAATTGTGAACCATGGTTTCATTAAGGTTAATAACAGGTTCATGGAGAGGGTATGGGAGGGGGCAGGATATTATGTAAATGACACTAAGCGTGTGCCCTGTCATTCTTGAGCTTAAACATGTTATTACAATATAAATATGTTATTACAATATGGGTCGTTTTTCCCACTTCCCGTTTTATTACAATATGGGTAGGGTATGATTATTACAATATTGGTCGTTTTTATTACAATATGGGCCGTTATTACAATATGGGCCGTTTTTTATTACATTATGGGCCGTTATTACAGTATGGGCCAGTTTTATTACAATATGGGCAGGGTCTGATTATTACATTATGGGTCGTTTTTATTACAATATGGGCCGTTATTACATTATGGGCCGATTATTACATTATGGGTTGTAACATCCGTGATGTGTGCAGACTAGTCTAGTTAAATAAACTGGAGCGACTTTTACCAGATTTGAAAATTGATCCATGACGTGTTAGCCTGTTTTAGGCTGAAAGTGTTAACAGAATCTCGTACAATTGTGAAATGGTTTAGAGCAATAGATGTTTAATTAACTAGCCAACCCAGATTCATTTAAAACATTTATAATAGGGGGCATTGATGTAATTATGCAGTGCGACAAATAATACACATATGTCTTATCATATATGATATATCTGTCAAATTACTTGGGGTATCTTTTGGTAATAATTTCACTTTAGATAAACAACACAGAAATGTGTTCCAATGCTGGTACACGGTTAAATGTTCTTCAGCATATTAGAAATTAATCCATTGGACCAGAATAGTCGTGTTGGTATATACAAAGCCTTTATCTCCCGTATACCGCTTTTCAGACTACCTTTGAATGAAGCACGTGTTTGGTAATGAAAATGCGGAGAGGTCAGCAAAATGAACATCACGTGTAGGAATATTATTTTCTATGGTAATATTGATGACTTAGAGAAGAGTCAAAGTAACTTTTTCGAGATCATTTACAAGGTCAAACCAAACAAATTAGACGGGATTGGTAATATTGCATTTATTTTGTTAAACCTCAGAGTTGTACACTCCATATGCTTATTCCGTTGAAACATCACAGAACACATTCGGATATACATCAAAGTTATATATCCCAAATGAATTTTGGAGAACACTGTTGAACAATAGGTAACACATTCGTACTGAACATTTATACCAATTTTACATCTATTGGTAGCAAGAGGAATACAAACACACACTAAAAATTGCAGCATATGTATACCATATGATTATAACCTCTTTTAATGGCTATAGCTGAGCGGCAGATTTAGTAATACCCCTGGCCTGGATTGTACGTACACACCATGCAAGACATACACACCATGCCAAGCTCTCACATTACACGACAACATGCCAAGCTCTCACATTACACGACAACATGCCAAGCTCTCACATTACACGACAACATGCCAAGCTCTCACATTACACGACAACATGCCAAGCTCTCACATTACACGACAACATGCCAAGCTCTCACATTACACGACAACATGCCAAGCTCTCACATTACACGACAACATGCCAAGCTCTCACATTACACGACAACATGCCAAGCTCTCACATTACACGACAACATGCCAAGCTCTCACATTACACGACAACATGCCAAGCTCTCACATTACACGACAACATGCCAAGCTCTCACATTACACGACAACATGCCAAGCTCTCACATTACACGACAACATGCCAAGCTCTCACATTACACGACAACATGCCAAGCTCTCACATTACACGACAACATGCCAAGCTTTCACATTACACGACAACATGCCAAGCTCTCACATTACACGACAACATGCCAAGCTCTCACATTACACGACAACATGCCAAGCTCTCACATTACACGACAACATGCCAAGCTCTCACATTACACGACAACATGCCAAGCTCTCACATTACACGACAACATGCCAAGCTCTCACATTACACGACAACATGCCAAGCTCTCACATTACACGACAACATGCCAAGCTCTCACATTACACGACACCATGCCAAGCTCTCACATTACACGACAACATGCCAAGCTCTCACATTACACGACAACATGCCAAGCTCTCACATTACACGACAACATGCCAAGCTCTCACATTTCACCACACCATGCCAAGCTCTCACATTACACGACAACATGCCAAGCTCTCACATTACACGACAACATGCCAAGCTCTCACATTACACGACACCATGCCAAGATCTCACATTACACGACACCATGCCAAGCTCTCACATTACACGACAACATGCAAAGCTCTCACATTACACGACAACATGCCAAGCTCTCACATTACACGACAACATGCCAAGCTCTCACATTACACGACAACATGCTAAGCTCTCACATTTCACCACACCATGCCAAGCTCTCACATTACACGACAACATGCCAAGCTCTCACATTACACGACACCATGCCAAGCTCTCACATTACACGACACCATGCCAAGCTCTCACATTACACGACAACATGCCAAGCTCTCACATTACACGACAACATGCCAAGCTCTCACATTACACGACAACATGCCAAGCTCTCACATTTCACCACACCATGCCAAGCTCTCATATTACACGACAACATGCCAAGCTCTCACATTACACGACAACATGCCAAGCTCTCACATTACACGACAACATGCCAAGCTCTCACATTTCACCACACCATGCCAAGCTCTCACAATGTACAACAGGTGCCCATTTCTTTCTCTTTCTATGTCTCTGTAGCTAAATTATTATTATTATGATGATAATATTACATTTTTTGCTAATCATTAATTATGCTACATCATTTATGCTTTTACAAGGAGTTAATTGACTAAAGCGACTGACGGGTCCTAGTCTTCATGTCAGTGCTTATCATGGACCTTGGCTCGCCTAAGTCACATTATATATATGGACATTATATTTATCAATAGACCATCTTCCATGTGGCATTCCCTTTC
This sequence comes from Sipunculus nudus, assembly GCA_026874595.1. NCBI lineage: Eukaryota > Metazoa > Annelida > Sipuncula > Golfingiida > Sipunculidae > Sipunculus > Sipunculus nudus. The sequence goes on along the minus strand of CM049315.1, from coordinate 61,923,250 downwards.
ACCCTGACCTAAATTCACCACCTGTAGATATCTCTTGGAACTATCAGATGAGAGCACAAAGGTTTGTATATCAAGGTTTAACATTTTTATGAGGGTCAAAATCTTGTATAAACAACATACAGGTCGACTTAAAATCAAAGGGGAAATACTGCATAGTATATCACCAAACCTCCCAGCCATGAAGGGTAATACCAGTCAAATAACAAATTCAGTGCAGAGAGTTATGAAATTTATTCTGTTTGCTGATTTGACAGTAAGCTCTGGAGTGAGGTACTATTTTGTCAAGTATGTGAGATCTAGTCAGAGATAAAGGCTGGTAGAGTGACAAATGTGCCTTGTGCAAAAGGAATAAGGAATACTTGTGTTTTAACTGTATGTTTTAACTGCGTTCTGATGAAAAAGGTATATATATATATATATATATATATATATAAGCCAAAAGCCAAAATCACTTTCCATGCTCATGTCGTGATGATGTTGTATGTTTCGCAAGATACAGTTGGAAGGTTACAGTCGCAAAATGATCAATAGAATATTTTGTGACGTATATGGAATAAAAGTTAATATAATCAAAACAAAAATTGTAGTTTTAAGAAATTTTTAAGTGGTAGGTAGTTACAAATATTTTTACATTTTTAATGGTCAAAAAGAAACAACATTTAGGAAATCAAGCCAGTAAAGCTGTTTTAATGATTAAAAAAATGATTGGTAAATATTTAAAAATACCTAACAGTGGGCCAGTCGTTATTCTCTTTTTGACAGAATGCTGTTACCAATTTTATGTTATGGCAGTGAATTTTATGGGCCATGAAAACTTCAACCAACAGCTCTTGTACTTGATGAATGTGGACGATGGCCTTTGAAAATTCACTTTGTATTCAGATGTATAAAGTATTGGACAAAATTAAGAATGACACCAAATAGGTATCTGAATCAACGTCATAGTAAGCTATGTCGTCTTGATGAAACAGGAAGGAAACCATGGGCAACAAAAGTTAATTATTTACTATTTTTCATTGGGCTTTGGTAACACTTGGATATTGCCGGAATTTTGGGATACACAGTTGTTTCATTTGGAGTTGCACCAAACTATTATAGAAATATACATGTATACTAGAATTGACAATTAACACTTCAAATAATAATCTTTTAAAATCATACTCTTTGTTTAAATCCCTCTTAACGAAGGATATGTATTTGAATTCTGTTCAAAATAATAGTCGTAAAACCAGTTTAGCTAGTTTGAGATGCTCATAACAATTTTTAAATTGAGAAAGTAAGACGTGATAAGATACAAAGAAATTGTATTCACTCGCTAAGATGTGGTGTAAGTTTCATTTAAAATGAATAGCATATAAAATCAAGTGTCCGTTATATATAAAGATTTGAGAGACAGTTATATTTTCAATTAAGGCAAATTTTTTTTTTGTATCACTAATGTCAAATAAAAATTCTGCCTTTATTAACAATCTGGCAGCTTTTGTATATTATGCTCAAAAAAGTAATGATCAGGTGTAAGTCAATATCAAAGTAATTCCTATACTTAACATTTGTTATTGTTTCTCATTCAAATTGTGTTGTAAATTTTTACTGTAAGCCTGTTTTACAGAATGTATTACTATGATTTGATAAAGGTGAATGTTGCTGTGTGTATATGTTTTGTATGTGGCAGAACTGACCCCTACAAGATTAATTACTTTTGATAACATTTTGGAATGCATGTTGTTAAATGTTTGGTTAATTTATGTTTATTCTTAAAACATTAAAACACACTATTAGTACTTTTATTAAAGTCATTGTATTTCGCATGCACTTATGGAACTATGCCCCTGTGGCCTTATTTATTCTGAATAAAAACATTCATTTATTCATTCACTCATTCATTCAACATATCTTATAATTGAAACACATTTGTCATTTTATTTTTATTTTTTTTTTTTCTATTCTTAACACTATAGTCGGTAAAGTACCATGTACATTCTAGTGTTTTTAGATTCTCTTTGAGGCTTTGAATATAAGTAACGTCAGTAAATTAAGTTAGTATAAAAATGATTATACACCAGTAAGTACTATCACAAATGAAAAAAAAATGCAGAATGCGTCCATTTGACACTTGGTCTGCTTCATGGCAATAAAAAAGTTGATATCACTGCAAAGAAAGGAGAAAACAACTTAATAGTTTTCAAAATCCTGCTGTCAATTTGTAAACAAATGTTGAAACTGAGAACAAACCGACATTCGTAGCAAAACAAGACGTAGCCGTGCCATAGTCGCCAGTGGTGGCCACAGTCGTTTTAAAAAATATAAACTTTATATTTTACATGGATTGTACAACTAATTATAATAACAAATACGTGGCAATCTCCGTGGCTCGAATGTTGGCGCTCGTTAGTCGCTAAAGGTGGAAAAAACCGGAGTACCCGGGGAAAACCACCGACCTTGGTCGGGCTTTTATAACTGTTAATGTAATAATCATCTCATAATGTAACATTTACCGATAGTGTATTAAAACCTTAACCGATAATGTAGCACAAACTGAATACGTTATAACAAATCAACTGTAAATGTAATACCCAAACGATACCGTAATAAAAAATAACCGATAATGTAATACCAATCAATAATGTAATACAAAATCAACCGATAATGTAGCAACATTTGGTAACCGATAACGTCATACGAAATTATCCGATAATGAAACAAAGTCCCCGAACCGTTAATGTAAAACAAAATTAACTGGTAATGTAATAACACCAAATTGAACCTGACCAGTCCAAAGAAGCCACTTTGAATCCAACGTAACCCAATGGGTGAGACCTTCCGAATGTTGCATGGCCCTAACAGTCCATTGCGTGCATTATTTTTGACCTTTGATCATCTGAGCTTTAGTGATCACCCCTTGTCTGTCCCAGCAGAAATCGGTCCCTTCTCCATCGCACTTTTCATATCGTGTATTAAGATTATATAGCTCAGCTTAGGAGATCAGGACATTTCAAAAAGGTCCAGGCAAATTGAAACATCTAATCTGAATTTTGAATTTCATTCATCAACAACCAAAATGTTAAAACTGCACAGTTCTGTCTGCAACAGTTCTGAAGCAATCGCCGGGCCGAGTTTCTCTATTTTTATACGCCCGTCTATGACAGGACGTATAAAGGTATACCCACCGTCCGCCTTCTTTCGGGCCGTCCGTCCGTTAACTTTTAGTGTTGCCCGCGATAACTTACAAAAAATATGATGGATTTTGATAAAACTCAAAAGTAATTTCCATCAATAAAAATATCTCGCCTAAGTTCGATTTTAAGCAAAATATACGCATATTTAATGAGGTCAGAGGTCACCGCACTTTAGAACCATCGTGGTGACTTACCAAAAATCCTATGGCTTTTCATGAAACACATTATACATATTTACTAATAGAGTTCCTAACCTCAATTAAATTCTCATCAAAATTCATGAATATAAAATGAGGTCAGATGTCAGCAGGCTGCTTTGTACAGCCAATTCACGGTGTCACCACGATAACGTACAAGGAATATAATGGATTTTGATAAAAATCAAAAGAAATATTAATCAATATAATATCTCACCTTTGTTTATTTCCAGCAAAATCCATGCATATTTAATGAGGACAAAGGTCACTACACTTCGGTAACACCACCCCGACTTACCAAAAATCTGATGGATTTTCATATATTCCATGACGAGTATAAACCAATACATTTTCTTACCTGAATTACTTTGTCAGCAAATTCACACATATTAAATGAGGCTTGAGGTCACAAAATATGCAACGGGCGTATAATGCACCATTTGCGGTTCTTTTGTTAACAATGTTATATATGCAGATGATGAACAAAGTTTCTTTGGGGAGGGGGGGGCGGGTGAATGCAAAATTTTTGATTTGCAGCAAAGAATACTAGTATTTATATAAATATTTATAAGTGCTAAGCCAACACATAATGCTGAAAAGCTCGCAGAATATAGGTCACAATGACCTGATTTTTTGTATGCATGCAAGAATAGTGACTAATGATCAACTTGATGTTAAGTAAGACATGTTTATGGTCTGACGTTTACAATTTGTGCCTTGTTGATAAATGAACAGTCATTTTTTCTAAGTACAAACAATAAAACCATAAATGCGTAAAATTGAATGGATACGAATGGCACCTCTACCCTTCCAGACATGAAAGAGCAATTCAGGATTTATAAAAGTATCAAATTACGAAACATAATATGCAACAGTTACTGAGATTTCTTAGTTTAAGTATGAATTTCAGTTAAAACCAGCTGCCACATAAGTATTTTTGTAAATTTGTCTGAAAACTGTTAAAACTGATAGGGCAGACTTTCTTTAGAAATTCCCATGGTGTTAGATAGTGTGTGACTAAGGTTCCTACATCAACAGCACAAAAATGTTAAAATTTCGAATTTGAATAGTCAAAATTTGAAGGAATGGCTGCTCTATTTTTTTTCATTATTAACTCAACTGACTGAAAGTCAACTGAGGTATATTTACAAAATGATAACTCCAGTTTGAATTGACATAAGGATTTCAAACTTATGTATGGTAAGCCACTAAAGAAAAAAACTATTTGGGGTCATCAGGTCAAAGTTCTATGTCACTGGACCCACTTATTTAAAAAGATTGTGGATGCGTTTTAAGCCAAACTTCTCGTGGAAAATCTTCCATGTTACGCATAGTTTGGTTTGATATATTGCTTTAAACTTCTTATAAATTGCCCATAAATCCTATTGATATTCGGGTCATGAAGTCAAGGGTCAAGGTTACAATACTAACATTTTGAAAAAGCTAATAAAAATATCCTTATAGACATATTCAGCTGAGCGTCTAGACCCATGGGTTATATAATAATCTGTTAATTGTGCAGATGATGCACATTGTTTTTCTTGGTTGAACGCAAACATTTGCTTTGTGGCATAGAACACTAGTACAGATTCCACAAATATACAACAATTACCTTACCCATACAATGTAGGTCACAGTAACCTAATTTTTGGTATGCAAGAGACTACCTGGGGATAAAGTATATAATTTATTTTTTAATAATCTTTTAAATTTATTGCATTTTGCATAGTTGATCATAAACGATTATGTCTGTTCGCTAAAGTGTTAATACATGCATTATCGGTTAATTCTAATTCACATTAACGGTTAGCAGTATTGTTACACTATCGGTTGATTTTGTATAACATTATTGGTTAGTGTTAAATTATCGGTTGTTTTTTTTTTTTGTCCCCTGCTCCGCGGATGCGGGTGACATTGTTTTTGGTTTGTGTGTCTATCTGTTTGTCTGTCTGTCTGTCTGTCTGCCAGCTTGGCAAATTTCTCAGTGTGTTTTAGTTTTTATGTTCGCCTGCAGATGTCTCCACATATCAAAGTGGATCTGTTTTTCATGTGCTCTCAAGATTTTCTCAACATGTCATAATTTGGGTTGCTTATCAAGCATGAAAAAAACAACAACCCAAAACGGGAGACATTAATTCCACGAATTTGTTTGTTTTTATTACGTTATCGGTTGGTATTACATTATCAGTTGATTTGTAATTACGTTATCACTTTGTGTTACATTATCGGTTAATTTCTTATTACATTGTCGGTTAATGTTACATTATAAGATGAAAATTACATTATCACTTGTAACACGGGCCTCTAATACCCACTCTCATAGCCACGCCGGGAAGACAATTGGGTTCTAATGTAGCCCATGCATGATAAAGTGACCCAAGTATGAAGTCCGTGCATTCCGACATCTCAGAGAAAAGTGATAGACACCCAGACAAACACCCACACAAACACGGTCAGATTATGTAGAGTGCATACACAGGATTACATATTCTGTGTAATCACTAGTAAAATATATCTGTTTTCTACATTTTTTTACATTGTTATTTTATCAGTTTACAATACAAATATTTCACTTGATATTAAGAAAAAAAAATGATTTTATGAACAACTTAAATTGAAAAATGGCCTACATAACACCAAAATAGGCAAAACCAAAATGTTATATCTTGTGACCTTGGTTATTTTTAAATGACCTTCACATTCAAATTTGGCGATGGCATACACCCACATCTCTTTCACCTCCCATGGACAGATCCCAAATGGATGTCCTCTATTAACATGCGGTGCCGCCAAAGATAAATGTAGAGGAATTTTCCGAGTTTGGCTGGCCCACTAACATAGCTTGTGTACATTGTACTTGACACAACAAATAATTCTTAATCCTAGAGTTACCGAATATCCATTTGTTTTATCTAAAGAGAAATACTTTACCCGTTCCGGTCCAGTGGGGTCTGTCTATGTGCGCGTAATAATTTAAGCTTTGGGTTCAACGTAAAATGGCCTCAAAATCTTTAAAAGACTTGTATCATATTTTTAATGTTGAAATTTGCTATTTTATTAATGGAACGAAACAGTGTGACTCCTGATTTAGTTGTCCAATGAACACATCACAATTACAAGTGAGTGAGTCTGTTTTTCTTAAGATGTCGATGAGTGTCACCGGAATACCCATGATTGTTCCCATTGGTGCGTGAACAGGGAAGGCGGATACGAGTGCAAGTGCCCTGATGGTTACGTTCTTGGAGAGGACCAGAGAACATGTCAAGGTTGTTTTATAATTCCACATCACTCCTTTACCTGAATCTTTTGCTGTCCCAGGACATATCATATTAAACTACATGTCATGTCAAATTACACATTATATGCACTCACATGACATATCAAATTACATACCACATCAATTTACAAATTTTTCAGATTTTGTATCATTAATTACATTTATCTATACGCATATCATATCCAATTATATTACATATCCAATGACCTTTCATGTTTCTTGTAATGTAATTGTAATTTAACGGTACCGTATATTTGGTTTTAATGTTACATATTTATCCACTCTCAGTTCTTACGCATATGATACCCCCCCCCCCCCCCCCCCCCCAAAAAAATAAGAAAACACGTTCGGTTTGACTGATAATTCTGTTTGAATCATATTAATTAATTCATTTTCAGTGTGTGATCGTTTGCATTGGGGCCCAGATTGTGGCATGCCCTGCTCGTGTGGATCCCATGGTGTCACCTGTGACCATGTGACCGGATGTGTTTGTGAAGGCTACTGGGACGGGTTGTACTGCGATCGTAAGTATATCATACATGAAAAAACTCATAAAACATGATAAAAATTGTAATGTGATCAATTTTGTACTGGAAAAGCTTGCTATGAGTGCCAGTATTTGGAATAAAACTAATTATGATTTTTTCTTTGTAATTTATAACGATTTTGGTAGAAATGAAGGCCAATGTAGACATGATTATGTGTAACTCGTACAAATACCACCAATAATATAATTACTGGATAGCACTCGCTCAACGCATACCTCTGCCAATTCTGGATCAAAATATAATCGATATTCCCAAAACTTAAATGACAGTTTCTTTCCTAATGAACCATTCATCCACAAAATATTGTTAAAACTATTTAAAATATATTGGTATGTTTACAACGCAATTTGTGGGCCAGAGTGTGCCGATTTCAGATAGCTTTTATCTTCAGAAGGATCTATTTTTACAATACTAACCTTAATAATATCATTATTTTAGACTAATTGTTAACGAAATTATGTAATTATGTTATTATTATAAACTTAATATCCATTTCACTACCTATGTCTTACCGAGCCCCTGAAGGGACACTGGTGCAAAATTTATTTCGGTTAAATATCGCGTCCGCCACGATCTTTTCCTGTAACATGAGTATGTACTTATTTTGACCCGTGGTTTTGGCAAATAAGTCAAATTTGGCGATAATATGACAGCAAAATAATATTCTCTCTCAGTTCTATATAATCAGTTTAAATGAAATCCGACTGAAGATTTTACGGCATAGCGACATTTCTATGACAGCCTCAGGTGACGACATTTGAACTTAAAACATTTGACAATACATTTGGCGAAACGTCACAGTGGCATTTGTACGTATTACCTTTGTTATGTCCATTTTGCGTTCTAGGATAACAGGAATTTACTAATATGGCCTGTTTACAAAAATGAAACAATCGTTTTGGGAACTCTTTCTAGACATACCAATAACGGCTCTGCGTTGCAAAGGGAACAAATTTTATACCTATTCATCTTATTATTAATTACCACATAAACTCGAGTGATATCAGTAACATTGTGACAGCTAAAAAAAAGAAATTTGAAAGAAAGTTCGGAAGTTGACAGGGTTGAAAGAAAGTATAGGTCAGTATTTCATACAAGCCACTTGACTGCGACCATAATGAAACTCAACAACACCAAGTTAATATCGGAGATAATGTATAATCGGAGAAATAAACAGAATAACCAATAAAAGGGGATTGAATATGGATGGATTGAGATCATAAAGTATAGACCCTTAATCACATTTCACGGAAATATATTGAGTTCTTTTATGTGAAGCGTAGACAAACAAAATAGACGACCAGAGGTCGAGCGCTTGCCCGAAGTTGAAATGACAAACAGACGGACAGACGATACAAATTGTCGGTTTTCCATCAATTGAGTTTCTTTCAGAGCGATTGCTGAGGAATTGTTTCCTTTAGAATGGCATAAATCACACAAAAGAACATGAAAGCAGAAAAAGCTGACAACAACCGACAAACGGACAGACAAACAGACACTGACACATTTGACATTACACATGACTAGATAATCATACGGAGAAGGTATTTAGAAAAAAACATGAGATATAGTTTGTGCAGATAAGGTTCACATTTTTTGAGGTATGGCCAAAATTGTATGTGTTGCACTGGATCGGGTGCAGCGCCCCTAGCGGATATATCCCGAAAATGTGTCAAACAGGAAGACATACTTACAAAGTGACACAAGACTGAGACCAGATGACTTACTCAGAATATGGGAAAGACCCAGAGAAAGAAAATAAGCTATAGTTTCTGTAATTGAGGTTTGTGTAACTGATGCCAAAAAACTAGACCTCCGTAGCTTTAAAACTGACAAAGTTAGAAGTTATCATCAATTTCCCCCAAAATGCGTTGCCATGGTTACAGCAGATTTCATTTACAGATCAGATAAAAGCCTTGGAATGACGATTAAAATGAGCTATTCTTTCGTAGCTACGACCATTTGTGACGAAGATATGTAGGAACATCCATTTTAAAATGTTTTGATGACCTTTGACATTTATTGGCCATTATAAAGGCTTCCAGGACTTTTTATAATCTACCAACTGTGTAAGTTTGAAAGCGATTGGTGCGAAATTGCGACCTGAAGAGCGCACACATACAAACAGACAAACATACAGAATTGATCAACATGCTTGCCGATATCTTTGATTCCGGCAAGCAACAAACTACACGATCATAGGTCGGGGGCTTGTCGGAACATCAAACATACACACAGGCAGACAGACAGGCAGGAATGATAAGGTAAAGCCACCTCAGTCATTCAAATGAAAGATTTGATAGCCAGAAGAACAAAATGAGCAAGTTTAAGAATGACATTAAAACTAACCCTGTTTTGGAATTCCATTAAAACCTCGCATTTTCTCGTTTGACAGCAAATGGAGCGAGATAAGAAGGGACTATTGTGTTACTGAAAAGAAAAAAAAATCTGCTGGTACCCAATTCAAAACAACTCCTCGCAAATAAATTGAAAGGGTCATAAGCATTTGCTCGAAAGCTCGAATATTCGCCTTTGACGGTTTCACACGATTCTGCGATTTTTATGGTTCGGGACGTAACATACACTTACTGCACAAGAACAACTTAAGTTGAGATAATCATATATATTCCATAAACATGTTTATACATATATACAAAATGGCAATAATAGTATATCACATAAAGAAAATAAACATAAGGTTAAGTGAGTATATAGGAGGACTCCAAAAGAGAAAAGAAAAAACTTATGAATAGCTCAAGCATAAAAGTCACGGAGTTTTAAGCGGGACATGGTGCTAGATTTGAAGAGACTTGCATATTGTGTCACTAAAAGAATATCAATTGGTACCCAATGCCAAATAAATTTGATCTCCCAAGCACAAAAAAAATGATGGACTTACAGACATTTTCTAGAAATCACGCCTCTTCTCGTCTGAGGCAAACCGTGCGAGATTCGACCAGACTTGCAATGTTGACACTAATAGAATTACATGCTACCTGATGCAAAATATTAGACCTCACTAGCATAAACAATGGAAAGAAAAAGCAGAATAACACTCCATATTTTCAATTTCTAAAATTGCGCCGTAAAATAGGTAACCAATGTGACGGCAGATTAACGCCACTTGTATACAGAAGAAGCCGATAGACCCTAGTTAATGGATGATGCAGTAAAACTTCATATGGTTAATAATTTTAGGGTTACAGCAAAAAAGTGATATTTTTTTTTTTCACGTACACAATCCCCCGGTGGCCATTTTTCAACAATGAAAAGGCGTTTCGAGGTATTATTTTTTTGCATAGAATATATCAATTTGAAAACGATTGATGCAAAAGTGCGACCTGTAAAGCGTATTTAAGAGAAATCATGCATAAACGGTGAAAGATTTTCGAGACTTGCAATCAAATCACTTTAAGTTGATAAACTGCTACCTTGTGCAATAAAACAAGATCTCAATAGCTTAAAAATAACCAATTCGAAAAAGATTATCGAATTCCATGAATTTTCTCCAAAGATGAGTAACCATGGTAACGCCAAAACAGGGCAATCATACATCAAGAAATATAGCCATGGAGCCGAATAAAATGAACTGAAGTTTTGTAGCTACGATTATTTTTGGCAAAGATTAACAGAAAAAGAAAAAGGTTTTTTCGGTGACCTTGATCTTTGGTGGCGGTGGTTTTAATACTTTCAAATGACAATTTGCTGCATAGTTTTTTTATCTTTTATCATGATCAGCGGTTTTTTTGGTGAAAGTATAGTTTTAGAAGAAATCAGTAATTGTTCATAAATTAACAATGTAGGTTTAAATGATAGATTATTCGGGCCCTGATATTGTTGGTTGTTATTGAATACATGTCTGAGGTTACAGCCTTGATTTTATTTTCTGTCAGGGAGGACGTGTTCCAAGGTCATTGGCCAGGGTAAGTACGTCTACTTTTTCCACGTCTTGTTTATATCACGTGTATACCAGCAAGGGACTTTATCGTTAACAGCAAATGCCATAACCTAGTTAATGCATGTAAATATTTCGCAAACTTGTTGAATGCAGTTTCTGTCACTGAGAAAAAAAGTGACCTTGATACAAAAACAAGTAAACCATGTTGTGCGTATTTATGGACTTACCAACAAGATCAGTTTAAATTACGACGTGGGCTTAACAACAAGGCTACAGCAGGTGAAATCACGATGTGTCTACTTAACAACAAGGTAACAGCAGGTGAAATCACGATGTGTCTACTTAACAACAAGGCTACAGCAGGTGAAATCACGATGTGTCTATTTAACAACAAGGTAACAGCAGGTGGAATCACGATGTGTCTACTTAACAACAAGTTAACAGCAGGTGGAATCACGATGTGTCTACTTAACAACAAGGTTACAGCAGGTGGAATCACGATGTGTCTACTTAACAACGAGGTTACAGCAGGTGGAATCACGATGTGTCTACTTAACAACAAGGTTACAGCAGGTGGAATCACGATGTGTCTACTTAACAACAAGGTAACAGCAGGTGGAATCACGATGTGTCTACTTAACAACAAGTTAACAGCAGGTGGAATCACGATGTGTCTACTTAACAACAAGGTTACAGCAGGTGGAATCACGATGTGTCTACTTAACAACGAGGTTACAGCAGGTGGAATCACGATGTGTCTACTTAACAACAAGGTAACAGCAGGTGAAATCACGATGTGTCTACTTAACATCAAGGCTACAGCAGGTGGAATCACGATGTGTCTACTTAACAACAAGGCTACAGCAGGTGAAATCACGATGTCTCTACTTAACAACAAGGTAACAGCAGGTGAAATCACGATGTGTCTACTTAACAACAAGGCTACAGCAGGTGAAATCACGATGTGTCTACTTAACAACAAGGTAACAGCAGGTGGAATCACGATGTGCCTACTTAACAACAAGTTAACAGCAGGTGAAATCACGATGTGCCTACTTAACAACAAGGTTACAGCAGGTGGAATCACGATGTGTCTACTTAACAACGAGGTTACAGCAGGTAAAATCACGATGTGTCTACTTAACAACAAGGTTACAGCAGGTGGAATCACGATGTGTCTACTTAACAACAAGGTAACAGCAGGTGGAATCACGATGTGTCTACTTAACAACAAGTTAACAGCAGGTGGAATCACGATGTGTCTACTTAACAACAAGGTTACAGCAGGTGGAATCACGATGTGTCTACTTAACAACGAGGTTACAGCAGGTGGAATCACGATGTGTCTACTTAACAACAAGGTAACAGCAGGTGAAATCACGATGTGTCTACTTAACAACAAGGCTACAGCAGGTGGAATCACGATGTGTCTACTTAACAACAAGGTAACAGCAGGTGAAATCACGATGTGTCTACTTAACAACAAGGCTACAGCAGGTGAAATCACGATGTGTCTATTTAACAACAAGGTAACAGCAGGTGGAATCACGATGTGTCTACTTAACAACAAGTTAACAGCAGGTGGAATCACGATGTGTCTACTTAACAACAAGGTTACAGCAGGTGGAATCACGATGTGTCTACTTAACAACGAGGTTACAGCAGGTGGAATCACGATGTGTCTACTTAACAACAAGGTTACAGCAGGTGGAATCACGATGTGTCTACTTAACAACAAGGTAACAGCAGGTGGAATCACGATGTGTCTACTTAACAACAAGTTAACAGCAGGTGGAATCACGATGTGTCTACTTAACAACAAGGTTACAGCAGGTGGAATCACGATGTGTCTACTTAACAACGAGGTTACAGCAGGTGGAATCACGATGTGTCTACTTAACAACAAGGTAACAGCAGGTGAAATCACGATGTGTCTACTTAACATCAAGGCTACAGCAGGTGGAATCACGATGTGTCTACTTAACAACAAGGCTACAGCAGGTGAAATCACGATGTCTCTACTTAACAACAAGGTAACAGCAGGTGAAATCACGATGTGTCTACTTAACAACAAGGCTACAGCAGGTGAAATCACGATGTGTCTACTTAACAACAAGGTAACAGCAGGTGGAATCACGATGTGCCTACTTAACAACAAGTTAACAGCAGGTGGAATCACGATGTGTCTACTTAACAACATGGTTACAGCAGGTGGAATCACGATGTGTCTACTTAACAACGAGGTTACAGCAGGTAAAATCACGATGTGTCTACTTAACAACAAGGTTACAGCAGGTGGAATCACGATGTGTCTACTTAACAACAAGGTAACAGCAGGTGGAATCACGATGTGTCTACTTAACAACAAGTTAACAGCAGGTGGAATCACGATGTGTCTACTTAACAACAAGGTTACAGCAGGTGGAATCACGATGTGTCTACTTAACAACGAGGTTACAGCAGGTGGAATCACGATGTGTCTACTTAACAGCAAGGTAACAGCAGGTGAAATCACGATGTGTCTACTTAACAACAAGGCTACAGCAGGTGGAATCACGATGTGTCTACTTAACAACAAGGCTACAGCAGGTGAAATCACGATGTGTCTACTTAACAACAAGGTAACAGCAGGTGAAATCACGATGTGTCTACTTAACAACAAGGCTACAGCAGGTGAAATCACGATGTGTCTACTTAACAACAAGGTAACAGCAGGTGGAATCACCATGTGTCTACTTAACAACAAGGTTACAGCAGGTGGAATCACGATGTGTCTACTTAACAACGAGGTTACAACAGGTGGAATCACGATGTGTCTATTTAACAACAAGGTTACAGCAGGTGGAATCACGATGTGTCTACTTAACAACAAGGTTACAGCAGGTGGAATCACGATGTATCTACTTAACAACAAGGTTCCAGCAGGTGGAATCACGATGTGTCTTCTTAACTTCATGGTAACAGCTGATGGAATCACGATGTGTCTACTTAATGACAAGGTTACAGCGGGTGGAATCACGATGTGTCTACTTGACAAAATGTTACAGCAGGTGGAATCACGATGTGTCTACTTAACAACAAGGTTACAGCAGGTGAAATCACGATATGTCTACTTAACGACAAGGTTACAGCGGGTGGAAACACGATGTGTCTACTTAATGACAAGGTTACAGCAGGTGGAATCACGATGTGTCTGTTTAACAACAAGGTTACAGCAGGTGAAATCACGATGTGTCTATTTAACAACAAGGTTACAGCGGATGGAATCAAGATGTTTCTACTTAATGACAAGGTTATAGCGGGTGGAATCACGATGTGTCTACTTAACAACATGGTTACAGCAGGTGAAATCACGATGTGTCTACTTAACGACAAGGTTACAGCGGATGGAATCACGATGTCAATACTTGACAAAAGGTTACAGCAGGTGGAATCACGATGTGTCTACTTAACATCAAGGTTACAGCAGGTGAAATCACGATGTGTCTATTTAACAACAAGGTTACAGCGGATGGAATCAAGATGTTTCTACTTAACAACAATGTTACAGCAGGTAGGAATCACGATGTGTCTACTTAACAACATGGTTACAGCAGGTGAATCACGATGTGTCTACTTAACGACAAGGTTACAGCGGATGGAATCATGTGTCTACTTAACAACAAGGTCACAGCAGGTGGAATCACGATGTGTCTACTTAACAACAAGATTACAGCAGGTGGAATCACGATGTGTCTACTTAACAACAAGGTTACAGCAGGTGGAATCACGATGTGTCTACTTAACAACAAGGTTACAGCAGGTGGAATCACGATGTGTCTACTTAACAACAAGGTTCCAGCAGGTGGAAACACGATGTGTCTACTCAACTTCATGGTAACAGCAGGTGGAATCACGATGTGTCTACTTAATGACAAGGTTACAGCGGGTGGAATCACGATGTGTCTACTTGACAAAAGGTTACAGCAGGTGGAATCACGATGTGTCTACTTAAAAAAAAGGTTACAGCAGGTGAAATCACGATGTGTGTACTTAACGACAAGGTTAAAGCGGATGGAATCACGATGTGTCTACTTAACAACAAGGTTACAGCAGGTGGAATCACGATGTGTCTACTTAACAACGAGGTTACAGCAGGTGGAATCACGATGTGTCTACTTAACAACAAGGTAACAGCAGGTGAAATCACGGTGTGTCTACTTAACAACAAGGCTACAGCAGGTGGAATCACGATGTGTCTACTTAACAACAAGGCTACAGCAGGTGAAATCACGATGTCTCTACTTAACAACAAGGTAACAGCAGGTGAAATCACGATGTGTCTACTTAACAACAAGGCTACAGCAGGTGAAATCACGATGTGTCTACTTAACAACAAGGTAACAGCAGGTGGAATCACGATGTGCCTACTTAACAACAAGTTAACAGCAGGTGGAATCACGATGTGCCTACTTAACAACAAGGTTACAGCAGGTGGAATCACGATGTGTCTACTTAACAACGAGGTTACAGCAGGTAAAATCACGATGTGTCTACTTAACAACAAGGTTACAGCAGGTGGAATCACGATGTGTCTACTTAACAACAAGGTAACAGCAGGTGGAATCACGATGTGTCTACTTAACAACAAGTTAACAGCAGGTGGAATCACGATGTGTCTACTTAACAACAAGGTTACAGCAGGTGGAATCACGATGTGTCTACTTAACAACGAGGTTACAGCAGGTGGAATCACGATGTGTCTACTTAACAACAAGGTAACAGCAGGTGAAATCACGATGTGTCTACTTAACAACAAGGCTACAGCAGGTGGAATCACGATGTGTCTACTTAACAACAAGGCTACAGCAGGTGAAATCACGATGTGTCTACTTAACAACAAGGTAACAGCAGGTGAAATCACGATGTGTCTACTTAACAACAAGGCTACAGCAGGTGAAATCACGATGTGTCTACTTAACAACAAGGTAACAGCAGGTGGAATCACGATGTGTCTACTTAACAACAAGGTTACAGCAGGTGGAATCACGATGTGTCTACTTAACAACGAGGTTACAACAGGTGGAATCACGATGTGTCTATTTAACAACAAGGTTACAGCAGGTGGAATCACGATGTGTCTACTTAACAACAAGGTTACAGCAGGTGGAATCACGATGTATCTACTTAACAACAAGGTTCCAGCAGGTGGAATCACGATGTGTCTACTTAACAACAAGGTAACAGCAGGTGGAATCACGATGTGTCTACTTAATGACAAGGTTACAGCGGGTGGAATCACGATGTGTCTACTTGACAAAATGTTACAGCAGGTGGAATCACGATGTGTCTACTTAACAACAAGGTTACAGCAGGTGAAATCACGATGTGTCTACTTAACGACAAGGTTACAGCGGGTGGAAACACGATGTGTCTACTTTATGACAAGGTTACAGCAGGTGGAATCACGATGTGTCTGTTTAACAACAAGGTTACAGCAGGTGAAATCACGATGTGTCTATTTAACAACAAGGTTACAGCGGATGGAATCAAGATGTTTCTACTTAATGACAAGGTTATAGCGGGTGGAATCACGATGTGTCTACTTAACAACATGGTTACAGCAGGTGAAATCACGATGTGTCTACTTAACGACAAGGTTACAGCGGATGGAATCACGATGTCAATACTTGACAAAAGGTTACAGCAGGTGGAATCACGATGTGTCTACTTAACATCAAGGTTACAGCAGGTGAAATCACGATGTGTCTATTTAACAACAAGGTTACAGCGGATGGAATCAAGATGTTTCTACTTAACAACAAGGTTACAGCAGGTAGGAATCACGATGTGTCTACTTAACAACATGGTTACAGCAGGTGAATCACGATGTGTCTACTTAACGACAAGGTTACAGCGGATGGAATCACGATGTGTCTACTTAACAACAAGGTTACAGCAGGAGGAATCACGATGTGTCTACTTAACAACAAGGTCACAGCAGGTGGAATCACGATGTGTCTACTTAACAACAAGATTACAGCAGGTGGAATCACGATGTGTCTACTTAACAACAAGGTTACAGCAGGTGGAATCACGATGTGTCTACTTAACAACAAGGTTACAGCAGGTGGAATCACGATGTGTCTACTTAACAACAAGGTTCCAGCAGGTGGAAACACGATGTGTCTACTCAACTTCATGGTAACAGCAGGTGGAATCACGATGTGTCTACTTAATGACAAGGTTACAGCGGGTGGAATCACGATGTGTCTACTTGACAAAAGGTTACAGCAGGTGGAATCACGATGTGTCTACTTAAAAAAAAGGTTACAGCAGGTGAAATCACGATGTGTGTACTTAACGACAAGGTTAAAGCGGATGGAATCACGATGTGTCTACTTAACAACAATGTTACAGCAGGTGGATTCACGATGTGTTTACTTAACAACAAGGTAACTGCGGGTGGTATCACGATGTGTCTACTTTACAAAAAGGTTACAGCAGGTGGAATCAAGATGTGTCCAATTTATTAAGAGGCATCTTCTAAAGGTAGCTGGCATATAAAACTCGTTTATATAACGTTATGGGATCTGCATAATAACGTCGTCATGCAGTATGGTTATACATTCAGGGTTTATTTACTTGGTGGGATCAATTTACACTGGGATCGCTTTGAGTGACAACTGATGGCGAGTAAACCGGGAGAGGTAAATCAGGTTTAGTGGATTCGGTATTGATTTGTACATGCATTACTTTTGTGGTTGTGAAGAATCACAGGCGCTTGAATCGAATCCCTGTTTGTGCAGACATTGGCTTAAATAGTGTTCAATCAACCTTAACAACAATCCCCTACCGTGTAATGAGCTGTAAACCAGATTATAATGCTTGCCGGTACTTGTTAATATAATGATGACAAATGATGAATTTTAGGGTAGCAATTTTTCATTAAAAATAAACGATCACCTTTGGTGTACTTTACTATAATAATAAAGTATATCTGAATAGGAAAGGATGTTTTACAATGCTTAATACACTTCGGCTATTCAGATATTGATACTTCAGCATGATAAGAACATAAAATCATGTCCACTAGGTTACAAGAAAACTCGCGATATGCACAAAAGAAAAGCCTGCTGACACTTGAACTTTTTATTAACAGATAAGGCAGGAGTCCTTTTTTCTGAAATTACATCTTAGTGTCATAAGATTATATCATATATATATATATATATGTATATATATATATATATACATATATATATACATATATATATATATATATATATATATATATATATATATATATATATATATATATATATAAATATGGTGCCTTTAAGCCGGTACTTGATTTTCCTGGCTAGAAATAAGTTTTTTAATCAACAAAATCACCTTAAACTGTTAAAATAAAATTTTGAAATTTATTTTCTGCAATAAGGACCTTATTTGTGGATATGAACATACAATATTAACTTAATACCAACATTTACAGAATGTATCCCAAGTTAATGACAGTTACTTACTGGAAACACGGTAACAGAGCGGAAACATCAACAGTTCCACTTTAAGTTACTGATGTTGTCATGCATGCAGGGCCCAACCAGGGGCGGATTATAGATTAGGGGGCGCAGGAGGGGGAGGGGAACCCCCTCCCATGGTGTAGACACATTTCGAAAATATAGGATATAATGGCGCAAACTGAGGCATTCTTTAATGCATCATGATGCATGTCTACTTGGTTACCTTACCTAAGTTACCGGCGTCTACCTCTGAAACCACAAAAAGGTCGGATATTGTTAAGAAAATCCAAATACATGTAATGAATGGAACTGTAATGGTACAAGGAGGGGGTTTCTGAAATCTACCAGTATTAGTACTATACCTCCGTTGGCACGAAGAACCGTATCTGTCCGTCTGCTAGGTTACCAAAATTGTCTACTCTGTTACATTCTAAAAAAGTAACATAGCTGATGGTCAAATAGTAGACATTTTTTCCAAATTTTAACATTTCTGTATGTGCCTAAATCTACCAGTCTTTAGATGCACAAAATAAGATTTTGACGTTTGACGCTGGCGCCAAGTTGATTCTTGAATACAGAACCACTCGAAAGTTAAGGAATTCAGTCCCTGGGGGGGGGGGGGTCACTCGAAAGAACCACTCGAAAGATGGAATTTAGTCCCTGGGGGGGGGGGGGGGGATCAGCCGGTACATCGCACCTGGGCGAAAGGGCCCTAACGGGGCCCAACAGGCCATGCTTAATGAAACAAAAAAGGTTTAAAAATGTACAAGTCTGTTTTTTGTTAACTTTGTCAAGAAAGTCTTAAAGGGCCAGGGCTGGCCCGGACTGTGTCTTGTATGGTATTGAAAAATGCGACAGTTTTGTTTTTCTTTGGTGCTTTTTTTATCGGGGCCCGGGTAATTAATGGCGTTTCATAAAGTGGCCATTCAAACGTTTGCTAAATTAAGGTAGTCTCATGGGCCGGCTAAGTGCTTCCTTCAAGGAACAAGCAATGGAATAAACATGACGCCGTATCTATGGCTTTATGTTAAATTACATATATATGTACCTTTTTACCCGGGGGGGGGGGGGGGTAAACGGGGCCCGGGTCGACCATGCAGTTTCATTTGGCTTAATCTCATTTGTCTAATATTGTGTTAATTAGCTTATGTATATAGATTATCCAGTGGGCACAATGGGGCCCGGGCGGGCAAAGATTTTCACGTGACCTAATAAAATTCTTGAAATGTCGAAATTCCAGAGTGATTGGAAACCTTTAATTATATCATACAGGCCAGGCTGATTTTTGGACAGATATTTTACTATACGCTACGAAACATCAGTGGAAGAAATTAGCCTAATAAATATTAATTTGAACTTACCTTACAGAGCTCGGAATGCCGTAGAAAGCATACTGGTCATTCTTATTTGGACCCGTGGTCATCGGTACCGTTTATTTCACGCCTGTCCTTTTGGACAATATCATAGAAGGGGCAGACCCGTTGCTGCTACATGTATCATGCGGCAAACTGACACATCTGCACTGCCTTTGGCTGCGTCGGTACATTGTGATCTATCATACAATAATAATAATCTATCAAGCTGCTGACTATTAGCTGCTGTAATTTTTACCCCTTGTAAGTTCCAATTTGTTTTGTCGTTTTTGTAGGAATACTTTTGTTGTTAGTATAGATAGCAAACTAGAGTAACGTGTACTGTTCTTGGGTAATTCTTAACCCCTTTTAGGGACCTTCCTTTTCTGCTTTGAGGCTGTAGTGATGCCTTTTTAATTATTTGTGATTACAATTTTACTTGAAATTTTTAAAAATTTTGTTTATTGAACAATTATGTCTAATCTGTAATGTGTTTTAAGGTTTGCTCTACGTTAATAATGTAAGTATTGCATTTATAAACAATAAAATATTATAGCAAAACAGCTTTCATTCACGAAATATTTCATTACTTTTGTGTGTTAATAAGGCCTACATAAAGACAAGGAGTTTATCATAGCGGAGAAAGTATTTGCATGAGAACCTGTTATACAAGGTCTCAAATGCAGAAAAAAAGCATTCCTGTGCATCCTTCCCCTATAGTCCCTTGTCTGTTACCCCTTCCATAGGCTACGTTGCTTCGGCCTTAAACTGAATACACATTAGATTCAACCCATACAACTGGGGGGTGTCCCAGAGAGGGATCCCTCGAACCTTCATGTACCGCCTTAGCCCGATTGAATCGGACTAAAAATTATTAGGCCCTATATATGGCAGGGCCTAATAATTTTGAGTCCGTTTTAATCGGGCTAGTACCGCCTCAAAATTTTCCTCTTAAAGGCCCTGAAGGAATTATTATCAATTGTATATATTGTTATGCTATTACTCGCAATGTATGGCCTTCTATAAAGGTACAGCATTATTTAACCACCAAATAACAATGTCTCAAGAATTTGGTATTTTCTCCCTTATTTGGGAGACTTCAGCAATACGTTGTGCACATCTGCGGCGACCACATCAACAATAAGAAGTATCAATATTAACCTTTATAAATGAGAACACTAAATACATTCGCCAGCCCTTTGAGGTTCCTGGTACTTTTCCTGGTCGTTGTCCAAACAAGTGACCCATGGGTAATGACGCTCAACCGACTGACATATTTCCATATGTCCTTGCACATGCAATTATTAGCCCCATAGCTCAGAGAATATGGGTAACAGAGACTTAATTTCAGATTTCCGAAAAGATTTTTCATGAACCTTCCTGGCTGTCAAGTTAGAAGATACAAGGTCAAATGGTTACGATTTGTGCCCTGTTAACGGACAAATGCATCTTTGAAGATCTCAAATTAGAGAAACAAATGCATAAAAATTAGAAAAAAATGTGGCGCCACAAGTCTACAGAAACTGATGAAACACTCCATGATAAATATGCATGCAAAGAATCCTTGTGATCAATGCATCAGTTGTTCAGATAGTGAAGCTTTTGTATCAAAGTTTTAATTTTTTTTTTGGGGGGGGCGGTACTTATGAGCCCATAACTCGGAGGTTATAGGTTACAGAAACTGATGTCCTTTCCATGCAGTTTGCCGCTTGATACATGTAGCAGCAACGAGTCTGCCCCTTCTATGATATTGTCCAAAAGGACAGGCGTTATGTCCGAGCTATGGAGGTTATAGGTTACAGAAACTTAATTTCAGGTTTCAAAAATGATTTATCATTGACCTCTCTGGATGTCAAGTGAAAAGATTCTAGGTGCAATGGTTACAATTAACGTGTTAACATCTTTGAAGGTCTCAAACAATAACAACAGATTGCGTAAAATTAGAAAAAAAAAATTCAGATGGCGCCATCAGTCTGCAGAAACTGATGTCGAGATAAATAATGAAGACTATGAAGGATTTTGATAAAACTCCTCAAAAAAAAATGTTTAACAATAAAAATTTCTCGCCAAAGTTCGGGTTCCGGCAAAGTCTACGCATATTTAATGAGGTCACCGCACAAAATATCCTATGGATTATCAGGAAATTCATTATACATATTTACCAATAGACTCTCTCACCTGATTTACCTTCTCTTCAAAATGCATGCATATTTAATGAGGTCAGAGGTCACCAGATATGACGGGCGTATTATGCACGTTTGCGGTGCCCTTGACAAGTTGTTAAATTATTCCCTGAAGTCTGAATGTAAAGTTTGAATGTATAGTGATATGTCTTAAATTCTGTGTAACAGGTCCTCGCAGTGTAGTGCTTGCCTTCACAATGAGTACAGAGTACCAGGAAGAGTACCTTTACTTTGACCTGCCCGAGACCAAGCGGATAGTGAGCCAGATCAGACTGCGGGTAGGTAATTGCTATCGTGACATCTCGTGGTTAAAATGCCACAAAAATGTAGTGAAACACGGTCAGTTGTGAACTAAATGCAGCTGCTGGATTCGCATTCAAGAATCTTGGTGTCAAAGATTCAAAGGCTTACAACATTCAATTCTAAATAAATTATACAGTACTGCAGATTTCATTTCATTTTTTATCGAATCAGCTTACAAAAGAGTTGTTATTTTCGGGTCAAATATTACATTAGTTAATGTGATGGCATATATCACAGTATTTTTCCTCAAAGGTTTCACCCTTTAAACGACAGGTGACGGCACATTTCAATATTTTTACGCATGTTTCCACGCATATCTTGTGTGGTTAATAATAGAAAATAATGTGTACATCTGACGTTGCAAAAATTAAAATGTCACCATGAAAATATAAACAAAAAAATGAAATAAACATTTTCAAATTAAAAGTCCTTCAAGAACTCCATGCTATAAATTAATCCTTAGGCATCTTTCACCAGTGTCATCCTTGCGGATATTATTTAATTTAAAGTGCTGCTTCACAAACTGCTAAAATATTGTCCACCCAACGCGGGAATTTGAAATTATAAGTTTAACCGGAAGGATGTTTAGTTTTTGAAAATCCATGATGAGATGTGGTTTCCGCAAATATGCACAATGCATTGATTTTACCCTTTTTTGACAAAACGTTGAATAATCAAGCGATGCAGAACTTCTCAACTTCCCTTTTCAATGTTTATAATTTGTAAACGTCAAAATCAACACAATTAACTTTGAGTTCTAGTCTTTGTAATTAAACGTATTAAAATCACTTATAGTTTGTTAATTTGTGTTTGAAATGATGACATGAAAATTTTATCCTGAAATTTTTTTGTTAATTTTACAAAGGAAACAAATCAGCAAAATTAGTAGTATAATGTTTTCTTTTATAATTTAAAATCTAGGACTTTTGTCAGCGGGAATGAGTTTTTTATATATTTTAATATTCAGGTAGCTTAACATTTGCAGTTTGTCATCTGGCGTGTAAAATAACATGTCACGAAACACACATTGGTACCACCAAGCTTTGTTTGAAAAAAAGATAATTCTTTTTCGTAACACGAACCCTAATTAATCTGAACAAGGATGTTAAAATTGAAAGGGGGTAGTACTTCCAACGTTGTACAGCATCAAACGAACTCGCGTCCCGAGGTTTTATTGCTGCTGAATGTTGTACTCGCGGGGGTTCCCAGTTCTACTCGCGTTCCTTCATTATCACGACACCTCGTAAATGCCAGACAGTAGAATTACGTCGGATACTGCTTTCAACAGTTGAGCGTAAGCATAGGGTTGCTATGCAAGTGGAAGTCAAAATTTCATGCATGCGCATTCGTTAATTAATGTACACATTCATGCGCATTCATCGGCTACCGAATCCTTATATACCGGTTGCAATACTTAGTTTTGGAGTCCTGCTGTTCAGTGTCAGCTTGTCCAGTGCGAAGTCGCGCAGGGTGTATGAGTAGCATTGGACAGTACTGTGAAAGTTTTGATTGTACCTGTCATTTTACCGCACAGCCCCATTATTTTTTTTCTGTCACGGTAATTAGACTGGTACCCCACTCTATTATCGCACCGCTGCTCTAGGCCAATCATAGAGACGGGCGTACAACGCCATCTTACGTACTCCCGGCAGACTGGTTCCAACTCAAGTATGTATTATATATGATAAAAATAAGCATTTCGTTTGCTCAAAGAAGTTGCCAAAAATTGGCTGTGTATTACGCCTGACATTAATGATTAGATTAATAGTTATTGATAGTAAATCTATGTCACGTACAGTGGAATACCAAAGATTCAGTACATCTTATTATCTATTCATACATTCATCCAATTTTTGTGCATCAACACATTTTTAAATATTTGTAAAATTAGAAATAACTAAAGAAAATCATTTTTAGCAAAATCTTCACGGATAATTAGCAAGCATCGCTTGAACGTCCATGACAATCGGTATGAGCGTGCATACTGCAGTTGGAACCAGTCTACAGGTAAGTCAGGAGTTGCAACTGGGAGTACTTAGGCCAAAAAAATTAAAGGTATGGTTCTCAGGCACCGCCCGCATCAATTTTAAGCCCCCGCATCAAACATTTTTATTCTGATTTTCAATAAAAACTTTCCAATTTTGAGCTGCTGCCGCTCCGACATTTCTTTCAAGAAGATAAAACCATACAATTTCCCTTTGTTTTGTAGTGCTTTGACTTATTTAGCAAAATAAAACTGTTATTTTCATGCTTTTCCCTTATCATTTGACATTTTTATCGGAACATACCAAAAAATTAAAATAAAAAAAAGCGCCCGCCCGCATTGATTTCTGAAAAAAAAGTGCCTGCGAACCATATCTTTTTTATTTTGGCCTTAAGATGGCGTTGTACGCCTGTCTCTATGCTTGGCTGAGGGCCATAATAGAGCAGGGTACCAGTCTACACGGTAATGGGACAGCAAGGTGTTGCTACGGTTTGTCAAGGTTCATTGCCTACGATTATGCTAACAAAGAATAAAGACCCAATTAATGGCCTTACAGAACAAGCCGGAGTATAAAAAGGGGCCGCAAGATGTCGTAGCTGTCAGTCATAGACATTCATATACCGAATTTCAATGATCAAACACCCGGGCGTTTATTTTTTCAGACCTGCTTTGTCCAGGCGTCTAAACAAAGTCGGCTTCTATTTAAGGCCGGTGTTATTTAAAAATACATCATCGGGCTCGTTTGGCAAAACTAAAAAAGGCACAGGTGCTTGAATCCCTGTTCGTACAAATTTTGGGTTAAATAATTTTCAGTTAACTATATAAACAAACCCCTACCCTATTCTAAGCGATAGACCAGTAAATAATGCTTCTCAGTAGCTTATTTACATATGCAAGGCCGGCATCTTCATTTGCAAATGCGTTGCTTCCGTGAATTGGTAGAACCAAACACAATTTTTTGTCATCTTCTGGTGGACTTTTAACAATAAGTATAAAGACTGGTACCCAACACATTTCTGTGAGCCTAATCAAAAGGTTGCAAATATTTGGGAACCCAAATATTAAGTAAATAATAAAGAGACGGACCATATAGTTTGAACAACGCTTGAAAAATGTCAGATAAGTAATAGTTATAAGGAAATGACCCAGAAAAGTAACAAATTTAACCAAAATCTACACTTATAGCAATTCAAGCGCCTGTGAAACGCGGGGATATTTCGTAAAAGAAGAAAATTGGCTGATATGAGGTCGGTAGTCTTTAAAAAAAATCCAAATTTAGTTATTAATTTTCTCCATGGAGACAATAATTTATAAACTGAAGTTTTAGGGTCATATCAAATATTTTCTTTCAATATATTTTTCGATGAAAAAACTCTCGGTCTCCTCAATACACCATGTCTTGCTTCTGAACGAAGTCTTGTTTCAGCAAACCCCGCAAGTGCAGTAAAACAACATGTCTGATAATAAATATTAAGTTTCTATCTGAATTGCGATATACAAATTTTATGCAAAACTTTACAAAATGTATTCCAATATGCCTGCTTCTTCAAAACTACATGTGATCCACGATAATCATGCATTAAGTGGGTCGATGCTGCCGGCGGCCATGTTAATTTTTTCACTGCTGCGGGCCATGTCCCTTTTTTCACTGTCACCAGGCATGTCCGTTTTTTTCCACTGTCGTGCGTGGACTGTTATTACAGTATATAACATGACACACATTTAAAGGTAAATTTATGTAATGACCACTGTTCACTCGATGTATCATTCCGTAAATCCCTACAAACAAACAGTAATGAATTACTGCGAACATCACTCAGTCGGCCATGCTGCCGCCATTGTCCACACGTGCGAGCTCGCGTTTCGAGGTCATGTCAAACCGGAAGGCTGACGTAATCCAGACCTGCCAAATCACTCTTTTAAAAAAGAGTCACTCTTTTTTTTAATTTGTGGAAATGACGCTAATTACTTTTTTACTCTTTTTTTTGACAGCACTCTTTTTTTCCCTTTTTTTCATGGAGGTCTGATATACACTGTTACCCCCTTGTGATACAGTTAGAATTAAAAGTGGGCAGCTCACAACTTTATTTGTGTACAGATGGCCAGCAGGTTCAAAATGCCCTTATCTGCAAATAGATGTATGTGAACCATGCATGTATCTGGCATTTGGGGCTATATGTATACCAATATTATTTGTCCTTCAGCATCCTATTTCAGCCCTTTAACAAATTTGAGCAATGTGTCATAATGCAAATCCAAATCCTATTATTCTTAACACCTATTAATTACTCTTGTGTACAATTAATCTGTTCAACTAATGCTTAATATCCAGTGCATGGAACCTCAAGACGAGCATGAAAATTAAAATGTAAGCTGTCAGTTATAGAAATTATATGATTAAGGCAGCAATATATATTCCATGATACTATGTTGGGTTAAATGAATTGCATATGAAAAGATAATCATACTTATCTGTTACAGAATATGGCATCTTGTTATAAATTTAAAACCTTCCTAACAAAGCTCATTGGTGTGGAATGCGGTTTGTTTTAGTAGCTCTTCTAAGCTTATCCTAGCTTAGTACCTGTCCTACACTTACTATGCTTTTGAATTTGCAAGCTAATTTTATTGACCGCCAGAATCAACTTGCAGTTCAGTATAGGATGGTAACTGAGTGCATGTAAGAAAAAAGTTTGATACTTAAAACCTTAATCTATCAATAAGTGTCAATAAATAAAGTAAAATGTCAGTTATGCCTCATCATGAACATCCTATATTTATTTGAGACTTGATCTAAGGTGGCTTTCTTTTACAGTCCTGTGGTATGGATGTCTTAGCAATCTTTCATTTGCTTTCAGGTGCATGTATGGTCTGAATAGCTTTCTAGTGGTGCTGGGCTTTATAGACTAAATTTTCTGAAGAGCCTAATAGTCTTGCATGTTTAAATGTCAGCATGAGTGGTCATCACAGTGAACAAAACTATTTAACAGCTTGGGAAAGTGTTATTGACACAAATGGAGACCAGATAGGAAAATGGTGTTCTGCAGACAAAGAAAAGCAAGCCTGTGGTTTATGCAGATAGTGCGCAAAGTCCATATCTATAAAAAAATAATGGCAAATTCGCTCTTCTAGCTCATTCAAAGACTGAGATTCATAAAAATAGGAGAAAACATGTTACTTCCTCCAGCAGTATCTGTGGATTTGTAAAATCTGTTTCCAAGGATGAATATCTTATGGACAAGGTTCTTAGAGCTGAAATGCAAGCACCACTAGCCATAGCAAAGCCCAACATTCCATTTGCATATGCAGACCATCTTGCTGAACTAGTTAAAGTAGCATTTGATGATTCTAAAATAGCAACCTCATTTCATTCAAAGAGAACTAAGGCATCCTACCTTTTAACTGATGGAATACTCCAACACCTGCAGCAGGAATTGGTTTCATCTTTACAAAAGAACAAATTTTCGCTACTCATTGATGAAAGCAACAAGAAATATGGAACAACCTACCTAAATTTACTTGTCAAGTACTTTGATAATCAGATAGGCAAAGTCACCACCAGATTCTACAAGTCAGTGACTATTGGCCATGCTAAAGCAAGTGATTTAACAAAAAAAAATTTGGACATTTTCAGTAAAGATTCTTTTCCAAAAGAAAATCTTCTCATGGTAATGTCAGATAGCTCTAATGTCATGATGGGACAGAGAAATGGTGTAATTAAACAGCTTAAAGAGTCCATGCCCCATTTGATAGACATTGGACACTGCACACTACATCATGTGAGCAATGATGCTTAATATGCTGCACAAGATTTGGTGAGGAGAATTTGGTGGAAGAATTTGTACTAGATCTTGTCTACTTCTTTTGGAATCACCCCTCTGTGGTGGAAGATCATGAGTACTATCAAAGGATAATGGACATAGAGAAACACAAAATCCTTCGTTATGTAGAGACCAGATGGCTTAGTCTGATCTCAGTTGCCGACAGGATTCTTGAACAATTACAAGCTTTATAATCATTGTTTGCATGTCTAGAGAACAACAAATACCACTCTTCACAGCCAAGATTTCTACGGATTCGAAAAGCCCTGAAAGACCCTACAACTGAACTTCATTTGTCATTCTTGAAACATGGATTTACAAGTTTTTGAAAAACTTGAGAAACTCTTCCAGAGTGACAAGCCATTGGCACATTGTCTGTATAGTGAACATGTAACTGCTTGAAGAAATTGTTGCACAGGTTCATGATACCTGAAGTTGTTGAATGTGTGACTGGAAGCAGTGTATTTCATAAAATTGACTTGAGTAAGGTTTGTAACAGACTTCATGGTATGAAACTGTCTCTTGGCCGACTTGCACAGGAGGGTTTAACAAAGTCCAGGGGATTGTCAGCTCTTCAGAACAAGGAATTCTGTCAGAAAGTACGAGCCTTTTATCAGACTGCTTTCAAAAAGCTGCTGCACTACTTGCAACTAAAAAGTCAAACTTTGAAGGATCTAGTGTTTTTTTACCCTTTGGCTAGATGATTGATAACACAGAAGAAGCTGCAGTTCGCCTTGGTAAAAGACTTTCCACCACCCTCACATCTGTGGAGATGGATGTCATACCAGATGAAGTTAGACAATACAGCATTGAGCAAATACTAAGGGACTGGATGTGATGTTGAGATGTGATGTTGACCGTTATTGGTTGAAAGTACTTGCAATCAAAGACAAAACTTGAAGTGACAAATACCCTGTCACAAGAAAGCTTGTTCTAGCTTTATTATCTCTTGCACATGGCAACGCAGGCACTGAGAGGGCATTTTTAGATATTGCAAACATTTTTCTCTAAACACAGAGCATCCCTGAAAATGTTGGCTATCAATGCCCTCCTTACAGTTAAGAGCGAAATGGAAATGAGCGGACTCTCATGCTTCTAAGCATGTCCCATTGCCAGGATAAATGCTTGTGAAAATGCTAGCAAGAAATAGAGCGGATAGAAAGTGAAGGAGCAGAATCCAAAAAAGCTTTGAAAGAAAAACAAGTTAAGGAACAAATCAAAACATTCAGAGATCTTTAGTTCATGACCAGGAATCAAATAAGAAATTTCAGAAGGCTGTGAAGGAAAAACAGCTATTCTCTGAAACCCAGCAAATGGCAGAGCAGCAAAAGCAGAAAGTACTTGATCCGATTTAGCAGGATCAACAGCTTCTGAAAAAAAGCATCACAGAATTCTTCTGAAGCTGTAAAGGAGATGGATAAGGCTTAGAAATCATTGAAAAGATTCAATCAATAATAGGACGCACAGTTGGAAGAACAGTTGCTAAGAAAATGGTCGCAACAGCAAGCACAAGTGCAAGTTGTGCTGTCTAAACATCAACAAGTGAAACAAGTGAGCCTGCAAAGTTGATGTCCAAAAGAGATCTCAACAGGAGAAACCCTGAGGAAAAGCTCATAAAATGACATTCAAGACATTCATGGAAACAGTAAAACATACCCCTCTGAAAAAGAGGAAGGTCTAAGACATATATGTTGAGCATAATGTATATAAAGAATGCACCTTTACTTTTAATATTTTTCAGTGATAACCTTTGAAAGTTCAATAATTGTTTTTTAAGATCTTTTGACTCATCTGTTACTTAGAATTTATATTGGAGGTAAGGATAATACGTTATTTTGTCAGCTAAACATTACATTTTGATTTCATCTATATAATTATTAATACGTAGGTGTTTTTTTTCTAGACTATGGTTTACCTTCTTCCGTTATGATTTGACTCTAAAAATTCGGCAGCCCTTACGGTTGTGTGCTCTTCTAGGACAAGTTGGTTTTATGTTGCGGGATTATGCCCTATTAAGCTGAATAATTAATAATTTTAATACTTCCCCATAAGGTGCCCCTATTTCTTTTGTGCTGCAAGGTCCTCCACGTCTGTGACACTTTTTCAGGAGGCGCCTCGGGGATTTATACTGGCCTGTTAAGACCGTGGCCAGCGCGCATGTCCTGCCCAAAAGGCATTTCCGTGCAATACGCGGTCACGCGGGTCCACTATAATCCCCATTGATCCCCCATATCCATTGTAACGCCTCTAAAGGGATTTTCTCTCTCAAAGGAAGTAAAGGTTTTTTAATCCAAAGACCACATGACTTCGCTTTCAATGAGAGGGCTTTTCAGTTTGGTCAACACTGGGCACCGAGTCCAGTGATGTTACCACTGTTTGACAATATTTTTATGGGTTACAGGTATGTTGATTTTGATACATTCAAAATATCTTTCAATGATGTAATTACGGTTTCAAAGTTCGGCCAAGTCATTTGTTTTATAAAGTTTTTTTCTTTCAAAAAGAAGCCCCACAACTTAACTTTTATTCGGGTTGGGTGGTGGTGGGGTCGGCCGGGGGGTGGGGGGGGGGGGGGGGGTTACAAATATTTGTTCACTTTGCTAGTGGCAGAACAAATAAATACAGATGAGTGGCTTCCACATATTTTTTTGCCTATAACTCTTTTTCAGGAGGCGACCTGTAATCCCCACTGAACCCTATTTCCATTATATCGCCTGTTAATTAGGAATTTTACTCTGTCAAAATGAAGTAAAGTTCGAGCGCGGAACACAATTCCACATGAATCTTTTATAATAGGAAGCACTTTTCCGTCGAGTGGACACAAAGAGCTGAGACCCTTTACACGATTCCCTGTTTTTTAGATTTACAGGTATGTTAATTTTTATACATTCAGAAGTATCTTTCCATGATAACCATGGTTTTAATAGTTCTAAGGGTTCCTCAATCTCTTGGGGACTTTTAAACCCCCGCCAGAATCTACTAATCAGTCGTTCGTTCATACGTGCACGTTTCATGTAAAACATTGTCATGGTTCAGAAACACGGGTTCACCAGGCGAGTGGCAGAACAACTGCATACAAATTGCATACATAGGGACAAAGGAATAGCCCCTTATTATTATTCCTTTGTGGAATTGTGATTATGGCACTTAAGAAAAAATATATTATGGTAATTCCGATAACCTCCAAAAATGTAATGGATCACGGATGCAGTTTTACTCTACCTCTCTACAAATTTTCAGAAAAATCTGTATATACATTTTGCGTTAATTTGCTGAAAGACAATGCAATGAACTAAGGCTGAAGTGGTTTCTTTGCATAATGCTATCATCGAAATATACCAACCTGCTTTCTTTTTATCTGGGACAGTTGTCAATTTTGCATCAGACCTGCTTATTCCATGACAATTTAAAGTACTTGAACCAAAAATTACTATATAACAATAATACTGTTGGAATATATTTTTCTGGGCCTATGTTTTTTTCACATTGGCAGCTATACGTTTTGTGTACAAGAGACTTCAACGACATATGCATGTGTATACAAATAACGCATGTGTCTGTTAACATGCCTTAGACTATACCCTCAACTGACTACACTGAATAGACATCGTGTTTCATGATGTCGCCTGAGCTTCAACTAAAACAAAGCATCTTTCATATTATTTCACGGTAGAATGCTTCTATATTCAATCGTTAAATCTAGGATTTCCAAAGCAATGAAGCTATCGGACCAATTTTGTTTATCGGAAAAATACTTCTCACATAAAAATACGTACAACCGGCTTCTGTGGCTCAGGGGTAGATCGCAGGACTAAAAGCCTAGAGATCGTGGGCACGAATCTCAGCCGAGGCGATGAGGTTTTTCACGGACGGACCCCACCCAGGGTGGGCTCTCCACAGGCTTAATGGGAAGGATGTGCCCCACAGCCGTGTGTCACTCACATACGAGTGCGTCTTTGGGGGGTTCCTCGGTGTTATGACCAAGCAGTGGGGATGATTACACACCCAGAGCCCGCATTTGCGGTAGACACCGTGCCTGGGTGACACCAGGATACAACATAAAAATGATAGGAAGCGAGTTCTACCGCCCTGTCAAGTATTCCCAAACCGAAATGGAAACTCTGCAGATGTATATACTTAAGTTAAGAATTAGATAAGTCAGCATTGAAAAATGAAGGCGGTAACCTCCAACAAAAATAATTATTAAAAATAATAACAGATAAGAAAATCGTACACCCTGTTTATGCCTCACGTCTCTTTCCAAAATTTATATTTTTCTGTGATTTCTGGAATAGATTAATTGTTATTTCTATGTTTATATTTAGGGGGGGGGGTGTTCCTGGAGTATTCTAGCAGAAATAATCTTTATATGATATAATTCAAACAAATGACAAAAGTTAATGCAAAAACCTTTGGATTAAAATATGCCTCGTTTGGTTCCTATCAGCACATTACAAAAATCTGCATCGGATAGAGCCGTGGATTTTCCACGGGAGCAGCTGGTTATACTCAAAACATCTGGCTACTTGATTTCAATGACTGCTCCGCCATTCGTGTTGAATCGTTCTAGGGTTATAGGCCTAAAAGTCTGTCTTGAGTATAAACGCGAATGACTGATTTTTCTGAATCTATCTTCTGAAGGCAATATGATATCCATGGTCTACCAATAATTAAATTTCTATTCCAGCATTATCATAAATCCTCTTTATTTGGAACTCTTTGATAAAAAAAAATAAGAAGTAGGCTTTGATTTCAACTACACTCCACATCCAAGAAAAAGGGGGAGGGGGCGAAGGGAACCAAGAACCCTGATCACCCCCCCCCCCCCCCCCAAAAAAAAAAAACCCGAGAATCCCAAAACATATTTAGTTGTTATATAAATGTTTACAATGCTATAATTATAATCTTTGCGGACCGTGCCACATCTTTCAAATTAATGATCAATCATATAGTGAGAACTGACATACATCCCTACGCCGGACAAGTATAATTTACACCAAACTTATTTAGTGTTAACAGGTCTGTGCCGTGAAACAAGTCCACCTTGTTACGAAGACTAATTGTTCAGGGGAAAACATTGAGCCGATCCCGGATTCAAACCCATGTCGGTGGCGCACAAATCCGGCGTACCAACTGCTTCGCTAGAAAAGCAGGCTTCACTAGCGAGACAGTTCGGTCCGCTTTAATGTCACCCCGTAACAACCTTAATACCAAAAACATAAACTTACTGTAAATTTTAAAGACCTAAAACATGGAAGTCCATACCTATGTGTCCACATATTGTGAATGAAGTAGAAATAACCTGAAATCAGAAAATCAAGTGGATACTAATTTACAGGAACTGAACAAGTCTCTAATGTTTTAGTTTTAGTTGACCACAATCCTTTCTTTCCTACCCGGAATACACCAGTTAAGGAAGAAAGTCTTCCTCACTTCCCGTTGATGGCGCTAGTTGATCTGAGACGCCAAAGAAATCACCTCGTCAACCACAGCGAAGTATATCCATGAATGCTGGAACGTTAATCTTGTTTGAATGGGTATGAACGGGCAGGAACGTTCAGGTTTCAGTCTTTTCATTACATTTGCCAACTGTTCCTCCAATAGCGACTTGTTTTTCTTCTATTTTTAACTTTCCTCTCACAAACTTGACCTTCAGACCGTCATTGTGTGCCCTATTCATTTGCGGGATTTTCCTTTTCTTTAGCTCCAGGTCCTTTTTTAGGTCTTCATTCGCAACATTTCTACCCTCTGTTCCTCTCCTTTTAGTCTTATAAAGAACTTCACGTCTTTCCTCTCTGCTGAAAAACCTCACAATTATATGTCTATCTCTGTTATCCTTCCTTGGACCAGTCCTGTGTACCACCTCTATTTTCTCACTGATCTCTTCTGCTCGCGCCAAGTTGTTCTAACCTTTCCACGACTTTCTGACGAATATTTTCACCGTTTTCTTCATTCACCTCTTTTATCCGGACATTAATCTC
Organism: Sipunculus nudus; assembly: GCA_026874595.1. Classification (NCBI taxonomy): domain Eukaryota; kingdom Metazoa; phylum Annelida; class Sipuncula; order Golfingiida; family Sipunculidae; genus Sipunculus; species Sipunculus nudus. The sequence continues at coordinate 61,889,028 of CM049315.1, read as the reverse complement.
ACGGCTATGCATTTCAAGCTGTTTAATAGCTTCATATGAGTTCTTTTTGAAAACCTCAAGTCCATTTTGACATTTCTCCACTTTATCCTCCAGGATATTAACTATTTTTTCAAGTTTGATTTTTTCTTCATTAATGTCTTTCACCTGCTGTTGAGTAAATTCGAGACTGGCCTGAAATTCTCGAATTGTTTTAAATCTTTCATCAAAATCTGACCGTATTTTCCTGCATTCTGCCATTATTCCTTCTTGTACTTTAGTAATAAGTACTGTCAGGCGCGACTCGAGTGCCGTCACACTGTCATGGCCGGTATCGGTCATTTGCATTGTTCCAGGGCATAGGGGGTAAATTTTCATCTTGTTCACGTGGAAAATATGTTTCAGTTTTCTTTAGTGACTCACTTTCACTAACATTATCTCCCGCTTTTCCGGTTCTCCTACTTGACTTCGGCATATTAGTCCTTGTTTGTAATTAAGTCTTGCACAATTAACAAATTTCAATGGAGACCTTACTCGCCACGTCTTTACTCCACCATGTTGGTCACGTGACAAAATAACGGAGAGACATGATACAAAAAAATCATGCTGAATGTGTCTGAACTGAAGACCGTATTAACCTAACAAGTCCTAATGTCAATTCAACATGAATAAACAATCTTGAAAGTAATCAAACATTGTGTTCCAGTGACAATTGTTACGGAACCTAATATCAACAGATCACGTATGCGTGATGAACATTAATTTTGCAATGAAGATAAAAAAATCAGATTCTGTAACATTAGGCAGCGTGAAATGTCTAGGGGAATGAATAAAGAAGTCAGTGTTTTTTTTTTTTGTTTTTTTTTTTTTTGTTAACGAATAACTATAATTTATTCTTCAAACAACCCTAACATTACAATACACTAATCAATATAATCACACAGTACAACAACAGTATAACAGCAAATAAATACAATCGCACAGCATAATAAACAAAGTGCACAGTACCTGGATCCCACCACTGTCACAGCGATGTCCTTTAAAATGTATAAGCCGGATGAACGGTTCACACAAACCTTCTCAGAGAAAAACAGTCCAGTTCATTCACAGAATCAATTTGTTGTAATCCGAAAGTGAAGTTATTGTTATGATCCCGAAAACAAACTGAAGACTATATAAATCCGTCACAAATTTAGAAGAAAATCTATAACTGCCGCAATGACAGGAAAAGGTCCACAACTGACTTACACGCTCCTGTGTTCGCTGGAATATTTCTCTCCTCTCTCTCGGCTTTAAAGCACAGCCCCCTATTTATAGCTTCTCATCTCAAGCCGAGAACTTTCCATTTCCCGAACAATCTAAAGAACAATACATAATTCAAAGTACAGGAAACATCTAGAACAAGAACGCTGTGTCTCCACATGTCAGGGTTCACACGTGGGCCGGCCCGGCGAGAAAGCCCCAGACTAGCATGATCGCTGTGTTTACACGTCAAAACCCAAGCATGGGACCGGCTATGCCGCCACGGAAACGGATAATGCTAGCGCTGCACAAACACAGCATACAATAAAAGAACCATCTGTTATACTCCCCCTCCTGTAAGAAAAAAGGAAGTTTTCTCAAAAACTTTCTTTTTCCCATCACAATCACTAAAGTTTAACAACATCTCAAAAATCATCTTATTTACAACATTACATGGACATTTCGTATACAACATTTCATAGACATCTGGATAAGCAATCAGCAAATGCATTGTCTTTTCCTTTAATGTGTTTGATTTCAAGATTGTAATCCTGTAAAAACAAACTCCATCTCAACAATCTTTGATTTTTACACTTCACCTTGTTCATGGACGTAAGGGGATTGTGACCACTGAAGACAATGATCGTCTTGACTGAAGTAACATAAACTTCAAAATGTTGTAATGCCAAAATCAAAGCCAAGCATTCTTTTTCAATGGTGGAATAGTTTTTCTGGTTTGCATTAAACTTTCTTGAAAAATTAAAAATTGGATGATCTATGCCATCATTGCCTTCTTCACAGCACCAGCAGCAGTATCACTAGCATCTACAGCTAACTTAAAAGGTACAGAAAAGTCTGGAGCTACCAAAACTGGTGAGCTTTGCAGAATATGAAAAAATTCTGAAATACATTTTCACACTGAACATTCCATACAAACTTTTGTTTCTTCCTTAACAAATTAGTCAAAGGTTCAGCTACAGCAGAAAAATTTGGACAAAACTTCCTGTAATATCCAACCATACCAAGAAAATGCATTATTTGCTTTTTGTTCTCTGGTCTAGGAAATGCAGAAATAGCACTTATTTTAGCATCAACAGGTTTTACCTGTCCCTATGTTACTTGTGCATGACTAAACCCAGATTTTATTAAGTTGATGGTCAGACGTGCTTCACTGAGTCTTTCGAAGAGGTCGCGAAGATTTGCAGGTGTCGATGTACAGGATAAGGTAATCAATATATGCGTTGCAGCCCTGAATTGCTTGACAACCATATGGATGAGGCGCTGGAACGTGGCTGGCGAGTTCTTTATGCCAAACGGCATAACTTTATGCTGGTACTGTTTGCTCCTTCTGTCAGCGGAACTTGCCATAATCCTTTTAGTAAGTCAAACTTTGAAACATATCTGGAGCTACCGACTCTATCAATACTATCATGGATCCTCGGAATCGGAATTGTGTCAGTCTTGTTGACAGAGTTCAGTTTTCGATAATCTGTGCACATACGGTAACTTCCATCAGGTTTTGGCACAATAATACATGGTGAACTCCAGTTTCATTGTCCAGCAAATATTGAATCTCATCCTGTAGATACTTTTGCTTTTCGGGATTCAGTCTATAAGGATGCTGCTTGACTGCGCTTGCCTCGCCAACATTAACGTCATGGCACAATATGTTAGTTCGCATTGGAATGTCACTAAACAAATGTTCATAATTCCGCAGGAGGTTCTTGAGGTTTGTTGTTGTTGTGCGGTAAGGTATGACAGTTTGGCATCCTGGTTAATAAGCACGTCTGAGTTTTCTAATGGTACTGTACCAAATTAAATGTCTGCATCACCCTTTACAATCAGTATCTACTTTAACTGGGTCAGGGTCAGTTTTTACACAATTAACAGCAGTAACATTTTGTACAACATCTGATCGGCTATTTCTGTCATAATATGGTTTCAACATGTTAATATGGCACAGTTGTTTTTTCTTACGCCGATCTAGTGTCAACAGTATGTAATTTAAATCGCTGACTTTCTTGACAACAATGTAAGGACCAAAATACCTAGCTTGCAGAGGTCTGCCAGGGATGGAAAGTAAGGCAAGGACCTTTTCACCAGGCTCAAAGTTCCTACTTACACTGTGCTTGTCATACTTTGTTTTTATTTTACTTTGTGCAGATTTTAGATAAGACTTTGCAATCTCACAAGCATTGTGTAGTTTTGTGCGAAAGTCTGAGACATACTGCAATAAACTAAGAGAATCAGGATTTTCACACAAGCGTTTTTCATTAAGCAGTTTCAATGGACCCCGAACTGAGTGTCCAAAAACGAGTTCAAAGGGACTGAAACCCAAAGACTCTTGAAAGGATTCTCTGACAGCAAACAGCAATAGGGGGATTCCTTCATCCCAGCCTTTCTGTGTGTCATAACAAGAAGTCCTAATCATGTTTTTAATGTCTGGTGAAAACGCTCGAGGGCGCCCTGACTTTCAGGATGGTATAGCGATGAGCTGTACTGTTTTATACCGAGCACAAGCATAACTTGTCGGAATGGGCCAGACATAAAATTACACCCTTGGTCAGACTGGACGGATTTTGGTAATCCAAAAGTTGTAAGAAAAACTTGGTCAGAGCCTTTACAACACTTTTGGCATTAATTTTGCGCAATGGTATAGCCTCAGGTAACCAAGTAGATGCGCACGTAATTGTCAGCAAGTATTCATGTCCAGATTTGTTTTGGGTAATGGTCCAACATAATCAACAATAATCCTACTAAATGGTTCTTCTAAAACAGGAATAGGTCTAAGTGGGCCTTTAGGGGATTCTGATTGGGTTGGCATGATTTACAATATTGTACAACATCGTACAACAATTTTGTAGGCCAATAGATGTGTGTACTTACTTTCTGATAAGTTTTATTTTTACCTAAATGGCCAGACAAAAGAGCCTCATGTGCCATGCTTAAAATTTCATTGCTAAAGCTTTTGGGGATTACTATTTGATGTTAGATGACCCACTCATCATCAGCGCATACATCAGGTGGTCGCCATTTACGCATAAGCACTCCATTTTTAACATAGAAACAAACTGGTTTCTGTGACAGTTCATCTTTAGAAACTGCCCTGGGAAACAAACATGAAATATCAGGGTCCTTATGCTGTTCTGGGATAAGTTCAGACTTTGAAAATGCTGTCATCTGTTCGGGCGAATCGTTAGACGAGTCAATAGTGACTCCCAGAATGTTATTATCTGGACCATTATCCTCATGTTTGTTTTTCTTGGCTATAGATCTAGTTACAGCACATAAAGGAACAAACAAGGAATTTCCTGACTGTAAGGATCAGTGTCCTGATCAAGTGACGGCTTTTCTGTCTCTATTGGTACAGGCTGCACTTTGTCACCTGCAACATCATTGCCTAGTAGCAACTGAATTCCCTTTAAGGGTAAAGTAGTTCTTATGCCCGCAGTAATATTCCTAGAAATCAAATCTGACATTAAATGTATACTGTGAAGTGGAACAGAAATGTGCTTGTCTGAAAACACACCATTAACAAGTGCATGTGCACCGGTAAAGGACCTATTAGAAAATGGCAAAGTGTTTGCTAACATGAGAGTCTGGCCTGAACCAGTGTCCGTCAAAATTCTTACAAGGGTAGAATCTTAAAAATCACTTGAAAGAGAAACAAAACCATCATGTATGAATGTCTCAAATAACTCCATTTCGGAGTCAGGAGAGGAATCTACTACCTCAGTTTCATCAAACAAAGAACTGACACTGATAGTGTCAGTCATAAACTCTTTTTTCAGAGTCATTAAAGGAATCTACATCCTTTTTACCATCAAACTCCTCATAGTAGTCAACAGAGGAATATTCCTCGACAGAAACAAACTTCTGTTTGTCATAAGAGGACCTGGCCTCATTTGAAATACTCTCGCAAGGGTCATAATAGGACTTAGCCTTATTCAGAGAATACTCCTCGCAGGAGTCTTGAAATGACCTAGCCTTATAAATTCCTCGCAGGAATCGACTGAGGTTTTTACCCCGCAAGCTACGGATTGTTCTTTAGATTCTGACCGCATGTTGGCCTCCGTAGCATCAGACTCTTTATTAGGGTCAATTAAGGAGTTGTACCCCTTATTTACATGAAAAGAGCCTGGCTCTTGTATTATGCTATGCATAGATTTTGAAACAAAACCAGAAGGTTTACCCTTTGGTCTATTTGCAAGTTTCCAGCAGTCGGATATTAGATGACCTTCCTTTTTGTAGTAATTACATATTTTCTTTGAAAATGACTGTGCCTTGGTTGGATTCAGACACAGTGGACGTGGACTGAGGTGTAGCAATGGACTTTGCTGAGCTATCAGGACCTCTAGTACTGGGTGACTGCGCTTTAAACTTCTTTTGACCATACTGATTTACATTCTTGTTTGTGAATGACTGGTTTGATTTGCTAGCAAAGTACATTTTGTGTGTTAATGAATTATCATCAGCTAATTGAGCAGCAATGTCAAGTGTTTCAGGACTTTTCTCGGTTTTAACATCTGCGTTAATGCAGCGCTTAAATTCTTCAAGCAAAATCAACTGGCGCAAATTGTCATAATCTTTCATTACATTTTTAGAACTACACCCGCGATAAAAAAAAACCTGCTCTTTTCTCCTAGCAAATTCGACGTAGGTCTGTTTTTTTCGCTTTTCCCAATTTCAGAATATCTGACGGTAAGCCTCCGGAATTAACTCCTTAACTTTTAGGATAAACTGTTTTGCCAGGTCATACTCAGCCGCAGCTTCTACTGAAAGCTCTGTATAAATTTCTCTGGCCTTCTCTGGTTAATACACTTTGTAACAGCATAGTCCAATTTTCCTTAGGCCATTTTTAATTTTCAGCTACTTTGTCAAAGTGTAAGAAATATTTATCAACCTCTTTTTCTTGAAAAGGTGGGACAAGTCTAATGTGTTTAGCAACATCAAAACTGTGAGCTGGGGCAGCACGTAGACTGTTCTAGTTTAAGTCTTTCTAACTCCAGTCGTTTTAACTCAATTTCTTTTTCTTTTTCTAGTCTGTCTCTTTCTTTTTGTTTTTGTTTTTCCTATTCCCTCTCTTTTAATGCTAGCTCATGTTGCATTTCAAACTTTTTTAATTCTAATTGCATAGCAAGGCTGTCATTTTTTTATGTTTCTACTTCACTCTCTTCAATTAAACCTTTGCTAACGTAATTGAGGACTTAAATGCATTATGACTGGGAAAGTCCTCAAAGCTGCGGTGCTCAGGTGCGTTTTTTTTAATCTCTTTCCATGAAGGCAGTGTGACTTGTTTTAACTTTTAACAAGGAATTCACTGGTTATTCATCCTAATAAATCATAAGCTTTGCTTACTCCATGTGCAGCTGATTTGCGATCTTCTGTTGTTCAAGCGCTCTTCTCTTCTGCTCCATTAGCGCGTCTGATTGTGCACGCCGAATATTCTCTTCTAGTTGAAGTTTTCGGAACTCGGCCTCTTTTCTAGCTTCATTCTGTTTAGCCTGAGGCTCGATGCGGAGTGCAGCTGCACTTGCGGCAGCTTCTTTTATTTTCAAAGATATGCCGGATGCCATGGCGCATTTTAATGATTTCATCGAGGAACTGCAAGAGCAGGAATAAACTGATGCAGCCGAGATCATGATGTACTTGTCTGTATTGTCTAGCTGAGCATATAAACTGATAAGTCTTACTAACATCTGAGATAATACTATAAATCCCTATGCCCATATCTAAAGCAGGGAGGTTGGTACAGATGTTTCGCAATTCATGATACACACTCTGAATTTGATTTGGCATACCCTATAGCTCAACCACATATAGGCTCACCTGAGAGGATTCACTTAAATCTTGATAAGTGTCTTGAACTTTGGATCTCAGACTGTTTGTGTATACGCCAAGAACTTCTGAACAGTTCGTCCTACTCATTTTTTCTCGCATTCTCTGTTTACTTTCGTGATCTCTATGTCTGGCCCGTTTGCTTGTCCATGCTTGCTGCTTGTGGCACAGACAGCAGTGAAATTTGTTGGGTCATCTGGCAAACAACTATTAGGCGGTGCCTCTAGTGGATCAGTCATGTTCAATCAGCACTGACTAATTTCACAGCAATCAACCTGACAACTAATAAGTGTTGTCCTGTGTATCTCCTGAGCAACAATATCTGGTGAAACCAACTAGAAAAGTATGCACTTATGAAATCAAACCATATGCATATCACAAGTGTGCAAGTTGTCAATAGTGTATGAAACCTAACTTCTATTCTAATCTGTGTATACACATGATTTTGTCAGCATTCAAAATATATATATTGTTACGAATATAAATTGCTAAGGGGAAATTACTGGGCTGATTCCGGATACGAACCCATGTCGGTGGTGCACAAGTCCGGCGTCCCAACCGCTTCGCTAGCAAAGCAAGCTTCCCAAGACAGTTCGGTCCTCTTTTATGTCACCCCGTAACACATCCACTCTTAAGAGCGTTCTGTTAATTATCCCAGGAGTCACACTTTGTTGAGGCTATTCCCTGGGCCACAAAGTTTTACCGTCATGTTGGACGAGCCCCCATTTTGTTACGAAGACATATTGCTCGGGGGAAAACATTGGGTCGATTCGGGATTCGAACCCATGTTGGTGGCGCACAAGTCCGGGGTACCAACCGCTTCACTAACAAAGCAAGCTTTACTAGAGAGACAGTTCGGTCCGCTTTTATGTCAACAATATGTATCATGACAATGCATTATAGCAATTCAATGAAAAGATGATACCAAATGAGAACATTATCTTACATCATCAAGCATGATAATCATATGCAATTCAAAATTGTATAGAATTCAAAGGGATATGAGTTAACCTGTTGCTCATCTCCAAATATAGCACTCACTCAGTACTGTTGGATACTAGTCGAGCAAAAGCACGGGTATGTACTACAGTCCGCAGAGTAGGGATCAGCTCTAATGCAGAAGGACCATGCGAGTCTTGTAACCTTTGTTTAACAGATTTAGGCACAGACTTGATAAAATGAACAATAAAAGTCTCTTTTAATTATGTGTAATACCCCTTAAGTGATCAGTCATGTTCAAATATATTGCACACTCATTACTTGGTGCAACAGAAGCAAAGATTGTTGGGGTGATGCGTATAGCTGTCTTGCTTGGTCATACTTGTCTCATACATTTGTCTAACATACAATCACTCCGCTCCTTAAGCGTATAAAACGTATTACAATGGTGCATAGAATCTGCCCTGCGGGCAACAAATGTTAATATTTCACATTCATGGTGAAAGGGTATGCATTCTTGTTTTCATGCATTCATGTTTCTGTCTTCATTCATGAAGTACACAGTTCACTTGTTAAACTTGGCCAAACTAAAGATATATTTCAGCCCTGGCCTTATGACTGTCTATAGTTCCACCCGAACCAAAAGGCAAAGTATGCTCAATTTCTTTCTGTTCTATTTTAATATGGTTCTTTCTGAACCAAAGGCAAATTATATTTAAGTCCTAATGACTGTTTTGATAGTGTTTCATCCATTTGCACTTACAGCTGCTTCATTGTGTCACCTGCTCAGGGGATTCAAACCTTAGATCAGCGTGTCACTCTCGGGTCCGAGTTTTACTGTAATCCCACGCGGCACCATATTGACAACTCTGGTGTAAACTGCTGTTGTAATGGCTTTAATACTATACTGCATGTAGTAGTAGTAGTAGTGCATTGACCGCTCAACTTTCCTAGACAAGGCATCTTTCTGAGCAAAGGTCTCAACCACCTTAGCAGGTCTCCAGTGACCCCTAAGAACCTCATCCTCTCTCAGGGTGACAATTTCTCCAACTCTAAGGTTCCTCCGCTTGTTTTTCCATTCCATTAGTAATAACTAATTGTACAATTTATGTAAATAAATATGTTTATAATAATTATATAATCCCCCTGTTGAGGCCACATCACTGAGATAAAACACCATCAATGGATGATACGATGAGAGCTATATAAAGCCTAATTGTAGCAATACAATACAAGAAGCGTTTGAGTTTTATTTGTTAAGTGTAAATTGAAAAGTGAGATAATATAGGCATAAAGAACGATTTTGTTTCTGTTATGGTCAGTTTTAATCAAGTCTGCATGAATTTAATGATGGTGTTATCTGCACCAGTGAAACATTTTTTACAATAAACATTAATATATATGTATATAACCTTTGCCTAATACATTCTGTCTTTCAAAGATGACGCAGATCTTTGCCCTGACGGAAGAGTTCTTGAGCGTGGAAGTCCTGTGTCTGCGGTAGGTACATTTGTAGCATTCATCACTTCTGCTTAACTTTCCTGATAACTCATGCCTAATCGTGTTGTACTTTGATTCCTGGGTACAAAGTGAAACGCCATATATTTGAGCTCAATAATGTATGTGTGTGTGTGTGTGTGTGTGTGTGTGTGTCATCGACTCAGATAAAAATTGGCACATGGATGAACAATTGATCTCATTATTTATTACAACAACTGCACCAGAAGGGCCGTGTTATGACAGACATCTCAAAGGTACATAAACTATTGCAATGTGTATTATCTCCAGCTAAAGTTAATTTGGCTGAATAAAAAAGTTTTCAAGCTAAACCCTCCCGCGCAGAAGGATTAACTTTATCAAATCAGCTGTTTAAAACGTTGTTATCATTATGTGTAAGTAAACACAGTGCACGTCCGTTTACCATAATAACATTGCACGAGGTCCGATCTTGCGCATGCGCGACAACTCCAAGAAAAGGGGAAGAAACCTGAAATATGCAGGGTAATGACAAACATTTCTCAACTGTTACTGGGTCAGTTCTGTAGAATCGATTTAGCAGTGGGGCCAAGCTGTATCTTGAATATTTAATTAGTTAATTAGCTAATGAACATAATTAAAAATCGATATTTCTCTCGTATGTATCTGTATACTGCAAAATTTATCGTATTAATAAGGTTTTTGAGTGATTACCAATTGTACACATTATTCTGTTCATATCCAGTAACTCTTTGTAATTTACATAATTGGTCTAATTGTCCTTGATTATTCAAAAAGTCATACGCGAATTTCGTTTTTTGTCCGGTGAAAAATCTACACAATTTGACTTGTTCTTCCACCCAATGTACATGTAATTATATGACCAGAGTGAGTGTTATTCCTATCTGTATATATGTGTCGTGTTGCAAGTTTTTTTTTTTTTTGCTTAATTAGAATTGAGGATAATGTTCCCATTTTTGGAGTAACATTACAATAGTAATAACAAAGTAACCGTGAAAGGCAATGTGTAATTGTGTCAACCCCAAACCCCCCAGGGTATACAGTTGTGTCATTCTGTTTTCTGAAAAAAAATCTGCATTTTTTCTTCTGCAATCTTGGATAAATGGCGGCCATATTAAAACCAGGTTTACATATCACTAAAAAACCGTAATTTTAAACCGTAAGGTAAGAAAAATTTTGATAATCCTCAATAGAAAACTTTTCTTTGTACCAATCCTTCCACTGTGTAAGTTAACCAGTCTGGAACCAATCCTTCCACTGTTTAAGTTGACAAGTCTGGTCGGCTAAATCCATCTCAGCTAGGTGGGAGATGGTCAGCACGGAGCTGCTGATTAAGGACCCGGATTTCCTGCCACTGTTAGCAACTCTGTTGCTCCAAGAGGATGTACGTTGCCTGGCTTGCTTCAGGTCAGTCCGAAGCTTGCAGATGGTATCTTGGTACTCGGCCATCCTGTGCTACAGTGTGTCCGCCACACCCCCTGACGGCAAAACCAGGCCCATGTAGCTAAATAAAATGTTTAAATGTTTAAATCCCCTGGGAAAGTCTGCCCATCCGTGTCTTGGTGCCCCTGATCGCGCATGTAGTCTAGCGACACAGGTACGTTATATATATATATATATATATATATATATATATATATATATATATATATATATATGCCTAGGGATTAAATTCTATTTCATCAGCGTATTCCGCCATGTGACGCTGTCGCATGTCATCTCTCAGACGGGTATGCCTCTGCGTATCCGCAGTTAGCACTGGGGCACTTCAACAATCTAGTCTACAACATGACGCTCCATGCAGTGACGCCCTAAAAAAACGCTCACTGTCTTTTTGCAGACAGCAACGACGTACTGGGCAATTTCAACGTCTCCTAGAGCTAGAGACGACTCCCTTCCTCGCGAGTCTGGCTGTCCCATCTCAGCAGATCCTACGACAACATTCGCCCTTGTCTCGGCCCAAGACGTGTGATTCCGATCCGCTCTGCTCCTGTCCGTCAACAGCGTATCACAGTTGTGGATCCGCAACAACATTCGCCCGAGCTTGACTACCACTTTTCTGGATGATCTTACCGTCTGTCTGTAGATCTCTCATTTCACACTGGAGTCCCAGGCGTCATAGGCGTTGGTCGTCTTGTGTTTACCTCTCTTTGTGGGATTTGGTTTTCCGATCATCAGGGGTCAGGTGATCACGTGTCTCTCTATAGTTTCTGCCAGTTTTGGTCCCCCAGTTAACTGCATTAAATGCGGCGATATCCAGCATCCTGGATAAAAACAAGCATTTAAAGCTTCAGAGTAAACTGGAGAATTTAAAACCCTTGTCGGGAAAACAATCGTGTAAAAATATAGTACTTTATTCGAATGACCAAGAAATTCAACTAAATATTATGTTTTTGTATGTAAACAAGACTCACTTTTTAAACTTTGTAACCCTGGTGCTTGAAACTGCGTGACCTTTGATAGCGGAGCCAATTGGTTCGAAACCAATGACCATTTTTTATAGACAAATGTTATACATGACAGGGGGTTTAAGGGGTCGAGCCCCCCCCCCCCCCCCCCCCCCCCGCTCCTAACCAAAGACTTTTTTTTTCAAACAATTTTTATGCATTATGCATAACACCCGTTGACCCCTCCCTGGAAAAAATCCTGGATTAAAAAGTTCCAACTTCAGTCATATATGTAGATGTGTGATACCTTTTTATGATCTTTACTGTATATTAACCAACAATGAGGAATGGTGCCTGATATCTTGGTCAGGTTTACTAATCATTTCAACATCAACACTTAAATCCGACACATCTATACCTTATGACTTGGCAATAATAATCAAATCAATCAAATTATGTGTTCACTTATCTCACATGAACCACCTACAATATCTGAATTACTCCATCAATTTGCAAACTTAACTGGTTCACATTAAAATCATAGGAATCTTTTTTTTTTTCACCAGTTTTGTTCAATACAACATGTTATGTCCAAAATATATCGAATGGAACAATAGCTGGATCCAGGAAACAATTAAATAAATTAATATCTTCAGGTTTAAATGTAATAACATGCACGGTCAGGTTCACTCTTGTTGAAAACTCTGGTGATATTATGATGCAGGTCATTGGCACCATCTCCTGGATATAACTTAAACTAATGTTCACTTCAATAAAATCAAATAGCACGCCGGTCTAAGGCGACATCTGTCGAGCACCAATGGAACTAGTTTGCTCCCAGCCTTATCTCAGGTCGGAAATTTCCATTAAAGCAGTATGTTGCTTGCCGGAATCAAAGATTTCGGCAAGCATATTTGTCAGTTGCGTATGTCTGTTTGTCTGTTTGTTTGTTTGTCATCACTCTCCTGGCCACAATTTTGCCACAATAACCTTGAAACTTACAGGGATGATGAAAAACAATTTCTAGATGCCCTATTGTTTTTGGTCCAAATAGGTCAAAGGTAAAGGTCGAGGTCATCAAAAGTATACAAAACGGGTTTTTCTTCATATCTTTGTAACTATTAGTCGTATCTACTTGAACTATAGCTCATTTTATTCGTCATCCAATGGCCTTTCTTCCGTTTGGGTACCTGACTCAAATTTGCCGTTTCCATGGTAACACATTTTCGGGGGAAAATTATCATATTTGAAAATCAATGGACTAATTTGTCAGTTTTAATGATAGTGGGGTCCAGTTGTTTGCATTAGGTAGCATTCGTTTAGTACTACATGATTTTATTAAAAGTCTGGCAATATCTCGTAAGATATCTCATCAAACGAGATATTTCGAGATTTCACTAATCTTGCCCTGGAGGCCACAGTTTTGCAGGAATTTTTTTTAAAACTGATATATTTCAAGTCTTACCCTATCTAAAATTTGTTTTTTTATTTTTTGAAAAGGGCCGCTAGGGGGCGCTGGATGCGAACCTCCCCAACATATCATATTTTGGCCATATCTCCAAAATTATAAAACTCAATTACATAAACTATAGCTTATTTTCTTCCTCTGAGTCTTCTCCATAACCTGGTGTAGTCATCTGGTCACAATTTTGTGTCGCTTTGTCAGTGTGTCTGTCTGTTTGTCAGTTGTCCTCAGATTCGCCTGCTTGCTCTTGTGTCTCACATATACCATTCTACAGGCATCAGTTTTGAAAGAATCCTTTTGAAACTATTACATCTTAAGTCTAACACTAATATCTCAAACCCAATTTTTCATTTTCCGGACATGGCCGCTAGGGGGCGCTGAACTCGAACCTATCCCAACATATCATGCTTTGGCAATATCTCCAAAACAATAAACCTCAGTTACATATACTGTAGCTTTTTTCTTCCTTTGAGTCTTCTCCATAACCTGGAGTAGTCATCTGGAATCAATCTTGAGTCACTTTGTCAGTGTTTCCGTCTGTTTGTCAGTTGTCCTCAAATTCGCCTGCTTGCTGATTCTTGCGTCTCACATATAGCATTCAATAGGCCACAGTTTTGACGGAATCCTTTTGAAACTATTACATCTTATGTCTTACACTAATATCTCGATATAATTTTTTAATTTCCGGATATAGCCACTAGTGGGCGCTGCACACGACCCTCACACACATACCATTGTGTTGACCATATCACTACACCCAAAGCCTCAGTTACATAAACTATAGCTTATTTTCCTCCTTTGAGTCTTCTCCATAACCTGATTAAGGCATCTGGTTTCAATCTTCTGTCACTTTGTCAGTGTGTCCATCTGTTTGTCCGTTATCCTTAAAGTCGCCTGCTTGCTGGTTCTTACGCCTTACATATGGCATTCTACAGATCACAGCTTTGACGGAATCCTTTTGAAACTGGGACATATCATGTCATACACTAATAATACGAAACGCATTTGTCGTCTTCGGAATATGTCCGCTAGAGGGCGCTACAGTCGAACCTCCCAAGTATATCATTAATTCGCCATACCTCCAAAACTATAAATCTAAATTACATAAATTATAACTCATTTTCTTCCTTTGAATCTTCTCTATAACTAAGTTAAGTCATCTGTGTCAATCTTGTCTCACAAAGTCAGTATGTCTGTCTGTTCGTCTTTTGTTGTCAGCTTTGTCTGCTTGCCTGTTCTTTTGTCTCATATGTCATTCTACGGGCCACATATTCTCAGCAATGGCCCTGAGAGTCATTCCATTGATAGAAAACCGACAATATGTTCTGTCTGTCCGTCTGTGTTTCACTTCCGATTTCCGGCAAGCGTTCGACCTATGGTCGTCTAGTTTCCCAGTTTATCAAACTTCGAAATGACGAGCAAATGTCATCAATCTACTCCAAATTATCCCCCGAGGGTGCTGCGGCCACCAAAATCTGTAGCGAACCGCGCTTTACAGCCCAACGCTCAAAGGGTTCGTACTTAGGGGAATAGTGAAACTGCATGATGACTTCGAAAGGTTTGACAAAGACCAATGTTTAACTGGCTGGAATCCATTGTGTTGACACACTACAGTCAATAAAACAAAAAGACAGACGTTTGATTCGATCTAGATAATTATTAACAAAATAACAAACAATTACAGGTAACAATTAAACATTTCCGGGTTCGTTATCGTAAAAGCTTTATATATATATATATATATATATATATATATATATATATATACATATATATAATCAACATACTGGTCCCCATATATAACGGCCGGGCCGCTACAGCCAGTAAAAGGTGGATCCAAAGTGCCACCCAACATGCTGCCATTTTGCCATCCAGGCCAGACATGACTGACAATTTAATGAGGTCTCCGACGAGTTTGTCCACAATTGAACCTTACACTAATACTGTCTACACCTATCAATTGACAAGATGTTACCTTTTATCAGTCTGGTAAATTCCACCAATCTGATTCTTTCCTGATGACAAACACCAAACAACCCAGCGTTCTCGATCTTTTCAAGCTCTCTACCAAGTCGCATCGTACCCTACAAACTCTCTAAACTTAGGCCTAGTCATACTCTAGCGGGCCCGAAAAAGCACACCTTACCCTATAGGGGTTCGCGACAGTGAGTCAGTGACCCTGAAACAATTCATCAATGGAATACATACAGTAAACAATAGGGCTGTATCAATATATCGATATATCGATACACGACATCGATACGATAACCGAAATGCGTTGCATGCTGTATCGGTCGTATCGATGTAAAACATTCATTGCTAAGGAATAGGGATATGAATCAAAGTTTAAATATAAACTTATATCAAACTTATCGCTTTATGATATAGTGAAACCCCGGGCTGCAGGCGGACATCCTTTTGGGGCGGACACCCCGCCTAACGGACACTTTTTGGGCCGACGGAGCGTTTTTACTACTTTAAGAACCCCATTAAGCCCGGCCACACCGAACACTGCGCTGCGCTGCAAAGCGCTGCAAATAAACTGCTGAGCATTTTTGCGGCTCTGCACATCGGAGAAAGTTGAACTTTTTTCAACCTTTTTTTTTGCCGGACTGCACAGCACGACGCAGCGCAGCGTTCGGTGTGGCCGGGCCTTTAGGGCGATTCCCCCGTTATTCAGGACAACGGACACTTTTTTGTCCGCCCGATGGCAAAAATCACCCCGGCTAACGGACACCCTAGCGGCCGCCCCGATCGAATTCGGTAGGAATACTTTGAAATTGCAAATATGGTCTGCTTCTGGTATGCCTTAAATATCACTTAAATGTTCTCATGATTTTGGCATACTGTCATGACAATAAGACCAGAGCTAGTTTTACTCAAGTTGCCTTATTTTTCAGCTGGAACATTCATTTATGTATCATTTTATCAATAGCAGTCCCCCCCCCCCCCCCCCCCATAAAAAAAAATGACGGAATTAACGAAGTTTCTATTGTGCCGAGCTTTCAGTGAAGCAACATATTTATTCTGAATTTGGACCACATTGTTTCATCATAGGCCCAGAAGCGAGGATAATGCCAGTCTATCGCCTGTGGTGAGCGTTCAGCGATATCAACCAATCCCCGATCTTGTAACATTTGCATCACGGAAATCAGTCCCAACTACGAATTATAAGGCATATATGATATCATGCATTGATTTATCATATTTGCTGACCCTCCCAAAATATTTTCACAAAACTTGAACGTGATGTCAGAAATTAAATTATGTCATAAGCGATTCTTTAATTATAAAGGAAAGACTGAGTAATTGAGAAATTTTACAGACCCAGTGCAGAAATGTATATGTCGAGACGAGCAAGTCCTGTTGATGTCAATCAATGTAAGAATATAAATTTTAATAATAGGTAATGGCGATAATGTTCCAGTTGATATAAAAAGCCTAATTCAAAAATAAATAAAAATAAATAAAAAATAGATCACAACAACCGGTAGCATAAAATTTTATTCACATGTTACACTTATTCAAGGTTAAATATTAAAGGAAAAATACCGGGTTTTTATGGTTGATAAAGTCCCATACTTGGGTCTCCGACAAGTTGCCGCAGCCGGACCTCCTGGGCCTGACCCCTTCTGGGGCGGACACCCCGCTTTAATGGACAAATTGTCCAGTCCCGTGACTGTCCGCCCCAGAGAGGTTTCACTGTATATCATTTTATCTTTTTTTTTTTATTTACGCAGCCAGTCATAGGTTACTTGAAACTCCAACGTTTCACATCAGACGTAAACTAATGGTTAAAGCCTGGGGACAAATTTTGTTCACACAGCAGATTGACTAACTCCAAAAAAAGCCATAAGAATTATCACAAATAGCAAATACAATGCCCACACTGAACCAATTTTTAAATCATTAAAAATCCTTAAAATTAATGACATATTCAGACTAAATATATTAACATTTTACTATAATTACTGCCATGAAGCACTACCAAAATATTTACAAACATTTAATTTTTCAACAAGGACCATGACACACGAACATGACACAAGACATAAAGATACCTTTGTTATAAATAAAACCAGACCTAAGATAGCATACAGCTCTCTGAGAAACATAACACCAAAAGTCATAAATGAAACCGACTAAATCATTGTCGACAAAATCTTCACTCATAGTCTTCAAGGTTTGATTTGCTACATCAAAAAATATATTACAAATTATAACTAAGACAAATGCCTTCAGACAAAATGCTACATCTGTAACAAAAATTAGTCTAAGCCATAAAAAAATTGTTTCAATCAATAACAAACTATAATTTCAGTAATTCAAGTTGTAAATCTTCCCAGTTTTTTTTTTTTTTTTTTTTTTTACAAATTTTCTCATTAAATCATATAGATTCAAATATTAAGAATGTATAACCATTTAACTTCCATATATATATGTATAATTTCTCTCTCTCCATGTTTCATGCACAGGGGGCTGTTGTTTCAGCGGATTAAAATCCTTAACAAGTCTCGATACATAATAAAACAAAAATAGTGACATGCTTAATATATTTTGTATGGATGCTTTACTTTTATGTCGAATAAAATATTTCTCTCTCTCTCAAACACACACACACACACACACTAATGGATTCATATTCACAGAAATATACAAAACTGTGTAATTACTAATTACATGACACAAAAAATACAGCCTATGACCTTTCCCATCAAATGCAATAAAACTGTTTTTGCGGGGGGGGGGGGGGGGGGAGGTGATGCAAAGGGTTCAAAGAAGACAGAGATTTTGGTAGTTTTAATTGGATAGATTTTGACAATTAAAATAAACTGGTCTGGTTATGTATCTAATATCAAGCTTAAGCTGTTCAACTTGGGTGCATATCATACGGAATATGTGCTATATTAAAGTGAAATATATATAAACAAGAACCGGAGCTTTTATTAAGAAATGATATACAAAGAGAAATAAAGTGTATCTTCAATACGTATCGGTATCGAATTAACTGTATCGCAATACGCATTGTACCGGATGAGGCGGACCGATACCCAGCCCTAATATTTGCCTTCCTCCCATGACTAGTACCCATTCACTCTGGGTCGAGAGAGCGCACCCTTGTGGTAAAGAGTCTTAACGCAGACGGCGGTGAGATCGTCACGCGAACCCACAACCTTGCTGTCACAAGTCAGAGCCCTAACCAATACGCCACCACGCTCCTTTAAAATTCATATACCTCTGAATGAGTAAGTAAATATGTATGCGATCATATTTTTAAACAACTGTACAAGGTGGAGGTACCTTAAACTTGAGGGGCAGGACTATCCGAAGTACGTTCATTCCCAGTTCAAAATAAACAAGGTTTACATTCAACGTTGGGTTGCTTTTCGGGCATAGCAGTGGGGTATTAGTAAACTTTGGTATATATAACATTAATATGAAGAGACTTGTCCATTTATACACTCGTTTATAAATATATGGATAAGATATATAAATAAGGATAAAATATATAAATGGATGTTTGGTATTTTGAAGACCCTTAACTAGTAGGTGTATGGTCAGATTCCTTGTTACACTGAACAGGGGCAGGTGCTTTCCCTGTACTTTAAACTACTGCGTTATTTTTGTATTAGTTTCTGTGCTCCCAAATATTTTAGAAGGTAAGTTGTTGCGTTTTAGGCTCTTTTCGGCTCTGGTGTGTGAGAAGGTAAATTCTTTAGTTTTTATGCTAATATTTGCCCGAGGAGATAATTTTTGTCCCCCGCTTTCGCGGAACAGAGAACATTGATTTAGGTTTGTCTGTCTGTCTGTCCGTCCGTCAGGTTTTCGTTTCTGTGCGATAACATTTTCAGGTTATTTTTTTTTTTTTTTGCTGCTTTGTGTCTGAGAGGGGAAATTCTACTGATAATTTGTGTGTTTTAATTTCTTTTTCTATACAGGAAAACAAAATCTGACACATATACGCATCTGTTAATTCTGGGAAGTCTAAATAAATTAAAAACCTAAAGCGCCTATATAATTGTAACCAGGGTGGGTTTTAGTGATTACTTAATGACATAAATCTTCGCCCATCATAATGAATCGTGTAAATTAAACGCTAAGTGAATGTATACATGGAATGAATAAAATGGGAAAGGCTGTATCGGAAACGTAAATGTTAAAAGTATTTGGCTACACATCAACCAGGAGGAAGACTGCGTCAACACAAACAGTAACAAACAGGCTAGGTGGTGACCATAACCTCCCTGTAATCTAAGACGACTTTTTCAAACTGTGATAGGTGAATTCAGATGGTCAATTATATCTAACTCTTTGTGTCTGTATAAATTCTACCATTGGGCAGAATTTGAATGTGTAATAAAATAAATAACAGTTACAGTCAAAAGCAATTATATGATTACCTAAGATAGGTGCATAAAATATGTAAATTATCAAATCAACCCTGTGCGGAATAAACTGTACATTTGACATAAAAACGTATCAACACATCCTAATCTTACGTGTTTGTGTGGTACGTATCAACACATCCTAATCTATCGTGTTTGTGTGTTACGTATCAACACATCCTAATCTTATCTTTAACACGTTTCAGAAAAGACGCAGAAGGTGTGCAAGTTGTAGTTTCAATAAATTACGCCGAGCTGCTGAACGAAGAAGACATTCCGCTGACCGCTCTGACAACATTTTATAATCTGAAAGCGAACACGTTTAATGTGACCACCCTGCAAGGTGATGCGTGTCCCCAACAAGATTCCCTACTTGTGCAAGTTTCTCAAGAAGAGGCGGGTAAGTTTTTTTTCTTGGTCTGTATTCCGCAAACAGCATCGTCCTCGTGATGAAGTTTTTACACTTGTCAGGCCGATTTTAGACGAATCTCTACGATTTAAATGTCAAGGCGATTAAGCGTCAAACACGTGGAGGTGGGAACGATAGTGAATCAGACAAATGTCAGGACTACCGCTCAGTAAACACATTTTATACATTCAGCATAACCAAAAGTTTGTTAAATTCAAACATAAACCACATTACGTTTATTATTTTTAAATTTCAATATTATAAAATATTTACACGAAGATATCACGAGGAAATGTGATATCAAATTAATTTACGAAATTTATGATAAATCTTTGCACAAAACGCTAACAAAAATGTTTTAAAAATGTGCATGTTTAATTATTTCAACGTCTTTTGTATAATAAAATATATTAAAATATACCTAAAAATAAAAAATAGAGTAGCAGACCATTTAAATGATTTTTTTATACCAAGCAATTAAAAAATTGTGAGCATGATATATTTCATCTTTTCAAATAACTAAAAAGACATAAGTAGCAATTATTATCCCCTCGAAACGAAGTTGAGAAAGGGATATAGTAACCCCTCCGCTCGTGCGTCCGTCGTGCCGTCCGTCCGTCAGGATTCGCTTGTCGATCGTTTTAAAGCCAAACCGTTTGACCAAAACATTTAATCGTGCACATATGGCTCCCCCATTCATAGATGAAGAACCCTATCGATATTAAAGGTCATGGGGGAAAGGTCACGGCCACAAGGCCTACTTATTAAAAAAACATGTGGACCCATTTTAGGCCAGACCGTTTAACCAAATCTTTCATTTTATACGTATGGCTCACCCACTTATGGATAAGGACCCCTGTCGATTTTGAGGTCACTAGGTCAAAGTTCGCGGTTAATGGCCCACTTCTTGAAAAAGCTTGTTGACCCATTTAAAGCCAAACCGTTTGACCAAAACCTTTCAACTTAAACATATGGCTCACTCACCCATGGATAAAGAAACCTGTCACCGGGCACAAGGCCCACTTCTCGAAAAAGCTTGTGGACCTATTTAAAGCCAAACCGTTGGCCCAAAACCTTTAATCTTGCAACAATGGCTCACCTACCCATGGATGAAGAACCCTATCGATTATGAGGTCACAGGGTCAAAGGTCACGGCCACAGGGGCCACTTCTTTAAAAAGTTTGTGGACCAATTTAAAGCCAATTCTTTGCCCAAAACCTTTCATCTTGCACACACGGCTTACACACCCATTGATGAAGAACCCTATCGATTTTCTGGTGTCGTCGTCAAAGGTCACGGCCACAGGCCTACTTCTTTAAAAAGCTTGTGGACCCTTTTTATGCCAAACCATTTGACCAACACCTGTTATCTTGCTCATATGACTCACCCGTCCATGCACGAAGAGCCCTTTTTAGTTTGAGTTCACAGGA
The DNA here is from genome assembly GCA_026874595.1 of Sipunculus nudus. NCBI lineage: Eukaryota > Metazoa > Annelida > Sipuncula > Golfingiida > Sipunculidae > Sipunculus > Sipunculus nudus. The sequence continues at coordinate 61,867,459 of CM049315.1, read as the reverse complement.
GCAAACGTCATGGCCAGAGAGCTGGCCTCCTCATTCCCACTATGTGTAATACATCTTTTCTAATTATACCCCATGCGAGGGGATGCTCCACTTTGCGATTCCCTTGTTTCAATTTTTTTAATCTATAATTTTTAAATTAATCTATAATTACAAACCCTGCTTGGAGCACAATTGTTTTAAAAAAGAAATTGCAAAGGGCATTTGCAATATCAATATATATTAGATTTGAAGAAATTTGCTTGTGATGTTTTCAGCAGACCTAAATTATGTCCAGTGGAATTTTGGGACACTAAATGCCAAGAAAACTTTACCTATGAATGTATTTTCAACTTTTTTATTTAATGTTAATATAAAATGTAATATAGTTGGAATGTAGCAGAACATTTTTTCAGTCGAGAACTTTCCTCGGTGTAATAGAAAAAAGATAATCTATATATTTAAAATATGAAGAAATTTTAAGAAAGTTTAATTATAAGTGTAAAACATTGAAATGCAGCCGGGTATCCTTCTTTTGTTTTCATGAGACGAAATGTATGTTACGTGGACGTTTAACAATAAATGCCCAGAAAACTTTAGGCATTAATTAGGGCCCCGCTTGACAAGCGGTGCCCTATAGTCATCACCGTGTCAGTCCGTCCTTCCGTCCTTCCGTCCATCCATCCTTCCGTCAGTGACACTTTCAACATACTGCAGCTTTCCCAAATTCAAAGAGATGATTGGTACCTATAATGGCTTCAGACCTATGGAAATACAAACTTGTCGAAATTCCAATATGGCCCCCACAGCCATATCCCTGATTTTCTTATGGCGCGATAACTCAACAACAACCTACTGCAGCTTTCCCAAATTCACAGGGATGATTTGAACCAATGAGGGCCCCAGGCCTATTGAATAACAGACCTGTCTGAATTCCAATATGGCCGCCACAGCCCGTCCGCTGATTTTTTTCGCGTGCGATAACTCAATAACAACCTACTGCAGCTTCCCAAATTCACAGGGATGATTTGAACCAATGAGAGCTTGAGACTTTTGAATTACAGGACTGTCGGAATTCAAATATGGCCGCCATATCCCAATCGCTGATTTTCTTTCGTGTGTGATAACTCAACACCAATATACTTCAGCTTACCCAAATTTATAGGGATGGTCGGTACATATGAGGGCTGCAGACCTATGAATTACAGACCTGTTGGAATTCCAGTATAGCCGCCACAGTCCGATCACAGATTTTCTGTCGCACGCGATTACTCAATAAAAACATTACTGAAGCTTTCCAAATTTCACAGGGATCATTGGTGCCTATTAGGGCTCCAGACCTATTGAATTACAGACTTGCTCAAAATCAAATATGGCTAACAGACTACATTCAGTTGTTTTCTAATGCACATTTTTTTCTTATCTTCTTTAATATCATTTGATTCAGTAATATTTTTCCCTCATTCATATTGATAAAAACCTGTTTCTTGTTTACTTTACTTGTTTTTTTCACCCATATGTAAACTAGTCCAGCACTAGCACTGAGGACCATTGTCCGACGACATCTAGTATATTTTTAATTTTACAGGCATATTGTAAACGAAGATCAACATTTAACAGGATCAATAACGCAGAGGACACATCTAAAAATGTCTCTGATATGTTATATGTGCATAATGTGTAGATTCGGTTTCTATTATCACGAAATAAGGGACCCTCTGTTATTTACAAATCTGATTCGATTATTAAACCGAAGTTCTTGGACTATGAATTTGTGAGAAAAAAAAACAATTGGCCCATGGTTCATGACGTTCAGCTGCATTTGCCATAAAGGAAGTTCAAACATTAATTATTGATATATCAGTATGTGTTTGAAATTTTATTTAATATGGAATAATTGAAATGAAATTTATGAAGTGTTTGGGACAATTCTGTAAATGTCTTTTGGCCTATTCTGACTAAACTTTACAAATTGATAGATTTAAATGTGTAGCATATTATTTCAATCTTATGACCTTATGCAAAATATCTGTTAAGCAACCGTGAACACTATGACGGACTTACAGAGTGCTCAGAATCATGTTATCGCCCATAATATAGGTCATACTGACCAAATTTCAGGTTTACAAGAATCTTAAACCAGGCACTCTCTAGATGCCAAGTAAAAAGTCCAAAAGTTTTGATTTTTGCCCTGACTGACTCTGTGGGTGCTCATAGATAGTATAATGTAGGTTAGGGTGACCTCATTTCTAATTTCCGAGGAGATATAACCAGGAGCACCATGAATGTTCCTAGATCCAACTATAAAGATGTGTATCCATCTGACCTTCACATGTTTTCTCAAATAGCTTTGCAGAATATAGGTCACAGTGACCTAATTTCAGATTTCACAGGAGCCTCCATCAGAATCCCTATGATTTTAGGTATAATGATCTAGGTTCAGCTGTTGCAATCTGTGCTCGGACTGACTTTCAGGGTGCTAAAACAACTGTTTATTGCCCACAGCGCAAAGAATATTGGTCAACGTGATCTAATTACACGGTTCATGAAAGATTTTACAAGGGCCTCCTGTTGGGAGTTTCTAGGTCAGGTGGTTAGAAGTTGACTTTAAGGGCTCCTAAATCATGTTTTCTTTCCTATAACTCACAGCATGTAGGTAACAGTGTTTTAAAGAAGACCACATAGACCTGCCTAGGTTATAGGTAAAATGTTTCTATGTCGAATGGTTCAAACATGTTCCAAGTCTGACTCCAGGGCTGTTCAAAAACATGATTTGGCTCGTAGATTTTAGAATATAGGTTACCGTGACCTAATTTCGGGTATATCAAAGGAGCCCAAATAAGTAGCCATACGCTTTGTCACAATCATTCTCTGTCTGCCCGACTACCATTTTACCCAATTTGTCCCTGACTTTGACAAAGACATGACACGTTAGAGCACTGTGTAATGCTAGGAAAACAACCACGTAGATATTAGTAACAGTTTAGGGTTTTGATATTAATTAAATCAAATTAAAAATCTTTATTATAAAGCTACACACGCACTTACATATGCAAGATTTATAAAATCTTTATTATAAAGCTACACACGCACTTACATATGCAAGATTTATTTATTTATGTATTAGTGCAACCTTGTATTTTCAGTGCCGGTGACCGATGACCCTTGTTTCTATCACAATGCCATGAACCTGTGTGACTATGAGATGATGTGTTTCGACATAGATGGGGTACCAGTATGTGGGTAAGTGCCTTGCCATCCGAAAGTCAAAGGTGTTGTGTTGTGTCAACCTTGTAGTATGTGGTTAAATGATATAAAAGGGTCCATGCATGAACATAATGTGTATATCTGTGAAAATTTGCATTTAAAGATTTATATTTAAATCAATGTATTTTATGTAGTATATAAATATATATATATATATGTAGTGGATGTTATAAATTCTATAAATAATACCTTATTTTTGGAAAATTTCGTAAATTTATTCATTTGTACAAATTTTACTCGAAATACACAAGATCACTCCCGCTAAGGTAATCGCCACTGCTCTGCCACCTGTTAAATTCATAAGACAGAGTCTGTACAAAACAATAGCCATTTGACCTTTCTGTCAGTTTTTTTAGCTTAGCTGACTAAAAGTCTCATTGATCCTGCAGAACATAAACTGCTTCATAACACTAGTGGCGCGATCTGCAATATTTCTATTTTTTGCGCATATTTACTGGAAATTTGGACAATAAATTACATGTAGACATCTGTAAAAATGTCACTAGGGTACGATTCGAAATTATGAGGCCCAGGAAGTTTAAATTTCGCTTTATAGCAAGTCCTGATTGTTCCTCTATGGGAATGCAAAAGTAGGTCATTGTGACCTTCATCTTATCAGTTACGGAGGGATACATCTGTTTCAGATGATGAGAAACTGAGACTCCTGTCTGTAAAATATCATAGGAAAATACAGAAATCTCAGAAAAAGATTAATGGATTATCAGAATGCTGATTGCTCTGGAAGAACTTAAACTGTCGCATCAGACTGGTGGTAAATGTAATTTATCTAAATTAACGCCTATTACCTGATTTTTTAAGATGACCATTTAGAGCCATAAGTCTTAACTTCAGCGGGGCACAAGTCCTAACTGTTGACCTCAGGAAGTTCATATGCTGAAACTTCACATGCTGACAGGTCCTTTGTGGAGATCCAAATGTAGGTCACTGTGACGTACTTTCTTTGAGTTGCGGAGTGAAAACGTGTTCGAGCACCTCAGGAGCTAAGATTCATTTTGGTAAAAATAAAAATTCCCACAAGGTCACGTTTGCAGGAACATCTGAACGATAATAGTGAGCGCCCATCCGTATGGATTTTGGTCCGTCCGTCCGAGAAATGGTCTTAGTGCAATAAACTATTTGACATACAGCCACCGTACTCACATCATTAATGCATTTCATGATTGGCTAGATTAAGCTCAAATACAGATGACCTTAATGAATTTTTCAAGGTCACAAATGTTATTTTGCTAAAATGATGTCAGCAGAATAACTGGAAATCAAATTTACATATATACAGTCAACATACTCACAACATTGATACTGATCATAGAGGGCTATATTAAATATGAACATGGATGACCTTGACACATTTTTCAAGGGCACAGATGCAATTTTGCAAACTGATATTTAAATAATATCCCCCTGTTTTAAAATGTAGAAGATAAGGTCAATTAACATGGCTACAATTATACTTCCAGTGAGGCCTTCACACAGAATATTGACATACAACGCACCATATGGGTGGCATGTGGCTTGGCCGGGCTACTGGTACTGCTCCTGGTGGTAGCATATTTCGTGGTCAAGAGGCGCCTGCAGCTTAGGGCACGGTCCACAGACAAGGAAAGGTAAGATTGAGGAAGCTGAGTAAACCTCATGATCATCTCAGGTCTGTACCAGTATGGTTCTGAGAAAAGTTAATGTCATCATGTACAGAAACATATATTTTGTACCAAAAACTGTTTTTAATAAACTCAGCTGATATATATATATATATATATGAAGGCAGTCTGGAATTTAATTAGACTGTTGGTAGGACCAGACCTGTGCATTATTTAACTATACAAGCTATTCAGAAAGTTATATAGGACATCAAAGTACAAGCCTTCCATGTCCAACTACCCATTTTGACTTGATACACTCTGGCCTAAAACCTAAATGTCATGCCAATAACCACACGTTAAATGTTACCATGACATTGGAGATTGACTACTGGCCTTGACAACCAATAAAAGACTTCCTTATCAATACTAGCTATCAGTATGTCTGCAGATTCTTCCAACATTCCCATAATTACACAACAATCAAATTAACATTAATTAGCTGAAGAACAAATAAGTTCATTACATCCAGCATGAGAGTCCATCACGGGACTGTTGGTGTATAACTCGTAATGTTTACTGCAAGCTCCGGCTTGTAAGTCACAAGTGAAGCCTAGAGTTGCTGTTACTTTGGGGAAAGCAGGGAGAAGATGGTTTGCTACTAGTCCTAATATTATTATTATTATTATTATTCAATTTTCAATTCAGTTCATTTATTGCCTGAAGAATATATACATTATACTTGAAACAGTTCATTTATATATAGTTATTCCTGTGACAAAGAGGACTGACTCATCGAGTATTTGTCCTCTCAGTATTAACATTAAATATAATAGGTTATATTGTGCAGGCACTATGCAATAAGAAAACTAAAATTAAACTTTTGCAATACAGAGGAAACACATTTATAAACATTTGATTATGAAAATGAAGATAGATATTATTGATATTATTCTTAAGTGGAGGAAAACTATTTTTTTTCAGACGACATTTAAATGTTAATATTGCACAACACGGATCAATATCTTTATTAATATTGTTCCAATTCCAACCTCTTTGAATTGTAAAGTTTTACTGTGTGCTGCAGTTTTACACACTGACATATTAGAAAAATATATTTTTCTTGTTCTGTTATGATGTAAATCTAAGTTTTTGCAAAATAAATTATAGACAATTAAAGGTAATATTTCATAATTAATCTTAAACATAAATAAATCAACACTATAATTGTAGATATTTTCTAGGGTTGGTTCCCTGAGGGAAATAATCACATCATATGTATGTGAATTATATGGAGATGAGGTTATCAATCTAATAGCTTTCTTCTGCTGTCTATAGAGTGGTAGTATTGCAGACACCCCTGCAGAATCCTACACCTCAATACAAAAAGTTCAATATGGATAGATAAAAGAATAATAAAGTGTAATAAACGTAGATTCTTGCAACATCTTCATTGCTTTTCCTATAATTTCTACACCTTTTGAAATTTGAGTCTTTACATGAGCTTGGTCAATTGTGAATCTGTTATTACTCCTAAAAACTCTGTACAGTCTACTCTGGAGAGATGAACATTATTTCTTCGTTTGTTAAGGCTGAAAAATATTAAATGAGTTTTCTCAGTATTCAGTGCTAATTTATTTGCGTGCAGTCATTGAACAAGTTTACTCAGTTCAGTATTCATACACTCAATTAGATCAGATGGGTTTTTTTCTTTAATTAAAACAATACTATCATCTGCAAATAATATTGGAAAGAGAACAAAAGAGACATTAACCAAATCATCAATGTGTAACAAGAATAAACACTTTTTAAAATTGTGGATACATTTTAGGCCAAACATTTCATCCAAAGCCTTCTTTCTTGCACATATATATATAGACATAGATATGGATATATATATAAATATAGCTGACCATTGATTTTAGTGTTTACGGGTAAAGGTCAAGGTCACAGGGGCCATCTGTCCACAAATTTGTTTCTGGATGAAAACTCCAGTTTTGATGGACACCTTAACTTTTATATGACCCATGAAGAAAGTAAGAACTCTTTTGATTTCCGTGTCATCAGGTCCAAGGTCAAGGTCACAGGACACTCTTCTTTAAAAAGACTGTTGATGCATTTTAAGCCAACATTTAATGCCAAACCTTCCATGTTGCTCATGTTGCTAACCTGCCAATAGGGAAGATTATTTTGTACTAGCTGATTGGTATTTCAGGTTTTTCTGGCTCTTTATGTTAGCTCTGCATAGTTTTGTGTAAGTTGTATGTTAATTATTTTATGTGTATTACCAGTATACAGTATATTAAATACAAAACATTGTGTGAACACAACTACTGGATACCCATGAATTTGCTATATATTTAGCATCCATTGATTTGATAATTACATTTAAAACTTCATGTAAGTTTGAAAATGGCATATCCTTTGCCTCACAGTATATTTGTTTTGTGCCTCATATGATCTATGGTTTTGAGTAAATTAAAAACACGGTTACGTGATCTTTGATTGTTTATTAAGCTCTAAGGAAAACTATGTAAGTTTATAAATATGATCACTTCGACACGCATGATTCAATAAATCCAATATTTGGATGTCATTGGAAATCTCACTGGATCCAGTGCAGCATTTAATTAAAAGTGGGATATGATCCACAAAATATTAAAAGGGAAATGCATACTCATCAACTGTGTGCCCTCGAGTTCGAGTTGTCTATACTTGCAGAATCCCCCCCCCCCTCCCCCGCACTTTCAAAAACGCCCAAGAGCCTATGTATACACTTGATTAAGAGCCGTAGAGAGAAATTTATATGGAAAATATGTTCTTTCACAGCAGCCACCCCGAATCGGTGAGTGGAAAAACTGACACCACGTATACCGGAGCTTTCAGTCACTCTCGATTCGTGCCAGCCTACCGGGGATGGTGGCCGCAGGGCTGGAGTCAACGATGGGGAGAATCGTCCAGTACCGGTCATCGGGCAGAGGGGGGTCGTGACGCACGTAAAAAGGAGAAAGGGACGTCCTTTCTTGATCCGGGCAGCGATGACACCCGCAGAGGGAGTCAGATATTCTATGGGCTCCAGGACGATTTAGATCACTTGGATGAACAGACGTTTGCCAATGAAGGACAGTAGCGTTTTCGCAAACTCTCATTTTAACAATTGTTCATGGGTTAATGACGCAAAATTTATTAACAAATGACAGTTTAAAATATGATTAGAAGTGTTGTAATCATTCTCGGTTTAACATAATACGTACATTTTTTATTTCTAACAGCAACTTATTACTGGACAAAGTAAACAGATAAACGTTAATGAAAATATTTCTGCAGTAATCTTCGATTTGCCTTGGATATTTTGGCTTGGAGGCGTCTCCTCCATATCAAAATTTGCCCCAGCACTTGTTCAAAATATGTCACCTCATGAAAAGAATCAATTTTTTATCCAATAAATCACGATTTGTCTGGCTTTCAAGAAATAAAAGAGATAAAGGGGACATTAAAAACGTCCCCAGGTTTCTTATATTCTATCTTGACAATTATTTTTGCATTGAATCCTGCTATCCTCGCATATATGGTCCTTCATATTCTTTCACTGTAACAAAATGTTAAACATTTTACCAAACATTTGATATTCAGAATGATGGGGTCGATAATGAAATATAAGTGTGAATATCATTAATGAATTGTACATGCCCTCATACCGGAATTGTTACAGGATTTGACATTTTGCATTGTCATTGTAGGTTATATTAATCAGAATAATCAAGAGTTTTTCGAGAGACAGATTTACATTAGGAAACATTTAATGAAACGAACAGCTGTGCCATTGGTACATTGGTCACGCCAAATCATTTAAGTGATAGCAATTGTTCATCATATAGGGCACTGGTGCTACCGGTGTCGCTGTATCTCACGTATAACCGTTACTTTCCTGTTCAATAAAATAGGTTCTGGGTTCCGCTTATGTGTGACTTCTCAACGAACATTATCAAAACAGAGCCCACGAAAACAAAAAAACTTTTTACTGTACAGAGGTTGCTTTGCTTGTTTTTAAATTGGTTTACGAATGTTTCCTGTAACATGGCCATCACTGTCTGTTTGTCTGTGACGTTTAACATAGCCATCTTGTTTTACATGCTGAAGCGCATGTGTGTGTGTGTGTGTGTTTGCTTTTCATACACGTAGGTAATCTTGAACGACCCGTGCGCAGGGGCGGATCCAAAATGTTAAACTGTTTGTCCAATCTAGGAGGACAAATGAAACCCTAAAAAAAGGTCCTCAGGTCTGAAAAAGGGGGGTCCAGGCGGCAAAATTTTGTCTGAAGCCCTTCAAAAACCGTTGTTTCTGATGAAAGGGGGGGGGGTCCGCTTCTGCGTACGTCTGTGCGTATTTTTGTGATTTCCTACATGTAGAAAGTCTTGAACGGCTCATGCGTCTGTGTGTATGTTTGTTTTCATGTATGGAGAAAATCTTGAACGACTCGTGATGTATTTTTCGATCTTCCTTCATGAAGATAATCTTCAGCGACTCATACGTTTATGTCCGTTAAGACCATGCTCTTTCCTTCTTGTGTAAGAAGCTTTATATTTTTTGTTTTTCAATTATAATGAATTACATGTAAGAGTTGCTTAAACTAACCAAATATATATATTTATGTTTTGTTCAGCTTATTCCACGTTCACCAGACATGATAAATCAAGGGCAAAAAATGAAGTAAATATAAACGGTGTACATTTATTCGCCATCTCTTACGGTGTACACTTATTTGCCATCTTTTCTCCGGTGTACATTTATTTGCCATCTCTTACGGTGTATATTAATGGTTCTCTTTGACAAAAATCAGTTGACACAAAGCAGTTCCTAATAGTTCAGTTATGTGATTTTCGTGCGCATAAACATAGATTTTCGAGAGTTGGGCAGATTTAGTTATAAAGCCATTTTTTGTATTAGTTTGCATAATTTCATACTGTGATGTTGAAACAAATATTTAGAATGTTATTAGCATAAGTGAAGTTATGATCAGAAACCCACACAAAGCCAGATGTTATTGACAGGGCAAAACGGGGAACTATTCGATTATCGTCACTACCAAACTTGTCTTAATTGACCCTTGGGCAGTTTTTCCTGTGGAGTCGATTTCTGCCAAGACTATTTTTGTATCTTGCTTATTAAATGAGATAATTTGCGTATTTGAATAGATTAACCGAATTGCAGATATAGTATGCTAATTAGGTTAATTCTTAAGTTTATTGTTAAAATGTGCATTCTTTTTTTATAAGCCTCACAAAGAAAATATTGACCCTTTTACTAACTTAGCCTTGTAATGTATTCTGTTCATCATTTTTTAATTAACACATTCGCATAATTTTATGAACTAATTTGCATATTTAAATATGTGTATATGCAATAATAGACGGGACAAACCCCAATTTGATTGCCATGCCAAACTTAATTGATTTAAGCTTATTTTTTCCTGTAGAGTCGATTTCTGTGGGCATATTTTTGTATCTTGCATATTTAATGAGACAATTTACATATTTGAATTAATAAGTTAAATATAATATATGATAAAGAAATATTATGATATTTTGGCTTTTCCTGGGCAGAGTAATGAATATTTGGTACAAAGTTTTTAAATTTTATCAAATGAAACATCCGTTTATATAAAAAATTGTTTTAAGGAATTTATCTGCATATAATTTCTGCAAATTATGCAATTACTTAAGTCTATTATTAAAATATGCATTATCTTTTTATTGGAACACCCTTACAAAGTATATACTGTTCCTTTCACTGACTTAAGTCTTATTATGTATTCTGGTCATCATTTCATAAGAAATCATTGAATTAACCAATATGCACATTTAAATATGCATATATGCAATTAGAAAAGCGATTCCGATCGGAAAATTAAATAAAATATTATGTTTGTTAGTAGCTTTGAATTCAGTGTTTGTCTGCTTGCTCAGATGCCGAGTCTTTCCTTCAGGTAGTAAAATCGGATGTAATGAACTAATTTGCATATATAACGAACAACGGGTCAAATCATGTTTGTGTAAATATGAGTTCCTCAACATCAGAAACCCAAGGATACATGGGTTGCACGCCCAGTTTGCACAAAATATCAGATAAGCATGATTTGACCCATTGCTCATTATATATGCAAATTAGCTAACTACATATGTATTTTACCTGTGGGGAAGACCAATTTCCACTCGGCACCTTAACATGTAGGCAAACACTTAATTTAATGCTACTAACAGATAGATTGCGACACCAAATTCCCTTCCTTGTTTACTAAACTACTGGTTTTTAAATAAACATATATGCAAAGTGTTTTTGAGAATCAGACAAGCCACTGCTGACAAATGCTCTTACTTGTGTCTACTTGCAAGAGTCCTAGCTTCTTGTGTTTGGCTCCGTAACTCAGAGAATCCAGGTTACAGTGACCTCCTTTTTTGTTTTCACCTAAGACCTTTCCAGACCTGTTTGACTAGTTGACTAGTATATATACTGTTATCTAATTCCAAATAATTGCCCATTAATATTGTGTGATTGTAAGTGTGATTATACCTTATTAGAATCCCCTAAATAAAAAAACATAACTTCACTATTTTAATCATTTATACCAGAGTCAGAAATGTGTGATATTACCCCTTTCATAGCCGCTATGAATTAGTGGACCAACGTCTGTGTATTAGATTTTAACAGGATCTATTAACCCTAAATGAAAGCCTGCAGTAGGAAATACAAGGTATTGTTCGGGTGGGCAAAACCTGTTACAAAGCAACACCTAAATGCAGTCAAGCACAGAATAAATTCTATGACTTATATGAGAAGTAAGTTATGCACTGGATTACAATTTTCAATAAGAATGTAAGAGCTTACACACTTATTTATGGTTGGTATATGGTACCAAATGTGTTATGTGCCGTAGGCCTACTTGTTGAGTTTTGTCTTTCTTGATATCTTTAAACTTATGATAATGATTATGGTGATTATTATTATTAATATTATTATTATTGTTTGTCATCATCGCTGCAAATTTCTGGAACTATTTAAGTAATATTTATGGATGATGCAACTGATCAATGATGGTCATCTTTAATAACTAAATGTTAGATTACTTATTCGGCCCTTATTCCCAGGAGGTGTATATACTTTATTTACTGGTAATAATCTAATCATTCATGAAAATTCATTAAACATAAGATATGCAAGTTAAAACAATAATACATTTGTTATACTCTTTATATTTCCCTTTATCATAATAAATCGTATGCTGAAAAACTGATTAAGCGAAGGATGGAGAATGGTAAAAAGTGTTTGTGTCGCCTCTTATAAAATCCATATATGCATATAGAATATGATGTGTATTACAAGATGTTATAGAACTGCACCTTGGGGAAATTCATTCCAATTTATTGCCTATTGGCGTTTATTATAACATTTCATATATAAAATCAACAAGTTTATGGCCATTCCTTAAAATATCAGCATTATTATTGCAAAATTCCATGGGTTGCCATGGAAACCATCAATTTTGAGGCACTTTGGGGCCATTTTGAACAGGGCATCTAACAGATTTAGTTTCATAATCCGTACCTAAAATATATGGTGTATGATATAGTATGGTTACGATTTGTGCCTTGCTAATAATGGCCAGAGGGATGGCCTCATGTAAAGACGACGGACTGAAACACATTGCTAAAGCATGACTGAAAGTCGGTGCGGCTTACAGTTTATACCTAGAAAAATTGTTAAGTTTCAAGAATTTCCCTGTATCTTATGGACCCATAACATTTTACATTAAATATGCAAATAGACTTAACGAAGGGGAAAATTGAAGGACACTTGCAAGCAAATATTTTTTAAATATCCTACAAAAATCACGTTTAAATTGATCATAATTGATCGGCTATTTCCTGTTAAATTATGCAGATTTATGCAAAATATGCACGTTATCTTAATAAAAATTGAAGAAAAATCCAAATATAATTGCTGGATTTGGATCAACATAATAAAAAAATTAGGAGCATTTTACATTGTGAGGCATATTTGTAAGGTTTGTTCACTTGTGGATATGTCCCCGCCTGTCTTAAGATGACATGTAACTTGCAGATGACGATGGTGTGGTGTTGTGAATATTCATAAGTATACAAATATTAGAAGAAAGTTAAAGTAAATCTTAAGTTTATTTCTCGCGTAATGCGTTAACAGGATTTGCCCTCAGATTTACTGCCTAGTCTGCCTAGTCTAAAATGGATTGTGTGTACGAAATATCCGGAGAGGTCATATGGGACACGCGCAAGCTCCGTAATCGCGTCTTATATAAATATACGGGGAATCACATCGAGGGAAATTCTTGTCTCGTCCCAAGACGCTTATTTCGATTCGCTCTGCTATATTCCGATTCGCTCTGCTGCTCTACATCAACGTCTTGAGATTGACGCTTTGAATAGCTCATTTAAGTTTCCAAATAGGAGACTTCTTTTGAATTGTATGAGTGACTTTTAAGCAGTGTAAACATAAGATATTTACCTTTGCGTTGCCTTTGGATGTTTTATAAAACTTCTGAAAGGTTGTAGCACAAAAGTAATGCTCAATTGCCCTACAATTCCATAATTTTACCAAGACCCCAAATGTTTACATAAACAAGAAGTCGCCATGATTAGGTGAAGTGTCCCACAGTCCTTTGCAACGGTCTCTAGACCACTTTGATCTTATCGCTGTTGGAAGTTGAAAAAGCGGGTGTTGTAGCGAGTTGGGAGTTCGGTAGGAGTTTCCCTCTGAGTAGGTACCAGTCTACTTTGCGGGGAGCAGGTGCGCCGGCAATATTCCATCGCATGTATTAATTTGCATCAAGAAGGAACTACTCTTTATTAAGGTTTTAGATTATCTCGGAAGCGTGGTTTAGTCAATATTTGGGACGAATAAAAAAACGCTTCAAATATAGAAGCAAGGTCCGCTATTTGGCATGGCATGACCCTGATGTCAGATGGTCAGCCTTCTAACTGCTGATATTGTTTATGTGATCTTTGCTAGGACTGGTGATCGGCTTTAATCATAATGGACGAATCGAGCATATTTAATTTGGGAAAAATAGGCATAACATTTAAGATAAAGATTTAAAGAGGAATTAGCATTTTATTAACACAGATGTTCATACATCAATCTCTGGACAATTTGACCCGAAAATGCACAAATCATTGCGACGGGAAAATACGTCTGGAGACGGATATATTAATTTCTCTGATACCCGGCCTCTGAATAAGACCGTGGTCAATTTAAGGGCTGCGTTTATTTTTTTATAAAACATTGTTTTGACCCCGCCACTAGATCAGGCAGGCGACTATTTAAGGACCGGTGTCTGATCAAGGAAAAACGGCATCTGTGAATGGCAAGGATAGAACTCCTGCCTATACTCATGCACACGGCAAGCGTTCACGCGAAATCGATATATTTCGCTTTGAAATTGAAAATTACAGTAATTAAATAAATGAGGCAAATATGGAGCATGTATCGAAAACATCCATGGTTAACATTTAATTTACAAATTATTTGCCGGTTAAACATATTTTATATTCTGCAAAACCTGTGGATTTATTTCTTTTGTTTATAGAATTGTTGAAGATATATGAATATGCAATGTGATCATCTAGTGATACTTTTTATGGCCAATTCAACATTAAGACATAAAATCACTGGAATGAGATGAAGGGAGGGGGAATATCCAGTACAGTATGTCATTATAACAAGTTAGGCCAAGGAATCGAGGGTCACCTGTTGTTCACAGTAATGATAATGCAACTGGGTCGGTTCTTTTTATTTAGGTAAAGCACGCTTAAATCCATTATAATCTGCAGGGTCTATTAATGACACATCAGAGCTTGCCCCTGTGTGGGAGACTGCCAGACCGTGTACATGTTTAGTCGGTGGGGCGTATCATTTGTTCCAATGATTCATGCTCCTGTGTGCAGGATGATGATTTTGTGCTGACGGCGTGTGAACAGTAAATTGTTGTCTCCGCTGTACACCTTTCTATTCCCTTGCGTGTGTGTTTTTGTTCACAACATAACGCAGGCAATCATGAACGGAATCCCAATGATATTTTCAAGGCTCCCCGGGAATGGGCCAATGAAGAATCTAATAGATTTTTGTGTAGGTCCAGCTCATTATATGCATTATATGCATATAGGAATTCTCGGAATATTCACAAATGTGCGGTCACATATGTACGAATAAACCTGAGAATGTGGATGAATAAATAAATGCAAACACGGTCCAGCCTCGTGCGCCACGCGGTTCATCTGCTCGCCTATAGAGGTCACGGTCGAGCGCCCAGTACTTCGGAGTGAGGGTTTCCAGTAGTTGTTAGCAATACAGCTTGTTTACACCGGCAATTTAAGGTATGAACTTTAGCACCGGATTTCAATGTTCGCAGAGCGTTTTTGAAACAGGTGCTCTCAGTTCTAAAGTGAGCGGCCGTCCGCATCACACCTTAGGGAACCCCCCTCCCCTTCACAAACATACACACATATACATGGCGGTGGCTTGCATTAACTTGGATTGCAGATTTCTAGTTTACATTTGGTTCGTTGTATTTGTTGGTTGCAGTGATCTCGGCCCAAACGCATACAGGCGTGTTCATTATTAATGCAATAGATGCCAAAGGAGACGCCCACGCCTCCATTTCAACATTCACCACCGACGGCAGTCACTTCTCTCCATGTAACTTTCACCACTGACGGCAGCCACGTCTCTCTAGTCAGCTTTCACCACTGGCGGCAGCCACTTGTCTCTATGTAATTTTCACCACTGGCGGCAGCCACGTCTCTCTATGTAACTTTCACCACTGGCGACAGCCACTTCTCTCTAGTCAGCTTTCACCACTGGCGGCAGCCCTATCTCTCTATGAAACTTTCACCACTGGCGGCAGCCACGTCTCTCTAGTCAGCTTTCACCACTGGCGGCAGCCACTTGTCTCTATGTAACTTTCACCACTGGCGGCAGCCACGTCTATCTATGTAACTTTCACCACTGGCGGCAGCCACGTCTCTCTAGTCAGCTTTCACCACTGGCGGCAGCCACTTGTCTCTATGTAACTTTCACCACTGGCGGCAGCCACGTCTCTCTATGTAACTTTCACCACTGGCGACAGCCACTTCTCTCTAGTCAGCTTTCACCACTGGCGGAAGTCACTTCTCTCTATGTAACTTTCACCACTGGCGGCAGCTACTTCTCTCTAGTCAGCTTTCACCACTAGCGGCAGTCACTTCTCTCTATGTAACTTTCACCAGTGCTGTAGTCGAGTCACCACCTCCAAGGCCAAGTCCGAGTCACCACCGTCCGAGGCCAAGGCCGAGGCCGAGTCACCGCCATCCGAGGCCAAGGCCGAGTCCGAGTCACCAATGTCCGAGGCCAAGGCCGAGGCCGCGTCACCGCGATCTACCAGTTTGATTGCCTATATTTAAGAAGGCAAATATTTCATTCATAAAAGTACCATATATATGCCTATATAGCGTATATATGCCTAGATATAGCGGATAAAACTTTTTTGTGGTTCATCTGGACCATTCCGAGAAATGCTGCACATATTTTCAGGCCTATCCTTCCTGCCAGCAATGTATAATTTACCCCGACGATAGTTTTCATTACGTTAAACATGGCCCTAATGCACATTTTGGGCCACGATAGTCTGTATATGAGTATATGTTTTTTTAGTGATGGTCTTATAAGTCGTGTTGTGTCCCGAATCCATAAGTTACAAAGTATACAAAACTAAACAAAGTTATGCTGATAAAACGCAGTTTGACCCAGAAGGGTAGTATCGTTTGTCCACAGGTTCCAAAGGATACTCCGTGCCTTGCATGTACACTCCAAAAGCAGCGATTATGCTGTGCTCATGCATTCGCTCTGCTCACAAGCGTAACCCATCCCAGTTCAAGTTTTCTGTCCACACAGTGGCTGCGCCGGCTAACAGGAAAATCACGGGGCACGGTCACAAATAAGTGATATTTCTGGGGAATTCCCGCTTGGAAAAGATCCCGCTAAAAAAACACTCATGCACAAATAATTATTTATTTATGATTAATAACAGTTAATAATAGAACATCTTCGAGGAGATAATTAACAGTCGCAAATGTTAATGATAAAGGTTTGTTTTGGTGAAAACAAATGCATCCCAAATTTCCCAATACTTCCGATAGTTCCGATACTGTAGATTAAAACGTCTTTTTTTTTTTTGCTTGCGGGACAAAGTTCACTGTCTAGTGATGGTCATTATAATTACCGTTAATTTATGGGGCATTTCTGAGCAAAAACAAAAAAAAAAGCTTGAAAATATACAGGCCAGTCGGCCATGTGTAACGCTGGTTTCACAGGTCCGCCAGAAAAATACAGGCCCGTTTATGTTTAAATTTAAATAAATTAGTTAAAAGATTAAATATAATTAACTACATATGTACTCTTTGTATATCGTTCACTGCCTCGATGGTATTAATGTTTTTATTTGGTTTTGATTTAAAAACATGAGCATCGAATATGTGCACAATGCGCCCGTTTTCTGTCTTGTGACCTCTTGATTATGCGTGATATTTGCTGAGAATTAAATTCAGGTGAGAAACTACATAGATTAATAATAGTTCTGTCCCTGTTACTCACCGATAATATATTTACGTGATATTTGCTGAGAATTAAATTCAGGTGAGAAACTGCATAGAATAATAATTGTTCTGTCCCTGTTACTCACCGATAATATATTTACGTCACCATGCATGGTGCTACCAAAGTCTGGTGACCCGCTGACCTCACTGATTATGGATGGATTTTGTTGGAAATCTATAGGTGAGATATTATATTGAATAATATATCTGTTGAGCTTTATCAAAATCGATCGTATTCCTCGTAAGTTATCGCGGCGACACCACAAAGCCGCCTAATGACCTCTGACCTTATTAAATATGCCTGGATTTTGCCCAGAATGGAACTCGGGCGAGATAATATTACTCTCACGGACATTCAGACTGATTTCTCGATCTATTTTCCCAGTCTGTTGTCATTTTCTTTATTTTGAAAAATCCATGTAACTATAGTCAGCCGGACAAAATACTTGTTAAATAACGTACCAGCATATAAACTAGAAAA
Organism: Sipunculus nudus; assembly: GCA_026874595.1. NCBI lineage: Eukaryota > Metazoa > Annelida > Sipuncula > Golfingiida > Sipunculidae > Sipunculus > Sipunculus nudus. The sequence continues at coordinate 61,849,475 of CM049315.1, read as the reverse complement.
AATAATAAAATTCAACGACAGGCACGGCGCTGCCTAGTGTAGATTATATTTTATTTTTCTTTAAATTAATGACTTAGCAAATAATGTTGATCTTCTGTATCTTTTCAACGTCTCCACATGAAACGCCGCACGGCTGGGAAATATCTTTCTTTTTTCTTATTTAAATCAAACAAGGTTCCAGGATTATTTTTAACGCTATTAATCAAATGAAATAAATTGACGTAAACAAAGGCAGTTAAAACGAAACACTACAAAAAGTATACGGTATACGCAGTCGCTAAAATTAATCAAATCAGTTATGGATCGTATAGGGACGATTCGCTAGAAACCGTCTGCTGCCAAAACCCTGTTATGATCGTTACAGAACCGGAGAAATTGCACAGTTCTCGCAATTACAAACATCTGATTTGTGGAGATCGTGCACCAGACATCGTCAGTTGCAAGTTCCAGTATATAGCCCTGCGTCATTTGCTTTATATACTCACGGTGCCGCCAGGATCTTAGTTAGAAAAACAAACACTAAAAAAACCGAAGGCGAAGCGATGTTAGTGAACATTTTCCCGCCAAAATTGTCATGAATGAAGTCACATGGAGTGGAATTTACTACGAACCTCTTATTGGCTCTCTATCTATGACACTTCATCTCTGCGCCAATCACAAGAACGTATGCGTGCACTGGCTAGGCACGGATCTATGCAAGTCAACTGCATGTTAGTTAACGTGCCATATATGGTTTAAATGACAACATGGCCGGTTGACAGTATGAATGTCTAGAGAACTTTAATGCGACAACGATGATCTTGCGCTTTATTTGTAATCCAACGAGAATGGTTTCTTCGTCGGGTATTACCTGTCAAAGGCTTTCATTATGGAAATTAAGAATATCTACATGGAGACTGCATGAGGGAGATTAAAAATAGAAGGGCTGTTAGTCTAGCACCTGAAGGCAGATTTTTACGGGCCAAACAAGCTTGCACCTTCACATTTCACGGAAGTGAGCCAAAAAACACGTGTGATTGGCCCGCGGGCCCCCTAAAATTCGAATCCTGTTCACAAATGAAAGCTGAGTACTTTCAAAAAAGGTCAAACGTGCGCGGCCTCGAGCCGGCCTCGGACCCGTCTGTCCCGAGTCGGAGGGCTCGAGGCCGAGTCCGAGTCCGAGTCATGGCCTTCCGAGGCCAAGGCCCAGGCAGAGGCCGGCAAAACCCGGCCTCGAGACCTCCAACACTGACTTTCACCACTGGCGGCAGCCACGTCTCTCTATGTAACTTTCACCACTGGCGGCAGCCACTTTTCTCTTGTCAGCTTTCACCACTGACGGCAGTCACTTCTCTCTATGTAACTTTCACCACTAGCGGCAGCCACTTCTCTCTATGTTAACTTTCAAAACTGACGGTGGCCATTTCTCCCTATTCAACTATCACAACTGACGGTAGCCACTTCCCTCCATGCAACTGCCCCACTAAGAGGTTCCAGCACCTCTCTATTAAGAAATTATCCGCGCATCACTCTCTTCCCTATAGTCGTATAACGTCTTGGTCTGAGAATCCTATTGAGAATTTCGAAGTAAAGAAAATATAATTTTAATCAGTCCTTCAATAAAAATAGATTTAAAACTAGTTGGTAATAATACAGAGAATGAATGACGATGATTACCTGGAATTTATAAAGCAATCTGGCAATCAAATACACTACTTACTTAAGGGCGGACTTCTTCCTAACTCCTATCGTCAGGTTCGCCTTTATTCTCGGTTTGAAATTGAATGACACTGGCCATTTTGATTGATAGTTCCTAGGGTCAAGTTAACCTAAACTCTGGGTTTTAATGACACAAGCCATTGTGATTAATAGCTCCTGTGATCAAGTGACCGATAATTCTCGGTTTTAATGGCACACGCCATTTGGCTACAAGCTCATATGGACTGATTAGTCTTAATTCTGCTTATAGTTTCAAAATTCATTGTGATTTAAAAGTTCCTATTGTCAGGTTAGCATTAACTCTACTTTAAATGGTACAAGCTGTAATGACTAACAGCTCCCATGGTTAGGTCAACCTTAGCTCTGGGTTTTGATGGCACTAGCCACTAGGCACTCGGGTTCGCCTTCATTTTTGGTTTTAATAACCACTGTGATTAATAACTAGTATTGTGCAGTTAAATTCTGGTTATTAATGGTACAACCCAATATGACTCGTAGCTCCTTTTGTCAGGTTAGCGTTCATTCTGCGTTTGAATGGCAACAGCCATTCTGATAAATAACTCATGTGATCAGTGTGGCGTTAATTCTATATTTTAATTTCACAAGCTGTTTGACTGATAGTGTTACAGGTATGACATAAAAGCGGACCAAACTGTCTCGCTATAGAAGCTTGCTTTGCTAGTGAAGCGGTTGGTACGCCGGACTTGTGCGACACCGACATGGGTTCGAAACCGGGATCGGCCCAATGTTTCTCCTGAGCAATTTGTCTGCCTAACAAAACGGGGGCTCGTCCAACGTGACCGTAACAAAATTGGGGCTCGTCCGGGATGACGGTAAACATTTTGGCCCAGGAAATAAGCTCACAAAAGTGTGACTCCTTGGAGAATTAGTCTTGTTCTGATAGCAGAACGCTCTTAAGAGGGGGTGTGTTATGGTGTGACATAAAAGCGAACCGAACGGTCCCGCTAGAAAAGTTTGCATATCCAGCAAAGCGGTTGGTACGCCGGACTTGTGCGCCTCCAACATGGGTTCGAAACCTGGATCGACCCAATGTTTTCCTCTGATCAATTTGTCTTCGTAACAATAGGTTAAACTTAGTTCTGCGTTTATTCTAGATTTTATGAATAATAGCTTATATGTTCAGGTTAGCGATATTTGAGGGTTTAATAGCACTAGCAATTATGACCTATAGCTCCTATGGTCAGATTTATCTTAATTCCTGGTTTTTATGACAGTAGCCATTGAGATTAATTGCTCCTTTTGTGCAGTTAGCTTTAATTCCAGCTGGGTTAAAATGCTACTAGTTCATATGGTACAATCTTATATGGTAGAAAAAATTCTGGGATTTAATGGCACTAGCAATTATATAAATGTTTCATAGCCATTATGATCAGTTTAACCTTAACCCTGGGTTTTTAGTGCTACCAGCCATTTGACTAATAGCTCCTATGGTACAGTATATCGATAACTATGTTGTTCACTAGCACTAGCCATTGGGAATAAAAGGTCTTATGGCCAGGTTAGCCAAAAATTTTGGATTTAATGACATTAGCCATATTGGCGCATAGTTCCTTTGGTCAGGTTAAGCTTAGTTCTAGGGTTGAATGGCACTAGCAATCGTGATTTATATCACCTTTGGTAAATTTTACGATATTTTGGGATGTAATGGCACCAGCCATTGAGACAAATAGGTCCTATATGATCACTTTAGCTTTAAATTCTGGTTTTCGGAGCACAAGCTTTTGACTCATAGCTGCTTTGATCAGGTTAACCTCAGTTTTGGGTTTTTATGGCACTATAGCCTTTGTGATTAAAAGCTCCTGATGCAGTTTAGCGATAATTCTGGATTTTAATGCTACAAGCCATTTTTTACTAATAGCTCCAATGGCCAGTTTAGTTTTAATTATGTTGTTTGATGGCACTACCCATTGAGAATGGTAGGTCCCATGGTCAGGTTAGCGTTGATACTTTGTTTACTAATAGCTCCGATGGTCTGGTTAGTCCTATTACTGTTTTTAATGGCATTAGCCATTGTGATAAATAGTAGGTATTGTGCAGCTTAGCGATATATCTGGGTTTTATGGCATTGGTCATAACGGCTAATATAGCTCTTTTATGGTCAGGTTAGCCCTAATTCTGGGGTTTATTTCACTAGCCATTGTGACAAAAAACTACTTTAGTCGGGGTAGCCTTAATTCTGGTAACCCGAGGTTCCCGAGACCATAAATGACAAAACTGTTTTTCTTTATCATTCATATGGATAAATAGTAATCTTGCTCACTGGAAGATGTAATAGCATGGAAACAGTTATATATAACTTACTTCATAAACATGAACTGTATGAACAAGATATTGGTCATTAAATTTGGCAGATGCCCTGCATAACATTTTATAGTCTGAGAAGGAAGTCGACCTACTGTAATATTAATGGCTACATCATAAACCTCAAAGAAACTAATCATAAAACAAGACTCTCTTCCGCTGTTCTAAAACAATGGCGGCATCCACGGGTAGACTGTATTTCATAATGAGATGGAAATAAAAGGTCTGGTTTGAGCAAAGCAGATGGCCTCCTTTATTTATTCATTTTAATTACTTACAGTTTGAGAATGGGCAGTTTTCAAATGATATTCAAGATACTTGAGGACGAAAGAGAGTGCACGTGTATGTATACGGTCATCTCGCTATACAGGGGAGACAACCTGCTTAGCCTCGATTACAGGCAAATAACCATCAATATCTCCTGAGACATGAAAGAAATCAATATTTAATTCCTTTATTCTAATGCTAGCACACATAATTTAGAATATAGAATAAAATCAAGTCCTTATACCTGACCATACTTGGTATGGTTTGATTGACAGTACTATGCAAAATGGATAATCTCATTGTTTTTTTATCTCAGAAATTACTTCTCTCACGTATCTATGAAGCAACGGTGGTCTGTTGATAACCAATACCTTTGAAACGCCATCCAGTCCATATTTTATGTCCTTATTCGCGCTCTGTCATTAGTGTAGTAGTATATTTTATTTATCAAATATAAAACTTAAAATGTAGTGACCAAATGATTTCATAAATCGCTGATTTCACTTTTATCTATTATATGCCCACTATTTCTCTGTCCGGATATCGCATGTTTGAACAGCCACAGACGGCTGAGCCGACGCGTGCAGGAAGCATTGCATGACTACGCTGGCTGTTCAGGGCCAAGTCTCAATCAAAACACTGTTACATCTCAGAAAAGGTGTGAGAAACCAACCTGTGACTACACAACCGTGTTATAAGTTTAAGGAAACTGTGTTGATAAGGCCAGTATTAAGGTTATCAAACATAGTTTGGCGCGTCATTTGATTTCGGTTGTGACATCAGCAGGAATCCTTTATACAGATACAAGGTGGCGCTACCCTAGCAGCTACGTTCACTATTTTAGGTATCAAATTTTATTCATTTATTATAACTAAATACGGCACAATGTGAAAGAGTAACTTCTATTAAATATTCATTTTAAGCGCCACTGGATGTCATATAGCTGGCACACATACACTTCAAATGAATCCGATAGGGGTTACTAGTTGAAATACAGATGAAACACCGCGAGAAAAACGTGCACCCGTGAATTTTTTTTTCACTGCTTCAATATTTTTAAATATTACTGCCGGGCATGCATAAATAGTTTCCAGTCGATCTGGGCGGCTGGAAAAAAATGCAAAAGGTCACGGTTTTCGCATCAAAGCAAAACGATACTACTATAAATGGTCCCCGTTATTCTCCATGAATCACTTTAAGTTAAAGTAAATACACCAGGCTCGATGGTAGGGTAGGTAAAATTCAAAACCTGAAAGAAAAGAAATACAGAAAGAGTCTTGTAAAACAAATAAAGCCATTCTGAATCCAAGTACAGAGCCATATATTATCAGATCGAACAATTGCCGGTATATCTGATGATTTGCATAAAATATATTAAGTTATCTAGGAAACTAAGTTTATTGCTATGATTCCATAAAATAGACTGCAAAATGTTCCCATCATCTTATAAATCAGTAGCTAAACCTTAATACAAACTCTCATTGTCTTAATGACTGGCTGAATCATTTAGTAATACCTCCGGCAACAGAGTGTTTTTGTTAAGCACTAATGCTCATACAAAAGGAGTCATATATCACAAGTGTCGCTCACAATTACGGCCACACAGTGAGATGTACCAGTTGTAGTGCAATGGTTATATACAAGAAAAATAAAGATGGTCTACAAAGTAAGTTTTTATTGTGAACATCCTTTACCTATGACCTTGGCATTTTGCCCACATATCAATTGGAGTCTTCCTAGAGTGATGGGTAACTACTAACTACTTGAAACTGGAGTAATCATTTGGCAATCAATGTGTGAATAACTTTGACCTGCAACCTTTAACCTCCTGACCAGCTGACCCCAAAGTCAATAAGTTATTTCTTCATACAAAAAGAGCCATAAATATGAAGTTAGAATCAAAATGAGTGATGCATAGATGAGACATATGTGAAAGACGGAAGGTTTGGGATGAACAGTTTAGCTTGAAATATGTTCGGAAGCATTTGGAACAATTTAGTATTGTGACCTTGACCTCATAACTTTTGAACTCTACATCAGAAGGGTTCTTCCTCTATTCGTAGGTGAGCCATATATGACATATGAAGGTGAAGTTGAAAAGTTTGCCTTAAATGAAAAGAAGTGGGTGCTGTGAACTTGACCTTTGACCTCAAAATCAACAGGTCTTTTCCCCTGTTGGCAGAGAAGGGATATGTAAATGCTGGAAGGTTTAGAATGAAAGTCTGGCTTGAAATGTGTCCACAACCTTTTTAAAGAAGTGGATCCTGTGACCTTTGTGACCGGACTTTGTGACCTCAAAATCTATAAGATTCTTCTCCCACTTGGTAGGTGAGGCATATGTGAAAGATCAAAAGTTTGGGATGAAAGGTTTGGCTTAAAATGAATCCACATTTTTTTTTTAAAGTGGGCTTGTGACTGTGACATTTGACCTTTTGGCCTCAAAATAATTACGGTTCTTCCCCTGTTGGTAGGTGAGCCGTATGTGAAAGATAGAAGGTTTGGGATGAAAAAGTTGGCTATAAGTATTAATCTGTGGTGTGCAAACACACCCCGTAACTCGGAGAATATAGATCACAGTGACCTCATTTAGGTTTGCAAGGAGATCTTTTTAGAACCTTTAAGACTGCATAGGGTTGATGATCATAGCCCTTACGATTACGATTTGTGCCTGGCTAAAGGACGGACGGCCGGACGGACAGTTGGAAGGACGACGGACAAAGACCCATCGCTTTAGCACAGCATGACTGAAAGTCAGCTCAGCTAAAAAATAATTGTTATATGTTTGGTGTGCGAATGTCATTCAACATGCGAGAATGAACTAGACGGGCCAACTTCAGTCTTGCCAACTATGAAGCATTTATTCAAAAACGGAAGCGGCACCAGGCGAGCAAGCCTTACATATATATATATATATATATATATATATATATATATATATATATATATATATATATATATATATATATATATATATATATATATATATATATATATATATATACGTGACCAACTTCTCCTTCAATCAAGGTACGAATCATACTTACGAGAAGGGTCATGTAAAATCGTTCATTGATCACGTCTTAATGCCGAAATATGTTAAAGATAAAGTGCTCGACTGTGCAATTTTAAGTAACGCTTGAGAGCTAGTCGGTGACAATTACCCATTGGCTGTTAGACTGCAGGTAGATATTTTAACACAGTGGAATAAGACTTCAACTTTAACTATACCAGTAGTAAGTGTGCCAAAACCTGAATGGACACGGAAAGAATTAATTAAAATATATCGAGAGAAGGTTAAATCAAAGCTAGAATTAGTCCATACTAATATTACGTCTGTAAATTCAACACAAAAGGCAGAGGTAAATAAGAAATTACAAATATTCTGCATTCAGCGGTCTCTGAGTCTCAGTTTAGTCCTGGGGCTGGGGGGGGGGGGGGGTTCATGTGTGCAATCATATGTGCAATCTGATCTAAGTAGGACACCCTTATGGGAGCAAAAAAAAACTTGGGTAGACATCCTGGATCGTGGGCAGAAAGGGTGAAATTCAAGATGGTCTCCAAGATGGCCGCAAAACCCTGGAATCTTATATCGTAAAGTAATTGAGGTAGGGGGAATTATTAAGGTATCTTTGTCTATGTTTTCATTGTCAAAGACTCTATTGAAAACATTTCCAAGACAATACCGTATTTGGTTACGGTGAAATTCAATATGGCTGCCAATATGGCCCCGTACCATAAAATCATACATATTTAAAAAAGTAATTGAGGTAGGGGAATGATTAAGGTGTCTTTGCCTATGTTTTTATTGTCAAGGACTCTATTGAAACCATTTCCGAGACAATACCTGTTTTGGTTACGGTGATATTCAATATGGCTGCCAATATGGCAGCTGTATTATTGAATCGCATATGACAAGCCAAGGAATCAAGGTAGGGGGTTGGTTTTGGTATTATCGTCTATGCTTTTTAGGGCCCAGGAGACTATTTAAATTATTTTCAACATTATACTGTTTCTGGTTAAGAGGATATTTCAAATGGCTGTAAATACAGCAACAATGTTTTACTGGATCATGTATGACAATCCAAGGAATTAAAGTAGGGGTTGATATTTTGATGTCTTTGTCTATGTTTTCAGGGTCAAAGAATCTGTTTAAACCTTTTTTCAAGACAATACCGTATTTGGTTATCGTGATATTCAATATGGCTGCCAAATCGGCCACTGTACCATTGCACAATGTCCGACTTTCCAAGGAATTAAGGTAGGGGATTATATTTCGATGTCTTTGCATATGTTTTAAGGGTTTAAGGATCTATTGAAACTGTTTTTAAGACAATACCGTATTGGGTTATCGTAAAATTCAACATGGTTGCCATTATGGCCACCAAAACAGCAGCTGCACAATTTAATCATGAGTAATTCACTAAAGAATCGAGACAAGATTGATTTTGTTGTCTTTTGTTATATTTTCAATGGTAAAAAAACTACCAAAATCATCATCATCGGTATCTTTTCAGGCTAAAGTGGAATTCAATATGGCTCCGATAAGGCGGCCATGTCATTGAATCAGCCAAAATTCACCAAGGAATACAGCTAGGTGATTGATTTGGGGGTCTTCATGTTCAAGGTATCTCTTGAAATTATTTGGTCGATAAAGTAGGTGATAATGACGAAATTAGGTATGGCTGCCAATATGAGTGCCTTAACATTTAACGTAACATCCTTAGAACTCAAGCTACATTGACAAATAGTTGATTATAAGTTTTTGATGTAAAGAAATTGATGATATCAACATATATCAACGGATAATACATATCACTTTGCATGCAAGTTTCATAGCCAATAGGTACCAAGTCCATCATAACTTATTCAGGTTTATTTTGTGCAAATTTCCACATTTCGATTTTACATGGTTGCGTTTTACTTGCTTGAAATTTGCAGAATATGAAGTAGGGAAGGCTCTGCTTCCTGCAAGACCAAACACACTAGAGAAATATTCTCCAAACATACGTGTATGTCTTATGGAATGCTTTAAGGTACGGCCCTGGTTAGAATTGTTTGTCGGTGGTAGATCATGAAGTGGAGTTCTTGTTCGTTGATACTACATTGTGTACCACAAATGATCGACAGTTGCTATGATTTCCACGGTTAGTACCTGAACAAGGTATTTTTCTGCATTGCACAGTCATGTATATTTCGAATCATCCGTCTGAAATCTCCGAGATAGGATATTGGAGTCAGTTGCTTTATTGTTGTTGCTTTGGTACAGTGGTCCAAAGTTGCTAGTAAAGCCATTTCCAGTCAAGACATGAATGGCTGGAAGGACATAAATATAAGCTGGCCGACTCTTCTGTCGGATCATGAATTGGAATATACCTCGTGTTTGCCTCCAGTTCTCCCTCTGAGCCACAGTTCATTAAGTCCACTTGATACAAACAGTTGTGAAAAGCACAATACAAGTACAACAACATCTGTTTAAACTGCGATAATAACGATCTGTTTCAGCTCATTATTTACCCCAAAAGAGAACAACAGGAATGATTAGGACATCCGCCTCTTCATGATCACAGACTAATTCAGGATGATGTGTGAGCGCACCATTTTCTGACCGACTGTGTTTTAAGGGAAATATTAACCAACCTGCACTATCCTAGTGTACACTAGCGTCTTTCTGAGTAAAATATTTCACTGGACACTTTCTGAGGAAAGCTTCAAGTTTAATTTTATTATTTGATGATGGAGAGAAACTGTCCAGATCCCTTAGTTGTTTGGTGTCCAGAGAAATTTTGCTAACAAGAACAGGAGTTTTCAATGTTCGCCTTTGTCTTTCACAGATACCTTAATATAAGAGTAAACAAGGGACCTATGGGTCACTGTGCTCAGCTGACGTTAACCTTGAAGGTAAAAATCTAAAATAATATCTAATGGAGATAAAGTGTAAGAGGAAGAGGTAATAAAGGCCATGGTTGGTTTATATGATTGGTTTGTATTGATGAGCAAGAAATTGTTGCAAAAAATATTTTGTGACCTGACCATGTGTTTCCTAATGTTGAAACTAAAGCATGTGAGCAGTTTGTGAACAAATGATCTGTACATTACCATGATCATTAATTGGTTTTTCAATAAACTGTTGACATTTCAGTAGTTTACACATTTGTTCAATTGAATCTATTTTTTTGTATAATATATATTATTAAATATATATGTATTTTTTTATGAAATGTATACAGTTGAAATATAGCTAATTAACAACATAAAACAGGACAAACAAAGCCTGATCTCAAATTCTGCTTAGGCAGGAAAATAATGAACAAATGTTTGTATTAAATCCTGATTTTTTTATCACATCAATTATTATCTAATTGAAGTTTATATTTCTATACATTTCAAATTTAACATATATATCTGAATATAAAAGTTGATTCATAATTCTCAATTGCATCATCATAAATCTCAATCTTGTCAGATAACACCACATCATGCATACAAATGTTTATTTATTTTTTACCACAAAAATATATCTTTTAAATCTGCAAAACAATAAATATCTAAAAATAATACTTGATTTAGATTTCACAATTTTTAATTGTGTCTTTATTTATCCATAATGTGCTTCATATTGTATAATAATTTAAGCATACTGATGGGTTCATTTATATTTGTTAAAATCATTTAAAGGAAAATTGATTTCTTTAAAAATGCTACATTACACTACATTACATCTTCTGGATTACACCTTGAATTATTTTTCAAGGAAAGTTTTTGCATATCGGAGTGGAAACAGCATTACAATTAAGGAGATACAGTGAAAACAATAACAATTACTGCATAATACTTGGTGGGTTGGGTTTGCGGGGGGGGGGGGGGGTTGATTGGGGTGGTGATATGAGAATAACTGTACACCTGTCACAGCAGGGGATCTCCCCCAGTGACTGTAACAAATCAGAAACCCTGGCATAGCTGACTTCCAGTGACCTGGAGTGGGACCCTGCATCTGTAATCAAAGCAAGTGACTACAGAAAAAAAAATCAATAACTAGCTTAATTTTCAAACTTTTATTTTCAAATTTCAGATTTAGACAAACTAAATATTTATGTTTACATGCTGTGAAAATTAAATCAATGGTGCTTACAGGAAAAAAACGTGCCATGGTCAAAGTTGGGCAAAATTTAAGGTACTGATTTTTTTTTTTTTGCTAATAACTTAAAAAATTTACAAAATTCAGATCTAATTTTGGGTAAACAATTGAATCTTAATTAAACATAGTTATATACTTGAGAAAATAGACTCTAGTTTCAAAATTTTTCATGTTAAGTGAGTTATTATTTTTCCTGATTTGTTACAAATTCCATTATGTTTGGGCTCATAACTTAAAGAATTTATACTTTACAGACTTAATTTCTGGCATGTACATAGGAACTATATAGAGGAATATTTTTGGTAAATATGAGGAAAAACAGATGAGTGGTTTTGATATTAGGCAGTCCTGAAGTGTGAAATAGGATTTTAATAAAAAATTGAGGTTTTTCCTTAATTTCTCAAAGGAACTAAGTCGCAAAGACCTAGTTTTCGGCTTGGTAGGAGATCTTGGGGACATCTAACATTATGCTGAATTTTGGATTCCTAGGTCTTACTGTTTCAAAACGTGCCACATCTACGGACGGACGGACGGACGGACGGACGGACGGACGGACAGACGGACGGACGACGGACAATGGACCACGACTATAGCTCAGATGACTTATAGTCAGCTGAGCTAAAAATGAAACCTATACGTTGTGCAAATTGACACATATCCGCTCGCCAAGCCTAGGAACTGTTCAAATAGTTCCCTAAAGGTGGTAACACTGATTTTAATTATATATGTCATGACACCAACAACACAGCCTGTTGGCATATGCGATTGTTCCACTGGAAGAACATATTTTGCTCTAGATTTGTCTCAAGTTCTGTCATCTGTTCATGTTGTTCTTTTAGCTCAGCAGACTGTACGTCATTTGCCCAGGCAAATATGCTTAAAAACAAGAAATTAGGTCACTATGATTTATATTCTACTGGCTATAGGAACAAAAAAAAATATTTCTTCATCCTGAATGTCAGATTGGCACATATTGTAGCTAACAGGCCCAGATAGGATCCTCTAACGCAACATAGGAGCTTCTGGAAATATCTCCAAGTAAATCTAAAGTTAATTCATCGAGACATATATTCTGCAAGCTACAGGGCTAAAAGATGATCTGAAACACCCAGACAGTCCGACTGGGTTCAAATTGTGTCCGTAAACCCTAGAATATTTTAACCTAACATCCAGGGAAGTTCTGGGCAAATCTCCTTTGACACCTGAAATTAGGTTCTTAGAGCATTCTTATATAACATCCAGAGAGGTCATTGGAAAGTTTTTGTCAAATCCCTAAACTAGATCACTGTAATCTTAATGCTGTGAGGTCACGGAAAAACACGAATTTAACACTGAAAGTCAGTTTGGTACAAATCATTACAGTTTGACCTAGAGTCTTCTCACATAAAATTTACAGCCTAATAAACAGCCTTAATCTCCATCAACAATTGAAATTGGGTCATGGTGATCTACATTTTGTGAGCTACAAGCAGCAAATCTAATTTTGAGCACCCAGAAAGTGAGACAGGGCATCAGTCTAAAATGTTTCATTTAAAAAACGTCTTAGCAATGTAAAGGGAGGACATTGTAATGTGTCCTTGGACATAAAAAATAAAGTCAGTGGGACCTATATTCTCCAAGACTTGTGAAAAACATGATTGGAGAACACAATATGTTAGATGTACATGAATTTAAGCAGTTATCAAAGAAACTTTTATATTGACAGCTTATGTTAACTAACACCAAAACCAAAAAAAAAAAAAATGAAAACAATTTTCTTGAAAATATTTTCAAGAATCCCAGACGTTGAAATCATAGGCAAAGATACCAAACTTAAGAAGTTATATTTACAGCCATATTGAATATCACCATAACCAAATACGGTATTGTCTTGGAGTTGGTTTCAGTAGATTCTTTGACCCTGAAAACATAGGCAAAGATACCAAAATATACCCCCTACTTCTATTCCTTAGAACGTCATACATGATCGAATGTACAATGGCCATATTGGCAGCCATATTAAATATCCCCAGATACAAAAACAGTATAATCTTAAAGATAATTTTAAAAATCTCCTGGGCCCTAAAAAACCTAGGCGATAACACCAAAATCATTCCCCTACCTCAAATACTTTTCGAGTTATGTATGATTTTATGGTACGGCGGCCATATTGGCAGCCATATTGAATATCACCATTATCAAATGCTGTACTGTCTTGGAAATGGTTTCAATAGATTTCTTGACCCTGAAAACATAGGGAAAGACACCAAAATCATTCCCCTACCTCAAATACTTTTCGAGTTATGTATGATTTTATGGTACGGCGGCCATATTGGAAGCCATATTGAATATCACCATTATCCAAAATGGTATTGTCTTGACTATCGTTTCCATAGATTCCTTGACCCTGAAAACATAAGCAAAAACACCTAAATTATCCCCTACCCCAATTACTCTTCGAGTTATGTAAGATTCAATGGTTCGGCGGCCATCTTGGACGCCATCTTGAATTTCACCCTTTCTGCCCACGATCCAGGATGTCTTATCATTTTTTTTTTTACTCCTCTAAGGGTGTCCTCCCTGTATCAGAAGTCAAAATTAGGGGACATACGATTGCACACAGCCCCCCCCCCCCCCCCCCCGGGACTAGTTAGACAGTTCTTGCAGGAAACAAGGAAATTGAAGAAACGGCACTGGTGGAACATTGACTGCACCTTAGCCAGGAGGAGAGTGCGCTTCTGGCACAATGTGTGGCCTGCCTGCGACAGACCACGACACGGAGCTGTGTATGACTCCAAGAAGTACGCTAAGCATATATTTTGACAAAGATGCCGTCATGAGTTTAATACTTCTATGATATTTAATTTCAATAAAGCTGACTCGTACTTTCGCGAAAAGAGTATGAGAAGTTTTTTTTGAATAAAATAAAGATGGCCAAAGGTAAAAGAGGCACAGACTTTTGCAAAATCTCAACTGAAAATTTACATTGTCACTTTAAGGAGAAGACCAAAGTTCTGAGACAGCGCGGATAGAGAGCTGTCGTGAAAACGTTACTACTAAACTGATAGTTTGCAAGGCGAAATATCAGCCTTTGTCTTTCCTGAGTATCTTAGGAAACGATTTATTTAACTCAGATCGGGTGTTCACCTGGAACAGACGGCATCACTGGTGAACACTTGAAGTATGCTTCGGGAACCAGACTTAGACTTCTTTTGTTTGAGCTCATGACAGTAACTTTTTAGTTTGGAGTTGTTCCCCGTTTTCAAATGGCCTCCTGATACCACTTTTGAAAAAGCCTAACTTTTATCCAAGTATACCAAAAATTGTAGACCGATAATGGTTTCAAATACAGTTTCAAAGTTAGCTGAAATGTTTATTTTACATGAATGTGATGAAAATATCATATACAATGAATACCAGTTTGGATTTGTACCAGGTCGGGAACATCGACAGCTAAAGCCCTTACACAAGATATTGCCTCTTTCTGGTGCACGAGGCTCCTAAACTTTTATGTGCAGTCTTGATGCGGAGGGGGCTTTCGATGGAATACCCTACCAAGTCTTATTTGCCAGTTCACTAGATAGCTTGTCGGACTGTAGCTGGCGTTTACTTTATGACTGGTGTAGACAAATTAAATTTTACATTAAATGGAATACAGTGAGCGGTCCCACAGATATATGTAAAGGTACCAGACAGGGGAGACTGACGTCTCCACATCTATTTAATATTGTCTATAAAGAGCTAATTGATATTTTGAGTAAACATAATGGAGGGGTGATTATAGATGGTCACAAATTTAAAATCTCTTCATATGCTGATGATATTATTTTGATGAGTACAACAGTGACTGGTTTGATCTGATTCATAGAACACGATGCTGATGTATATGAGCGTGAGATCTCTGTATGTATTCACAAGTAGGAAAACGTGTCTTTCACAGAATAACAGCAGTCATCGGTACCGTTTATTTAACGCCTGTCCTTTTGGACAATATCATAGAAGGGGCCTCCCGTTGCTGCTACATGTATCATGCGGCAAACTGACACATCCGCACTTCCTTTGGCTGCGTCGGTACATTGTGATCTATCATACAATAATAATAATATATCAAGCTGCTGACTATTAGCTGTTGTAATTTTTACCCCTCACAAGTTCCAATTTGTTGTGTCATTTTTGTAGGAATACGTTTGTTGTTGTTGGTATAGATAGCATACTAGATTTACATGTATACTGTTTGTTGGTAACCCTTAACTCCTTGTAGGGACCTACCTTTTTTGCTTTAAGGCTGTAGTGATGCCTTTTTCATTATCTGTGATTACAATTTTACTTGATCTTTTTTAACTTTGTTCATTGAACAATTTAGTCTAATCGGTCATGTGTTTTAAGTTTTGCTCTACGTTAATAACATAACTGAAGTAAAGTATTATATTTAATACAGTAAAATATTATAGAAAAAGCAGCTTTCATTCACGAAATGTTACGTGCATTTTTGTGTGTTAATAAGGCCTCCATAAAGACAAGGAGTTTATCGTAGCGGAGAAAGTATTTGCATGTGAACCATTTATACATGGTCTCAAATGCAGAAACAAGGATTCATGTTCATCCTGCTCCTATAGTCCTTTGTATGTTACCCCTTCCATAAGCTTTATTGCTTCGGCCTTCAATCGTATACATATTTGACTCAACCTGAGTTGAGCTTAAAGGGGGGGGGGTCCCAGAGAAGGGCCCCGGGGACCTTATTGTACCGCCTCAAAATGTTCCCCTCGGAGGCCCTGATATCAACACTTCTGTATATTAAATTTCCCGAGATTGCCATGGAAACCAGCTCATATTTTAGAGAAAGCTACCACCTTCGCACTACTTCCATAAAGTTTTGTTGCGTATTCTATATATCAGTTAAAGAAGTACATTGTGCATAAGTTTAAGCTTGTTTAGATGGAACGGAGTAAAAGGAGGTTGGAGGTTGAGGTGTTATTAAATGCATTTACAGGTTTTGGTGAGGGAAATTTTGATATTGATAATCCTAACTAGTGAAACCACCATTCATTCACATGTTAAAAAATAAAAATGAACTTCCAGAACAATACAAAATGAGATTTATTTAAAACAAATATAAAAAAATGAAAAGTGTTTAATTACTGGATATGTTTTCATTAAAACTGGAACCACGTTCTTCTTCTAATAGTTTTTCTCAGGGTATTTTTAGAAATGTTAATGATGTATTCACTCCTTTTCTTTTATTACACGGGTCCTGCAGTATTTTATCGGTTAAGCTAATGGACTGGCTACGGCGCACAGCTGAACTCTTTAATCTTCAGATTACAGCACAAACACTCTAAGCGAAAGCTCAAGCCGCTGGTATTTTGCTCTGATTATAAATGCTCTGGATGTTTAAAAAAAACCAGCTGAGAAGCCATTTAAACACATTGGTCTTGTATGGCAGATAACGTTGTCAGATAAGCTGTTCTTGTGTTGTAGGTAACGTCGTCAGATGTATATGGTAGATAACGCCGTCTGGGACGCTAGTCATGTGTAGTAGATAACGCCGTCAGATATACTGGTCTTGTGTTGTAGATAGTCTTGTGTGGTAGATATCTCGGAAAGGCCAGGTATGCTGGCCTTGTGTCGTAGATAATGCCGTCAGATGTGTATGGTAGATAATACAGTCAGCTGCGCTATAATGCGTGGTTGACACCGCCACGTATTATAATATCCCGGAAGTAATGTTTGGTTGATGCCGCCACATGTATACTCTTGTATTGTATGGCTAATTCAATGTACATGTCAACATGAAACACGTACTAGTATTTTGCAGAGGCTCCTTATCTGTGTATTTAGATGGACTTCCATTATTATTATTATAAGGCTACTTTCAGATATTAATGCATTATAAGGCAAAAGCCCATGTCAAATGTTTTTGAGCAGAAGAAAAAGCCCATGGCAGACGTAGGCCACGCGTTGTATCATTGAAGAGGGTGTACTCATGTTGTCTAAAAGTTGTTGAGTTGTTGGAGGGTTCGACGTGGAAAGAAATTGGTAGAAAGCTTATCTTGGTGTCACTCGATGCACCCAAGTCTGTAGAATCCAAAAGCCGCTAAAATCCGCTTTGGGGACACACATTTTTAGAGCGGTTTTAAATTTCTATATTTTTAGAATAAAAAATAAAATAAAAAGTACCTTATTTAGTGATATTAGAAGCCAGTTTTCACATTTATGCACACAAAGCACCTCATAATTACTAAGAGAGTGTACTTGGTTTACCGACTCCATAAGATTGGTCTTCAGATTTTTTTTTCAATTTGAATTTAAATTGAAATAAAAAATATGAAAATGCATTAGCATTCAAAGATGGCTTAAAGGTTTTTGTAAAAGCCAGTAAAACATCAATTGTTTACAATTCGGTCCGATTAGAAGCATTTACAAATTTAGCTTCTTATTTTAAACTTTAAAAGTAAATTTAATTTAAATTAAACATGTAAATTTGGGCATATTTAAAATATCCTTTTAGTGTTAGACCTGCAGGTATTGTTCTAAATATGAATTTAACCAACTAAATCGATTTAAACTGTTAATCGAATGTTATCTCTAATTCAAGAGAAGAATATATTTTTTTTTATAAATTTAAAATACTTGCCTTCAAATAATTGGCAAAAACCTTTGGCTTCAATTAATTAAAAAAGTTGAAAGTGTCATTTTAAGCAGACTTGTGCTCTGTCTGATACATCAAATCAAATTACATTGACTGGTGATTTAACAAATACATTAAAAAATTTTAAATTACATGCATATTATTGCATACATTTTGTGTAGAGAATAGCGAACATCGGAGATGTGTACAAATTTGTAGTATTTTTTCTTCTTTAATTCTATCAAATTCACTTCCTTATATATATATATATATATATATATATATATATATATATATATATATATATATATATATATTTATTTATTTATTTTATCGTTTGGAGATATTTGTTTAAAGCTTTTGAAAAAGGGGAGGCTTTATACCCTGATACAGGTCAACAAGTGTTCCTGTATTTGTAAATTCTTCTAATTCGACCAAATAATGTATTATAGATGAAAACGGCGCCATATGCAAAATCTGGTGCCGCTTTTCGGTATTAAGGGTATAATATTCCATTGACATGTTTAGTTGCCTGTTGTCGAAAAAGAGGTGACTTCTAAAGAAGCAACTAATTTTCCCGCTAACTGCTTTGACCGTAAATGATACACTTAGACACATGATTTTACGTAAAATTTCACACGTTTACTTCAATAAACGGAATGTTGTAAACTAGATTGGATCTGAAACTAATTCAAATTAATCAGTTTACATAATAAGAACACCATTATGAAATACTAATTCAAATTAATCAGTTTACATAATAAGAACACCATTATGAAATATCATGAACAGTTATCGTAGAAATTGTGACGAAAATAATGTTAAAGTATAATTGTAGGTCGCTTGAGGTCAAAAGGTCACGTCATCCATTGATGTGACACTGTATCCTGTGAGCATGTTTAAATTCCCTCATGTTCTGAAGTAAAAATATTGGGGAAGTTAAGAAATATACACTGCAAAAAAGTGGGGTTGGTTGCCGTTTCAAAGTAGATGCGACGTGTCTCACCTTATAAATTGTTTTAGATAGAGACGTGTTTAAAACATGTGGTACGGCACTGAAATATATCTTTAGTCGTGAGATGCTTCAACATGTTTGACACGTTTTAAACATGTTTCGCTCTTAATCAAATCGAACAAGTGGGCTTTTTCGGTGTTTTAACGGACACTTTATGACGGCAACGCGCGGTTAATGGAACGGATTGAAGGACAAGCTATAGTACAGTTGAAAACTAGCTTTGATTGAATATGAAAGCTAGGGAATAAGGAATGGTCAGTGGACGAAGTCGTAGCATGGGCTCAACGCATATTATTATCATTATCACTCAGGCATAACCATTCAATTGACTTATAATGCATGAAATGACGAATACATGCATGGCAAACATTTTAAACAAATAAATGTATATCATTGTTTTTCAGCTGCTTATAACTAAGTTTATGTCATCTGAGCACTAGCGACGACCCTGCGTCCGTCGTCCTTCCGTCTGCTTGCCGGCGCGTTTGGATACTGTTTGACCTACAGATTTAAATTCCACATACATGTAGTACATACAGTTAGAGTCTCTTCAACTGCCCCTGTACAGGTGTTTTTTCTTTTGTGCTGACTGTGCTGACTGATTGGTAAGACAAAAAAGCCAAATATTTTTGCACTAGGGGTTGAAAGAGGAAATGCATATATTATTGATGTGAAAAACATTGATTTACATTTTGTGACTTTCATGCAAACAAGTTAAAACATGCTTTGAGAAGAACGCCTAGACTTGGCGACATTTTTCATAACCCCATTAAATGGACATTGCAGACTGTGTGAGAACTGTGTTGACGTCATTATAGGATTTTACTTGCAAAGGAGGCCCTCATAAGTACTGGACCAAGGGGCATATCCAAGTTGGAAGGTTGGGTTTACTGTTACTCTGAGGGACTAATACACTTCCAGAGATCCAAAATATGCAGAAGAGGAAAATTACATTTAGGGATTTGTGAGAAAGAAATATACGCATTTACTTCTTTCCAGGCTTGAGTCAAGTACAAGGCATCTCTACCTCAGTACAAGTATAGGCTACTTAAGAATTGTTGATGTACAACACAAAGTACATGATTTATAATGCTCTCGAGTACAAGTACAGGGGTCTGTACTTAAGTACAAGTGCCTTTCATTGTGCAAAAATAAGATTATTCTGAGTATTTATTTTATATATATGTTTATATTTATGTATATGTTTTACCTATATTATATACACAGTCACATGTTCATAGTCTGCACGATTGATTTGTATTGATTTATTGTAAATAATTTATAGTTTGCATTATAGTTTAAATGATTTACCTTAATATATATTAGCCTCATTAAACTCCCTCTTAGGCTAAATTTGCATTCCTTTGATGCCACTAGGAATTGTACCAATCTTCTCTGTGTTTAACATGACATTACCCATTTATTCAAAATTCCAATAAAAGGATTTCTTCCAATAAAAGGATTTATTTAAAATGTGTAGTTCACTCAATATTCTGAAAAAGACAACTTCAAAATAAATCCTGCATGGCAAAATTTTTCTTAAACCATTAACAGAACAGTGGTATAGTAATTATGATTATTTATGCCATTATGATTTTTAACCTATTTTATGTGACAAAGCAGACTGGCAGTCCTCTTCCAATTTACTGTACCGTGATACCAATATATTCCGGCAGACCTGCTCATTTCTGTATAAAGGTAATTTTGTTTGATGTTATTGGTTTACATTATAAGATGAAAAGACCTGATGAAAAATTCTCACCTATTATAATAAATATAAAATAAATTTTCAGGTATTATGAAGCACTTTAAAATTTTCATGATCGGGTAGGGTTTGATAATTGTTGCCTCCCCTAAATATGACTTGCTGAGAGCTAATTGTTAAGCAGTTATTTACTGTTTCATTTATTAAACATCTGAGCAGAGGGTGGAGAAGATTAAAAATGCTGCATTGAGTTATTTCTTTTTTTTTATTTTAATTTGGATTTTCAGTTTAAAATGAATTGAATTTATAGGCTCAGTGAATGAAGGAATCTTAGTAAATATCATATACTAGCTGATAGACCCGGTATACCGGGCTTATTACCAGGGTTGGGGAGATTTATTAACTGAGATGTGAAACGTTGGCTCATTTTTTATTCTAAAAGCTAACAGAAAATATAGGTTTTCAGTGGGAAACAGTCTCCATAAGATATGTATAAACATTTTGGCACGATTGCAGAATAACTCACGTACCTCTCTGAGGCACACACTTCTGTGAACAGAAAACGTTTCTATGTCCAGCTGCTTGTATCTTAATTTTGCCATTTACTTTTAAATAACATGAATCCTAAACATCATACCGTCCGTCCGTATAAACTCATAACCTGGTGGAGACAGTGCATAAGTGATCCTGCAGTCGCTCCAATATTTTCAACATTTATTTTGGGGGGCTGTCC
The DNA here is from genome assembly GCA_026874595.1 of Sipunculus nudus. Lineage (NCBI taxonomy): Eukaryota > Metazoa > Annelida > Sipuncula > Golfingiida > Sipunculidae > Sipunculus > Sipunculus nudus. The sequence continues at coordinate 61,827,993 of CM049315.1, read as the reverse complement.
TCGTGGCAAGAAATTTATACCCCGGTATGTTTACCTTGAAGACCTGGTCAGTGATGGTGTTGACAATGCGAACCGGAATGAGACGTGGGGGCATTCAGGTTTTCGATGATATTTGACTGGATTCTCTCGGTGGACGTATAAAGATTATCTTGATTTCAGGAACACATGAAAGGTTTATTAAATGTATGTTGCAAGGAAACAGTTCATGAAGAAAGAAACAGACCATGCAGAGGGTCCGTATTCATTTTCAACGGATGCAATCTTTTTTCATCGTATCATACAAATTTTGAGGCCTGAAACCCCAGACACCACTCCACCCCACCCCACGCCTGTTCGTGAAATTGGGACCTTTAATTAGGTTTTGTCATTATTCCTCCTGGGTTGAACTCTCCATTTCATAGCGCGAGAAACATGTTTTTCTCTTTTACTGACCACGCACGTGGGTGAGAGCCTCGTTCAAATGAGTGGCCCGACAGGCTCACATCCCTCACTGAAAGCAAGCGTTATTCATATGAACAATAGTAGTGTTTGAGGTTGAAAGACCACGATGCATGCGTTGCGGTCATTGCCGAAGGCAGTCTTACCTCTGTGCAAGTCTGTAAAAACGCAAAAATCACTCAAAATTATATGTACATTAGAAATTATTTAATCTCGTATCGCCTATGTCACTGCGGACATATTAACCGTTAAAATTATGTAAGACACACTTTTGTACACAATGCGGTTTTAGAGAACATTGCGAACAGACGTGAACCGAATTCCTTTTATAAGTATTAGATATAAAATAATTTTTAAAAGGTACACTATAATAAGCCCCCAGGAACAGTTATCCACTTTTTTTTATTCTATAAATTGTTGAATAAAAACTTAATATTTCAGTTCCTGGGTAGACAGAATCATGATAGAGAAAAAAAAACAAAAAAAACACTAAAAGATATTGTCATGTAGTTTAATATACGTTCATTAAAAAGTGGATCACATTTACTGCGGGCTTAAAATAGTGTACCTTTAAATTTTTTTTTTTAAATGTTTCTAAATCATGTGAAAATGAACGAAAAATTAAAAAAAAGGTATACTATAAGAAAGATTACTGTACAAGGTTTAAAGTAATGTATACTTTATGGGGTCTTATATGAATATAAACCACTTTTGAATTGAAATTAAACATATGGGTTTCAAGCAGTGTTGTATAATGGTAAAACATGTTTTCCATTGAAAACATGTTTAAGAAAATTGGACAAAAAGGCGTTTCAAGATATAAAGAAGTTTATAGAAGAAACTATCCCTTTCGAAAGCTATATCTGAAGTCGAATTTACGAAGAAACCAGTTGATTGAAACAATGTATTTAATTGTCCACCCCTTTGATCATTATTTATCAGGGCGCAAATACAGCTCGATCATAATATATGGTAAATGCGATAAAGAAAATGTGTCATGCTGCAATATTTGTTTAAACTTATCCAGTATAATGTCTCTCCTGAGGGAAAAGGGCTACAAGGAAATCTATGGACTTAATGAGTATATAATACACTAATGGGCGGTTCTTGTACATCCGTCGAGTATTACATATGTTTGGAATAATATCATTTCCAAAAAATTAATAAATTGCAGTAAAATTATCGATGGTAGTAAGATCAAGTTTCAATACGACGAGCTTCCATTGGCGTTTAGTCAGCTGTTGTCGTATTTTTATGGGTTGAGAGTGGATTATGGTTTGTACATATATTCAAATAAATACTTACACCGCTGATAATTTTATATAACTACCTAATTCGTAATTTATTATGAAATTATTTTACTGATTTCAACTTCAATTTGCCAGGAAACGACTAAATCAAATAATTCGGTATTTATTTAAATTTATTTACATAAAAAACTAGTTCATACTAAATGTTTTTTACAAAGAAGAAAATTTCTGACTACATATTCACTATGTTATATAATCGTTAAATAGGAAAAATGAATATGCTAATGATGTATTATGTTGATGAGACCGTCATGTTAGCGTGAGTCTGAAGTTTTGTAGGCAAAAACATAATATTTTCAAATGTCCAAATAGTCAGATAACTTAACGGAATTATCGTTACATATCAAACAAAAACACCAAATTTTGTAAGAAGTATCTTCAGGTCGTTCCTTCAGGTGCCCATTCAACAGTCCAGAGTCCTCAAGAGCAGAATAACACATGGTCATCAGAACTTAACAACTATGGAGGGAACGCGGTAAAGTCGGTTGAATCTATATTTCATTTTCATTTAATCAATATACATATTTAAACGAAACTTATATGTACTTCACCTAGGGACCCCTCTAAAAAATCAACCCCTTGGATGTACTCTATCCACCTACAAACTTTGGTGCTTGTATCCGATCTATAACGATATGCTAAAATTTTGCAAATGTTACTGCACTACTACCAAAGTTGTGTTCCAGAATGTGCCAGTACAACTAATATATCGCATTGTAACCTTTTGGCTTTAATAACATGACCAGTTTATTGGTCAAAGTAGTCTGATGGATTCTATTTCTATGTAATATTTCAATTTGTAGTGAATTTTTGAAAAAGGAGATGTATAAGTGGTCATTTGTCAACATATTTTCAGGAATGTGCTCGCATACTTGTAACATGGCGACTATATGATAGTTAATAAAATAATTCTGATAAAAATTCATTGTGCTGACCATGAAGTTTACATTTTTAATTTGCAACGATTTACAGTGGTCAGTTGCAATGAATAACAAGAACAGATGAAAAATGAACGTTAGGTTGATCTTGATCGGAATATGGTTTATCTGTCATATTTAGTCTAAACACCAGTATAGCCGCTAATAAGGCAACTATTCATTATAATAAATATTTAATACTCTCCAAAAAACTGAATCACAAACTCAGCTATAGAAAACAAGAAACATATTTGCACATGTTTTCCTTTCATACGCTTAATATCTTGTTTTAATGTTAGCATGTAGCTTCCCCGGTCCCGAATTTGAGAAAGGTATGGTGACTTGACCATTCTACATTTTTTGGGCTACAGATGTATAATATAACAATGTAAATGGTAATAATAGAAAGAACTCTTCATAGGCTTTCTGTTGGTATATAATTAAATATATTTCATTAAACACTATTGGATCTAAAAGTTGATTTTTCCTTCCCTACCCCTCTTCATTTTCATGCTAAAAGAGGGTACTGTGATAAGCAAGATGCAGATGGTTTTCAGGCTCTGAAACTTATCTGGTGAGGACTCTATGCGGGCACCCCCTCTGAAATCATCCGTTTTGGTGTACGCTATCCATATACAAACTTTGGTGCTTTTATCCGGTCGGTAACGATATGGCCAAAAATCTGACGCTAAGCCACCGGACTATTAGACGGTTGCCAAGGCGATGAGCCATAACTCAAAACGAAATGAACAACTTTGGCTCCGTGTATTTCTCGCTTGGTTGGTAAACCGTTTTGTCTTCCAGCACAGGGTCTCATCTGATTGAACAAAAATACAGTGCTCCCCTCTGGTGTAGCGATTCAGGATACGAGGTCAAAACAAACAGAGCCTATAGCTAAAGCGCTGTGTAAAGAGCGTACAAGTTCTCCTACCAAACCAACAAATGGGTCACTGCGACTTCGTTCCTCTGATAAATGAAGCGAAAACCTCCGTTCTACAGTAAAGATCTATTGTTTCACTTCACAACTGCCCACCAGTGTTATTGTATTCATGTTATATGTAACCAATTCTGCATATATATGTCCTATGTACATATAATCACTTAGGTCAATATTGCGTAAAATATTGAAGTTATGGGCTCAAAAATAATGCACTTTGTCAAAAATCTGGAAATGTATTTACTCAATTAACAAGAAATTTGCTGAAGATAGAGACTTCTTTCCCAAGGACATAACTTTATTTAATCAACATTCAATTATATACCAGAGATCAGATAATAAATTTGTAAATAAATAAATTTAAAATATTAGCATAATTATAAAGTCAGTACCTTAAATTTGGCCCAAAATTGAGCATGGCTCATTTTTATCCTTTAAGTACTGTCGATTTGATTTTCACAGCATGCACGAATAATGGTTCAATCTCTTGAAATGTGAAATTTGAAACTAAAAGCTCAAAAATAAGGCTAGTTATTAGTTTTTTGGCGGCTCTTATTGTATTCACTTGCTGTGACAAGCAGCCCAATTTGCTCACTGGAGGTCATTCATGCAGCTCTCTCTGCTTACCTGATTCGTAATGGGTCACTTGGGAGTAGAGGTCACAGGTGTACAGTTATTTTCATATCACCCCATCCCCCCCCCCCCCCACCAAGTGTAACGAAAAAATTGTTATTGTTTGAAAAGTATTTCCTTAATTGTTAAGCTGTTTCCACTCTATAGTTAAAAACTGTTCTAAATCAAGGAGTAATCCATAATGCCATTTTGTGATAATTTAACATTTTTAAAGATATTTATTTCCTTTTAAATAATTTAAATATAAATTATAATAAAACCCACCAGGAAGCATTATTTGACAATATAAGAGCCAATTTATGAATAAATAAAGGTGCAATTTAAAATTGTAAATTCTGAAGTTATATTTTCAGATATTTATGTTTTGCAAATGTTAATATATATATATATATATATATATATATATATATATGTTTTTGTGATAAAAAATAAATATATGTATATGCATAGTGTGTTGTTATCTGACCAATTAGGGATAATTGGTGCTGCAATATAGAATTGTGAATCAGCTTATATATTCAGATACATAAGTTATATTGCTAGTGTATAAAATTTATAAACTTAAAAAAATGATGTCATGAAAAGAATGAGGATCTTATGCAAACATCTGTTTATTATTTTCCTGCCTCAGCAGAATATGAAATAAATTGATGGGCTTTGTTTGTCCATCTCTCTGTCTGTTTTAAATGTTTAATAATTATGAATAAACTTTTCCTTCTGTACGCACTGTGTATAAGCAGACGTGTTGTAACTCTCACCGATAACCCCACCCCCTGCCCCAACCCCCTTGCCATTGAGCCCTTGCATCTGTGGACTTGTCTAATAGTTTAAGAGCAAGGATTTATTAAAATAGAAAAAAAATATAGTGTAATAAAAAAATTAGGATCTGGTTGAAACATATATTCTTGCCTAGGCAGAATGGGACATAAAGTTAATAGCTCTGTCTGTCCAGCTCTGTTAATCATTAGTTATATAATAATTATTAATCAACTTTTTTCCTATAAGCACTATTAAAGGCTCCCTCCCTCTCTCTCTCTCTCTCTCTCTCTCTCTCATCAAAATTATTAATAACATGAACACATTTTTGTTGGTCAAATGTATCCTTTCAAATAACTCTTAAGACTATTTCCTCTTAGCTTTTAAATGCTAACGTATATATTAATAAAGTATGTTTTGCATTTGCTAAACTTTTCCAAAATTCAGCTGAGTGACGTGCACATGGTTCCCTTGTTTTTCTTCATAATCTCTGTACACTTTTTATATTTAAGGTTTTTCTTTATGTTTTAGGTAATTTTAAATAACTAATCCGGGTTCTGTGTAATTTCTAATTTTGAACTTTTATCATATAGAGTATTGCGGTTGAATATTAAAATTATCTTTTTCATTTAAAAAAAAATCCGCAAATATTCCAAAATATGATATACTCACTCATGTGGAAAACATTGAAAACTCTCTAACTTGCTGAATTGGTCCACAATGTGTATATTTCAATGCTTATAATTATCATTAAGCTGTACTCGTATTTTTATATCGTTTCCCTCGAACTTGGCTAAATCTTCAATTGTATCAAGGAATCTATGAAATTCTATGAAAATATATCTGATAGGTAACATAAAGTCAACATTCAATTTGGCTCTTCCCATTCACGTAGCATTTGACCAACCCAACAACCTATAATCGGTTATTAATTAAAAATGTAAAGTTTATTTGCTGAGAATGGTAAAAATTTCAAATTCTATTATAATGCATTTGCAATGTTTGGGAAATATAGCTCTTGATCATATCTGGTAATTCTAGAATTGATTTATTGCGACCAGTATGAAGATATTTTCATCCTACCAATCAACTGTTAAATATCGATATGAAAAGTACAAAAGGACTGTAAATGAAATTACCTGAATGCAAAGTGTACGACATAAACTCACCAGGCACGACCATGAAGTGAATATGATATCAGGTTACAGTATTTGATTAAAATATTTGAAAATAGTTAATGGATACCTTTCATGAAATTTAAATTAAGTTATTTTGCCTATAAAAATCAAGGTATTATGTTCAAAAATTTTATTATACAAAAAATATGAGTTTTCATGCAACAACAAAGGAAGGGTAGGGGTGCGAGATCCGAGATATGAGCAAAAACTGCCTGCAATAATTAAACTAATGACAGAAAATATATGAAAATGTTTATTATGGATATACGTTTCGAGTGACAACTTGAAATACTTATTAAGATATTTGCACTTTAATTTGAAGAGCTACAAAAGTACAAATAAACTTATTTTATTTTCAGTTGTAACGACTCTTTTCTTAATTAGACTATTAACACACTAAACGTGTATATGAGCTCGTATGAAAATGTGTGACATTTCGTATGCTATGTATCGGACAATTAGCCTGGTTATATCAAGATATTGCGTTAAACGTTTGATTTTAAACAATGTAATTTTAAGTTTAATTTGAAAATTTGTCGGTAAAATAAGGAGTAAAGTTTGGTAAACGCTTTTAGTTAATCAAGTACGCTCATTTTATTTAAAATTGAAGAGTTTAAACGAAAAAAGCGGCGACACTTTATATATACACACATATATATATATATATATATATATATATATATATATATATATATATATAAAGATTCAAACATAGAAATTGAAAATTGTAAATGCTTCTGTTGTTTCCAGCAGACGAAGATTATGAAAAATTGGTATTCTGCTAGCTTTGATACGCCCTCAAAATCTTGAATATTAACATATTTTCATATTTTTTTAAATTAAATTTTATATTAAAATTTAAAAATTATTTCTAGAAGACCACTAGTTGGTGCCTTACAACAAAGACGCATATCAAACTGCCTCTGGCCTCAAAATTACTTTAAAAGATTTAGACAGAGTAGAATTGGTAAATGTTTCTATTGGTACCAAAATATGTATAGTGAATTTTTTACTGGCTTTAAAACGAATCGCTTAATCAACTTTGAATATGAATGTTTTTTTTCATGTGTTTTCTATTTCAATTTAAATTTAATGTAAATTTTGGAGTCGCTGAACCAAGTACACTTTTCTTAATGACTATGACTTGCTATATGTGCCTTAATGCCTTCTTACATCACGTGATAAGGTACTATTTATGTTATTTTTTATTTTAAAATAATAAAATTTAAAACTGCTCTAAAAATTTTCGCCAAAGCGAGTTTTTTTATGTACACCTCAAAGACACCCCAAAGGCCAAAGACACAAGTGGATCTACTTGCATTCACTAGAGATCGCCGCAGTAGTTTTTTATTACATAATTAAGCTGGCCACATTGACTGGATGAACTCCCCTGCCGGCAAGTACAAAGGTCCGGCAAGGTCAAAGGTGTTGTTTCCCTTAACATGGGCTGACCATATGTGGGCAGACCCAGAAAAAGACCTTTAGGGACCCGGCTTACACGGATATAAAAACATTATGCAATTTATGTTGGTTTATTTACATTCATAGGTATATTTCCATGAAACATGAAAACATGTTACAAGCACATCTTTAAACTGATAGTTATTCCGGTAATAAACTAGGTTGTTTAGTTGGAGCCTGCAGTTCTGCGCCGGAATTTCTTCATCACACTGTCATGTGTTCATGTGTCCACGTTCATGTATAAACACTGTCACGTTTCGGTAACTTGGGTTCAGCTGGCGAGTGGAAAAACAAACCCTGCCCCTAATACATACGAATGGGTGGCTTCTACAAGTGGACATAGGAATCGCTCTTTGTTAAAATGGTATATAAAATGATTTAAATTAATTTGATTGTGTCTATAATTTAATTGTTTGTTCCTTATTGGTGTAACCCTGCCTTCTAAAAACTTTCAGTTTCATACTGTTTTGCGTTTATTTGCTAAGTGACAAAGCAACGAAGCAATGCTTAAGTTATTTCTTAGTCACATACTTGCACCGTGCGATGTTAACCTGCATATTATTTGGGCGCATTGTCAGTTTTCGATCAGACATTCTTATCCCATGCCATTTAAGAAATCTTAGGACAAACATTCGATACTGTTGGAATCAATTTACCTGAGCCTGTCTTTTCACATGGGCAGCTTTGCATTGTAATTTCGCATAGAAAAGTATTCAACGACATATATACATGTGTCCGTCAACATGCCCAAGAATACTTTCAACTGACAACTAGAAGCATTGTTTTCCATGATTTTCTCTTAGGTTCAATTTATGATAAATATCGATCATCAATTTTTTCTTTCCTATAGTCATAGAATTTTCGTAAATTATTTTTACAGTACATTATATTATTTTCACTTAATTAATATTGTCGTACCATTTCTTTTTCCAAAACGCATTTCATTGTTCGATTCCTTGAATAGTAAAATTTGTTATTCTTTGCTGACCTTTTTAGGGGAAGGGTTTCCTGGAAAATTCCAGCACATGTAATATTTATATATCAGGATTAAAATATGCGACTTTCCGTCACTACCAGCTCTTTTCAAATTGTTTACCTAATAGAATCGTGGATTTTATACGGGTCCAGCTGGTTGTAAATTATATATTTTTTCGTTAGTTAGACCTAGATGGTTTTATTTTTGACCTGGTCATTTTCCAGTCGTCTGGGTCATCGAGGACGGTGATCTATAATACAAACAATGTTTATTTAGATGGTTTTCCGATGAGTTATGCTTGTAGGATTTGAGCTCGAACACAATGCGTTGTTCATCCCTCAGAATAAGCCAAGCTCACAATGTCTTAACCGCCGGGTCTGGCAGCATCTTCATGTACAGATCGATGCCAAGTGGAGTCTCCTATGAAATAATAAAAAGGCAACGCAGTGCGCCAGCCTAATGAATTATTAGAGAGGGTTCAGGATTCGAGGTTTCTATATCACTAGGCTGCTTTAAAGGACGCTGCAAGGGATCTCCAGTCAAACCTCGCCGCTGATAGAAGGGGATCCTCTATAAAATACAAAACGGTGCTACCAACGTTGCCTAAGCTTGTTTAACGATTCCCACCCAGTATAATTGTCAACAGGAAAAACCCCAACTGATGCAGTGAGATAATGTATCATCATCATCGAATTCAGCACTATGAACTGCGAGAGCCGAGCAGCCGCCTCCAAAACAGAAGGAGCGCACACGGAGTATTGGTGAACCGTTCCTGGGAGCGGGTTCCATGCCTAGTTTGTCAACGTGTCTAAGTACTCGGTCACGCTTAACACGGGTGCACTGGGTAACATTCAAATCAGCTGAGAATCAAGGAACTGATAAATCTGATCAAATTACACTTTCCATAGTCACGCAAAAATGATGATCAGCTTTCAAGAGCAGACCTGTGTCTTCCGTCGCCGCCAGCCAGTAAGTATCTATTCATTTCCAACAGCATATTAAAGATACATATACACTGCTAAAAGTAGTTAATTAAGTGTAAACATTCTGTACTGTCATGAATATTCACATCTTTAGATAATTTCAGTGAGCATCAGCTGCATCATTATGTATTTCAAGAACATTTAATTTGTGCCCCAGTAAAAATGTAATATTCATGTTTTTTTTATATATTTAACTATAAGGCTTGTTCTACATGTTAAAACTATAGCCTTAAATTCTCTAATGTACATTAATATGCCAAAACTCCATAAAAGCGTTCTATCTCAAACAAACATTTATTATCCATTGAATATGAGTGGATTTATAATTATCCCTAGTACCTCATCTAATTAAAGATTTTACATTGTATATATATATATATATATATATATATATATATATATATATATATATTTATATATATATATAAAGGGGGAGAGATTGTTGTCCCATTATGGTAACTATATATATTAAAGCTATTATAAACAATTGTATGCGTTCTTTTCCTCCACATGTTATTGGAAAAGGTCAAGTCACATGAGGCTAAAAATAAACCAAAATATTAACCCAGAAATAAGTACAAATTTTTCAAAGAGGTGAGTGATATTTGATAGCAGCCTTTCAAGACAACCATAGCTCTAAATAAAGTCATTTCATCACTTGAGTGAGTAGTACTAGGTTTAGGAATTTGAATTTGAGGGTAGACATATTCTGTCCAGAATGCCTGGAATTTTAAGAAATTTATAGAAATATTTAAAAAATTAAAAACAAAAAAACTTTGAAATTTATTTTAAAACTGTCATTTAAATCTTCTAAGTCAGTTATCTTATGAGGAGGATACGCATAAAATTACAATGGAAAAGGATTCTGAGTAATAGCAAAAATTCTAATGGCAACAAATTTATCCAAAATCATTAATTGCTGTTTGACTGATATCAGCAGATTCAACAGATTCATAAAATATTACCATACATAAATGTGACTAATGGAATAGCAAGGATAGTCGAGAATCAAAGCTATCAAAGGAAACACATCTCAAGATTTTGCAAGTAAAAGCAATGCAAAACTCACAACGACCAATACTACTGACAAGTCTAACCATTCTATAGCATTCTGCAAAGTAAAAAAAAAAGACCATGAAGGTCACAGTAATTATTAACATGCAAAGTAAAGAATGTAACAGATCAGGCATTAAGCCTAACACAATACAGTCTTCTGTTGGACATAGCAAATATGAACGCAAAATTAGTAAAAAAAAAATCAATAGTGTTGTATTGGAGAACATGGGACAGATTATCCCTACGCCTGGTGTTGTATTGGAGAACATGGGACAGACTCTCCCTCCGGCTGGTGTTTTATTGGAGAACATGGGACAGATTATCCCTCCGCCTGGTGTTATGTTGGAGAACATGGGAAAGATTATCCCTCCGCAAAATGAGTAAAAAATCAATGGTGTTGTATTGGGGAACATGGGACAGATTATCCCTTCGTCTGCTGTTGTATTGGAGAACCTGGGACAGATTATCCCTCCGGCTGGTGTTTTATTGGAGAACTAGAGACAGATTATCCCTCCGCCTAATGTTATGTTGGAGAACATGGGAAAGATTATCCCTCCGCCTAGTGTTGTTTTGGGGAACAAGGGACAGATTATCCCTCCACCTGGTGTTGTGTTGGAGAACATGGGACAAATTATCCTACCACCTGGCGTTGTGTTGCAGAACATGGGACAGATAATACCTCCGCCAGGTGTTCAGTTGGAGAACATGGGACAGATTATCCCTCCGCCTAGTGTTGTGTTGTTGAACATATGGGACAGATTATCCCTCCACCTGGTGTTGTGTTGGAGAACATGGGAGAAATTATCCCTCCACCTGGTGTTGTGTTGGAGAACATGGGACAAATTATCCCTCCACCTGGTGTTGTGTTGGAGAACATGGGGCAGATTATCCCTCTGCCAGGTGCTGTTTGACCTGCAGGTCACTGCCTTCATAGATAAATGTCATTAACAGGAAACTTGACACTACCATCCGGCACAACCAAAAGCTAGAGCGAAAATTACGTGAGAATATCAAGTCAGTGTTCAACAGATTAAAACAAAGCGCCAACAGAGTCAGCATTAATCTACCAGAGACATCTTAGATGGACTCCACACACAACTTTGTGTCATCTACACAGCTTGTTTGACCGCCTGAGACTAGATTATCCAGGCACCTCTTCAAAAACATCTGAAAGAACGTGGTCCGTTTCTAGTGATGAAGAAACTGACATTATAGAAAACGATGGAGATATGTCTTTATCGAGCTACATCTAAACATAACTGGAAACTGATCTCTAAAATCTAATCTCGACACATGTATCAACATGTTAGGTCAGCCACATGATCAATCTAACCATGTTTAATATATGTTGCCACGTCATCAATTTCAATTAACACAGGTACAATACATGCTTCATGTTCAAGTATAATTGTGATTGATGCAAAATTTTTTTAACAGTTTTCTATTAAAAAAACAAAACAAAATGCAAATACTTTAGTATAAACAATCTTAATATACACAGTATCCAGTGGCGTAAATTGATCTTCAAGTAATTTTCAACGATGAAATATCTCTTTACCGAGTTACATTTGAACGAAACTGAAAGCAGGGGATGACACGCAGGTGTTTGAGGGTAAAAACACTTGGGACAACTACACAATACAATACAAGACAATCTTTATTTCCCATGTTCATACACGGAGCATATATAATACTAGACAAGTGAAATACAAAAGATACAAACAGAAATGAAACAAAGTAACAAACACTTTTATACAGTGAAATATTCTCTATAGAACCTGTCTCAAAATATACTGTACTTCTTTATAGAAGTTTACAATGATTTTGACAAACTCCCTCTGATGATGAAAAACATTCGTACCATGAATTTCCCACTCTGATAAAAAAATGTCTATAATTTCCGTGCCTGTTTTGATATTTGGAATGACGCCCAGAGAAAACGCCCAGAAATCTTCCGCAATCCGTTCCCGCATTAAATTCCTTATTTGCATGAAATATGGACAAGAAATAAAACTAGATGCAGGCGTGAAAAATCCCCGGTTCTATAAGATAAATAGTTCTGTAATAAGCATTATGAGTACGACATCATCATTGCTGGAGAGATGAAAATACAATATATATAGCAATTGCATATAAAAGCCATCTACTGTAAAAATAATTATAAAGATTCCAAGAGTATTAAATATTTGTCCTGATCTTTGTTGACTTACCTGGCATAAGCAGGTCTGGGTTGTAATATTGTGTAATTGGGCGTATAACGGGATATAAGACCAACGGAACACCAGGTAAGCCCAACTTCTTTATTCACTTGCCCATCATGCACTGACTAAAACCCGGATGTCTATTTCCCGACTCCGGCGCTAAAGAGAGTATTACCGTAAGTAACCCCAATAACACAGTCATGCTACATGGGTGAAAACTGACAACGCTCCTAGATAAAAGCATCGGGGCTTTTGGTGCAAGTCATCGGTAAAGAAATAAGTGGTTCTTTGCTCTAAGCACACTGACAAAAAAATTTATGTACAGATTTTCCTAAAATTTTGTAGAGGGTTAAGGTAAAACCATATAAATCAAACCATCGAATTTTTTGAGGTAATCAGAATCATCATAATATTTTTTTTCTAAATACCGTTAACAAAGGCCGATTTCTTTATTCCCGTGTAAAATCCGCCTATTCATATGTATGTGTTTTGCCACTGACCGGGTGAAACACGGTTACTGAAGCGTGACAGTGTATATACAGGAAAAGTGTGCACATGAACACATGAGTGCCTCTCGCGGAGGTTTGTGATCTTTGACCGCAGAATAGTGTAAATATGTACTGTTTATATGTATTCAACGTCCCTGGAGATTGCTGATCCTGAAAGAAATAATATGTGAACCCCCCCCCCCCCCCCCCCCGTAACTGTGTGTGGACTTCCTTTTGAGAGAGTAAAATTTCCTTTAGAGGTGGGTGGCGGGGGGGGGTCAAATAGTAGACCCGCAAGACCCCGCATTGAAAGAAAACTCAGGGCAGGGCATGCACCTATATGAGGGTATATTAAAACTTTTAATTATGCAGGTTAATAGGAAATTATCCCGCAAAAGAAAACAAAATTGTCCCACCGACAATACGTGTGCGGAATGTGTGTGGAGAGTCAAATAAGATATAAGTAGGTAAACCATTGTCTGGATAAAAAAACAACTGTATTACTGGACTGATTACTGGATTTGAAACTGAATATTCTTTGCGAATGGATAATAAACGTGGTAGAAAAACCCGCATATACTGATACCGTGAATATAGAGCGTGAAAGGGTGGTGGATGAATATGCGCCTTGCAAGTGATTTTGGAGTTAAATTAATCAATTTTACAAAGATTTTTTGTGTGTATGCGACCGATCCCAGATCATTCCATATTTGGCAAACTCTACCAAAGTTCTGCTCCTTGTAACATGAATGGTTTCACAATTGAATTCCAAAATGTCATCGATAAAATTTGGTTTAAACCGTTTTTTCGCATACCTGTAAAGCAGCGAGTGCTGCCGTGAGACTTTTCCCTCTATAACGTGCCCATTCTGTCCTCTCATATGAAGTCATTGACGAAGACAGAATGATGCCGACGTGTTTAATATGAGATACTTCCTCGAGTGAGTTTTGACCAATTTTCGTTTTACGGAATTAAGTGTTCCTGGTATTTACTAGTCCACTCTCCCAAAAACCATAAACTTAGATTTCTTAAACGAAAATACTAGTCTCCATTTATGGCCATATTGAAACAACCGCTGCAACATTCTGTCAAGGCCAGGTTTGGTTACTTATAACAAGTTAGTGTAAATTGTTTACCATTAGCCCGTCTCCCTTATCTACCAAATGGTGATTGTCAGGATCATATACTGTATATAAAAACAAGTGGCCCATGGGCCATGACGCTCAGCTGAATTCAAGGAATGTTGAACAATGAGCAAAATGACTGCCAGAGTGCAAACAAATCATGAATTTTGTGAAAAGTCCTTAGAAATGGGTTTCAGTGGGCTTTTGGACGGATGACAACTTCATTTGAAGGTCTCATAAACAGAAAAAAATGTGTAAAAATTTGAAAAAAATACAGGTAGTGCCACCAGTCTGCAGGAACTGATGAAACACTGCATGATCAATATATGTCCAAAGAATCATGGCTATCAAGGCATTAACTATTCAGATACTGGAGCTTTTGTTTGTATCAAATTTTTAATTATTCTTGGGGGTATTTATGAGCCCTATAGCTCGGAGAATATGGGTAACAGAAACCTAATTTCAGGTTTCCAAGGAGATTTTTCATTAGTCTCCCTGGATGTCAAGTAAGAAGATTCTAGGTACAGCAGTTACAGTTTATGGCATGTTAACAGATGACCACTTCATTTGAAGGTCTCATAAATAAGAGAAAAAATGCTTTAAAAATTGAAAAAAATACAGGTGGCGCCACCAGTTTGCAGGAACTGATGGAACACTCCATGATCAATATGCCTGAAAAGAATCATGGAGATCAATGCATTGGTTATTCAGATACTGGAGTTTAAATTTGTTTCAAATTTTTAATTATTCTTGGGGGTATTTATGAGCCCTATAGCTCGGAGAATATGGGTAACAGAAACCTAATTTCAGGTTTCCAAGGAGATTTTTCATTAGTCTCCCTGGATGTCAAGTAAGAAGATTCTAGGTACAGCAGTTACAGTTTATGGCATGTTAACAGATGACCACTTCATTTGAAGGTCTCATAAATAAGAGAAAAAATGCTTTAAAAATTGAAAAAAATACAGGTGGCGCCACCAGTTTGCAGGAACTGATGGAACACTCCATGATCAATATGCCTGAAAAGAATCATGGAGATCAATGCATTGGTTATTCAGATACTGGAGTTTAAATTTGTTTCAAATTTTTAATTATTCTGAGGGGTACTTACTACGAAGGAT
The DNA here is from genome assembly GCA_026874595.1 of Sipunculus nudus. Lineage (NCBI taxonomy): Eukaryota > Metazoa > Annelida > Sipuncula > Golfingiida > Sipunculidae > Sipunculus > Sipunculus nudus. The sequence goes on along the minus strand of CM049315.1, from coordinate 61,812,417 downwards.
ATGGGTAACAGAGACCTAATTTCATGTTTTCACAGAGACTTTACTTGAACCTCCCTTGATGTCAAGTAAGAAGAATCTAGGTCCTGCGGTTACGATTTGTGCCCTGTTAACAAATGACAACTTCTTTGAAGGTCTCAAAAATAAAGAAAAAAATTCGTAAAAATTGAAAAAAAATACATATGGCGCCACAAGTTTGCAGGAACTGATGGAACATCCCATGATCAATATTCATGCAAAGAATCATGGTGATCAATGCAGTATTTATTCAGAGACTTGAGCTTTTGTATCAAATTTTGCATTATTCTGGGGGGTACTTCGGAGCCCCATAGCTCCAAGGATATGGGTAACAGAGACCTAATTTCAGGTTTTCAAGGCGATTTTTCATGGACCTCCCAGGATATAAAGTTTGAAGATTCCAGGTCTAGTGGTTACGATTTGTGCCCTGTTAACAGATGACAGTTTCATTGAGGTCTGAAAAAAAGAGAAAAAAATTTGTAAAAATTCGAAAAATACAGGTGGCACCACCAGTCTGCAGGAAATGATGGAACATCCCATGATCAATATTCATGCAAAGAATCATGGTGATCAATGCAGTGGTTATTCAGATACTTGAGCTTTTGTATCAAATTTTGCATTATTCTGGGGGATACTTCAGAGCCCCATGGCTCTGAGAATTTGGGTAACAGAGACCTAATTTTCAGTTTCCAAGAAGACTTTTCATTGGCCTCTCTGCATGTCAAGAAAGAAGATTCTAGGTCCAGCCGTTATGATTTGTGCCCTGTTATCACATGACCGCATCTTTTAAGGTATCAAAAATAGAGAAAGAAAATTGTAAAAATACAGGTGGCGCCACCAGTCTGCAGAAACCGATGAAATACCCCATGATCAATATCCATGCAAAGAATCATGGTGATCAATACATTAGTTGTTCAGATACTTGAGCTTTTGTATCAAATTTTCCATTATTCCGGGGGGTACTTCGGAGCCCCATAGCTCAGAGGTTATGGGTAACAGAGACCTAATTTCAAGTGTTTAAGGAGACTTTTCATGGGCCTCTCAGCATGTCAAGAGAGAAGATTCTAGGTCCAGTTGTTACGATTTGTGCCATGTTAACAGATGACCACATCTTATGAGGTCTCAAAAATAGAGAAAAAAAATCGTAAAAATTGAAAAAATACAGGTGGCGCCACCAGACTGCAGAAACTGATGAAACATTCCATGATCAATATCCATGCAAAGAATCATGGTGATCAATGCAATAGTTGTTCAGATACTGGAGCTTTTGAATCAAATTTTCCATTATTCTGGGGGGTATTTCGGAGCCCCATAGCTCAGAGGTTATGGGTAAGAGAGACTTAATTTCAGGTTTCCAAAGAGACTTTTCATGAGCCTCCCGGAATTTCAAGAGAGAAGATTCTAGGTCCAGTCATTACAATTTGTGCTCTGTTAACAGATGACGACATCGCAAGAGGTCTCAAAAATAAAGAAAAAAATTCGTACAAATCGAAAAAATATAGGTGGCGCCACCAGACTGCAGAAACTCATGAAACATTCCATGATCAATATCCATGCACAGAATCATGGTGTTCAATGCAATAGTTGTTCAGATACTTGAGCTTTTGTATCAAATTTTCCATTTGTCTGGGGGGTACTTCGGAGCCCCATAGCTCAGAGGTTATGGGTAACAGAGACCTAATTTCAGGTTTCCAAGGAGATTTTTCATGGTACTCCCTGGATGTCAAGTAAGAAGATTCCAGGTCCAGTGGTTACGATTTGTGCCTGGTTAACGGACAGACAGACGGCCAGACAGAGGACAGACAGACCGACGGACGACGGACAAAGAGTGATCGCTATAGCTCAGATGACTTTCAGTCAGCTGAGCTAAAAATCATGAAATACCTCTTGTTTGATACCCCTTGAAATATCAGACGATTCTGACACTAAGCCATTTAAAAGAACTGATCAACGACTGTTTTAAATCCTTCATTGAATAAGAACCATGCAAAGTTCATTTCTTACACCTAGATTAGCTTATTTATATTTAGCTATCCCATCAGATTTTGTCAAATGCTTTCTCACAATCGAGAAAGCAAAAATAATCTTTGACTCCTCTTTCTAAATTATGAAAGATTGTTTCATGCATATAGTAAAAGAGCAATATATTATTAGACCCTTTCCGGTCAGCAAACTGTTGTTCATGAGGTAGGTCTAATATTTCCGGGCATGGGGTCATTCTCTTCCATATAATTATTCCTTGAACTTTGTTTATTGCTGGCATCAGTGTTAACCCTCTATAATTATTAACTTGTACTTAGCTTTCCTATACCATATATGCATTGGTATAATTAAACCTAATTTAAATTATTTGGTATATTAATATGTGTCAAAATTCAATTGAACAATGTAATTAATTTTTCATGGAATTCATATAAAGCATATTTAAAGTGTTTGTCACATATCGAATCTCCCCTAGGAGTTTTTCTATTCGGTTAGGAATTACAAGCATCAAAGGCCTCTTGTGTAGATACTGGTACTTATAGAACACCTGTTGATTCACTGTCTTGATCCATGGTGTTATTCATGTTTCTAACGGAATTTTATCATACTTCCCAAAGTCGTGATCAAAATTGCTTTCCTTTGCTGATTCAGTCTCTTTTCAAAGTGGTGTTTCCAAATATAAAGCAATTCGTTAAGGTTATATATACGTGTTCCCTTCATGCGTGATATAATGAACAGTTTCAACATTATTCATTTTCAATTAAAATTTAGTATAAGGTTTTAAAATAAGGTATTGGTTAATTCTAATTCAGGCCTAGATATATAGTTCATAGTAAACTCAAAAATTGAACCAAAGTCTATAATTTTATTTATTGATATATTTCATATCAAATATATAAATAGTATACCCCCCAGTCCCCCCTGAATTGACGCCGCTGGCAGTATCCTACTTAAGACTGATGCACCACGATTTAATTCGAATGCCCTTCAATTAAATTATATATATACTTGCTGTGTCTGAATCTTAGTTAAATGAGACGATTTATGACGTTGAGATCGCTATAGACGGTTAAACACCTCATCGACTGGATCACAATCGGCATTTGGGCGGTTTAATGTCATATATAACGCAAAGTTTGTGTGGGGAATTAAATGATATTGAGTAATTTTAGGATACAAACCTCTCCCATTATCTAATGTTAGCGGCCTCCTTTTCATCTTGATGTACTGATCATACATCATCTTATCCGCCACCTATGTTTGAACATTTGTACACGAGATAAAAAAATGCAATAAGCTTAATGCAGAACCTGAACTGTATGACCCTTGGGTCTCTTGTTCCATAAATGACGAATTGAACAAGGCAAAAAAAAAGGTTTATATTTTATTATACATATGACAGATGGTCTAACACATGTATCTGTGTCAAAAAAGCAATAGAAAAACGCCCACGTCTGTTTGAACTGTTTTGGACACAGTAATGATACATGAAATTATAATTAAATTCTGAATGGTTATCCCCATCATTTCACTTGCAGCAACATCTTTACATATACGGCCTGGCCCGTACTTCAGAGGTACTTCAGAGGTAACTCGTTAAGGTAACACTCAACAATTTTAGCGTCCATGGCCCTATGTTTCCCACACGTGTATCGAAGTGCCCTGATAATACGGACAGGTTTATAGTCAAATATGTGATATAGCTTTTTTATCTTTAATCTTAACGAAAATATATTTTCGATGTGAGACCAAAATTATAAACCAGACAGTGTTTTCTGTATATGATTTACCTTCCCATTTGTATTTATACATGATTATACCGATGCGACTCAAAAGTTTTATACTTCATATGACGTTCTGAGACAGGTCACAGGTAGACGCTGGAGGACGGGTTGTCCATGGACCGATATCATGGACACACATGTTTGGTGTAGTGTCTGGTAGAAAGGGCTGTGATAGACCTTTCGAGAAATTATGTCGAATTCCTCAAGATTTTTAGAAAAATATGGAAAATCCCCCTTTAGGACACATTTGGCATCGTTCCCTATGTCTCAAGATTAATAACGTGCATTTCCACGGCGTAGCCGTAGAGTGATTGTGTGCCAACAATTTAGTCCCCATGACCATGAATTATAATAATTATAGTGAAATGATATCTATCCTGTCTTTTCTGTGTATACCCCTACCACCCATCATATTTTTTTGTGAAAAGATATATTCTGTCTGGTCTGTCTATTCAGTTACCAGTACAACCCATTATAAATATATAGTATATTTCCCGTATTTGCATTGGGACACATTCGCGGGACATTGTGCGGGACGGGCTTTCCACGGGTGAGTTTACATTGACCAAGATCATTAGGAATCAATTAACCGGGGTCACCGAGTGTTTAGCAGGAAATGATTTATTAATAGTTTGGCTTGTTCTGGTTGGCTCAGGCCATTATGCCAGTTCATATTGAAAAACATTGTTTGGCTTTATATTTGTTCAGCATACTCTCATCCAAATTGACCGTGTTGGTCTATTATTTTTTTTATCTGTGACCAGTAAAAGACATGGTATCAAAAGGCTTGTTTAGATCTGCTTAGAGGGGTCATTTTGGCTACATTGTATTCAGAACAGAACTGTGTGCTAAAAGAGATACACTCCGTGCAAGTATGACACTTTGTGTTGTTACGGGGTAACATAAAAGCGGACCGAACCGTCTCGCTAGTGAAGCTTGCTTTTCTACGAAGCGGTTGTAACGCCGGACATGTGCGCCATCGACATGGGTTCGAATCCGGGATAGGCCAATGTTTTCCCTTGAACAATTTGTCTTCGTAACACTGTAAGTATATTGGAATTTAGTTATATATACATAGTGGTAGAATAATGTACTGGAACACTTGATTGGCCTGGTGTAGTATGATAGAAGACGCTGCAATCGACCCTGTGGGGGTGGGGGGATAAAGTAAAAAATGATCTCAGGATTTGGGTGAAAATATTAGAAATGGTCCCCCTTAAAACATATTTCGCATCATTCCTGGCAGTTCAAGACATCAAACATATCCGAAAAGTGGCGACGTAGCAGATGCGTGACAAATGTGGAATGGGACCACTTTGACCTATCCACCACAGCCCAAATGCTCCGCTCTTTTAACCTAATTAACCTCACCATGAGCTTTACATGACCTTAATAGCATTTTCATTTATTGAATAACCATGTTTAATGCAGCAAATCAGGTCGCCGATATTACTGTAAACCTCATTCGCCTTACAATAACAAAATTTGCATAATTTGTGAGAACTCTCCCAAACAGAACACATGTAGTCTGTACAAGTACCCTAGTCGGCAAGTTTTCCGTGATATTTTTTACACCAAAAAGAAAGTATTAAAAGTTCTAGGATAAAGGTTTTAGGGGCCTTTGTTCCGACTACCAAGTGAATGATAATGTCTCGCCTGGCGCATAATTAGTATGAAACAAATGATCCAAAATAAAGCAAAACAGTCCACAATGACTGCGATATACTCAACACTTGAGAACAGAGATATAGCTATTCCAGTTGATGTCGTCATCAATACGCCATCGACCTTTCTGACGTCACTATTGTGTTGCAAAGAGCTCTTGCAATCAGGGGCATGGAAAGTCTTCTGTGAAGGAGCGTTTCGGGGTCTCATTATCATAATAAGGTGAAAAGGGCGGCGCATATGGGCTGCAATGGTGAGGTTAATTATTTTAATGAGCCCCAAACGCTCCTACACAGAAGGTCTTCCATACCTATGGTAGCGAGAGCAGTTTACAACATAATAATGACGTCACAAAGGTCAATGACGTATGACGTCTCATCGACTGGCGTCGCAAACTGGTATCGCTGCTCTTTATATCGCAGTCATTGTGATTTATGAATGGTCTTGCAATATTTACGATTATTTGTCTCATACGAATTACGTGCCAGGAAAGACATTATTATTCACTCGGTAGGCAACCTATAGCCTAGATATTTTTATACTGTCTCCCTTGCATAAAAAAAATATTCCGGAAATCATGCCTACATGGGTATAGGTTCAGACTACACGTGTTTTGTTTGACAGAGCTCTGTCAAATTATGCAATTTTTTTTTTTTGTCAGATGACTGACGCTTTAAAATGTTTAAGGTCACCTGATTGGTCGCTCATTAGTCCAATGTTTATGATTATTCATTGAATGCATATGCGATTAAGGTCATATAGAGTTCATGGATAGGTTAATTATAGTATAGGTATGAATCAACCGTGTGTAGCAGTTACTCATAATTGTGATAGATCATTTTCATGCCAATAAACATAGATTATCGGGAGTTGGGTTAAGTTAATCTGACCGCTATTGTTTGTATTAGATCAAACTGTGATGTTTAAATGAACCTACATTGAACAAAAACATGGAAAATACTTATGCAAGAAAGCAGTAGATATCAAGGATAGTTGTCTGCTCAGTTTTTTTTTTGTTTTTTTTTTTACCTGTCACATAAAACATTCATCTTAAAGCCTTGATTCTTCGCTACGGAATAAAATATTTAGAATAATGTTATTTATGTTATGTAATGTTAAAAAGAAACATTTACATTCGAGTATACTCTATTTTGTAACGCATTTTAGAAAAATATATACAAAAAAATCATAAAATGCTAGTTCTGCTCTACTTTATGGTCATATATCCCCACCGTGCTGTCCGACGTTGTCTCGTATAAATATACAGTTTCGTTTGCCAAACCAAACGAATCTTTTACTTCACCGGCCTAGATAATGATAATTTGGAAATACTGTTCAATCAGCTTCAGGGTGACGGTCTGGTCAGCCCACTCTGTGATTACAATATCATACACCCATCTTTATTTCATGGCAGACCCTTAAGTTGGGACGATGTGCCGATCCAATTCTGTTTAAATAAATCCACTTCTTATCAACAATGACTTGATCTATGGCTAACATTTTTGCCTTCTGATTTTTTAACAGTCATTTTTGTTATAATTATTACATTACTGGTTGTAATATTTTTAATTACTATAGTGGGTGATGTTGCGGGTGGAAATTATTTAAAATTTCACTAACAAAAACTAAGGAGCAAATGTCATTCTTTGAAAATTGAAAATACACAAATCACCGCATTATCCCAACAAAGGCCTCATGTTGTGTTTAAGATGTTCTTACAGTAGTGACCTTTACTTTTGAATACTAACTTCGTCGAGCAACCACTAAAATAATAATAATCATCATCCCCTTGTCTCACTATTTCACAAGCAATCGTTTAAATCTAACTTTCATGTTAAAATTTCAAAACACTTATTTTTTTTAATTCAATTTAAATAATGAAGGGACTTTCATACTTTACTCAGAATTCGATATGTAACGTTCCAACCTTACATCATTATTCATATCAATAACAACATTATTACAATAGTGACCGTTGTTACGGTGTAAGAGTCTCTCAGATGGACCAGCCTCGTGGGAACCGGCACTGGGTGTTTCTTAAACGAGGTACAAAACGTTTCCTAATGTTTGACAATCCTCAGCGCCTTTTAGAAATCAACCTTACCAACGTAAACTACGTTTGATCTCTTCATGTGCGAGGAAAGATTCCGTTATAACTTTACTCACTGGTGGATTTCCCTGTGTTTGTTAGTTTATTTTCGGAAAGTAGCCACCTGAGCGATTGGATTAATACTTGGCTTTTTCACATTGACCAGTTTTCCTTTCCGGTAATTTATAATTTACAGCCTGATGTTCAAATAACCTTCTTGGGCACAGCAACATCGTTGTCGTTAGGGTCAACTCGGGCATTTTCGTGCAGTGTTCGACATGAATTGTGTTAAGACTAAATGTAAGCCCTGTTTATTCAGTTAGAATGTCTATGTATTCGTGTTTCATTGGATTAGTGCTGAGTGTAAGGTCTGTAGCTGGACCAGATAGGTTGATCCTGTGATAGTACAGGTGCAGTCTATGAATATTTAACTTGTTCTCTCGCTGTACCTGAGACATTCTTTAAGTCGATGTCGAGGCTTCATCTGTTTTATTTCCTTTGTCCTTTTAAACAGGTAGTCCTGGGGCCAATCCTGGAATTTTAAGTTTGCTGTACCCCCCCCCCCCCCGTCAATATTAAAATTGATGCCATTTCTATTAAAGTAATTCACATAAATCATTTCTATTAAAGTAATTCATATAAATCATATTTCAAAAACATTACCCCTATGGAAAAGTGTTGAAAAGGCTTGAAATAGGCAATTTTATAAAGTAACCTCGATACATATATTTTTTTAATACATGTATATGGGTTAATGTCCAAGGTTCACTCTTGGAAATTGTTACGTAGAGATAAATTGTAGGCCCTACTGCTAAATTCAACCAGAGCTACCACCTCATTAAATTTTGATGTGCTGAATCCATTAAAATTAAAAGATACTTTATTTCATATTTTAAGCTTCAAAATTTAAAGTTTAAAATATAAAATGGCACATAATTAAAAACCTTACCGTCATTTTTGATATAAAGAGGCAAGGACAGTCCTATTCATCAATTTGATGACCAAAATAGAATAATAATGTTATATTGTCATTTAGCTTAATTCAAGCCAAATGGAAGTTTATAATTTTAAGATACATAAAATAACTTAATTAGTGATTATTTGCTTATAATAAGGGTTAACACCAGCTTTTGCGGCCGAGTTAAACTTCGACGAATACATTTACTATAAAGGCATAGGTAAAAAATTTAATAGAAAATTTAAAGTGTTCATGGCATTTGCAAAAAAAAATCCCTGAAGATTCATATAAAAATAAAATTGATGATTAAAATCCAAAGAAATGAAAGCTTTCCTCACAATTCAGCTTTGCATCCTTAAGCTTGTAGCATTTAGAATTGTAACTGAACGCATACATTTATTAGTTTTGTAAGTTCTATGACCGAAGCATTACGTGAAAAAGATAGCAATAATGTCAATAATATTAGGCGGCGCCTCAAAAGTAATCGCTTAAATTATGCGCTCCCAAAATGTGAATATTAAACGTGAAAAAAAGACAACCAAACTAGGAATACCCTTCTTTGGCTCTAACCATTTGGAGGCGAAGTAATTTTTAGCTTCATAAAACAAATCTAAATATGAGCATTTGTATTTAGTGTTGTGAATTAAACATGACAAAGACCATAGTAGAGCTGCTACTTATAATTTTTTAAATTAAAACATTAAAATTAGACCTTATATTTGTCAGAGAGACTCACATTTAAATATATACATTTAATTTCGATTTTATATTTGCCAAAGACACTGATATTTAACAAATTTAAATTCGATTTTATATTTGTCAGAGAGACTGATATTTAAAACATTTAAATTACATTTTATATTTGTCAGAGAGACTGATATTTCTAGCTCAATCGTTCAAATTTTAATATATAAAAAAACTGTTTGTGTATATTTGGTTGAAACCTCCAAAGACCTGGCAAACAGTTTCTAAATTTACTGTGAAATGAGTATTCCACGAGACTTGGGCATTATACATTTGTCTCTACTTTCCTTTCCTTTTACATTTTGGAACGGAACAAAATGTTGTATGCACAGTGTTTTAACAGTTTTCGTTTAAAGCATTTAAAGTTTTAAGTTTTATTCTGACCATAAAATTTTTTTAAAGTCCAGAATGCATTAGAATCCCAGCCATAATCCTAATTTGATTGTGAACATATAGAATTGCAAATCATGAATAGGCAGACCATTCATTTGGTTAAATAAACAGTCATAATTCTGTTCAAATCTTATATATATATATATATTCAGGAGCTGGATCACGGGGTCTGGATGGCTGTAAACTTGGACTGCAGAGGCGGTCATTGTTATTCGGAAATCGGGACATTGGCTGACATGAATCATGATGCGGGTCAGGTCAAACCTAGATCTCGATTTAGATAATATATATATAAATTTAGATTTATATATATCTACAAGCACTTCTCTTACGTGGGACGTCAACATTTTGAAATAACTTTTTGAAGGTCAGGACTCAAATGACCCTGCAATTTGAAGCACCCAATAAAACCTCTCATGGTAAAGTTTCTTTTTATCATTTTTATTTTTCTCTTCTTTTCGGTATCACCTTGAGCCTTTGATGGTACAGTGCTACCTGATGTATAAAAGAAATAACTGCAACAATCTGATTTGATAAATCTGAACGTTGTCAGAAATTTCAAGACATAAATGATTATTTGAATCAGTTTTGTAAGCCATGTTTGCAAGACGGTTCTGAAGTACTGGTCAATATGAATGGCGATTGATTGAGACTGATGCAGGTGAAGGAAATCCTTTATTATTTCCAATTTAATGACAACTTCACTTCTCACGGTAATTGAGAGAGAATGCCTCTTCTTAAGTCTTCAAAACATACTTTTTGTTGAAACCCTAGTAGGTCCTTTACAGTTGGAAACAATGGGAAGGACTACACTTAATTGCATCACATATCATTCGGTCAGTGTTGAAAAATATTTGTGTTTATTTAAAATAAAAAGGATTAAATTGTAAAACTTGCAACTTAACGTTGTACATGACAGATGTCACTATATTTTGTGGTTTATGTGGTTTGTTGATAATTCTTTAATATTTAAAGTAATATATAAGATTCTTTAGTATGTCGAACATATACTATTTATTATCCCTCCTTTTTATTGTAAAACAATAAAACTCCATCATCTTGTGTATGTGGTCAGGATACCTGAGAACTGGCGACCCACCAAATAATGTGACAATCAGTGAAGACATTACTTAGGAGCTTAACTCCTTTATATAACTTATTCAAACGAGCCACTAAATTTTGTAACCTTTAGTGAAATTCTGAAGGATTGATTGGGCCATATATTTGCATGTGGTTCATGATTTCTAATTCATGCTTGCAAAAGAGTATTTATCATTCTTGAATTATACTGCTGGTTATATGCGCTCAATTATCTGTTTCCTTGCAAAGTATGTAAGTATAAATCCCTTTATTTGCCCTTTTAAAAGGCCTCAAGGAAGCTAAAAAAAGGATCAGCCACGAAACTAAGTTCGAATGAAAGTCGTCGGAGCTTACAGAAATAAGACCTGTTTATAAGAAAGAATCATTCATTTGGAACAGATGACAGTTTGTAATGTAAATTTACAGAAGAAAGGATCTCCTATAAATTTCCCACCTAGCTGGCAAAATGAAATGTGAATGAAATTGACAGATGTATAACATGAATCCACATTATTATCTTATTTAGTTATCTCCCTCTTTAATTAGTATTAACCTTTCATCCTGTATAAAAAGTGATTTTAATACCAACTGTCCAGTCTGCAAGTGACTAACTCTGAAGTGGGCGGAACTTGTGATCTTAACTATTAAACAGGGGTCAGTAAACAGGTCCAATAGTTATCGGGTCACCTGGCTACCATGGATTAAGCCTTTAATACACATATTACTATTACACCAAGAAAACGTTTGATAATTTAAAAGTATTTTTATCACACAAAGCCTACCGCCTAAAATTTGTCCAAAACTGGTTCTATTCTAAATGCTTAACTACACCTTCAATTATAAAATCGAAATTGAGATTTTAAATTTTATAAACTAATTCTTACGAAAATAAAAAAAATACAAATAAGATCTAGTTTCAATAAATTCCCACACTAAAGTTTTCCAGTCCTGTCGGAAACAACACCAATTAACACAAAATGCTAACGCATACATTAAATATAAACATTTTTAATAACTTTTCAAGAACAATTTGAAGATTTAAACGATATACAGGTGTAAATTTCGCAAGATATTTATCTAGAATTTCATTCGAAAGTTGGAATTGGCCCCAGGACTAAAGGCTGTGTTTGCCACGGCTAGGTTCAGTTTGTACCAGTCGTCTGAACCATACTAACACGTAACCATTCGGTTTTTGTTCCAGATGGAAACAGCATATTGGCTAATGCTTACTTGTCACTCCACCAGGGGATGTCGTTTACTGACATGATCAATTCCACAGAGCTCAGTGCCGAGCTTTTAGGAAACTCAGCTTGAATCTCAACCCCCCCTAATTTTTGCCATTTTATACATTTACTCCAAGGGTGCTGTTTGTCAGACACCAACAAAACAGCCTAACTAATTTGTTTGGCAAATGAGACATCATTATTTTGCAAGCGGAACCTGTTGGACCAGACCCCATCAAAAGCTTTTTTAGTCTGAAGAAAAATGGCAAGTGAGGTCTTCTTTCGCTTCAACCAACTTGATATGGACTGACACTCGTGGAATATATGATCACAATTGATGGAAGCATAACAGATGCTCGCTATGTAATAACCTAAGATTTTCATAGAGTGTCATATAATACACTTATAAGATATAAGATGACTAATAAAAACATTCTTGGCAAATGCTTTCGCAGTTGTTAGTCTTGCGGCTATCCAAGAATTTCACCTCTAACACCGCAATACTAATACATATACTAACATATATACTAATACACTTACTAATACACTTGTGTTCTTATATTTATGAGGTGACTGAACATTTTCGTGACTGTTAATAAACGTTCGGCAAGCTGTTACCTGGTTACCAGTGACCGATTCCGGGGACGTTTTCCCAGTCAGCCTTCAAAATATTTACTATAGGAAATCAGAAATATCGAAATTAAAAGCACTAAAAACACATAAATCAAATATAATATATGGAACTTGATATATTCCGTAACAGAAATACTCAAATCAAGTAAAGGTAGTCTTTTCTGACTGCATTGATGGTACTGTGGCACCCCCTTGCTAACTGTGCTGTTGTGGCAATAGTTAGATACGCCTGCTTGCTGTCTGGTGGGGCGTTACAGTAAGATATACCTTGCTTACTGTGCTGGAGTAGCGTTACAGTAAGATCCACCTTCTAAACGGTGCTTGCGTGGCGTTACAGTAAGATTATCAAATATGGGCAAGCGTTAGGGTACAAAGACGATGCTCTGCAAGAGCACCGGAAGTGAAGTCTGCAGTAGAAACATGTGTCGCTGCACGAAAGCGAGAGTCACCGACGCGAAGTTTACATGTAGCCAGTCCAGTCGCTGGTGTAAGTCCAGCCGAATTTTTGAAGGCGCGGGAAGAAGATCAGTCCTTTGCTCCGTACTTGAAGCTTGCCAAGTCTGCTAGCGGCAATGATAGCACTTTCCAGTTTAAAACGATTTCTTAGTCCAAATTGCGCGAGATAAATGCGAGGATCAAGGATCGCGTGGTACCCCAGTCGTTACGGGTTGATCTGTAAAGATGGTCCACGAAGCGTTTATGGCGGGCCATCTGAACGTAGATCGAACACATGAGCGTGGAAGTTCCCAAATCGACTGGAAGGGGATGTACGGCGATATAGCGAGTTCTTTAGGTCATTTCCCATATGTCAGGCAGGGGCTGTTCCTAAGCATGACTTAGTGGCGGTAACCTTGAGTACGAACGAAACCGTACGAGAACCGGATAATCCGGATTGTATATAATTATTCGGAGAACTGAACCTCGAGGGTGTAGACGAAACCTCCCACGTGTCGTTACCATCAACAGTGCGCAGCCAAACTGAACGTGACGTACAGGTTAATGCCGAGCTAGGCAAGCAACAACGGCGCGATCTGTTGAACTATTATGGGGAGGTATTCAGAGATGTCCCCAAACTTACCGATGTCATCGAATGTAATTTTTAAGGATTGTCCGATAACACCGTGAAGGCGAAACTGTTTCATGTTCCGTTTGAGTTGAGAGAGACTATGCGATCGGCATTCGAGATGTTAGAGTTAGGCATAATCGAGACAACGGAGTCGAGTTTTGCGTCACCATGCATTGTGCTGCGTAAACCAGAGGGGAAGATCAGATTCGTGATCGATTACCGTAAGTTGAACCAGTCGGTAGTATTCGATCCAGAACCGACCCCAGAGCCGGAAAAAAAACTGTTCACGGAAGTGGCTAAAAGCCGATACTTTACTTAGATCGATCTGTTGTAGAGCTACTGGCAGATTCCGATGTTAGAGGAATCTAGAGACAACACGGCATTAGTAACGCCTGACGGACATTACAAGTTCAGGGCAAAGCCTTACGGTTTAGTGACGGCAGGCGCAGGGTTTACCCGCATAATGCGGCAGTTTTTCACCGACATGCAAAACGTAAAATGCGACATAGAGAACATGCTAGTACACGCGGAAACGTGGGACGAGCATGTAAGAACACTTAGAGAAGTGCTAGCTATACTAGAGCGAGCCTATCTTGCGGCTAAACCAGCCAAGAAAGCAGGTTATCGAAGTATAGAATTTTTGGGCCACCTTGTACGCACCGGATACCCGTGGCTACTTAAGAATATTCAGAGCGCAGTGAGACCGAAAGCCAAGAAAGCCTTGCCAGCCTTTCAAGGCCTTACCGGTTATTACCGGAAGTTCGTTCTAAACTATGCCAAGACAGCAGTTTCGCGAACGGACCTTACTAGGAAAAGGCAGGTTTCAGGGAAATATTTTTGCAGGTACAAATTAATTTTAAAGGAAGAAGTAATGTTTTATTGTTAATTCAACACGCTTTATAGGTGGTTGGGCCCCTTTAAATACTTTAACACAAACAAAGACATCAAATTCATGTTTTTATTTAAAAAATAATTGAATGTTCTGTGCATAGAATTCCTCATGTATATCTGAAAGGATTTCTTATCTGATCAAAATCTCGAGTTGAAAATTGCATTGATAAAGTTGGATAAGCTCAATACATTTGACATGTTTTGACAGATTTGACATGTTTATTAGTGGCTTGTAGGTTCTAAATGTAAGGTTACAAACCACGGCCGACTGATATACGATAACGCCGACTGATATACGACAAACCACGGCCGACTGATATACTACAAACCACGGCCGACTGATATACGACAAACCAGATGCCCACTGATATACTACAAATCACGGCCAACTGATATACTACAAACCACGACCAACTGATATGTTACCAACCACGGCCGACTGATTTACTACAAACCACAGCCAACTGATATACTAAAAACCACATCCGACTGATAAACGACAAACCAGATGCCGACTGATATACGACAAACCAGATGCCAACTGATATACGATAAACCACTGCCGACTGATATCCTACAAACCACAGCCAACTGATACACTACAAACCATGGCCGAGTGAAATACTACAAACCAGGGCCGACTGATATACTACAAACCAGATGCCGACTGATATACTATACAAACTATGGCCAACTGATATACGACAAACCACGGCCGACTGTTATACTACAAACCACGGCCAACTGATACACTACAAACCATGGCCGAATGAAATACTACAAACCACGGCCGACTGATATACGACAAACCTGCTGCCGACTGATATACTACAAACCACGGCTAACTGTATATACTACAAACCATTGCCGACTGATATACTACAAACCACGGCCAACTGATATACGACAAACCATGGCCGACTGATATACGACAAACCAGATGCCGACTGATATACTACAAACCACGGCCAACTGATATAAGACAAACCATGGCCGACTAATATACGACAAACCACATGCCCAGAGATATACGACAAACCATGGCCAACTGATAAACGACAAACAACGGCCGACTATATTAGTATGGGGGCATATGTCACCGAGTAATGTTTCCCTGTAAAAAGTGGAAACCCTACATTTTTGTGATCCTTAGACATTTACCCTTACAAAAAAATATGGTGCCAATTTTTCTATTGTGGTTTTGTCATTTTTTCGGGTCAAATTTGATTTTAGAGCAAAAAATGAGGGCCAATATATATAAATATTTACTACAGAGAGAAATTTAGCACCAAAACACCTCAAATGGTTAGTAAGATATATTACATCACAAAAACTTAGGCAAGACACACAAAGACTGCGTAAAGTCGTTTATTCCAATAATAAAGAGCACTCGTAGAGCGCATACCTCCGCCAACACATGGATCCGCATCAAGATCCATCAGACTAACCATGGAAAATTAATCAGCTGTTGTTTGTCCATATTGTTCTACAAAATGTCATTGATAAATTCATTAAATAAAATTCATAAAGAGACAAGGAGGTATCCTGGGGTAGTTTGTGCAATGTACATATGGCGGACCACTTGCTGATTTCAGGCAACCTGTATCGTATATAGTATGGCTCCGCTTTATTACTGAATATTTGCTTTATTTATACATAATATATGAAAATGGCCCTGTTATTCTTCCATTTAATATGATTTTGCCATTGTGCCATCCTTTTGTTCGATTATTACATCACCAACATCACTATCCGCACGCTGATAGTTAAGGTATAGAAACCCGTCTCTTACGGTTAGTTTATCCAAAGTATATCTAAAGATCTATAGATAAAAGAGTATTTTTATGTTTTGGTCATGATCCAAGAAATAATTTATAAAAGTTTTAGGCGGATGACTAATTTTTTTACAAATTTTGTGAGGAATAAACAATAGACGACAAGGACAAATTTGACTGGATTTAGTGCCAAATCCTCACTAACCCAACCCCAAAGTTTTAGGAAATGCTACCTAGTCCACCATTCACAGTAAAATGAAGTACATATTAAGAAATAAAATAATAATAATAATAATAATAATAATAATAATAATAATAATAATAATAATAATAATAAAATTGATCATATAACCTAAGCTTTGTGCGGGCAATAGTATTCGTATGGAAGCAATTATATCTTCTGTGGAATAGCTTTTTTCATCAGTTATTTCATTGTTCATTGATAATCTTTTGTAAGCTGTGCCTATCAGGTAGTTTACAGCAGACAAATATTTACAGACATTTACATTAGAATGAGAGATGTAAAGGACAGATTTTTAACATTGAATAAAATGCATGTTTTACTGAAGAATTCATTAGGGAGAGTGTTTTGAAAATCAAAACATAGGGACCTTAGAAGTTTTAGCAAAGTCCTGTTGAAGGAATCAAACTTGGAATTAAATATCAAATCATAAAAAAAGTGTCATTCTTAGTCAAAATGTTATCGTACGTGTTTACAGATGTTCTTTTATCCCATCTTTATAACCCCCCCCCCCCCGGAAGGTTTATTTTTAAAACAATTTTGTTTGGTGTGCGAATTTTTTTTATACATTTATGGGAATATGAAACCGAGGCATTCAGATTTTACCAGTGCAAAAACAAAAAAAAAACCCGGACAAATCTTAACAGAAATTATGGTAAAACCAATGGCAAAGTTTAAAGGGACCCATTCTCCTATAAAGCATCTTGAATTAACATGAAAAATAGCTTCTTCTCTTTCATTTAAATCTGCAGTTGTCAAAATATTGCCTTGAAACCGTTTGCTTACTCCTGTAAACGAGTGTTAGAAACAGTTGGCCGGGCGCAATCACAGGTGTCAACATAAACACAGCACGTGTGCCTGTGTGCATCGCGGAGCCACAACACGTGTCAATCATGCACGGATGCCCGACTGACTTGGCCCAAAAATGTAAAACATTTTCCCGCTGCCTGAAACACCGTATGTTGCGGCTCATATTCGGACCTCCGGTCACACGGCCTTGTTATGGTTAACAGACACACGTGGACTGTGTTTACCAACACGCAGAGCCATAACAAGGTGTTAAACAGCCGTATGCGAGGTACTAAGACTGTGTGCTGGGATTTTTTTGCAGGGAAACTTTTGTATAAAGCAAAACTGAACTGATATTGAGAAAGAATAGGCATAATATTGCTACTTATTATGTTCCTTTAAATATAAAAATGGTAAAGTTAAATGCTTGTTATTATTGAATTCTTGACGCTTTTTTCATTATCCTTAAATGACTTGTGATGGCACAATGGCAACATAGGTTGTTCAATCAGTCCGAACCAGATCACTGGTACAACATTCTTTTTTATGAAAATAGTAATCTGTAGACAATGAGTAGCACCCAGTTTGTACTATCTATATATAATGCAAACTATGAAATGAAGAATGAAGAATAGAAATATTCTTATATTTTATAAAATCTAATTGGTTATGTCATTAAATGCAGGGTATGTCAGATGCAGCAGCGGAATGTACATCTTCGATTGGAGCCCATGTTTTTTTTATCATTGTTATACCAAATAACTCCAGACAAAAACTAAAGCATTGTATGCCATTATATATATATATATATATATATATATATATATATATATATATAATGATTAGTGGTATAGCCGTGTAAGTCTGTAGTCGTAGTGTAGGTTTGGAGAAAGAGTGACGCCTTTTAGATAGACTAATATTAATAAACATGTTACTATCTAACAGGCGTCACTGCTACTCTCTCCACACACACACATATATATATATATATTATATATATGCGTGTGTGTGTGTGTGACATTCATTTTTTCCTCAATGTATAGAAAAATACGTATCTAGAAAACTTTACGGGTGGGAGCTACCATATCGGATAGCTTAAATGACTAGAGATTACCATTGCTTATAGAAAAAAAATTAACACCTATCCCCTGAAGAAAACTGTAAGATACATAAACATTTGTAACAGTATATGCATTATCTCATGACATTAGTTCATTAGTTTGGCTGAATACGATTTTTTTGGCAAAGCCATCCCTGTATATGGACTTACAATCTCCAATTCACCTGTTTCATTCATCGTTATGGTTCTGTATTTGAGTAAACACAGTCCACGTGTGTCTGTTAACCATAACAAGACTACAGGCCATAACTAGAGGTCTGATCTTGCGCGTGCACAACTCCCATGATATGATATGGAAGATAAAAAAGAAACACTGTTTGTGTTAGCAAAACACAATGCTTGGAAAAATCTTGATTTGTAAAGTAGCGCGGTATGGCCGCCAGGTGGCGTGCGCGCTATGTTTACATCTGTAACACTGATCTCGCAAACCTTACATCGCTTGTGTACAGGATTACTCAAACGGTTTACATTGAAATATTAGCAGATACCATCATATTTTAAGGAGAAAAAACCAAGCTATGTGTATAAAGCATGTAACACTATATGAGTTAATTAAATATACTTGGTATGTAAATAGGTACATTTAATATAAACAAAAAAATTAATTTTAGACAATGCCAAACTGTTTAGAGAACTAAGTTTGTTTGTTCACTATGTAACTACCTTCCAAAAAGAACCTTTCTTATCCTCTTGCCCTGCTTACTTTGTTTATGTTTCGGTCAAAGTTTATAATTTAACGTTTTAAATAGCATTTTAAATACAAGCTGAAAGACATGTCAAAACTGAATAAAAAAATTGGCACCATGTTTTAATTGCTTCATAGAAAGGTGAAGAACAAAAATGCATGGGGTGTCACATTTTTACAAACAAAATTTACTCAGGACGAATTCGCTACATATGCCCCTACACTATATACAACAAACCATGGCAGACTGATATACTGATATATTTATTATTTTGATACAAGAAACTGTTCAGCCAAGGGCCCAGTGATAGTCCTCTTGTTCGGGGAGCAGCCTTAGATTTACTCCACCAACTATCATTGAATCCTTGGCTAACAAGGAGAATTTCTTGAGGGGTTACCCCAAAGCAAGCCCACATTTCGCAGCAAAACCAACGAGGCCGATGACGCTGGCTGCGGCTGAGGACTGTTATTTCGGAACCACAGCTGGGACTTTCGCCGTATATTTCAGAGTCGGATAGAAAAGTGATCATTAGCTAACGACATTATACCATTTGTTATTCTGGTACAACCCTCAAGAGACGACAGCGGCAGACCCGCCAATCTACTCCCGATGTAAAGAAATTGCCCTTCACTCGGATATGTGGCAGTATAGCTCCCCAGGCAGCCATAAACCATGGTGTATGAAGATTGTTAATTACAAATAAACCCTAGCACTGACAGTGGGTAAAGAGAGATCACATGGCTCTCAAAGCTAAACCAGAACGACGTTATTAATTATATGTGGCGGGTATCCTGGGGACAGCATGCCTCCCAGTCAGGTGGACACACACAGTAAATGGCGAGGGCATGCCTCCGAGCCAGCTGCACACACACAGTGACTGATCGTACTATTACGGTGGTCAGGTTTATTGTAAACTCTAGATATTCCAAACACGTTACAAAAATCTACACATATGATCTTCATTTAAAATAATTTGACTGTTCTGTGCAGCATTTTTTTTCTCAATTTAAATGTTTGGCACGATATGTATATTTTATAAGATGAATCCGTTCCAGCGTGCTGAACTACCAGGCGTGTTGTAACAGCGGTGACTATTGTTAAAAATATTTGTGAAAGTGGTTGAAAAGGGTTCGTCCTTTTTTAACCCTACTATTATAACGACACTACTGCAATACAGTTATAATAATGATGTATAGGTGGGACTTAATTTTATTATAGATATAATTTTGTTGTTTTTCTTTACCATTTTAACCCCTGATTCCGAAACCGATGGGTGCCAGATGATTAACTTTTGGCATATTTGTAGGAACGGGGGAAAATGACCGCCAGAAATCCATGGAGAATATTATTTATGTATGTGTGAAACTTCAACAATTGACCCCTCCTTTTATTTTCGCGCTTCAGACAATGGGCTAATAATCTGCATGAGTAACAAATATTCGTCATTTTTGACTCATCACTTACAAATGTTGTCTGACATTGGAACAGTCGTTAAATATATCCAAAACCATAAATAGCAGAGTTTAAAATATTCATTAGATAATACATCAAACAATATTCACACATCCATTCCTGGTTGTGCCTGGATTCACATGCACATGGTTGGCATTCTTGTAAACCATGACATTTTATATGCATATATTTTTACAACAGAAGCGTATTTTGAAATGAAAATATATATAAGAAAAATAATCTCCTTGTGAATATGGATTATTAATATTTAAATTAAGTAAAAATCATTCGTATTTGTATACTATTAAATATGGCTTCTGCAGCCACTCAAACGTTCTTGTTTATTTTTTAGGGGCAAAAATAACAGTAGTAAATTTTTTGCGATTTCATACACGCATCTATCAAAACAAGTATTCCAACTGACATAATTGAGAAGAATTGTCACGATAACAAAAGAAAATAAAAATAAAAAGAAAAAAAATAAGGTCCTGCGCCCTCCAGGCTGGAGAAGAACAAGGTCCTGCGCACCCTAGGCTGGACAAACAAGGTCCTGCGCCCTCTAGGTTGGACAAAACAAGGTCCTGCGCCCTCTAGGCTGGACAAAACAAGGTCCTGCGCCCTGTAGGCTGGACAAAACGAGGTCCTGTGCCCTCTAAAGGATGGACAAAACAAGGTCCTCCGCTCTCTAGGTCGGACAAAACAAGGTCCTGCGCCCTTTAGGTTGTACGCCTTCTGCCAGACTATGATCTTTAATTCTCGAATGGGACACTTAACAAAAGTGAGGAACAAAATATATTCTACAAAAACATAAACAACTCTCCCCCCCCCCCCCCCCCCTATATTCGCAAAAGCTCTTGGTTTGTTTTAAGACATTGTTGTAACCATTACGAACATTTACAAGCGGCCAGGACGATTGTCTTATTGTAACCTTTACAAGCGGCCAGGACGATAGTCTTATTGTCACGTCTACAAGGGGCAGGACGATTGTTTTACTTAAACGTTTACAAGTGGCCAGGACGATTGTCTTACTGTAACGTTTACAAGGGGCCAGGACGATTGTTTTACTGAAACTTTTACAAGCGGCCAGGACGATTGTCTTATTGTAACGTTTACAACCGACCAGGACGATTGTTTTACTGAAACGTTTACAAGCGGCCAGGATGGTTGTTTTACTGAAACGTTTACAAGCGGCCAGGACGATTGTCTTATTTTAACGTTTACAAGCGGCCAGGACGATTGTCTTTTTGTAACGTTTCCAAGCGGCCAGGACATTTACAAGCGACCAGGATTTTTGTATTACTGTAACCTTTACAAGCGGCCAGGACGATTGTTTTACTGAAACTTCACAAGCGGCCAGGACGATTGTCTTATTGTAACGTTGTAACGGAACCTAATATCAACAGATCACGTATGCGTGATGAACATAAATTTTGCAATGGAAAAAATTTGATTCTATAACACTAGGCCGCGTGAAATGTCTAGGGGAATGAAGTCAGTGGTTTTTGTTAACAAATAACCATAATTTTTTTCTTAAAACAATCCTAACACTACAATACACCAATTCAATACAAATACACAGTATAACAGCAGTATAACAACAAATCAATACAATCACACAGTAAAAAACAAAGTGCACAGTACCTGGTAATCACCACTGTCACAGCGATAAGTCCTTTAAAATGTATAAGCCGGACGAACGGTTCACACAAATTCTCTCGGATAATACGATCCAATGTAAAGCTCTTGTAACAATCCCGAAAGTAAACTAAAGACCAAATAAGATTCGTCACAAATCCAGAAGAAAATCTGGAGATAATCTTTAATTGCCGCACTTATCGGAATAGGTCCCACAAACTGACTTGCACACGTCTGTGTCCGCTGGAATATTCTCTCCCCTCTCTCTCGGCTCTAAAACACAGCCCCTATTTATAACCTTTTATCCGAAAACTCTAGAAAATTCCCTTCACGAACAATCGAAAAGAACAATAAACATGCACAGACGCGAACATTCGAGTCAGGCACGGCAGCGAGCTGTTACACTCTGCGAGAGTTCAACCAGTACGGAATAAACTGAGAGTGCAACACCCGGCCAGGCGAGGCCGCTACAACACGAGCTACGCCCGTGTCACACATAAAAATAAACATCTGTAAGACTTGTGCACACAATAAAAAAGGGGCACCTGTAACGCTCCCCCTCTTGTAAGAAAGAAGAAAGTTTTCTCAAAACTTTCTTTTTGCGATCACAATCACTAAATTATTTCAACATTTCAAAACCACTGATACCCTGTGTTTACTTCACTGTACTACCTACTTGTGGTACGTTGTACATAGAAAAATATACAAAAAGATCAGATTGTCGTTCATGCGTTTTTTATAAGTAAATACATTATATTCCTGAACATTAAGTTTAGAAAATACATATTTTTCCTAGATTTTCAGTAAATACAGGAGTCCTTGTATGTTAGGAATTACACGTATTTTAGAAGGTTTTATACATACTAATTTAACACATTCACTATAACATACATGTGTAAATTTATAATCATATTTGTATCTATATGTGTGTGAACAATGTTTTGTCAAGCCGATGCCCTCTCCACTAAACGTTGGATTCGCCCCTGGCATAGCTTAAGATGTCGCGTTGTTACTTTGACAACGTCAACATGGTTCCATCTGTTAGGTTCAGATGTTTTGTTGCTGTTTTGACAATTGCATCCTTCTTCCTCTCATGGTTAAGCTTAGATTGACAGGCAGACATTCCGCGTGCTGCGTGGCGGCAGTAGTGTCGGGTAGGAGAATCTGGTAGGCCAGTCTGTTGTTTGCGTCAGGTGTAGTCTATAAATAGGCGACATCGGCTAAGCATCCCTGTGTTATTGATCTGAAGCAGACTGGTTGCAGAAATGAACTTGAGCTACAGTTCCTGTGCTGCCAAGGTTTATTCTTAGAGTTGATGGTGTCAGTATTGAATGTATGGGGGGATTATTTCTGGAGGTATCGCCAGCTTCCAGAGAGATTGCTGATTGCAGACAGACATATCGACGCTCCGTATTATCAGCAGGTTTTCAGAGAGAAGGGATGTACTCTATGGACATTTATAAACATAAATTGGTCGTTATCCCAGT
Source organism: Sipunculus nudus (assembly GCA_026874595.1). Lineage (NCBI taxonomy): Eukaryota > Metazoa > Annelida > Sipuncula > Golfingiida > Sipunculidae > Sipunculus > Sipunculus nudus. Next base: position 61,788,708 of record CM049315.1, on the reverse strand, counting down.
GCAGACCCGTCTCTAATGATACTGTGTCCAACAATTCAATCTAGCTGGCAACTTACTTGCTAATGTAAAGCACAAACATTTTCCGTAAAACCAAACATATTCAAACTGTGGGGGTATAAGTGATATTTTAATTAATTTTTTAGAGTATAATTTGTAGCAGCCTTATGCAAATTGATTACTTTCTGCGTTGTAGCGAAACAAAATTACAGGGCCACATACGGTTCGCATCCATCCTGTGACAGCCACTGTCATTTTTGTAAATGTACGGAGTCTCACTGCTGTACGGTCACAGCCCTCTATAGGTGATAGCCTCATTCAAATTTGCATGATGTGCCTTTGGTGTGCTTGATTCAGTCCTCTCTTTTATACTATCTTACGTCTGGTACATCAATATAATATCATTCTTCTATAGGCCAGAAATAAAGCAAATATTACCTAAGACGATTTTGTCCTGTATGTTAACTAGCTGTTAAATAAACTGTTTAATCAAGTGAAAGAGAGCCCGCATGTCAAGTAACATGCCATTAAAAATTGGTATATTAGGAAAATCGGGATCGGAGACAAGTAGCTTAGTTACTTAATAAAGAAGGTGAACGGTACTATATTTTAAGAGATTAATGTACAAACATTACATCTTTAAGTGTTGAAATTCAATGAATTTTGAAATATGAAATTACATTTTACATGCTATGAAGAAATATTTCATAGGAACATATTCACATACCAGTAATGTTGAATATACGTGCAATATAGGGTTATCTGCTTAAGTATCTGCCAATATTTCGTTCTAAAAATTTTGTTCCTGTACATGAACGCAAATAAGCTGGCACCGGGCGCGATCAGTGGCGCTAACATAAACATTGTGCACCCGACCTGGTGGCCGTGCCGTGCAACTCACGAATAAGGATTTTCAAGCTTCAGCTTGTGTTTCTGCTGTGGTACTTCTTTCATGTTTCTTCTCCTTGTTTGAGAGTTGTCAGGCATGCTCAGGATTTAACCTTTTGTCACACAGTTTTGTTCAGGTTAACATACACACGTATGTCCGTGTGCCGGTGTTGTTTGCTGAGAAACTTTAGTATTAATTCACAATGAACAAATAGCGTGACAAAATACGCATATTATTACAAATGATTATGTACCTTTAAATACAACACAATCTGGTATCAAACATTTAAACAGATTTTCTTTTCAACTGAAGAAACGTGTGGTGAGATCAGGTGCCAGCATGGAGGCGGGTGATTGCACGTGCCAGCATGGAGGCGAGTGATAACACCTACCAGCATGGAGGCGATCGATAATACATTCCAGCATAGTGGCAAGTGATAACAGGTGCCAGCATATGGCGAGTGATAACACGTGCCAGCATGGAGGCAAGGGATACTACCTGCCAGCATGGAGGCGAGTGATAACACGGGCCAGCATGGAGGCAAGGGATACTACCTGCCAGCATGGAGGCGAGTAATAACACGGGCCAGCATGGAGGCGAGTGATAACACGTGCCAGCATGGAGGCAAGGGATACTACCTGCCAGCATATGGCGAGTGATAACACCTGCCAGCATGGAGGCAAGGGATACTACCTGCCAGCATGGAGGCCAGTGATAACACGGGCCAGCATGGAGGCGACTGATAACACGTGCCATCATGAAGGCAAGTGATAACATGTGACATCATATGGCGAGTTATAACACCTGCCAGCATGGAGGCAAGGGATACTACCTGCCAGCATGGAGGCGAGTGATTACACGTGCCAGCATGCAGGCCAGTGATAACATGTGCCAGCATATGGCGAGTGATAACACCTGCCAGCATGTAGGCAAGGGATACTACCTGCCAGCATGGAGGCGAGTGATAACACGGGCCAGCATGGAGGCGAGTGATAACACGTCCAGCATGGAGGCAAGGGATACTACCTTCCAGCATGGAGGCCAGTGATAACACGTGTCAGCATGGAGGCGAGTGATAACACGGGCCAGCATGGAGGCGAGTGATAACACCTGCCAGCATGGAGGCAAGGGATACTACCTGTCAGCATGGAGGCCAGTGATAACAAGTGCCAGCATGGAGGCAAGGGATACTACCTGCCAGCATATGGCGAGTGATAACACCTGCCAGCATGGAGGCAAGGGATACTTCCTGCCAGCATGGAGGCGAGTGATAACACGGGCCAGCATGGAGGCGAGTGATAACACGTGTCAGCATGGAAGCAAGTGATAACATGTGACATCATATGGTGAGTTATAACACCTGCCAGCATGGAGGCAAGGGATACTACCTGCCAGCATGGAGGCAAGGGATACTACCTGCCAGCATGGAGGCCAGCGATAACACCTGCCAGCATGGAGGCAAGGGATACTACCTGCCAGCATGGAGGCGAGTGATAACACGGGCCAGCATGGAGGCGAGTGATAACACGTGTCAGCATGGAAGCAAGTGATAACATGTGACATCATATGGCGAGTTATAACACCTGCCAGCATGGAGGCAAGGGATACTACTGCCAGCATGGAGGCCAGTGATAACACGTGCCAGCATGGAGGCAAGGGATACTACCTGCCAGCATGGAAGCAAGGGATACTACCTGCCAGCATGGAGGCCAGTGATAACACGGGCCAGCATGGAGGCAAGGGATACTACCTGCCAGCATGGAGGCCAGTGATAACACGGGCCAGCATGGAGGCAAGGGATACTACCTGTCAGCATGGAGGCCAGTGATAACACGTGCCAGCATGGAGGCGAGTGATAACACGTGCCAGCATGGAGGCAAGGGATACTACCTGCCAGCATATGGCGAGTTATAACACCTGCCAGCATGGAGGCAAGGGATACTACTGCCAGCATGGAGGCCAGTGATAACACGTGCCAGCATGGAGGCAAGGGATACTACCTGCCAGCATGGAAGCAAGGGATACTACCTGCCAGCATGGAGGCCAGTGATAACACGGGCCAGCATGGAGGCAAGGGATACTACCTGCCAGCATGGAGGCCAGTGATAACACGGGCCAGCATGGAGGCAAGGGATACTACCTGTCAGCATGGAGGCCAGTGATAACACGTGCCAGCATGGAGGCGAGTGATAACACGTGCCAGCATGGAGGCAAGGGATACTACCTGCCAGCATATGGCGAGTGATAACACCTGCCAGCATGGAGGCAAGGGATACTACCTGCCAGCATGGAGGCAAGGGATACTTCCTGCCAGCATGGAGGCCAGTGATAACACGGGCCAGCATGGAGGCAAGGGATACTACCTGCCAGCATGGAGGCAAGGGATACCACCTGCCAGCATGGAGGCCAGTGATAACACGTGCCAGCATGGAGGCCAGTGACAACACATGCCAGAAACGAGGCGAGTGGTAACACCTGCCAGTATCGAGGCGAGTGATAACACATACCAGCATGGAGGCGAGTGATAACACCTGCCAGTATGGAGGCGAGTGATAACACGTGCCAGCATGGAGGCCAGTGACAACACATGCCAGTATCGAGGCGAGTGATAACACCTGCCAGTATCGAGGCGAGTGATAACACCTGCCAGTATCGAGGCGAGTGAAAACACCTGCTAGCACGGAGGCGATTAATAACGCCTGCCAGTATGGAGGGGAGCTCACTTTTGTAGGAATTTATATTGACCGTTGCGCAATTTGGCAGTCACGGTCCAGGAAATTATCAAACAAGAATGAATTAGTTTCACCATAATTGGATGAAGAGACTGGCGTCAGACTGGCTATGGTGATATATTTCTCAAGTTTTCTTTGTTTTCTAAGTGTACCTTAGAGTACAGTTTATATCTTTCACGGTTCAGATACAAGAAACAAGAAACCACGTTTAAAAACGCTGCCCCCAATACTGTATGTATTTTTCAAAATGAAATCATTTAAAAGTCCTGTTATACGTACTTGCTTTAATCCAAAAATTTCGAGAATCTTTGTAAAATATTTTGTCTTTGTAACATAATGATAACTTAAAACAATAAAATATTAATCTATGTTTTTTGTCCGTAAACACCTGCACGAAATATCAGAATGCACCATATCAAATGATCATCCAAATTAATAAATATCAACATGAATTTTGCAAAAATTGCGGTAAATTAATCCGTTACATTTGACCTGTGAAGTCAAATTTTTCCAGTAAACTTTTAAATTTGAAATCAAAAGAATCGATTAAATTGTTTTTTATGCTATAAGTCTATGGACATGCAATTAAATTTACATAATTGAGGGTATTAAATATGCCTGCGAAACTTGTTTCCTGAATTTTTCATATAACTGATACACAATCTGCAGGTTCATAAACAAATTAAGTGTCACGTGTTTTAATGGACTTGAGGATAGATAACATTTTATAGATATAGATAAACCAGCAATCGTGACTCGGTGCTTAATATTTTGAATTCTCGTTACACTCCTGTGTAATGGCCCTGTATTCTTTACTTTAGAGTATAGGCAAATAAAACTTTAAAAGATCATGAGATTAGAGTGTCCCAACAATGCATCCGAATGATAATACAAGCTGATATATTCTTTATAGATCTGGATATTCCAAGGAAATATGTTTTTATGTATTTGCTTTTTAGAGGGGGAGGCAGGTAGAAATAACCGAAAAGATGATAACTTATTGACTGATTATTGTTGCCGAGGGGATAATATCCACGAGGGCGCACCATCGGGCAGGACTCCTCTCTGGGGGTCATTGGTTTAATTCCTCTGTGGAGTTCAATATGTTTCTTTCTGTTTGAATTTCAATTTTCAATTTATACAATTTTCAATTGTATAAGATATTTCTTTCTGCATTAATAATAGCTTGATAACAGCTATTCAGGTAAGCGGGAAATATAAGTGATCCAAAGAATTTTCAAAAAGTACATTACACCCAGCATGTGTACAGAGTTTAGAAAACAAAATTCATTGACTCAAACAACACTTCTAAGATAATAGTTGAAACAATTCAAAATAATAGTTTACATGAAAAAAGTACACATAGAATGGACTGTATATATGGGAGTTAATACAGCAACCACGAGACATGAGTAATCTGTTTGAAACACATTAAATATGATTAGATACGGGGTCAAAACTTATAATCTGTGTTCATCAGCAGAGTCGTCTGTGTTCTAAAACATACAGAATAAACCAGGAGATTTACAGGAGTAGTTGTTATTTCATTCATCCATGTATTGGGAACAAATCTCACTCTATTTTAAGCCGTTAAAATAGAGTGAGATTTGTTCCCAATACATGGCACTCGCAACCCCATCCTGTGTATGGAGACACTTTCAGTAGTATCCTTATTCTGATGTGGCTTCAGGCTGGTATCTACTGCGGCCAATCCTGTGTTTGGACAAACTTTCAGCAGTAGCCTTATTCTGATGTGGCTTCAGGCCGGTATCTACTGCGGCCATTCCTGTGTATGGAGACACTTTCAGCAGAAGCCTTATTCTGATGTGGCTTCGGGCCGGTATTCTGATGTGGCTTCAGGCCGATATTCTGATGTGGCTTCAGGCCGGTATTCTGATGTGGCCTCAGGCCGGTATCTACTTCGGCCATTTTGTCCCTCAATATTGAATTTAAGAGGATGCAGGAGCGTCGAGCATCCATTTTTTATTTTGACATATCGAAAATAGGAAAATACACGCTTAATACTGTAGCACAATGCTGAAACTACCCTCAGATTGACCAGATATGCAGGCTAATATAAAAATAAGTCTGTACCCTGTATTCTCCCACTTCACCCTCCCCTATCCTTCTCTTATCATGCATTATGCATGTATAATAGAGAAAATGGTCTCAGACGGTCTATTCTGCTCTTTCTTTCCTATCTTTCTTTTTCTTATGAAATTATTCTTCCAAAGGTGAGTTTCTGATCCGACGGATCAACGCCTGTACAAAGGAAGATAGGGGCCTGATCACCTTCTAGTATCAAACGAAACGCTGACTCCTTGCAATCCTATAATGATAATGAATCATACTGACACGGTCATATCTGTGCTCATTATAGGACTTCTATATGTCAACATGAGCAAATCTAAAATTTTAGCTCCAAAAACTGATGGCCATCCCTTGATGCAATGGACTGTAATCCCTGGCCCGCAACGGCGACCATTAATTCTTCACACTAAAATTATGAACGCCGCCGCTAGATTTTTCCTTCCTTTTCTTTCCTAGGAAATGTATACCTATAGCAAAATTAAGGAACAGTGAAACAAAGGACGCCCATCATCTCGTCTGGTCCCTCCAAGGTCTATACAAAATTAGTTTGCTGGAGTCTTTGATAAAAAAACTGGCTATTTCACCCTGACATTTATTCATACAGAAAAGTACTTATGAAAGTACAGGAATTCAAACAATTTAAGAATTTTCATTCGTTTAATATACCAGCCTGGGCCATTTGTATGATTACTAAAATGTGTCTAAAAAAACAATTATTTTCTCGTTAATCAATCCCTGCTCCTTAATTTCTAAGTACAAGTGCATGATGATAAGCTTAGCCCAGAATAATAATACATAATAAATGCACATGTATGTATATATAATCTTTATATTTCATCATTTAACCGACAACCATTAAAACTGTCAGTCCCTTGTAGAATTATACAGACCAAATATATCGATCATGTTTAACCAAGTTATCTCGTTGTTTCCTCGCGTGACACACCAGCAGAAGGAAATATCAGATTATCACGTTTCATCGCATGTATGTAACTAATTCTTTTTCATTATTAATTTCAGAAACTGGTTCTACTGAATCAAGGTTCAAGCATCCCTGGGCAACTTCCTGGTTTAGATGTGAGTTACCAGTGAGACTGTATTTGATTGGACATGATATGGTAATTCTAATCCAAAAATGGCAAGCTCCATCTTATCAAAACTAAACACCACTACAAGTGAGCAGACGGATCAAAACTAGATTCCACTACAAGAGAGAAGACGGATCAAAACTGACTATCATAACAAGAGAGCAGACGGATCAAAACTAGACTCCACTACAAGTGAGCAGACGGATCAAAACTAGACTCCACTACAAGAGAGAAGACGGATCAAAACTGACTATCATCACATGAGAGCAGACGGATTAAAACTAGACTCCACTACAAGAGAGCAGACGGATCAAAACTGACTATCACAACAAGAGAGCAGACGGATCAAAACTAAACACGACTACAAGAGAGCAGACGGATCAAAACTAACACCACTACAAGAGAACAGACGGATCAAAACTAAACATCATCACAAGAGAGCAGACGGATCAAAACTAAAAACCTATACAATAAGCAGACGGATCAAAACTAACACCACTACATGAGAGCAGACGGATTAAAACTAGACTCCACTACAAGAGAGCAGACGGATCAAAACTGACTATCACAACAAGAGAGCAGACGGATCAAAACTAAACACGACTACAAGAGAGCAGACGGATCAAAACTAACACCACTACAAGAGAACAGACGGATCAAAACTAAACATCATCACAAAAGAGCAGACGGATCAAAACTAAAAACCTATACAATAAGCAGACGGATCACACCAAACAGCACTACAAGAGAGCAGACGGATCAATACTTATCTTGGTATCCGTGAATGCTCTTTACGAATTTAGGAGACAGCTTATGGTATGACAGAACACTCAACCATTATAAACCCATCCCAAGCCAGCTGGTCACGAATTACATGTACTCTTGTACTTTGGAGGATTTGTGATTACACTGAGTATTGGGGTTCTTCGTGCACAATATGCCTTGATCGGCTCTACTGAAATGTGTCCTTGCTGGTGGTGATGGCAGCGTAAAACCCCAACGGTAAAATGGTGGAATACACTAAGTATACTGACACGTACACCACACCTGTCTGGGTGACTGCCCTGGTAGGAGGATTAATGGTACTCGTTACAATATTAACAGCTATAGGTAATTCACTAGTAATCGCCAGTGTGGCCAAGTTCCGGAGTTTGCGGTGTCCAACGAACTATGTGATACTGTCTCTCGCATTGGCGGATCTGACTGTGGGGTTGGCAGTGATGACATTAGCAACTGTCTATGAAATAGAAGGTCATTGGTCGTTAGGAGAAGTGATGTGCAATGTGTGGATTACTTTGGACGTCATGTGTTGTACCAGTTCGATACTTCATATCAGCGCCATTGCTGTGGATCGTTACTTAGCAATAATGAAACCATTGCATTATCCAATGATTGTGACAAATAAGCGACTGACAGTTATGCTTGTGTTCATTTGGGTGTTAAGTTTCCTGTTTGCGTTCTTGCCTAACCACCTCAAACTGAGCACTTCGGATATATCAAGAGGACCGAAAAACGTTCGACCACAGTGTTACTACATCAACAGCCCTACATATGCCCTGGTTACATCTGTGGGGACATTTTATGTCCCTCTTGTCCTGATGACAGTGTTGTACATTAAAATAATTCGAGTTGCCAAGGGACAGGCTAGAGAAATCGCTCAAGTGGCGATGCCTAAACTTAATAATGAAAACACTCCTAATCCCATGATATGTGCAGAAATCAGCTCGGCTGTCGCTGGATCTTCAGTTCAAGTGATTTCTTTCGGTCAGATAACGCCTCCCGGGCTTCCTAAAGATTTAGGTTCGCCAGGTGTCGCCAGCAATCGCAATCGGACTGACGTGCGTAAAAAGCAGCACCGCCGTGAATACAGGGCTGCTAAGACTCTGGGTATGGTGATGGCATGTTTTTGCGCCTGTTGGATTCCGTTCTTTATCATTTACACTGTTCATCCCTTCAAACCTAACCTAGTGACCAGTCCTCATATACCAAAAGTGGCCGTCTGGCTAGGTTATTTTAATTCTTGTATCAATCCATACCTGTACGCTTTTACCAGAGATTTCAGGCGGGCATTTCACAAACTTATATGGTGCAAAACAAAGTCAGATATGTCTGCAATTGGCAATTATGTATAGAAAGGACAATGAATTTACTCCGTTAACATTTGTTTGATTTTTTTTAAATCAGCACTCAGATTTATATTATTTTACCCACACTTCATTTAGATATTTAGATTATGCACTCGTATAATTACTACATTTTACATTTTACATGGATATTTTAAATGCTAACATACGATTCTGTATATTTTTATTCTTTAATTTTTAATAAACCCCTTTTTCAGAGTGAGTCTGATATATTTTACAAAAGGGCTAAATACATTATAAAGATCGAAAACTGGACTGATTGAGTAATTAAACTTGCAGCCTTAACAACACATGAATGACAGTCCATCAAGAACGTGTAGTGTGGTATCCTTTGTAGGCGTGTGTTGAGAGAGAGAGACAGAGACAGGTACACAGAGACAGAGATATGTAGAGAGATTCATACAATAACACAATATCCGTATCATGAAACAGGTACCATTTTATGAACTTTTTTTTAATTTTTGTTGGCACCTACATTATGTCTCTACGTTCTCTGCATTTGTAAGAACTGTATCTATTCAAGACGATCGTTTTTCTGACATTCGAATGGAGCACAGCACGAGTAAATGTAATTGCATTAAAACAAACAATGGTCTGTCACAGCTCAGTTGGAACGTGTAATTTTTTTATTGGACTATGTTGTGCTAGCTTACTTGGAGCAGACAGCTTCATTGCGGGTTAGTAGCCTTTTGTTGTTTTAAGTATTCAGTAGCGGATCCAGAGCCCCCCCCCCCCCTTTAGCTAAACATCTCTTATAATTTATCTATTTCTTTTCCCAGTTATCCGTGATTAATTTGCATTTTTTATAGCTTTTTTCCCTTAGCAATTAAATTATTTATGCATCAACAGTTAATTGCATCAGGATCTCACGGCTCCTCGACTAATACTCCAACTCATGACCTGTGCTCTATTATGTCCTGTGCGCTGCCTGGATCACAGAAGCCGATGAAATGTTTAACATGCAACTTGAACATATTGTAACGAAGTCAAATTGTTCAGTGGAAAATACTGGGCCGACCCGGATTCGAACCGGCGTACCAACCGCTTCGCTAGAAAAGCAAGCTTCACCAGCGAGACAGTTTAGTCCGCTTTTATGTCACCCCCTCTTAAGAGCGTTCTGCTATCAGAACAAGACTAATTATCCAAGGAGTCACACTTTGGTAAGCTTATTCCCTGGGCCACAAAGTTAATTGTCACGTTGGACGAACCCCCATTTTGTAACGAAGACAAATTGCTCGGGGAAAAATACTGGGCCTATCCGGGAATCGAACCCATGTCGGTGGCGCACATGTCCGGCGTTCCAACCGCTTCGCTAGAAAAGCAAGCTTCACTAGCCAGACAGTTCAGTCCGCTTTTATGTCACCGCGTGACAATATCAATTATATTACCATGAGGATTGGAAAAAAACGATGCTAATTTGCATGTTATGAACGTATATACGCATTTTCACCATATAGATATCAATGTTACAAACGATAGAATGATTTGATTTTCCAGTTAATATCCAAATTTTGAGGAAATATAAATATTAAAGCCAGCCACGCGTGAACCCCCACCTCTGAAGTTATGCAAAGATGTTAATGAGAACAGTAATTGAGGAACAGAAAATCTTCTTATTTTATTTTAATGGAAGGTGCCTCGAAATGTCCTCTTTACATTGCATATGTGAAAATTTTCTCAATATGGGAGGGGGACACCCCCTCCCATATCCCCCCCCGTGTACCTGTAATTAACTTTCCAAATGGACATTGTTTTAAATTTTATTCATATACATGGAATAAAAAAAATATTTATATTTCTAATAGGCTGAAAACATATTGTGTATACAGTCATTATTAATAAATACATATATATATATATATGTATATATATATATATATATATATATATATATATATATATATATATATATATATATATATATGGGTAATATTATATTGCCTTTATCAGGGGCGGTACCAGGTTTTTTAAAGGGGAGGGTCACGCCCAGGAAGGCTGAAAGACTGAAAGAAAACCTAAATAAAAGGTCTTCTGGTCCGGGAAGGAGTGGGTCAGGGTCGCAAAATTTGGTCTGAAACCCTACAAAGAAAGGTTGTATCGGCCCCCGAAACCCCTTTGACCCCCCCCCCCCCCCCCCCCCCCCCAGGAACCGCTACTGCTCTATATATTACTTAATATCCCCGAATTACCGCTTTTATGCACCCCCACCCCTCCTCTTCTCGAATTTCTGGATCCCCCACTGGTATTTTATAAGTTAAAAGGATATGTCTATCACTAAATGATTGTATGTAGACAGTACAAATGATGTAATTGATCCTTCTGAAATTGATATAATTACATATTTACAGTAAAATAAAACAGCAGCGGATATTACGTTGTATCACAGAGGCCATCAATACGTGGTATCACGGAGGCCGTCAATACGTGGTATCACGGAGGCCGTCAATACGTGGTATCACGTACGGAGGCCATCAATACGTGGTATCACGGAGGCCGTCAATACGTGGTTTCACGTACGGAGGCCGTCAATATGTCGTATCACGGAGGCCGTCTTTATATGAGATATAACGGAGGCCGTCAATACGTCAAATCACGGAGGCCGTCAATACATAGAAACACGTACGGAGGCCATCAGTATTTCGTATCACGTACGGAGGCCGTCAATACGTCGTATCAGGGAGGCCGTCAATACGCCGTATCGCGGAGGCCGTCAATATGTGGTAACACGTACGGAGGTCGTCAATATTTCGTATCACGCAAGGAAGCCGTCAATACGCCGTATCAGGGAGGCCGTCAATACTTCGTGTCGCGGAGGCCGTCAGTACGTTGTATCACGGGGGACGTTGCTCCGGAGAGAATACTACTAATTAAAACTGTCCAGGGTAACTTAACAAATAGTTGATGGTAGTATATAGCATTTAGACGCAAACTTGCCTATTTAACATCTTAGCAGACCTTGTTTCTGCTCAAGATTGACAGAGTGACCAGAATACATGAGCAGCCTAGATCACAAAACAATCTCAGACCATTTCTAGAAACAATTAAAAATATTCTCTAAGATACACCTATTGACAATACAATTCAAGCCTCTATTAAGTCCTGACGACACAGTCGCTGTCAAAGTAAAAAGATGAGAAGGTTTATCTAATACCCTAAAACAAAACACAAACTCCGAAAAAATCCCGATTTTAATGAAAACCTTTTTTTTATGGAGCTAAGCATACAGTTTATGGAAATATACACCGAACCCGAGTAAAATTGAAACAAATTCACGAGTCAGACCAATAAATCATACCCAAAAGCTCTGACAGACTGCCTTACATCATACATAATCACATTCCGGATCCTTGTACAGAGAGAATGGCAATTCTATACATTTTATAAATGATTACACGTGTGGAGATATTTCCATTCGTTGTGGTTCATCTATCTGACCAGTCAAGCGAAACAGGCAGCGGGAGAGAGCAATGACTGAATCAAACATAGAACTTTCAAGGTGATCATATTAGTTTTATATTGGACCAGGTGTGTCAAATATGTTACTGGTCCATGTTCCGTAGCATGGCAACCAGGCCATTCATTACGCTTCGGCTTTTGAAATCAGTTCGGCTAAGTCAAAACAAAGACCTTTTGTTTTGACTTAGCCAAACTAATTTCAAAAGGCCGAAACGCAGTGAATTCAACCAGGCGTGTCAAACATAAACTGGTACCCCCGCTCTATTAAGGCCCGCTGCTCTCAGCCAATCATAGAGACGGTGGCACAACACCATCATCTTTACCCCCAGTTAAAGGTTAACATGACGTATTTCCAGTTCCTATATATTATCATATAAGGTGGACATGTGTGTGTGTGTGGGGGGGGGGGGGGAATGTATTTTCTATCGAGTGTTTGGCATCATTTGATACATCAAAGTTAAGCTCACCTCCTGCACTTTTATTTTGTTCCAGGAAAACAGGGGGGTTGCGCATCTCATTTTCGCGTATATGACTAAAAGCGACAGCTTCTAAAACTGGCCGTTAGATGTCGCCACCTCTCAAGTAATTTCCAAGAAACACATATAAAACTTTCAATCCCCTCCAGCAAAAAAAAAAAAAAAAAAAAAAAAAGGCCAACCCTGCTATTTTTTTTTATTTATTAAATTTCTCCTTTCACCCATCTGCTATAAATATTGTATGCACCCTCAAATAGTTTTTCCTGAATTTTCTGCTTCCCTGCAACATATAATGCCCGCTCACGCCACAAAATGCGCCGACCCTGACCGGACCAGGAAATAGGTCACTCTAACCTACAACCCCTGACTTTCCGGTAGACTGGTTCCAACTTCAATATGTAAATATATATGAGAAAAATAAACATTTCGTTTGCTCGGGGAAGTTGCTAAAAGTTGGCCGTACATTTAATGTGACATTAACGATTAGATTAATAAATATTTATGATAAATCAATGCCACGTACAGGGGCCGGAATATCAAACTTATTTAGTAGATTATATTATATTTACATCCTTCATTCAAATTCTGTGCAACGACTCCCTGTTAAATATTATTAAACTAGAAGTGACATAAGAAAGTTATCTCACAAGAACTCTTCAAGGGTAATCAATCCGGACCGCGTAAGCGTTCATGACAACCGTCTTGAACGTGGATGTAGAGTTGGAACCAGTCTACGGGAAAGTTTGGAGTTGCACCTGGGAGTACTGAGGATGGCGTTGTGTACCCGTCTCTATGGCTGAGAGCAGCGGGGCCACAATAGGCGAGAGACGAGCCAATTAAACAGTGAGACTGACATTATGATCGGCGTCCCTGGAAAAGCTGTACCAAAAACACCACTCTTATCTTATGTCCTCAAGTATAATGATTATTGCTGAGTCATCGTTAACGAAGACGCAATTCTATACCTTTGTTTATAGCTGAATCAAAATTAAGATTTAATTCAGATTAAGATCTAATATATGCATATTAAACACATTTTTGCATTCCACGTCCGCTAAACTCAGCTTTAAGACCTTTACAACTTCTGCTACAAATGCCAAAATTCACATCATAGTGGCAGTGACTTGCCAGGGCGTGTTCATGGGAGGGGGGGGGGGGTGTACTGTTAAGATTTTCATCAGTTCAGCCTCAGTGCCATGTCAGTAGGACCAAACAGAGAAATCAGCCATCTTTATGTGGTCTCCACATATTTCGCACTGTTAGTCGCGATGGCGTGAGCGGTGCGTGTCCCTTTAATTAGTTATGCCTTGTGTTCCCTTTTGCAAAATACAGCCTGGCGGTATATGGACTCTCTGTACAGAATGAGCAATAGACTTGTATTCAGACTATGAAAACACTGTTTAGCTCTCACCTCAGTCCGTTGATCTCCAGCAGCAGGACAGTCACAGGCGCTTAATTGTCTTGTCCATATGATTTACCAGCGCAATAACTAACACGGCAACGCCTATATTCTCTTATAACCGCTTGCATTACCACCTATCAAAATATGAATCAAGACTTATAAAAAAATATTTATTTGTAAACAAAGCACTCAACGTTTCCAAACCACAAGATTTGATATCTTTTCTTTACCTTACAACGTTTCCGTGCAGCGAGTCAAGCGCCTGTGTACTGGGTGCGCCAGACACGTTGTAAGACATCAAGCCTACTACCCCTCAGCTATCAATGTTTTGACTGACCCATTAATAGACCACCCTTTTTGTAAAGTAGGCTGGTCTACAGCCGGGAATGTTCAGACCACCCCACTTTTCTGCCTGCCCTTGAATGATGCAAACGTGGGCGACTGGTCCACGTCTGGTCAGCACTAGTTTTAGTTTAGTCATTTAGACGTGTTAAGGGGCTAAAGGATAATCGACATAAGTGATGTCACAGAATATTACATGTGTTTGCTGAATATATATTTTATGCCATGATTTATCTTTTCACTTTAAGCCCTCCTACTATTACTTTAAGATATATGCAGCTGTACCACCATTGTGTAGATCTACCCCTGAAGAGTATACCCCTCCTACAAGACAGTCTCCCTTTATTGCCCTGAGTGAAAGTCTTTTCATGCCCTGGTCAAAACAGCCTATTAAAAGAACCCCCGCTTACCTGAAAGCTGACCACCGAACCGTAGGATATTGTCCACATGTTTCTTTTAACTAAAATTGATTGTAAGGGCCACAATAGATAACTGAAAACTGGTTCTGGTTTATTTTTCTGTTGTATATTTTTCTGGGGCACAAGAAACGAACTAGAAAACAGTTGGCCAGAGACACAGCTAGTGTCCAGAAGGGTGCTCTGAGCTGTTAGCCAAGCACCATTTTTTTACCTGTGGGTCCCTTGTCACAGAGAGAGAACTTTTTGACTGTTTTTAAGTCAGTGAATTATTTGTGGTCAACGTTTATGAACATTCTGAACATTTTGAGTTCTCTTCAAGCAAATACATCAGTGTTTCACACAGAGGGAAGCTGTGTACTACAGAGACTTATTTTGCTGCTACCAAAACCTGTCGACTGGTTCTGCTCATCTACCAATGGCTCAACTACCAGTGCTTTACCAGGGAGGACCAGGGACACTTGAGTCAATATCTGGAGTTCCTGTTGGACCCGCATCATTCATTACATATGGTGAGCCTTCATTTATAAGCAATATTATTCATGGGAAAATTCTCCAGAACCATCTATTATTGTCGCCCTATTAATTTTAGTCTTTAATTGTCCTTTCATTTTAAATACAGTAAATGTCCAAAGATAGCACGAAATTGTAATTTGCGTCGTAAGTTGGATATTATTCAGTAAATACCCAGATTATAAGTTAAAGTTGGATGTTATTCAGTTTTATCAAAGTCAAGACTAGTAACTTTAAAAGCAAATATTCAATTTGGT
Organism: Sipunculus nudus; assembly: GCA_026874595.1. Taxonomy (NCBI): domain Eukaryota; kingdom Metazoa; phylum Annelida; class Sipuncula; order Golfingiida; family Sipunculidae; genus Sipunculus; species Sipunculus nudus. Next base: position 61,772,905 of record CM049315.1, on the reverse strand, counting down.
TTTCTTTCATTCTTTCCAGTGTGGTATCCCTGGAATAATCCACCCACCCTGTTATACTGTGGTCTTTCGTCAGTTGAGGTCACGTTTCGAGAGGGGAGGACACCCATAGCCAACCACACGTCTATTTTATTATTAAAGTTGTAAATACAGTTAATAAAGTTCTTTTTGTTATCCCGTCTTCATCTGGTTTGTATGAAACTCTGCTGTAACATCATTAAAGCATAAAAAAACCTGGGGCAAGGAACTTCGGGTTGTGTGTATGACCAGAGGTTGAATCCTTGAAATTGGGAGACGCATGAGATAATTAAATAGAAGTGGGGATGAGTAATAGTTGTTCAAGATATTGAGACACATATGAAATGTGTATAATTTAGAATATATTTAAAAAAAATCATTTTAAAAAATCCCGTAAACATTCAGGTATGGCCAAACCCTAATTAGACTGGGAGACATGTGTATAATGTAGAGTATATTTTAAAAAATAATTTTAAAAAATCCCGTAAACATTCAGGTATGGCCAAACCCTAATTAGACTGGGAGACGCATAAGGTACGCAAACCATGTTAAATTAGAAGTGAATATGAGTAAGAGTTTTGAGATATCGCTACGGACATGAAATGTAAAATTTAGAATTAAAAATATCCAAAAAAGCATTCAAGTGCACCCAAAACCTAATCACCACTCCAGTCAGTGACAAACACCTGCCAATATGATAAGAAGTAGATCCAAGTAAAACGTTTTGAGATATCGCTGCGCACATAAATTGTTTACGAACGAACAGACGGGCGGATCTGATCACCATATCCCCGCTCCACTGAGGGAACAATCAAGCTGATCTACAAGACTATTAGTGTTCAGTATTGAAATTGAAAGATTTACGTTTTTGTTACAGCTTTGTATTTTTGTATTTTTTTACTGTGTTTCAGAATAAATACGATATTTAATGCCGCTGTGCTTTGCAATTCCTCATGAAATCTTGGATAATATGAAAATGTATACATTTGACTTGAAGAGAGATTGTCCTTGATATTAAATGTAATTATTGTCCGTTATGAGAGCACAAATCGGGCTACGAACTTGTAAACGGTGCAAAAGAAGGTGCAAGCTAGCTTTGAAATTAAAGCAAGTTATTAAAAGCCTTATCATGTGTTTATGAGTGGACCAGGTGGTTTTGGAAAATCCCATATCATCAACCTCGTACACTCTGATGTGATAAAACTTTTCCGCATGTTAAACGCAATAGGTATTTCCGACATTACGGTCGTTCTATGTGCACCCTCTTGAGTCGATGCTTTCAATACTGGTGGTATAACAATACATTCAGCTTTTTCGCTGCAGACAAGTGTTACAGATGTCTCTTTTATTGTATGTAGCAGTCTTACATGTGTATGTGCAGCGCTAGCATTGGCCGTTGCTGTAGCGGCATAGCCCGGCCCACGCGTGTGGTCTGACGTGTAGCCAGCGGTCATGCTTAGTCTGGGGCTTTCTCGCCTGGCCGAGCCGGGCCGGCCCACGTGAGAACCCTGATTTGTAGAAACACAGCGTTCGTTGTTCTAGATGTTTCCTGTAACGTGTGTACCATTGGGTTCTTTGGACTGTTCGAGAAATGGAAATTTCTCGGCTTGAGGTGAAAAGTTATAAATAAGGGGCTGTGTTTTGGAGCCGAGGGAGAGGAGAGAAAAATTCCAGCGGACACAGAAGAGTGTGTGTCAGTTAGTGGAATTTTTCTGATAATTGCGGCAGTTATAGATTTTCATCTAACTTTGTGACGGATCTTATATAGTCTTCAGTTTGCTTTCGGGATTATAACAAGAACTTCACTTTTGGATTACAACAAATTGATTTTGTATTTGAACTTGACTGTTATTCTCTGAGAAGGTTTATGTAAACTGTTCATCTGGATTATATGCTTTAAAGGACTTGTTGTTGCTGTGACATAGGTGGTATCCAGGTAATGAACACTTTATTTATATACTTGTATTAATTTACTGTTGTACTGTTGTTATACTGTGTAATAGTATTGATTTAGTGTATTGTTATGTTAGGATTGTTTTAAGAATAAATTATAATTATTTGTTAACAAAAAACATTGACTTCTTTATTCATTCCCCTAAACATTTTACGCTGCCTAGTGTTACAGAATCTGATTTTTTTTAATCCCATTACAAAATTTATGTTCGTCAGGACTACGTGATCTGTTGATATTAGGTTCCGTAACACAAGGAAGGTATGGCGGTGATCATATTTCTTTTGACAAATTGAAAATCTACCCTTATTGATAATCGACGAGATCTCGATGGTTGGATCAGATATGTTGATGGACATTCAATAGCGTCTGCAGAAAATCGAAGGTGTTTCAGCTGAATCAGTTTTGTTCGGAAATGATTCAATCTTGGCAGTTGGAGACATGTATCAACTCCCCCCAGTATTACAGCACAGATCTATCAACCGGTAAAAGACCCTGTCGAAGGACTTCAAATAAATTGGAGGCTTGTCCGGGATGCTTAATAGTTTTAAAAATTCATTAGGCCTTCCCCTAGACATTATTGTTCACAAGATTACATATTGTTTACAGTATATTGTTCACAGGATTGATCTCAGTGGTTTATTGTCCCCCGCTCCGCGGATGCGGGGGACATTGATTTGGAATTGTTTGTTTGTTGCTTGCCGGAAATCTTCGAATTTCGCAAGCATGTTGATCAGTCCCGTATATTTGTTGATTGCCGGAAATCTTCGATTTCGGCAAGCATATTCGTCAGTTCCGTATGTCCATGTCTTTGTTGCTTGCCGGAATCAAAGATTCGGCAAGCATGTTGATCACCCGCGTATGTTTGTTACTTGCCGGAATCAAAGATTCGGCAAGTATGTTGATCACTTGCGTATGTTTGTTTGTCTGTTTGTCTGTTTGTCTGTTTGTCTGTTTGTCTGTTTGTCTGTCTGTCTGTCTGTGCTCTACAGGCCACAATTTTTCACCGATCGCTCTGAAACTTATAGATATAGTGTAAGATCGGTTCTCCTCGGAGCCTATTGTTTTTGGTCATGATCGGTGAAAGGTCAAGGTCAGTGTCACCAAAAGACCTAAAATTTTTATTTTCTTCATATCTTCGTCAATAATAATCGTAGCCGCATAATCTGTAGCTCATTTTACTCCTCTTTATGTTAGCTTTCCAATTGCTATCAAATTTTTCCGGTCAATTGTTACCATGGTAACGTATTTTTGGGGGAAAATCTGAAAATTCGAAAATTTGACTCCAAATTTCTCATTTTTTTAAGTTAGAGAGGTCTAGTTTTTTGCATTGTGTAGCATTTAATATGCTCTATGGAAAATTAATGCAAGTCTCGCAAAATCTCCTGCCATTTTTCGTCAAACGAGATTTTTCGAGATTTCATTTAAATACGATTTTGAGGTGGCAGTTTTACAGCTAACGTTCTAAAAGTGACATATTTTCTGTTTTTCTGTATTATCTCGAACTTGTTTTTTCATTTTTCGAAAATAGCCACCAGGGGGCGTGGTACCGGAAACACTACAACTTTTCATTTTTCCGCAATATCTAAAAAAATATTAAGCATATAACAATTTTCTTTGTCGCATCTAAAACTAGGATCATTGCCTTATTCCTTCCTATATATAGCCTTGTGCTGCCGTTACCATGGTTACCAAATTTTGGGGTTAAACTTGACGATCTGAAAATATGTAGTTTTTGGCTTCTATCTCGGTTGATATTTATGCTTTAAGGGTCTAGTTTTTAGCATAAGGCTGCTTTCTTTTGGGTTTAAGCTATTCCATTGCAATTCTCGTCAAATCTCGCTCGGTTTATTGCCAAACGAGAAATTACGAGATTTCACAGAAATGCTTATAACTTGATCACGGTTAATGCTAAAATGGAGTAGTTTTCAGCATTTGGTAGTATTTCAGAAGCTGGACATGATAAAACTGCAAATCTCGCCACATCTCGTGTCATCTCCTGCCAAACGAGAATATTATAGATTTCAAACAAATGTCTTTATGTCGGTCATTTTCATGCTAGATATTTTATTTTTCTATTGTTTAAGAATCATTTGACTAGTTTTAAGTGATAAAAGTGAATATCTCGTCATATCTCGCACCATTTCTTGTCAAACGAGAACATGGGACCATTCAAGGAAACGCCTTTAATTGTGTTATTTTTATGTGGAAGACTTATAGTTTTCAGCATTTGATAGCGTCTAACATTCTCGGTCACATTATATGATTATATTGTAAGTTTCTTCGAATCTTGCATCGTTTTTCTTCAAATAAAAAAGTACATCCAATTGCCATGACCATAAGCGATGGCAGTATGTAATAGTAAATGTCGGCAGGGGCATTACATTTGACAGTTTAAGCTTTGTTCTATGGATGTGCGATAGTCCATGAAAAGTCACAATCCGGATTGATCCCACCTGTGCTTTTGGTGGTGGCCTCTTTTCATTCTTTGTATGGCCGCACTTTGAGGATTTCAATGCATTGAAAGCTTAATGACCTATTGTAAAGGATAATCCCTTAAAAAAAAAACAAAAAAAAAAAAACAAAGAGAGAGGCTCCCCGAAATGTTACGGAATGCAGAGATAGTGTTGCTGGTAAGCACAATCACAACTATAATATCAGGGACGGATCCCCGATTTGCAGTTGGGTGTGTCAAATCAGGGACGGATATCCGGATTGCAATTAGGGGTAGGGGTTAAATATAAATTATACATCATATAATAATAATAATAATAATAATAATAATAATAATAATAACATACAAATTAAATTTCGCGAAGCTTACTTTTATCATTTTGGAAAATTACCACCCAGATGCCGCTGCAGTAATCATTATTGTACCATATCTCCAAAACTATAAACTGTGTCACAACTTTGATTGTAGCATCTGAAACTAGATTTACTGCGTTTATCCTCTTGGTTACTCTTTCATATTCTTCCCTTACCATAGTGACCTTATGAAGGTTACAATTCACGAAATTCAAAGTATGAAGAATTATTCGAATAGACTGTGTTATTTTATTCATGCTTTCAATTTTGTATGGCATGAGTACACGACCTTCACCTGGAGTTTTTTTCTGTCTGTCTGTCTGTTTGTCTGTCTACTCGTCTGCGACTTTTGAAAATCAGTAAAACCACATAAAGATGTGCTTATGTTTTCCAAACAATAGGGGTTGGTCATTTGACCTGTTCCAAATGTTTTTTGCCTTTCTACTGTTTGTTGTCTGTTAGTTTGACTTTCTAATTTCTACTTCCGGCAAGTCCCGACCTATGGTCGTCTAGTCTGTTTGTCTGTCTGTCTGTCTGTATGTATATCCACGCTCTACAGGCCACAATTCTGCTCCAAACGCTATGAAACTTATAGATAAATTGTAAGATCTGTTCTCCTCGGAGCCTATTGTTTTTGGTCATGATCGATCAAAGGTCAAGGTCAGTGTCACCGAAAAACCTGAAATCCTTATTTTATTTTCTTCATATCTTCGTCAATAATAATCGTAGCCGCTTAATCTGTAGCTCATTTTATTTCTCATTGTGTTAGCTTTGCAAGTGCTAGCAAATTTTCCGGTCAATGGTTACCATGGTAACGTATTTTTGGGGAAAATCAGAAAATTCGAAAAATTCCCTCCTAATTTCTCATTTTTGAAGTTAGAGAGGTCTAGTTTTTGCACTGTGTAGCATTTAATATGCTCTGTGCGAAAATAATGCAAGTCTCGCAAAATCTCGTGCCATTTGTCGTCAAATGAGACTTTTCGAGATTTCATTAAATACGATTTAGAGGTGGCAGTGTTACAGCTAAGGTTCTGAAAGTGACATATTTTCTGTTTTTCTGGATTATCTCGAACTTGTTTTTTTTTTTTCATTTTTCGAAAATAGCCACCAGGGGGCGTGGTAATGGAAACACTACAACTTATCATTTTCCGCATTATCTAAAAAAATATTAAGCATATCACAATTTTTTTTGTCGCATCTAAAACTAGGATCATTACCTTATTCCTTCGTACATATAGCCTTGTGTTGCGGTTACCATGGTTACCAAATTATGGGGTAAAACTTGACAATCTGAAAACATGATGTTTTTGGTTTCTATTTCTGTTAATATTTATGCTACAAGGGTCTAGTTTTTTTGCATAAGGCAGCATTCCCTTGGTTCTAAGTTATTCAGTCGCAAATCTCGTCAAATCTCGCTCGGTTTATCGTCAAACGAGAAATTACGAGATTTTAAACAAATATCTGTACCTAGCCTATTTTAATGCTACAAGGGTCTAGTTTTTTATTGTTCTAGGATTTTTTAGTAGATTAAAGTGACAAAAGTGAATATCTCGTAAAATCTCGCACCATTTGTCGTCAAACGAGAACAGAGGACCATTTAAACAAATGCCTATACTGCTGTTATTTTTTACACTATAGACATATAGTTTTCAGCATGTGACAGCGTCTGACACTCTCAGTCATATTATGTGATTATATAGCAATTCTCGTCAAATCTCGCCTCGTTTTTTATCAAATGATGAAGATACATCCAATTGCCGTGAGCACAAGTGGCTTCAGGGTTGAGCGGTAAGTGCCGGCAAGGCCATTACAGTTGCAAGTTGGCGTGCGCGGTCGTCCATGAATTTCACAAAGCAGCATTGAATAGAGGACAAAAGCCGCTAAATTTGAATTGAACACACCCGTTATTTTCATTGTGTCCCCTTGTGGGGCCACTTGTGTGGCCAGGAACCACTGGCAAATCTTTCAAACCAGGGACGGATCCCCGATTTTGAAGTTGGGTGTGTCAAAATATGGGCGGATCCCTGGTTTAGCAGTTGGGGGGGGGGGGCAGGGGTTAAATTTAAATTATAAATCAAATATTTATAATAAAAAATATAATATTTCGAAACCTATTTTTTTTTCTTTAGAAAATAGCCGCCAGATGGCGCTGCAACAATCATTATTGTGCCATATCTCCAAAACTATAGACAGTGTCACAACATTGATTGCAGCATCTCATACTACATTTAATGCGTTTACCCTCCTGGGAACTCTATCATATTCTGCAGGGGTTAAATTTTAATTATACATCAAATATATATAATACAAAAATATCTGGGAACTTATATTTTTTCCTTTTAGAAAATAGCCGCCAGATGGAGCTGCAGCAATCATTATTGTGCCATATCTGCAAAACTATAGAGTGTCACAACATTAATTGCAGCATCTGAAACAAGATTTTAAGCATTTATCCTCGTGGGGACTCTGTCATATTCTTCCATTACCATGGTGACCTAATATACGTTACAATTATATTCTTCTTTTTCTTGAAATTCAAAATATGGAGTTTTATTCTAATAGACTGTTTTCCATTCTCCATGACAGGAGTACATGGCCTTCACATGGAGTTTTTTCCCGTCTGTCTGTCTGTTTGTCTGTCTACTCATCTGCGACTTTTGAAAATCAGCATAACCACACAAAATTGTGCTTCTGTTTCCGCAATAATTGGGGTAATTCATTTGACCAGTTCCAAATGTAACCTGCCTGTCTGCTGTATGTTGTCTCCTAATTTGACTTTCTTTTTTCCGCTTCCGGCAAGCGTTCGACCTCTGGTCGTCTTGTCTGTCTGTCTGTCTGTATGTCCCCGCTCTACAGGCCACAATTTGGCACCAATCGTTCTGAAACTTATAGATAGAATGTAAGATCTGTTCTCCTCGGAGCCTATTGTTTTTTGTCATGATCGGTGAAAGGTCACGGTCAGGGTCACTGAAAAACCTAAAATTGGTTTTTCCTTTATATCTTAGTTAATAATAACCGTAGCTGCTTAATCTGTAGCTCATTTTATTCCTCATTCTGTTGCCTTTCCACATGCCAGCAAATTGATCCGGTCAATGGTTACCATGGTAACGTATTTTTGGGGAAAAGTCACAAAATTTGAATTTTTTTCTAACTTTTCCATTTTTAGAGCTAGAGACGTCTGGTTTTTAGCATCAGGAAGTTTTCAATCAGGTGTTCATCATAAAGTACCAAGTCTCGTAGAGTCTCGTGCGATTTCTCGTCAAACGAGATTTTTCGAGGTTTTATTAAATATGACCTTGAGGTCGCCATTTTTTTAACTATGGCTTTGAAAATGACACATTTTGTGTTACTTATAAATATCTCGAAATCAATTTTTCATTTTTTGGAAATAGCCACCAGGGGGCGTGGTACACGAACCACTGTAACATATCATTTTTCTGCAATATCTCTAAAAATATTAAACATGACACAATGTTTATTGTCTTATCTGAAACTAGGATCATTGGCTTATTCCTGCGTACATGTAGCTTTGTGCTGTTGTTATCATGGTAACCAAATTTTTAGGTAAAACTTGGCAATCTGAAAACAATTAGTTTTTTGCTTCTATCTCTGTTGATATTTATACTACAAGGGTCTAGTTTTCTGCATGAGGTAGCATTCCCTTGGCTCTAATTCAGTCAATTGCAAGTCTCGTAGAATCTCGGTCTGTTTTGCGTCAAACAAAAAATTACGAGATTTCGCAGAAATGCTGATAACTCGATCACGTTTTAGGTTAAAGAGTATAGGTTTTCAGCCTCTGGTAGCCTTTCGGAAGCTTAACATGATAAATTTGCAAATCTCGCCAAATCTCGCATCAGCTCCCGCCAAACGAGTATATTCGATATTTTGAACAAAATATTCAACAAATGTCTATATCTCTGTCATTTTTATGCTAGAGATTTTATTTTTCTATTGTTCAACAATCATTTGACTAGTGTTAAGTGATATAAGTGCATATCTCAATATATCTCGCACCATTTGTCGTCAAATGAGAACAGTGGACCATTTAAACAAATGCTTATAATGGTGTCATTTTTTACACTACAGACATATAGTTTTCAGCATTTGAGAGCGTCTGACACTCTCAGTCACATCATGTGATTATATTGCAATTCTCGTCAAATCTTGCCTCGTTTTTCATCAAATGATGAAATATATCCAATTGCCGTGAGCACAAGTGGCTTCAGGGTTGACCGGTAAGTGCCGGCAAGGCTATTACAGTTGTATGTTGGCGTGCGCGGTCGTCCATGAATCTCACAAAGCAGCATTGAATAGAGGACAAAAGCCGCTAAATGTGGAGGGAACACACCTGTGATTTTTATTGTGTCCCCTTGTCCGGCCACGTATGTTGCCAGGAACCACTGGCAAATCTTTCAAACCAGGGACGGATCCCTGATTTTGTAGTTGGGTGTGTCAAAATATGGGCGGATCCCTGGTTTAGCAGTTGGGGGACAGGGGTTAAATTTTAATTATACATCAAATATATGCAATTAAAAAATAAAATATATCGTTTATCCTCCTGGGGACTCTATCATATACTGCAGGGGTTAAATTTTAATTATACATCAAATATATATAATACAAAAATATCTGGGAACTTATATTTTTTTCCTTTTAGAAAACAGCCGCCAGATGGCGCTGCAGCAATCATTATTGTGCCATATCTCCAAAACTATAGACAGTGTCACAACATTGATTGCAGCATCTGAAACTAGATTTAATGCGTTTATCCTCGTGGGGACTCTGTCATATTCTGCAGGGGGTAAATTTTAATCATACATCAAATATATATAATACAAAATAATATAGTAGTATGAGATGCTGCAATCAATATTGTGACACTGTCTATAGTTTTGGAGATATGGCACAATAATGATTGTTGCAGCGCCATCTGGCGGCTATTTTCTAAAGAAAAAAAAATAAGTTTCGAAATATTATAAAAGCTAAAAAAAACTTAATTTTTTCCTTTAAGGAATTGGTTTGGATTGGTTTTGGATTGTCTGGCATATGTCTGTCATTCTGTTTGTCAGTCCGTCAGATTTTCATTTCCGTGCGATAACTTTCCTAAATATTATCCGATTTCATCCAACTTTTGGTCAGTGAATGCTCTCATGCATACCTTGGTTGGGATAGATTTTGGAGTGTCTGGCTTTTTTGTCTGTCTGTCTGTCACTTTGTCTGTCCGTCTGTCAGATTTTCGTTTCCCTGCTGTAACTTTCCTAAATGTTTTTCGATGTAATTCAAATTTTGGTCAGTGATTGCTCTCATGCTTATCCTGGTTGGGATCGGTTTTGGATTGTCTGGCTTCTGTCTGTCTGTCTGTCTTACACTTTGTCTGTCCGTCCGTCAAGTTTTCGTTTCCTTCCGATTACATTCCTAAATATTATCCGAATTCATTCAAATTTTGGTCAGTGATTGCTCTCATGCTTATCCTGGTTGGGATTTGTTTTGGAGTGTCTGGCTTCTGTCAGTTTGTCTGTCTGTTACTCTGTCTGTCCGTCCTTTATCAAGAATGAAAAAAAACAAGATCCCAAAGCAGAGGACATTAATTCCACGAATTCGCTTGTTGTAATTGTTTTAACATCTTAACATGGCAGATATCAAACCTGAGACATTTGTTGAAGATCCCGACCCTGATCAACTTGAACAGTTGACAAAGTATCAGTTGTTGCGTTTGGGACAACTTTGAGAAAGCCTGATATCATTACTAAAATCTTGCAGGATATAGTTAGCAAAAGTTTGATTGAAGAGAGTGAAGTGGAAACATAAAAAATGACAGCTTTGCTATGCAGTTGGAATTAAAAAAGTTAGAAATGCAACATGAGCTAGCATTAAAACAGTTAGAAAAAGAAAAACAAAGCTAAGAGCGGGAATTAGAAAAACAAAAAGAAATAGAAAGAGAAAGACTAGACAAAGAAATAGAAAGTGAGTATAAACGACTGGAGTTATAAAGACCCAAACTAGAACAAAGTCTAAGTGCTGCCCAAACTCACAGTTTTGATGTAACTAAACAAATTAGACTGGTCCCACCTTTTCAAGAAAAAGAGGTTGATAAATACTTCTTACACTTTAAGAAGGTAGCTGAAAATTTAAAATGGCCTAAGGAAAATTGGACTATGTGTATTGACTGGCAAGGCCAGGGAAATTTGTACAGAGCTTTCAGTAGAAGCCGCTGCTGACTATGACCAGGTTAAACGATTAATCCTTAAAGGTTATGAGTTAGTTCCGGAGGCTTACCGCCAGAAATTCAGAAATTGGGAAAAGCGCAAAGAACAGAACTATGTCGAATTTGCTAGGACAAAAGAGCAGTTGTTTGATCGCTGGTGTAGTTCTTAAAATGTAATGAAAAATTATCACAATTTGCGCCAGTTTATTTTGCTTGAAGAATTTAAGCGCTGCATTAACGCAGATGTTAAAACTTTTCTTAATGAGAAAAGTCCTGAAACACTTGACATTGCTGCTCAATTAGCTGATGATTGTTTATTAACACACAAAATGTCCCTTACTAGCATATCAAACCAGTCATTCACAAACAAGATTGTAAAGCAGTATGGTCATAAAAAGTTTAAAGCGCAGTCACCCAGTACTAGTAGTCCTGATAGTTCAGCAAAGTCCATTGCTACACCTCAGTCCTCGTCAACTCTGTCTGAATCCAACCAAGGCCAGTCATCTCCAAGGAAAATCTGTAATTACTGCAAAAAGGAAGGTCATCTAATATCTGACTGCTGGTAACTTGCTAATAAACCAAATGGTAAACATTCTGGTTTTGTTTCAAAATGTATGCATAGCATAGTACAAGAGCAAGGCGCTTTTCATGTAAATGACTTTTATTGACTCTAAAAAAGAGTTTGATGCTACGGAGGCCAACGTGCCGTCTAGATTAAAAGAAGAATCAGTAGCTTTCAGGGTAAAAACCTCAGTTGATTCCTGCGAGGAATTTAATAAGGCTAGGTCCTTTCAGAACTCCTGCGAGGAGTATCCTCTAAATAAGGCTAAGTCCTTATATGACTCTTTCGAGAGTATTTCAAATGAGGCCATTTCCTCTTATGACAAATAGAAGTTTGTTTCTGCTGAGGAAAATTCCTCTGTTGACTCCCATGAGGAGTTTGATTGTGATAAGGATGTAGATTCCTTTAATGACTCTGGATAAGAGTTTATGACTGACACTGTCAATGTCAGTTCTTTGTTTGAGGAAACTGAGGTAGTAGATTTCTCTCCTGACTCTGAAATGGAGTTATTTGAGCCATTCATACATGATGGTTTTGTATCTCTTTCAACTCTACCCCTATTAGAATTTTGAGGGACACTGGTTCAGGCCAAACTCTCATGTGAGAAAACACTTTGCCATTTTCTAATAGGCCCCTTTACTGGAGCACATGCACTTGTTAATGGTGTGTTTTCAGACAAACACACTTCAGTTCCGCTTCACAGTATACATTTAAAATCAGATTTGATTTCTGGGAATATTACTGTCGGCATAAGAACTACTTTGCCCTTTAAGGGAATTCAGTTGCTGCTAGACAGTGATGTTGCAGGTGACAAAGTACAGCCTGTACCAATAGTGACAGAAAAGCCGTTATTTGATCAGGACACTGATCCTTAAAGTCAGGAAATTCCTGGATTGTATCCTTCATGTGCTGTAACTAGGTCTATGGCCAAGAAAAACACACGTGAGGATAATGATCCAGATAATAACACTTTGGGAGCCACCAGTGACTCGTCTAACGACTCGCCCGAAGAGGATGCAGCATTTTCAAGGTCAAACTTCTCCCAGAACAGCATAAGGACCCTGATATTTCATGTTCGTTCCCAGGGCAGTTTCTAAAGGAACTGTCATAGAACCCAGTTTGTTTCTTTCTTAAAAATGGAGTGCTTATGCGTAAATGGCGACCACCTGATGTATGCGTTGATGATGAGTGGCCCTTAAACATCAAATAGTAATGCCAAAAAGCTATCGCAATAAAATTCTAAGCATGGGACCCGAGGCTCCTTTATCTTGCCATTCAGATATAAATAAAACTTATCAGAAAGTTAGTACACACTTCTATTGGCCTAACCTCAGGACTGATGTTGTACAATATTGTAAATCATGCCATACATGCCAGATGGTAGGAAAGCCAAATCAGAACCCTCCTAAAGCCCCACTTAGGCCTATTCCTGCTTTCGAGAAACCATTTAGACATTAAAACTTGCTGACAATTATGTGCGCATCTACAAGTTTCCTTGAGGCAATACCTTTGCGCAAAATTAATGCCAAAAGTGTTGTCAAGACTCTGACAAATTTTTTTACAACTTTTGGGTGACCAAAATCCGTCCAATCTGACCAAGGGTCTAATTTTATGTCTGGCTTATTCCAACAAGTTATGTGTAAAACAGTACAGCTCTTCGTCATACCACCCTGAGAGTCAGGGCATCCTCGAGCGTTTTCACCAGACATTTAAAAGCATTGTTAGGACTTATTGTTATGACACAGAAAGACTGGGATAAAGGAATCCACCTATTGCTGTTTGCTGTCAGAGAATCATTTCAGGAGTCCTTGGGTTTCGGTCCCTTTGAACTAGTTTTTGGACACTCAGTTCGCGGTCCATTAAAACTGCTTAAAGAAAAACTCTTGTGTGAAAATCTTGATTCTCTTAGTTTGTTGCAGTATGTCTCAGACTTTCGCATTAAACCGCACAATGCTTGTGAGATTGCAAAGTCTAATCTAAAATCTGCACAAAGTAAAATAAAAAACAAAGTATGACAAATACACTGTCAGAAGTACACTGGAGAAGAGGTCCTTGCCTCACTACCTATCCTTGGCAGACCTCTGCAAGCTAGGTATTATGGTTCATACATTGTTGACAAGAAAGTCAGTGATTTAAATTACATACTGTTGACACCAGATAGGCGTCAGAAAAAAAACAACTGTGCCATTTTAACATGTTGAAACCATATTATGACAGAAATAGCACATCACATGTTGTACATAAAGTTACTGTTGTTAATTGTATAAAAACTTACCCTGACCCAGTGAAAGTAGATACTGATTGTAAGTGTGATGTAGACATTCAGAGGGAACAGTACCACTAAAAAACTCCGATGTGCTTAACAACCTGGATGCCAAACTGTCACATCTTACTGCAAATAACAACAAGACCTCAAGAACCTGCTGCGGAATTATGAACATTTGTTTAGTGACATTCCAACGCGAACTAACATATTGTGCCATGACGTCGATGTTGACGAGGCAAGCGCAGTCAAGCAGCATCCTTATAGACTGAATCCAGAAAAACAAAAGTATCTACAAGATGAGGTTCAATATTTGCTGGACAATGAATTTATTGAACCTAGTAACTGTAACTGGAGTTTACCATATATTCTTGTGCCAAAAGCCTGATGGAAGTTACCGTATGTGCAAAGATTATCGAAACTGAACTCTGTCACCAAGACTGACATGTTCCCGATTCAGAGTATCGATGATTGTATTGATAGAGTCGGTAGCTCCAGATATGTTTCCAAGTTTGACTTGCTAAAAGGATTCTGGCAAGTTCCGCTGACAGAACGAGCGAAAGAAGTGTCTGCATTTATGACGCCGCAAGGACTGTACCAGTAAAAAGTTATGCCGTTTGGCATGAAGAACTCGCCAGCCACGTTCCAGCGGCTCATCCATATGGCTGTCAATGACATTCAGGGCTGCGACGCATATAATGATGACCTTTTAGTGTACAGCGATACCTGGGAGAAACATCTGCAAATTATTCGCGACCTCTTTGAAAGACTCAGTGAAGCACATCTGACCGTCAACTAAGTAAAATCTGAGTTTTGTCATGCACAAGTAACATTTTTGGGCCATATTGTAGGGCAGGGTCAAGTAAAACCTGTTGATGCTAAAATAAGTGCTATTTTTGCATTTCCTAGACCAGAAAACAAAAAGCAAATAATGCGTTTTCTTGGTATGGTTGGATTCTATAGGAAGTTTTGTCCAAAATTTGCAGCTGTAGCTGAACCTTTGACTAATTTGTTAAAGAAGAAACAAAAGTTTGTATGGAATGTTCAGTGTGAAAATGCATTTCAGAATTTGAAAGCATTTCTGCAAAGTTCACCAGTTTTGGTAGCCACAGACTTTCATGAGCAAGTTGAAGTGTAAAAATCAAAGATTGTTGGGATGGAGTTTGTTTTTACAGGATACAATCTTGAAATCAGACACATTAAAGGGAAAGACAATGTACTCGCTGATTGCTTATCGAGATGTTTATGAAATGTTGTAAACAAGATGTTTATGTATTGTTGTAAATAAGATGATTTTTGAGATGTTGTAAAAATTTAGTGATTGTGATCGCAAAAAGAAAGTTTTTTGAGAAAACTTTCTTTTTTCTTACAGGAGGGGGAGATGTCTCTTTTTTTTTGCATGCAGCAGCCTTACATGTGTATGTGCAGCGCTAGCATTGGCCGTTGCTATGGCGGCATAGCCCGGCCCACGCGTGGGGTCTGACGTGTAAACATAGGTCATGCTAGTCTGGGGCTTTCTCGCCTGGCCGAGCCGGGCCGGACCACGTGTGAACCCTGATTTGTAGAAACACAGCGTTCGTTGTTCTAGATGTTTCCTGTAACGTGTGTACTATTGGGTTCTTTGGACTGTTCGAGAAATGGAAAGTTCTCGGCTTGAGGTGAAAAATTTAAAATAAGGGGCTGTGTTTTGGAGCCGAGAGAGAGGAGAGAAAAATTCCAGCGGACACAGAAGAGTGTGTGTCAGTTTGTGGATTTTTTCCGATAATCGCGGCAGTTATAGATTTTCTTCTAAATTTGTGACGGATCTTATATAGTCTTCAGTTTGCTTTCGGGATTATAACAAAATCTTCACTTTAGGATAACAACAAATTGATTTTGTGATTGATCTGGACTGTTATTCTCTGAGAAGGTTTATGTAAACTGTTCATCTGGATTATAGGCTTTGAAGGACTTGTTGTCGCTGTGACAGTGGTGGTATCCAGGTACTGAACACTTTATTTATATACTGTATTGATTTACTGTTGTACTGTTGTTATACTGTGTAATTGTATTGATTAAGTGTATTGTAATGTAAGGATTGTTTTAAGAATAAATTATAATTATTTGTTAACAAAAAAAACATTGACTTCTTTATTCATTCCTCTAGACATTTCACGCTGCAAAGTGTTACAGAATCTAATTTATTTTTAATCCCATTACAAAATTTATGTTCGTCAGGACTACGTGATCTGTTGATATTAAGTTCCGTAACACAAGAAAGTGTGGCGGTGATCATATTTCTTTTGACAATTGAGGTCCAAACAAGAAAATCTACCCTTATTGATAATCGACGAGATCTCGATGGTTGGATCAGATATGTTGATGGACATTCAATAGCGTCCGCAGAAAATCGAAGGTTTTTCAGCTGAAACAGTTTTGTTCGGAAATGATTCAATCTTGGCAGTTGGAGACATGTATCAACTCCCCCCAGTATTACAGTCACAGATCTATCAACCGGTAAAAGACCCTGTCGAAAGACTTCAAGGAATTCTTTGGAAAGACAGCTTCCATCTATATGAATTAGACAAGACGATGCGCCAAAAAGACGACTGTAGTTTAGCTGAAATGCTCTGTCGGATTATAACCAGAAACCTTACTAAAGCAGATCTTTCATTTATAGAATCACGACAGATTACTGAAGATGATCCAAATTATCCAGACGACGCCTTGCAGATTAATGCATACAATTGTGATGTTGATGAAAGAAAGTTTAAGAAATTGAAAGAATAGGAGTCCAATGAAGACAATCTGGTATAGAGTAATGCATCAGATGATAAACAAACAGCACTTGGCAAGTCAATCTAGAAAAGGTAGCTACACCACAAAAGCGATCAGAAACGGCGACATTACATACGGTTCTTATTTTTACAGTTGGTGCGAGGGTCATGCTTAGATGAAACATCGATACGGCTGATGGTCTGGTTAGTGGTGTTATCGGTACAATACAAAAGATAAGTAAAGAATATCAGTGGAACTGTTAAAGTTATTTTGGTGAAATTAGATGATTAATCTATTCAAAAAGGTGCATTATCTGCCAGTCAATGGAAACAGAAATACCATAGAGGTGGGCCTATTAAGAGACATAACGCAAGATATGTAAAAGAAAACCCAAAGGGAGCTCAGATTGCAAGAAGGCAGTTTCCGTTAACCTTAGCATGGGCAGTCACAATCCACAAATGCCAGGGTCTGATCAGGCGCGGATCGGGGGGGGGGGGGGGGGGGGGGGCTCTGAACCAACGACCTTTTTAGACAAATCATATGGATGACGGGAGGTTTTGGGGGGTAACCAACCACCTTTTTTTAACAGTTTTTATGCATGACACCCGTTGACCCCTCAATGCAAAAAAAAACATGGTTCCGCGACTGCTAACGGGAGAAAAAATTCTTTTCAACATGAAGAAAGCGAAGCGTTTTGTTCAAGGACAAGCATATGTTGATATAATCGTGTGAATACATTGGAAGAGTTATATATCGTAGATTTTGATGCTACTTGAATAAAGGCTATAACACTTTAAGATGAAATGGAGGAAATGCGGCAGAATACAATACCAACAGATGAATTGAATCTGGTGAAACGAAAATCTGAGTGGACAGTTATTGGTCAACTGAATATACGTTATTTTTCCCCGAAAATTCCCGACCTGTTGACTAATAGACAAGCCTGCATTTTCAAATGCACAGATGTAATGTGTTTCATCGAAACATATTTGATAGATGACAACAATCTAGATATTTATTTCAGAGAAGTATAAGTATGACATATTTAGGTATAATGTACTAGCCGAACAGAACCCCAGTGGATTGTATGGTGTTATGATATGCGCTCAGCAGAAACTGCAACCAGAGGAGATTAATGTCGAGTGTGAGAGACTGGAATTAGGCGAATTGTCAGTTTAAAGTTAAAAAATCCAAAACCATTGTGGTGGTTGTGTACAGAAAACCGTTATACCCTCTTGAAGATTTTTGCCGAAGATTTCGTTCTGTTATCTGTTTTTTTCCATTGATTTTTCCAGGATTTATATTTGGCGACTTTAACGATGATTTGAATAAATGAAAGAGAGCAAATTTTCTGTATTAATGAAAGAAATCGAATGTGAGCAATTTGTCAGAAAGTCTACAACTGATAGAGGCACAGTGATAGACCATATATACCACAACAATGTTGGTACACTGGAAGTTACTACAGAAGTCCATGATACATATTTTTCTGATAATGGCATCACCTTTTGTACTTTCAGGAATAAATGAATTATGTTACTTTTGATTCACACTGCCATTTATATTACACTGTCACAATATTATATTAATGGTTATTAATGACATTTTTGTTATCATTTAGATACATATAGATATTTCTATAAGCTCATATTTGAATATATTGGCTATTGATACATTTGCAATTTACAATAATGAACTTTGGAAAAGTTCCTAATAATGGCATGCAATGATTTTGACTATTTTCTCCCCGTATGACATTTTAGTTTCCAGAAAGAGATTTTCCGAAAAAGAAGCAGATTTTATATTGGTTTACAAATTGAAAATATTACATATTTATGCGGCATAAAAACTAACGGGCGGTTAAGGTGTATTTCATATGTAATCACTATAAAAAAATTTTTAAAAGTCAGAAAAAATATATACTGTTCAATCAACTGCATATCACAAATTAGTAACTCGATTATACATTGATATCAGTTTATAACACTCTTTCGGGACACTGCTAGTTACGTAACTTAGGGACAGGATATTGCACGCAGGCTGTGTGATAAGCACGGTCGGTCTCTTCGGGAAGAACCAGTGGCGAAACAACAACAATCTGAATATAGCTAGTTACGTCACTTTGGGACAGGAGGTGTCAGGCTGTGTAATAAGCACGGTCGGTCTCTCCCGGTAGAACCCGTTTTTTTTAAAAACGTTTGCAACTGTGATACATGCGGAATGCCAATCGGATAGGAAAAAATCACATCCTACAAGAGTGCTCGCATGAGAACCATGTAGCCAATGCCAGATAAGTTTGCATTAAAGAGTGGACGTACTTCCCTCCACCAAACTTTGCACAAAAACCTATACTAAACAGATGTCAGTTATAAAACCTATATTGATCAAAACGTCGCAGTGTCTAAACAACTGAATATGTTAATATATATACATACATGTATATACATATATCAATTATGTAACGTGCCACCGCGGTGCTATTCTATACAATAAAATTTGATATTACTTTGAATTCATTGTTGTTATTCCTTATGCTGTGCATCGCATAGAATCTGGCTGGCAGTCTGGAACAAACGTGTTAACTTTATTATATGCCTGAGATAGGTAAATAAATTCTGAATAAAAACTGCTTGTAGCAAAACAAACTAGACCTTTGTAGCTTCAAAATTACAAAGATATAATTAAGACTCATTATTTTCAAATGTCAAGCATTTAACCCGAACAATTAGTAACCATGGTAACCGTGGGAGAGCCATACCGAAGGATAATGGCCATGGTTTGACGAAAATAATGAGGTACAATTTATGTGGCTGCGACTGTTTTAACAAAAGTATGAAGAAAAACACTGTTGTGAAGTTTTAGGTAACATTGACCTTTGACCCGGTTTTTTTTCAAAGAACTTACAGCTTCTAGAAATAATGCAAATACTAGATGTTTACATTTCAAAGTTATTTCTGCAAAACTGTGGTCTCTAGAATACCAAGAGAACCTCCCAGCAGGTGAAATTGAGAAAAACTGACAGATAGACATACAAACAAGGTGAAACAAAGTTGTGACTACATAACTAGACAAGGTTATACAGAAGACTGAAGAAAAAATGAGCCAAAGTGTTTGGAGATAGGACCAATATTGACAAAGTTATGATGATAATGAAATTTTCACGGTTTCCATGACCTTGACCGTTGACCTATATTAACAAAAAATTATAGGCTTCCAGACTTTAGTTTTTAATCAACCCTGCAATTTTCAATCGAAAGCTACAAAACTGTAGTCCGTATGATGGGAACAAACAAACAAAACACACACAAATGAACGGACAGACAGAACATATTTCCTGAGTTTCTTTTAACTTTATGCCTTTCAGAACCGTTGCTAAAACAATGTGGACTGCAGAACTTCTATAATAACATATGTCAGACCAAAGATCAAACAGACACAAGAAATTAACAACAACAGACGTACAGACAGACATTCTGACAGAGACGTAACCTGGATGACAGTTGACTAGACTTCATAATGGGAAAGGCAAAGACATAAAATGAGCTATGGTTTATGTAGATAGGACAATATTTGACAAAGTTATTAGCAAAGTAATATTTTTGGGTATATCGGTGACTTTTACCTTTGACCTTAACTAAAAACTAAAAGCTTAAAGGAGTTTTGTTTTTCCATCAACTATATAATTTCGAGCGATTGCTCAAGAATTGTGGCCTGAAGAGCGGAAAAAGTGAAATCTCAAAATATCTCAGTTGACGCGAAACGGTACGAGATTTCACGAAACTTTGTACAAAATTGACTAAAACTAAAACCCGATGCTGTCTGATCCAGAAAACTAGACCTCTCTAGATTTGAAACTGACAAAGTTGGAAAAATGAGACCCCCATATTTTTAATATGATGAATTATCCAAAAAATATGTAACCTGTCAGCTGTCAGAAGACAGGCCAAAATATGGCGAGTAAATGAGCTACAGTTTATGCAGCTAAAATAAATTTTTTTATGACCTCGACCTATGACCTATTGACATTAAAACACATGAAACTTCTAGAACTTTGTCGGTCCTATCACCAGTATTCGATTCAGAAGGACTGCCAACAAATTATGGCATTATTTTTTTTCAGTTCATCTGGAGACTTTTTGGTGATTTTGTATTTTGGGGGGAGGGGGGATAGTCGCTTGTAATATATATATATATATATATATATATATATATATATATATATATATATATATTACGGGACTGGACAATTTGTCCATTAAAGCGGGGTGTCCGCCCAAGAGGGGGTCGGGCCAAGAAGGTCCGGCTGCGGCAACTTGTCAGAGACCCAAATATGGGACCTTATCAACCATAAAAACCCTGGTATTTTTCCTTTAATATTTAACCTTAAATATGTGTTACATGTGAATAAAATTTAATGCTACCGGTTGTTGTGATCTATTTTTTATTTATTTTTATTTATTTTTGAATTAGGCTTTTTATATTAACTGGAACATTATCGCCATTACCTATTATCAAAATTTATATTCTTACATTGATTGACATCAACAGGACTTACTCGTCTCGACATATAAATTTCTGCACTGGGTCTGTAAAATTTCTCAATTCCTCAGTCTTTCCTTTATAATTAATGAATCGCTTATGACATAATTTAATTTCTGACATCTCGTTCAAGTTTTGTGAAAATATTTTGGCAGGGTCAGCAAATATGATAAATCAATGCATGATATCATATATGCCTTATAATTGGTAGTTGGGACTGATTTCCGTGTTGCAAATGTTACAGGATCGGGGATTGGTTCTTAAAGTAGTAAAAACGCTCCGTCGGCCCAAAAAGTTTCACTTTATCATAAAGCGATAAGTTTGATACACACACATATATATATATATATAAATATATATATATATATATATATATATATATATATATATATGATATAGACGTGAATGTACCTTGTTCCTAGTAGCAATATGTGATGTGAATATCGATTTCATTAATAAAGAGGAAAGTCAGTATCATTTTCCTATTATCGCTTACATGCACCTGCTTGTAATAGAAGTACTGACGTGCATGCGTATAAACATTTCTTATAAAGTCTTAAAAGCCAAAGCAACAAATATACAGTGCATTTAGCTTTATTAATCGTCAAGGTTATATTTAAACTTTGATTTATATCCCTATTCCTTAGCAATCAATGTTTTACATGGATACGACCGATACAGCATGCAACGCATTTCGGTTATCGTATCGACGTCGTGTATAGATTCGTATCGATATATCGATATATTGATACAGTCCTAGTAAATACTCCAACGGTAACCTGTGACGGTCTATCGTCCCATCAAGAAACAGCTACAGAAACCGGGATAAGCTCCTCGGGTGAAAAAGCCCAACAGACTCTAATATATATATATATATATATATATATATATATATATATATATATATATAGTTAAACGTTAAGCACGTTGGAGCATCGTTGTCACTCCTCGAGATTCACGCCGTTGCCGGTATCGGCACTCCGGCAATCATCAGATAAGTCCCGACTTCATTAACACAGCTGTATCGAGCACTATACTGCAAGTACTAGAACCTGCTCAGTACTATATATATATATATGTGCATGGTATACGTAATGGATGCATTTGAGATGACAAATGTCAGATAGTCAAGTTGGTACAGACAAATATATGCCTGGTCTTATTTATTATTAAACGTTTATCTCACATGGCGAATGCCTGTAGAAAGTAAAAAAAAACACACAAACAAACCCAGGATCCGCATACTTTGTGATGCCAATACTTTACACACTCCTCCGATGAGAAAATTCAGTTTATAACCACTTTGTCTTCTATTGGTTAGGAATGACCTCAGCCACGCAAGAAAGGGTGTGATGAGCTGTCTATGAACAATCGGAGCATCTCGCCTCATCTCGCGAAACACTTGATAATAGGCTCAGGTGTATCTATAACCCTAGGATATCCCAATGACATGGGTATTTTCTGCGCCGGAAGTAAGGTGAACAACAATCACAACTAAATAATCCCTCACAAACGTCATCTCTTAGCATGGATTAAACAAGAACAGATGAAAATTTAGATAAATTGTTAAAAAACTTTTTATAAGCCCGCTAATAAGGTATTTCATCTTGCCGCACGGCGTTTCCAGGTGTATCATGGCAACAATGCGAAGAGTGAAACAGCTCGGGAGTAATGTTCACGCTACAAACTGTACAAGCTGCATTTCCTATTGTTAAAATTGAAGCATGTGAGCAGTTTTTGACCGCAATATATATTCAATATAAGTATTTTTTAGTTTATAAAATGTATACAGTTGAAATATAACTAATGTCCCCAGTCCACCGATGCAAGGACTTGGTGGTGGTGATGTGTGGGTGGTGGGGTGTGGGGGGGGGGGGGGGGAATGATTGGATTAAAGTTTAACATCTGCAATGTTACACAACTGAATATATTAGTTGCTTTCAAATTATAGGAATAATTTCATAATTTATATATATTTAATGATATCGGAGAGATTATGGACAGACAGAGCTAATCACTTTATGTTTCATTCTCTTGGAGAACTAGATCCTCATTTTTTTATCATATCATTTTTTTATATTTAGTTAAAATTTTCTATATATTTCCAATAAAATATAATTATCTTGATACGGAACCTAATATCAACAGATCACGTATGTGTGATGAACACAAATTCTGATACGGAGATAATAAAAAAAATTAGATCCTGTAACACTAGGCAGCGTGAAATGTCTAGGGGAATGTATAAAGAAGTTAGGGGCTTTTTGTTAACAAATAAATATAATTTATTCTTAAAACAACCCTAACACCTCAATACACCAAATCAATACAATTACACAGTAAAACAGTGGTATAACAACAAATCAATACAACCACACAGAAAAATAAATAATGTACACAGTACCTGGATACAAACACCGTCACACCGATAAGTTCTTGAAATGTATACTCTCGGAGAATGAAAGTCAAGTGTAAAGCTCTTGTAACAATCCAGAAAGTAAACTGAAGTCCAAAAGAAAAGCTGTAATTGCCGCACACGTCGGATAAGGTCCCAGAAACTCACACACGCTTCTGCGTCCGCTGGAAATCTTCTCTGCCCTCTCCTCCCGGCTCTAAAACACAGCCCCTTTATATATTCTTCACCCTAAGCCGAGAATTTTCCAACTCTAGAACATTCGAAGAATAATACATTATACACAGTAAGCACGCGTCACAGGAATCATCTAGAAAAACATCGCTGTGTGTATCTCTACATACCAGGATCCACACGTGACTAACGACCAGGCGAGAAAACCCAAAGCTTACATGACAACGAGAGTTCAGCCAGTACGGGTTAAACTGCAAATGTAACAAACGGTCCGGCGAGGGTGTCAAAACACGAGTAACGCCCGTGTCACACAACAAAAAGAGCACCTGTAACAATCTGAATATAAAATTTGATTCATAATTCTAAATTGCATCATCATAAATCTAAATCAGATAAAACCGCATCATGCATACAAATGTCTATTTATTTTTTACCACGAAAAATATATCTTCAAATTTGCAAAAAAAAAATGAATATCTATAAGTCATACTTGATTCAGATTTCACAATTTTAAATCGTGCCTTTATTTAACCATAATTTGCTTCATGTTTTATAATTCTATGCATACTGATGGGTTTAATTTTATTTTAATTTGTTAAAATCATTTGAAATAAAATCGATTTCTTCAAAAATGCTTTAACACAACATTGGCATCTTCTGGATTACCCCTTGAATTGTATATTAGAGTGGAAACAGCACTACAATTAAGGAAATACAGGCTAAACAATTATAATTACTGCGTGACACTTGGTGGGTAAGGTTGGGCGGAGGGGGGGGGGGGGTGACAGAGAATCACTGTACACCTGTCACAGCAGGGGATCTCCCTAAGAAAACTGTAACAAATCAGGAACCCTGGCTTAGCTGACTTCCCGTGCCCAGGAATGAGTTGCCTGCATCGGGATAAAGCAGGTGACTACAACAGAGCCTTGAAAAAAATTCAAATTTAAACAAATTAAATATGTATGTTTACATGCTGTGAAAATTAAATCAAATGTCCTCGCAGGAAAAAAAAGTGCCATGTTCTAAGTTGGGGAAAATATAAGGAACTGATTTTATTTTTATGCTAATAACTTTAACAATTTCTAAATTCAGATCTAATTTTTGGTATACAATTGAATGTTAATTAAACAAAAATATATACTTGGAAAGAAAAGTCTCTAGCTTCAAAAATGTTCATGTTAAGTGAGCAGATATATTTCCTGATTTTTTACAAAGTCCAATTTGTTCAAGCCCATAACTTATAGAAATTACACTTATGGCATGTATATAGGAAATATATAGGAGAATACTCCTGGTAAATATTGAGAGAAAAACAGATAAGTGGTTTTAATATTAGGCAGTCCTGAAGTGTGATAATAGTTTTTAATGGAAATTTGAGGATTTTCCTTAATTTCTTGAAGGAACGAAGTCACAGTGACCCAGCTTACGGTTTGTTAGGAGATCTTGGGGACATCTAACAGTATGCCAAATTTTGAATTCGTGGGTCTAACGGTTAAAAACATGCCAGTCGAACGGACGGACGGACGAACAGACGCACGGACGGACGACGGACAATGGACAATGACTATAGCTCAGATGACTTATAGTCAGCTGAGCTTAAAAATACATGACGTGCACGTAATCTATGAATCTCTCGCCATATATTCCTTAAAAATTATCAATAATATCAATAACATGTAGAGCGTCTCTCTTTAAATGTTGGTTTGTTTATAATCAATTAATGACGAGGCGCTAAACTACTTCCATGCGCCCATGATACAAACGAGGTCAGAATCCGAATCGGCCGAGGAGTTCCTAGTGGTTTGTGAATGCTGTTAGGTGCTGCCACCTAGAGGCGACACTCCACATTAATATAACTGTGTGTGTATTCAATGTCGTTACGTCATCAATAAACGTTGTCTTTCGCCATCTTGTCTTGTTATTTGGCCGCGCCTCCACGTTTTCAGAAGTTTGTCTAATCCATGTTGAATATAGGCCCGCTTAGGAAACGTCTTGTGGATTCTTGACGTTGAAGGAATCTCTTATAAGAGACAAGGTCGTGTCAGGCATAAAAAATGGTCAAGTTTAAGAAAGGCTTCTCAGAGAAGCAGATTTACCTTTTGAACGGGACCTGCAAATCGCTTAAGCCGCGGAAATGAGTAAACTGCATACACAAGACCTATATATTTCGACCCCTGGTGCTAGGTGTAATAATAAAACTTCTGAGGTTCAACTGCCATTAAATTTTGTACAACAGGCCAAGAGAGGACGAACTGTGTTTAGAAATGTAACAGGCGCGATAGTGGCAATGGAGCCCAATGCAGGAACTCCAATGAAAGGAGCAGTATTACCATAGGCCAGAATAGTAAGCAAAATACAAGGGTAGCATCTTAGTGCACCAGATGTGGTTTTGCAAGTCATAGAAATGATGTCCAGTGGCTGATAAAACTTGCATGAGATGCCAGAAACGAGGCTGTTTCCTGCATATTGCAGATCGCATATGCTTACGAATACATGTAAAGAGTGTCATAACATAGGTCTCGATGGTGAACATGATGATGATTATGATACTGATGATAATTATGATTGTGAAAGGAGCAGTATTACCATAGGCCAGAATAGTAAGCAAAATACAAGGGTAGCATCTTAGTGCACCAGATGTGGTTTTGCAAGTCATAGAAATGATGTCCAGTGGCTGATAAAACTTGCATGAGATGCCAGAAACGAGGCTATTTCCTGCATATTGCAGATCGCAAATGCTTACGAATACATGTAAAGAGTGTCATAACATAGGTCCCGATGGTGAACATGATGATGATTATGATACTGATGATAATTATGATTGTGAAACATAATTTCTTGATACTATTAATAAAGTAAAAGGGATAAAAGATCAGTGATGTGTTACCATGAAATTAAAGAATAGAGCTGAAGACTTTAAAATAGATGCAGGGGCTGAAGTTTATTGCATATTCAAAGACCTGTATGATTCACTCAAGTTATGACCACTGGAAGATATGTACAGATACTAAAATTGTTGGATACTTTGGTGAGAAAAGTACGGGAAAGTTGTTACAGAAATAACATATAAAGGAACCGTATATCCAGAAGAGCTAAAAGTAATAAATGGAGCAGCAGCTGTGAGATCTGTGTAAGGACGTCATGCTAGTAGACGGATGTGCTTAACAGAACGTGTACACCACAGTTACTGACAAAACAGACGACCCAGTTGAAATACTGACTTAATTTCACGATGTATTCTCAGGATTAACGTGGATTCTACAGTGCCAACGGTTCTATACTCTCCCATACATGTTCCATTAGCATTAAGAGGCTGAATTCACAGCTTAAAAACTACAACAGGACGGTATTATAAAGTCAGTGAAGGAACCGAGTGAATGGGTGGATTCAGTGGTGCTAATTGAGAGGCCAAAGGGATAGCTTAGGATATGTATTAACCCGAAAGATCCTAACAAGGCGATACAGAGAGGACATTATCCTATGAAATCATTAGAGGAGGTATTGGCCAAATTGACAGGTGCAGCTTATTTTAGTGTCCTAGATGCAGGACAAGCATATTACCAGGTTCCAGTGAGTGAACAAAGTGCCAAATTGTTAACTTTCAATACACCGTTTAAGCGAATGCCCTTCGGCATCAAGTCTGCTCCAGAGGTTTGGCAACGTATAGCAACTCACATCTTTGAGGATATTGAAGGAGTTTAGGTCATTATGGATGACATCCTGGTATGGGGTCATAAAATCCAAGAGCATAATGAACATTTACGTTAGAGCACAGGAGTACAATCTAACAATGAATCATGAAAAAAATGTAAACTTGGATTGGAATCTGTTTCAATATGGGATATATATCTCCAGACCTCCAGATGGTCTGTGTCTCTGATAGTTGGTTACACAGATTCCACTACCAAAAGAGCAAACTTCACATCAACGATTCTTAGGAATGGTCAACTTTGTTGCAATATCCATTCCTAATTTATCCCAGAGATGTCAGCCATTGAGAGAGCTACTGTAGAAAGATGTAGCCTGGCACTGGGATGAGCGACATCAGAAAAGTATGGATGACCTGAAAACGGCATTGACCCAAACTCCAGTGCCAGCATTATTTAACCGGGGGGATCCAGTCACCATATCAGTGGATGTGTCGATGGAAGGCTTAGGAGCTTGTGTCTTACAGAACTGCTGACCAGTCGCTTATGCGTCCAGATTACAAAGTTGAACAGAATTATGCCTATATTGAGAGAGAGAGAGAGAGAGAGAGAGAGAGAGAGAGAGAGATGTTGGCAATCACCTGAGGATGTACAAAATTCCATTATAATATTTATGGTAAATGAGGTGTTATAGTAGGAACAGACCATAAACCACAAGAAGCGCTACATAGAAAACAAGTAGCATCTGCACCACCAAGGATACAGCGATGGCTGATTAAACTTCAGAAATATGACATTACAGTGAAATATGTTCCTGGAAAGAATATGCATATTACTGATACTCTGAGCCGAGCAGCAGTTGGACAACGAGAGCCAATGCAAGACGATAGTATGGGCCACATACAAGAGCATAGGCCGAAAGCGGATAATAGGATAACAGATTTTCAAATAGAGTATGATAAAGACAGTACGTTGAGGAAAGTAAAGCAGTATGTGCAAACAGACTGGCCAACAGAAAGATCACAAATAGACCCAGCAGTGAGGCCTTACTGGTCAAGTCAGGAAGATATAACTATGTATGATGGTTTATTGTTAAAATCAGACAGAATCATTGTACCAAGTAAATTGAAACCAGAGATGAAAAGAAAGATTCATAATAGTTTTTTTTGTCTGGAGTATAGAAATAAACAAACCAAAGATTCTTTGATGTCTAATGATATACTAGAAAGACCATGGAAGAAGGTTGCTTCTGAACTATTAGCGATTGGTGAGGAAACGTGTGTTTCTTATAGACTATTTCTCTAAGTTTGTAGATGTCACAAACTCAGACATATGCTCCGGATTCAATTTAAAAGTTCATTGAAGATAACCGACTGTTTTGTAAAGAACACTTAAATTTATTTTGAATCAACAAATGTTACACGGCAGAGCTTGTCAGACTTACGATTCTAGAGCCCTGTCAGTACCAAACAGCAATGGATATAGATTCATTGTAAAACTAGAATGTCCATAATCTAAATAGTATATCCAGCTTCTCCTGATGGCTATATATTATCCAAGATGTTAAGGTTAAACTCCAATGTCCTCTGTATATAAATCCGACAGTATTACAGTCCCCTGTCTGGGTTACACAAACCGTAGACGTACTAACCCCGCCTCGGGTGACACAACCAAACTAACTTCTTAATATATGTTAGATATTACTTCGACGAATTTACCCTCTTTTAGGGTTACAATGGGCAACTATATTAGTTCCAACAAAAAACGGCTACGAGGAGCCTCTGGAGTCAACTAAAACACGACTTTATTCCCTTACCATCGGAATCGGAATCAGACTCAAATAAATGCGTAGTATTTTTTCTCAAGTTTTAGCGCTTCGTCCTAGTATTCGAACGTAAAATGACATGTGACTTCTTGAACATTGCAACGTATTGACCAATGAGCGATGAGTGTACTCTGTGACTCTTTTCTAGAAGCATCTAGGTATTCCATATCATTACAAGATCCATCTCAAGGTGATCCTTGTCTATATATTTCCTATATTACGTTATAATATAATTTGTCAACTAGCAGTAACTATTTGCTCTAAAAAGTAACTGTTTCACCATAATCTCACCCTAGATCATCAATGGTAAACATAAATGTACTCACCGCTCCCTGTCTATATTGCTATGATGTCACATGTAAACAAATGGTTACTCGTTTGGGATTCTGTTCACGCCAGTATACATCAGCATTCAAAAAACATTATATTAGTCATGTTTATGAATAAACATGTATGTGATATTATATTGTTGGTTTATGAAAAAAAAAATATTTTATACAATACATTGGTCTTGGGTTTTATTTCAACATCATTTAATATTTGCATTTGTTTCAGAAGAGTACATCAAGTTAACAGACAGTAAAAGTCGAACTGTTATTGAATGGATGAAGGAGGAATTTGCTAGACATGATATACCTTTTACTGTCTTTACTGTATGAGTTTAAGCATGAAACCTCTTCACCTCACTACCCGCAAAGAAATGGTATGGCGGAACGAGCAGTTCAAACGCTTAAGCAATCGCTGAAAAGTTCTTCAAAAGCAGGAACCTATCCGTACTTTGCAGTTCTGGAGTGGCGATAAGGAAAGAAGGATAAGGGTCTCCGGCCCAAATGTTGAAGAGCAAAAGGACCAGGACAACCGTAACAACCCATAAAGACCAGTTAAAACCCAAGATGATGTATGAAAGGGGTCAGAGATAAGTTAAGCCCGGTCTGGGCTTTAGTATATTTACGTTTTCTTCTGAAATGCTTAAAATAAAACGTGATTCCATGTACCGATAGACGTAACTCAGTACTAGCTCTTATTACTAAAGCCCTGTAAAGTCCGTAAAGTTCGTTGCGTGTGGACCTGAATATCGCACGCTGATTGGCTGAGCTAGAGATGCATTTTAAACCGGACTGCTTCGATAGGCGATGGTCTGATAAACGGTGACACACTGACTCACTGAGGCTGAGGGCTATATATAATGTTGAAAGTCTTGCCGTACTCAAAATAGCCGAGGACCTTAAAATATTAAGACTGATTAAATGGGAATATAAATAGCAAGCTGGAAGCCCACAATAGGCAGTGATTAAATTAACATTGTGGGTTTGAAAAAAAAAAGATTCATTGAAAGACCACTATAATTACTCCTTACGTCACTGGGAGAGACCTAAGTTCAGCGAGGCGGTGATGTGTAGCGCTGACTCTCCGGCACTGCCCAAGTTTACCAGTCGATGAAATTGGAGGGTCAGAGAGTGGAAATAAGTTATATAAATTGCCGAGAGGTGGCAGTACCTACACTAAGTGCGACACAGTAAGAGAACGTTTGATTTCTCTGTCAGAGGCAACAATTAAGAGCCATTTCCTTGACTGGGTCAGTCTAAGATAAGTTGAAACAACTGGAGTAGCAAAAGAGCTGAAACCATTATATCCTGGACAGACTGTTTACTTTCTAAACAATAAAAGATGAGAACCAGCAGTGGTTAAACAGAAGTTTAAACAGCCACGATCATATAGCTGAGCATAAAAGTAGGCTGTATCGTAGAAATAGGAGTCAGCTGATGGAGACCACAGAGAGTCCACTAACCAGAGATTTCCTGGATGATTCAGGACAGCCCAGTGTGAGCAGGACATACACTGATGCATCTGAGACCGGCCCACCTGGAAGTGAGCAGCCCAGGGAGCCCCTCTGTGAACAGTAGCGCTATAGCAGAGTTGTTGGTCGGGCAATCAATTTTCAAGGACTGTGTAATTCGTGTTATTTGTACCCCATTTACAGTTGCAAAGTGGAAAAGAAACCTGTAACCGTTACTTTGATCTGGTTTTGTATTTTTTTGTATAATTGTATTTTATTCCTGTGTTGTTACGGACTGCTGTTGGAGAATGTTTATTTGGTAACATGTAACTGTATATTATAAAACTGAGAAACAACCAGACTTTAAAATAACATTTTATTTCAGATGCACACATAACATTTTAAAGAATATTTTTTAAGTAAGGACGGAACAAAAGACTATTTATAAATGCTTGGTGTGAAAATTGACAACTTCCGCTGCTTATAACAAGATTAATGTGTGGATCCATTTAATTATTTGCATGTTACATCTACCAATCGTTTTTAACATTTAT
Source organism: Sipunculus nudus (assembly GCA_026874595.1). Taxonomy (NCBI): domain Eukaryota; kingdom Metazoa; phylum Annelida; class Sipuncula; order Golfingiida; family Sipunculidae; genus Sipunculus; species Sipunculus nudus. The sequence continues at coordinate 61,741,415 of CM049315.1, read as the reverse complement.
ATATATGTTTTGGTTACACTTTAACGATCCATTATATTCTATATCTAAGTTTAAATTGCCTGTGTAACAAGCTAAAAGGGGAGATGTGAGGAGCTGTCTATGAATACTATTAGGTGCTGCCACCTAGAGACGACACTCCACATTAAAATCTCTCAGTGTGTGTTCAATGTTGTGAGCCATTATTAAATTGTAGCTGCTTATTTATTCTGGGAGGAAATTGTGCTTGGGCAACACGCACTCGCAATTTGAAGAGATAAAATATCACCTTTTTACTGGAATCAAATTTAGAGCCTAAACCTTAAAAATACCAGGACTGCGTATTATTATATAGACTTATAAATGAAACAAAGATACTTACCAGGCTAGATAAAAGGACGGCTCTTTGGTAGTGGGTGGCTCTTCACCTGGGTAGCCGACACTGTCGTAAAACCAACCCCAAGGTGAAAAAGAAGCCATATACCCTCTGCCTGCCACAGAGGGCAGGCATAGGGGTCCACTGCTCGATGATCCAAAAGAGAGCTGGAATCGCCAGGGCAAGGGGGTTTTATCCCAGAGGGGCAGAGGGCGAAGTCCTTAGCTGCCTGTGATTGGCTATGGGGCATCTCTATATTTACTGTCAATCAGTGTTGATACCCCACCCCTGGCCAGGTCAAAGGGCGAGAATGTTACATCCTTCCCCCCTTTAGGGAAAATTTTACACTACAGTGGAAAATTTTGCGATAGCAGTCATGATATCTAGCCTTTGGAGAGGAGAATTTGTCTTTGTTTGTTTCTTATATGACCAAAATATAGCTGGCAGGCTGTGTATAGGCTGTAAGCCGGCTACCCAACCCCTAACTCCCATGTTGGGAGGGGGGAGGTAGGTTTATCCAATGCTACAACAGCGGGTAGGGAGTTTTCTCTCCCCCCCCCCCCCCCCCCCCCAACACACACAGTACCTCCAGTGATTAGGGACTTTGCAGTCAGAAACTTGTTTTGAAAATTCAGGGATTGTGTAATTTTTATTAGACATGCAAAAACAATATAAAATATTCAAAGACACATCAATGATATTCCACATTCACCAGGTGCAATAAGTTGTTACAGGTTATGGTCCATTAGTGAGCCAGGTGGCCATATAGGATTTAATAGAATATCAGTCCAGATGGTGGCGCCACAGGCCTCAGTATTTACTCAAGGTGTTCTGCATTTATAAAAGCGTCCAATATCTGGCTCTAGTGGAATGTTGGCTCAGGTTGCAGCTTGCTGTAGCAGAAAAGCTGAGCCGGACCACACTGGGAAGGCTGCACTGATGGCTGACAACTGGTTCATGCGATAATGGAGCCTCTGAAAATAAAATACAACAGCGGCAGTATCTGTCCTTATGACACAAGTATAATTTTTTGCGACAATTACCTAGACATGACTATTTAAAAAATAGTTCTCACAAAAATTTGTACATAATCAAACATAAAGAATGCTGATAAGCGGCCCCTTGGTAAAACCAGTTAAACACTTGATCTAAGTTTTCAACTATACATGATTAAATAAAATTGTCAACGGTTACATAAAGAGAGCCTCCAATAGGCATAATCTTGGCTCGTTTCTCCGTTTTATATGGAGTATATAAAACTAGGGGTAACTATGGTCCCCTACCCGTGTATAGCCCAAAGACACAAGGTGGGCAAAAGTAACCAGATTAAATGGACAGTATTTTCTTTTTGCCCTGTCTGGCCTCACAACTGTAACGGTATTTATTTGAAGCCCCGTCTGGCTGAAACATGCCCCCTCACTGGGCTAATTAATATTTCGACCACTGGTCTACTAATAAAGCGAGATTCACTCGCACACTGCATCATCATCTGATCAGTGTTAAGACGTTTATGCATTACCCTCAGGTAAGCTTTTCATAAACAGTATTTATTCTGTGCCCTGTTTGGCCTCAAAATACAGACGGTATTTTAAGCCCTGCACGGCCGAAACATGCCCTTTCACTGGGGTGAAATATTAAGACTATTGGTTGACTTATCTAGCGAGATTCACTCGCACACTGTATCATCATTTGATCAGTGTTTAGATGTATATGCGTTACCCTCAGGTAAGCTTTTCATAAACAGTATTTATTCTGTGCCCTGTTTGGCCTGTAAATTTAGACTTTTTTAAGCCCCGATCGGCTGAAATATGCCCTCTCACTGGGCTAAAATACGAACTACAACTGACCAAGTAATAATAATTCAACGATTGCACAGTATTTTTAATCAGTTCAAGAAGGTCTACTTGAAATATACAACACCTATCATTTTATTGAGGTAAAATGGTAAGCAGTGCTGCCCAAGAATTTGTTAAATCAGAGTTGTTTATTACCCTACAAGTATCTGTAAATATGACATTCAAATTGGATATCAGGGTTAGTTACCTATTCATTAGTTTATTTGAATAATTAGAATTTCTTTCTTTAATCTGTTTCTAGCATTTACAGTTTACAGTTTATATTTTTAATACATCATCATTTTATCATCAACAGTTTCATCATTATTATCATTATTTATTTCCTTTTTATTAAGCTGTGTAGATTCAGATCATGTGTAATAGCTAACTTGGTTTGTAGTTATCAGATTTATACCACCTCGTTAACATTACGTACCTCTAATCCGTAGTGAAACGTATTTTAGTGACAAAAAAAAATGTTCTACCCAACGCAGCAATATATATGTGGTTTGATTTTTATTTTAGATATCATTACTCTCAAATGCAATATAGAGTGGACATAAACTTTAAGTCAGCTTATTTATTCATTTTATTTGTGTATTTATTCAACTTATTTAGTATTTTGGTGTGTTGCTCACCTATTAATATTATTGATAGGATTTCACTAAAATTAACCTAATTAAACAAGTTAAGATTCTTAATGAGCGATGTCATTTTAACTGGTGTGTTACGTATGCACATTGGTCTAATTTATTTTAATACTCCCAATACTTAAGACAAACAAATTTGTGCTGGTTGATGTTATAGCTAGGTTTAGATATGATGACAGGTACAATCGTATGCAAGTGGCGCCACCATATCAGATACAAAATACTCTAGGTGAAAGGTGGTACCCTGCCAAAATCGAGAACTCTCTAGGCGATACGCAAAACCCACAGGGCAGACATGCAGCCATGTCAGACACCAAAATTGTTTCCATGCCGGAGAACATCGCCTAAAAAAGCGACTGGGAACTTTGCCAGCAACAAAACTACACTAGAATATCAGCAGAAGCTGACAAAAGCCCTCAGCCAAAAGAACAGTGTTCAGGTGGTAACAGTAACATGTACTAAATATCAGTTCTCACATGGATGTATATCTGTACATGTCTCAGTTATAAATTTAAAATGGAGAGGTATGTACCATAAATCCGATAAAAATTCATTAAAAATCAGAAATTGTAGGTGGCGCCACCAAACTTGTATAGCAGGTACAGACTATCAGTCCCAATAATCATAGTAAGTTTTGTGAAAATCCACCAAATGGTTCCTAAGTAATAAGAATCTAAGTGTTTTTCTATGATCAGCTCTTAATTGTAGAAAAATAGGTCAAGGTCACCCATCTTCGAACTTGACCGAGATTTTGTCGATATGCATCTTTACCGAGGAAATGAAATTCTGACGGTGAATCCTTTTCAAGATATCCCGTTCACAAGGTTAAAGTTAACGGACGCCGGACGGACGGACGGACAGCTTGGGTGACGACAATAGCCCATCAGCCTAAGGGCTGAGGGCTAATAAAAGGGAAAACCACGCCGGGTACCACCCAAGGCAACTGGTATATATTTTATGCCCTAATATGCTTAACTAAAAAAAAAACTAATCCAGGAAAAGCACATACTATGCCGGGATAAGAACCCAGATGCTGAGATCTAAGCAAATAGAATACCAATAAAAGACCTAGGTGTGTCAGACATTTTACATCCAGCCTATAGGTAGTTATAACCAGAGAAATTCAAAGTAATACTCATGCATTTCTAGTCCAGCAGTATGTGAGGCAGAATAAAATGCTTTTAATTAAATTTATAAGTATCATAATATTTACTTGTGAATTTGTCTAATTAAATAAAGTTATAAATGTTAATCACTATAATTGGAAATAACTAAGTTTTTAAAAGTTTCATTTTAGAATAAGAATGTTATAATTCAAATGTTATAAATAAATAAATGTTTATGAACAGTTTAAATAGCTTTGAGTTAATAGCCTACATTTGTATTTAAATTAAATGCAGTTAAATTTCAAAGGATAATTTCTCCTTGGTCCAAAATCAACAAATGATTTAAGTCAAAGTGTAAATAAAATATGAGCATGCCTCAGAGGTAATCCTCTGAGAATTACTTAATTTCTATTTAAAAGATTGATCTAAATTATTAAGTACTGATCTGTCAAGTTGTTATATGTAAAGCATCAGAATTCAAAATTAATTGTAGCAAGTAATTAGGATTATCTAAAGGCAAGGGCTAAACACCTTAAAAGTATCTGCTTGTATCAGTTGGACATATAAGAGAGACCAACAGAAAGATAGGCCCAAATAATATTTTATTTGAATGTTATTTTTATTGGTGTAATTAGTTTACTAGTTTTATTTATTTATTATTATTATAATTTAAAGTGGGTTACCAGCGCATGAAAACATGTTGAAGGTACTAATTTTCAGGTTGGGTATATGGTTCATGACTCATGACATAGGATCACGTGACATCACACCAGGTAACAGGTGTATCTAAATACGGGTGGTGTGTTAGATAACTTGTCTGGGCTCCTTTGACAGAGTTTTAGTGTTGATAGCAAATCTCAGCTTATCCTACTCAGTATGATATAACCCCATATGGGACACTGAATGCACCTGGATTATTAGTCTGACCCGCCAGTTAAGAGGATTTCCAGCAGGCCCTGCGAGACACCGCTAACTTTGAAACCCAAGGGTGATCTTTACACGGCTGGGGATAGTGCAATAACATGTGACCAGGAGATGAAACTTTACCAACGGTTCCGTTTGTTTGAATGACACACTAAAATGTATCTACCAGGTGGTGGATCCAGGAGTTCCTGACCTTTCTTTAATTTAAAACTGGCTAAACAATAGAACACTAGGTACGGTAATTTAAGGATTTAAAGCCTTGTTTTAAAACCAGCATATAGGCTAAATTTCTTTACACAGGAAACCCATTTTGTTTAAACATAAAGATCACTGAATATCGGGTTTTACAATAACATTTGAATATAGATCAGGCTTATAAAATATTTTTAACTGACAATCCAGATTGGAATAATAAGATATTTAATTGATGTTTCTATCAAAATACATTCACAGTAACCAGTTCAGTGTTATTCATTCAATATGTACATGCAGAACATGACAGTTTAAATATGTTCCATTCTACAGCATCTATACATATGTACAAAATAAAAGCAATTTTACATTTATTCAAGAGACAGCTACGCGTAATAAAATTTCAGCAGTTACTCTTATTTCAATATAATACAGCTAATTTAGATCCAGTCCTTAAAGTTTTTATATACATAAAATCTGATCAACTGATTAATTCTGCAAAGAAAAGGTCATTTATTATAAGTAAAATATTACATATATACAATTGCAGGCACTACATGGGGGGCATTAAAATATTTGCGGATTACGCTTATGCCCAATGTTATAAGAAGATGCGTGTCACAGTTTTTTTACACATCACATAATGGTACATATAGCACCTGTTATTTCTCTTGCTTTACATCTGATAAAGTCACACATTTTTGTATATAAATAATTATTATACACTTTTTTTATTATTTTTGTTCTATAACCTATTCAGAACACGCACTTAAAGTGTAACACTGAGGGATTTAATTTCAAACAAGGACTGCGGGAATTAGTAATATAATGATATTACGGCTTTCATTTTATAAGAATGTAAAACTAATATGACTGGTTTATCCACAATGAAAATTCCCAATAACTGTAGTATTTACCGTAAATTGTACAAATAAAGGTTCAATATTGTGGGATTACTGTACACCTACCAATGATTTTGAATTTTGCAGCTGATTTTTTTTAAGCATACACTGTTTTATAATGTATAGACCGCTTCATAGCCAAAAAAAGGGCAAATTACTATAATGGTTTATAAATAGGGATCTAAAGTAGTACTAGCCTTTCCAAATGAAATAATGCGCATTTTTCTTTAAACAGAGACGGGCCTACATTTACAAAAAGCCCCTATTCTGGTTCACAAAACGAGTGTACTCAATAAAAAAATTTCCTTAAGATATGAAAATCAGGCATTTTTAAAGCTGTTACTATGTTTCCATTTGAATAGATCGCTTATTTAGCAGAATTTTACAACCTAAGCTTCTTAAGTATATACTGATGCTAAAAAACCCAGAATTACCTAAATAAGCAATTTATTTACCAGAATTCGTCTCCTAGCTGCCGATAACAGCCAAAAAGCATCTCTCGCCAGATGTAGCTGCTTATTTATTCTGGGAGGAAATTGGGCTTGGGCAGCACGCACTCGCACAATTTAAAGAGATAAAATAACACCTTTTTACTAGAATAAAATTTAGAGCCTAAACCTTCAAAATATCAGGATTGCGCATTATTATCTAGACTTATAAATGAAACAAAGATACTTACCAGGCTAGATAAAAGGACTGCTCTTTGGTAGTGGGTGGCTCTTCACCTGGGTAGCCGACACTGTCGTAAAACCAACCGCAAGGTGAAAAAGAAGCCATAATATATATCCTCAGCCTGCCACAGAGGGCAGGCATAGGGGTCCACTGCTCGATGATCCAAAAGAGAGCTGGAATCGCCAGGGCAAGGGGGTTTTATCCCAGAGGGGCAGAGGGCGAAGTCCTTAGCTGCCTGTGATTGGCTATAAGGGAATCTCTATATTGACTGTTAATCAGTATTGATACCCCACCCCTGGCCAGGTCAAAGGGCGAGAATGTTACAAAATGTTGTCTATCGCCATCTTGTCTTGTGATATAGCCGCGCCTCCACAAACGTTACCCGAAACCCCCAAAAAGTATTCAGACGATTCAGCAACCAATAATGAATCACCGTGTCGAAAGCAGCTTATAAGTCAAGCATAATCAGACAGACTAACCTTCCGGTACGCACTTCCACATTGTTCATTATATCCAGGAGAGCAGACAATGCTCCTATTTTTGGTAAATGCTGATTGATATTTCTCAATTTTCTAGTTTTTTGGCATGCAGAACATTCTGATTACAGGTCCTTTTTTTTACAATTATTTTACCAAGAAGTGGTAAACTCGACACAGGTCTGACGTTTTTGTGGACATCTGTGTTTAATCATGCTTTCTTCAAAAGAGGGCGCACTATAGCTATCTTAATTTTCAGGGAACACTCCTTCACACAGTGATTTATTGACTGTAAAACAAATAATAGGTATTACATCATCAAGGTGTGATTTCAAGAGAACCGTAGGAAACAAGTCTAGCTCAAAGCTCTTGGTAGCAAGGCTACAAATAATTTCCTTAGTTTGCGGAGGGGTTACAGTTGCAAAACAATAAAATTTCATCAAGGTACTGTATTCTTTCTCACTATGGGGGTGGTCATCAGCTCCTGTAGGCATGCTTTTCAGATAACCTATGATTTTCTTAATTTTTTTTCCACAACAGATCATGAAATTTTTAACATATCTACATCATGCATCATTTCAAGAGAAATGCTATTTCCTTCCTGAAAAGAAGTCTATGTGCACATTTATATACATCCTTGTAATAAGTTTTCCAGCACTTTTAGATACTTTATATTTAAACCCGCAGTGTAAGGATACCCTCGCACTCTGCCCACAGGGTATCCGGACACCGCTCATGAGGCATTCGCACATACATACAGATCAGGATCATCAAGGAATAACACAATACAAAGTTGCACACTTGCACGTTGTAGTTGTCGTGTGTGCGTGAAGTGTGTGCGTGTACGGTGAGGGTGAACGATGTGTGGGTGTACAATGTGTGGATGTAGTGTGTGGGTGTAATGTGTGCGTGTACGGTGTACGGTGTGCGCGTGTGGGTGTACAGTGTGCGCGTGTACAATGTGTGGGTGTACAGTGTGTAGGTATATGGTGTGTAGGGGTAATGTGTGTACGGTGTACGCGTGTACAATGTGCGGTTTGTACGTGTACAGTGTGCGGGTGTACGGTGTATGGGAGTCCATGGTTGGGAATGAGCGGGAAAAGCATGCTTTGGAACATAATGCAACATTAATCCGACGTATTCTCAAATTCACTAATAACACAACTGGTTTGATCTGTGAGATATTTATTTTTACACTGATATGACATCTATGCCAAGACACAGAAAGATGAATTAGCATGAACAGTAGTGAAGCTATTTAGCTTCCACCAAAGAAGGCCACAACATGGATACAACCAGCACGTTGACCTCGCTCATTTATACTTGGACATGAATTATGCAAGCAAATATTCTTATATATATGGAGTAAGCAAAGAGAAAAAAGGCTGTCCTTAACATGTTTTGGTGTGACAGTTTTTGTTAGCATGCAATACGTTTAACATTATTAAGCATTATTAAGATGTGTACGGAATGCAGCGTTCGGAACGCGTGTTGAGAGATTTCACATGTACCGGCACGGTAACATATATATTTTCCTTTATGCGTTACTCCGGGAATGCGGATCCGGCATGCGGATTAAAATGGGTATTGAATAAAATAAATTATAGGCGAGATTCCTTACGCGGATCCGGAATGTTTATCCGGCAAAACAAATGGCTACATCCAGCGATTTTTGTCGTTCCGCATGGTATCCAGGAGAAAGTCGCAGAAAATGTTGCCGTGCCGGTTAATATGAAATCCCTCAACACGCATTCCGTACATGAGGAATCCTTGCCAAAGCTTTTCAAAGTTGTGTCCACTACAACTGCTAATTCGGATCACTGATTGCTAGTAACAGCCCGGACAAGTATTGGCTATAGCCCAGTGAAATGTTATGCATCATCATGCACGGTTTTACGAGGCATGGCAATCGCGAGGCGAAGCTGAGCGAATGCCAAGATTTTACACACGCCGAGAAAATCTTTACATGATGCATAATATAGTAGATGCTTAGTATATATTGATATCGAAGAATTAATAGACAAAGAATAACTCCTAAACTTGCATTACTTGCCGAGATAAAAATCGTATAAGATCAGATATGGTATTTATGATAGGGAACATTTAATCCGGGGCTCAAAAAGAAATATATTCGAATTACTTTAGCTACGAAAATTTTACAGGGCTATAACCAATACATGTTTCTTTTTCCCCCAGACATTAAATATCCTGCCATTACCTTAATCTAGTACAATGAATGTGTCACGATTATTTATGCAATATGAGAATTCTTATATACGTTATAGCCAGTTTGCATTTCTCGGGAATCTTGAGACCTAGTACTTTTTTTCATGCAGCCTTTCTCAGATTTGGTGAGCTTATCTTCACAAGGAGAAAAATGTGGGAACAGGCACATCTATTTAATTTGCATCATCACAGGTATCTGCAGGGGAATCTTGCACATAATTGTATTGTTTATGTTATAGTAAAGATCTGATTGGTTGGGAGTTATAATGAAGAAAGTCTCCTGATGTCTATGTTTGATTCAACACTAATCTTGTGATTTGGCTGCAAAAGTGTTTAAAATTTTTTAAAGGCCTAAATTGGTTTAAAGAAAGTGATAAATTAATTTGTGTGAAACACTTACAACCTTACTCAGAAATGCATGTGTGAACCAACCATGGGAAATCAATGATTTGGTTTAACCTATGACATTTGTCAATTTTGTTAGGGAGATGTGTACGTGACTGTTGTATGTACTGTGACATAGTAATAGGTGAGAAATTCTATTTTTTAGAGAGCACAGAATTATAGTGTACCCAGAAATGCAATGGTAACTAGATTTTACCCATCTTCTAGAGAATATTCTTACAAATTTAAGACTTCCCCAGCAAACTTACATTTTGGATGATGGTAAGAGAAATTCTTCTTTCCTTTTAATTCAATGTGAACTATTCATTTGGCAGGCCAAAATTATGACATGCATGATTACCTGTCTTGGGTCATTATTTAAAAAAAATAAAAACAGTAAATGACTTCTCATCCGTTGTACCCATTTCTAAACATGTGGTTGAACTACCAGTGATTAATAATCATACAAAAATGTTATGGTAAGTGAACAAGCCACTAGTAATTGCTGCACCTTGCATGTTGAGAAGGATAAATATGTTTTAAGGCAAGCTATTCGTCAATGCACTGGATCAGCTTAGCAGCCTTGGACGCCAACAAACGTCTGATTTTTAAGGGCTAAAAAATAATTTTTGTCAAATAACTAGCCAATATTAGGCCCCCTAAAAGTTAACAAGGTAATTTAACCAAAACTTTTACATTATATCAAATGAAAAGTATCTGGTAAAATAATTATGGATGGAATGTTCCCTGCAACTAGGTGGCCAGAAGAACAACAGGCCCCATATGCAATTTCCCTGTGTGCATCTAATGAACTTTTCCTCACAGAAAGTAACTCAGGTGGCTCCACCTGCAGGTTCAAAATTCTGAGTAAATGTTAAGCAGACGAGTCCAATCACAATCGGATAAAATAATCAAAATCAGTCAAGAATGATCAAGAAAAAAGGAGAAGCATTTTCTTGTGATTTTTAAAATTTGCATCATCAATTAATTTTAAATTCTGTGTAAAGGTAACCCTAAGACGCCCTAAACCTATCTGAAAAAATGGGTCATGATGCTCATCTCACATCATAGCCTACCATTCACAACAGGAATTTAATAATCAGAAAATTAAACTGGATTTAACTTCAGATATAACCTGACACAAAAGTCGACAGGGAAAGGTGACATCCAAAAGAGTTACTGGTCTATACATGTCGAATGTGTGATGAATACGTTTTTTGAAGAACTGGTTTGACCAGTTTTGTTTAGATTTGAATGCTGACTTTGATATATATTTATGTAAACCAGTATTGTTTTTTCTTGAGATTTAACTTCAAATATGACCTTGACACCCTGTCGTCGGAGGGAAAAGTGACATCCAAAAGAGTGACTGATCTATACAGGTTGAATGTGAGAAGAAAACAATATCTGAAGAACAAGTTCACCGGTTTTCAGGCTCATCTGAGGCAATGATTAGAACAATTTGTTTATAAAATTTGAGGGGAAAATATGCATTACTTAAAACATTGAAATAATGAAAAAAAGTTTTACTTTTACGGTGGTTAAAGGCATGTTTTCGTTGTGTACAGGACAGAATACAGGTCACCTAGTTTTAAGTTTCCAAGGAGATTTCTCAAAGACCTCACTGGATGTTGAGTCTAACATTATAAAGTCAAACGTCTAGGATTTGTGCCCTAGCTGCCTATGGCCGGCAGGATGACAGAGACCCATCGCTATAGTTAAGCATGACTGTAAGTCAGCTGAGCAAAAAATACAGTTGCTACAACTAGCTTTTTGGACTGATCAAACTAGTCCATGGTCAATAAACAAGGTTCCAGGATGCTAGATTAAACCACAGCTGAGAAACTGATATAACATACTGTCATTTGACAAAAAGGAAAATGTGTGGAGCTCTGGAGGTTATATTGGAATTTCGATGGATCTGTAATCTGATAGGGTTGGAGCCCTTATATGCATAAATTATCTTTGTGAATTTGAGTAATATCAAGGATTTTCTGTTTGAGATATTGCATGCAAAAGAAATCAACAATTGTGCTCTTGCAGCCCTACTCGGAGTCAGACTGGTCTTAATAAGACGGGTCTGGAGCCCTCATAGGCATCAATTACCCCTGTGAATTTGAGAATGATCAAATGTATTATGTTTCAGATAATGTGTGGGAAAGAAAGCTTTACTGAAGGACGGATGCTGTGACAGACAAACAAGCAAGGCAATTGCTATAGGGCACTGCTTTTTAAGCAGGACCCTAACAAACATACTCAAAATAGGTCATGAAATAAAGGAGAAGAAACATGAACACCGTTCACCACTTCACCAAGGCATATGCTGGCCAGATCACTGTCACTCAGCAGGACTGTGAGCAACCAAATAATAAAAAAAATACTGACTGCTGCTTTACCAATAGTTACTAAATACAAAAATACTGATCACAGCAGCTCAATAGAACCACTAAAACAAGTGACTCATGTGCCATGGCACTCAGCTGACAAAATAAGCATGTCACTATGGCTTAATAGTCACAAACATTAAGTAATATTTATTTAAGAACCTAATGCTCGACAGGAAGACATTCATTTTTGTTTAAGTACATTACTTGGAATTCCAGGGCAGCATATGACTGCTGGGACATATTGTGACAGCACTGATGTATGACAGTACCCACATAGTCATTAAGCTAGTCAAACATTATAAAATTATAAAAATAATCTTTGGTGACACCAATGGCAACAATGGATACTTAATTTTTATGTCTTTTATACTTATTGTTATATTTATATTTATTGTTATATTTACATAAATCCTTGTCCAAGTGCTCAAGGAGTTTATATGAGTCTTATATAAACTCCTTGGTTAAAGGAATATAATTATATCTGTTTTCACTGGATGCTCAATTGAATATTTTTTAGTTATTCCACAAACACAATTTGTCTATGCCAGTGGCATCGGACTGTGCTGGAACAATTGTCTCCCTGACCTTCCAGTCTGCTGATACTGTTATCAATTTATGCATTAATTATTGAGAAATGTATGAACTTTACCTTAAATTGTCCCATTACAGGAAAAAAAAAATCATGTATAAGGTAGTCAATTTTTTTATAAAATGATTAACATGATTTAGTTAAAATTTTAAATGGTGACTTTGAAATAGGTCAAACTGATGTACTCTATCTCAATCTCATCCTAAGTTACACATGCAGAGCTAAACCTGTCACATGACTCTTATATTTTAATCTCAAAATCAGTCCAGAGCTTAAAAATCAAAGGTGATGACACTGGTCTCATGCTAAGAAATAAAACCTTCTTTTCTAATATGCATGACAATTTCAAGCATTTCATGCCAATAATATTTTGTAAATTCAAACTTAGGTAAGGATTTTTATTCAAGATGGACTGTTTCATTGAATATTCACATTTGTCATAGTCACATCTTTAAGGACTTAGTGGCCTAATTTTGTTTAAACTTTTCATGATGACAGGGATTCAACCTTCCAAATGCAACTTATACATATACACAGGGAAATCAGCCTACCACATGTAACTTTTACCAATACACAGGGAAATCAGCCTACCACATGTAACTTTTACCAAAACACAGGGAAATCAGCCTACCACATGTAACTTTTACCAATATATACACAGGGAAATCAGCCTACCACATGTAATTTTTACCAATTTTATCATCAAAAGTCAGAGTACTGAGTTGAAAATATCATATGAATGCCAGTTGCTATTCTCAAAATCAAACATGAACTCCCATATATATTCATTAAAACAATAGCTGGTGCATTTGTTGTCTAATCCATCAGATAATGCTATCTAAGTTGAATAACGACACCAAATTTCAAGGCAATCCATGGGCTTGTTATAGTGAAATTGGAGCTTAAGAGCTTGCGACTTATTCTAAAATTTCCAAGAATATTAAAACAGGACCTGTCTGGATACTAAGCAGGAACTTAAATGGTTACAACTTGTGCCCTGTTACCGACTGATGACCAGACAGGGGACATCGCAATAACACAAACAAAGACCCTTTAATGAAGGTCAGCATGACAAAGTCAGCTGAGCTATAAAGAAGCTAAAATTTGGTCTGTTGATCTTATTTTCACCCTAGCGCCAGTTGTTTCCTGCTGTGTTAAGATTCCCCTTGTCATAGAATCATTATAATAACAATTACATGCACAAATTTCAAATATTAAGTCATTTCCTTTCTGACATACGCAAAAAATTACTCCTTGCATTTGTTTTCAATTTCAGTATGCATATAGTGACATATATTTTTTTATTCTGATTGGTGATGATTTCAAACAAAATGAGTCAATTTTTTCCCCAAATGAGGTTTTCTTAATAAAACCTCATAAGTTTTTATGAATTTTATCAGGTTTTATGCAGGCAAATTATCATATTAGAAACAAATTTTGCAGGAATCTGTGCTTAAGCAACAGATAATGTTACGACAAGACCACAGCTGGGAATCCTCCAGGCATTACATTGCTACAAGAAGCCTTGTGCAGTGGCGGCTGACCAGGGAACATGAAGAGCGGCTTCAATCGGTCTTGGCCAAGGCTATCACATTAAAGTTAAGTTCTTCAGGATCACGAGCCATGAACTTCTTCACCACACATGCTGTGTCCTGAAAATAAACAAGAACTCCAAAGTGAAAAATCATGGGCATCACCCTCAGGTTAACGGGACAACAGCTCTGCATACACATACAGAATATGAAATTTAATTCATCAGTGCTTTCAGGATAAAAAGGTTGATTCATAATAACTGAATATTTAGCAAGGGACCCATGGGTCGCTGATCACAGCTAAATTTGCATGTTACAGAAAATATAAAATCTTGGCAAACAGATAACAAGAGACCTATGGGTCACGGCGCTCAGCTGTTATATATGATCAGGGATGTGCCCACGCCGGGCTGGTGCGCCCGGCAGTCTTTCCTGTCGCCCGGCACTTGACTGGAAAGTGTCAATGCCCGCCCAGCAGTAATATTTTAAATTGTTCAAGCCATGAACAAAAAAACATGCGTTTAAGCTTATCTCGCGGTGTTTTATCGGTATTACAATTAGTGACCCCTGTTGAATATATCTAAGTGCATGTCTTCCACACTAGACGACATCCAGTAGCGCCCAAAATGAATATTTAATAGAAGGTACTTTCAAAATGTGCCGTATTTAGTGAATGTTGATGAATAAAATTTGGTACGAAAGGAGTGAACGTAGCTGCTATGGTAGCGCAACCTTGTATCTGTATAAAAGACTAATGCTGATATCAGCTTCTATGAAATCATTTGACGCGCCAAACGATGTTTGATTGAATATAATTGATGATCGACGTAAATATTCGAATAATTTTGTAAGGTCGCAGTTCTTAATGAGGCCAAACTGCCGTAGAAAAGTGGAATAAGATGTTTGGTATCAGGTTTTAAGCACAAAAAAAAGGAATATGGTCCTCTCTTATACCCATATTATATGGGAGTATTCAACAAATCCTGACCGACAGAATCTGAACTGACAGATGAGTTCACCACGGTGTTTTAACTTTTACAATCAAATTTGCTCTTAGTGGCAGCATTGCTGTCGGCATTTTGGAAATTAATAATACATTTTAGTATTACTAATGATTTATTCATGCTGAAATATCATGGATCACATCTATAAAAATGAAAGTTTAACTTCAATTATCTCGTGCCCCCCCCCCCCCCCCCCCATTTCTCCTGCACGGCCCGCCCGCCCGGCACTCAAATTATTCTGAGCACATCCCTGATGATAAAAAAATATGATTTAGAAATAAGGCACATGCTGAATTTGTGTTGTAATAAATATAAGCTGTATTATGAGTTGTTGGTGTTTAGCTTATGTATGATTTTGATAGTATCTTTGAAGACAGGGAAGAGGACAGATTTCATTTATTTTATTAACATATGGAGTGCTATTGTCATACAGATTTTGAATTGGCCATATAACTTATAAGCAGCACATATAATATAGGGGTTTGACTATTTATTAAAATTTAATAACATATATTGTGTCCAATATAATTTTTATAAAAAATAAGAGAATCATATAATTTTTTAAAATAAAATATAACTGAAATGATTATAAAAATAATATTATTTTCATAAATTCATTTTGAAAGTATTTGCACTGGTATTCATATACTTTTATTTTTACCTATATTCCCATTCTTATGCAAGAAATTTTATAATGGAGTACATATTCATATTCGTATTCAAATACATTTGCAAAGTATTCGCACCATGTCTGGTATTTAATTAGTTGCCCTGGAACCACCTAAATTAGTTTTGAACACTATGAACTGCAAACAAAACAGACTAAACCTTTGCTGAACACTAATTACTACCTATACTACATGACTCATAATGAGGCATTTCATACATTTGACTATATGTATTCAAACAAACATCATAAACATATTTCAGGTAATTTAAAATATACAAAGAAGTATCTACATCCTTATCAGTGTTGGCAAATATGCTGTCATGCAGTTTTGTTTTATACATTTAAACACACAAGAAACACTGTGGTCTTTTAACATTTGATGTAACCATTAATTAACAAAATCAACCATACATTTAAAGTATAATCTTCTGGTACTTTCATGTCTTGTGAATCACAGGTCGCCCAAGCTGAAATATTGCCCTTTACTTCCAGGCACAGGGCTGACCAGGCTTAGGTGAGAAAGGCAGTTGCCCCGAGTGAACTGTCTAAGGCTACTGCACTGAGTGAACTCTTGACCTGCACCTGGCTAGGCTGGGTGAATTTTTGACCTGTACCTGGCTGCACTGAGTGAACTCTTGACCTGTTGCATAATTTGACACAGTTGGCAGTCTGCCAAAGCTATTAATAGATCAAGGCTAACTTTGGTGCCGAATCTGATGCAGCAGGCAGTCTGCCAAAGCTATATAAAGAATGCAGCTACTCCACTGACACCTGACCTATACCTGGCTGCACTGAGTGAACTCTAGACCTGTTGCCTAATCTGATACAGTTGGCAGTCTGCAAAAGCTATAAATAGATCAAGACTGACTTTTGGCCTGTTGCCAAATCTGAAATAGAAGCCACACCATTGCATAAGCTCACAGATTGGCTCCACATGCAGCCCTGAGGGGCATGACACCAATGACGTGATCACATGGTGCCCATGAGGTGATCACATGCCTTGTGCTTGGCTGCACTGATTGAACTCTTGACCTATATCTGGCTTCACTGAATGAACTCTTCATCTGTTGCCAAATCTGAAACAGTTGGCAGTTTCTCAACCTATTCAAGATACAGACACAATCAAGGCCTGTTGGTAAATCTGATTACACATACTGAAAGACTTTGGCTAAAATGCTTTTTTTTCAAGCTGACATATTAAATTCATAAACATTTTAATCAAAATATCATCAATAATAAAAGATGCAGTCCTTTCATTGTTAAAGGTCCAATAATTCTGCCAAAACATCATTCAAGTAAACTTGAACAAAGGCCACCTGAGAAAAATTTTTGTGCAATGTTACGAAAGTTATAATCGAAACAACAATTTTGTAGAAGAACACTATTGCAGTCCTCAGTTTTTTAAATAGACATAATAATGGCCATAAGACCAACTTAAGCTTTTCACGACTCAACCAATAATCAACCAACTCAATCTATTCTTATATGATTGAAAGAACCATGTCCTAGGATAATTCTTTTGAAAATTGAATGATTCAACTTGACAGTTTCATCTTAAACATTTTTAAGCTGAAAATTATGAAATTTAGGCTAAAATTATGAGGTTTTTGCCCATAAAAAACAGGTCAATGTAGGTGCAGCACGATATCTGCAATTTCAAATATGAGTCACGTGACCAACATTTGAACAATACTTGGTAATGCTAGCTTCTGTCATTTCTGAAAACTGGTATGCTTACTTGGCCAAATGACTAAGTTCAAATTTGTGTAAATTTATCAAACACAGGGCTCGCCTCTAAGATCATTTCTGTAAAATATTGAACAATTTGGCTGAACCATTTACAAGAAGAAGACTTTTCAGGTTTTTTCCCTATAAAATCTAAGTTTATGCAGATAGCAAAAAATAAGCTGAATCCCACAACATTTGATGTGTGAAAGATAATTGCATCAAATCTGGGGAAGGTAGCTCCTGCTATTCCTGAGAAAGTGTGAGTTAATGTACAGATGATATCTAAAATCATAAATCTACATATTTTAAAAGCTTTTAAAAAACATTCTTGTCAATATTTACAATAGATAACCTGAAATCTAAATGTCTAGAGGCATGATGTAATAGATGATGATAAACTGGAGCCAGGCTAGATGTATCTGCTTCACTCAGCTAACATATATGGAAAAATGACTCAATTCAATCTTTATAATTCAGCCAAAATTCATTCTTTGGAATCATAAAAGACAATTATCATAAGAATTATTCAGGGGATTATTCTTGTAAAATATTAAACAAATTGGCCTCAGTGGGGCCAGTTGAAAAACGTTTTGCAGGTTTATAACTCATATAGGAAATACAGCAAAATGACTAAGTTCAGCTTCCCATAACTCTGGTTTCAGAGAAGAAGTTTTTTGTAGCCCTCAGTATGATACCGGCACTGATGACCCCTGTACATAAAAGGATGATGCAGGTAGCGCCACCAATACCTCAATTTCAGATATGACTCATGTGATCATCATTGGCATAATATTTGGTTTCCCTCTGTTTCTGAGATTGTAAGCTTTTTTAGCTTTTTCCCAAAAAAATCCAAGAAAATGCAGTTATATAAATAAGCAAAATCCAATAGAGTTTTTCAGATGACTAATTTTTTGCATAAAATTTTGTGATGCTTACTCTTGCCGTTTTCAAGATAGTATGGGTTAACGTACAGAAGACGGACGATGGCCAACAGACTCCGGACAACAGATGCTGGACGATGCCACACCATTGCATAAGCTCACAGGCTAAAAATGGTAAGGTAGGTGGAGCCACCTGTCTGGTTGACGAGAAAACTCTCAAAGATGGATGTACATGCCAAATTTATGGCCAATTCCTTGAACCACTCTGGAGATATGAGCAATTTTCTCCGAAAGCACATGTACAAATGGACGCAAATGCAAAAAGATTGCAGATGGCACCACCAGTCTTGTGTACAAGATAGAGGAGTCCAAGATCTATGGATATGCACAATATCAGGCCTATATGGCAAATCTCTCCTCAGAAAAGGACATTAATTTATTCTACAAAAACGGGAAGGAAGGTGGCACCACCTGTCTTGTTTACAAGAAAATTTTCGACAATGAATAGACAAGACAAATTTAAGACAAATACCTTCAACCACCCCGGAGATAAAAGCAATTTTCACCAAAAGCACATGTACAAATGGACACCATGGCAAAAAGATTGCAGATGGCCCCTGCAGTCTTATGTACAAGATGGAGGAGTCCATGATCTATGGATATGAACAAATTCAGGCCAATAGGCCAAATCACTCCTGAGTAAAGGGCATTAATTTTCATACAAAAAAGGGAAGGAAGGTTGTGCCACCTGTCTGGTCTACAAAAGACTTTCCATGATGAATAGACATGCCTAATTTCAGACAAATACCTTGAACCACTCCGGAGATAAAAGCAATTTTCACTGAAAGCACATGTACAAATGGAAGCAACTGCAAAACTATTGCAGATGGCACCACCAGTCTTATGTACAAGATAGAGGAGTCCAAGAACTATGGATATGCACAATTTCAGGCCAATAGGGCAAATCACTCCTCAGAAAAGGGCATTAATTTATTCTACAAAAACGGGAAAGTAGGTGGCACCACATGTCTGGTTTACAAGAAAACTTTCCAAGATGGATGGACATGTCAAATTTCAGACCAATACCTTGAACCACTCGGGAGATATGAGCAATTTTCACTCAAAGCACATGTACAGATGGACGCCGCGGCAGATGGTGCAACCAGTCTTAAATACATAATGTACATGCACAATTTCAGCCCAATCTGTCCATAAATTTTAGAATTTTATTGCTCACAGTACTGTCAAATATTGGGGTATTAAAAGGCAGGAAAACAAGAGAAAGATAGGTGGTGCCATCTGTCGTCCCGAAAAGACAAAGCTATCCAAGATCCTTGGTCAATTTGATTTTTGGACCAATCCATGCATCCCTTATTGAGATATTTATGATTTTGTGTGATTTTCACCATATATGGCAATATTCAAGGTCAAGGCCACTCTTACAGGAAATGACCCCAATTTAAAAATACATCATCCCATAACCCATGTCTATGTATATGCATACCATATTCGCCGCAATAAGCTCCACGGGCACTCTCAAAACGTCGGAACCCTGATTATGTCAGTCACCTTGCGCTGACAGCTGAGCCGATGTATGACATGGAATGGCATCGCCAATAATTGTCCTTTTTGTCCTCCATTGTGCATGATATTACATGCAAAAGTTTTTTAATAAAAGCTGAAATTCTGGCCCTCTGACTCTAGCATATTATATTAACTGCATATACGCACCAATTCAGGGGTTTTGTTTTAAAATTGTGAGGAAATTCATCATATTTATATTCATTGGAAACACAGTCCCGATATAATACATTCATTTCTTGGTGTAGTCCAATAATACAAGCTTGACAAACATTGAATTTCGTGTCACCTGAGGAAAGGCCGCTTCATATTTATAAATAGAATACGGGTAGTCGACAAGCGACTACGTGTATCCGCCAAAATCAGAGAAGGACGGGTGAAGTGAGGCATGGATTGAGTGGCAAGGGGAAATAGAGTTACATGTGTTACATATTAGAATTGATCTCTGCCACATAATCATGATTGTAGGTGGTGCCATGTGTTATTTTAACGAGAAACTATCCAAGATGTATACACGTGCAAAATTTCATGTGGAAAAGTCAAACCACTGCAGAGATATGAGTTATTTTATCCCACAGCAGATAAACAGATGGACGTGGTGCAAAAATGTCTGCAGGTTGCGCCACCATTTTTGTGTATGTTATCCAAGGGCTACATTTGTGTAAAAAATTTTTCCTGATTGGTAAAACGGTTCAGGAGATATAAGCATTAATGTCTGCAGTGTGAACGTGAATGTAGGTGGCGCCACCTGTCATAAAATCAAGAAAGCTATCCAGGATGTATAAGCATGCCAAATTACAGGTAATTTGGTCAAACCACTGCAGAGATATGAGTGATTTTAACCCAAGGCAGACAAACAGATGGACGCTGTGCAAAATTGGCTGCAGGTGGCGCCACCATTTTTGTGTATGTTATAAAACTATACAAGGGCTACATTTGTGTAAAAATTTTTTCCTGATTGGTTGAACGGTTCCTGAGATATAAGCATGGATGTCTACAGCGTGAGCGTGAATGTAGTAGGCGCGACCTGTAATAAAATCAAGAAAGCTATGCGGGATGTATACGCATGCCGAATTTCAGGTAATTTGGTCAAACCACTGCAGAGATATGAGTGATTTTAACCTAAGGCAGACAAACAGATGGACGCTGTGCCAAAAAAAAAACTTTGTTTGGCAGATACAATTATAAATGCGCTACTGGTTGTATTGTAATCTAAGTTCCATGTGCGAGTCTCTGTGTATGTTCGTGTGCAAGCCAGCTGACAGCTTCCGCATTCATTGGACTCGTGAACATTTTAAGCGGTAAATACGGCACCATATGAAAAAATCATCCTTGTTTTAATATGCATATTACTTGCTACTGGATGGCATTTAGCCAAGTAGGCTAGTTAGTTCCCAGCATCCGTTGCGCGAGCACTGTAGACACACAAATAAACCCAGGGCTCTGGGATCTTGAAGCAAATGGGTAAGCCCTGCACACTGTCATTGGCATCGACAATAATATCACTGCATACATGTTTCAAGTGAATTGCCAAGATATTTTTTTTGCAAAAAATACATTAAAACATATACATTAATGGGAATTCTGTTTCGGTCTGTCAGTTCCGCAATTCCATCCGCATTTGTGGAAAATCATTGGCTCTGTCAGAAGAGCTTTCATATATTGATACCGTTAAAATCCCTATGTCAATGCGCCAGGGCAAACCTTCTCTTACTAATTATTTAACTATGTGCACATGTAAATCTGATGTATAAACAATAAATTCAAACAAACACAAAGCATTCTATTGTTCTGAATTGAGTGTATATAGCCACCATACAGACATGATCACCGATATTGACGGCGTCCAGTTCAACATTATAATGCAGACTGCTGTAAATTATCCTTGGTGGCCCTGAGGATGCTGAAAAACTTGTACCGGTATATAACACACCCGCCCTTCTTTGCCGAATATCTTTAGGATAAAATTTATTGTTCTGTACACGAGCAAATACAGTAAGTATATATATTTCATTCCATAATACACCCACATACCTGAATTCAGGTCACCTATCAGCATGGCCACCTGCAGGGTCCGCTTTCACGGACACAGTCAGTCAATGTTATCTATGACACACTTGATCTCTGATTATAATATTAGATGATAAAGCCTAACGGAGATAGAATAAAAACTGGTGCTAACATTTAAGCTTGGCGGGGAGAAATAAAAGCATTATGTTGCCCCATGTTATATTGGCTAGGGAGAAAAGTGAGGTTAGGATGGCTCAACCCTTAGTTTTCTTAAAGTAAAAGGGGGGGCCCTTATTACGGGAGGGGGCTTATTATGTCGAATACGGTAATATGAAAGAAATCTGTTCATTAGTTTTTGACTGATAATGCTCACAGTATTGATCAGTGGCAATATAGTGGGTATTAAATGGCACAAAAACAAGAAACGGATAACAGGTGGCGCCACAAGTTTCCGATACATGACAACACTATCCAAGATCTTTGGTGAAGTTGATTTTTGGATCAATCCATGCAAGATTTTTTGAGATATTTAAGAATTTGTGTGATTTTCCCCCAAAATGGACCTATTCAAGGTCAAGGTCATTCTCGTAGTAAAGGTCATGACCCCATTTTAAATAGGCTATGTCCTCTCACCCATATCTATGCATATGTCACAAGTTTGTTAAAAACGGTGAAATATTTTTTGAGTTATCGTGTCCCAACTAAATCTCTGCGGTGGTGGGGGCATGCCTAAACCATAGTAACTGCAGACTTTGTCTGGCATTACAAAACAAGGGACCTATGGGTTACGGAGCTCAGCTGTTATATATGATAAAAAATATGATTTTAAAATGAGGCACATGCTGGTTTTGTGTGGTAATAAATATAAGCTGTATTATGAGTTGTTGTTGTTTAGCTAATGCATGATTTTGATAGTACCTTTGAAGACAGGGAAGAGGATTGATTTCATTTATTTTATTAACAAATGGAGTACTATTGTCACACAGATTTTGACTTGGCAATATAACTTATAAGCAGAACATATAATATAAGAGTTTAACTATTTATTAAAAAAAATTACAAATATTGTCCCAAATATAATTTTTATTAAAAATAATAAGAGAATTGTATGATTTTTTAAAATGAAATATAACTGATATGATTATTAAAATAATATTAAAGAATATATTCATGAATGCATTCATGAATACATTTTGAAAGTATTTGCACTGGTATTCATATACTTTCATTTTTACCTGAATCCCATTCTTTATGCAAAAAATTTATAATGGAGTACATATTCATATTCGTATTTAAATACAATTTCAAAGTATTTGCACCATGTCTGGTATTAATTCAGTTTTCACCAAACAATAATGTTGAGAATCCAGAATATACAAAATTCACACATTTAACTAATGATCATAAGTATCTGGTTTTATGGCTTTTATTTATATTTAAAAAAATAAATGTAATATATTCACTTTGGACTAATTTCACATCGATGTACACACTAGACACAGTAGGAATCTAGATTAATTTTATCAACTGCATCTTTGTCTATCATTAATTTCCTTCATATGATCCCTAATGATTAGTAATGAATAATATGATTTACTTTTTTATCATTAAAATTGAACTGAAAAATACCATAGGTGACTGCATGGTGTTATTTGGAATATGTGACATTCTATCCATCAATACAAGATTCTTATATCATCACTAACTGCAAGTTAATTTCCTGTTATTATACATTAACAAATTCCTTTTCTATTTTTCTTTAATTTGTTATTAAAAAACAATAAAAATTTATAAATTTATTGTTTATGGTTATGTTGTTGGTCAAAACTACTAGATGAGTTGGGTTGGACACCTGGATCAACTGTGGCTGTCCATAAGCTGCCTGGCTGCCCCAGTGTATGTCTCACCTCAAGCATGCATAATTTGCTGAAAGTTCAACAAGGTCAACATACAGGTGACTCAAGAGGGGCTGGAGAGAGCCAAGGTCCGACATGGTCTCATAAAAACATAAATAAAGCTATAATTTTAGGCCAATTTCTTTCAGCTTTCTAAACTACAAAGCTGAAATCCTTATGTGTGCATGATATGAAAATTATATCAACAGTGCTCACAGGAAACAAGTGTGCCATGGTCAAAGTTGGGCAAAATTTAAGGTACTAATTTTATATTTATTCCAATAACTTATAAAATTTGAAAAATTCAGAACTAATTTTGGGTATTCAATTGAATCTTGATTAAATAATGTTACATCCCTGACAAAAAATCTCTAGCTTCAGCAATCCCCTTGTTAAGGGAGTAAATATATTTCTTCATTTTTTACAAAGTGCATTATGTTTGGGCCCATAACTTAAAACAATTACGCAATACTGACATCATTTTTGGCATGTGCATAGAGAATGTATAGAAAAATATGTATATTATATATGATTAAAGTCAGATCAGTGGTTTTGATAATAGGCAGGCTTGAAGTGTAACAATGGGTTTTTAATGGAAAAATGAAGTTTTTCATTAATATCTCGAAGGTATTAAGTCCAAGTGACCAAATTCTTGGCATGGTAGGGTATTTTGGAAACATCTAATTTTATACCAAATTTTAGGAACTGAGAGCTGAAGCTGGGGAGCTGAGCTCTTGCAAACTGCATAACACTAGCTTGATGTAAACAATATAATACATGGTGCTTGAAAACTTGAATAAAATCTACAGTTTTTGATCAACTGGTTTCAAATTTTTTATTTTAACAGACAAAATGCTAAAAAAAACATGCTGTGAAAATTAAATCCGCAGTACTTTCAGGAAAACAAGTGACCCAGGGGTCATGACGCTCAGCTGACCAGGAAGACATTGACAAAAGTCATTTTATCATCTGAATGTCAAATTTGAATGAAATACTTTTTCCAAACTTGACCTTTTGTATAAAATCATCCAATATTCATTGGGGTGCTATGGAGCTCTGTAGCATAAAGGATATGGGTAACAGACACCTATTTTCAAGGTTTACAAGATGACATTTCAGGGGTCTCCCAGCATGTCAAAAAATAAAATTCTAGGTCCAGTTATTATGATTTGTGCCCTGTTAACAAATCCAAATGTTTATTCTGGGGGGTATTTCAAAGCCGCATAGGATGAAGGATATGGGTAACAGAGATGTAATTTCAGGTGCACAAGGAGACTTTTCAGGGGCCTCCCAGCATATCAAGAAAGGAGATTATAGGTCAAGTCATTATAATTTGTGCTCTGTTAACAGATGACCAAATCTTTATTCTGGGGAGTACTTCGGAGCTCCAGAGCATGAAGGATATGGGTAACAGGGACCTTATTTCGGGTTTCCATGTAGACCTTTTATGAGCTTCCCTGGAGGTGAGGACAGAAGATTCAAGGTCCAGTCATTATGATTTGTGCCCTGTTAATATATGACCAAATCTTTATTCTGGGGGGTACTTCAGAGCCCCATAGCTCACAGAATATGGGTAACAGGGACCTTATTTCGGGTTTCCATGTAGACCTTTTATGGGCTTCCCTGAAGGTGAGGACAGAAGATTCTAGGTCCAGTCATTATGATTTGTGCCCTGTTTACAGATGACCAAATGTTTAAAGATCACAAAAGTAGAGAAAAAAAATTGTAAAAAATAAAAAAAATATAGGTGGCGCCACCAATCTCCAGAAATTGATGAAACACTCCATGATCAATATCCATGCAAAGAATCATGGTGATTAATGCATTAGTTGTTCAGATACTTGAGCTTTTGAATTAAATTTTGCATTATTCTGGGGGGTACTTCAGAACCCCATAGCTCGAAGAATATAGGTCACAGTGACCTAATTTCAGGTTTACAAGGAGAATTTCCATAGACCTCCCAGGATTTCAAGTAAGAAGATTCCCGGTCTAGCGGTTACGATTTATACCCTGTTAACAGACAGACGCCTGGATGGCCAGACGGACGACGGACAAAAGGTGATCCCTACAGCTCAGATGACTTTCAGTCAGCTGAGCTAAAAATTGAAAATTACAGGTGGCGCCACCAGAATGCAGAAACTGATGAAACATTTCATGATCAATATCCATGCAAAGAATCATGGTGATCAATATAATAATTGTTTAGATACTTGAGCTTTTGTATCAAATTTTCCATTATTCTGGGGGGTACTTTGGAGCCCCATACCTCAGAGGTTATGGGTAACAGAGACCTAATTTCAAGTTATTGAGGAAACTTTTCATGGGCCTCTCAGCATGTCAAGAGAGAAGATTCTAGGTCCAGTTGTTACGATTTGTGCCATGTTAACAGATGACCGCATCTTATGAGGTCTCAAAAATAGAGAAAAAAATTCGTAAAAATAAAAAAAATACAGGTGGCGCCACCATACTGCAGAAACTGATGACACATTCCATGATCAATATCCATGCAAAGAATCATGGTGATCACTGCAATAGTTGTTTCGATACTTGAGCTTTTGTATCAAATTGTCCATTATTCTGAGGGATACTTCAGATGACTTACAGTCAGCTGAGCTAAAAACACTTAATGGTCAATATCCATGCAAAGAATCATGATGATCTCCGTATTAGTTGTTCAGATACTTCAGCTTTTGTATCAAATTGTCCATTATTCTGAGGGATACTTCAGAGTCCTATAGCTTGAAGGATATGGGTAACAGAGACCTAATTTCAAGTTTCCACAGGCACTCTTCATGGGCCTCCTTGCATGACAAGAATGAAGTTTCTAGGTCCAGTTGTTGCAATTTGTACCCTCTTGATAGATAACATAGGTGGCGCCACCAGTCTGCAGGAACTGATGGAACATCTCATAATCAATATGTATGCCAAAAATCATGACCATCAGTGATGTAGTTATTGAGATATTGAAGTTTTTGTATGAAATTTTTGACTACTCTGGGGGGGTACTTTGGGGCCCCATTGCTCGAAGGATATGGGTAACAGAGACCTAATTTCTGATTTCCATGGAGACTTTTCATAGGTCTTCTATTGTGTTGAGAATGAAGATTCTAGGTCCAGTCGTTACTATTTGTGCCATGCTAACAGATGACAGCATCCTAAAAGGTCTCAAAAATAGAGGAAAAAATCGTAAAAAATCGAACGATACAGGTGGCGCCACCAGTCTGCAGGAACAGATGACACATCTCATGATCAATAGTTATGCCACAAATCATGACCATCATTCAAGTAGTTAATGAGATATTGAAGTTTTTGTATGAAATTTTTTACTTTTCTTGGGGGTACTTTAGGGCTCCATAGCTCAAAGAATATGGGTAACAGAGACCTAATTTTGGTTTCCATGGAGACTTTTCATAGGTCTCTCAGTGTGTCGAGAATGAAGATTCTAGGTCCAGTCGTTATGATTTGTGCCACGTTAACAGATGACAGCATCCTTAAAGGTCTCAAAAATAGAGGAAAAAATTGTAAAAAATCAAACAATACAGGTGGCGCCACAAGTCTGCAGGAACTGATGGAACATTTCATAATCAATATGTATGCCAAAAATCATGACCATCAGTGATGTAGTTATTGAGATATTGAAGTTTTTGTATGAAATTTTTGACTACTCGGGGGGGGGGGGGTACTTTGGGGCCCCATAGCTCGAAGGATATGGTTAACAGAGACCTAATTTCTGGTTTCCAAGGATATTTTTCATGGACCTCTCAGTGTGTCAAGAATGAAGATTCTAGGTCCAGTCGTTACCATTTGTGCCATGCTAACAGATGACAGCATCCTAAAAGGTCTCAAAAATAGAGGAAAAAATCGTAAAAAATCGAACGTTACAGGTGGCGCCACCAGTCTGCAGGAACAGATGACACATCTCATGATCAATAGTTATGCCACAAATCATGACCATCAGTCAAGTAGTTAATGAGATATTGAAGTTTTTGTATGAAATTTTTTACTTTTCTTGGGGGTACTTTGGGGCTCCATAGCTCGAAGAATATGGGTAACAGAGACTTAATTTCTGGTTTCCATGGAGACTTTTCATAGGTCTCTCAGTGTGTCAAGAATGAAGATTCTAGGTTCAGTCTTTACGATTTGTGCCTTGTTAACAGATGTTTACATTTTGAAAGGTCTCAAAAATAGAGAAAAAAATTCGTAAAAAATTGAACGATACAGGTGGCGCCACCAGTCTGCAGGAAGTGATGGAACATCTCATGATCAATATGTATGACAAAAATCATGACCATCAGTCAAGTATTTAATGAGATATTGAAGTTTTTGTTTGAAATTTTTTACTTTTCTGGGGGGTAGTTTGGGGCCCCATAGCTGGAAGGATATGGGTAACAGAGACCTAATTTCTGGTTTCCATGGAGACTTTTCATAGGTCTCTCAGTGTGTCAAGAATGAAGATTCTAAGTCCAGTCATTACGATTTGTGCCTTGTTAACAGATGTTCACATTTTTAAAGGTCTCAAAAATAGAGAAAAAAATTCGTAAAAAATCGAAAAATACAGGTGGCGCCACCAGTCTTCAGGAACTGATGGAACCTCTCATGATCAATATGTATGCCAAAAATCATGACCATCAGTCAGGTAGGTAATGAGATATTGAAGTTTTTGTATGTAATTTTGGACTTTTCTGGGGGGTACTTTGGGGCCCCATAGCTCGAAGGATATGGGTAACAGAGTCCTAATTTCTGGTTTCCAAGGAGATTTTTCATGGACCTCCCAGGATGTCAAGTAAGAAGATTCCAGTTCTAGCGGTTTCAATTTGTGCCTGGTAAACGGACAGACAGACGGACAGACAGACAGACAGACAGACGACGGACAAAGAGTGATCGCTATAGCTCAGCTGACTTTCAGTCAGCTGAGCTAAAAACGTGCCATGGTCAAAGTTGGGCAAAATTTAAGGTACCAATTTTTTATTTTTGTTAATATTTTAAAAAATTTAAAAGATTTTGATCTAATTTTGGGTATACAATTTAATTTTGATTAATTAAACTTATATTACTGGAAAAAAAGTCCATAGCTTTAACATTTTTTGTGTTAAGTGATCAAATATCTTTCCTGATTTTTTACAAAATGCATTATGTTTTGGCCCATAATTTTTTTAAATTATATAATACAGACATAATTTCTAGCATGTACATAGGAAATATATAGAGGAATATTTATGGTAAATAAGAGGAAAAACAGATGAGTGGTTTTGATATGAGGCCGTCCTAAAGTGTGAAAATAGGTTTTTAATAAAAAATTGAGGGTTTTCCTTAATTTCTCAAAGGAACGAGTCGCAAAGACCCAGTTTTTTGCTTGGTAGGAGATCTTGGGGACATCTAACATTATGCTGAATTTTGGGTCTACGGACGGACGGACGGACAGACGGACGGACAACGGTCCACAACTATAATTCAGATGACTTATAGTCAGCTGAGTTAAAAATAAACTCGATAATTCCACTCGATAACAAGACTGTGATGCCCATTACCCAAAATTTATAACATGTTTTAGTTGTAAAGTGCATTTGAAACATGCATGTCTAAATTGTGCTAAATGAAATAAATACTGTTATAGTTATAGTCATATTTATTGGAATATTTTTAATAAATTGGGAAAAAATGTAACTTTAATCTTACCTCCAAAATTGTTTCTGGTGTGGTGCTGCCATGCAGTACTGGGCAACTTTTCCTCCCATCTACAAATATATATATATATATATATACTGATATTGTTAAATCTATTTCTGCATACATGTCAACATCTGTGCATCAACTGGTATGTAAAGAGAACAAGTTATTAATGTTCAAAATCCACTCAAACCACAATGGCTTTTGTTTTTGCAGCATAAAACATGTCTCTCCTATACAGAACCTACAGAAAGATGTGGTAACAGATGTCCTTTTGTTTTTGCAGCATAAAACATATGTCTCCCCCATACAGAACCTACAGAAAGATGTGGTAACAGATGTTATTAACATAAAGACCAAGGCTCTACCCAGCCCCTCTTCAGTCACCTGTATGTCCTCCAGTTGACCTTTCAGGCCAATTATGCACGCTTGAGGCGGGGCATATTCTGTTCAGCCAGGCAGTTTACAGCTGGCCAAAGTTGATTCAGGTGTCAAACACAACTCATCTTTTAGTTGTTTAGACCAACAGCATAACAATAAACAATAAATGAATAAATTGTAATAGGTCTATAATAACAAATTAAAGAAAAATCAATAGAAAAGGAATTTGATAGTTAATGAGTAACAGGGAATTACCTTGTTATTACTGGTGTTTTATGGATTTTGTATGGATGGATGAAAATGTTTTCCAGATGACACCAATGACTCAACTATGGTATTTTTCTTTTCAATTTTAATAATGAAAAAAATAAATAAATTATATTTTTCTGTACTATTAGGGATTATATGAAGGAAATTAATGATAGACAAAGATGCAGTTGATAATATAAATATAAATTTCCAGGTCTATTCCAAGTGTTTCAGCTTGTTAATTTATATTTATTTCAAAATTAAAAAAAAATTAAAATATGTTAAATTTTAAAATTTTACTCAAACAAGTACAAGATTAAAGATGTCAATATGTTTCACTTATGACATAAGGATGCGTGGCTGTATCAGCTGTCACAAGACTATATAAATAATCAAAATTTATATAACTAGTTCCTTTATTTCAGTTAATAAAATTAAACTTGCCAATCACGAGTTTTCTCCCTGTGTAATTTATAGGGTGTTTTTATCCTTGGGTTATTTTTTACACATAAAATGGTTTCATAGCTGAGATTACTTCAATTTTTTTTCTGATCAATTTTTTTTAAATAACAAAGCCTACAGGCCTAATGCGAACCTGTGCAAAGTTTGGGAGTATGAATGGAGGTTTATTTTTTAAGATTTAATATTGATCCTCTTAAGTCCTGCATATCTACCTTAGTCATTATGATTTCAGCAAAATGAACATTTCGGACCTACAAGTTTCAGACTAGGAAATTTTAAAACTAGAATATGAGTAGTTGACAAGCGATTATGTGTATCCGCAGAAATCAGAGAGGGAAGGGTGCAGTGAGGCATGGATTAAGTGGCAAGGGGAATAGAGTGAGCTGTGTTGCATATTAGCATGGATGTCTGCAGTGTAAACATGAATGTAGGTGGTGCCACCTGTCATAAAATTGAGAAAATTGTCAAGGATGTATGAACCTGCAAAATTTCAGGTGGATAAGTCAAACCACTTCTGAGATATGAGTGATTTTATCCCAAACAGATGAACAGATGGACACTGTACATAAGTTGTTGCAGGTGGCACCACCAGTTTTGCCTATGATGAAGAGCTATGTGATATCTATACACATGCAAAATTTTGGCCTAATCTGTCAAACAGTTCCCGAGATATGAGCTTGGATGTCTGCAGAATAAACATGAATGTAGGTGGCGCCACCTGTCATACAATCAAGAGAGCTGTCCAGGATGTACAAACCTGCAAAATTTCAGGTGGAAAAGACAAACCACTGCTGAGATATGAGTGATTTTATCCCAAGGCATATGAACAGATGGACACTGTGCAAAAATGGTTGCAGGTGGCGCCACCAGTTTTGCCTATGGTGAAGAACTTTGTGAGATCTACACACATGCAAAATGTTGGCCCAATCAGTCAAATGGTTCCCGAGATATGAACTTGGATGTCTGCAGAGTAAACATGAATGTAGGATGTGCCACCTGTCATAAAATGGAGAAAATTGTCCAGGATGGATAAACCTGCAAAATTTCAGGTGGAAAAGTCAAACCACTGCTGAGATTGAGTGATTTTATCCCAAGGCAGATGAACAGATGGACTCTTTGCATAAATGGTTGCAGGTGGCGATAACAGTTTTGCTTATGATGAAAAGCTATGTGAGATCTATACATGCAAAATGTTGGCCAAGTCGGTCAAACGGTTTCCAGAGATATGAATTTGGATGTCTGCAGAGTAAACCTGAATGTAGGTGGCGCCACCTTTCATAAAATTCAGAAAGCTGTCCAGGATGTATAAACCTGCAAAATTTCAGGTGGATAAGTCAAACCACTGCTGAGATATGAGTGATTTTATCCCAAGGCAGATGAACAGATGGATGCTGTGCAAAAATGGTTGCAGGTCTTGCCACCATTTTTAGTGTATGTTATAAAGCTATCAAAGGGCTACATTTGTGCAAAAATTTTAGCCTGATCAGTCAAACGATTACCAAGATAGGTGGGTTTATGTGTGGAAACAGACACACAAATGGACGTAGGGCAGTGAGGAAAGATTAGAGGTCAACCAAAAATGAGGGCGCAGCAGTTCACATGTGATCTGATGATAAACCCGATTCACTTAAAATGCAAACCAAGTATTTCAAACAGTTGAAAGTAACAGTTCCAATAATCTAGGAAATCTGCTTCTACACATTGTGTCTAGATGTCTAAACGCTGTGTCTAGATGTCTAGACACTTTGTCTAGACATCCGCCAGACCCAGGTCAGTTACCATGGTGATGTCTGGACCCCACCTGTTTGTACTGAGTGACCTCTTGACTTGGCTGCTGAAACTCAGCAAGTTGTCAAATCTGTTTTCAAACACAGAAAGCCTTTTTCAATTGGCTACAATGCTTTTTTAAAGCTGTATTAACCAAATCTATTCTTATAAAACTGGCAGAACCCTACCATAGAATAATTTTTGTTAAGTTTAAACCAATCAGCTTAACAGTTTCATCATAAATAAGTGTATTAGCTATAGAGTTTAAAATTACATTTTCGCTTGTAAAAAACATATCAATGTAGATGGCGCCACAATACCTCAATTTCAGATATACAATATGTGACAAACATTGGTATAAAATTTGGTGATTATAGCTCTAGCTGTTTCTGAGATTTTAATTTTAGTGTGCTTTTTTGGACAGATGACTAATTTCAACCTCCTGTAACTCAGCCAAAAATCTCCGAACTGGAACCATTCAAACAAACTTGAGAAAGATTGTTCCAGGGATCATTTCTGTGAAATATTCGACAATTTGGCTGGACAGTTTTGGAGAGGGAGATTTTTAAAGCTTTTTTTAGCTTTTTCCCTATAAAATTTAAGAAAATGCAGTTAGAAAACAAGTGACCCATGGGTCATGACGCTCAGCTGACAAGCATGACCTGTGACATCATGGACTGAGATTCACAACTTCCAGTCAAATTTTGAAGAACCAATTTGCCAATTTGTTGATAATTTTCTATGACAACAGAAATATATATCACCTATGTCTGGTTAAAACACAGTGAATTGATGGTCTGAGGAAAATGCATGATTGTTAAGCTATCAGGAACTATTCCAACAGCTTGCTTGAAACCTGTCAGTCTCAAAAGGAACACCACAAAGGGCAAATATAAGATCAAAATATATAGCAAAATCAAGGAAATACATGCAAGAATTATTGAGAAACAGGTGCTTCTGTATGAATTTTTATTCAATACAAGCCAACTGCACTTTTATAAATGATGGTAATATTTATTCAGAAATATTTGACCCAATCCTTTACAAGATTACATAAATATACATCCAACTCCATTCACTTTAACTGTTCTTGAGATAATATGATCAAAAGGAATTAAAAGATGGTTGCCTGGTGGCCATATTGGACTTCTGACAAGTCTGAAATCACTTCAAATCAGACAACAAACATTCTCTAAATCGGACCAAACATTAAAGAAAAATTACTGAAACTGCACTGAAGACAGAATTTCTAAGGTGGCTAACTGGCAGACATAATGGATTTCTGACAAGTATGACATTTGATATCCCACATTCTCTAATAAGAGACCAAACTTGGGGCAAATTATACAGTAATGAATGCCCAAAATAATTCAAAAGGCATGTCCAGGCCCTCATATCAGATTTATAGATATGCAATTGTAAAAAGTGTAAGTCCAATATTTTTTATTATCACTCTGCTTTTCAATGGGGTCAGCAGGGTAGGTAAACTGCCAAACCAGAAAGAAAAGAAATGCAGAAAGCATGACTAAGAGTCTTGAAATAAAACAAAAAGCCATCCTAAATCAAGGTACACATCCACATATTATGAGAACAAACACTTGCTTTTATATGTGGTGATATATATTAAAATATTCAGATATCTAGGAAACTAAGTTTATTGCTAGGATTACATAAAATAAACTGAAAAATGTTCCCATCATCTTATAAATCAGTAGCTAAACCTTAATACTATACTCTCATAGTCTTCATGCCTGGCTGAAGCATTCAGACAACAGTGTTTTTGTTATGAAGTAACGAGCTACTTATCACTGAGCCTTATCACTTAATAGGCTGATACAAAAGGGAGTCATATGTCACCAGTGTCACTCACAATTACAGTCACACAGGGAAATGTACCAGCTGGAGTGGGATGGTTATATATACAAGAAAAATAAAGATGGTCTATAAAATAAGTAATTGTGAACATCCCTGACCTATGACCTTGGCCTTTTGCCCACATATCAACTGGATTCTTTCTAAATGATGGGTAACTACTAACCACTTAACCACTAAATCTGGGGTAATTACTTGGCAACCAATGGGTGAATAACTTTGACCTGCAACCTTTAACCTGCTGACCAGCTGACCTCAAAATCAATAAGTTATTTATTCAAGCAAAAAGACCCATAAATATGAAGTTTGAGTCAAACTGAGTGATGCATAGATGTGGCATATGTGAAAGACTGAAGGTTTGGGTTGAACAGTTACACTTGAAATATGCTCACAAGCATTTAGAACAATTAAATATGGTGACCTTGACCTTTGACTTTTTGACCTCAACATCAATAGGCTTCTTCCCTTATTGGTAGGTAAGCCATATATGACAGATGGAAGGTACAGATTGATAAGTTTGCCTGAAAATGACTCCACTGAAGAAGTGGGTGCTGTGAACTTGACCTTTGACCTCAAAATCAACAGGTCTTTTCCCCTGCTGGCAGAGAAGCAATATCAGTGCTGGAAGGTTTGGAATGAAAAGTTTAGCTTGAAATGTGTCCACAACCTTTTCAAAGAAGTGGATCCTGTGACCCTGACCTTTGACCTTGTGACCTCAAAATCTATAGGATTCTTCTCCAACTTAGTAGGTGAGCTATATGTGAAAGATCAAAGAATTGGGATGAAAGGGTTGGCTTAAAATGCATCCACAGGCTTTTTAAAGAAGAGGCTCCTGTGAGCTTGACCTTTGACCTTTTGACCTAAAAAAAATTATGGTTCTTCCCCTGTTGGTAGGTGAGCTGTATGTGAAAGATGGAAGGTTTGGGAAGAAAATTTTGTCTCAAATAGTTATTTCTGGGGGGTGCAAACACACCCCATAACTTCGAGAATATAGGTCGCAGTGACCTAATTTCAGGTTTGCAAGGAGATCTTTTTATAACCTCTAAGACTGCATAGGGTTCATGGCCCTAGCCCCTACGGTTAAGATTTGTGCCCTGCTAACGGACGGACGGCCGGACGGACGGCCGGACAGACGGCCGGACGGACAGACGGAAGGACGACGGACAAAGACCCATCGCTATAGCCCAGCATGACTGAAAGTCAGCTGAGCTAAAAACTAGATGTGGTCGGACAATGGTCCTCAGAGGGCTGGTAGTGCTGGACTAGTTACATGTGGGTGAAAAATTAAGTTAAATTTGAAAAAAATGACAAACAAAAACAGGTTTTTATCCATATGAATGAGAGAAAAAATCCTACTGGATCAAATGATATTAAAGAAGACATGTCTGAAATAATGTGTGCAACAGAAAATCACCGAATGTCGTCTGTTGGCCATATTTGATTTTAAGAAAGTCTGTAATTCAATTGGTCTGGAACACCCATAGTCACCAATGATCCCTGTGAAATAGGACAAGGCCTACAGGCCTAATGAGAACCTGTGCATATGGATATACACCAGGTATAACCCTTCAATGCTGAACCACTACTTTTCATATATATGAACAATGCAAGTACTAAACATTTTGAACAAGAAACAATACACAACATCACTGTTGAAATTCTAGCATGGGTGCACACAACACAAAAATTATTGTAGATGGCACCACCAGTCTTGTATACGACAAAGCTATTTGACATGTATAATAATTTCAGGCTGATATATCAAATTCCTCCGTAGAATTAAGCAGGCACATACACTTTGCAAAAGTCATTGTAGATGGTGACACCTGTCTTGTGAACGAGAAATCCATTAAAGACACATAGACAGGTCAGAATATCAAGCCAATACATCAAACTTACCTTGAGTCTGATGCACGGGGCTGACCAGGCTTAGGTGAGAAAGGCTGTTGCCCCGAGTGTACTGTGACAAATTACTGGTTCAGGCTACTGCACTGAGTGAACTCTTGACCTGCACCTGGCTAGACTGAGTGAACTTTTGACCTGAACCTGGCTGCACTGAGTGAACTCTTGACCTGTTGCATAATCTGACACAGTTGGCAGTCTGCCAAAGCTATAAATAAATCCAGGCTGACATTTTGCCTATTGCCAAATCTAAAATAGTAGCCACACAATTGCATAAGCTCACAGATTGGCTCCATATGCAGCCCTGAGGGGCATGACACCCATGAGGTGATCACATGGTACTCATGAGGTGATCACATGCTACCCATGAGGTGATCACATGCTACCCATGAGATGATCACATGCTTCCCATTAGGTGATCACATGCCTTGTGCTTGGCTGCACTGATTGAACTGTTGACCTATATTTGGCTGCACTGAATGAACTCTTGATCTGTTGCCAAATCTGATACAGTTGGCAGTTTCTCAACCTATTCAAGAAACAAACACAATCTTGGCCTGTTATGTAACTCTGCTAACATTTATCCAACACAAACCATTTGAACAAACTTGAGAAGGCTCACCTCTGGGATCATTTCTGTAAAATATTGAACAATTTGGCTGGACTGTTTACAAGAAGAAGACTTTTAAAGTTTTTGTTCAGCTTTTTCCCTGTAAAATCCAAGTAAATGCAGATAGCAAAATAAGCTGAATCCATCAACATTTTATATGTGACTGATAATTGCACAAAATTTGGGGATGGTAGCTCCTGCTATTCCTGAGAAATTATGAGTTAGTGTACAGATGATATGTAGTATCATAAATCTACATTTTTTAAAAGCTTTTAAAAAACATTCTTGTCAATATTTTCCATAGATATTCTGAAATCTAAATGTCTAGAGGCATGATGTAATGGATGCTGATAAACTGGTGCTAGGCTAGATGTATCTGCTTCACACAGCTAACATTTATGGTAAAATGACTCAATTCAATCTTTGTAATTCAGCCAAAATTCATTTTTTGGAACCATAAAAGACAACTATTATTAGAATGATTCAGGGAATTATTCTTGCAAAATATTAAACAAACTGGCCTCAGTATCATCAGTTGAAAAACGTTTTGTAGGTTTATAACTTATATGGGAAAATACAACAAAATGGCAAAGTTCAGCTTCCCATAACTCAGCCAAAAATCACTGAACCAAAACTATTTGAACAAACTTGAATTATCAACTTCTAAGGATAATAAAAGTGTGAGATTTAAGAATTTGGCATAGTGGTTTTTGAGAAGAAGATTTTTGTAGCCACTTGGCTTACTTGGGCTGTTATGGCAAATGACTTAATTCAGCTTCCCATAACTCAGCCAAAAGTCACTGAACTGAGACCATTTGAACAAACTTGAATTATCAACATCTAAGGATAATTAATGTGTGAGATTTAAGAATTTGGCCCAGTGGTTTTTGAGAAGAAGACTTTTTTATAGTCACTTAGCTAAAATGGGCTGTTATGGCATCTGACTAAATTCAGCTTCCCATAACTTAGCCAAAAGTCACTGAACTGAGACCATTTGAACAAACTTCAGAAAGCACTACCCTAGGATCATTTCTGTTCGATATTAAACAATTTGGCCATTTCGTTTCAGAGAAGAAGTTATTTGTAGCTGTCAGTATGATACGGGCACTGATGACCCCTGAAAAAAAAGGCTGATGCAGGTGGCGCCACCAATACCTCAATCTTAGAAATGACTCATGTTACCAACATTGGCATAAAATTTGGTGATGATAGCTCCAGCCATTTCTGAGATTGTAATTTTAGTATGCTTTTTTGGACAGATGACTAAGTTCAACTTCCTGTAACTCGGCCAAAAATCACCAAACTTAAACCATTCGAACAAACTTGAGAAAGATTGTTCCAGGAATCATTTCTGTAAAATATTGGACAATTTGGATGAACAGATTCAGAGAAGAAGATTTTTTAAGCTTTTTTAGCTTTTTCCCTATAAAATCTAAGAAAATGCAATTAGCCAAAAAATAAGCAAAATCCGATAGAGTTTTTTAGATGACTCATTCTATGCATAAAATTTTGTGATGCTAATTCTTGCCGTTTTCAAGATAGTATCGGTTAACGTACAGACGACGGACAACGGACACCGGACGATGCCACACCATCGCATAAGCTCACAGGTTCGCTAAAAAGCTGCAGTAGGTTGTTGTTGAGTTAGTGCGCTTGAAATAAAATCAGCGATCAGGCTGTGGCAGCCATATTGGAATTCCAACAGGTCAGTAATTCAACAGGTCTGTAGCCCTCATAGATACCAATCATTCCTGTGAATTTGGGAAAGCTGCAGTAGGTTGTTATTGAGTTATTGCGTGTGAAAGACTAGATGTGTAGGAACGACACGAATGCCCCCGCCTTGGGCAAATTAGAAACATTTGTAAAATTTTGAAAATTTTTTTAAGTTCAGGAGGTGTCGTATGGTCAAAAGTAGGTCAACAAGGGCAAAATGCAAACTCGATCTGTAACGGGTCATTATCAAGCAACACACCAAAAATCATGCCAGTATTTGCAGGCATTGTGAAAAAAAGTCCATACATGTGCATTTTCCATAAAAATTTCTGTCTTTCATGAAATTTTCTATGTTAAGGAGCCGTAAAACAATCAAAAGTAGGTCAACCGGGATGAAACGCGAACTCGATCTGTAACTGTCATTATCTGCCCACACATAAAAAATCAGGGTGGTATCTGCAGGCATTGAGGAAAAAAAGTAAGTACATATGCATTTGTTATGAAAATTTATATTTTTCATGAAACTTTCTATGTTCAGGAGCAGTCAAATGGTCAAAAGTAGGTCAACTGAGAGAAAACAAGAACTCGATCTGTAACTGGTCATTATCTGCCTACACACCAAAAATCAGGCCCGTATCTGCAGGCACTGCGAAAAAAAGTCCATACATATGCACCTTTTTATGAAATTTTCTTTGTTAGAGCACAATCAAACCGTCAAAAATAGGTCAACTGGAACAAAACGTGAACTTGATCTGTAACTGGTCATTATCTGCCCCCACACCAAAAATCAGGCCAATATCTGCAGG
Source organism: Sipunculus nudus (assembly GCA_026874595.1). NCBI lineage: Eukaryota > Metazoa > Annelida > Sipuncula > Golfingiida > Sipunculidae > Sipunculus > Sipunculus nudus. The sequence continues at coordinate 61,701,990 of CM049315.1, read as the reverse complement.
TATTGTGAAGAAAAGTCTGTACAAGTGTATTTGTCAAGAAAATTTATGTTTTACATGAAATTTTCTATGTTCAGGAGCCGTAAAACAGTCAAAAGTAGGTCAACCAGGACGAAATGCGAACTCAATCTGTAACTGGTCAATATCTGGCCACACACCAAAAATCAGGCCAATATCTGCAGGCATTGCGAAAAAAAGTCCGTACATGTGTATTTGTCATGATATTTCATATTTTTCATGAAATTTTCTATGTTCAGGAGCCGTAAAACGGTCAAAAGTAGGTCAACCAAGACGAAACGCGAACTCGATCTGTAACAGGTCTATTTTTGCCCGAAAACCAAAAATCAGGCCAATATCTGCAGGCATTGCGAAAAAAAGTCTGTACATGTGGATCTTTCATGAATATTTCTATTTTTCATGAAATTTTCTATGTTTGTACAACGGTCAAAAGTAGGTCAACCGGGACGAAACGCGAACTTGATCTGTAACTGGTCTATATTTGCCCACACACCAAAAATCAGGCCAATATCTGCAGGCATTGCGAAAAAAAGTCCGTACATGTGTATCTGTCATGAATATTTCTATTTTTCATTAAATTTTCTAAGTTTAGGAGCCATAAAACAGTCAAAAGTAGGTCAACCGGGACGAAACGCAAACTCAATCTGTAACTGGTCTATATCTGTCCACACACCAAAAATCAGGCCAATATCTGCAGGCACTGCGAAAAAAAGTCCGTACATGTGAATTTGTCATGAAATTTTATATTTTTCATGAAATTTTCTATGTTCAGGAGCCGTAAAACCGTCAAAAGTAGGTAAACCAGGACGAAACGCGAACTCGATCTGTAACTGGTCTATATCTGCTCACACACCAAAAATCAGGCCAATATCTGCAGGCATTGCGAAAAAAAGTCCGTACATGTGTATCTGTCATGAATATTTCTATTTTTCATGAAATTTTCTAAGTTTAGGAGCCGTAAAACGGTCAAAAGTAGGTCAACCAGGACGAAAGGCGAACTCGATCTGTAACTGGTCTATATCGCCCACACACCAAAAATTAGGCCAATATCTGCAGGCATTGCGAAAAAAAGTCCGTACAACTGTTTGATTTCGGAATGACGGAATGACGGAATGACGGAATGAAGGACATGGGTAAAACTATATGCCCCGGCCACTTTGTGGCGGGGGCATAAAAATCAGGGATCAGGCTGTGGCAGCCATATTTGAATGCCGACAGGTCTGTTATTCAATAGGTCTGGAGCTCTCATAGGTACCCATCATCCCTGTGAATATGGGAAAGCTGCAGTAGGTTTTTATTGAGTTATTGTGCGCGAAAGAAATTCATAGATCGGGCTGTGGCGGACATATTGGAATTCCAACAGGTCTGTAATTTAATAGGTCTGGAGCCCTCATAGGTACCAATCATCCTTGTGAATCTGGGAAAACTGCAGTAGGTTGCTGTTGAGTTATTGCGCGCGAAATAAAAACAGCGATCGGGCTGTGGCGGCCATATTGGAATTCTGACAGGTCTGTAAATCAATAGGTCTGGAGCCCTCATAGTTACCAATCGTCCCTGTGAATATGGGAAAGCTGCAGTAGGTTGTTGTTAAGTTATTACATGCGAAAGAAAAACAACAATCGGGCTGTGGTGGCCATATTTGAATTCCGACAGGTCTGTAATTCAATAGGTCTGGAGCCCTCTTAGGTATTAATTAACTCTGTGAATTTGGGAAAGCTGCATTAGGTTGTCGTTGAGTTATCATGCGCGAAAGAAAGTGTCACTGACGGAAGAACGGAAGGACGGACTGACACGGTGATCACTATAGAGCACCGCTTGTCAAGCGGGGCCCTAATAAACAAAACCGATAGAAAATCCGATAAATTAATACAGGGTTCATACACTTTGCCAGGCTTAAAATTCCATGACTTTTCCATGACATTCCATGACCAACCACTGAAAATTCCATGAATTCATAATCGTTTCGAACAAAATAGCCAACAAGTGGTGATATTATTATTAAACAGGGCGCCGTCATATTGTCGTCACAGAAGACCGTTCAACTGTTTGACCTCAGACCTGCCAACTTTGGAAAGCTGGAAATTTTACCAATGCAAGCACTCGTCCTAGATGGGTGGAGTCAAGGGGCAAAGCCCCTGCGGGGGGAACAGGGGGCTCTCCCCCTGAAGCCCCTGTTTTTTGAGGTATTACATGGCCCTAAATCAGGTGTATTTTTTGGCCTATTTTTTTAAAAGAAAATTTGATAGCATTACAAGGCTTGAATTACTTTTTAAAATTGATAAGCAGGATGTGCTAATCAGTTTCCAAATTTATTAGCAAATAGTCAAAACTGAGGAGAAAAAATAAAATTGTTGTCAAAAGTCTGTTTCATGTGTTATCTTTTGACTGCTATAATGGACTGTTTTTTGTTTTTTTTTTTGTTTTGTTTGTTTTTTTTTTGGCAAAGAAAATTTCTATTAGTTACTTTTCGAAGGAGAACTAGTAAAGAGGACTAACTAAAGGGCCTAATTGTCAACAAAGTAAAGAAATAGTTAACAAACAGAATTATTTAAAAATATGAGAATTTGGTCTTCTTTTTAGAACGTGTATTCTGCAGAAAAGTCAGACAGGTCTATTGGTGTAAAAATTTTATTTTTTTCTCACTAGAAAAGAAGTAAAAAACTTAATTTGATTAAAAAATTGAATAAGAGGTCCAGGAAAAGCTTATAAAACCACCATGAATACAATTAAGACATAATTAAATAAATAAGACGTAACGAAATAAATATATTAAATTGCAAGTCAAATTCTTCAACCTTGTCATGGGCCTCAATTGATAATACCATGCACCTTCAGTACAATTATTATAAATGTTATTATAAATATACAGCTGCAGTATTTAACACACAGGTTACCTCTGATAACGTAAGACACACGTGTTAACTTTGCCTGAAGTTCACAGAATATCACATTATTATCATATTTCTTTGAAAATTTTTTCCTTTTTTCTCCGAAAAGTAATGTGCTGTCAACGGCAGTTATGAAGATCTCTTTACAAGACAGTATGTGGTTGACATCAATGCTAAACCCTCCAACATTGCGTCAATACTTTCTTAAAACATGAGAAGTTCACCCGACAGGCCTATTCATATGGCCTATGTTTTTTTTCATATTTGTATATAATATTATGGACCACCTTCCACAGAACAATTTGAAACATAGGCCTGAACACGTTTTAATGTGCTGACAAGCGACCGGAATCCCCATGACACCGTACGTAGATCTCGGCAGTATCCACGAGTGGGCGAGCCTATGGCTGTGTATAAGTGTTTAATGACGACAAAATACCCTACAAAAATGGACCAAATTTCAGGAAAGAGGGCAAAAGAACAAATTATTTTTATTCTTTACCGCATTTTCAGATGAAACCCATAATAAGCAATTTGACAGACTTTATTATTACTGACAATGTAAAATATTGACATCGCCTGCCCTCTATTAGACCTAGTTATATCTTATGATTCAGATCAAATGGTAAAAACAGCCACATTTAAAATGCATGTATGACCCGTTTAGTGAATGCATATGAATTGTTTGGTAAGTTAAATACAAATATTTTGCTCTTTGGTTCACTTTGATGACAGGTATCATGTCCAGCCCGCCAAAGCGGGAACTTTCTTCTGTGCAAAAGCAACAGTCAGACAGTCACAAGGGGGTCTGAGGTCAGATGACGTCTATGCAAATAAAATCGAGGTCAACCAATGGACGCATTGGTCAAATGACGTTGATCTAATGTCATCCAATTGGTGTGCTGGTCGGGTGTCACTGGTGTCAAAAGGATTAACTTTCCGGGAAACTCAAGCATCAAGCACATATCAGTTAACCAGTTTATATAAATCGTTCAATGGAGCTCTTGACAAGAGAATTAACCGAATGCCACGGTCACGCACCTGCGTTTAAAATATGTGCACTTTTGTTCACGGCTGCATTTCACCACGCAGGATATCCCAGAAATCGCTCTCATTAAAGGTCGACATATGCACAGCGATAGAAACTGGTTCCCAACGGGTCCATTTTGCGTCGCATGCTCATGTCGCAGTTGAAAGTTTACGTTTTATTAGCACATGCACACACAAAGTTTACAGAATGCCAGAATTAACTGCCCAGGATTATTTGGGTAATGGAATGAATTCACGACGAATTGACACATGTAGTCTGATCAGAATTTACTAACAGGAAATATTTTGATAAGCAGAATGAATTTCTTTTCCCAGAATATTCAAAAATCGTAATAATACAATTTTTCATGCCAAAAATCTTAAAAATCGGATTAAGTACGATTAAATCAGAATAGTTTGGTCTGTGACCCTCTTCGTAATGAAGGTCCATATAATTAACATCCCATTAAAATTAATCCAGGGGCCGTGAAGATCACCCCGGCCGATCATTGCCCATCAGGCTTAAAGCCAGCAGATTTAGCCGAGGGTTCTGAGTGCACGTAGAGCCCTTGGGCGGGAAAGATATATTAACTTTTCAGAGTAGCCTAAATCAGGGCAATACATCATGGCTTCGCGGGAAATTAACTTTTAGTTTGATATGCAAGAAATTCCATGACTTTCCAGGCCTGGAAAATAAATTTTAAAATTCCCTGACATTCCAGAAATTCCATGAACGTACGGAGCCCTGGTTATATTCCTGAAAAAAAGTCTCTAGCTACAGCATTCTCATGTTAGGCTAGTAAATATATTTCCTGATTTTTTAAAAATTGCATTTTATTTGGGCCCATAACTTCAAAATAATACCCAATACTGACCCAAATTTTGGTATGTTCATAGAAAATGTTTGGAAGAATATGAATACTAAATATGATCAAAAATAGAGCAGTGGTTTCGATATTAGGCAGCCTTGAAGTGTAACAATGGCTTTTTTATGGAAAACGGAGGTTTTTCCTTAATATCTCGAAGGAACGTAGTCCTAATGACCCAATTTTCGGTATGGAAGGAGATTTTGGGGACATCTAATTTTTGCAAAATTTTGGATTCATAGGTCCAACAGTTTTTAAAACGTGCCCTGTTAATGGACAGCCGGTTGGGCAGACGGACGACGGACAAAGGACCACGACTATAGCTCAGATGACTTATAGTCAGCTGAGCTAAAAATTGAATATGATAAAAAATCAGGTCTGAGACAAGTTCTCATTATGATTTCTGTAATGCTATTAACTGTCATAAGACTCTTGCTATGTCTAGTGAGTAGATTAATGTGAAGGTAGTCCAAATGAATATAATAGTTTTATTTTAAATATATAAATAAAATTAACAAGCATGAAACAATTATCATACTGAGGTCAACTGTATCAATATCCATAGAATTGTCAAACAGTATTTAATTTACTGTTATGCTGTTTTGGGTTTTCCATATTTCTTTAAAGAATATATTTTTCGATCAAATGAGTTGTACATTTTTATATCACTGCATCTTATGTCACCATCTTTAGGTTTGCCATCATTTTAATACAATATGCGGCAATATATAGGGTTTCCACGACCCCTAAATTTAAGACTCTTTCCCCTGTGAGGGTCATTAGAATTTCTCCAGAGAGAGAGCTGTGAACACACATATGCGGCAAAGTACTTCAGAATCTATGTTCTTTTTAACATAATTTCCCATACTTTTCTACACATACCCCACTCACAGGTCCCAGAAAACTGACAAACATTTTTTTCATAAGGCAAACCCTGATATAAAAGGAATACACAAGATTTATAATTAAATTTTTGAGTGACAAATTGGAGTCATGTCACTTTTTAAATTTTCTTTTTCAAAGAATATCCAGCCATTCATTTCTTTTTATTTAATTTGAGCTAAGGAACATAATGGCTGTAGTTTTTCTGGTATCAAAATACAGGGAATAATGCATAATAAATGAAAACATTACACATTGCATGACGAATAACCATACCAAGTGTCAGGAATGCATGAATGAATGTCTGATAAAATGACATGATTGATGAAACTTAACAGTCAATAATACAAGAATAACTAGATGTCTGGAATCATGGAGCAATTGTAAGTGAGGCCTCCGCACAGTACCCACTTGCAGCCCTCCACCCACCCCCAGAAACCTGCAATGAGCAGTAATACGGAAAGCATGGATAGGGTATGCAGCTTTGAAATTAGGTTCTCTAATTAGTAGATGAGCCATATGTAAAAGATTGAAGGTTTGGGATGAAAGGTTTGCTTTAAAATGCATCCTCAAGCTTTTAAAAGAAGTGGGTCCTGTGACCTTGACTCTGACCTTGACCTTAAAGTAATTATGGTTTTTCCCCTGTTGGCAGGTGGGCTGCATGTGATAGATGGAAGGTTATGGATGAAAGGTTTAGCTCAAAGTTCATCCAAAATGGTTTTCTAAGAAGTGGGTCATGTGACTTTCACATCTAACCTTGAGACCTAACAATAAATAATGTTCTTCCCCTGTTGGTTGATGATCCATACTTGCAAGATGGAAAGTTTGGGATGAAAAGTCTGACTTGAAATGCATCCACAACTTTTTTCAAGAAGCTGGTCCTGTGACATTGACCTTGGACCCTAAGACCTAAATATCAAAAGGTTTGTTCCTCTATTGACATGTAAGGTTTGGGATGATTATTTCGGCTATAAGAATTAATTCTGGGAGGTGCAAACACACCCCGCAACTCAGAGAAATAGGTCACAGTGACCTAATTTCAGATCTGCAAGGAGATCTTTTTAGAACCTCTTAGACTGCATAGGATTACAAAAGGATTTCTAAGGTGGCTAACTGGCAGACATAATGGATTTCTGACAAATCTGACATTTGATATCACACATCCTCCAATAAGAGACCAAACTTGTAGCAATTTCTCCAAAGGATGTTACAGTAATGAATGTCCAAAACAATTCAAAAGGCATTTTCAGGCCCTCATATTAGATTTATAGATATGCAAATGTAAAAAGTGTAAGTCCAATATTTTTATTATCACTCTGCTTTTCAATGGGATCAGCAGGGTAGGAAAATTGCAAAACCTGAAAGAAAAGAAAAGAAATGCAGAAAGCATGACTAAAAGTCTTGGAATAAAAAAAAAAGCCATCCTAAATCCAGGTACACATCCACATATGTTGAGAACAAACATTTGCTTTTATATCTGGTGATTTATATAAAAATATTCAGATATCTAGGAAACTAAGTTTATTGCTATGATTCCATAAAATAAACTGAAAAATGTTCCCATCATCTTTTGCTATGATTCCATAAAATAAACTGCAAAATGTTCCCATCATCTTATAAATCAGTAGCTAAACCTTAATACTATACTCTTACAGTCTTAATGCCTGGCTGAAGCATTCTGGCAACAGTGTTTTTGTTATGCAGTAATGAGGTATTTATCACTCAGCCTAATCACTTAACAGGCTGATACAAAAGAGAGTCATATGTCACCAGCATCACTCACAATTACAGCCACACAGTGAGATGTACCAGTTGGAGTGCAATAGTTATATGTACAAAAAAATATAGATGGTCTACAAAATAAGTTATTGTGAACATCCCTGACCTATGACCTTGGCCTTTTGCCCATATATCAACTGGATTCTTTCTAAATGATGGGTAACAACTAACCACTTACATCTGGTCGGGTGTAATTACTTGGCAACCAATGAGTGAATAACTTAGACCTGCAACCTTTAACCTCCTGACCAGCTGACCTCAAAATCAATTAGTTATTTCTTCATGCAAAAAGACCCATAAGTATGAAGTTTGAATCACATTCAGTGATGCATAGATGTGGCATATGTGAAAGACTGAAGGTTTGGGTTGAACAGTTTCACTTGAAATATGTTCACAAGCATTTAGAACAATACTTTGACCTTGACCTTTGACCTTTTGAACTCAACATCAATAGGCCTCTTCCCCTATTGGTAGGTAAGCCATATATGACAATTGGAAAGTATAGATTGAAAAGTTTGCCTGAAAATGACTCCACGCAAGAAGAGGGTGCTGTGAACTTGACCTTTGACCTCAAAATCAACAGGTCTTTTCCCCCTGTTGGCAGAGAAGCGATATCAGTTCTGAAAGGTTTGGAATGAAAGGTCTAGCTTGAAATGTGTCCACAACCTTTTCAAAGAAGTGGATCCTGTGACCCTGACCTTTGACCTTGTGACCTCAACATCTATAGGATTCTTCTCCCACTTAGTAGGTCAGCTATATGTGAAAGATCAAAGAATTGGGATGAAAGGTTTGGCTTAAAATGCATCCACAGGTTTTTCAAAGAAGTTGGTTCTGTGACCTTGACCTTTGACCTTGTGACCTCAAAATAATTATGGTTCTTCCCCTGTTGGTAGGTGAGCTGTATGTGAAAGATGGAAGGTTTGGGATGAAAATTTTGGCTAAAAGAATTATTTCTGGGGGGTGCAAAGTCAGCTTAGCTATTAAAACAAGGGACCTATGGGTCACTACGCTCAGCTGTAATATATGATAGAAAAATATTATTTAGAAATGAGGCACATGCTGGTTTTGTGTGGTAATAAATATAAGCTGTATTATGAGTTGTTGTTGTTTAGCTTATGTATGATTTTGATAGTACCTTTGGAGACAGGGAAGAGGATTGATTTCATTTATTTTATTAACAAATGGAGTACTATTGCACACAGATTTTGACTTGGCCATATAACTTATAAGCAGAACATATAATATAAGAGTTTAACTATTTATTAAGAAAAAATTACAAATATTGTCCCAAATATAATTTTTATTAAAAATAATAAGAGAATCATATGATTTTTTAAAATGAAATATAACAAATGATTATTAAAATAATATTAAAGAATATATTCATGAATGCATTCATGAATACATTTTGAAAGTATTTGCACAAGTATTCATATACTTTCTTTTTTACCTGAATTCCCATTCTTTATGCAAGAAATTTTATAATGGAGTACATAATCATATTCGTATTTAAATACAATTACAAAGTATTCGCACCATGTCTGGTATTTATTCAGTTTTCACCAAACAATGATGTTGGGAATCCATGTATATACAAAATTCACACATTTAAATAATGATCATAAGTACCTGGTTTTATGGCTTTTATTTATATTTAAAAAATAACTGTAAAAAATTCATTTTGGACTAATTTCACATCAATGTACACACTAGACACAGTAGGAATCTAGATTAATATTATCAACTGCATCTTTGTCTATCATTAATTTCCTTCATATGATCCCTAATGATTAGTAATGAATAATATGATTTACTTCTTTATCATTAAAATTGAACTGAAAAATGCCATAGGTGACTGCATGGTGTTATTTGGAATACGTGACATTCTACCCATCGATACAAGATTCTTATATCATCAGTAACTGCAAGTTAATTTCCTGTTATTATAAACTTACAAATTCCTTTTCTATTTTTCTTTAATTTGTTATTAAAAACCAATAAAAATTTATTCATTTATTGTTTATTGTTATGTTGTTGGTTAAAACTATTAGATGAGTTGGGTTGGACACCTGGATCAACTGTGGCTGGCCATAAGCTGCCTGGATTCTGTGTATGCCTCGCCTCAAGCATGCATAATACAGGTGACTCAAGAGGGGCTGGAGAGAGCCAAAGTCTGACAGGGTCTCATAAAAAACATTAATAAAAGCTACAATTTTTGGCCAATTTCTTTCAGCTTTCTAAACTAAAAAGCTGAAATCTTTATGTGTGCATGATATGAAAATTATATCAACAGTGCTCACGGGAAACAAACGTGCCATGGTCACAGTTGGGCAAAATTTAAGGTACTAATTTTATATTTATACAAATAACTTATAAAATTTGAAAAATTCAGAACTAATTTTGGGTATTCAATTGAATCTTGATTAAATAATGTTACATTTCTGACAAAAAAATCTCTAGCTTCAGCAATGCCCTTGTTAAGGGAGTAAATATATTACTTGATTTTTTAGAAAGTGCATTATGTTTGGACCCATAACTAAAAACAATTACGCAATACTGACATCATTCTGGCATGTGCATAGAAAATGAAAAATATGTATATTATTTATGATTAAAGTCAGATCAGTGGTTTTGATATTAGGCAGTCTTGAAGTGTAACAATGGGTTTTTAATGGAAAACAGAGGTTTTTCCTTAATATCTCGAGGGTATTAAGTCCTAGTGACCAAATTCTTGGCATGGTAGGGGATTTTGGAGACATCTAACTGTATGCCGAATTTAAGGAAGCTGAAGCTGGGGAGCTGAGCTCTTGCAAACTGCAGAACACTAGCTTGATGTAAACAATATGTTACGTGGTGCTTGAAAACTTGAATAAAATCTACAGTTTTTGATCAACTGGTTTCAAATTTTTGGTGTTAACAGTTGAAATGCTAACAAAATCATGCTGTGAAAATTAAATCCACAGTACTTACAGGAAAACAAGTGACCCATGGGTCATGATGCTCAGCTGACTGGGAAGAGATTCACAAAAGGAAATTTTATCATCAGAATGGTAGATACCCATTCAACTGAAGCATCAAACAGATTAACCAACAGGCAAAGATTTAGTCTGTATTTATATATCTGAAAAATAGAGAAAAAATGTGTAATCTTTAAAAACTAGAATAAGGGTAGCCGACAAGTGACTACGTGTATCTGCCAAAATCAGATTGAAGTGAGGCATGGATTGAGTGGCAAGGGGAAACAGAGTGAGGTATGTTGCATACCCTTACCGAAAATTTTTATAAGTGCCATATATGTGAAAGTTATATGGCACATATAAGGCACATATATGTGCCATATATGTCCCTTATATCCAACCTTATAACTCCCATATATGTCACATATATGTCTGGTATATGGATTTTATATGCAAATTAGGTAGGAGCCTTATATGTCACATATATGGGCCTTATATGTCACTTATAAGGCTTCCACATATAGGTCCCCTATAACTCCCATATATCCCATATATGTCCCTTATAACTCCCATATATGTCCCATATATGTGCCTTATAACTCCCATATATGTGCCTTATAACTACCATATATGTGACATATATGGGACTTATAAGTGCCATATATGTCCCTTATAAATGACATATAACTCACATACAAGTCCAGTGTATGCACCTGCTGTGCTGTTTGTCAATAGCTCAGTTACTATCTGTTGTATGTTCTGTTTTGAAAGGTGTTTACTCTTTTCTTTATTCCACAAGCAATTACGTTAGATGATAGAAATTAAGCTTTGTGTGTGCGTGTGGTGAGCTTCCTGCACTCTGCAATTCCTTGAAATCAATGCTGGCCTGCGGTCACACTGGGGGTCATCAACTTCACACAGTCACATGGACGCAAACACATGAAACATAAAAGTAAGAAAATACAATAGCCAAAATTAATGTTTATTTACACATTTGTAAACTGAAAATAATATTTTCATAAGATTTTTAAAACTCCCTGGTTCAGTCAGATTTGAGAGTGTTGTCATTTTAGGGAATGAAGGCTGGAAGGAAATATACACCCTTGCCACACTCTAAATCCTTTTCTGTCCCCTGCTGTTTGACCTGCAAAAACAAATGTTACCAGTCTAAGTATACACATATAGTCATTATTGCTCAAATTAATTATTTTATTACATAAGTTTAAAGATAATCTTTTGACATTGATGCTTAGTATTGCTTTTCTTAACATTAACATTAGTTTACCTTATCTGGAGGCAACACACAAGTCAACAAATGAAAAGAATTTATTTCACTGAAAGTACATCTGCTCTCTATATAGGGGTTTTAAATGTTCTGAAAATATGCCTGTTTAACATTTAGGATTATAATTTAATACAGTTGGACTTCTCAATTACTAACAGAGGAAGAGTTTTCCAGTTATACAGAGTATATACAAACATACAGATTATTAAATATACTGGTCACGGGACAGACACTGTGGCCTAAAGATGCTCATAGGTTCAGAAAGTAGGTTACTCAGTTGAAACAAATTTAACATGTAAGCAGTTATATTAATATCCCATATGCACAATAAATGTTAACCACCAAATTTGCACTTCAAATATGGTAAGTTCCAGCTATTTGATAAAAAAAACCTTACAATTCATAACATTTCCCATTTGCTAAAAGATTTAAATGTTCCTTTATATGATAAACTGAATATGCTTACCAGACAATTCTTGCAAGGGCTGGAGATATCTGGGCTCTCCTTATACTTTCTGCACCATTTCTTCATACTGGTTCTAAGAAAAGTAAAGAAATCATTACAAATCATAGAAACAAAGGTTGTTGGAAATAAATAATTAAGAACATGGAGTCTTGCATATTTTGACTTTTAAGTAGACAAATTATTTAACTAAAAAAGGGCCTCACATCAATAATATTACTAAAACAGTACATCAATGATATATTGGTGGTCAGTAATGTTCAAAATGACGTCTTGATCTTTTATGGTGAAATGGCACTAATACATTTACATGTAAAAAGAAATCATTCAAGGTGGACTAAAAACCCACTCTTGATTAACCTGTAAATTGAACCGGATTTGATTTCTCTTTGGGAATCAAAACAGTACCTAATGAAATCATCTGATCCTTAGTGAAACAAATTCCCAAATTATTATGCTTTTTCTTTTGTGATGAAAGTGAATATGTCAGAAAAACTTCAAAGGAAAAGAAAAGTCAGAGGACCAAGCGCTCATAACCTTTATAAAGAGTGTTCTTGATCTTCTGATGTCAAATTCAGATTAAATTCATACATATGGTTATGAATGGTTTATGGGTTGTTATGAAACATAGTGTTATGTGTCAAATTGTTAATTAATTGGTGTTTACAGTATATGTAAATGACATGTAGAAAGGCATATTACCAAATTAAAGCTTAATTTAGGAGATTTTGTGTGATAAGACTCCAATAGTGAAAAATATTTGATTAGTTGATATGTTTTGGTTGAGTACAGCAAACCTCTCTTCAATTTTATAAAAAAAAGCATTCATCAAAATTGAGACAGTGGCTGTAAATTCAGCAATGATCAACAGTGTTAATGTTTACTTTGCCTGAAAAAAAAACTTGTAAATATTGTATAATTAAACATTTTTAATCATATTATAACTTTTGGGCACTCTAGCAAGATAGAAAAATTCAAGTCAATTTGGAAAATGGAAAGGAACATAATTACCTTGTAGCAGCTTTTCTTTTCATGACCCAGAGTTCAGCTAAATAATAACATGGTCAATAGCCATGTATAGGTTCAACAAATAAAATGGTAGTATGTGGTACTCATAGCATTTGTGTGCCGATTAAGCTTTATGTAGGTTAACTGATCAACCCTTCACAGGTAGGGGACATTCAGAAATTAAATCAATATGTAACTTTAGGGCCTGCTGCTGACTCTTGATTTTTCCACACCCTATTGCAAATAGCAACACTGAAAAGAATATGTTCTTAGCTTCCTGTTGGTGCATAGAACATGCACATTGTCACTATATAGGGGCAACAGCATCAGCTTTTTGTAGAAAATGTGGTATTTTGTAAAAATGGGCCACCAAATAGGAAATGTTATCTTGAAACACACAAATTCTGTTTGGCAAACCAAGATAGGTGAAGTCATCTTTATGCAATCACTGGTTTACTATGCAAAAATAACTTAAATAATGCAAGATTACTTACCAATGAGACATTTTTTTCAGCTATACATTCCCCTTCTGCTTGAGCAGCTTGACAAAGAACTTCTCTTCAAAGTGTGTACTCCCTTAACGGTTACCGGATGTTATCACACAGATGTCAACTGACTCTGCATGCCTTAGTTGTGCACAGCCTGTACAGTATTCATGTGACGTCACCACTATTCCAGGGCAGGGTACAGTAAGGTCAATGGCCCATTGCAGAGAGTGCTTGTACAGCAAGCTTGTCTGCTGGGGGGGGGGGGGGTAGTTACATATACTAGTGAAATTTACTGATTAGAATGCTGGTTATTGTCACAATAAGAATGCAGATACTTATTCTTTTTAAGTACCTCTGCTTTTATCAATGCTGTTGATTTTCAGTGGCAATATTTTACTGCTAAAATGTGTGGGTGCTGAGCTGTTTCTAAAACCAATATGATATTAGGTTAATGCCTATGTATTCCCATAATTGGTCAGTGGCACACTACATCAGTACCCTTTGTTCTGTATTTATGAAGTAGTTATCAATTGCAATTAGATGCTGAAGTACTTGTATATACACTACATTCCAAAAGAATTATTTTTTCTTATAATTATCAAGGGCACAAATTATAACCAATGTGAAATATAGTCAAATTATTTTTTTGTATTGTGTTTTGTGTAAATGATGTTTTACTGCATGCATGATTACTATATTTTACACTTCTTAATGAATAAGTCAGATGAAAAAAAAATTATTTATAGTATTATTTTTCTAATATACATAAAGTTCTGAGGAAGCTGGTTATTTTGATACCCATTTTAACATACTTCTTCAGTATTTATTATTCATTTTCTTAAAACCATAATGGAGCTGGGACTTAGAAGTTTCTGCAGCATTTGTGTTCCCTTGGAAAATGTCAAAGTCCTATCTTATAGAACAGTAAGCTCACAGTATATAAACTTATAACTGACATATAACTGACATATACAGAACCCCTTCACGTTCACCTCCCTTATATCTCCCATACAAGTCACATATAAATGAAAGGTACAGAATGGCCTCATGTGCAACTCCCTTATAACTGACATATAACAAACATACAACTCCCTTATAACTCACATATAACAATGACTGACTAAACATATAGCTGCAATATACATATAACTCACATACACAGCACTTATATGGGAAATATAAGGGACATATAAGGCCCTTATAAGGGGCATATAAGGCACATATATGTGAGTACTTTCCATTTTCGTAAGGGTATTAGCATGGATGTCTGCAGGCTAAATGTGTATGTAGGTTGTGCAACCTACCACAAATCCAGAAAGCTGTCCAAGTTGTATACATATGCAAAATTTTAGGCAGAAAAGTCAAACCACTACATGGATATGAGTGATTTTAGCCCACGGCAGACAAACAGACAGACGCTGTGCAAAAATGGTTGCAGTTTTGTGTATGATAAAGACCTATATGAGATCTAAACACAAGCACAATTTTGGCCCAATCGGTCAAATGGTTCCTGAGATATTAGCTTGGATGTGTGCAGCGTTAACTAGAATGTAGGTGGCGTCACCTGTCATAAAATCAAGAAAGCTATCCAGGATGTATAAACCTGCAAAATTTTAGGCAGTTATGTCAAACCACTACAGAGAAATGAGTGATTTTAGGCCACGGCAGACCAACAGACAGACGCTGTGCAAAATGTGCAAAAATGGTTGCAGGTGGCCCCTCCAGTTTTGTGTATGATAAAGACCTATGTGAGATCTATACACATGCAAAATTTTGGCCCAATCGTTCAAACGGTTCCCGAGATATGAGCTTGGATGTCTGCAGCATAAACTAGAATAAAGGTGGCGCCACCTGTCATAAAATCAAGAAAGCTATCCAGGATGTATAAAACTGCAAAATTTTAGGCAGATATGTCAAACCACTGCCAAGATGCGAGTGACTTTATTGCACGGCAGACAAACAGACAGACGCTGTGCAAAAATGGTTGCAGGTGGTGCCACCAGTTTTGTGTATGATAAAGAGCTATGTTAGATCTATATACATGCAAAATTTTAGCCCGATCGGTCAAACGGTTCCCGAAATATGAGCTTGGATGTCATCAGCGTGAATGAGAATGTAGGTGGCGCCACCTGTCATATAATCAAGAAAGCTATCCAGGATGTATACGCATGCCGAATTTCAGGTGAATTAGTCAATTCACTGCAGAGATATGAGTGATTTTAACCAAAGGCAGATGAACAGATGGACACTGTGCAAACATGGTTACAGGTGGCGCCACCATTTTTTGTGTATGTTATAGAGCTATCCAAGGGCTACATTAGTATAAATTTTATTTCCTGATCAGTCAAACGGTTCCCGAGATATGAGCTTGGAAAGCTGATAAAATCAAGTCCCAGAGGAGCTCTCTGGAAACGAACGCGGCAACGGCGGAGGAACCCGGTGAAAAACATAGTATCCACAAAACTTCGTTTTGGCGGGTACAAAAATACAGGTGGCTCCACCAGTCTGCAGAAACTAATGAAAACACTTACAAACATCAATATCCATGCAAAGAATCATGGTGATCTCCCCATTAGTTGTTCAGATACTTCAGCATTTGTATCAAATTGTCCATTATTCTGAGGGATACTTCGGAGTCCTATAGCTTGAAGGATATGGGTAACAGAGACCTAATTTTAAGTTTCCACAGGCACTTTTCATGGGCCTTCTTGCATGACAAGAATGAAGATTCTAGGTCCAGTTGTTGCGATTTGTACCCTGTTGACAGATAACCACATCTTTAAAGGTATCAAAAAAAGAGAAAAAAAATCGTAAAAATTTGAAAAAAATAGAGGTGGCGCACCCAGTCTGCAGAAACTGATGGAACAGGTCATGATCAATATGTATGCCGAAAATCATGACCATCAGTGTTGTAGTTATTGAGATACTGCAGTTTTTGTATCAAATTTTCCATTATTCTGGGGGGTAATTTGAAGCCATACAGCTTAAAGAATATGGGTAACAGAGACCTAATTTCTGGTTTCCATGGAGACTTTTCATGGGTCTCCCTGTGTGTCAAGAATGAAGATTCTAGGTCCAGTTTTAATGATTTGTGCCCTGTTAACAGATGTTCATAACTTTAAAGGTCTCAAAAATAGAGAAAAAATTTGTAAAACAAGGGACCTATGGGTCACTGTGCTCAGCTGACGTTAACCTTGAAGGTATAATCTAAAATAATATCAAATGGAGATAAAGTGTAAGAGGAAGAGGTAATAAAGGCCATGGTTGGTTTATATGATTGGTTTGTATTGATGAGCAAGAAATTGTTGCAAATAATATTTTGTGACCTGACCATGTGTTTCCTAATGTTGAAACTGAAGCATGTGAGCAGTTTGTGAACAAATGATCTGTACAATTACCATGATCATTAGTTGGCTTTTCGATTAACTGTTGACATTTCAGTAGTTTATACATTTGTTCAATCGAATCTTTTTTTTGTATAATATATATTATTAAATATATGTTTTTTTTTATGAAATGTATACAGTTGAAATATAACTAATTAACAACATAAAACATGGCAAACAAAGCCTGATCTCAAATTCTGCTGATGCAGGAAAATAATGAACAAATGTTTGTAATAAATCCTCATTTTTTTATCACATCAATTTTTTTTTTATTTAAGTTTATATTTCTATACATTTTCAATATAACATATATATCTGAATATAAAAGTTGATTCATAATTCTCAATTGCATCATCATAAATCTCAATCTTGTCAGATAACACCACATCATGCATACAAATGTTTATTTATTTTTTACCACAAAAATATATCTTTTAAATTTGTAAAACAATAAATATCTAAAAAAATACTTGATTTAGATTTCACAATTTTTAATTGTGTCTTTATTTATCCATAATGTGCTTCATATTTTATCATAATTTAAGCAAACTGATGGGTTCCATTATGATTGGTAAAATCATTTAAAAGAAAAATGATTTCTTTAAAAATGCTACATTACACAACATTGCATCTTCTGGATTACACCTTGAATTACTTTTTCAAGGAAAGTTTTTGCATATCAGAGTGGAAACAGCATTACAATTAAGGAGATACAGTGAAAACAATAACAATACTGCATAACACTTGGTGGGTTGGGTTTGCGCTGGGGGGGGGGGGGGGGTGATTGGGGTGGTGATATGAGAATAACTGTACACCTGTCACAGCAGGGGATCTCCCCCAGTGACTGTAACAAATCAGAAACCCTGGCATAGCTGACTTCCAGTGTCCTGGAGTGGGACCCTGCATCTGTAATCTGTATTCAAAGCAAATGACTACAATAGAGCCTCAAGAAAAAAATCAATAACTAGCTTAATTTTCAAGCTTTTAATCCCAAATTTCAGATTTAAACAAATTAAATATTTATGTTTACATGCTGTGAAAATTAAATCAATGGTACTTACAGGAAAAAAATGTGCCATGGTCAAAGTTTGGCAAAATTTAAGGTACTGATTTTATTTTTATGCTAATTACTTAAAAAATTTACAAAATTCAGATCTAATTTTGGGTAAACAATTGAATCTTAATTAAACATAGTTATATACTTGGGAAAATAGACTCTAGTTTCAAAATTTTTCATGTTAAGTGAGTAAATATTTTTCCTGATTTTTTACAAAGTCCATTATGTTTGGGCCCATAACTTAAAGAATTTATACTTAACAGACTTAATTTCTGGCATGTACATAGGAACTATATAGAAGAATATTTATGGTAAATATGAGGAAAAACAGATGAGTGGTTTTGATATTAGGCAGTCCTGAAGTGTGAAAATAGGATTTAAATAAAAAATTGAGGTTTTTCCTTAATTTCTCAAAGGAACGAAGTCGCAAAGACCCAGTTTTCGGCTTGATAGGAGATCTTGGGGACATCTAACATTATGCTGAATTTTGGATTCCTAGGTCTTACGGTTTCAAAACGTGCCACATCTACGGACGGACGGACGGACGGACGGACGGACGGACGGACGGACGGACGGACAGACGGACGGACGACGGACAATGGACCACGACTATAGCTCAGATGACTTATAGTCAGCTGAGCTAAAAACCCGAACAAATACAGGTGGTGCCACCAGTCTGCAGAAACTGATGAAACACTCCATGATCAATATCCATGAAAACAATTATGGTGATCTCTGCATTAGTTGTTCAGATACTTCAGCTTTTGTATCAAATTTTCCATTATTCTGAGCTGTACTTTGGAGTGCCATAGCTCAAAGGATATGGGTAACAGAGACCTAATTTCAGGTGTCCATGGAGACTTATGATGGGTCTCCCTGTGTGTCAACAATGAAGATTCTAGGTCCAGTCCTTACGATTTGTACCCTGTTGACAGATAAGTACATCCTGAAAGGTTTCGAAAATAGAGAAAAAAAAATTGAGAAAATTTGAAAAAATACAGGTGGCACCACCAGTCTGCAGGTACTGATGAAACACCTCTTGATCAATATGTATGCCAAAAATCATGACCATCAGTGTTGTAGTTATTGAGATGTTGCAGTTTGTTTTTATCAAATTTTCCATTATTCTGGGGGGTTATTGGGAGCCCCCCATAGCTCAAAGGATATGGGTAACAGAGACCTTATTTCAGGTTTCCATGCAGACTTTTTATGGACCTCTCAGTGTGTCAAGAATGAAGATTCTAGGTCCAGTCTTTACGATTTGTGCCCTGTTAACAGCTGTTCACATTTTTAAATTTGTAAAAAATCGAAAAATTCAGGTGGCGCCACCAGTCTGCAGGAAGTGATGGAACATCTCATGATCAATATGTATGCCAAAAATCACGACCATCAGTCAAGTAGTTAATGAGATATTGAAGTTTTTGTATGAAATTTTTTACTTTTCTGGGGGGTACTTTGGGGCCCCATAGCTCGAAGGATATGGGTAACAGAGATCTAATTTATGGTTTCCACGGAGACTTTTAATAGGTTTCTCAGTGTGTCGAGAATGAGGATTCTAGGTCCAGCGGTTACGATTTGTGCCACGTTAACAGATGACAGCATCTTTAAACGTCTCAAAAATAGAGGAAAAATTTGTAAAAAAATCGAAAAATACAGGTGGCATCACCAGTCTGCAGGAACTTATGGAACATCTCATGATCAATATGTATGCCAAAAATCATGACCATCAGTGTTGTAGTTATTGAGATATTGAAGTTTTTGTATGAAATTTTTTACTATTCTGGGGGGTACTTTGGGGCCCCATAGCTCGAAGGATATGGGTAACAGAGACCTATTTCTGGTTTCCAAGGAGATTTTTCATGGACCTCTCAGTGTATCAAGAATTAAGATTCTAGGTCTAGGCTTTACGATTTGTGCCTTGTTAACAGATGTTCACATTTTTAAAGGTCTCAAAAATAGAGAAAAAAATTTGTAAAAAATCGAAAAATACAGGTGGCGCCACCAGTCTGCAGGAAGTGATGGAACATCTCATGATCAATATGTATGCCAAAAATCACGACCATCAGTCAAGTAGTTAATGAGATATTGAAGTTTTTGTATGAAATTTTTGACTTTTCTGGGGGGTACTTTGGGCCCCATAGCTCGAAGGATATGGGTAACAGAGACCTAATTTCTGGTTTCCAAGGAGATTTTTCATGGACCTCTCAGAATCCCAAGTTACAAGGTTCTAGTTTCAGCGGTTACGATTTGTGCCTGGTTAACGGACGGACAGACCGACAGACGGACGACGGACAAAGAGTGATCGCTATAGCTCAGATGACTTTCAGTCAGCTGAGCTAAAAACGTGCCATGGTCAAAGTTGGGCAAAATTTAAGGTACCAATTTTTTATTTTTATTAATATTTTAAACAAGGGACCTATGGGTCACGGCGCTCAGCTTAAGTTTGAAATTTTTGCAAATGCAAAATATGAAAAATATTCTATTGTAATGTTTTTCATTTATATAACCATATGAGAAGCTATGAGGAAAGGGGCCCTCCTAATTTACAGATGGACAGGCAAGTGGACAGAATTGACTTATACGTTTATTTCACTTTCAAGGGAATAAAGTTTTATATACAAGCCCATTTTTTTTAGCATATCCACTTTTTCCATTTATTGTTTTTATCTGATTCATTTTTTTTATTTACAAGTTTTATAAATTTGTAATAAAAAAAACTGAAAATATAAGTTTAAATATTAGAATTCTAAGTTGCAATCATTATATATCCACAGTGTAGCTCATATTGGGTCATATTATGCATACAAATATATTTTATTATTTTTAAATCACAATTGTTTAAACTGAATTTAAAAGAAAATAATTCCACAACATGGCATGTACAAGATTATTCCTTGAATCACTATTAAAAAGTTTTGCACATTGGAGTTTTCAGAACATGCTTAATTTTATTCACCGAAATAAAATAAAAGATTCAAGAAATTTGATAAAATAAAAACATCTTTTCAAATAAAGTATACACACTATGGTTCAATGAGGGACAAACAATATCATTATGCTAATTACAATCTCAGCTATAATTTATTACTGGAATTAACAGTCAAATTACACCTGGTGAAGTTTTTACTCTTCCGAAGAAAGGAATTACTTATCTGATGAACATCCACACTTTCATAGCAATACACCACTTTGTGGACACAATTAAATGTGCACTTTAATCACTGTAACCCTGGTGGTACAATACAAAATCTAAAATGTAGCATAGCCAAGAATAAAATAAAATACAGAAAATGATAACATTCATCTAGATAATGCATCATCTGGGGGGGGGGGGAGGGGAGTGCAGGGCAGAGGGGAAGCCTGCTGGTTGTGGCAAAGCTGAGCCAAGGCGAGCTGCCTGGGGTGGGTTACATAATGCAAGTGAAGGCTGTACTACTAGGTGGGCTAGATGTAAACAACACTTGACATGGTGTATGAAAACTTGAATAAAAGCTACTCTTTTCAATCAATTCCTTTGAAATTTTAACAGATTAAATCCTTATGTGTACATGCTGTGAAAATTATATCCACAGTACTTACAGGAAAAGAATGTGCCGTGGCCAAAGTTGGGCAAAATTTAAGGTACTGATTTTATATTTATACTAATACCTTAAAAAATTCCAAATTTCAGATCTAATTTTCAGTATACAATTTAATCTTGATAAAATGAAGCTATATCCCTGTAAAAACGTCTAGCATCAGCAATTCTTATGTTAAGTGAGTAAATATATTTCCTGATTTTTTACAAGGTGCATTATGTTTGGGCCTATAACTTCAACAAATTATGAAATACTGACCTTAACTTTGGTATGTACATAGGAAATGTATGGAAGAATATGAATTTTTACTATGACATCTAACATTATGACAATTTTTGGATTACCAGGCAAAGCTGTAGTAAACAAAAGTGGGGTCATGATGCTAGAAAATACAAATACATTAAGGCCTCTAAAAAACTTCAATAGCTAGACTATTTTTTTAAGCTTATACTTTCAAATTTCAAAATTCATCAGATTAAATCAATATGTAAACTGGCTGTGAAAATTAAATCAAATGTACTTACAAGAAAAAAAGTGCCATGGTCAAAGTTGGGCAAAATTTTAAAATTGCTAATGTTTGGGCCCATAACTTTTTTAAATTATATAGTACTGACCTAATTCCTGGCATGTACATAGGTTATATATCGACAATTATATATGGAAAATATGAAGAAAAAAAATGTGAGTGGTTTTGATATTAGGCATTCCTGAAGTGAAAAATGATTTTAATAAAAAATTGAGATTTTCCTTAATTTCTTAAAGGAAAAAAGGTTACAGAGACCCAGTTTTTGGCTTGGAAGGAGATCTTAGGGACATCTAACATTATGTGAATTTCTGGATTACCAGGCAAAGTTGTAGTAAACAAAAGTGGGGTCATGATGCTAGAAAATACAAACACATTTAGGCCCTTTAAAAAACTTCAATAGCTAGACTATTTTTTTAAGCTTATACTTTCAAATTTCAAAATTCATCAGATTAAACCCATATGTAAACTGGCTGTGAAAATTAAATCAAATGTACTTACAAGAAAAAAATGTGCCATGGTCCAAGTTTGGCAAAATTTAAGGTACCAATTTTTTATTTTTGCTAATATTTTGAAACATTTAAAAGATTTTCATCTAATTTTTGGTATACAATTTAATTTTGATTAATGAAAGTTATATTACTGGAAAAAAGGTCCATAGCTTTAACATTTGTTGTGTTAAGTATCAAATATCTTTCCTCATTTTTAAAAAATGCATTATGTTTGGGCCCATAACTTTTTTAAATTAAATAATACAGACATAATTTCTGGCATGTACATAGGAACTATATAGAGGAATATTTATGGTAAATATGAGGAAAAACAGATGAGTGGTTTTGATATTAGGCAGTCCTTAAGTGTGAAAATAGGTTTTTAATAAAAAATTGAGGTTTTTCCTTAATTTCTCAAAGGAACGAAGTTGCAAAGACCTAGTTTTCGGCTTGGTAGAAGATCTTGGGGACATCTAACATTATGCCGAATTTTGGATTCCTGATTCTTACGGTTTCAAAACGTGCCACATCTACGGACAGACGGACGGACGGACGGACAACGGACAATGGACCATGACTGTAGCTCAGATGACTAGTCAGCTGAGCTAACCAGGTACTTATGATCATTATTTAAATTTGTGAAATTTGTTTATTCTGGATTCTCATGAACTTTCTTTTGCTGAAACAAAATAAATACCAGACATGCATGGTCCAGTACTTTGCAAATGTATTTGAATGAAAATATGAATATGTACTCCATAATATCATGCTTAAGAATAGGAATAGAGGTAAAAATGAAAGTATTTGAATACAAATGCATTCATGAATATATTCTGTAATATTATTTTTTAAAAATTTAATTTTGATAATATTATCAAAACATCTTTGATGAAACAAGGGACCTATGGGTCACTGTGCTCAGCTGACGTTAACCTTGAAGGTAAAAATCTAAAATAATATCAAATGGAGATAAAGTGTAAGAGGAAGAGGTAATAAAGGCCATGGTTGGTTTATATGATTGGTTTGTATTGATGAGCAAGAAATTGTTGCAAAAAATATTTTGTGACCTGACCATGTGTTTCCTAATGTTGAAACTAAAGCATGTGAGCAGTTTGTAAACAAATGATCTGTACTATTACCATGAACATTAGTTGGTTTTTCGATTAACTGTTGACATTTCAGTAGTTTACACATTTGTTCAATAGAATCTATTTTTTTGTATAATATATATTATTAAATATATGTATTTTTTTAATGAAATGTTTACAGTTGAAATTTAGCTAATTAACAACATAAAACAGGGCAAACAAAGCCTGATCTCAAATTCTGCTGAGGCAGGAAAATAATGAACAAATGTTTGTATTAAATCCTCATTTTTTTATCACATCAATTATCTTCTAATTTAAGTTTATATTTCTATACATTTCCAATTTAACATATATATCTGAATATAAAAGTTGATTCATAATTCTCAATTGCATCATCATAAATCTCAATCTTGTCACATAACACCACATCATGCATACAAATGTTTATTTATTTTTTACCACAAAGATATATCTTTTAAATCTGCAAAACAATAAATACCTAAAAATAATACTTGATTTAGATATCACAATTTTTAATTGTGTCTTTATTTATCCATAATGTGCTTCATATTTTATAATAATTTAAGCATACTGATGGGTTCAATTATATTTGTTAAAATCATTTAAAAGAAAATTGATTTCTTTAAAAATGCTACATTACACAACATTGCATCTTCTGGATTACACCTTGAATTATTTTTTCAAGGAAAGTTTTTGCATATCGGAGTGGAAACAGCATTACAATTAAGGAGATACAGTGAAAACTATAACAATTACTGCATAACACTTGGTGGGTTGGGTTTGCGGGGGGGGGGGGGGGGTGATGGGGGGGGGGGGGGGGGGGGGTGATATGAGAATAACTGTACACCTGTCACAGCAGGGGATCTCCCCCAGTGACTGTAACAAATCAGAAACCCTGGCATAGCTGACTTCCAGTGACCTGGAGTGGGACCCTGCATCTGTAATCAAAACAAGTGACTACAGAAAAAAAAATCAACAACTAGCTTATTTTCAAGCTTTTATTTTCAAATTTCAGATTTAGACAAACTAAATATTTATGTTTACATGCTGTGAAAATTAAATCAATGGTGCTTACAGGAAAAAAACGTGCCATGGTCAAAGTTGGGCAAAATTTAAGGTACTGATTTTTTTTTATGCTAATACCTTAAAAAATTTACAAAATTCAGATCTAATTTTGGGTAAACAATTGAATCTTAATTAAACAAAGTTATATACTTGAGAAAATAGACTCTAGTTTCAAAATTTTTCATGTAAAGTGAGTTATTATTTTTCCTGATTTTTTACAAAGTCCATTATGTTTGGGCCCATAACTTAAAGAATTTATACTTTACAGACTTAATTTCTGGCATGTACATAGGAACTATATAGAGAAATATTTATGGTAAATATGAGGAAAAACAGATGAGTGGTTTTGATATTAGGCAGTCCTGAAGTGTGAAAATAGGATTTTAATAAAAAATTGAGGTTTTTCCTTAATTTCTCAAAGGAACGAAGTCGCAAAGACCCAGTTTTCAGCTTGGTAGGAGATCTTGGGGACATCTAACATTATGCTGAATTTTGGATTCCTAGGTCTTACGGTTTCAAAATGTGCCACATCTACCGACGGACGGACGGATGGACGGACAGACAGACGGACGACGGACAATGGACCACGACTATAGCTCAGATGACTTATAGTCAGCTGAGCTAAAAAAACATGATACTGTTATTATTTTTAATTTAAATTATATTTGACACAATATTTGTTTTTATTTTTAATTAATAGTTTTTTTCAAATAATTCTACTGCAATGCAGATAAAGTTTTATGGCCTAGTCAAAACCTATGTGAATAGCACACCATTTCCAACTGTAAATAATATAAATGACATCAGTACTCTTCCCTTTCTCCAAGGATATTATCAACATCTTTCATAACTTGCGTTTAACATTATCAGCTTTTAATAGAGCTTATATTACCACACAAAACTAGTATTTGCCTACCTCCTCTTCCATATCTGATTTTGTGATCATATATAACAGCTGAGCACCATGACCCATGGGTCCCATGTTATATTAGGTAACCATGAAGTATAATAGTAGATTTTTAATTGAAAATTGAGGTTTTTCCTAAATATCTCAAAGGAATGAAGTCCTAGGGACTCAGTTTTTACAGTATGGTAGGAGATTTTGGGGACATCGAACTGTATGCACAATTCTAGATTTTAAGGTCCAATTCTTTCAAAACGTGCCCTGTTAACGGATGATGGACAAAGGACAATGAGTATACCTCAGATGACTTAAAATTCAGGTGAGCTAAAAAAAATTATACAATAATTACATAAATCTTGTATGTAAATAGGAAATATATAGAGGAATATGTATTGGAAATATTATCAAAATCAGATCAGTGGTTTTTAGCTCAGCTGACTGAAAGTCATCTGAGCTATAGTGACCACTCTTTGTCCGTCGTCCGTCCATCCGGCCGTTAACAGGGCACTAATCGTAACCCCTGGACCTGGAATCTTCCAACTTGACATCCTGGGAGGTCCATGAAAAATCTCCTTGGAAACCTGAAATTAGGTCTTTGTTACCCATATTCTCCAAGCTATGGGTCTCAAAAGTACCCCCCAGAATAATCAACAAGGCCTACAGGCCTAATGCGAACCTGTGCAATGAGATTACACCAGGTACAATGCTTCAGTGCTGGACCATTACTTTTCAAGAACATGTGTAACATGTATATGAACAATGCAAGTACTAAACACTTAGAACAAGAAACAATTAAACAACATGTATATGAACAATGCAAGTACTTAACACTTAGAACAAGAAACAATTAAACAAACATCACTGCTGCAATTCTAGCATGGGTGCACACAACACAAAAACTAGAATATGGGGAGTCAACAAGCGACTACGTGTATCCACCAAAATCAGAGTGGGAAAGGTGGAGTGAGGCATGGATTGAGTGGCAAGGGAAAATAAGAGTGAGGTGTGTTGCATAATAGCCTGGATGTCTGCAGCCTAAATGTGTATGTAGGTTGCGCCACCTACCACAAAATCCAGAAAGCTGTCCAAGATGTATAAACATGCAAAATTTTAAAGTGAAAGTTAATGTCGGTGGCGCCACCTGTCATAAAATTAAGAAAGCAATGCGGGATGTATAGGCATGCTGAATTTCAGGTTATTTGGTCAAACCACTGCAGAGATATGAGTGATTTTAACCCATGGCAGACAGACAGATGGACGCTGTACAAAAATGGCTGCAGGTGACGCCACCATTTCTGTGTACGTTATAAAGCTATCCAAGGGCTACATTTGTGTAAATTTTTTTTTCCTGATTGGTCAAACGGTTCCCAAGATATGAGCTTGAATGTCTGCAGCGTGAACGCCACCTGTCATAAAATCAAGAAAGCTATCTAGGATGTATACGCATGCCGAATTTCAGGTTAATTAGTCAAACCACTGCAGAGTTATTAGTGATTTTAATCCAAGGCAGATGAACAGATGGACACTGTGCAAACAGGTGGCACCACCATTTTTTTGTGTATGTTATAAAGCTATCCAAGGGCTACATTTGTACAAATTTTTTTTCCTGATCGGTCAAACAGTTCCCGAGATATGTGGGTTTATGTGTGGAAACAGATGCACAAATGGATGCTGGGCAGAGAGGAAAGGTCAGAGGTCAAGGCCAATTGGTTAGGCACCAGTTCACATGTGACGCGATAATTTGTGTGAGTTTCGGAAAAATCTGTCCAGTAGTCTCAGAGGAGTTCTCTGGAAACAAACGCCGCCGCGGCAGCAGTGGCGGAACCCGGTCAAAAGTAACCGCAAAACAATAATCATTGCAATCAATGCATTAGTTATTCATATCTGGAACTTTGGTGTAAAATTTCAATTATTCTAGGGGTACTTTTAAACCCCATAGCCCGGAGGATATAGGTCACAGTGACCTAATTTGAAGGTTTCAAGGAGATTTTTTATGGACCTCTATGGATGTTCAGAAAGAAGGCTCTAGCTCAAGCAGTTACAATTTGTGCCCTGTTAACAGATGCACAGACAGACAGGCAAATAGACGGCCTGACGGACAAAAGAACGAGGGTCAAAGAGTAATTGCTATAGCTCAGATGCTAAGCTAATCATACATAATGTACTCAATCATTCTGATCATGAGACACTAAGTGTCTAATTTCCAGTAAAACCCTGTCTTTTAAGCTGTACAAATACTGAACCTGTTGAAGGACCATATTGAACCCTAATGGTGACTACTGTAGATTCTTATTCTACAGACGTGGCTTAAGTTAGAAAAATTGGTCTACTGAAACTGGACATTTTTGCTGAACTTACACTGTGGCTTCAGTTAGATGAATCTCCTGATATCATCACAGTGGATGGACATATGTGGGCAATTATAGGGAGCGGAGGGTTAAGCGCTGTCTTGGATAACAATGGCAATGAGCCTGTTTTCATCTAAAGAACTTATTTATTATTATAAAAATTTTAAATTTGAGAAAAATACAATTTTATTATGTTCATGGTGTTTGAAATAAAAATTTCAGTTGATTAGCAAAAATAAATAGCATTTACTGCATACTTTATGGCGGCCATGTTGTCAGCAAAGCAAATGATAACAGGATGGATCAAACGCAGGTCGCGATTCATGTCATGAATGTCACTGCGACTTCTTTTTAAATCCCTGTCCAGATGAACACAGAAAGGATGTTGTTAACTCATGAGCAACAATATGTGGTGGTTTAACTAAGCACACATGTTCCAGCAACATGCATCGATCGGATATAATTAAGGATCGTCAGTCCAAGCTCATCATGATTTTAACAGGATAAGAATGACAGTCACATTTATTAATGATCGCATGAATACTTTTGTTTGTGTATGTCTATTCATGTTAATGTCTCGTTGTTAAATGTTTTATCTATTTCAGGTCATAGTAAGAATAACTACTGTGTATAAATTATTTAATTGGTCATAAATGTGTGCAGATAAATCGACAGCCAGTATGAAGAGCCAGTGGAGAGAGAAGAAACTAAAGAAAATATATTTATTAAAAAAAGTGAAAGAATGTATACATTACAATTTATAAACTATACACATATAATGTGATCCTTATCCTGTAATCCTAGACCTTGTACCAGTTATACTTTTAATGTTATTTAACGTTTACAATTGTCAACTAAATTTACAAGGATGACATTTAAATAAAAGATATAAAAAATAAATATAGATATATATATTCAGAAGAAATATATATATATATACTTATATATATATATAAGACTATATATATAGTATACAGTTATACTGCCATACAGTATAAGCAATGCGCCTTAATATAGAATATATATTTATAAAACTACATATGTATTATATAATCCGTTACCACATATCAAAAGAATATATATACAAAACTAAATAATCAGATAATTAAATGCATATATAAATATAAAAGATATGTTATCCAATGAAATATATATATATATATATATATATATATATATATATATATATATATATATATATATGTATGTATGTATGTATGTATGGAGTACTGTTTTATTTCTTATATAAATGTCTATATATACATCGCTCGTCAAGATTTACGACCTATGCAGATTCTTCCATTATGTGATTATATTTCTGAACAAGCATTAACTAAATGTATATAATAAATGAAGCAGTTTGATCTACTGAGTTTACATACGTCTAAAGAATGCAAACATATCTGTCTGATATCTGGTTCTTTTATTTTGATTTTCACTGACTTTTTTCTAAGCAGTCCGCGATCGGCATCAAAGCGGTGCTCCTCCATATACCTGTTAGCCATATACCATATAGCCCTGTTTTTATTCCCCCAATCGTGTCCCTAGGAGTTACTGGCTTAGGAGGATTATCGTCTCCATCAGACTGGCTCTCATTGTCGCCTCCGTCTACTTTATCCATTGACACAATATCAGCGGCCGTCGGCATTTCTTCTGTGGGCTCCATGTTGTCCAATGTGAGGTGTTCCTCCACCGTCACATGATCAGCACTGTTGAGTGCCTGGATTAGGTACCTGACACACGGTACAACACATGGAGAAGTTCATGTCTGTCACATACAGATCCAAACTGACTTAATTTGTGAGCCAAATTGACTCAATAATTGCTTCTAGTATACGGTTAGAACATTACGCATTGTTGGATTTCACACCTAATTGACCAGGTGGGAGTGTGCATGAGCCCAATGACTGACATAAAAGGACAATATACCGGTCAGATTATTAAGTCAGAAAATACGTTGGCATCCTTGTTTGTGTCGGGAAATGTCATGTCAGAGTCAGAATCCAAGGGTATTAGATTTAATTTTGATTAAATACATTAACTACTTCATTTGATATATCATCGTTTGAGCTCATAATGACATGGACCAGCAAACCTGTGAGACAACTCTTACGTCTTAAAAAAAAACCTGTAACAGTAAACTGGTCGATGTTTTATTTTATGGTCACGTAGCCCGACAATTTATATAAAAAGGTAGCAGATGCCGTTTTTTTTTTAAATTTAATTTCGATTAAATATATTTACTACTTTATTTAATTTATCATCAGTTTGGTTCATAATTTACTTTCATGCAGGATTTACTTTAATTGTTCAAGTTGGGTTCAGGCCATGGGCCAAGAAGTCCAGGTGCGGCTTTAATGGGTTTTTTTCCAGAATTTGCTTTTCTAAGCGCATCACAGACAGGGAACAGGAAAGTCTGGGTGCGGCTTATAATAGACATGCGGATTTAGATTAAGAATCTACGGTAATATAAGATGTGCAACAAAAACAACAATATGTCCATGATACAAAAAGGCTAGTCACTTACCCAATTCAAAGAGACTGCCATTGTGGTGCACAAATGCCACAAAATGCAAGTTCACTTGGTCCTCTCTGCTTGGGGTCTTTAAAAGAAACACAAACAGCAGAATTACACCAAGATATAGAAATGCACAGCTAGGATGCACTTGATTCAATATAAAGTGATAAAACAGGTTGTTAATGAAGGAATCTAGTAAAGAATGTAAAAAAAAATGTTAATTTATAAATAGATTAAATTCAATCAAATATCTAAAGACTTCGGACAGCCTGTAAGCCAAAGATAAATTTTTTTGCTAACTTTTGTGTCATACAACCCTCATGCAGCAGTTTTACACTGAACTTGTTTTAAATCTCCTTTGTTTTAACCGCTTCTTTTTATAGCAAGATTCTCTAGGTTTAACCACCAGGGCTTGCACAACTAAAAGAACTGTAATCAGACCAATGAGAGCGTGGTATCGCAATGTGTATCCATTTCCAAGTTTAAATCCACTCTCATTTATCTGATTTTAGCCCTGTGCCAGAACCCGTGTAATCAGACCAATGAGGGCAGGGTGTCACAGGTTTAAAACTAGAGCTACCGTAGATGCACAATGCAATACCTTGCTGAAACCTGGAGAATCCAATACAAAGCAGTGGTTAAAATATGGGATATCTGACCTGCAGTGTATAACTACTGAGTAGGGAGGGTACTAGTCTGACCTGCAGTGTATAACTACTGAGTAGGAAGGGTACTAGTCTGAACTGCAGTGTATAACTACTGAGTAGGGAGGCTAGTAGTCTGAACTGCAGTGTACAACTACTGAGTAGGGAGGGTACTAGTCTGACCTGCAGTGTATAACTACTGAGTAGGGAGGCTACTAGTCAGAACTGCAGTGTATAACTACTGAGTAGGGAGGGTACTAGTCTGAACTGCAGTGTATAACTACTGAGTAGAGAGGCCACTAGTCTGAACTGCAGTGTATAACTACTGAGTAGGGAGGGTACTAGTCTGAACTGCAGTGTATAACTACTGAGTAGAGAGGCTACTAGTCTGAACTGCAGTGTATAACTACTGAGTAGGGAGGGTACTAGTCTGAACTGCAGTGAATAACTACTGAGTAGGGAGGGTACTAGTCTGAACTGCAGTGTATAACTACTGAGTAGGGAGGGTACTAGTCTGAACTGCAGTGTATAACTACTGAGTAGAGAGGCTACTAGTCTGAACTGCAGTGTATAACTACTGAGTAGGGAGGGTACTAGTCTGAACTGCAGTGTACAACTACTGAGTAGGGAGGCTAGTTGTCTGAACTGCAGTGTATAACTACTGAGTAGAGAGGCTACTAGTCTGAACTGCAGTGTATAACTACTGAGTAGGGAGGGTACTAGTCTGAACTGCAGTGTACAACTACTGAGTAGGGAGGCTAGTAGTCTGAACTGCAGTGTATAACTACTGAGTAGAGAGGCTACTAGTCTGAACTGAAGTGTATAACTACTGAGTAGGGAGGGTACTAGTCTGAACTGCAGTGTACAACTACTGAGTAGGGAGGGTACCAGTCTGAACTGCAGTGTACAACTACTGAGTAGGGAGGCTAGTAGTCTGAACTGCAGGTTATAACTACTGAGTAGAGAGGCTACTAGTCTGAACTGCAGTGTATAACTACTGAGTAGAGAGGCTACTAGTCTGAACTGCAGTGTATAACTACTGAGTAGGGAGGCTAGTAGTCTGAACTGCAGTGTATAACTACTGAGTAGGGAGGGTACTAGTCTGAACTGCAGTGTACAACTACTGAGTAGGGAGGGTACTAGTCTGAACTGCAGTGTACAACTACTGAGTAGGGAGGCTAGTAGTCTGAACTGCAGTGTATAACTACTGAGTAGAGAGGCTACTAGTCTGAACTGCAGTGTATAACTACTGAGTAGGGAGGGTACTAGTCTGAACTGCAGTGTATAACTACTGAGTAGGGAGGCTAGTAGTCTGAACTGCAGTGTATAACTACTGAGTAGAGAGGCTACTAGTCTGAACTGCAGTGTATAACTACTGAGTAGGGAGGGTACTAGTCTGAACTGCAGTGTATAACTACTGAGTAGAGAGGCTACTAGTCTGAACTGCAGTGTACAACTACTGAGTAGAGAGGGTACTAGTCTGAACTGCAGTGTATAACTACTGAGTAGGGAGGCTACTAGTTTTAGAAACTTTATTTTTTGGGATGAATTTTGTTTGTCCTCATAACAAGTGCAAAAAATATTTTGGTTGGCCTGCTGTCTGCCTAAGGCAATTTGAGTTCATTCGAATAGGGGGTTATCCATTAAAAGGATTCAAGGGTATCATGTTACAGAGACTTTCGTACTGGTATTTTGTATTGATGGCTGCCCCCTCCTGAGGTATATAAAAACTAGAATTTTTTGCGGTGCAACAGTATCCTAAACGTTAAATCCCTCCCTAAAAAACAGGCCCCTATCTTCAGCAGCATATAATGACACTTGGCAAGAGACCATGGTTTCTTCCATCTATCCACTTGAGAAACAGTATTTTTGACCAAATATGGGATATTAAAGGTCAAGGTCACCCTCACAGGAGAGGTCATGATCCCAATTTAAATAAACCTCACCCCAAAACCTATATCCCTGTATATGCATGATATGAAAAAGATTTCTCCATTAGTTTTTGACTTAAATATGAGATGGAGGTATCCAAGATCTATGGACAAGCACAATTTCAGGCCAACATAGCATGTACATCACTCCTGAGAAAAGGGCATTGAAATACACTATGAAAATGGTAAGGTACATGGCGCGACCTATCTGCTTTAAGAGAACACTCTCCAAGAGGGATATACATGTGAAATTTCAGACCAATACATTGATCCTCCCCTGAGATATGAGCTATTTCACCATGAGGGAAGATACAGATGGACACCATACAAAAACTATTAGAGATGGTGCACCAGTCTTGAATGCAAGATGGAGGTATTCAAGATCAATGACACGCACAGTTTCAGCCCAATCTGTCATTTAGTTTTTGACTGATAATGCTCACAGGACTGTCAAGAGTCAATGATGGGGTATTTGAAAGGCAGGAAAACAAGAAAAGGACAGAAGGTGGCACCACCTGTCTTCCACAGAAGACCAAGCTATCTAAGATCTTCTGTGAATTTGAATTTTGGACTAATCCATGCATCCCTTATTGAGATATTTATGATTTTGTGTGATTTTCACCATATATGGCAATATTCAAGGTCAAGGTCATCTCTTAGGAAAGGTCATTACCCCAATAAATATACATCATCCTATAACCCATACCTATGTATATGCATAATATGAAAGCAATCTGTCAATTAGTTACTGACTTATAATGCTTACAGTACTGTCAAGTGGCAATGATGGTGGTATAAAATGGCCCAAAAACAAGAAAGGATAACAGGTGGTGCCATCAGTTTCCGGTACATGACAACACTATCCAAGATGTTTGGTCAACTTATTTTTTGGATCAATCCATGCAATATTTCTTGAGATATTTTGGAATTTGTGTGATTTTCCCTAAAAATAAACCTTTCAAGGTCAAGGTCACTCTCCTAATGATGGTCATGACCCTATTTTAAATAGGCTTTGCCCTTTCACCCATGTTTATGCCAGGGTTTTCCCTAGAAAAAAAATTATAAGTGGTCATTGTTTGGTTTGGTGTAAACACGAGGGTGCAAAGCGCCCAACAGGGGTAGGTTTGGGTTGGGAGACTTTTGAAAATGTCTTTTTGAAATGGTGGCTTCTGGTGCACTTTAGAAGCTTGCATAATCACATTTTGATTGTTGATTTAAAGAAAAAAAATAATGTGATAAGATCAGTCATATTGTGTATTAATTCCATTATATTTTACCAGACCTCCAAAAAATTTGCTGGACCTCATGTACCTTTATCTTATGTAAAATTTATGAAAAAATTCAACAAGGATTATATTCTACAAATTTTGGGCTTTATTCATGTTCATTAATAAATAGAGGACTCTATGTATAAAAATTAGCAATTTCATTTCTGAAAGTGAATAAAGCTTGCAGTGTTAATCATGTTTAATAAAGATCAGGTTTTATGGTTTTAAATACAAATGATATAGATAAACTAGTGGCCCACGGGCCATGACGCTCAGCTGAATTCAAGGAACCTTTAACAATGAGTAAAATGACTCGCAGAGTTCTGAAAATCATACATTTTGCCAATAGTCCTTGGAAATAAGTTGCGTAACCTTATTCAGGTTTGCCGAATAGTTTATATCATGTACCCCAAAGAAAGGTAGTATGCTAAATGCATGTTCTTTTGATACAAGTTTGGATAGGGAGATCCAACTCTATCACATACAGTTATTGATGCGTGTGGCTGACAAGTTTGAATATAAATATGATGATAGGAAGTCTGTATTCACAGCACAGAGGTCAGGACCTGTCTCTGTGTAGGGTGAATATCCTACTATCATAAGTTCATGTCCTGTGCATTATCTGCATAAATTCTTAATTAGAAATTCTCTAGTTGTTGAAATGTAAAGACATCATATTTTCCACATCAACAGCAATTTCATTTTGGGCAAGTTTATGTCTGTTAAATCAAATCAACACCAATACTAAGAAATTTTAGTTGAATTCATTGTGAACCAATATAAAAATGATCAATCAAGATGAAACTGGAAAACACTCTTTGGAACAATAGTGAACAAAACTTTATGATCAGACCATGTAGGCTCTATTGTTGAGGTTGTAGCATCAGGGAAGTTAGAAAACACCAGATCAATAAGACTGCCATAGTCAGTTGTCTTTTCTGTTATAAGTTGTTGACAGTGTAAAAGATGTGAAAGATCATTCAAGGCTGACATATTGTTTTGTTTACTAATATCTTTATTAAAATCTCCCATTACTAACAATGGTTTTTGGATATTAACATGTGTCATAAGCTGGGAAAGCTTTGATTTTACGTCAGACAGTTTTGACTGAGGGGATCTATACACACTAATCAGTTGTAAGGAAGAGCTTGGAGTATTTACCAATAATACAGATGCATCAATGTTTCCATTAGACTGATGATGGACTTCAGTGAATGGGTAGAGGTCTTTGTGGATACAGAATGCTAATCCATAGTGTGGTCTTTTTGATGGACATGTTGAACCTGTTGTTTGATGATCATTTCGTATCAGTTGGAAATTTGGTATACAATATGAATCAAACTCTTAAGAGGAAATTTTATTATATAATGTTCCTGTGCATAAGTGTCCATCAGGCCAATTCAACCAATGATTTTTCTAGTATATTCATAAGAGTTCAACACTTTTAAAATATTATTCTTCTCCAAACAGTCCTTGTCTGGGCCATACATCAGCAGCATTCTTGTGTGTTCCATCGGCTGTTCAGAGTGGTCTCTGTTTTCTCTGCTCGAGTTTTCTTCAAAAAGGCAGTAGTTATTCAGACACTGGAGCTTTTGTATCAGATTCTTAATTATGCTGGGGGGTATTTACAAACCCAATAAGTTAAAGGATCTGGGTAACAGAGACCTTATTTCAGGTTCCAAAGGAGATTTTTTAGTGTACCTCCCTGCTCGTCAAGTAAGAAGATTCTAGGTCCAGTGGTTATGATTTGTGCCCTGTTAACAGACAACTGTTTGTTTAAAGGTCTCATAACTAGCGAAAAAATGCGTATCAATTAAAAAAAAAAAGATGGTGTCACCGATCTGCAGGAACTGATGAAACCCTCAATGATCACAATATGCATGCAAAAATCATGGTGATCAATGCATTAGTAATTCAGATACTGGAGTTTTTGCATCAAATTGTTAATTATTCTGGGTCGTAATTCTGAGCCCCATTTCTCGGAGGATATGGGTAATAGACACCTAATTTCAGGTTTCAATGGAGATTTTTCATGGGCCTCAATGTTTTTTTTTTTAAATTAGAAGATTCTAGGTCCATTGGTTACAATTAGTGCCCTGTTAAGAGACTTCTTTGAAGATCTAAAAAATTCAGAAAAAAATGCGTAAACATTTTTAAAAAATCCATGTGGTGTGAGCAGGCTCTAGGACCAAATAAAACACTCCATGATGATTTCAGGTTTCCAAAGAGATTTTTCATGGAACTCACAGGATGTCATGGTGATCAATACATTATTCATTCAGATGCTGGAGCTTTC
This sequence comes from Sipunculus nudus, assembly GCA_026874595.1. Classification (NCBI taxonomy): domain Eukaryota; kingdom Metazoa; phylum Annelida; class Sipuncula; order Golfingiida; family Sipunculidae; genus Sipunculus; species Sipunculus nudus. The sequence continues at coordinate 61,665,212 of CM049315.1, read as the reverse complement.
GTATCAAATTTGTAATTATTCTGGGGGGTACTTCTGAGCCCCATAGCTTAAGAGGATATGGGTAACAGAGAGCTACTTTCCGTTTTCCAAGGAAATTATTTATGGACCTCCCTGGATGTCAAGTTAGAAGATTCCAGGTCCGATAGTTACGATTTGTGCCTGGTTAACGTATCACTGCATCTTTGAAAGTCTCAAAAATAGAGAAAAAATTTGTGTAAAAATTCAACAAAATCCATGTTCTGCCACCAGTATGCAGGAACGAATGAAACACACCATGATGAATATCCACGCAAAAAATCATGGTGATCAATGCATTAATTGTCCAGATAGTGCAGCTTTTGTATCAAATTTTTAAATGTTCTGAGAGGTACTTAGGAGCCCCATAGCTCGGAGCATATGGGTAACAGAGACCAAATTTCAGCTTTCCACCAGGACTTTTCATGGACCTCCCTTGATGACAAGTTAGAAGATCCAAGGTCCAGAGGTTACGATTTGTGCCCTGTTAACAGTTACTTTGAAGGTCTCAAAAACAGAGAACAAAATTCGTAAAAATTGGAAAAATACAGGTGGCGCCACCAGGTTACAGGAACTGATGGAACACTCCATGATCAATATTCATGCAAAGAATCATGGTGATCAATGCAGTAGATATCAGATACTTGAGTTTTTGTATCAAATTTTTTATTATTCTGGGGGGTACTTCAGAGACCCATAGCTCGGAGAATATGGGTAACAGAGACTTAATTTCAGGTTTCCAAGGAGATTTTTCATGGATCTCCCTGGATGTCAAGTAAGAAGATTCCATGTCTAGCGGTTACGATTTGTGCCCTGTTAACGGCCGGCCGGCCGGACGGGCGACGGACGAAGAGTGATCGTTATAGCTCAGATGACTTTCAGTCAGCTGAGCTAAAAAGTGTCACATCTGCAGCATGTCTGTTGTAAGCCTATTCTTAAAACTAGGGACCCATGGGTCACTGTGGTCAGCTGAATGACTTTGAAGGCAAAATCTAAAATAATATCAAATGGAGACAGAGTCTAAGAGGAAAATGTAATATAGGCCATGGTTGGTTGACATGATTGGTTTGTATTGGTAAGTAAGAAATTATTGCAAATAATATTTTGTGACCAAACCATGCATTTCCTAATGTTAATATTGAAGTTTGTGACCATAAGATGTATATTAATACCATGATAATTGGTTGGCTTTCTGATGAACTGTTGAAAGTTCAGTCGTTTACACATATGTTCAATTGGACCTATATTTTTAATATATATCATTAAATATATGTATTTTTTTTTATTTTATAAAATGTATACAGTTGAAATATAACTAATGTCCCCAGTCCACAGATGCAAGGACTTGGTAATGGTGTCTGGGGGGGGGGACAGGTGTAACAAGTTTAACATATGCAATATTACACAACTGAATATATATGCTGCTTTAACAGCTTAAATCCTTACACATACAGCATATGAAAGTTATTTCAACAGTGCTTGTAGGAAAAAATTCATAATTAATATATATTCAATGAAAACAGAGAGATGATGGACAGACAGCTGATCGCTTTATGTTCCATTCTCCTGAGGCAAGAAAATGTTTGAATAAGATCTTAATTTTTTCTAATCCAATAATTTTTAAATTAAATAAATTTTACACATTTGCAATAAAAACTTATGTCCCAGTGCACATACAAATGAATCAATGGCAGAGGAGGGGGAGGGGGGTTACAACACTTCTGCATAAACATGCCGGGCAAACAAAGCCTGATCTCCAATTCTGTTAAGGCAGGAAAATAATGCACAAATGTTTGTATTGGATCCTCACTTTTTTATCACATCATTTTTTTTTTATTTTATGTTTATATTTCTATACATTTCCAATATAACATTTATATCTGAACATAAAAGTTGATTCATAATTCTAAATTGCATCATCATAAATGTAAAACCTGTAAGATAACACCACATCATGCATACAGATGTATTTTTATTTTTTTACCCCCCAAAAAATCTTATAACAAAACAATAAATATCTGAAAATTAAACTTGGTTCAGAATTCTAAATTCTAAATTGCTTCTTTATTTATTCATTATTTGGCTCATATAATATAAAGCTATGCATACTGATGGGTTTAGTGTTATTTCAATAGTTAAAATTATTTAAAAGAAAATTGATTTCTTTAAAAATGCTAAATTACCACAACCTGACATCTTCTGGATAACTCCTTGAATTACTATTTCAAGAACAAGTTTTGAATACCGGAGTGGAAACAGCATGACAATTAAGGAAATACAGTTCAAACAATAACAATAACTGCATAACACTTGGTGGGGTGGGGGGGGGGGATATGATACTGTACACCTGTGACAGAAGGGGATCTCCCCCAGTGACCCATTACCAATCAGGTATCCTGGCACAGCTGACCTTCAGTGACCAGAAGTGGGCTGTCTGCAGCTTAACAATGCAAGTGAATACAATAGAGCCTCCCCCCAAAATTTAATAACTAGCCTAAATTTCTAGCTTTTCTTTTCAAATTTCAGATTTTAACATATTAAATACTTACATGTACATGCTGTGAAAATTAAATCAACAGTACTTCCAGGAAAATTAACATGCCATTGTCAAAGTTTGGCAATATTTTTAAGGTACTGATTTTATATCTATACTAATAATTTAAAACAAGGCCTACAGGCCTAATGCGAACGTGTGCAAAGTTTTGGAGTATGAATGGAGGTTTATTTTTAAAATTTAACATTGATCCTTTTAAGTCCTGCATATCTACCTTAGTCATTATGATTTCAGCAAAATGGACATTTTGGACCTGTAATTTTCAGACTAGGACATTTTAAAGCTAGAATATGGGTAGTCGACAAGCAACTATGTGTATCCACAGAAATCAAGAGTGATACGGGTGAAGATAGGCATGGATTAAGTGGCAAAGGGAATAGAGTGAGGTGTGTTGCATATTAGCATGGATGTCTTCAGCGTAAACGTGAATGTAGGTGGTGCCACTTGTCATAAAATCTAGAAAATTGTCCAGGATGTATAAACCTGCAAAATTTCAGGTGGATAAGTCAAACCATTGCTGAGATATGAGTGATTTTATCCAAAGGCAGATGAACAGATGGACGGTGTTTATAAGTAGTTGCAGGTGGCGCCACCAGTTTTGCTTATGATGAAGAGCTATGTGAGATCTATACACAAGCAAAATTTTGGCCAAATCGGTCTAAAGGTTCCCGAGATATGAGCTTGGATGTCTGCAGTGTAAACGTGAATGTAGGTGGTGCCACCTGTCATGAAATCTAGGAGGCTGTCCAGGATGTATAAACCTGCAAAATTTCAGGTGGATAAGTCAAACCACTGCTGAGATATGAGTAATTTAATCCCAAGGCAGATGAACAGATGGACGCTGTGCATAAGAGTTTTCAGGTGACACCACCAGTTTTGCCTATGATGAAGAGCTATGTGAGATATATACACATGCAAAATTTTGGCCCAATCGGTCAAATGGTTCCCGAGATATGTGCTTGGATGTCTGCAGAGTAAACGTGAATGTAGGTGGCGCCACCTGTCATAAAATCCAGAAAGCTGTCCAGGATGTAAAAATCTGCAAAATTTTAGGTGGATAAGTCAAACCACTGCTGAGATATCAGTGATATTATCCCAAGGGAGATGAACAGATGGACGCTGTGCATTAATGACTGCAGTTGGCGCCACCATTTTTGCCTATGAGGAAGAGCTATGTGAGATCTATACACATGCAAAATTTTGGCCCAATCGGTCGAATGGTTCCGGAGATATGAGCTTGGATGTCTGCAGAGTAAACGTGAATGTAGGTGGCGCCACCTGTCATAAAATCCAGAAAGCTGTCCAGGATGTAAAAATCTGCAAAATTTTAGGTGGATAAGTCAAACCACTGCTGAGATATCAGTGATATTATCCCAAGGGAGATGAACAGATGGACGCTGTGCATTAATGACTGCAGGTGGCGCCACCATTTTTGCCTATGAGGAAGAGCTATGTGAGATCTATACACATGCAAAATTTTGGCCCAATCGGTCGAATGGTTCCAGAGATATGAGCTGTATAAACCTGCAAAATTTCAGGTGGATAAGTCAAAACACTGCTCAGATATGAGTGATTTTATCCCAAGGCAGATGAACAGATGGACGCTGTGCATAAGAGGTTGCAGGTGGCGCCACCAGTTTTGCCTATGATGAAGAGCTATGTGAGATTTATACACATGCAAAATTTTGGCCCAACTGGTCAAACGGTTCCCGAGATATGAGCTTGGATGTCTGCAGTGTAAACGTGAATGTAGATGGCGCCACCTGTCATAAAATCGAGAAAGCTGTCCAGGATGTAAAAATCTGCAAAAATTTATGTGGATAAGTCAAACCACTGCTGAGATATCAGTGATATTATCCCAAGGCAGATGGACACTGTGCAAAAATGGTTGCAAGTGGTGCCACCATTTTTAGTGTATGTTATAAAGCTATCAAAGGGCTACATTTATGCAAAATTTTTAGCCTGATTGGTCAAAAAGTTCCCGAGATATGCAGGTTTATGTGTGGCAACAGACAAACAAATGGACGCTGGGCAGCGAGGAAAGGTCAGAAGTCAACCAAAAATGAGGGTGCAGCAGTTCATATGTGACCTGATGATAAACCCAATTCACTTGAAATGCAAACCAAGATTCAAACAGTTGAAAGATATAGTTCCAATAATCTGGGAATTCAGCATCTAAACATTGTGTCTAGACGTCTAGACGCTGTGTCTAGACGTCTAGACACATTGTCTAGACCCAGAGCCAGGTCAGTTGCCATGGTGATGTCTGGACCCCACCTGTTTGTACTGAGTGACCTCTTGACTTGGCTGCTGAAACTCTGCACATTGTCAAATCTGTTTTCAAATACAGAAAGCCTTTTTCAATTGGCTACAATGTTTTTTTATAAAACTGTATTTACCCAATCTATTCTTATAAAACTGCCAGAACCCTAACATAGAATAATTCTTGTAAAGTTTAAACCAATAAGCTTAACAGTTTCATCATAAATCAGTGTATAAGCTAGAAGACTTTAAAATTATATTTTCACCTGTAAGAAACACATCAATGTTTGTGGCGCCACCGATACCTCAAAATCAGATATGACATATGTGACAAACATTGGTATAAAATTTGGTGATTATAGCTCTAGCCGTTTCTGAGATTTTAATTTTAGTGTGCTTTTTTGGACATATGACTAAGTTCAACCTCCTGTAACTTGGCCAAAAATCTCCGAACTGGAACCATTCGAACAAACTTTAGAGAGATTGTTCCAGGGATCATTTCTGTGAAATATTGAACAATTTGGCTGGACAGTTTCAGAGAAGAAGATTTTTAAAGGTTTTTTTAGCTTTTTCTCTATAAAATCCAAATTAATGCAGTTACCCAATAATAAGCTCCAGGGCACCAAGTTTCACATGTGACTAATTCTTACATTAAATTTGGAGCTGCTAGCTCCGACGGTTTCTGACTTACAGCCATGGATGGGGGAAAGCTAGCCCTGGATGGCGGATGGCGGACGGCTGACGATGGACGAATGACGCTACGCCATCGCATAAGCTCACATGTTTGCTAACAAGGGACTCATGGGTCATGGCGCTTAGCTGAATGTGACAGATATAATTGTTTCACCATTGTTGTATGTAGGTCTGTAAGATTTCATTTTGACAGATGTAACTTTTTGTATTAATTATGTGGTTGAGCGGAATAGTAATATAGAAGTATCAGTATTTCAAATATGTACAAGAATGTGTCTAAAATATTGCATTGGGAATGATCAGATGTTGTAAATTGTAGAGGAAGGAAGTCGAGATTTGCAAGTATAAAAAATACACACTTAATAAATCAAAATAATTATGGAAAAGTAGAAAACTGATATGTTTTGGAAGCAGTTGTTGCTGAATTGGAGAGGAAACAGAATGTCTAAAAAAGTATCTATTGAGAAGAAATGGTAGATTAAGGTATGAGAAGTTGCCATGTTTTATCTGAACTGAATTATGGGGGTTGTTGCTAATAATATCTTGTGATCTGACCATGTGTTTTCTAATGTTGAAACTGAAGCATTTAAATAGTTAGTAAAGATAAGATCTATGGTATTTCCATGGTCATTGGTTAGTTCTCTGACTAGTTGTTGACATTTAAAGAGTTGACATAATTGTGTCAATTTGGTGTTACATATTTTATTAGAAATGTCAATATTGAAATCCCTATTGATCACTATAGGCAGGTTGAGGTCAACTTGAGAAACTAAAACTCAGAGGAGAAGTTACTGATGGGACATGTGACCTACAGAGGAAAACAATCTGAGTCTAAGTGTGAATATAAAAAAGAGATTACTCAAAATCTGGTGTTGTGTGGTGGTGAAGGGTTACATGGGGACTCAGCTGTTTGACCTGAAGGGGGGGGGGGGGGGGATCAGAGTTAAAAACACCTTTGTACCTCTGAATATTTTTTTCTTTATTTACCAGTAATAAATTGTATGCCGTTGCCAGAAGAATATTGTCCAAAACATATACTCAGTGGCAGGGAGTGAGGAAACTTACAACACCTTTGCATAAACATACAGGATACAAAATTCAATCCAAAAGTGCTTACAGGTAAAAAAAGTTTTATTCATAATTATTAAATATTTAAAAACAGACAGAGAGATATAAAAACAAAGCAAATCTCTTTAATTCCCATAATACAGAAAAATACTGACTGAATATTTGCATTAGATCCTCTATTTTTTAATACATCAATTTTTTGTTAAGGGAAATTTTAGACAAAATTTATAAATTTTACTATACATTTAGTATATATCAATTATAATTGAAAATTTAAGTTAACAATTCTAAATTGCTTCAACATTTATAGTTAATCTGCTCATTATATACACAGATGTACTTATTTTTTATTCTTAAAACAAATTTTTGAAATTTGCAAAATAATATATATATATGAAAATAACACTTGATTCAGGATTGGAAAAGTTGTATACATTGGATCAGAAACAGCAATTGGTTAAAGAATGTAAGTAATACAACATATCTGGTTGGGTGGGGGGGGGGGGGCAGGGTTGCCTATGTGATTCTACATTTGTAAAAGCAGTGTTGCATCACTTATATGTTTACCCAGACAAGGCTGTAAGGACCAGACATGGCTGGTCTGGAGGATCAAAATGTAAATACATTAGAGCCTCAGAAAAACTTAAAAAACAAGAATAATTTTTAAGCTTTTACTTTCAAATTTCAGAATTTAACAGATTAAATCTATATATATATACCGACTGTGAAAAGTAAATCAAATTTTATAACAAGAAAAAAAATGTGCCATGGTCAAACTTGGGCAAAATTTAAGGTACCAATTTTATATTTTTGCCAAATTTTAAAAAATTTAACAGATTTTGATCTAATTTTTGGTATACAATTAAATTTTGATTAATTAAAATTATATTACTGAAAAAAGTCCCTACCTTTAACACTTTTGGTCTTAAGTGACCAAATATCTTTTCTGATTTTTTACAGTATTAAATAATACTGACTTAATTTCTGGCATGTACAAAGGAACTATATAGAGGAATATTTATGGTAAATATGAAGAAAATCAGATGAGTGGTTTAGATATTAGGCACTCCTGAAGTGTGAAAATAGATTTTTAATAAAAACAAGGGACCCATGGGTCACGGCGCTCAGCTGTTATATATGATAAATGACTTGGAAATGAAACACATGCTGGTTTTGTATGGTAATATATAAAAGCTGTATTATGAGTTGTTGGTGTTTAGCTTAGGTATGATTTTGATAGTATCTTTGGAGACAGGGAAGAGGATTGGTTTCATTTATTTTATTGACAAATGGAGTGCTATTGTCACACAGATTCTGACTTGGCCAAATAATTTATAATATAATATAAGAGTTTAACTATTTATTAAAATTTAATAACAAATATTGTGCCAAATTTAATTTTTATTAAAAATAATAAGAAAATCATGATTTTTTTAAATAAAATATAACTGATATGATTATTAAAATAATATTATAGAATATATTCATGAATGCATTCATGAATACATTTTGAAAGTATTTGCAATGGTATTCAAATACTTTCATTTTTTACCTGGATTACCATTCTGATGCGAGAAATTTTATAATGATTCATATTCGTATTCAAATAAATTTGCAAAGTATTTGCACCATGTCTGATATTTATTAAGTTTTAGCCAAAACATGAAATTGAGAATCCAGAATATACAAAATTCACAATTTTATATAATGATTATAAGTACCTGGTTTTATGGCTTTTATTTATATTAAAAAAAAATAATTTAATATATTCACTTTGGAGTACTTTCACATCCATCTACACACTAGACACAGTAGGAATCTAGATTAAAATTATCAAATGCATCTTTGTCTATCATTAATTTCCTTCATATGATCCCTAATGATTAGTAATGAATAATATGATTTATTTTTTTTATCATTAAAATTGAACTGAAAAACACCATAGGTGACTGCATGGTGTTATTTGGAATACTTCACATTCTATCAATCCATACAAGATTCTTACATCATCAGTAAATGTAAGTTAATTTCCTGTTACTCATCAACTAACAAATTCCTTTTCTATTAATTTTTCTTTAATTTTTTATTAAAAACCAATAAAAATTTATTAATTTATAGTTTACTGTTATGTTGTTGGTCAAAACAACTACTAGAAAAGTTGGGTTGAACACCTGGATCAACTGTGGCTGGCCATAAGCTGCCTGGCTGCCCCAGTGTATGCCTAGCCTGAAACGTGCATAATTTGCTGAAAGGTCAACAAGGTCAACATACAGGTGACTAAAGAGGGGCTGGGGAGAGCCTGGGTCTTACATGGTCTCATAAAAACATTAATAAAAGCTACAATTTTTTTGGCAAATTTCTTTCAATTTTCTAAACTAAAAAGCTTAAATCCTTATGTGTGCATGAAAATTATATCAACAGTGCTCACAGGAAACAAATGTGCCATGGTCAAAGTTGGGCAAAATTTAAGGTACTAATTTTATATTTATACTAATAACTTATAAAATTTGAAAAATTCATAACTAATTTTGGGTATTCAATTGAATCTTGATTAAATAATCTTACATCCCTGACAAAAAACTCTAGCTTCAGCAATCCTCGTGTTAAGGGAGTAAATATATTTCTTGATTTTTTAAAAAGTGCATTATGTTTGGGCCCATAACTTAAAACAATTACTCAATACTGGAATCATTTCTGGCATGTGCATAGCGAATGTATAGAAAAATATGTATATAACATATGACCAAAGTCAGATCAGTGGTTTTAATATTAGGCAGTCTTGTGCAACAATGGATTTTTAATGGAAAAATGAAGTTTTTCATTAATATCTAAAAGGAATTTAGTCTTAGTAACCAAATTCTTGGCATGGTAGGGGATTTTGGGAGACATTTAAATGTATGCCAAAGTTTAGGAACTGAGAGCTGAAGATAGGGAGCTGAGCTCTAGCAAACTGCATAACACTAGCTTGATGTAAACAATATGTGACATGGTGCTTGAAAACTTGAATAAATTCTACAGTTTTTGATCAACTGGTTTCAAATTTTTGGTGTTAACAGATGAAATGCTAACAAAAATATACTGTTAAAATTAAATCCACAGCAGTTACAGAAAAAAAATTATATAATACAGACCTAATTTCTGGCATGTACATAAGAACTATATAGAGGAATATTTATGAAAAGTATGAGGAAAAACAGATGATTTGTTTTGATAGTAGGCAGTCCTGAAGTGTAAAAATAGGTTTTTAATAAAAAATTGAGGTTTTTCCTTAATTTCTCAAAGGAATGAATTGGCAAAGACCCAGTTTTTGGGTTGGAGATCTTGGGGACATCTAACATTATGCCGAATTTTGGATTCCTTGGTCTTACTCTTTCAAAACTTGCTAGTTTAACAGACGGACGGACGGACGGACAGATGGACGGACAGATGGACGGACGGACAGATGGACGGACGGATGGACGGACAGCCGACGGACAAAGGACCAGGACTATAGCTGAGTTGACTTATAGTCAGTTGAGCTAAAAATTGAGGTTTTCCTTAATATCTCGCAAAAAAGAAGTCCTATTGACCCAATTTTCGGCATGGAAGGAGATTTTGGGGACATCTAACCGCATGCTGAATTTCAGATTCGTAGGTCTAATGATGTCAAAAACTGCCAGTCTTATTGACGGGCATCCTGACAGACGGATGGCATGATGGCCGGATGGACGGACAGCTAGACGGACGGACAACAGACAATGGACCATGACTATAGCTCAGATGACTTGTAGTCAGCTGAGCTAAAAATTACAAAATTCAGATCAATTTTGGTATACCTGTAATTGAATCTTGATCACATACAGTTATATCCCTGAAAAAGTCTCTAGCTTCAACAATTATCATTTTAAGTGAGTAAATATCGTTCCTGATTTTTTACAAAGTGCATTATGTTCAGTTTTGGGTTTGGTAGAACTTTGGTTCAGCTGTATTTTGAATTTTGGATTCGTAGGTCAAGGTTTGAAAACGTGTCCTGTTCACATCCGGATGGTTGGATGAGGGACAAAGGACCATCGCTATAACTCTGAGGACTTAGAGTCAGCTGAGCTAAAATGTGATTCACATGATTATTTTGCAATATATATAATTAAATGTTTGTTTGTTAATTATATTACTCTTTAGCATTTGCACAGATAACAAGGCCCACAGGCCTAATGCGAACCTGTGCAAAGTTTAGGGGTATGAATGGAGGTTTTAATTTTTAAAATTTAATATTGATCCTCTAAAGTCCTGCATATCTACCTTAGTCTTTATGATTTCAGCAAAATGGACGTTTCAGACCTGCAAGTTTCAGACTTGGACATTTTAAAACTAGAATATGGGTAGTCAACAAGCGACTATGTGTATCCGCAGAAATCAGAGTGGCACAGGTGGAGTGAGGCATGGATTAAGTGGCAAGGGAAATAAGAGTGAGGTGTGTTGAATATTAGCATGGATGTCTGCAGCGTAAACGTGAATGCAGGTGGTGCCACCTGTCATAAAATCAAGAAAATTGTCCAGGATGTATAAACCTGCAAAATTGCAGGTGAATAAGTCAAACCACTGCTGAGATATGAGTGATTTTATCCCAAGGCAGATGAACAGATGGACGCTGTGCAAAAATGGTTGCAGGTGGCGCCACCATTTTTAGTGTATGTTATAAAGCTTTCCAAGGGCTACATTTGTGCAAAATCTTTAGCCTTATCGGTCAAACGGTTGCCGAGATATGTGGGTTTATGCGTAGAAACAGACGCACAAATGGACGCTGGGCAGAGAAGAAAGGTCAGAGGTCAACCAAAAATGAGGGCTACCCGATATGTATAAACATACCCAATTTTAGGCTGACGTATCAAATTCCTCTGTAGAAATAAGCAGGCGTACACACTGCGAAAGTCAATGTAGGTGGCACCAATAGGTGAATACCATCAAAGATGCATAGGCAGGTCTAAATATCAATCCAATACATCAAACTTCCCCAGAATTTGATGCACTGGGCTGACAAGGCTCAGGTGAGTAAGGCAGTTACCCCCGAGTGACCTGTGACAAATTGCTGCCTCAAGCTACTGCACTGAGTGAACTCTTGACCTGCACCTGGCTAAACTGAGTGAACTTTTGACCTGTACCTGCCTGCACTGAGTGAACTCTTGACCTGTTGCATAATCTGACACAGCTGGCAGTCTGCCAAAGCTTTAAATAGATTCAGGCTGAACTTTGGTGCCAAATATGATGCAGTGAGCAGTCTGCCAAAGCTATAAATAGAATGCAGCTACTGCACTGGTTGAACTCTTGACCTATACCTGGCTGCACTTCTTCCAATCCTGGCACTGTGCCAAAACTATTTATAGCGCTGACATCATCTTGGCTAATGGCCAACATCAAGGCACTGGCAATCTGCCAATGGTAAACCAAGTGCTGCCATCTGAACATTAAAGTGGTCCCTACTTGAAATAACTTTGAAATTTATTTTCCCAATACAAAATGCTTTTCAGCTGACTTTTATAAAAAAAGAAATCAGGAATATATGTAACATTATTACGGATGCATACTGAATGCAAAATTAAAATACAGATATATCTAATTGATGGCAAATTCTTGAATTAAGTTGAGTAGGGATACCAAAAATTTATAATCCATGTACAGTCTATATAGCCACAGAGAGCTGAATATCCATGATTGTAACATTGTCTGGTATGATAAATAACTTTTATCATAAATCTAAATTTTTTAAAAGCTTAAAAAAACTTTCTTGTCAATATTAACCAAAGATAACCTGAATTCTAAATGTCTAGTGGCATGATGTAATAGATGCTGATAAACTGATGCTAGGCTTGATGTAACAGCATCACACAGCTAACATGTATGGTAAAATGACTCAATTCAATCTCCATAATTCAGCCAAAAATCATTCATGTGGAACCATTTATGACAATTATTATAAGAATTACTGTAGGGATTATTCTTGTAAAATATTTAACAAACTGGCTTCAGTGGCATCAGTTGAAAAACGTTTCGAAGGTTTATAACTTGTATAGGAAGATACAGCAAATTGGCTAAGTTCAGCTTCCCATAAATAAGCCAAAAAGCACTGAACCAAAACAATTTGAACAAACTTGAATTATCAACATCTGAGGATAATTAATGTGTGAGATTTAAGAATTTGGCCCAGTGGTTTTTGAGAAGAAGATCTTTGTATATACTGAGCTAAAATGGGCTGTTATGCCATATGACTATATTCAGCTTCCCATAACTTAGCCAAAAGTCACTGAAAAGAGACCATTTGAACAAACTTCAGAAAGCACTACCCTAGGATCATTTCTGTGCGATATTAAACATTTTGGCCATTTGGTTTCAGAGAGGAAGTTTTTTGTAGCCCTCAGTGTGATACAGGCACTGATGACCCGGTACAAAAAAGGCCGATGCAGGTGGCGCCACCAATACCTCAATTTCAGATATGACCTATGTGACCAACATTGGCATAAAATTTGGTGATGAAAGCTACAGCAGTTTTTGAGATATAAATTTTAATATGCTTTTTTGCACAGTAAACAAAGTTCAACCTCCTGTAACTCGGCCAAAAATATCCGAACTGGAACCATTCAAACAAACTTGAGAAAGATTGTTCCAGGGATCATTTCTGTAAAATATTAGACAATTTGGCTGGGCAATTTCAGAGAAGAAGATTTTTAAAGCTTTTTTAGCTTTTTCCCTATTAAATCTAAGAAAATGCAGTTAGAAAAAAAATAAACAAAATCCAATATAGTTTTTTGAATAACAGATTGTTTGCAAAAATTTGGTGATGCTAGCTCCTGCCGTTTTCGAGATAGCAAAGGTTAACGTACAGACAACGCACGACGCACGACGTACGACGCACTACACACGACGCCGCACCATCGCATAAGCTCACAGGTTCGCTAAAAACATGCAGCTTATTTAATTTCAAGGTTTTACAATTTGACTTCACTTCTTCTGAAAAAGAGAGTGGGTAACTGATAAGTCAAGATTCAGCCCTTTGTGTAAAGATGTTGCACCCATTTGCCCAGTTCATGAGTTGGGAAAGTAGGAACCCACTTTTGGTTGCCCTACCACCAAATTCTTGAACTTTTACTTACCCCGGGCAAGCGGTTAACCATAAATGTTGAGCCCTGGCATACATTAGTTACTGATCTGGTGTCTAATCTAACACTGTGATTAAATAAATACCTGTGTCTGTCCTTCCTGGGCACTCTCTTCATGAGCTTCCCCAAAAGCCTACAAAAACAACAAGCTTCTTCAAGCATCAAACAGAAAGGGGTCTATTGGCCAGTCTGAGAATGCCTTGTAATATTTTAACAAGAATTTATGGCTTGCATAATTCAAACACTGGTCACAATAAGCTGTCAGAGACTGGGCCCCATTAATATATTTCTGAGGTGAAAGTCATATCAAATGTTCCTTGAGGTCACTTGAGTTCTGCTTGTAGGACCAAGGGGTGCACTTTAAAATGACACAGTTAAAAATGGTATGAATAAATGTCACAGGTAAAAACGGCACAAATGTAGACCAGGAGAAAATGGCACACTAAACAGTATTTGTTAAAGAATTTCTTTATTTGTATAAATATTCATCCAAATCTTTGCTGTATGAAAGCATGCTATAGTTTATCATATTACATACAATGGGCCTTTTTATTTCATGCACTACATGTACAACTCTTACAAAACAAGGGACCTATGGGTCACTGTGCTCAGTTGAAGTTGATCGTGAAGTTAACAATGCCTACAGGCCTAATGGATACCTGTGCAAAGTTTGGGAGCATGAATGGAAGTTTATTTTTTTAAATTAAATATTAATCCTCTTATGTCCTGCATATCTACCTTAGTCATTATGATTTCAGTAAAATGGACATTTTGGACCTGCAAGTTTCAGACTAGGACATTTTAAAACTAGGATGTATCAGTCAGTATATTTTGGATATGTTCTTTTTGCCAGGGAGGATTACTGGGACAAATGAACGGACAATTTGGCAGCATGGTTTTGGAGAGGAACATTTTTTAATGTTTTTTCTTATATTCTTCCCTATAAAATCTAAGGAAATGCAGTTAGCCAAGAAATAAGCAAAATCCGATAGAATTTTTCAGATGACAAATTTTTTGCAAAAAAATTGGTAATGCAGGCTCCTGCCCTTTTTGAGATGACACACAACTGACGACGGAAGACGGACCACGCCACACCACTGCATAAGCTCACAGATTCACTAAAAAAGCAAACCAGTTTTTTCAAACAGTTGAAAGATATAGATCCAATAGTTTTAATTGGGGCATTCTGCACCTAGACACTGTGTCTAGATGTCTAGACACATTGTCTAGACACCAGACAGAGCCAGGAAGGTTGCCATGGTGATGTCTGGACCCCACCTGGTTTTACTGAGTGACCTCTTGACTTGGCTGCTGAAACTCAGCATGTTGTCAAATCTGTTTTCAAACAAGGAAAGCCTTTTTCAATTGGCTACAATGCTTTTTTTAAAGCTGCATTTACCCAATCTATTCTTATAAAACTGGCAGAACCCTACCATAGAATTGTTCTTGTAAAGTTTAAACCAATCAGCTTCACAGTTTCATCATAAAACATTGTATAAACTAGAAGAGTCTAAAAAAAAATTTTTTTTAAATGTAGGTGGCGGCACCAATACCTCAATTTCATATATGACATGTGACAAACATTGGCATAAAATTTTGTGATGATAGCTCTAGCTGTTTCTGAGATTTTAATTTTAGTATGCTTGTTTGGACAGATGACTAAGTTCAACCTCCTGTATCTTGGCCAAAAATCTCCGAAATGGAATCATTCAAACAAACTTGAGAAAGATTGTTCAAGGGATCATTTCTGTGAAATATTGTACAATTTGGATGGACAGTTTTGGAGAAGAAGATTTTTAAAGCTTTTTTAGCTTTTTCCCTATAAAATCTCAGAAGATGCAGTTAAAAAAAAAATAAACAAAATCTGATAGAGTTTTTCAGATGACTGATTATTTGCAAAAAATTTGGTGTTGCTAACTCCTGCCATTTTTGAGATAGCTATGGTTAACGTACAGACGATACATGACGCACAATGCACAACGCTGCACCATAGAATACGCTCAGAGGTGCACTAAAAAAATCTAAAGTAATAACAAAAGGAGATATAGTCTGAGAGGAACAGATAATATAGACCAAGGATTGTTGATATGATTGAAGATATTGTTGCAAATAATATTTTGTGATCTAACCATATGTCTCCTTATAATGAAATTGAAGCCTGTGAGCAGTTTGTGAATGTACAACCTGCATTATTACCATGTTCATTGGTTTGCTTTTGATAAGTGTTGACAGTTTAGCAGTTTACACATTTTTTCAATAAGATATATTTTTTTCATAATATTTTATTCAATAATTTCCCAGTGCACAGGTGCAAGGACTTGATGGTGTGTTTGTGTGTGGTATGTGTGTGTGTGTTTACAACTTGTCTGTATATATATACAGTATAATACCTTAATTTAACAGTGTAGAATAAAAGTGCAACAGTTCAGAATAAAAAAAGTTCATTCCTGATTACTGAATATTTAACAAGGCCTACAGGCCTGGCCTGACCTGACCATGTGTTTCCTAATATTGAAACTGAAGCATGTGAGCAGTTTGTGAACAAATGATCTGTATTATTACCATGATCATTAGTTGGCTTTTTGATTAACTGTTGACATTTCAGTAGTTTACATATTTGTTCCATTGAATCTATTTTTTTGTATAATATACATTATTTAATATATGTATTTTTTTATTGTGAAATGTATACAGTTGAAATATAACTAATTAACAAAATATATACAGGGCAAAGAAAGCCTGATCTCAAATTCTGCTGAGTCAGGAAAATAATGAACAAATGTTTGTATTAGATCCTCATTTTTTTATCGCATCAATTTTTTTATTGTAAGTTTATATTTCTATACATTTCCAATATAATATATATATTTGAATATAAATGTTGATTCATAATTCTAAATTGCATCATCATAAATCTTATTCTTGTTAGATAACACCACATCATGCATACAAATGTTTATTTATTTTTTACCACAAATATATCTTTTACACCTGCAAAAATCTGTTAAAATAATACTTGATTTAGATTTCATAATTTTAAATTGTGTCTTTATTTATCCTTTAAATGCTTCATATTTAATAAATTTAAGCATACTGATGGGTTTAATTATATTTGTTAAAATCATTTAAAATAAAAATGATTTCTTAAAAAATGCTACATTAACACAACATGAGATCTTCAGGATTACACCTTGAATTACTTTTTCAAGGGAAGATTTTGTATAGTGGAGTGGAAACAGCATTACAATTAAGGAGATACAGTGAAAACAATAACAATTACTGCATAACACTTGGTGTTTTTGGGTTTTTTTTTGGGGGGGGGGATTGGGATGGTGATATGAGAATAACTGTACATCTGTCACGGCAGGGGATCTCCCCCAGTGACTGTAACAAATCAGAAACCCTGGCATAGCTGAATTCCAGTGACTTGGAGTGGGACCCTGTATCTGTAATCTGTAATCAAAGCAAATGACTACAAAAGAGCCTCAAGAAAAAAGTCATTAACTAGCCTCATTTTCAAGCTTTCAAATTTCAGATTTAAACAAATTAAATACTTATGTTTACATTAAATCAATGGTACTTACAGGAAAAAAATGTGCCATGGTCAAAGTTGGGCAAAATTTAAGGTACTGATTTTATGTTTATGCTAATAACTTTAAACAAGAGACCCATGGGTCACGGCGCTCAGCTTGAAATGATTTGGAAATGAGGCACATGCTGGTTTTGTGTGGTAATAAATAAAAGCTTTATAATGAGTTGTTGGTGTTTAGCTTATGTATGATTTTGATAGTATTGTTGGAGACAGGGAAGAGGATTGATTTCATTTATTTTATTGACAAATGGAGTGCTATTGTCACACAGATTCTGACTTGGCCATATAATTTATAATTTAATATAAGAGTTTAACTATTTATTAAAATTTAATAACAAATATTGTGCCAAATATAATTTTTATTAAAAATAATAAGAAAATCATGATTTTTTTAAAATAAAATATAACTGATATGATATTAAAATAATATTATAGAATATATTCATGAATGCATTCATGAATACATTTTGAAAGTATTTGCACTGGTATTCAAATACTTTCATTTTTAACCTGAATTACCATTCTGATGCGAGAAATTTTATGATTCATATTCGTATTCAATTACATTTGCAAAGTATTTGCACCAAGTCTGGTATTTATTCAGTTTTAGCCAATCAATGATGTTGAGAATCCAGAATATACAAAATTCACAAATTTAAATAATGATCATAAGTACCTGGTTTTATGACTTTTATTTATATTAAAAAAATAAATGTAATATATTCACTCTGGACTACTTTCATATCAATCTACACACTAGACACAGTAGGAATCTAGATTAATATTATCAACTGCATCTTTGTCTATTATTGATTTCCTCCATAAGATCCCTAATGATTGGTAATGAATAATATGATTTATTTTTGTTATCATTAAAAAATTGAAATGAAAAAAACCATAGGTGACTGCAAGGTGGTATTTGGAATACTTGACATTCTATCAATCCATACAAGACTCTTACATCATCAGTAACTGCAAGTTAATTTCCTGTTACTCATCAACAAACAAATTCCTTTTCTATTAATTTTTCTTTAATTTGTTATTAAAAACCAATAAAAATGATTAATTTATAGTTTCTTGTTATGTTGTTGGTCAAAACAACTACTAGATAAGTTGGGTTGAACACCTGGATCAACTGTGGCTGGCCATAAGCTGCCTGGTTGCCCAGTGTATGCCTCCCTCAAGCGTGCATAATTTGCTGAAAGGTCAATAAGGTCAACATACAGGTGACTGAAGAGGGGTTTGGGACAGCCTGGTTTTGACATGGTCTCATAAAAAACATTAATAAAAGCTACAATTTTTGGCCATTTTCTTTCAGCTTTCTAAACTAAAAAGCTGAAATCCTTTTGTATGCATGATATGAAAATTATATCAACAGTGCTCACAGGAAACAAATGTGCCATGGTCAAATGGGGGCAAAATTTAAGGTACTAATTTTATATTTATACTAATAACTTATAAAATTTGAAAAATTCAGAACATATTTTGGGTATTAAATCTTGATTAAATAATTTTACATCCCTGACAAAAAATCTCTAGCTTCAGCAATCCTCTTGTTAAGGGAGTAAATATATTTCTTGATTTTTTACAAAGTGCATTATGTTTGGGCCCATAACTTAAAACAATTACACTATACTGACATCATTTCTAGTATGTGCATAGCCAATGTATAGAAAAATATGTATATTATATATGATCAAAGTCAGATCAGTGGTTTTGATATTATGCAGTCTTAAATTGTAACAATGGGTTTTTAATGGAACAAGTGACCCATGGGTCATGACGCTCAGCTGCCAAGCATGACCTGTGACATCATGGACTGAGATTCACAACTTCCAGTCAAATTTTGAAGAACCAATTTGCCAATTTGTTGAAAATTTTCTATGACAACAGAAATATATATCACCTATGTCTGGTTAAAACACAGTGAATTGATGGTCTGAGGAAAATGCATGATTCTTAAGCTATCAGGAACTATTCCAACAGCTTGCTTGAAACCTGTCAGTCTCAAAAGGAACACCACAAAGGGCAAATATAAGATCAAAATATATAGCAAAAATCAAGGAAATACATGCAAGAATTATTGAGAAACAGGTGCTTCTGTATGAATTTTTATTCAATACAAGCCAACTGTACTGCACTTTTATAAATGATGGTAATATTTATTCAGAAATATTTGACCCAATCCTTTACAAGATTACATAAATATACATCCAACTGCATTCACTTTAACTGTTCTTGAGATAATATGATCAAAAGAAATTAAAAGATGGTTGCCTGGTGGCCATATTGGACTTCTGACAAGTCTGAAATCAGACAACAAACATTCTCTAAATCGGACCAAACATTAAAGAAAAATTACTGAAACTGCCCTGAAGAAAGAATTTCTAAGGTGGCTAACTGGCAGACATAATGGATTTCTGACAAGTATGACATTTGATATCCCACATTCTCCAATAAGAGACCAAACATGGGGCAAATTATCCAGTAATAAATGCCCAAAATAATTCAAAAGGCATGTCCAGGCCCTCATATCAGATTTATAGATATGCAATTGTAAAAAGTGTAAGTCCAATATTTTTTACTATCACTCTGCTTTTCAACGGGGTCAGCAGGGTAGGTAAACTGCCAAACCTGAAAGAAAAGAAATGCAGAAAGCAAGACTAAGAGTCTTGAAATAAAACAAAAAGCCATCCTAAATCAAGGTACACATCCACATATTATGAGAACAAACACTTGCTTTTATATGTGGTGATATATATTAAAATATTCAGATATCTAGGAAACTAAGTTTATTGCTGAAATTCCATAACATAAACTGCAAAATGTTCCCATCATCTTATAAATCAGTAGCTAAACCTTAATACTATACTCTCATAGTCCTAATGCCTGGCTGAAGCATTCTGACAAGTGTTTTTGTTATGAAGTAACAAGGTACTTATCACTGAGCCTTATCACTTAATAGGCTGATACAAAAGGGAGTCATATGCCACCAGTGTCACTCACAATTACAGCCACACAGGGAGATGTACCAGCTGGAGTGGGATGGTTATATATACAAGAAAAATAAAGATGGTCTATAAAATAAGTAATTGTGAACATCCCTGACCTATGACCTTGGCCTTTTGCCCATATATCAACTTGATTCTTTCTAAATGATGGGTAACTACTGACCACTTAAATCTGGTGTAATTACTTGGCAACCAATGACTGAATAACTTTGACATGCAACCTTTAACCTGCTGACCAGCTGACCCCAAAATCAATAAGTTATTTATTCAAGCAAAAAGACCCATAAATATGAAGTTTGAGTCAAACTGAGTGATGCATAGATGTGGCATATGTGAAAGACTGAAGGTCTGGGTTGAACAGTTACACTTGAAATATGCTCACAAGCATTTAGAACAATTAAATATTGTGACCTTGACCTTTGACTTTTTGACCTCAACATCAATAGGCTTCTTCCTGTATTGGTAGGTAAGCCATATATGACAGATGGAAGGTACAGATTGAAAAATTTGCCTGAAAATGACTCCACGCAAGAAGTGGGTGCTGTGAACTTGACCTTTGACCTCAAAATCAACAGGTCTTTTCCCCTGTTGGCAGAGAAGCGATATCAGTGCTGGAAGGTTTGGAATGAAAAGTCTAGCTTGAAATGTGTCCACTACCTTTTCAAAGAAGTGGATCCTGTGACCCTGACCTTTGACCTTGTGACCTCAAAATCTATAGGATTCTTCTCCAACTTAGTAGGTGAGCTATATGTGAATGATCAAAGAATTAGGATGAAAGGGTTGGCTTAAAATGCATCCACAGGCTTTTCAAAGAAGAGGATCCTGTGACCTTGACCTTTGACCTTTTGACCTTAAAAAAATTATGGTTCTTCCCCTGTTGGTAGGTGAGCTGTATGTGAAAGATGGAAGGTTTGGGATGAAAATTTTGTCTCAAAGAGTTATTTCTGGGGGGTGCAAACACACCCCATAACTTCGAGAATATAGGTCGCAGTGACCTGATTTCAGGTTTGCAAGGAGATCTTTTTATAACCTCTAAGACTGCATAGGGTTCATGGCCCTAGCCCCTACAGTTACAATTTGTGCCCTGCTAACGGACGGACGGCCGGACGGACAGACGGAAGGACGCCGGACAAAGACAATGGACCACGACTATAGCTCAGATGACTTATAGTCAGCTGAGCTAATAAAAAATTGAGGTTTTTCCTAAATTTCTCAAAGGATCAAAGTCGCAAAGACCCAGTTTTTTTCGCTTGGTAGGAGATCTTGGGGACATCTAACATTATGCCGAATTTTGGATTCCTATGTCTTACAGTTTCAAAACGTGCTAGTTTAACGGACGGATGGACGGACGGACGGACAGACAGACGGAAGACAGACAATGGACCACGACTATAGCTCAGATGACTTATAGTCAGCTGAGCTAATAAAAAATTGAGGTTTTTCCTTAATTTCTCAAAGGAACGAAGTCGCAAAGACCCAGTTTTCGGCTTGGTAGGAGATCTTGGGACATCTAACATTATGCTGAATTTTGGATTCCTAGGTCTTACAGTTTCAAAACATGCCACATCTAGGGACGGACGGACGGACTGACGGACAGACCGACGGACGACGGACAATGGACCACGACTATAGCTCAGATGACTTATAGTCAGCTGAGCTAAATACGTGCCATGGTCAAAGTTTGGCAAAATTTAAGGTACCAATTTTTTATTTTTGTTAATATTTTAAAAAATTTAAAAGATTTTGATCTAATTTTGAGTAAACAATTTAATTTTGATTAATTAAAGTTATATTTTTGGAAAAAAAGTCCATAGCTTTAACATGTTTTGTGTTAAGTGATCAAATATCTTTCCTGATTTTTAACAAAATGCATTATGTTTGGGCCCATAACTTTTTTAAATCATATAATACACACCTAATTTCTAGCATGTATATAGGAACTATATAGAGGAATATTTATGGTAAATATGAGGAAAAACAGATGAGTGGTTTTGATATTAGGCAGTCCTGAAGTGTGAAAATAGGTTTTTAATAAAAAATTGAGGTTTTTCCTTAATTTCTCAAAGGAAAAAAGTCGCAAAGACCCAGTTTTCAGCTTGGTAGGAGATCTTGGGGACATCTAACATTATGCCGGATTTTGGATTCCTAGGTCTTATGGTTTCAAAACGTGCCACATCTATGGACAGATGGACGGACAGACGGACGACGGACAATGGACCATGACTATAGCTCAGATGACTTATAGTCAGCTGAGCTAAAAATGACTGCTGAAATACTGGGATGGGTGCAAATAACACAAAAATGATTCTAGGTGGTGTTATGAGTCTTGTAAAGTACAAAGCTATCCAAGATGTATACATACGCCCTATTTCAGGCTGATATATATGTCACAACCTCCCCCCCCCCCCCCCCCCCCCAAGAAATAAGCAGGGACATACGCTGTGCAAAATAATTGTAGGTGGCAAGGACCAGGCATCATAAGTCTTGTATAGGACAAAGCCACCCGATATGTATAATCAAACGCCCACCCTAACTGCTTATATACCGTAACCCATCAACAGTGTTTATATATAACTTTTGTTTGACAAAAATGACCTCTCAGTATGTGCTTGCACATCTCGTTTTTTCTTGATATTTCTTGCTGCT
Organism: Sipunculus nudus; assembly: GCA_026874595.1. Lineage (NCBI taxonomy): Eukaryota > Metazoa > Annelida > Sipuncula > Golfingiida > Sipunculidae > Sipunculus > Sipunculus nudus. The sequence goes on along the minus strand of CM049315.1, from coordinate 61,642,241 downwards.
GGTGAATGTAAGAATCACAATCAAACATCACACTACACGTAAGCCTCGTTTAATTTATCAATTATTTGTGCCTTTTAACTGTGAGACAGTTATACAGGAGATGGACAAAGGGTAAACACCTATGGCTTAGATAACTGTCAGTCAGGTAAGCTAAAAACTGACCATGTCCTCCTCCAGGTACTTGGCCCTTTCCTCTGGGGACATATCTTTTGTAGCCTCAAGAAACTTGAAAAGGTGCTTCTCCTCTGCAAGGTAAAAAAAGAACATATTTCACTGTTTGAAGAAGGACAATGGGAAGCAAGGGTAGTGTAGAGAAACCTGGTAAACTATACAGTAACCAGGCCTCAAGGCCTCATGCGAACCTGTGCAAAATTTGGGAGTATGAATGGAGGATTATTTTTAAAATTTAATGTTGATCCTCTTATGTCCACATATCTACCTTTGTCATTATGATTTCAGCAAAATGGACGTTTCGGACCTGCACATTTCAGACAAGGACATTTTAAAACTAGTGGCCCATGGGCCTTGACGCTCAGCTGAATTCAAGGATTGTTGAATTCGATTACAAGATGGAGAGATCCAAGATCTATGGACATGCAAACTTTCATCTCAATACATAAAGCCACTCCTGAGATATTGGCTGTCAGTGTTATCTAAAAGACACCCAGATTCAGACTGCACAGAGAGGATTGCAGGTGGTGCCACCTGTCTTTGTTATGCACAACTACATAGGTGAGGGAACAACTATGCCATGTTGCAGAAGATCAGTCCAAGGGTCTCAGAGGAGTTCTCCAGAAACAAACACAGTTTTTGTATCACATTTTAAATTATTTTGGGGGTACTTATTAGCCCCATAGCTCAGAGGATATGGTTAACAGAGACCTAATTTCAGATTTCCATGATTTCCCATAGAGCTTCATAGTGCTCCCTAGATGTCAAGTATGAAGATATTAAGTCAAGTGGTTACATTTTGTGCCCTGTTACAAGATGGGGCTTTATTTGAAAGTCTCAAAAAGAAAAATCAAGGGACCTATGGGTCACGGCGCTCAGCTGTTATATATGATAAAAAAATATGATTTAGAAATGAGGCACATGCTGGTTTTGTGTGGTAATAAGTATAAGCTGTATTATGAGTTGTTGTTGTTAAGCTTATGTATGATTTTGATAGTACCTTTAGAGACAGAGAAGAGAATTGATTTCATTTATTTTATTAACAAATGGAGTACTATTGTCACACAGATTTTGACTTGGCCATATAACTTATAAGCAGAACATATAATATAAGAGTTTAACTATTTATTAAAAAAATTACAAATATTGTCCCAGATATAATTTTTATTAAAAATAATAAGAGAATCGTATGATTTTTAAAATGAAATATAACTGAAATGATTATTAAAATAATATTAAAGAATATATTCATGAATGCATTCATGAATACATTTGGAAAGTATTTGCACTGGTATTCATATACTTTCATTTTTTCCTGAATTCCCATTCTTTATGCAAGAAGTTTTATAATGGAGTACATTTTCATATTCGTATTTAAATACAATTGCAAAGTATTCCCACCATGCCTGGTATTTATTCAGTTTTCACCAAACAATGGTGTTGAGAATCCAGAATGTACAAATTTCACACATTTAAATAATGATCATAAGTACCTGGTTTTATGGCTTTTATTTATTTTAAAAAATAACTGTAAAAAATTCATTTTGGACTAATTTCACATCAATGTACACACTAGACACAGTAGGAATCTAGATTAATATTATCAACTGCATCTTTGTCTATCATTAATTTCCTTCATATGATCCCTAATGATTAGTAATGAATAATATGATTTATTTTTTTATTATTAAAATTGAACTGAAAAATGCCATAGGTGACTGCATGGTGTTATTTGGAATACGTGACATTCTATCCATCAATACAAGATTCTTATATCATCAGTAACTGCAAGTTATTTCCCTGTTAATATAAACTAACAAATTCCTTTTCTATTTTTCTTTAATTTGTTATTAAAAACCAATAACAAGGGACCTATGGGTCACAACGCTCAGCTGTTATATATGATAAAAAAATATTATTTAGAAATGAGGCACATGCTGGTTTTGTGTGGTAATAAATATAAGCTGTATTATGAGTTGTTGTTGTTTAGCTTATGTATGATTTTGATAGTACCTTTGGAGACAGGGAAGAGGATTGATTTCATTTATTTTATTAACAAATGGAGTACTATTGTCACACAGATTTTGACTTGGCCATATAACTTATAAGCAGAACATATAATATAAAAGTTTAACAATTTATTAAAAAAAATTACAAATATTGTCCCAAATATAATTTTTATAAAAAATAATAAGAGAATCATATGATTTTTTTAAATGAAATATAACTGATATGATTATTAAAATAATATTAAAGAATATAGTCATGAATGCATTCATGAATACATTTTGAAAGTATTTGCACGAGTATTCATATACTTTCATTTTTACCTGAATTCCTATTCTTTATGCAAGAAATTTTATAATGGAGTACATAATCATATTCGTATTTAAATACAATTACAAAGTATTCGCACCATGTCTGGTATTTATTCAGTTTCACCAACCAATGATGTTGAGAATCCAGAATATACAAAATTCACACATTTAAATAATGATCATAAGTACCTGGTTTTATGGCTTTTATTTATTTTAAAAAATAACTGTAAAAAATTCATTTTGGACTAATTTCACATCAATGTACACACTAGACACAGTAGGAATCTAGATTAATATTATCAACTGCATCTTTGTCTATCATTAATTTCCTTCATATGATCCCTAGTGATTAGTAATGAATAATATGATTAACTTCTTTATCATTAAAATTGAACTGAAAAATGCCATAGGTGACTGCATGGTGTTATTTGGAATATGTGACATTCTACCCATCGATACAAGATTCTTATATCATCAGTAACTGCAAGTTAATTTCCTGTTATTATAAACTAACAAATTCCTTTTTCTATTTTTCTTTAATTTGTTATTAAAAACCAATAAAAATTTATTAATTTATTGTTTATTGTTATGTTATTGGTTAAAACTACTAGATGAGTTGGGTTGGACACCTGGATCAACCGTGGCTGGCCATAAGCTGCCTGGATTCCTGTATGCCTCGCCTCAAGCATGCATAATTTGATGAAAGGTCAACAAGGTCAACATACAGGTGACTCAAGAGGGGCTGGAGAGAGCCAAAGTCTGACAGGGTCTCATAAAAAACATTAATAAAAGCTACAATTTTTGGCCAATTTCTTTCAGCTTTCTAAACTAAAAAGCTGAAATCCTAATGTGTGCATGATATGAAAATTATATCAACAGTGCTCACAGGACACAAATGTGCCATGGTCACAGTTGGGCAAAATTTAAGGTACTAATTTTATATTTATACTAATAACTTATAAAATTTGAAAAATTCAGATCTAATTTTGGGTATTCAATTGAATCTTGATTAAATAATGTTACATCCCTGACAAAAAAATCTCTAGCTTCAGCAATGCCCTTGTTAAGGGAGTAAATATATTTCTTGATTTTTTACAAAGTGCATTATGTTTGGGCCCATAAGTTAAAAACAAGGGACCTATGGGTCACTGTGCTCAGCTGACGTTAACCTTGAAGGTGAAAATCTAAAATAATATCTAATGGAGATAAAGTGTAAGAGGAAGAGGTAATAAAGGCCATGGTTGGTTTATATGATTGGTTTGTATTGATGAGCAAGAAATTGTTGCAAAAAATATTTTGTGACCTGACCATGTGTTTCCTAATGTTGAAACTAAAGCATGTGAGCAGTTTGTGAACAAATGATCTGTACTATTACCATGATCATTAGTTGGTTTTTTGATTAACTGTTGACATTTCAATAGTTTACACATTTGTTCAATTGAATCTATTTTTTTGTATAATATATATTATTGGATATATATGTATTTTATTTATGAAATGTATACAGTTGAAATATAGCTAATTAACAACATAAAACAGGGCAAACAAAGCCTGATCTCAAATTCTGCTGAGGCAGGAAAATAATGAAGAAATGTTTGTATTAAATCCTGATTTTTTTATCACATCAATTATTTTCTAATTTAAGTTTATATTTCTATACATTTCCAATTTAACATATATATCTGAATATAAAAGTTTATTCATAATTCTCAATTGCATCATCATAAATCTCATTCTTGTCAGATAACACCACATCATGCATACAAATGTTTATTTATTTTTTACCACAAAAATATATCTTTTAAATCTGCAAAACAATAAATATCTAAAAAAAAACCTTGATTTAGATTTCACAATTTTTTAATTGTGTCTTTATTTATCCATAATGTGCTTCATATTTTATAATAATTTAAGCATACTGATGGGTTCCTTTATATTTGTTAAATTTCATTTAAAAGAAAATTGATTTCTTTAAAAATGCTACATTACACAACATTGCATCTTCTGGATTACACCTTGAATTATTTTTTCAAGGAAAGTTTTTGCATATTGGAGTGGGAACAGCATTACAATTAAGGAGATACAGTGAAAACAATAACAATTACTGCATAACACTTGGTGGGTTGGGTTTGCGGGGGGGGGGGGGGGGGGGGGGGGATTGGGGTGGTGATATGAGAATAACTGTACACCTGTCACAGCAGGGGATCTCCCCCAGTGACTGTAACAAATCAGAAACCCTGGCATAGCTGATTTCCAGTGACCTGGAGTGGGACCCTCCATCTGTAATCAAAGCAAGTGACTACAGAAAAAAAATCAATAACTAGCTTAATTTTCAAGCTTTTATTTCCAAATTTCAGATTTAGACAAACTAAATATTTATGTTTACATGCTGTGAAAATTAAATCAATGGTGCATACAGGAAAAATACGTGCCATGGTCAAAGTTGGGCAAAATTTAAGGTACTGATTTTTTTTTTATGCTAATAACTTAAAAAATTTACAAAATTCAGATCTAATTTTGGGTAAACAATTGAATCTTAATTAAACATAGTTATATACTTTAAAAAATAGACTCTAGTTTCAAAATTTTTCATGTTAAGTGAGTTATTATTTTTCCTGATTTTTTACAAAGTCCAATATGTTTGGGCCCACAACTTAAAGAATTTATACTTTACAGACTTAATTTCTGGCATGTACATAGGAACTATATAGAGGAATATTTATGGTAAATATGAGGAGAAACAGATGAGTGGTTTTGATATGAGGCAGTCCTGAAGTGTGAAAATAGGATTTTAATAAAAAATTGAGGTTTTTCCTTAATTTCTCAAAGGAACGAAGTCGCAAAGACCCAGTTTTCGGCTTGGTAGGAGATCTTGGGGACATCTAACATTATGCTGAATTTTGGATTCCTAGGTCTTACGGTTTCAAAACGTGCCACATCTACGGACGGACGGACGGACGGACGGACGGACAGACGGACAGACGGACGGACGACGGACAATGGACCACGACTATAGCTCAGATGACTTATGGTCAGCTGAGCTAACAATTACGCAATACTGACATCATTCTGGCATGTGCATAGAGAATGAAAAATATGTATATCATTTATGATTAAAGTCAGATCAGTGGTTTTGATATTAGGCAGTCTTGAAGTGTAACAATGGGTTTTTAATGGAAAAACGAAGTTTTTCATTAATATCTCGAAGGTATTAAGTCCTGGTGACCAAATTCTTGGCATGGTAGGGGATTTTTGAGACATCTAACTGTATGCCAAATTTAAGGAACTAAGAGCTGAAGCTGGGGAGCTGAGCTCTTGCAAACTGCATAACACTAGCTTGATGTAAACAATGTGTTACATGGTGCTTGAAAACTTATTAAAATCTACAGTTTTTGATCAATTGGTTTCAAATTTTTGGTGTTAACAGTTGAAATGCTAACAAAAACATGCTATGAAAATTAAATCCACAGTACTTACAGGAAAAAAACGTGCCATGGTCAAAGTTGGGCTAAATTTAAGGTACCAATTTTTTATTTTTATTAATATTTTAGAAAATTTAAAAGATTTTCATCTAATTTTGGGTATACAATTTAATTTTGATTAATTAAAGTTATATTACTGGAAAAAAGGTTGATAGCTTTAACATTTTTTGTGTTAAGTGATCAAATATCTTTCCTGATTTTTTACAAAATGCATTATGTTTGGGCCCATAACTTTTTTAAATTTATACTTTACAGACATAATTTCTGGCATGTACATAGGAACTATATAGAGGAATATTTATGGTAAATATGAGGAAAAACAGATGAGTGGTTTTGATATTAGGCAGTCCTGAAGTGTGAAAAAAGGTTTTTAATAAAAAATTGAGGTTTTTCCTTAATTTCTCAAAGGAACGAAGTTGCAAAGACCCAGTTTTTGGCTTGGTAGGAGATCTTTGGGACATCTAACATTATGCCGAATTTTGGATTCCTAGGTCTTACGGTTTCAAAACGTGCCACATCTACGGACGGACGGAGGACGGACGGACGGACGGACAACGGACAATGGACCACGACTTTAGCTCAGATGACTTATAGTCAGCTGAGCTAAAAATGCATAAAAATTATTTAAAAATAGGTGGCGCCACCAGTCTGCAGGAACTGATGAAACACTCCATGATCAATATGAATGCAAAAAATCATGGCCGTCAGTACATTAGTTATTCAGATACTGCGGCTTTGTATCACATTTTTAATTATTCTTAGGTGTACTTACAAGCCCCATAGCTCGGAGGATATGGGTAACAGAGACCTAATTTCAGATTTTCAAGGAGATTTTTCATGGGCCTCCCTGCATGTCAAGAGAGAAGATTCTAGGTCCAGTTGTTATAATTTGTGCCCTGTTAACAGATGACCGTATCTTAAGAGGTCTCAAAAATAGAGAAAAACATTTGTAAAAATCGAAAAAGTACAGGTGGCGCCACCAGACTACAGAAACTGATGAAACGTTTCATGATCAATATCCAAGGAAAAAATCTTGGTTATTAATGCAATAGTTGTTCAGATACTTGAGCTTTTGTATCAAATTTTCCATAATTCTGGGGGTACTTCGGAGGCCCATAGCTCAGAGGTTATGGGTAACAGAGACCTGATTTCAGGTTTCCACAGAGACTTTTTATGGGCCTCCCTGCATGTCAAGAGAGAAGATTCTAGGTCCAGTCATTATGATTTGTGCCCTGTTAACAGATGACCACATCTTAAGGTCTCAAAAAAAGAGAAAAACATTCGTAAAAATAGAAAAAATATAGGTGGCGCCACCAGACTGCAGAAACTGATGAAACATTCCATCATCAATATCCATGCAAAAAATAATGGTGTTTAATACAATAGTTGTTCAGATACTTGAGCTTTTGTATCAAATTTTCCATTATTCTGGGGGGTACTTCAGAACCTAATAGCTCAGAGGTTATGGGTAACAGAGACCTAATTTTAGGTTTCCACAGAGACTTTTCATGGGCCTCCCCGCAGGTCAAGTGAGAAGATTCTAGGTCCAGTCGTTAAGATTTGTGCCCTGTTAACAGATGACCACATCTTAAGAGGTCTCAAAAATAGAGAAAAAAATTCGTAAAAATTTAAAAAAAAACAGGTGCCGCCACCAGACTGCAGAAACTGATGAAACACTCCATGATCAATATCCATGCAAAAAATCATGGTGATCATTGCATTAGTTGTTCAGATAATTGAGCTTTTGTATCAAATTTTCCATTATTCTGGGGGGTACTTCGGAGCCCTATAGCTTGAAGAATATGGGTAACAGAGACCTAATTTCAGGTTTCCAAGGAGATTTTTTATAAACCTCCGAGGATGTCAAGTAACAAGATTCTTTGTCCAGCAGTTACAGTTTGTGCCCTGTTAACGGACGGCCAGACGGATGACGGACAAAGAGTAATCGCTATAGCTCAGTTGACTTACAGTCAGCTGAGCTAACAAGGATGTACCAGTCAGGATATTTCGGATATGTTCTTTTTGCCAGTGAGAATTATAGGGACAGAAAACAATTTGTCAGTATGGTTTCGGAGAAGAAAATTTTTAAATGTTTCTTAGCATTTTCCCTATAAAATCTAAGAAAATGCAGTTAGCCCAGAAATAAGCGAAATCCGACAGCATTTTTTACATGACGCAATTTTTTGCAAAAAATTTGGTGATGCTAGCTCCTGCCCTTCTTGAGACAGCTATGACGCACGACGGACGATGCCTCACCATCGCATAAGCTCACTGATTCGCTAAAAATGCAAACCAAGTTTTTCAAACAGTTGAAAGATATAGTTCCCCAAGTTCTAATCTGGGCATGCTGCATCTAGACAATGTGTCTAGATGTCTAGACGACATCTAGACACATTGTCTAGACACCAGACAGAGCCAGGTAAGTTGCCATGGTGATGTCTGGACCTCACCTGGTTGAACTGAGTGACCTCTTGACTTGGCATGTGGAAACTTGGCATGTTGTCAAATCTGTTTTCAAACACTGAAAGCCTTTTTCAATTGGCTACACTGCTTTTTTAAAGCTGCATTTAACCAAACTATTCTTATAAAACTGGCAGGACCCTACCATAGAAATATTCTTGTAAAGTATAAACCAATCAGCTAATCAGTTTCATTATAAAACAGTGTATAAGCTAGAAGAGTCTTAAACAGACTGGCCCAGTAAATGAAATGGCTGTGACAGAGAAGTCAAACGTTCTCTCACTGTGTCGCACTTTGTATTGGTACTGCTACCTCGAAGCAACTTGCTTAACTAATTACTACTCTGTGACCCTCTTATTTCATCGACTGGTAAACTTGGGCCATTCCGGACAGTCAGCACCACACATCACGGCCTGGCTGAACTAAGGTCTTTCCCAGTGACGTAAGGAGTAATTATAGTGGTCTTGCCCAGAATCTTTTTAAAAACCAACCTGGTTAATTCAGTAACTGCCTATTGTGGGCTTCTAGCTTGCTATATATATATTTTCCCATTTAATCAGTCTTAATATTTTTAGGTCCTCGCCTATTTGAGTACGTCAAGATTTTTAACACTATATATAACCCTCAGCGAATCAGTGTGTCACCTTTTATCAAACCTTTTATCATCGCTTACCAAAGCATGCCAGTTTAAAAATGTGTCTCTAGCTCTGCCAATCAGCGTGAGATATTCAGGTCCAAACACGATGAACACAGTCAAACTGTAATTCATGTAACGGCTTACTGAAACGATCACGACGTCCAGCGTGTTGGCAACTTAACAGTGGCAAGACTTTCATGTGTAACTTGAACACTGAAAAATACACAGTACAAAATTGATGCGACATTGTCTACAGTGCACTTAAATTTGGCCCATGGACCATATGTTCGAACAGCAGAGATTTATCATAAGACACCAAGGTCCATGTATGGACTTTCTGAAAACATGCATGATTTCAGTGGGAATGTTACCAAGCGGGTTGAGCTGTCTATTGCTGATGGGACACTGTTAGCCTGGGTTTGCTTAAATGTTTTAGCAATATTTTCTGAGGGCAGATCTCTTACCAGCCCACGTTTTGCCGAGGAAAAATATGTGCTGACCACGTGACTGGATTGATAAGGTAAACAGAGAGGTTGGGAACTGCGCTCAAAGACAACCCGTGGCGTGGGACATGAATAATGAAATCAGAGTGACCTTTTCACATTATGCCATATTTATCCCACTCTGCAATTGTACATAGTCAAAGTGAATGCAAATGCTTACTGTTGGCACTGAATAGAGGGCGTGCATGGAGGCTGGGAAGCACACTAAATATCAACCCCTAGCGCCTTCTATAAATATTCAAACAGGTCCATGTGCCATATATACAGGTAAATGACTTTCAGTCAGCTGAGCTAAAAATCTAAAATAATATCAAATGGAGATAAAGTCTGAGAGAAAGAGGTAATATAGGCCATGAATGGTTGATATGATTGAAGATATTTTTGCAAATAATATTTTGTGATCTGTTAATATGTTTCCTAATGTTGAAACTATAGTATGTAGGCAGTTTGTGAATATAAGATCTATACTAATACCATGCTCATTGGTTGGCTTTTTAACCAGCTGTTGACAATTCAGTAGTGTACACATTTGTTCAGTTAGATCCTTTTTTTTATAAAACCAATTTTTTTCAATTTTATAAAATGTGGTGGACAGTGGAAGTTTCAACACCGTAGCATATACAAACAGGATATGAAATTTAATTTAACAGTGCTTACAGGAAACAAGGGACCCATGGGTCTCGGCGCTCAGCTGAAGTTTGAAATTTTGCAAATGCAAAATATGCAAAATATTCTATTGTGATGTTTTTCATATATATAAGCATATGAGAAGCTAAGAGGGAAGGGGCCCTCCTACTTGGTTATATTATAGTTCTAAATATATGATTGTAAAACTTACACTCTGACAAGACTGTTATGAAAAACAAGTGGCCAATGGGCCATGACGCTCAGCTGAATTCAAGGAGCCTTGAACAATGGGCAAACAGACTCCCAGAGTCAAAATCATGTATTTTGCCAAAAACCCTTAGATATAGGTTACAGTGACCTTAATCTACATGCAGCTGCTACCATTTATGCCCTCCTGACTAATTTAGTGTTAAAATCAAGTTCTTTCACACAGCTTGTAGAAAATGGGTCAGAGTGACATATCAGGTTTTCAAGGAGATTTTTAGGGACCTCTCTGAAAGTCATGTATGAGGATTTTAGGCCAAATGGATACAATTTGTGCCCCACCTGACTCACTTGGTGCTCATGTTTTCTCCCATAATTTACAAAATATAGTTAACCATGACCTAATTTCAATTTTCCAAGGATATTTTTCATGGAACTCTAAGGATATCAGTTAGAAGATTCTAGGTCCAACACTCATGATTTGTGCCCTGTTAATGGACAACTGCTTCATTTGAAGTTCTCAAAAATATACATAACTAGGCCTAAAGGCCTAATGCAAACATGTGCAAAGTTTAGGAGTATGAATGGAGGATTATTTTTAAAATTTAATATTGATCCTTTTTTGTCCTGCATATCTACCTTAGTACTATGATTTCAGCTAAAATAGATGTGTCCGACATGCAAGTTTCGGACTAGGACATTTTAAAACTATAATAAGGGTAGTTGACAAGCGACTACATGTATCCGCCGAAATAAGAGTCAGACTGGTGAAGTGAGGCATGGATTGAGTGGCAAGGGGAAATAGATTGAGGTGTGTTGCATATTAGCATGGATGTCTGCAGCCGATATGTGTATGTAGGTTGCGCCACCTACCACAAAATCCAGAAAGCTGTCCAAGTTGTATACATATGCAAAATTTTAGGCAGATAAGTCAAACCACTACTTGTATATGAGTGATTTTATCACATAGCAGACAAACAGAAGGACACTGTACAAAAATGGTGGCAGGTGGCAACACCAATTTTGTATATGATTAAGAGCTATATGAGATCTATACATATGCAAAATATTAAGGGGATATGTCAAACCAGTCTTGAGATTATGCCTGAATGTCTGCAGTGTAAACATAAAAGTAGGTGGCACCACCTGCCACATAATCGAGAAAAGCTATCCAGGATGTATAAAACTGCAAAATTTTAGGCAGATATGTCAAACCACTGTTGAGATATGAGTGATTTTATCCCACAGCAGACAAACAGAGGGACACTGTGCAAAAATGGTTGCAGGTGGTGCCACCTACATACACATGGCCCAATCGGTCAAATCGTTCCTGAGATATGAGCTAGGATGCAAAAATGGTTGCAGGTGGCCCCACCAGTTTTGCTTATGATAAAGAGCTATGTGAGATCTATACACATGCGAAATTTTGGCCCAATTGGTCAAATGGTTCCAAAAATATGAGCTTGTATGTCTGCAGCTTAAACGTGAATGTAGGTGGCGCCACCTGTCATAAAATCAAGAAAGCTGTCCAGGATGTATACACATACAAAATTTCAGGTGGATAAGTCAAAACAATGCAGAGATATGAGCGATTTTATCCCAAGGCTGATGAACAGATGGACGCTGTGCAAAAATGGTTACAGATGGTGCCTCCAGTTTTTTGTATGATAAAGAGCTACGTTAGATCTATACACATGCAAAATTTTGGCCCAATCAGTCAAATGATTCCCAAGATATGAGCTTGGATGTCTTGCAGCATGAACGTAAAATCTAGGTGGCACTACCTGTCATAAAATCAAGAAAGCTGACCAGGATGTATACACATGCAAAATTTCAGGTGGATAAGTACAACCAATGCAGAGATATGAGCAATTTTATCCCAAGGCAGATGAACAGATGGACACTATGCAAACATGGTTGCAGGTGGTGCCACCATTTTTAATGATGTTATAAAGCTACCCAAGGGCTACATTTGTGCAAAATTTTTAGCCTGATCGGTCAAACGGTTCCAGAGATATGTGGGTTTATGTGTGGAAACAGACGTACAAATGGACGCTGGTCAGAAAGGAAAGGTCAGAGGTCCACCAAAAATGAGGTTGCAGCAGTTCACATGTGACCCGAACATAATCCCGAATTTTAAAAAATTCTGAGTTCTCCGGAAACTTATGCGGCGGCGGCAGCAGACTGAAAACATACTATCCACAAATCTCTGTTTTTGCGGATACAATTATACATATTTTCCCCCAATTGACGCTATTTCGAGTTCTTCACAATGGCCAGGTTTTGTAAATTTTTGACCAAAAATGGCACTGAAGACATGAAAACAAATTTTTTAAGGGGTGCTTAGTGTAAATATCCCCAAATATCCCCAAATGTTTATGACTGGATTTAGTTCAGAGGATTTATATTTGGCAGTCCTGAAGTATGATAATATGTTTTTAATGGATTTAATGAATTGAGGGTTTCCTTAATTTTGTTGGGGGAACAAAGTCCCTGTGACCCAGTTTTCAGTCTGGTAGGAGAACTTTCGGACATCTAACGTGTGAAGAATTTCGAATTCAAAGGTCTAAAAAGTTTCAATATGTGCCAGTCGGACAGGCGGACAATGGACCATTACTAAAGCTCTGATGTCTTCTAGTCAGCTGAGCTAAAAAGCATATGGTACGCATGGTAACTGACAGGAGAATACCACACTCTGGCGTAGTCAAAAAGGTATTCCTCTGGTTAGGTTTCACTATATCCTCCATTCTGCTGCATACGTACCGCATAAGGCACATATAACTAGACATTTCTTGGCACCGCAGGTGCCAGAGTATCCCCAGACATAGTAGGCCCCCACCCCCTTTATAAATAGACCCCCATTTTTAGCAGCATATACTGACACTTGGCATATTTATTGTTTCTTCCATCTAACAATCCACAATCTTGTTGAAGATGTTGGTCCTGTGACCTTGATCTTTTTAAAGATGTGTCCTGTGACCTTGACCTTTGACCTCATGACCCCAAAATCAATTCTGGTCTTGCTTTTCCAATGGGACATATGGAAGTTAGGTTTGAAATCTAAACATCAATAAAGCAGGAATTATCACCCAGAAACTAATTTTTGGACAGATGGCTCCTGTGACCTTCACCTTTGGCCTTGTGACCTCAAAATTGATAGTGTTCTTCCTCTCTTGGCAGGAGAACTATATGTGCAAGATGAAAGATCTGAGATGAAATGTTTGGCTGAAAATGCATCCACATCTTTTTAAAGATGTGTCCTGTGACCTTGACCTTTGACCTCATGACCCCAAAATCAATTTGGGTCTTGCTTTTCCAATGGGACATATACAAGTCAAGTTTGAAATCCATACATCAATAAAAGCAGGAATTATCATCCAGAAACTAATTTTTGGACAGATGGCTCCTGTGACCTTCACCTTTGACCTTGTGACCTCAAAATTGATAGTGTTCTTCCTCTCTTGGCAGGAGAACTATATGTGCAAGATGAAAGATCTGAGATGAAATGTTTGGCTGAAAATGCATCCACATCTTTTTAAAGATGTGTCCTGTGACCTTGACCTTTGACCTCATGACCCCAAAATCAATTTGGGTCTTGCTTTCCCAATGGGACATATATAAGTCAAGTTTGAAATCCATACTTCAATAAAAGCAGGAATTATCATCCAGAAACTAATTTTTGGACATATGGCTCCTGTGACCTTCACCTTTGACCTTGTGACCTCAAAATTGATAAGGGTCTTCCTCTCTTGGCAGGAGAACTATATGTGCAAGATGAAAGATCTGAGATGAAATGTTTGGCTGAAAATGCATCCACAATCTTTTTAAAGAGGTTTCCTGTGACCTTGACCTTTGACCTCATGACCCCAAAATCAATTTGGGTAATGTTTTTCCAATGGGACATATATAAGTCAAGTTTGAAATCAATACATCAATAAAAGCAGGAATTATCATCCAGAAACTAATTTTTGGACAGATGGCTCCTGTGACCTTCACCTTTGACCTTGTGACCTCAAAACTGATAGGGGTCTTCCTCTATTGGCAGATGACTTACATGTGCAAGATGAAAGGTCTGAGATGAAATGTTTGGCTTAAAATGCATCCACAGTATCTTTTAAAATGCCCGTCCTGTGACCTTGACCTTTGACCTCATGACCCCAAAATCAATTGGAGTCTTGCTTTTTCAATGGGACATATATAAGTCAAGTTTAAAATCAATACATCAATAAAAGCAGGAATTATCATCCAGAAACTAATTTTTGGACAGATAGCTCCTGTGGCCTTGACCTTTGACCTTGTGACCCCAAAATTTATATGGATCATCCACTATTGGCAAGTGAGCTATATATTAAAGATGGAAGACCTAGGATGAAAGTTTGGTTTAAAATGCATCCACAGTATCTTTTAAAATGTCAGTCCAGTGACCTTGACCTTTGACCTCATGACCCTAGAACCTATAGGGTTCTTACTTTAGTGGTGGGCCATACATAAGTCATGTTTGAAATCCATATGGCTATCAACACTGGAGATATCATAAGAGGTGTGTGATTTTCACCATATATGGCAATATTCAAGGTTAAGGCCACTATCATAGGAAAGGTCATGACCCCAATTTAAATAAACATCATCCCATAACCCATACCTATGTATATGCATAATATAAAAGAAATCTGTCCATAAGTTTTTGACTTACAATGCTCACAGTACTGTAAGGTAGCAATTTTGGGGGTATTAAACGGCACGAAAACAAGTAAAGAATAATAGGTGGCGCCACCAGTTTCTGGAACATGACAACCCTATCCATGATCTTCCATCAACTTGATTTTGGGATAAATCCATGCAAGATTTCTTGAGATATTAAAGAATTTGTGTGATTTTCCCCAAAATTGGACCTATTCAAGGTCAAGGACACTCTCTTAGTAAAGGTCATGACCTCATTTTAAATAGGCGTCGTCCTCTCACCCATATCTATACATATACCAAATTTGGTAAAGTTCCGTGAAATATTTTTTGGGTTATCACGCCAACAAGATTTATATGCGGCGGCGGCGGCGGCGGCGGCGGCGGCGGGACCGGTATGAAAACATAGTATCCCCCGACTTTGTCTGGGGATACAAATATATATATAAATATATATATATATATATATATATATATATATATACATATATATATATATATATATATATATATATATACAGTAGAGCACTTTTTTTCCGAAAGCGTGGGGGATGAGCTCTTTGTTGGTAAATACAAACTTTCGAAATGCGGAAAAGGGTATAGCAGCAAGTTTGTAAGACAGTAAATGATTAACTTAATGCCATTTTACCATTTTGATTTGTAATTGACAACCTGGACATATAAAATATATTGGATTATTGCTGAGCATAATTGGCAAAGATCAGTCTAACATGCTTTAAGGAGCGTACTTCTTCTTTTTTTCATCAATTTCACTGGAGGGAAAGGTCAAATGACATTGCCCAGGATCTACTTAATTGAAGACCGGGACATATAAAAGATATTGAATTTATTGCTGAGCATAATTGGCAGAGATCTGTCTAACCTCGAGCCACCCAAGGATTTTCAGCTTGTCATCAAAACATAATGCCGTCCGTTTTCTCTTCTTTGACTCCATATCTCTGATAAATGACAGCAAGACGATCGTGTTTGAGTTGTATTCTTCCTGACAGTAAAAGTAAAATGATGAATAAGCTGAATAACAGCAGTTTAAGTAGGTGACACAACTGCTCTTGGGATTGAACTGCTCATTTGTATGGCCAGGCTCGCATACTATGGCCTCACACCAAACCTCCTTAAGCACAAGCATTTAATGAATGATACCTCACCAATGCTGATGCGAGTAAACCTCTCAGTTACTTGGCTGTACATCCTATCCCAAGACGACGAACTTTGCTATCTTGAATACAAATGAGATGTGATTGAAAACACACAAGTGCTCTTAGAAAAACTGCTCAGTCGCTTGCTAGGGGTACAGGGAGCAGAGCGTTGTGGGGCTAGCTGTAGTTTTCACACCTTTGCCCCAGCGACAACAGAACTAATTAAATAGGGTCACCACTGGGCTTAATTAAATAAACTAATTAAATAGGGTCACCACTGGGCTTAAACACATGACTGCAGGCCTTGGGACTCATATTTACAAATATACATTTTAGGTATATACATATTTGAATTATATTTTGGAAATACAAATAAATTTTTGGTTCCCCATTTCAATTTTTCGGAAAAACAAATTTTCAGAAATTCAGCGTTCGGAAATACGGCGCTCTCCTGTATATATATATATATGTCAAGGCCCAGATCCCTATCTGGACCAATCGGTGATTGGTCCAGACCAAATCCCAATCGGGGTTGAGGCCGGACCAAATCCCAATCGGGATCTGGTTTGGACCAATCGCCAATTGGTCCGGACCAGATGCCAATCAGAATTTGGTCTGGCCTAAACCCCGATCATTAACTTTTAGGAAAGAGAATGAGTCCCTGTCTGAACTTAACAAGGTTCAGGTCAGCCCAGACCAAGATTCAGAGCATGTCTATATCCCTGACAGGATGTCTGAAATTACAACTTAATAAGTAATGAAAAATGTTAATTTAGTTTGTAGTCAGTGTTAATTATTCTATCTTAATAACTTAATTAATATTTAAGTTTGAATTAATTGAGTGATTATATTTATTGTAATTATTTTTCAAGTCCTTGTATTATTTTTCAAGTTGAATTATTATTTCCAGTATATTCATGTTTTTATTACATATATTAATATATATAAAATTATATTTTTACACAACTTGGTTTATTATTTTCATGTCTTAACCTTATGGAATATAATGTTTAGCCAAAAGCCTGCTCTAGTCTGGAATCTTAATCAGGAACTGGTCCAGACCAGATCCCAATCAGAGTTTAGACCAGACTTAATCCCGATCGGGATTTGGTCTGGACCAATCAGGAATTGGTCCAGACCAGATCCCGATCAGGGATTAGGCCGGACCAAATCCTGAACGGGATCTGGTCTGGACCAATCGGCGATTTGTCCAGATCAGGATCTTGGCCTCGACATATATATATATATATATATATATATATATATATATGTATATATATATATATATATATATATATATATATATATATATATATATATTATAATATAATTCAATGTATATTCTATCCTTAACTTTTTAGATAACTTCAACACAAATAGAAAAAGTTGTCATTCTTGACTTTGAGAGATCTTTTCACCTAACCAACAGCCAACAAAATTTAACAGTTTTCTATCAACTTTATAAACATTCTTCTACATTATTTCTCAAAGCCCAGAAATTTGTTTGTAACAACATTAAGCAGTCACAGTTGTATACTGGGCTACAGTCTACAATCAATGGCAACGGCGAGTCTACCCTTACCCTTAAACTACCGATCAGTTGCAAATGAATATGTGCCTTGAGCCCTTTCATTCACACAAGCAGTCTGAGGCTCAGTAAAGTTTGGGAAATGTTTATAAAATTGATCTTAAAATGTTCACGCAAATATCATACACCACAGGAAAACCATATGAAAATATATGTTTGCAGAACAAAATCAATTTTAAAATAAACTTTGTCTGCAAAGGAAAGAATTTCAAGTCTGTAACACGTGACATCGAGTTGGATGACAGGATGGATCATGGGAAGGGGGAAAGCATCCAAATGACGAAAGTTACCTGTGTTGAAGAAGCAGAGGTTTCTACCTTGACTGCTTACCTGTGAACTAAAACATGTCACAGGTTCTGAAAATTATGGGTTGGTACTAATCATAGTGAACACTGATGGTTGGCAAAGGCTCCGTTGCAGGACCTTATTCTTACAAATCTTTAAGAAGGATGAAAAGTATAGCTAATTACATTCCTTGTGGATAACTTTAATTAATTTCATATAACGAAAGACTGTGGTAAGCTTCATAATCATGGTGTTATTTTTTCCCAATTTTCAAATCATCAGTGTTTCAGGGTTTCTTTTTTGCAACATCACCATACAATGACCCACACAGTATACATTCATTAATATATTAATTATTTAAAATGTGTGTAAAATCTTAACACCCTCAAACAACGACTACCAAGGGGTACATCCATGGAAAAAAAATTCTTTTTTATTATTAGCAAATAAAATGTATTTCAAAGATCTAACAATATTGATAATATAATCTTTGATTTTTCCTTAAAAACAGTTCAGTTGCTGTATATCATTCTGTTGCCTTTAGACTTTGGACGCTATAAACATAGATGTATGGATAGTTGAGATGCCAGTAGGACTACCGTATAGATAACACATCAGCTACAGGTGTTTATTCGTCGCCTTATTCCCGAAGATTTTATTTATTCAACAATTCTCCTTCAGCGAATATTGCGAATTTGAAATCAAATCGCTTGGAATTTCTTTTCATTCCTTGCTGTCTCTTTACATAACTGATCAATGACATATATACAACGTTGTATCAAATAGCCATCAAGGACTTTCATACAGATGTTACAGACCAAGTAGCTATTCCTGAGCTGACACAAATCCTCTGAATCAGACCTGTACCATATTCCTTTAATAAATAATCATCTACAGGCAAAATACATTCATCATAAAGCAATCTGCAAAAAAAGATGTGCACTGACATGTGTACCTCATGGCAAACTTATTGTTTTTTTTTCTCACTGAACTTCACAAATAACATGACACCCAGGACGCAGAGATAATCATTATGCAAAAAGATCAGCCTAGGTATCTACCGCCCTGCCTCTCCCTGACAACAAATAATTATATGGCCAGCCTAAGCAGATGCCGCCACGGCCCTCCCAGACAATGAATCTTGATAAGGTCAGCCCAAGCAAGTACCGCCCTGGCCTTCATCGACAATGAATCTTGATATGGACAGCCCAGGAAAGTAACTCCCTGGCCTTCCTCGACAATGAATCTTGATATGGACAGCCCAGGCAAGTAGTGCCCTGGCCTTCCTGGACAATAAATCCTGATCTGGTGAGTCCAGGTAATCAGTCCAGGCAACTAACACCCACTCCCTCCCTGATAACAAAACCAATAGTTATATATGGTAAGCAAAGGCAACTACCTCCAAGTTCCTCCTCACAAAAAAATCCAATACAGTCAGCCTAGGCAACTACCACCCAGACCCAATCCGACGTCTCCAATACGGAAAGCCAAAGTAACTACGGCCAAGTGCCTCAAAAAAACGAATCAGATATGGTCAGCTCAGGCAAGTACCTCCCTTGCCCTCCTCGACAATAAATCATGATACTGTCAGCCTAGGCAACTATCGCCGAGACCGTCCCTGACAACAATTCAAATATGGTCACCACCAAGACCCTCAAAGACAATGAATCCTAATACATTAAGCCCAGGCAACTTCTGCCCTGGTAAATACAGCCCAGCCCCTACCCTACAATGAATCCTAATACGATCAGCCCAGGCAACTACCGTCCTGCCAACTACTGCCCAGATCCTCCCTGACAACTAGATATTTCTCGGCACCGCAGGTGCCACAGTATCCCCAGACAATTAATCCCCCCCCCCCCCTCTTTAACAATAGGCCCTCATCTTCAGCAGTATATACTGTCACTTGGCAAGCGACTGTTTCTTCCATCTATCATCTTGAGAAAGAATGTTTTTCACCAAATATGGGGGCCCATATGTTGAATCTCAGGCCAATAGGGCAAATCACTCATCAGAAAAGGGCATTAATTTATTCTACAAAAACGGGAAGGTAGGTGGTGCCACCTGTCTGTTTAACAAGAACACTTTCCAAGATGGATGGACATGCCAAATTTCAGACCAATACCTTGAACCACTTTAGAGATATAAGCAATTTCCACTGAAAGCAAAAGTAGGGATGGACGTCACACATTTGTGATTACAGATAGCATCACCAGTCTTTAATACAAGATGGAGGTATCCAAGATCAATGGACATGCACAATTTCAGCCATATCTGTCCTTAAGTTATAGACTTATAATGCTCACAGTACTGTCAACTGGCAATGATGGGTAATTAAAAGGCCCACAAAAACAAGTAAAGGACAGAAGATGGCACCACTTGTCTTCCACAGAAGGCAAAACTATCCAATATCTTCTGCCAATTTGATTTTTTTTACCAATCCATGCATCCCTTATTGAGATATTTATGATTTTTTCACCAAATATGGGGGCCCATATGTTGAATCTCAGGCCAATAGGGCAAATCACTCATCAGAAAAGGGCATTAATTTATTCTACAAAAACGGGAAGGTAGGTGGGGCCACTTGTCTGTTTAACAAGAACACTTTCCAAGATGGATGGACATGCCAAATTTCAGACCAATACCTTGAACCACTTTAGAGATATAAGCAATTTCCACTGAATGCAAAAGTAGGGATGGACGTCACACATTTGTGATTACAGATAGCCTCACCAGTCTTTAATACAAGATGGAGGTATCCAAGATCAATGGACATGCACAATTTCAGCCAAATCTGTCCATAAGTTTTAGACTTATAAATGCTCACAGTACTGTCAAATGGCAATGATGGGTAATTAAAAGGCCCAAAAACAAGAAAAGGACAGAAGATGGCACCACTTGTCTTCCACAGAAGGCAAAGCTATCCAATATCTTCTGCCAATTTGATTTTTTTTACCAATCTATGCATCCCTTATTGAGATATTTATGATTTTGTGTGATTTCCCATTTATGGCAATATTCAAGGTCAAGGCCACTTTCATAGGAAAGGTCATGACCCAATTTTAAATAAAAAATGGGTATGGATCTTCCTCTATCAGCGAGGCAATTATATATGTGCAAGATAAAAGGTCTGAGATGAAAAGTTTGGCTGAAAATGCATCCACAATTTTTTCAAAGATGTGTCCTGTGACCATGACCTTTAACCTCATGACCTCAAAATCAATAGGAATCTTGTTTTATTGATGGGCCATATATAAGCCAAGTCTGAAACCCATATATCAATCCAAGCTGGAGTTATCATCAGAAAATGAATTTTTGGATAGATGGCTCCTGTGACCTCAGCCCTTGACCTTGTGACCTAAAAATGGATAGGGGTCTTCCTCTATTGGGAGGTGAACTATATGTGCAAGACAAAAGGTCTGAGATGAAAAGTTTGGCTGAAAATGCATCCACAATCTTTTCAAAGATAATTGTCCTGTGACCTTAACCTTTGACCTCATGACCTCAGAATCAATAGGAATCTTGTTTTATGGATGGGCCATATATAAGTCAATTTTGATACCCATATATCATTCAAAGCTCGAGTAATCATCAGGAAATGAATTTTTGGATATATGGCTCCTGTGACCTTCACCTTTGACCTTCTGACCTAAAAATGGATAGTGGTCTTCCTCTATTGGCAAGTGAACTATATGTTCAAGATAAAAGGTCTAAAATGAAAAGTTTGGCTGAAAATGAATCCACAATCTTTTCAAAGATATGTGTCCTGTGACCTTGACCTTTGACCTCATGATCTCAAAATCAACAGAGGTCTTGCCTTATTGATGGGCCATATAGAAGTCAAGTTGGAAATCCATATATCAATCAAAGCTGTAATTATCATCCTGGAACCTAATTTTGGATAGATGTCTCTTGTGACTTTCACCTTTGACCTTGTGCCCTCAAAATGGATAGGGGTCTTCTTCTATTGGCTGGTGAACTATATGTGCAAGATAAGGGGTCTGAGATGAAAAGTTTGGCTAAAAATGCATAAAAAATCTTTTTAAGGTTGTGTCCTGTAACCTTGACCTTTGACCTTGTGACCCCAAAATCAATCCAGATCTTGCTTTTTTAATGGTACATATATAAGTCAAGATTGAAATCCATACATGAAGAATAGCTGGAATTATCATCCAGAAACAAATTTTTTTGACAGATAGCTCCTATGGCCTTGACCTTTGACCCTGTAACGCCAAAATTGATATGGATCATCAACTATTGGCAAGAGAGCTATAAATTCAAGATGGAGGATCTGGGATGAAATGTTTGGCTTAACAAGTGACCCATGGGTCATGACGCTCAGCTGCCAAGCATGACCTGCGACATCATGGGCTGCGATTCACAACTTCTAGTAAAATTGTTGCAGAACCTATATGCCAATTTTGTTTAAACTTTCTATGTTGCCATAAATTCTTATTTATATGTCTGGTTAAAACATAGTGAATGATGGTCTGAGGCAAAATGTATGGTTGTTGAGCTATCAGGAACTAATCCCACAGCTTGCACGATACCTGTCAGTCTCAAAAGGAATACCGCACAGGCCACATATAAGATCAAAATATAGCAAAAGATCAAGGAAATCCATGCAAGAATTATTGTGAAACAGGTGCTTCCATATTAATTTTTATTCAATACAAGCCAACTGTACTGAGCTTTCATAAATGATGGTCATATTTATTAAGAAATCTTGGACCCAATGCAAGATTACATTAATATACATCCCACTGCATTCACTTTAATAGTTCTTGAGATAGTATGTTCTAAAGGAATTTAAAGATGGCTTCCTGGTGGCCATATTGGATTTCTGACAGGTCAGAAATTGAACAACAAACATCCTCTAAAAGGGACCAAACATCATAAAACAAGGGACCTATGGGTCACGACGCTCAGCTGTTATATATGATAAAAAAATATTTTTTAGAAATGAGGCACATGCTGGTTTTGTGTGGTAATAAATATAAGCTGTATTATGAGTTGTATGTATGATTTTGATAGTATCTTTGGAGACAGGGAAGAGGATTGATTTCATTTATTTTATTAACAAATGGAGTGCTATTGTCACACAGATTTTGACTTGGCCATATAACTTATAAGCAGAACATATAATATAAGAGTTTAACTATTTAATAAAAAAATTACAAATATTGTCCAAAATATAATTTTTATTAAAAATAATAAGAGAATCATATGATTTTTTAAAATGAAATATAACTGATATGATTATTAAAATAATATTAAAGAATATATTCATGAATGCATTCATGAATACATTTTGAAAGTTTTTGCACGCGTATTCATATACTTTCATTTTTACCTGAATTCCCATTCTTTATGCAAGAAATTTTATAATGGAGTACATAATCATATTCGTATTTAAATACAATTACAAAGTATTTGCACCATGTCTGGTATTTATTCAGTTTTCACCAAACAATGATTTTGAGAATCCAGAATATACAAAATTCACACATTTAAATAATGATCATAAGTATCTGGTTTTATAGCTTTTATTTATATTAAAAAATAACTGTAAAAAATTCATTTTGGACTAATTTCACATCAATGTACACACTAGACACAGTAGGAATCTAGATTAATATTATCAACTGCATCTTTGTCTATCATTAATTTCCTTCATATAATCCCTAATGATTAGTAATGAATAATATGATTTACTTCTTTATCATTAAAAATGAACTGAAAAATGCCATAGGTGACTGCATGGTGTTATTTGGAATATGTGACATTCTACCCATCGATACAAGATTCTTATATCATCAGTAACTGCAAATTAATTTCCTGTTATTATAAACTAACAAATTCCTTTTCTATTTTTTTTAAATTTGTTATTAAAAACCAAGAAAAATTTATTAATTTATTGTTTATTGTTATGTTGTTGGTTAAAACTACTAGATGAGTTGGGTTGCACACCTGGATCAACTGGTCAACAAGGTCAACATACAGGTGACTGAAGAGGGGCTGGATTAAGCCTGGGTCTGATAGCTCTCATATAAACATAAATAAAAGCTACGGTATTTGGCCAATTTCTTTCAGCTTTCTGAACTACAAAGATGAAATCCTTATGTGTGCATGTTATGAAAATTATATCAACAGTGCTCTCAGTAAACAAACGTGCCATGGTCAAAGTTGGGCAAAATTTAAGGTACTAATTTTTTATTTATACTAATAACTTATATAATTTGAAAAATTCAGAACTAATTTTGGGTATTCAATTGAATCTTGATTAAATAATGTCACATCCCTGACAATAAAATCTCTAGCTTCAGCAATGCCCTTGTTAAGGGAGTAAATATATTTCTTGATTTTTTACAAAGTGCATTATGTTTGGGCCCATAACTTAAAAAAAATACACAATACTGACATCATTTCTGGCATGTGCATAGCGAATATATAGAAAAACATGTATATTATATATGATCAAAATCAGATCAGTGGTTTTGATATTAGGCAGTCTTAAAGTGTAACAATGGGTTTTTAATGGAAAAATGAAGTTTTTCATTGATATCTCGATGGAATTAAGTCCTAGTGACCAAATTCTTGGCATGGTAGGGGATTTTGGAGAAATCTAACTGTATGCCAAATTTAAGGAACTTAGAGCTGAAGCTTGGGAGCTGAGCTCTAGCAAACTGCATAACACTAGCAATATGTGACATGGTGCTTGAAAACTTGAATAAAATCTACAGTTTTTGATCAACTGGTTTCAAATTTTTGGTGTTAACAGTTGAAATGCTAACAAAAACATGCTGTGAAAATTAAATCCACAGCAGTTACAGCAAAAAAACGTGCCATGGTCAAAGTTGGGCAAAATTTAAGGTACCAATTTTTTATTTTTGCTAATATTTTAAAAAATTTAAAAGATTTTGATCTAATTTTGGGTATACAATTTAATTTTGATTAATAAAAGTAATATTACTGGAAAAAAAGTGCTTAGCTTTAACAAGTTTTGTGTTAAGTGATAAAATTTCTTTCCTGATTATTTACAAAATGCATTATGTTTGGGCCCATAACTTTTTTAAATTATATAATACAGACCTAATTTCTGGCATGTAAATAGGAATTATATAGAGGATTATTTATAGGAAATATGAGGAAAAACAGATGAGTGGTTTTGATATTAGGCAGTCCTGAAGTGTGAAACTAGGTTTTTAATAAAAAATTGAGGTTTTTCCTTAATTTCTCAAAGGAATGAAGTCGCAAAGACCCAGTTTTCGGCTTGGTAGGAGATCTTGGGGACATCTAACATTATGCCGAATTTTGGATTCCTAGGTCTTACGGTTTCAAAACGTGCCACATCTACGGACGGACGGACGGACAGACAGACGGATAATGGACCACGACTATAGCTCAGATGACTTATAGTCAGCTGAGCTAAAAATCACAGAAACTGCCCTGGCAAAAGGATTTCTAAAATGGCTAACTGGCAGACAGAATGGTTTTCTGACAAGTCTGACATTTGATATCACACATCCTCCAATAAGACACTAAACTTGTAGCAATTGCTTCAAAAAAATGTAACAGTTATGAATGTCCAAAACAATTCAAAAGACATGATCTGGTTGGAGAGCTCTCATATCAGATTTATGAACATGCAAATGTAAAAAGTGCATGTCCAATTTGTTTTAATTATCAGCTTGCTATTCAATGGGGTCAGCAAGGTAGGTAAACTGCAAAACCTAAAAGAAAAGAAATGCAGAAAGCATCACTAAGAGTCTTGTAATCAAATAAAGCTATCCTAAATCCAGGTACAGACCCACATATTATCAGAACAAACACTTGCTGGTATATCTGATGATTTGTAAAATAATATTCAGATATCTAGAAAACTAAGTTTATTGCTATGATTCCATGATATAAACTGCAAAATATTCCCATCATTTTATAAATCAGTAGCTAAACCTTAACACTTAACTCTCATAGTCCTAATGCCTGGCCAAAGCATTTCCGCAACAGTGTTTTTGTTATGCACTAATGATATATCCTTATCACTCCATGAGCTGATACAAAAGGGAGTCACATATCACAAGTGTCACTGACAATTATGGGCACACAGTGCGATGTACCATTTGTGAGTGCCATGGTTATATATACAAGAAAACAAGAAAAATATAGATGGTCTACAAAATAAGTTATTGTGAACATCCCTGACCTATGACCTTGGCCTTTTGCCCACATGATGGGTAACTACTAACCACTTACATCTGGCCAGGTGTAATTACTTGGCAACCAATGAGTGAATAACTTAGACCTGCAACCTTTAACCTCCTGACCAGCTGACCTCAAAATCAATTAGTTATTTCTTCATGCAAAAAGACCCATAAATATGAAGTTTGAATCACATTCAGTGATGCATAGATGTGGCATATGTGAAAGACTGAAGGTTTGGGTTAAACAGTTTCACTTGAAATATGTTCACAAGCATTTAGAACAATATTGTGACCTTGACCTTTGACCTTTTGAACTCAACATCAATAGGCTTCTTCCCCTATTGGTAGGTAAGCCATATATGACAGATGGAAAGTATAGATTGAAAAGTTTGCCTGAAAATGACTCCACACAAGAAGAGGGTGCTGTGAACTTGACCTTTGACCTCAAAATCAACAGGTCTTTTCCCCTGTTGGCAGAGAAGCGATACCAGTGCTGAAAGGTTTGGAATGAAAGGTCTAGCTTGAAATGTGTCCACAACCTTTTCAAAGAAGTGGATCCTGTGACCCTGACCTTTGACCTAGTGACCTCAACATCTATAGGATTCTTCTCCCACTTAGTAGGTGAGCTATATGTGAAAGATCATAGAATTGGGATGAAAGGTTTGGCTTAAAATGCATCCACAGGCTTTTCAAAGAAGTTGGTTCTGTGACCTTGACCTTTGACCTTGTGACCTCAAAATAATTATGGTTCTTCCCCTGTAGGTAGGTGAGCTGTATGTGAAAGATGGAAGGTTTGGGATGAAAATTTTGGCTAAAAGAATTATTTCTGGGGGGTGCAAACACACCCCATAACTTCGAGAATATAGGTCGCAGTGACCTAATTTCAGGTTTGCAAGGAGATTTTTTTAGAACCTCTAAGACTGCATAGGGTTCATGGCCCTAGCCCCTACGGTTACGATTTGTGCCCTGCTAACGGCCGGCCGGACTGACAGATGGAAGGACGACGGACAAAGACCATCACTATAGCCTAGCATGACTGAAAGTCAGCTGAGCTAAAAATGCATCCACAATATCTTTAAAGATGTGTCCAGTGACCTTGATCTTTGACCTCATGACCCTCATACCTATAGGGTTCTTAGTTTAGTGGTGGACCATACAGAAGTCATGTTTGAAATCCATATATGGCTATCAACATTGAAGATATCATAAGAGGTGTGTGATTTTCACCAAATTTGGAAATATTATAGGTCAAGGCCACTCTCATGGTAAAGATCATGACCCAAATTTAATTAGACCTCGTCCAATAACCCATCTCTCTACATGTTCATAATATGAAAGAAATCTGTCAATCAGTTTTTGACTTATAATGCTCACAGTACTGTCAAGAAGCAATAATGGGGATAATAAAAGGCATAAAAACAAGAAAAGGATAATAGGTGGCATATCACAAGGCTATCCAGGATCTTCAGTCACCTAAATTTTTGGACCAGTCCATGCCAGCTTTCTTAAGATATTTAAGAATTTGTGGTATTTTCAGCAAAAATGGACCTATTCAAGGTCAAGGTCACTCTCCTAGCAAAGGTCATGACCCCATTTTAAATCGGCTTTGTCCTCTTACCTATATCTATACAAATGTAAAGTTGTAAAAAGATCAGTGAAATATTTTTTGAGTTATCCGGCTCACAAGGTATTTCTGTGGCGGTGGTGGGACCATCGCGAAACCAAAGTATCCCGACTTTGTCTGGGGATACAATGAATACTAATACGCCAATGCATGCAATAACTAGTGTCATGGTTAAATAATCATTTGTCACAGAAGCATATAACTGCAGAATTCATGTATAAATCCTCTGAACTAAATCCAATCAAAAACATTTGGGGTATATTTACATTCAGCACCCCTTAAAACATTTGTTTTCCATCTTTAATGCTATTTTTGGTCCAACATTTACAAAAATCATGCATTGCGAAGACCTTGAAATTGTGTCATTTTGGGGAAAATATGTATATTTTTCAAATTGCAATTTCTTGAGAATCCCTCATCAAAAGATTTTTTCTTTACAGTTTTTTTTATTCCTCAGATACTTAATTTTAATTTGGCACTAACATTTTCTTCTGAACTTTTTTATTACCTTAACTGCACTTCGCAAGACCTGTGCTTTATGTTTACATAAGAATAAATCACATGGAAAATCTCAAGGTCTAGCATGATAAAATTATGGTTTGGGGAATAATGGTTATAGTCTCTGCAATAAGTTTTGAGGTTATCAGACACCTGTACTTTGGCAGGTACTCCTTACTGTGAGAGGGCCATGTATGGAGGAATCGTGTTAGAAGTAAACTGTTCAAAAGTATATATATATATATATATATGTATATATATATATGTATATATATATATATATATATGTATATATATATATATATATATATATATATATATATATATATATTTGGATCTAAGCGATATGAGTGGAATATGCATAAATATTAAATGAGTTGAAGTGAACTGGAAGCCGAAATCTATAGGGAGAAACCAGCGGCACTTACAATACTTTTTACAGTGTTTACTTTATATTGTTGGCGGATTGAAAAAAAATACAGCAACAAAAGTAGTTCTCAGGCTGTATGGCAGTAAGCGTGTGGTAAGTTATATCTTGGGAATTTCAGCCTATATATTGTAAAGTTACTGTCAATTTATTATAAAATAATAAAATGATTTTATAATTTAATAATACATTATTTGGCATTGTTTTAATTTTTTCCACCAACTGTCATTATAAGGAAAAATCGATCATAAAAATGATCTGACAGCTACTCCAATGAGAAAACTTTTGGCTTTGCGCCTGATCAAATGTTATTGGTTGAAAATGAACATTTGAGAAAAGCAGATTAACCCTGCTATTAATTCTTAATAATTGATAATACTAATTAATATGTTCTCGCCACAAATGCCTTATGAAACGATAAAAAGACATTAATCAATGTGGCAAGAGTTTTTTGACAAAGTGCATTATGTTTGGGTCCAAAACTTCAAAGATTTATGCATTTTTGACCTAATTTCTGGCATGTACATAGGATATATGCAGGAATGGCTTTATCAAATATGAATAGATTAACAACAGCAGTTTTCATATTCGGCAGTTTTGAAGTGAAACAATAGGTTTTTACTGGAAAACAAAGGTTTATCTTTAATTTCTCAAAAGGAATGAAGTCGAAGTGATCCAGTTTCAGATTTGGTAGGAGAACTTATGAACATCTAACTCTATGTCAAATTTTAGATTTGTAGGTGTAGCAGTGTCAAAACGTGCCCTGTAAACGGCCAGAAGCCCGGACATCTGGACGGACAATAGACAAAGGACTAGGACTATAGATCAGATGACTTACAGGGATTTTTTTATTAAGAATTCCATAGGATTATTTTTGTGATGTAATATTCTAAAACCATAAGCTTGAATAACTTTATATGTATGCCAAACATTTGGAAAATTTTCATTGCTGGTGACAATTTTTTTTGTTTTTCACCTTTTATGGGGATCCCCCTTTGGCGAAAGAGAACTGCCACCTACAGACCTGGTATTTGGCTTGGATTGGCTTTCTGGCATGGCTTCTAGGTACTTTTTTTAATTCTAAAAAATCATGACCTTTTAAGAACATACGACCCCTGTGCAAGATGGAAGGATTGGAATGAAAAGTTTAGCTTAAAATTTACAACCTTTTTTAAAGGAGTGGGACCTATGACCTTGATGTTAGTGACCCAAAAATTAAAACAGTTCTTTTTGTGGTAAAACCAATCTGTTTATCCAAATGGAGTTATCATCAAAAAAACAATTTGAGGATAAACAAACAGACAGATAAACAGACAGATGGACAGATAGGAAAAAGATGGAGAATAGTCCATCACTATAGATCAGATGACTTTTGAGTCAATGAGTAATGGGAGAACTAGTTGTCTTTGTGTGGCCTGTCATTGTTTGAATTATTATCAGAAGGACTTATTATATTACATTTACTTCATTCAGCCAAGATGTGGGTACTCACCTGACAAACTAAGAGATGTTGTATTGTTAAGAACAGCATGAATAATGCCAACTGTTCCACAGGCATTACTGATGGTCTGCTTCATGAAGTAGACACCAGCCTCGGACACCTCTTTCCCAATCATTTCTTTCTCAGCCTGCAATATGGAGATCAACAAATTAACTGAACAGCAGTTAAACAATCTAAACAACAATATATTGACATACTACAGTAAATTCATCACTTCTGCTCGAGAATGTAAATTCTGTCACTTTTATTCAGATAAAATTGTACATAGATCCATTGCAACAATTCACAATTTACACAACCTTATTATGATACAACACGCCATCCAAGGACAACAAAGCTTGCCTGTACTGCACATTCATAAAAAAAAAGGAGATGAGAGACTGCGTGTCAAATAAGCTGGCAAAATAAAAAACATTTAACTCCATATGATTCCTATAAAATAATGCCCTGTTTTACCATCTAGTAACTTTTAATTTTCCTATTTTAATCAAATGAAGATACCAGAACTTTCCATTTTTATCTTTAATATTTTACATAATATCTACATCTTTTGCAGAACTGAATTCTTGTGCAATCAGGATGACTAGTTAGATTAAATGTTCAATAAAATGTTTAAATAACTTACATCTAAAGACTGCAGCCATCAATGATTGATGCATTAATTAATTACCCAGTTAAAACTAGATGTGGTCGGACAATGGTCCACAGAGGGCCCCGCGTTTCTGCAAGTGCTGGACTAGTTTACATATGGGTGAAAAATTAAGTTAAATTTGTAAAATATGACAAACAAAAACAGATTTTTATCCATATGCATAAGGGAAACAAGGGACCCATGGGTCACATCACTCAGCTGAATTTTGGAAAACATTAGTAACTGCAAAATATTTTTATTTCTTTTGGTTTTTCATGTAAATCATCATTAGAAAAGCTATGAGAAAATGGCCCTGCTAAAATGACACTCTGTAAATGATAGAATAATGGACATGAGCTAAACCATTTAGTGATGTACCAAGGGAACAAATAGGCCTACGGTAAGTGTTATATAAAAGTAACATTTCATAAAGAAATATGTGTGAAGGTAATTAAGTTTTCAATATATGGCCATATGAGTTGAAAATTAATCCCATAAAGTTTGACCAATATTCCTAATTTTAATACTAAGTTAACAGTGTTATTCACACCTAGGCCCCGCCAACTTTAAGAGATATGAATGAAATGCTACAAAGTATTTATATCTTCATAAATTTTGTCAGTTAGCACTTACATTAGATCCTAATATTTTATCACATTTGAATATTAGGATTAAATTCATGAAATATTTCTTAAAAAAAATCAAAATTGTCCAAGGCTCATCAAAAAGAATTTATTTAAAATTAAAATTATGAGATTCATCTTATTTATTGGTCCTGTGTATTGAAGGGGTGGGTGGGGGGGGGTGGGGGAGGGTCTCCATTATTACTGCTCTTGCTGAAAAAATGTTAATTTTACGATTCATCTAGTTCATAGTACAGGTTTGTCAACAGAATGGGGAGTGGGCGGGGGGGGGGGGGGGGGGTGCCAGAGAAAAAGGCTCCCTGTGGTATGGTATTAACTGCAGACAGCCTGATCAAGCTCAACTCAGTGGAGAGAGGGCTTGCCCTAGTGATGGGATTGCATAACATTATGCCAACAGCCTGGGGAGCATAGAGCTGCACTGAATGACCTACAGTCACCAAAGTGGACTACTTCACAGTGTAAGGGAATACAACATGAGCCTCCAAAAAAAATTCAATAACTAGCCTTATTTTGCAGCATTTATTTTCAAATTTCAGATACTAATAGATTAAATCCTTATGTGCACATGCTGTGAAAATTAAATCCACAGTACTTACAGGAAAAAAACATGCCGTGGCCATAGTTGGGCAATATTTAAGGTACCAATTTTTATTTTTGCTAATATTTTAAAAAAATTTAAAAGATTTTGATCTAATTTTGGGTATAAAATTTAATTTTGATTAATTAAACTTATATTACTGGAAAAAAGTCCTTAGCTTTAACATGTTTTGTGTTAAGCGATCAAATATCTTTCCTGATTTTTTACAAAATGCATTATGTTTGGGCCCGTAACTTTTTTAAATTATATAATACAGACCTTATTTCTGGCATGTACATAGGAACTATATGGAGGAATATTTATGGTAAATATGAGGAAAAACAGATAAGTGGTTTTGATATTAGGCAGTCCTGAAGTGTGAAAATATGTTTTTGGACATAAAAACTGTTGCTTTTTGTAAATGATTGATCTATATTTTTTCTCACATTATTTGATTTATATTATGCACACTTTTATACATTTTTCAACTTGGGCAGGATCACTGTTCATTTTATGGTCTGCATATATTGATATTTTGATATGCAATCATGATTACTTTTTTAAGTAATCTTAATTGTAATGGATTACATTTATAAAGTAATTGCCCCATGCCTGATGTATATATACATAATATGAAAGAAATTTGTCTATTAGTTTTTGACTTATAATGCTCACACTAGTGTCAAGTGACATTGATGGGGGTATTAAACAGCATAAAAACAAGAAAAGGATAAAAGGTGGTGTCACCAATTTACATACGTGACAACACTATCCAAGATCTTCAGTCAATTTTATTTTTGGATCAATCCATGCAAGATTTCTTGAGATATCTAAGAAATGGATCTAATAAAGGTCAAGATCACCCTCCTAGTAAAGGTCATAACCCTATTTTAATTAGGCTTCATCCTCTCACCCATATATCTATGCACATTTCATATTTGGTAAAGATCCATGAAATATTTTTAGAGTTATCGCATCCAAATAAAATCTCTGAGGCGGTGGCGTGGCCGTGCCTAAACCATAGCTCGACACATTGTCTGGGGATACAATAACAGTTTTTGCATTACACTTGGTGGGGGTAGGAGGAAGGGTGATATGAGAAAAACTGAACACCTGTGACCCCTGCCTGCCCCCCCCCCCCCCCATGACCATTTACAAATCAGATAAGCAGACAGAGCTGCACTGAAAGACCTCCAGTGACCAATGTAGACTGCTTGACAATGTAAGTCAATACAATAAAGAGTCACCAAAAAAATTCTACAGCAAGCATATTTTGGAATTTATTTTCAAATTTCAGATTTTTACAGATTAAATCCTTATATGTACATGATGTGAAAATTAGATCCACAGTACTTTCAGGAAAAAAAGTGCCGTGGCCAAACTTTGGCAAAATTTAAGCTAATGATTTTATATTTATGCCATTACCTGAAAAAAATTTGCATAATTTAGATCTAATTAGGGGTATACAATTGTATCTTGATTAAATAAAGTTATAACCATGAAAAAAAAAGTCTCTAGCTTCAACAATTCTCATGTTAAAAAAATATCTTTCCTAAATTTTTACAGAGTGCAATATGTTCAGGCCGTTAACTTCAAGAAATTACACAATACTGACCTAATTTCTAGTATGTTGTTACGGTGTGACATAAAAGCGGACTGAACTGTCTCGCTAGTGAAACTTGCTTTTCTTGCGAAGCGTTTGGTATGCCGGCCTTGTGCGCCACTGTAATGGAATCGAATCCCAGACGGCCCAGTATTTTCCCCTGAATAATTTGTCTTCATAACAAAATGGGGGCTCGTCCAATGTGATAGTAATCTTTGTGGCCCAGGGAATAAGCTCACCAAAGTGTGACTCCTGGGATAAATAGTCTTGTCCTGATAGCAGAACGCTCTTTAGAGGGGGTGTGTTACGGGATGACATAAAAGCGGACCAAAATTTCTCGCTAGTGAAGCTTGCTTTGCTAGCGAAACGGTTGGTACGCCGGACTTGTGCGCCACCCTTATGGGTTCGAATCCCGGATCAGCCCAGTATCTTCCCCTGAGTATTTGTCTTTGTAACAATGTACATAGGAAATATATAGAGGAATATTTATATCAAATATGATAAAAAATAGATCAGTGGTTTAGATATTAGGCAGTACTGAAGTGTAACAATGGATTTGTAATGGAAAGTTGAGGTTTTTCTTTAATAACTCCAAGGAACGAAGACGTAGTGACCCAATTTTTGGTATGGTAGGAGAATTTGGGAACATCTATGCTAACTTTTGTAGGTCCAACAGTTTCAAAATGTGCAAGTTAAATGGACTGACAGCATGCAGGCGGATGGACAGTGGATGGACAAAGGACCATTGCTATAGCTAAGATGTTTATAAGTCAGCTGAGCTAAAAATTCAACTCTTTGATTTGAATACATTACCTTCTCTGAGATGGGGTATAGGAGCACTACAGCAGCTACTGGCTTGTTGACCATGGAAAGAAGCTCAGGTTCCAACCCCCAAACATCAGTAAAATTCCAGTCACAGGAGACACCTAAAGCGTGCACATACTAGTGCAAATAAAAACCATTCAGCATAGTAATGCACTGACCAATGTATGAAAAATCATTGAAAGAAGCCATTGCAGCAACATAATTCTTGAAGCTGAGGACCCAGCATGCAATCTGAAAGACCAAGTAAGTTACACAAAGCAAACACTGACCCAAATGAACACACCATCAATGAAAACACAAATATTGGTTAAACAAGGGACCCATGGGTCAAAATGCTCAGCTGAATATGCCTGTGAAATAATTTTTCCTGACATAGAGAAAAGAGGTTACATTTTTGTTATATAACAAGTTTGAAATTGTAAATGTAATGCCATTACCATTTTTCAATACTGTGTAATGAATAAGTCTGTCTTGCATGATAAAAAGTTCCTCTCTCTTAATTCAATATGTATGTGATGTTGCTTGTGCACCTAAGGTAACTATACATGCAACAGAAGCACATAAGGAAAAGGGCTCACAAACTGGTTAATAATACTGTTTCATCTGCTTATTGCTAATATGACATGATCTTAGTAATTACATATTTTTAAAATACTCCAACGATTGCTCAAATTTCTGACTCATGAAACTATCAAGTTGTAAATCAAGAGGTTACCAATTTGGCCCACCTTGGATAACCACCTGTAATTACCGACCATTTTGCTTTGGCAGAAAGAATGGTCACCCAAAGAAGGGACTGTACACTAATACAAAGGTCCAAAAAAGGGATTTTAATTTTACTCAGGAAACAACTTCAATTCTACAAACACATTTTTGATGAACAAGGAAAAACAAAACCAATATGTTCAGTTAAATAAGGCGTTTCTCCTTGATTTATATATATATGAGGCCATATTATTCTCTCATTGGCCTGGAACCGAGGATGATAATGTTTTTGTTAGGTGTTGGACACTGAACAGTCACGGGTCATGACCTCCCGCTGGACCTTGGACTTGGTAAGGCTTCAGATGTTAATGATGTTACCTGTTTCAGGAATGTTATGGTCATTCATTGCTCAAAATTACGAACTCAGAATTTCTTGGAACTGTTCACTTATCAGCCCCTTTAAGTGGTGTTTACAGCATTGATGAAAGTGTCCCATTGCCCTGACATGAGCTAATCATGATGGTAAAATATGCCTCATGATAATGAGTCACCCGGGCAAATCACTTGGGTCGTTGAATACACCTTCACTTTATTTGACTATTAACTTTACCATTGTGAAGAATGTGAACATATAAGAAATGGGGAGAGACGTTCTAAATTAATTTATTATTCTCTAATTCCTTTTGGACTACAGAAAGGCTGAGTAAGGCAAAAAAAAAAAAACATTTTTTTTCAGAAATCAGTGCAGGCGGGTGGGTTTTTTTTTATTATTTTTTTGGTGTGTTTTGATAAAAATGTCATATGAACAGCAAAAAGCATGATAATAACATAATTTTCTTTCTAAAACAGTAAAAGCACTACATAACAAAGGAAAACTTCTCAAAATTGTATCATTTTATCTTCTTGAAAGATGAAATCAAAATAAACAATTTTGATGCTTGACAAATTGACAGTTACATATTTATATCTATACAAAGCAAAATATAAAATGTTGCATGGACATACTTTATCCATGAAACACTGTTTTATACATTACATGTATCAAGTATAAGATGCAAAGCCCTTTATGTCTTCATACTGGAGGGTAAAAAAATTAACATGTAAACTCCGTCACAGCTTTTTCATCCCATAAATAGATAAATGGGTAAGAAAAACATGTGTTTTTCTGTTAAAAATCTTCAATAACTGGCCTATAACATGATAATTAAAACAAGGGACCCATGGGTCACCGCACTCAGCTGTTATATCTGATAAAAAATATGATTTGGGAAAGAGGCACATGCTTGTTTTGTGTGGTAATAAATATAAGCTTTATTATGAGTTGTTGGTGTTTAGCTTATGTTTGATTTTGATAGTATCTTTGAAGACAGGGAAGAGGATTGATTTCATTTATTTTATTAACAAATGGAGTGCTATTGTCACACAGATTTTGACTTGGCCATATAACTCATAAGTAGCACATATTATAAAAGAGTTTAACTATTTATTAAAATTTAATAACAAATATTGTGCCAATATAATTTTTATTAAAAAAAATAATAAGAAAATCATATGATTTTTTAAAATAAAATATAACTGAAATGATTACTGAAATAATATTATAGAATATATTCATGAATGCATTCATGAATACATTTGAAAGTATCTGTACTGGTATTCAAATACTTTCATTTTTACCTGAATTCCCATTCTTATGCAATAAAATTGTTTAATGCAGTACATATTCATATTCATATTCAAATACATTTGCAAAGCATTCGCACCATGTCTAGTATTTATTCAGTTTTAGCCAAACAAAGATGTTGAGAATCCAGAATGTACAAAATTCACAAATTTAAATAATGATCATAAGTACCTGGTTTTATGGCTTTTATTTATATTAAAAAAAATAAATGTAATATATTCACTTTGGACTACTTTCACATCAATCTGCACACTAGACACAGTAGGAAT
This sequence comes from Sipunculus nudus, assembly GCA_026874595.1. Lineage (NCBI taxonomy): Eukaryota > Metazoa > Annelida > Sipuncula > Golfingiida > Sipunculidae > Sipunculus > Sipunculus nudus. Next base: position 61,604,937 of record CM049315.1, on the reverse strand, counting down.
CTAGATTAATATTATCAACTGCATCTTTGTCTATCATTTATTTCCTTCATATGATCCCTAATCTGTTACTCATCAACTAACAAATTCCTTTTCTATTAATTTTTCTTAAAATTGTTATAAAAAACAATACAAAATTATTAATTTATTGTTTATTGTTATGTTGTTTTTCAAAACAACTACTAGATGAGTTGGGTTGGACAACTGGATCAACTGTGGCTGGGCATAGCTGCCTGGCTGCCCCAGTGTATGCTTCGCTCAGGCATGCATAATCTGATGAAAGGTCAACAAGGTCAACATACAGGTGACTGAAGAGGGGCTGGATTAAGCCTGGGTCTGATAGCTCTCATATAAACATAAATAAAAGCTACGGTATTTGGCCAATTTCTTTCAGCTTTCTGAACTACAAAGATGAAATCCTTATGTGTGCATGATATGAAAATTATATCAACAGTGCTCTCAGTAAACAAACGTGCCATGGTCAAAGTTGGGCAAAATTTAAGGTACTAATTTTATATTTATACTAATAACTTATAAAATTTGAAAAATTCAGAACTAATTTTTGGTATTCAATTGAATCTTGATTAAATAATGTTACATCCCTGACAAAAAATCTCTAGCTTCAGCAATCCTCTTGTTAAAGGGAATAAATATATTTCTTGATTTTTTAAAAAGTGCATAATGTTTGGGCCCATAACTTAAAAAAATTACGCAATACTGACATCATTTCTGGCATGTGCATAGAGAATGTATAGAAAAATATGTATATTATATATGATCAAAGTCAGATAAGTGGTTTTGATATTAGGCAGTCTTACAGTGTAACAATGGGGTTTTAATGGAAAAATGAAGTTTTTCATTAATATTTCGAAGGAATAAAGTCCTAGTAATAAAATTCTTGGCATGGTAGGGGATTTTGGAGACATCTAACTGTATGCTAAATTTAAGGAACTTAGAGCTGAAGCTGGGGAGCTGAGCTCTAGTAAACTGCATAACACTAGCTTGATGTAAATTTGATGTGACATGGTGCTTGAAAACTTGAATAAAATCTACAGTTTTTAATCAACTGGTTTCAAATTTTTGGTGTTAACAGACAAAATGCTAACAAAAACATGCTGTGAAAATTAAATCCACAGTACTAACAGGAAAAAAACGTGTCATGGTCAAACTTGGGCAAAATTTAAGGTACCAATTTTATATTTTTGCCAATATTTAAACAAAATTAACAGATTTTGATCTAATTTTTGGTATACAATTAAATTTTGATCAATTAAAGCTGTATTACTGAAAAAAAAGTCCCTACCTTTAACACTTTTGGTCTTAAGTGACCAAATATATTTCCTGATTTTTTTACAAAGTCCATTATGTTTGGGCCCTTAACTTATTTAAATTAAATAATACTGACTTAATTTCTGGCATGTACATAGGAACTATATAGAGGAATATTTATGGTAAATATGAAGAAAACCAGATGAATGGTTATGATATTAGGCAGTCCTGAAGTGTGAAAATAGATTTCTAATAAAAAATTGAGGTTTTTCCTTAATATCTCGAAGGAACGAAGTCCTATTGACCCAATTTTCAGCATGTTAGGAGATTTTCGGGACATCTAACTGTATGGCGAATTTCAGATTCGTAGGTCCAATGGTGTCGAAACGTGCCAGTCTTACAGACGGACATCCGGACGGACAGACGGACGACGGACAATGGACCACGACTATAGCTCAGACGACTTATAGTCAGCTGAGCTAAAAATTATATATTAAAAACTAGAATACGGGTAGTCGACAAGCGACTACGTGTATCCGCCAAAATCAGAGAAGGACGGGTGAAGTAAGGCATTGATTGAGTGGCAAGGGGATATAGAGTTACATGTGTTAAATATTAGAATGGATCTCTGCCACATGATTGTAGGTGGCGCCACCTGTTATTTGAACGAGAAACTATCCAAGATATATACACATGCAAAATTTCATGTGGAAAAGTCAAACCACTGCAGAGATATGAGTAATTTTATCCTACAGCAGACAAACAGATGGACGCTGTGCAAAAATGGCTGCAGGTTGCGCCACCATTTTTGTTCATGTTATAAAGCTATCCAAGGGCTACATTTGTGTAAAACTTTTTTCCTGATTGGTCAAACGGTTCCCGAGATATGAGCTTGGATGTCTGCAGCATAAACGTGAATGTAGGTAGCGCCACCTGTCATAAAATCAAGAAAGCTATCTAGGATGTATACACATGCCGAATTTTAGGTGAATTAGTCAAACCACTGCAGAGATATGAGTGGTTTTAACCCCAGGCAGATTAACAAATGGACACTGTGCAAACATGGTTGCAGGTGGCGCCACCTTTTGTTGTGTATGTTATAAAGCTATCCCAGGGCTACATTTGTGTAAAAAATTTTTCAGGATCGGTCAAACGGTTCCTGAGATATATGGATTTATGTGTGGAGTGTTAACGTGATTGTAGGTGGCGCCACCTGTCATTAAATCAAGAAAGCTATCTAGGATGTATATGCATGCTGATTTTTAGGTGAATTAGTCAAACCACTGCAGAGATATGAGTGATTTTAACCCCAGGCAGATGAACAAATGGACACTGTGCAAACATGGTTGCAGGTGGCGCCACCTTTTATTGTGTATGTAATAAAGCTATCCCAGGACTACATTTGTGTAAATTCTTTTTCCGGATCGGTCAAACGGTTCCCGAGATATATGGGATTATGTGTGGAGCGTTAACGTGAATGTAGGTGGCGCCACCTGTCACAAAATTGAGAAAGCTATCTAGGATGTATATGCATGCCGAATTTTAGGTGAATTAGTCAAACCACTGCAGAGATATGAGTGATTTTAACCCCAGGCAGATGAACAGATGGACACTGTGCAAACATGGTTGCAGGTGGCGCCACCTTTTGTTGTGTATGTTATAAAGCTATCCCAGGGCTACATTTGTGTAAAATTTTTTTCCGGATCGGTCAAATGGTTCCCGAGATATATGGGATTATGTGTGGAGCATTAACGTGAATGTAGGTGGCTCCACCTGTCACAAAATCGAGAAAGCTATCTAGGATGTATATGCATGCCGAATTTTAGGTGAATTAGTCAAATCACTGCAGAGATATGAGTGATTTTAACCCCAGGCAGATGAACAGATGGACACTGTGCAAACATGGTTGCAGGTGGCGCCACCTATTGTTGTGTATGTTATAAAGCTTTCCCAGGGCTACATTTGTGTAAAATTTTTTTCCGGATCGGTCAAACGGTTCCCGAGATATATGGGTATATGTGTGGAAACAGACGCACAAACGGACGCTGGGCAGAGACGAAAGGTCAGAGGTCAAGGTCACTTGGTTAGGCACCAGTTCACATGTGACCCGATAATTTGTGTAAGTTTCGGAAAAATCTGTCCAGTAGTCTCAGAGGAGTTCTCCGGAAACGAACGCGGCGGCGGCGGCGGCGGCGGCGGAACCCGGTCAAAAACATAGTATCCGCAAAACTTCGTTTTGGCGGATACAATAAAGCAATTGTCAACTCCAACACAGTTAACTCCATCACGTGACGGAGTTGACGTCTGTATTTTGAGCACTGATCACTTATCAAAGCTTTCACCATTATTAGAAATACCAATAAATTGTATATTCCATTAAATTTTAACTTTATTTTATGTGTAAGCTTATTTTATATATTCAATTTATTTAGTTCCAGGCAATATTTATGATATATGAACTGGCTAACCAATGAAATACAGTTACCCTGCAGAAAAATCATTGCATTTTGGTATTCTCATCTGATACATCCACTGCTATTTATGAAACTGAATATTTTCATTTTTAACAGCATGGGCAATTGGCAATCTAAATTATTTAAAAATAAAATGAAGCTAGATATGGTACAGGACATTCACTCTTGAAGCCCGTGTTCCATATAATCAATTAAGATATTCTTTTGACTCCTGGGTCACGAGTGATTCATTCTGCTGAAGAGTGTCAGGCCTGTAACTTGAACTACAATATCCAAAGTCATTTAGAATACATTTGCTAGATTTTTACAGCATTTAAAACATCCTGTCCCAGCAGGAAAAGCTTACCATTTTGCAGCAGACTTGGTCCATAATTGTGCTATAATATATTTTTCTCCTTGTACATTAATATGATTTAATTGTTTATATGTCCATTGTATGACACTTGATGGTAGACATGCTGCATAAATTAAAAAAACGAATGGTGTCAATTCCTCTTTTCTTGCTAACATGCTGCTTCTGGTTCCCATAAAAGACTCTGGCATTATAATAACATATTTTTTTTTTTTTGCAAAGGCAGGCACTGATGAAAATGACTGCATGACACCTGGAATTGTTCTTCAGTTTCTGTCAAATCTGTCTCATTGTTTACTGTACCTGTTAATTTGGTTTCAGCAAAATAGTTTTCCACTTTGGAACAAGTAAATGTGTACTAACAGAAACTTTTGCACTACCTGATGTTTTTGAAACATCGAGAGTCAATAGTGCCAAACTTGTTGGATATATTATCTAGTTATGATTAGGAATAATTGCAACTTCTTGCATTGATCACTGAATTTATTTGGCAGCTGATGGACAGTGCCAGTCCTCTAGTGGTCAACAAAAATAAGCCAAAACTGAAACTGCAACCCTCCAAAGAGCAGCCCCGATCTCATCTTAAGGCCTTTTATCCTGTCTCGCCTCACAGAGATTTCACTGGCCTTTTAAAATGACATCTACAGACCCTAAACTGACAAGGAAAAGGAAATTTAAATCAACTGTAGGATGTCTCATTATTTTGAATTACCTGTGCTGTATACTTAAAGATTTTATAAACATACAATCAAGTTGTTTTCATAAGTTTGCAGAGAAATATTTACTTATATGACAACAGATTTTTTTTCTTTCAGGCAGAATTTTAATATGAGCAAATTTATGTGACACAATAAAGTGCTGGTCAATAAAAAATTTAAATATAAGGCAATATTTGGAATGGAAGACTTGTGCATGAAAATTATTAAGAGATTTATAAAGTCATATGTTAGAGTATACTGGTCAAATGCCTGTTCTGTCAACTTCTTCACAAATACTCATGGTCTTTGCCAGATAAATATTATCAAGGGAATCATTTATCTGCATGAAATTTTCTGTTATAAATGTAAATAAAGGAAATCTTGATTTATCTAATGATGATTTAATCTTTTTTTAAAAATTTTCTTTACCTGAGAAATAGAATTAAAGAAAAAAATAGTTTTGATAAAGTTGGCAATTTTCTTAATCTTTTTTGTAAATACAGTGAAGCCTGTCTAAAGCGGACAGTCAAGGGACTCAATCATTTTGTCCTTAATAGTGAAGTGTCCTTATAAGGCAGGTTGACCTTGGTTGATAACTGAGGGATTATAAATATAGACAAGGAACAGCTGCAAGGACGAGTTTATTGTATTATATCATATTTCATGTATATGTAATACATACTCATGCACACATCCTGCATTCAATATTCATATACAGACTGTGATTATTTTTACTTATCTCAAGAAGTGAACAATATATGAAGAAAAGTCTATGAAGACATCCGTAAAAACAATGTTCATATGCTCGCGTACGCTCTTTTTCGCTGATTCACTCAGTCGAATAAGCTTGACTTTGTCAGATTGCATAAGCTCCCGCCCAGGAGTGAGTGTGGTGCCACCTGGCAGCATTGCCTAAAAATGTCTTTGTTTAGCTGTCCAAATGCGATAATCTCAAAGATAATGACTACATTGATAATGCAAAGATTGTAATGGCTAAGAACCTGGGAACATTCGTTTTTATAGGTGAATGTAGCTTTAGCCTAAAATAAACTTTCTTTGATGATGGTTGTTTGGTTTGATTTGCTTTAATATTGAAGGCACCCGAGATTAAACGAATCCCCGAGGGGCTTGTGCATGGCGGCATGGTACAAACAGCTACGGAGCAAGCAGATACTGAGCAGATCAGTTTGAGATATACTGAGCAAAACCGATAAATTAATATCAAACAGCCTGCTATAACAAAGTGGCTCATTTTAGAGTTAGATACTGCGTGGTTAGAACAGGGACGCATTGGCAATCGATAGCCGTTTAATCAATTTAATGACCCCACGGTCAAGCGAAAATATGCAGCTTCGCAATGTGTGAATGATCAACCGTGAAATTAAGACACACGATGTTTATCGCTTCATATTTGCCGTGTTTAACTTAGGAGCACATCACTTCGTGACATGAGCATGGACACGCATTAAGGTAACAACTGGGGATTGCATAATCCTTTGTGTTTCAGTCCCAGACACAACAGTACAGGTGGTCTTTGATGTTGCCCGGGGTGAGTGATCAGTGTCCACCGAACGTGGCGTATCGCGTCCGCATTTGTCAGGTTCATTTACTCTTAGAATGTTGGTTTGAGTTGAAATCTGCTGTCCGTTGTCCGCAGTAGTGAGGTGTCCGCCTTACAGAGGGTCCGCTTATACATGAAATATAGGGAATTTTGAAGGGACTTAACTAAAATGTCCATTATAGCCAGTTGTCCGCCTAAGTGAGGTGTCCGTTAGACCAGTTTTCACTGTATATTGGTCCCTTTCATAAGGAAAAGTTATAATTAATTTTCTAAGAGAGGAATGATATTTTACCATTGTTTTGTATTATTTTACTAGTGTCATCACCTTAAATTTTGTATTTCAGATCAATTAACATGACTGTGATGGAGTTGAAAAAGTGTTTTACTGAGTTTTGGATGATTGTTATTTTCAAAAAAAGACTTTGCTGTTTAAGCTTGGCATTTATGTGTAAGTGAAATTAGACATCTCTACCAACATGTGCTACAAATTTAAGCCAGATATGACAAAAAAATTTGACCAAGTAGTATCACCAATTTGCCCAATTTACTGTGGAATGACCCATATACACACACACACACAGAATTATTAAAAAAAAACTAGAAAACTGACAGGTCAGTAAGGGCCCCGCAAAAGATGCAGTCTTTATAAATTGAAGTACTCTGAATCTGGTGTACTTTAGTAGCATGGGCTGAAAGAGTGATATTTGAAAATTAAAGAACCTGTAAAGCACAGCTGACGTATAAACTGGAAGAAAAGATATGGTAAAATGAAAATGTTCAAAGCAATCAAAATAATGATATAAAAGAACTGCATACATTTTCAGTTTCTGTATTTCTGTATTACCTGTGCCAATTATTCTTGGTTGAAGTCTTGGCTGGGCTGAGTCAAATATTTTTTCAGTATTTGTATGTTGAATTGGCCTTATTATATGTGAGGCTTGATTCTGTACATGAACCTTGTAGTATTAGAGAGAGTCAGCTGTTGGTTAGTAGTGATAAAATGGTCATTCGCTTGAACTGAGATTCAGCTGTTCTTGGGCTTGGGTCTACAGATGCCCTGTGATGTGTAGAATGGCTACATATGAATATCAATGTAAATTTGTTGATGGTCACTATAATAGGTCAAAATTCCTTGAGATGTTGGAAGTGGAGATTGATTTGTCCAAACATGGTCTAAATGAGAGCCACTGTAGTGCGTTGGGCCAGTGTATCCTTTTCTGGGGAATATTCAAAATTGTCTGTACAAAATATGCTGTGAAAATGTAATGCCTCTGTACACGAGTGACTCGAAAAAGATTCATCCATTTCTGGCCTGCTGAAGGAGACACCAGCAACTGAACACCAAACTGTGTATTACCTTTTTTTCCTTCTGACCCAAATATCAATAAGCTTCTCCCTTAGGCCATGGGTGATACATCTTATGTTTGAATCCTATCCATCATATGTTAGGGGAGTTATTATGCAGAAACGAATTTGATTGTTCATCAAATTCTTTGCAGGTTATTGCATTAACATCATTTGAGAATTATCGCCTCTGTCAAGGTCATCCATCTTCAAACTTGACCTAGCCCTTCATAACAAACATTACTGGTGCAAGTTCAGTGAGTGTTAGTCAAATTGTTTGCGAGCTATTTGGTTAACATCATTTTAGCATTATCACCTCTGTGACCTTGAAATTCCATCAAGGTCACCCATCTTCAAACAAATTGTAGTTCATCAAAAGGTCCATCACTGCTGTGAGTCTGGGGACCTTATATGAAATACTTTTTACGAGTTATTGTGTTAACAATGTGTGTCCTTTTGCATGCATATTTGCTAAGAGAGTGCAACCTTACTAGGTGTTCAGTAATGGTTTTTACCGCATAACTTACAGAAAAATCGCTGACCATGACCATATATCATGCCTCATTGCTGTTGAAATCAGGACCTGTCCTACTGTTAAGGTGGAACAAACAGTTATGGTTACAATTATGATTTCTGACCTGCTGAAAGAGGGACCTAAAATTTATCACCAAACTGTGAATAACTTTCTTGACCTTTGACCTCCGGACCCCAAAATCGATAGGGATCTTCCATAATTGATGGTTAATACATATTTCAGGTTTGAACTCAATCCGTCAATCCTAACTGGAGTTATCATCTGGAAAAGAATTTGTGGACGGACGGACGGACAGACGGACAGGTCGATTACTATAGGGCACCCGCTTTTCAAGCGGGGCCTTAATTAAGAGAGTAGTGATCTTGACCATGTATAATTCTGTATGTAAAATATATCTCAGGAACATTCTAAATGTGTCTATCTTACAGCAAAACAGACAGATGATGGACAAAGGGTTACAGCTAAGTTAACTTACAGTCAGTTATGCCAAAAGTAACCATATTCAGTCCATTTTGTTAACCTACCTGGTCCCTACTTTTATCACAATATGCAGAATTTGGCGAAAAGTCATAAAACTAATGCATAAAAACTTTTCTGAATTGAAAGAACAAGTTCCACAATTCAATCAATTTCTGTAAGCCTGACGTTCACTTAATGTTGCATTGTTAAACAGGAATATACATATTGGTAAGAAGCACATCCATTTTTTTACTTTAATATCATAACCAAATATTTGGACCAGATTGTAAAGAGTATATTTTACCAATTGCAAAAATTTATGTAAAAGATAAGAAATATAGTTGTCCCTATCAAATCTGTTTGCAGCTTACATGGTGCAATAATTGCATTTATACTAAATTAAAATACTGTGAGAATCAATCCAGCCATCTCTTAGAGAAGCAGCTGGTTGACAGATGGATGACAGACCAAGGACACCAGAAGACAAACACAACGTCATGGCAACACTCACATGTAAATAAACGGGCAAAATAAAAATACAGACACAGTTCATTGACATGGGAGAACGTGTACAAAATATATAACACAGCCAACTAGACCATACTTATAAACTCAGGCACCATTGCTGATACGCCACATCTCAAAATGTTCTCTACATGAACAAACCTTGTCAGACCTTGGGAACAGCAGGAGCACTGCCAAGACAGGCCTGGGTACAGACTCAAGTACATCATCGGTCAATGCATACACATCAGTGAATGTACAATTGTCTGGCACCCCCAGGCCATGCACATACTGCAAAGTAAGTGAACAGTTGGGATATAAATCAGACTACTGTCATTGTTAACAACAAGGTCTGTGTTTAATACATCCACATGAAATAACACTTGTATACAAGAGTTTATCTAAGTGTTGGTACTTACATGTATTTACATCAACACTCCTTGAAATTACAGTAATGGCCAAAGGACCCAAAGGTGGCCTGGTAACTTAGTGTAAGTATTTCCCATATGACAATACTGGAAAAGCAAATACAGTGAAACCTGTCTAAAGCGGACAGTCAAGGGACTCAATCATTTTGTCCTTAATAGTGAGGTGTCCTTATTAGGCAGGTTGACCTTGGTTGATAACTGAGGGATTATAAATAAAGACAACGAACAGCTGCAAAGACGAGTTCATTGTATTATATCATATTTCCTGTATATGTAATACATATTCATGCACACATCCTGCATTCAATATTCATATACAAACTGAGATTATTTTAAACTAAGGATTTCCCCTGGCCTTGTTCACGCAATTCAGTGAACAAGTCTGGTTGAGACCAGACAAAAGCTCTGCTTTCAAATACTTTGCATGTGAGTACTGTTAAATTGTTTCATATTTATTATGTGATTATTTTTACTTATCTCAAGAAGTGAACAATATATGAACAAAAGTCTATGAAGACATCCGTAAAAACAATGTTCATATGCTCGCGTAAGCTCTTTTTCGCTGATTCACTCAGTCCATCAAGCTTGACTTTCTAAGATAGCTAACTCCCGCCCAGGAGTACGTGTGGTGCCACCTGGCTGCATTGCCTAAAACTGTCTTTGTTCAGCTGTCCAAATGCGATAATCTCAAAGATAATGACAACGTTGATAATGTGAAGATTGTAATGGCTACGAACCTGGGAACATTCGTTTTTACAGGAGAATGTAGCTTTAGCCTAAAATAAACTTTCTTTGATGATGTTTGTTTGGTTTGATTTGCTTTAATGTTGAAGGCACCCGAGATTAAAAGAACCCCCAAGGGCCTTGTGCACGGTGGCATGGTACAAACAGCTACGGAGCGAGCAGATCAGTTTGAGATATACTGAGCAAAACCGATAAATATCAAACAGCCTGCTATAACAAAGTGGTTAATTTGACTGTTAGACACTGTGTGGTGAGATCAGGGACGCATGGGTAATCAGTAACCATTTAATCAATTAAATGACCCCGCGGTCGAGCGAAAATATGCAGCTTTGCAACGTGTGAATGATCAACCGTGAAATAAAGTCACACGATGTTTATCGCTTCATATTTGCTGTGTTTAACTAAGGAGCACATCACCTCGTGACATGAGCACGAACACGCATTAAGGTTACAACTGGGGATTGCATAATCCTTTGTGTTCCAGTCCCAGACACAACAACAGTACAGGTTGTCTTTGTGGCGTATCGTGTCCACATTTGTGAGGTTCATTTACTCATAGAATGTTGGTTTGAGTTGAAATCTGCTGTCTGTTGTCCACAGTAGTGAGGTGTCTGCCTTACAGAGGTTCCGCTTATACATAACATATAGGGAATTTTGAAGGGACTTAACTACCTTGTCCGTTATAGCCAGTTGTCCGCCTAAGTGAGGTGTCCGTTTGACCAGTTTTCACTGTATTTCATACATGAAAATTCTTGAAATCTGAAGTTATTTCAGCTGCAAAACCTTCAGGGATCTATCGTAGGATATTGAGATTAAAAGCATAAATTTCAAATAATACAGAACAATTTGCAAATTTGTTAGGCCTGCCTATATACCTCCTGTAATTTCGAAAAGTTTGTAAATTTGACATGCTTGTCTATATATCTCCTGTAGTTTTGAACAGTTTGTAAATTGACAGGCCTGTCTAAATGTCTCCTGTAGTTTTGGAGGATGGCCCAACCAGTTGTACAGAAATATAAGTTTGTAAATCTGACATGCCTGCCAATGTATCTCCTGCAATTCTGAACAGTTTATAAATTTGACATGCCTGCCAATATATTTCCTGTAATTCTAAACAGTTTGTAAATTTGACATGTCTGCAATGTTGAGACATCAAAGACATTCACATGACAGTTTTGAAGAAAAGGCTAGATTGACTTTCATCAACAAGTGGTCCATGGGCCATGAGGCTCAGCTAATTTTAACAAAACAGGAAATTCATGCATTAATTATTGAGATATATCAATGTAAGCATAACAAATTTTACTCAAACTGGAATAACAGGCGAGAAATTCAACTAGTGTCAGTGATATTTCTGTACAACTTGTTGGGCCATTTTCTTTTTTAAACTTAACAATCTGGCAGATTCAATTGTGTACCAATTTTATTATCTTTACTGTAAAATATTTGTTTAAAACTTTGGACACTTGAAAGAATAACCTCTAAAAGTCATTTGTCCAACATTTTTTTTTTGCCAAAGTTAACAGAATGTAGGTCACAGTGACCAAATTTCCAGTTTCCAGAAGTTTTCACCAGGATTTACTATTTGTGAATGGACTTGGCGACAACAAGTCAGTAAACCTCCTTTTCCCTTTGTACAGACATTGGTTCCATTAAATCACCAACTCACTTTTGGAAGGATAGGATGAGAGCTAATTAATGTTTATCCATGCAGTCATCAGCTGTTAATGAAAAAAATTAAATTAGCTATTAGTATAGCGGGGAAAAGATAATAGGTCCGCACTTGATACATTTACAGGGGCTTGGCAAAGGGCTACCCCCCCCCCCCCCATCCAGTGCTCCCCATCCTCCTTGAATTTCACTTACCGGTAATAATGATTAAATTTTCAAAAACACAATCATGAAATTCCTATCACTAAAATCTGCTTATTTCAATATAAAGGATTACAAATGCAGTATTTTATGTTGTTTATTGATAATTCTACATATATATATATATATGCTTCAATTGGCTTTGTCAAATATTTTGGCCCCCTTCCTCCCTCAATCCTGGCTGCATTTAAGCAAATATTCATGTTTTATTAATGTTTCTCACCACATGCTTCAACGGTATATATTAACAGTATGCTTCTACAAGAAAATGCCTCAATCAGCATCCTTTAACAGGGCTTTCTTCCTTAAACAGGGCTCAAAATAATGGCTCAAATACAGGCAGTTTTCATGAAGGCCGTGTGCCAACCCCTCTGGGCATGTTAAAAATTTGTGGATATTTTTTGTCTTAAAATTATTTGAGCGGGCTTCAAAATATACCTGTCAGAATATCAGATACTGAAGTAAATTAATGGATGGTAACCCATGTTATATCTGTTGGACGAATGTTCAATTGAATCTTGATTTAATAAAGTTACATCCCTGATAAAAAGTCCCCAGCTTCAGCAATTCTCATGTAAAGTGGAAAAATATATTTCCTGATTATTAAAAAATTGAATTATATTTGGACCTATAACTTCAAAACAATATTCAAAACTGACCTAATTTTTGGTATGCAAACAGAAAATGTTTAGAACAATATGAATACTAAATATAATCAAAAACAGACCAGTGGTTTCGATATTAGGCAGCCTTGAAGTGAAACAAAGCCTTTTTATGGAAAACGGAGGATTTTCCTTTACATTTCGAAGGAACGAAGTCCTAGTGACCCAATTTTCGGTATGGTAGGAGATTTTGGGGACATCTAATTGTATGTAAGATTTTGGATTCAGGGGTCCAACGGTTTCAAAACGTGCCCTGTTAACAGCCGGATGGCAGACGGACAAAAGACCACGACTATAGCTCAGATGACTAATAGTCAGCTGATCTAAAAATTCAAAATTTTTTAACAGTCTGAAAAAAAATTGAAGATATTTCAACTGCAGTCAGTCATCAGCTGTATACCTGGGAAATTGCATAACATACTTGATTATCCACATTTGGTCAACACTACTGATTACAATAAATTAATATTGTTAAAGTCAAGAATGTATTACATGATATTACACAGTTATGTTCAAAATTATTCTATAAGAAATGCATAGGTGACTTATCTAGTATCAGAAATATTAAATGGGATGAAAACATGGATTTATCTATACAGGAAAAAGAATGTTTCTCAGCTATATATTATATTATCACTTGACCAGTATAAAATCTTAAACAGTTATTTATCAGTCAATGCTCGGCTTTATAAATGGAAATCAACAGAAAGTGACACATGCAATTATTTTTTATATTAGAAAATATTATTGCTCCTATTTTGTCAATGTATGGTTACAAAGAATCCTTACAGTGGTTGGCATCATATTCACAAGATTAAATATGTGCAATTTTAATATCTTCAGCATGTCGCAATGGTTTCTTTTTTTGCAATTTTCCAAAATGTAACTTAGACAATGTACATGATAATAATTTGTATCAGTCACCTAATATGTAAACAAAATCTTATAATTTCCACCTAGACCCAGTTGTAAACACAGAGCCACAGGCCCCTGCCTTCATTTACCTAGCGGACGGGAACTCATGCAGTTTCTGATGATGCACCCAGTTTAAGGACATGTATCTTATCTTGAGTGTGGTTAACAAGGGCGATTGTTTCAGCCAGCAGTGTGCAGTGCATGTGTTACTTACATCATCACTGCTGTGAGTGTCCTTGTAACTGGACCACTGGTTACACAGGACCACTGACCACTGGCTTCACTGGTTGTTACCAGGGTTATGCACTGGATTGTTTCAGCCCGGTTGGTCAAGAAGTTAGCAGTGATGATATGAAACATGCACTGCACACCGCTGGCTGAAACATCACCGGCCTGGCTTACCATCGTCTAACAGTGCATGCGTTCCCATCCACAAGATAAATGAAGGCAGCAATCTGTGGCTCTGTGTTTACAACCGTGCCTCGACTGGGTCAACATTTCAACCCATAGCTAAGGAACATCAAATAGGTGGAAATTCTTCATGCAATAGAGGTAGATATACAAAAGTATTGGTATTATTTATATTTTCAATCATTGAATAATGGGTAACATAAAATGTATGCTAATATTGATGCTACCAGCTCAATGTGAGATACAACTGAAGCTACAGAATAAATGAATGTACACCCTGTGCCGAGGTGACATCTTATTCACTAAGGTTTTATTTTTCAAATAATTTCCCCTTCGCGAATATCACAAATATTTGAAATATTTGAAAATTTGAAACCCTAGCCCAGGAACAAAAAGGCAACTACAGAATTTTAAAATGTGAATGGCTGAAACAATATGAAATATATATCAGAATTTACATCAAATCAGCCATTGTTTTTGGAGTGTTGTGTGTTACTGATAGTTATTTTCTGGTAAACACTATTATTATATTGTATAAACTCACCATACTGGTATATATATATATATATAATTTATTATAAAGGAAACAGATCTTTGATAATATCTCCTTAAACAAGTGACCCATGGGTCATGACGCTCAGCTGACTTGGAAGAGATTTGCCAAAGGATATTTTATCATTTGAATGGTAGTATATACCCATTCAACTGAAGCATCAAACAGATTAACCAACAGGCCAAGATTGTGACTGTATTTATATATCTCAATAATAGAGAAAAATATTCGTAAAAAAAAACGAAACAAATACAGGTGGTCCCACCAATCTGCAGAAACAGATGAAACACTCCATAATCAATGTCCATGCAAAGATTCATGGTGATCTCTGCATTAGTTGTTCAGATACTTCAGCTTTTGTATCAAACTGTCCATTATTCTGAGGGATACTTCGGAGTCCTATAGCTTGATGGATATGGGTAACAGAGACCTAATTTCAGGTTTCCATGGCGACTTTTCATGGGTCTCCCAGTGTGTCAAGAATGAAGATTCTAGGTCCAGTTGTTATTATTTGTGCCCTGTAAACAGATGTTCATATCTTTAAAGGTATAAAAAATAGAGAAAACTAGATGTGTCAGAACGACACGAATGCCCCCGCCTTGGGCAAATTAGAAACATTTGTAAAATTTGGAAAATTTTTTAAGTTCAGGAGGTGTCGTATGGTCAAAAGTAGGTCAACAAGGGCAAAATGCAAACTCAATCTGTAACGGGTCATTATCAAGCAACACACCAAAAATCATGCCAGTATATGCAGGCATTGTGAAAAAAAGTCCATACATGTGCATTTACCATAAAAATTTCTGTCTTTCATGAATTTTCTATGTTTAGGAGCCGTAAAACAATCAAAAGTAGGTCAACCGGGATGAAACACAAACTCGATCTGTAACTGTCATTATCAGAACAAAAAAGTCAGCACATATGCATTTGTTATGAAAATTTATATTTTTCATGAAACTTTCTATGTTCAGGAGCAGTCAAATGGTCAAAAGTAGGTCAACTGAGACAAAACAAGAACTCTATCTGTAACTGGTCATTATCTACCTACACACCAAAATTCAGGCCTGAATCTGCAGGCACTGCAAAAACAAGTCCATACATGTGCACCTTTTAATGAAATTTTCTATGTTAGAGCACCGTCAAACGGTCAAAAATAGGTCAACTGGGACAAAACGTGAACTTGATCTGTAACTGGTCATTATCTGCCCACACACCAAAATTCAGGCCAATATCTGCAGGTATTGTGAAGAAAAGTCTGTACAAGTGTATTTGTCATGAAATTTCATATTTTTCATGAAATTTTCTATGTTCAGGAGCCTTAAAACGGTCAAAAGTAGGTCAACCGGGACGAAACGCGAACTTGATCTGTAACTGGTCTATATCTGCCCACACACCAAAAATCAGGCCAATATCTGCAGGCATTGCGAAAAAAAGTCCGTACATGTGTATCTGTCATGAATATTTCTATTTTTCATGAAAATTTCTAAGTTTAGGAGCCGTAAAAGGGTCAAAAGTAGGTCAACCGGGAAGAAACGCGAACTCGATCTGTAACTGGTCTATATCTGTCCACACACCAAAAATCAGGCCAACATCTGCAGGCACTGCGAAAAAAAGTCCGTACATGTGTATTTGTCATGAAATTTCATATTTTTCATGAAAATTTCTAAGTTTAGGAGCCGTAAAACGGTCAAAAGTAGGTCAACTGGGACGAAACGCGAACTCAATCTGTAACTGGTCTATATCTGCTCACACACAAAAAATCAGGCCAATATCTGCAGGCATTGCGAAAAAAAGTCCGTACATGTGTATCTGTCATGAATATTTCTATTTTTCATGAAATTTTCTAAGTTTAGGAGCCGTAAAACGGTCAAAAGTAGGTCAACAAGGGCAAAATGCAAACTCAATCTGTAACGGGTCATTATCAAGCAACACACCAAAAATCATGCCAGTATATGCAGGCATTGAGAAAAAAAGTCCATACATGTGCATTTACCATAAAAATTTCTGTCTTTCATGAATTTTCTATGTTTAGGAGCCGTAAAACAATCAAAAGTAGGTCAACCGGGATGAAACACAAACTCGATCTGTAACTGTCATTATCAGAACAAAAAAGTCAGCACATATGCATTTGTTATGAAAATTTATATTTTTCATGAAACTTTCTATGTTCAGGAGCAGTCAAATGGTCAAAAGTAGGTCAACTGAGACAAAACAAGAACTCTATCTGTAACTGGTCATTATCTACCTACACACCAAAATTCAGGCCTGAATCTGCAGGCACTGCAAAAACAAGTCCATACATGTGCACCTTTTAATGAAATTTTCTATGTTAGAGCTCCCTCAAACGGTCAAAAATAGGTCAACTGGGACAAAACGTGAACTTGATCTGTAACTGGTCATTATCTGCCCACACACCAAAATTCAGGCCAATATCTGCAGGCATTGCGAAAAAAAGTCCGTACATGTGTATCTGTCATGAATATTTCTATTTTTCATGAAAATTTCTAAGTTTAGGAGCCGTAAAAGGGTCAAAAGTAGGTCAACCGGGAAGAAACGCGAACTCGATCTGTAACTGGTCTATATCTGTCCACACACCAAAAATCAGGCCAACATCTGCAGGCACTGCGAAAAAAAGTCCGTACATGTGTATTTGTCATGAAATTTCATATTTTTCATGAAAATTTCTAAGTTTAGGAGCCGTAAAACGGTCAAAAGTAGGTCAACTGGGACGAAACGCGAACTCAATCTGTAACTGGTCTATATCTGCTCACACACAAAAAATCAGGCCAATATCTGCAGGCATTGCGAAAAAAAGTCCGTACATGTGTATCTGTCATGAATATTTCTATTTTTCATGAAATTTTCTAAGTTTAGGAGCCGTAAAACGGTCAAAAGTAGGTCAACAAGGGCAAAATGCAAACTCAATCTGTAACGGGTCATTATCAAGCAACACACCAAAAATCATGCCAGTATATGCAGGCATTGAGAAAAAAAGTCCATACATGTGCATTTACCATAAAAATTTCTGTCTTTCATGAATTTTCTATGTTTAGGAGCCGTAAAACAATCAAAAGTAGGTCAACCGGGATGAAACACAAACTCGATCTGTAACTGTCATTATCAGAACAAAAAAGTCAGCACATATGCATTTGTTATGAAAATTTATATTTTTCATGAAACTTTCTATGTTCAGGAGCAGTCAAATGGTCAAAAGTAGGTCAACTGAGACAAAACAAGAACTCTATCTGTAACTGGTCATTATCTACCTACACACCAAAATTCAGGCCTGAATCTGCAGGCACTGCAAAAACAAGTCCATACATGTGCACCTTTTAATGAAATTTTCTATGTTAGAGCTCCCTCAAACGGTCAAAAATAGGTCAACTGGGACAAAACGTGAACTTGATCTGTAACTGGTCATTATCTGCCCACACACCAAAATTCAGGCCAATATCTGCAGGCATTGCGAAAAAAAGTCCGTACATGTGTATCTGTCATGAATATTTCTATTTTTCATGAAAATTTCTAAGTTTAGGAGCCGTAAAAGGGTCAAAAGTAGGTCAACCGGGAAGAAACGCGAACTCGATCTGTAACTGGTCTATATCTGTCCACACACCAAAAATCAGGCCAACATCTGCAGGCACTGCGAAAAAAAGTCCGTACATGTGTATTTGTCATGAAATTTCATATTTTTCATGAAAATTTCTAAGTTTAGGAGCCGTAAAACGGTCAAAAGTAGGTCAACTGGGACGAAACGCGAACTCAATCTGTAACTGGTCTATATCTGCTCACACACAAAAAATCAGGCCAATATCTGCAGGCATTGCGAAAAAAAGTCCGTACATGTGTATCTGTCATGAATATTTCTATTTTTCATGAAATTTTCTAAGTTTAGGAGCCGTAAAACGGTCAAAAGTAGGTCAACAAGGGCAAAATGCAAACTCAATCTGTAACGGGTCATTATCAAGCAACACACCAAAAATCATGCCAGTATATGCAGGCATTGAGAAAAAAAGTCCATACATGTGCATTTACCATAAAAATTTCTGTCTTTCATGAATTTTCTATGTTTAGGAGCCGTAAAACAATCAAAAGTAGGTCAACCGGGATGAAACACAAACTCGATCTGTAACTGTCATTATCAGAACAAAAAAGTCAGCACATATGCATTTGTTATGAAAATTTATATTTTTCATGAAACTTTCTATGTTCAGGAGCAGTCAAATGGTCAAAAGTAGGTCAACTGAGACAAAACAAGAACTCTATCTGTAACTGGTCATTATCTACCTACACACCAAAATTCAGGCCTGAATCTGCAGGCACTGCAAAAACAAGTCCATACATGTGCACCTTTTAATGAAATTTTCTATGTTAGAGCACCGTCAAACGGTCAAAAATAGGTCAACTGGGACAAAACGTGAACTTGATCTGTAACTGGTCATTATCTGCCCACACACCAAAATTCAGGCCAATATCTGCAGGTATTGTGAAGAAAAGTCTGTACAAGTGTATTTGTCATGAAATTTCATATTTTTCATGAAATTTTCTATGTTCAGGAGCCTTAAAACGGTCAAAAGTAGGTCAACCGGGACGAAACGCGAACTTGATCTGTAACTGGTCTATATCTGCCCACACACCAAAAATCAGGCCAATATCTGCAGGCATTGCGAAAAAAAGTCCGTACATGTGTATCTGTCATGAATATTTCTATTTTTCATGAAAATTTCTTAGTTTAGGAGCCGTAAAAGGGTCAAAAGTAGGTCAACCGGGAAGAAACGCGAACTCGATCTGTAACTGGTCTATATCTGTCCACACACCAAAAATCAGGCCAACATCTGCAGGCACTGCGAAAAAAAGTCCGTACATGTGTATTTGTCATGAAATTTCATATTTTTCATGAAAATTTCTAAGTTTAGGAGCCGTAAAACGGTCAAAAGTAGGTCAACTGGGACGAAACGCGAACTCAATCTGTAACTGGTCTATATCTGCTCACACACAAAAAATCAGGCCAATATCTGCAGGCATTGCGAAAAAAAGTCCGTACATGTGTATCTGTCATGAATATTTCTATTTTTCATGAAATTTTCTAAGTTTAGGAGCCGTAAAACGGTCAAAAGTAGGTCAACCCGGACGAAACGCGAACTCGATCTGTAACTGGTCTATATCTGCCAACACACCAAAAATCAGGCCAATATCTGCAGGCATTGCGAAAAAAAGTCCGTACAACTGTTTGATTTCGGAAGGACGGAAGGACGGAAGGACGGAATGACGGACATGGGTAAAACTATATGCCCCGGCCACTTTGTGGCGGGGGCATAAAAATTTGTTAAAAAACTCGAACAAATACGGTTGGTGCCACCAGTCTGCAGAAAGTGATGAAACACTCCATGATCAATATCCATACAAACAATTATGGTGATCTCTGCATTAGTTGTTCAGATACTTCAGCTTTTGTATCAATTTTTCCATTATTCTGAGCTGTACTTTGGAGTGCCATAGCTGAAAGGATACAGGTAACACTAAACAGAGACCTAATTTCAGGTTTCCATGGAGACTTTTCATGGGTCTCCCTGTGTATCAAGAATGAAGATTCCAGGTCCAGTCGTTACGATTTGTACCCTGTTGACAGATAACTACATCCTTAAAGGTCCCAAAAATAGAGAGAAAAAAATTGTAAAAATTTGAAAAAATACAGGTGGCACCACCCAGTCTGCAGGAACTGATGGAACACCTCTTGATCAACATGTATGCCAAAAATCATGACCATCAGTGCTGTAGTTATTGAGATGTTGCATTTTGTTTTTATCAAATTTTCCATTATTCTGGGGGGTAATTGGGAGCCCCACAGCTCAAAGAATATGGGTAACAGAGACCTTATTTCAGGATTCCATGGAGACTTTTTATAGGTCTCTCACTATGTGAGGAATGAAGATTCTAGGTCCAGTCTTTACAATTTGTGCCCTGTTGACAGATGTTCACATATTTAAAGGTCTCAAAAATAGAGAAAACAACTCGTAAAAAATCGAATAATACAGGTGGTTCCACCAGTCTGCAGGAACTGATGAAACTTCTCATGATCAATATGTATGCAAAAAATAATGACCATCAGTGATGTAGTTAATGAGATATTGAAGTTTTTGTATGAAATTTTTGAATATTCTGGGGGGTACTTTGGGGCCCATAGCTCGAACGATATGGGTAACAGAGACCTAATTTCTGGTTTCAAAGGAGATTTTTAATGGACCTCTCAGAATGTAAAGTAACAAGATTCTAGGCCCAGCGGTTACGATTTGTGCCAGGTTAACGGACAGAGTGATGGCAAGACGGACGACGGACAAACAGTGATCACCATAGCTCAGATGACTTACAGTCAGCTGAGCTAAAACAGGGGATATATCATTGCTGGAAAGAAGGGTAAAATCCAATTTCATTTTATAAAGTTGATTCAGCTGGTTAATGCCTCAGATAAGAATATCAGAAACCCAGGAGATCACAATTTTATTCTAAATTTTTAATAATGTCTGATTTCTTTAAATATCAGTTAAATATGTATAAAATCAGAATATTTTCAATCCTTATTGTAATTTGTGTATGTCTTATCATGTTTAATGTTGTTGTGAGGAAATTCCAAAGTTAATGGAATCAGGTAAATGAGATAACTGCATAATTTTCTGCATGTGTGTTTGAAATTGTATGCGATTGTTCTTTGTTATTCAATGTAAAATTGTTGTGATATATTAATGAAATAAAGAATTGTTTAAAACCAAAAATACTGACATGTGATGTTATCAATCCATATGTGATGTTTGCAATGCAATAAGAGACTACTGCATATCCCTTCTATAAATTTTTGATTTTTACATCCCTTTGTGATGCTTACATTACTAGTACTATAGATACCTGAGATACCATCTACTAGTACTGGATTTGTCTATTATACATATAAACAAGTAGGTAACCTCGTATATTATATTTATGTATAGTTGTCTGCTTCATGTGAAAATAAAATGTGATGTTTACCCGCCTTTGTCAAGGTAACAAAAATTTGTTTTGAAAGTACTAGTACTCAAATAAAATGTACACGTCTGGTATTATTTGTACCAATACAGATCCCAATTGTGATTTGTACTGGGACAGACTATTCACCAAATTGACCAAATTTGACTGATATTAGGTAAAACTAAAATTGACTGAAATTGTCTGGAATTGACCATAATAAAAGCAAAATATATTGGCGGTCAATTTTTGTCAGAAAATGAGAATGTGAGCATTTAATTGAAATTCTGTAGTTGCATGTAAATACACGATGTTTGTCATCATTACCATTAATGTTATCTAAGTTATCTTATTCTAACTTTTACATATATGTTATTAACTGATTTTATTTTATAATTTTAGTCAGGATAAGTAGCCACTTAGTGCTAATATTTTGATACATGCATGTTTTATAAAATTCAACTTTATATAAATCTAAAGAAGTTCAATGAATTGAATTGGGAAAAATTGGGTTGGGAGGTTACTCTTTTCACAATAGCTGTTCTGCATTGACCATCAAGTGACCAAAAATAGCATCGAATAATTTTTGCTAATTAACAGACTTATCTAAATAGACCCTGATTAACAAAAAACAAGGGACCTATTAGTCACGACGCTCAGCTGTTATATATGATAAAAAAATACTATTTAGAAATGAGGCACATGCTGGTTTTGTGTGGTAATAAATATAAGCTGTATTATGAGTTGTTGTTGTTTAGCTTATGTATGATTTTGATAGTACCTTTGGAGACAGGGAAGAGGATTGATTTCATTTATTTTATTAACAAATGGAGAACTATTGTCACACAGATTTTGACTTGGCCATATAAATTATAAGCAGAACATATAATATAAGAGTTTAACTATTTATTAAAAAAAATTACAAATATTGTCCCAAATATAATTTTTATTAAAAATAATAAGAGAATCATATGATTTTTTAAAATGAAATATAACTGATATGATTATTAAAATAATATTAAAGAATATATTCTTGAATGCATTCATGAATACATTTTGAAAGTATTTGCACGAGTATTCATTTACTTTCATTTTTACCTGAATTCCCATTCTTTATGCAAGATATTTTATATAATTATAATGGAGTACATAATCATATTCGTATTTAAATACAATTACAAAGTATTCGCACCATGTCTGGTATTTATTCAGTTTTCACCAAACAATGATGTTGAGAATCCAGAATATACAAAATTGACACATTTAAATAATGATCACAAGTACCTGGTTTTATGGCTTTTATTTATATTAAAAAATAACTGTAAAAAATTCATTTTGGACTAATTTCACATCAATGTACACACTAAACACAGTAGGAATCTAGATTAATATTATCAACTGAATCTTTGTCTATCATTAATTTCCTTCATATAATCCGTAATGATAAGTAATGAATAATATGATTTTCCTTCTTTATCATTAAAATTGAACTGAAAAATGCCATAGGTGACTGCATGATGTTATTTGGAATATGTGACATTCTACCCATCGATACAAGATTCTTATATCATCAGTAACTGCAAGTTAATTTCCTGTTATTATAAACTAACAAATTCCTTTTCTATTTTTCTTTAATTTGTTATTAAACACCAATAAAAATTTATTAATTTATTGTTTATTGTTATGTTGTTGGTTAAAACTACTAGATGAGTTGGGTTGGACACCTGGATCAACTGTGGCTGGCCATAAGCTGCCTGGATTCTCCCCTCAAGCGTGCATAATTTGATGAACGGTCAACAAGGTCAACATACAGGTGACTCAAGAGGGGCTGGAGAGAGCCAAAGTCTGACAGGTTCTCATAAAAAACATTAATAAAAGCTACAATTTTTGGCCAATTTCTTTCAGCTTTCTAAACTAAAAAGCTGAAATCCTTATGTGTGCATGATATGAAAATTATATCAACAGTGCTCACGGGAAACAAACGTGCCATGGTCACAGTTGGGCAAAATTTAAGGTACTAATTTTATATTTATACTAATAACTTATAAAATTTGAAAAATTCAGAACTAATTTTGGGTAACTAATTTTCAACTGAATCTTGATTAAATAATGTTACATCCCTGACAAAAAAATCTCTAGCTTCAGCAATGCCCTTGTTAAGGGAGTAAATATATTTCTTGATTTTTTACAAAGTGCATTATGTTTGGGCCCATAACTTAAAACAATTACGCAATACTGACATCATTCTAGCATGTGCATAGAGAATGAAAAATATGTATATTATTTATGATTAAAGTCAGATCAGTGGTTTTGATATAAGGCAGTCTTGAAGTGAAACAATGGGTTTCTAATGGAAACATGAAGTTTTTCATTAATATCTCAAAGGAATTAAGTCCTAGTGACCAAATTCTTGGCATGGTAGGGGATTTTGGAGAAATCTAACTGTATGCCAAATTTAAGGAACTTAGAGCTGAAGCTCAGGAGCTGAGCTCTTGCAAACTGCATAACACTAGCAATATGTGACATGGTGCTTGAAAACTTGAATAAAATCTACAGTTTTTGATCAACTGGTTTCAAATTTTTTGTGTTAACAGTTGAAATGCTAAAAAAAAACATGCTTTGAAAATTAAATCCACAGAAGTTACAGGAAAAAAACGTGCCATGGTCAAAGTTGGGCAAAATTTAAGGTACCAATTTTTTATTTTTGCTAATATTTTAAAAATTTTTAAAGATTTTGATCTAATTGTGGGTATACAATTTAATTTTGATTAATAAAAGTAATATTACTGGAAAAAAAGTGCTTAGCTTCAACAAGTTTTGTGTTAAGTGATAAAATATCTTTCCTGATTATTTACAAAATGCATTATGTTTAGGCCCATAACTTTTTTAAATTATATAATACAGACCTAATTTCTGGCATGTACATAGGAATTATATAGAGGATTATTTATAGGAAATATGAGGAAAAACAGATGAGTGGTTTTGATATTAGGCAGTCCTGAAGTGTGAAAATAGGTTTTTAATAAAAAATTGAGGTTTTTCCTTAATTTCTCAAAGGAATGAAGTCACAAAAACCCAGTTTTTTGGCTTGGTAGGTGATCTTGGGAACATCTAACATTATGCTGAATTTTGGATTCCTTGGTCTTACGGTTTCAAAACGTGCCACATCTACGGACGGACGGACAGACGGATGGACAATGGACCACGACTATAGCTCAGATGACTTATAGTCAGCTGAGCTAAAAACTAGGGACCCATGGGTCACAGCACTCAGCTGCATTTTGTAAAATTTCAGCAAATGCAATTTACTTTTTTTCTATTTTTATTTTTTTTCTATATATTTGCATTTGAAAAGCTAGGAAAAACCTGGTGATAATGATGATTTTCTGCCTAGGACAGGAGGACAGTTGAAACCAACCCAGACCATGCACTGCTACTCGTGCTTATTTAGCAATCTGTAACACATGCTATTCATTTATCTGAACAGCCAAAATTAACATGCTGTCAATATGCTACATTTTACTATAATACTTCATTATTTCTTTTACATAAATATAAAATTATGTCTTTCTATATATGTATAGATATTTATAGGAACACATATATTTATTATTTCTTTTATATTATATTGCTGGAACTTTTCATAGGCACCTGTCAAGTGCAAATAATCTATAGGCCTATAGGCTACATTGGACTCCACAGACTCCTAATTATTTTACAATAACTGGAAAAACCCTAATTTGTATAAGTTTCAAATATATCATGAATTTATTTAATGTTATCAAAAACTAACTATTTTGAAAAATATTGAGTATTAATTGACACATATATTGATAAACTGTGCAACAGTGCATTCGATGAAATGTCCATATTCAATTTCAGTCAATTTGGGTCAATTTTAGTAAATTTTGGTGAACAGTCTGTCCCAATTGGGCTCATGCAATTGGCTATATATTGTCACTGATTGACAAGCAGTTGCCCATCTTTCCTAACTGCCATTTGGGAAACAATAAGTGAAGAAGGGTGAATTTCAAATTTAAAAAACAGACACAATTTACACAGGAAGCGACAGAAAAAAGGTCTTGGAGTGAATGTAAAATCACTCACGCACTGTCTTGACTATAGCTATGTGCGTATACAGACGGACTTAATGGTGATTAGAATTAATGTAAGGAAATGCTTATTTCCACTCCCCCAGGGAAATGAAATAAGGAATGCTTATTTCCACTTCCCCTGGAAGATGACATAAAGAATACTTATTTCCACACCCTATACATATATAAAAGGAACTTAAAATATTTGTAAGTTAAGAAATTCACTTTCATCAGCCATGTAGGCGGTATAGAATATAATAGAAGATGGTTATTTGTCTTACCTTTTATGTCAAACACTGGTGACAACAGTCTTATTATTATTCTTAAAATGTATGCGTCCTATGTTTCCTTTTAGTTCTAGTTTTTCTTTCAGACAAAGTTCACTTATTTTTAAACCATAGTCATGCCATTGAAACTGTTTTGGATAAAATAAGCTACTGCGGGATAAATTAATGAAGTTGCAAACAAAAGTGTATCCTCCTGTGTAGCCCATAAGAATGAACTCCTCAATTGCTAATTTTCAGTGACTGACGCATTGTGGAGTCCATAGATTGGACCTGCAGTTAACTGTGATTATAACACTCCATACACAACTGTGAGATTTAACATATATCCATTGATTAATGTTCAGTACATCTATGTGTAGTGTATATTTGACCACTATAAAACATTACTGTTCTCTTCTCAGCCCTATTTTGCACCAAGGAAGTTAAAATATGAACATAATTGTACACAGGCCTAAAGCCTCATACAGGACTGCCACCAAATGCAAGATGTCTACCGGGGCTGTTAATGCTTCAATTCTCTCTGGACAAATACTATCAGTTGTTGATGTTAGAGGTGCTTCATGCTTTCCAGAATGGTTATTTTTTATTACAGGCCTTCCAACATACAACATAATGTGAAATTGGTATATTAAAACCATAGGAAATATTTTTATTTAATTTTCTTTCTATGAGTAACAGATCGTATCGTGTTATAACCCCAGTTACCCTTTGGTGGGCCGGCCACGCAACAGAAACCTGTTGCGCCGACATCGGCGGCTACCTCCTGTGCAACTGTCTAGACTTTACCTGTACTCTTAGCCAAGACCTGACAGCACTAATGTGGGCAATTGGAGACACAGACTCCAGGCTACTGTGACTGGCCCTGTGGATGAGGTGCTAACCATCAACTGATAAGGATTGAGCCAGGAAACATGTGTTGTCAAAACATTCCCGCCCTATTTGAGCTACTGAAAGCTTGTACCCATGCCTTATATATAGGCCTATTATAGCTATACAATTATGAAACAAACTAATTGACAAAATGTGGCTATTTGCAGAAAAATATACATTTTATTTGTCTTTAAGAATCTGGCCAGAAATTTGAATGTAAGTAAACTACAAGTTTTACTTAAGTGAATCATATATGTTTAAAATTATGTTTAATACAGTAACAGTGAAACACTTTTAAATGCATTTCAATGTAAAAACTTAAACCTTTTTAAGTGCATACATGTAAATATATATATATATATATATATATATATATATATATATATATATATATATATATATATATATATGTACATACATGCCCCTAATGTCTCAATATTATTATCTCAGTACAATGCAGACTCTCTGAAAATCTTTGAACAAGAATTACTGGTAATATATAGACTTGCTTATTTATAACTGAAATAGACTGAAAAACATTTTGATAAATTTTTTTCAAAGGACACTTATACACTGCACCAGCCTTTACCATAAGGGGGAGTGGAAATAAGCATACCTTATTTCCACTCCCGGGGAGTGGAAATAAGGCCTGCCTTAATGTAATGAAGAAGTAAGAGGCAGTTGAAAATAAGTGACGAAATTAAGACAGAAAAAGATGGTTAAAAAACGTTTTCTGTTCATACAAGTGTCGTGCCTCATAGAGGTGCACGATTTATTTTACATTCGTGCCAAGGTCTTGATTATAGAAAAATCCCTGTGACTGTGTGTGTATGTATACATAAATATAAAATGTATTTAAGTAGATATATCTACTCATACATATATATTTGTATTTATATATATATAACGTTATATATTTATTGTATATATATATATATAACCATACAAACGGTTGTTGCGCATTCTGGATTGCAGAGCCTGACATCACTGCAGTGAGGCTTGAATTTATTTTCATAACAAGGTGCCGGCTTGATACGCTTCAAACCAGAGCAAACTGCAGCCACGATGACACTCACCTTGTTCATCACCTACAAAACATGTAGGAGAGAGTTTCATAGAAAAGTCCCTTCAATTAAATTCATCTGTGAAATTATTCTGAAAACCAAGAAAGTTTTACCTCAGGGTTGGACTCGAGCGGTAACCACCTGGTAGAAGCCATCTTGCAGAATAATGAGCAGACGTTGACTCAGAACGCAGAACACGGAGCTAACTCACGGGACAGGGCTCTGTCGGCGTGGAAGAATAACTGGAGTCGAAAGAGCGAAACCGGAGTGTTTTCCTCACATCTCAGCGAATCCAGCTGAGTGCTTCATGACTGCTACATTATACATAACCTTTGAGACTCACAATGTTATGATAATTTTGTATTTTATTTTCTATTTCTGGGGAGAATGTCTACTTAAATAATCTAAGAAAAAAGCCTGTTTTAGCTAGATCTAGGCCTATGTTATATAGAACCTACATGTATATCGGCCTACTCCCAAATTAAATTATCTCGACTGGCGGCGGGCCCATTACCACTTACAATTACTCCAGTTAAATTAGAGGTTAAGTTAAGCTTCACAATAACACTTAAGCCCCTCTACACTCTTAAAAAAAGTATACGAGTCATCCAGCTTTGTTTCTAATTGTAAAAATAATGTTAGAAATGTGTCACAATGGATTTGTAACAGCGAGACGTGTACGTAGGCCTACGTGAGGTGACAATCATTAATTGAATAAAATCATAACATGAACATTATTATTGGAAGTAAATTATTTATATACTAGTATTTCCTGAATGCAATAAGAAAAGCATTGTTGAAGTTAAATATAAGTGCAATCAGATACTGAATATTATTATGGGAAATTGATAAGTTTACTTAATCTGAATGCATTATAAAATATTGTTTCAGTAGTTGGGTATTTCTACAGAAAACGTCGCATTTCAAGGATTTTCTTGGTGATTTTTTTTAATCTTGATTTTGATATAACAACTCTTAATTTGTAGAAAATTATCATTAGAATTGTAAAATAATGCAAGTAGTGCACTTTTCAGTTTCCCTTTTTCATAAATAGTCCAGGTAAGGGGAAAATATGAACCTTTCTCTCGACACCGTGACACGCAGTAAAATCTCACTTGCACATTTCAGAAATTGTTTTGACTAGATTATTTGTGATTTTCGATAAAATTAAAATTAATAGCCTTTGATAAAATCAAAACATAAATTTCAGTTATGAATTTAACAAAAAAAAGTGTGTAAAAAAGAACATATTTTCTTCTTTTTAATTAACTTTTGAAAACAAAAATTGTCTCTATTCCTATTTTTGCTTCCAGAGGGGTGCATTTGCAGGGGTTTACCGGACAAAGTGCTTTGGTACATCTACCTTCAGAATTTGAGTCGAAATACCTTGTTAATTTTTTTGAATGCACAGAAAATAAAATTTAAACATGGTTTTAAATCCTCTAGGTAACGGGGTTGAGCATAGATAGCGGTGTTGAGCATAGGTAACGGAGTCGAGCTTCTGAAGTAAAAATAACCGTAGTGACTACTTGAATACCAGTATTATGTATTAAAACAAGCAAATGCCTGTTTGAATAGAAGAAACGCAAATGTTTAAAATATTTAGCCCAAAATATGTTTCAAATTCTCTTTCAATAATTTGGATTTAATACCAAGGTCTCGACACGGTTACCTTGCTCTCGACACCGTTATTTTTCATGCAGGTAACGGTTTCGAGTGGTAACGGTGCTGAGATTTTTTCATCTTTTCGTCAGATGCAGGACAAAAAATTACTTCCATACCGTCCCTAAGAGGGCAGCACGTGTTATCACTACATGAACAACAAGAAAAAGCCATTTTCGAAGTGTTATATGCGACGGTTAATTTTTCGCAGGTGTAACGGTGTCGAGTCCAAATAAACATACGGTGATTTTTTTAACCCTTTAATGATTGACAGAGAACACTGATATAACAGTTACTAAATTTAATTGTGGATTATGTGTACAAAATTTCCTGAACTCTAATAAACGCTGCTCCCTGCATCAGCAAAGTGATCACGCGCTGCAAGGTCAAAAGGTCAGGTAACGGCGCCGGGTATATTTTTGGAGACATACTTTTTATATCCAAATTTTTGTATTAAAAAACAAAACGGTCAGGAAAAATCAAGCAAAAATCATCTTAATAAACTTTCACCGCTGTGACAACGTGGAAAACAAAATCTATATAAATGGAACAGTGGTTACAGAAAAACGCTGTTTTGAATTTAAGATTCGAGAGAAAGGGACAACGGAAATTTAAGGGTATTGTAACATTTTCAGCTTTTTTTCTGTATGTATTTCTGCCCCGATTTAAATTATTTTTATCTCCTAATAATGGTTATATCTTTAGCAACAATCTGAATGGTTATTCATGTCATTTTTAGCATTTGCTAATTTCTCAGTAACAAATATAGTTTCCGGACATGAAATGCGACATTTTTTGTAGAAATACCAAGTTACGTTTCTTTATTCGATATACATTAGAAAAAAGTATTGTTTATCACAGATCCACTCTCATGATAACTGGTTTTAAAAGTCTATTCTGGCACACAGTGTCACACAGCCAAGTCCAATCATATATTTAAATGAAAAGCCAAGATAATATTGTTCATATGTGGTATAAAGAAACAGAAGTAAGCTTATCTTAGTAACACTCGATTTTATCATGTATATTTGTTAATGCCTCTGACCAAGCCTGGCCTTTTAAAAAATTTAGCAAGCCTTGTATATATCACGTTCCGTCCCTTTAATAATTATGACCTAGGGGTAATATGTTGCAATATATTAAATAATCGACATCACAGACATTCTCTTTATATTACGTCCCGTCTGCATCCTGGTATCACGTACAGATTTGCAGATCCTCATCATCCGAGCGTTGTATAATGTTATCGAAAAAAATGCCACACTTTTTGCATTAGCATCCATTCACATTGACAAATTGTTATACGAACATTTTGAGGATTTACAGTTAGGCCACACAAAAATGTTGTTCTGCGGACTCCCGGGAACAAGCGTTCTGCGGACTTCGAGAACAAGCGTTCAGGTCCCCCCCCCCCCCCCTTTTTTTTTTTTTTCTTTAGGTCGAGACGCAGTGTACGTGGGATTTTGCCAAATGGCCAAAGACACAATTTTGCTTCAGTTCTTGAAATATGTGATCCACGAAATGGGAGCGGCGAGCTCATAGAACAAGCATTTTTTTTGTTTAGTCAAATTCATTTTAACTATGATATGGATAAACAGAGAAAAAAGAATAGACCTGTCTATGTTAATTCAGAATTTCGTGTCGCCGCTTTCGCCCTTCACTAACATCATGACTGCAGACCGTTCCTTTTGGACGTTGATTTTAGATAGCGCAGTTGTGGAATATGTTGTGGAATGCGCAGTTGTCATATTTAATGGAATATATATTTAAATGATAAAATACCTTGTTAGTTATATGTTTTGTAAAAATAAAATTCAGCGCGTAGGTCATTGCATCGTGAATGTGGTTAAGCTGTCTTTCTAAAGGAAATACAAATAAAAATATTAGCATAAAAAATTATCGCCATTATTATTAGCACTGTTTGCCTACTCTTGGATCATAAAAGATGCAGTTTTTCTCTTTATTTTATTCAAAATGTTACATTATCGGACCCAAAACAAGCCATTTTACGGGAGTACTTGCACCGGCATCAGCCTCTCTCTCTCTTTATATATATATATATATATATATATATATATATATATATATATATTGCAGCTGGGAATCGGACACAGAATGCATGCATAGTACACTGCAATGTTAATTAACACGTTTATCATTTAATTATAGTTCTTTTTTCTGTATACAGAAAAAATGCGATAAAATACCACTGAAAACTTGTAAAAAAGAGAACAGCTGATATTGCCTCCATAGCAAGTGGGTATACTCTTTACTTAATGAGTGGTTTTGTTACAGGGATCGGGGTTCATATCTACAGGGGAGAATATCAATAAAAATAAAACTACAGAAGAGTCAAAATTATAGGATGGAAAAATCCCTTATTTCCCAATTCCATTGTTGTTAGCTACCCTTCTGCATTTGGTTTTTAAGATATTTATAATGGTACAGTGTGAATTTAATGGAAAATTAAAGGCCTAAACAGAATTCTACGATCTGCATAATAGTTCAGGGGTAAAAAGTGTTTGCAGTACTAAGTGTCAAATATCAAGTGCCGGTAATAAAGATGAGCACAATCCCGGCTGACTGACCTGCAGCCTCCGCACGCCTGTCAATCAACGATGTGGCGTGCACCGCCAGTAAATAGTTCACCAATAAGCCGAGCTGGCACGTGGTCCTGTATAAACCCCACGTGGCGTTGACATCTTAAAATGCTAATTTTTGCAATTGATACAGTATAAAGCTAGGAAAGAGTTTTTGTGACAAGATAGATATAGGGGAAATCCTTGTAATTTGGACTACCGTGTAATTCGAAACACCCGAAATATCCATATTTGGAAAAATAGTACCAGACCGAGGCAAGTTTGTCACTGTAGCATCGACCATTTTGAAGCATCCAACGACGGTACAGGAAAGCTAGGTGCACGTTTTGGCGAATGTTCAACTTAAAGATGTTAATTTCATAGTTTGTTCTTATTTTCCATGCATATAAATATCGGAGTGTTCTTACTGTTATCCAATGAAGATCTCATCTTGTCCCAACATTAATCGGCTTTATTACACGGGCCTAGAACTGGCATATTTGATTTGGCTAATAAAATGTAAATAAGGTCATGGTCAAAATCTGCATATCGACTGGCTGTGTGTAATATGGACCAGGCCCAATAGTGTGATATGGACCGGTGATTCATTTTACACATTAAAGGAAACTTTCATTCGATTTGCGTCTTTCTTCTAGATTACTTAATGACTTAAGGGCCTGGTGTTTCCATGTGCACGCGTACGTATATGCGTATATGCGTGAAAGATCACTCATATATTTTGTAACTAGGTCGTTTCCATGTGTCCGTCAGCGTATATGCGTATATATATATATGCGTGAAAATGGGAGCGATTTTCGATCATAGGGTTTTGCTTGAACTCGGTGATGCGGGGTATAATGACGTCACTTCAGCATATTTTTGTGGAAGGCCTTCTTGATCCACTGTATACAAATATATACGTCTGCCAGTTCACGTATATACGCATATATACGTGCACATTGAAACACACCTATTTTTTTCACGCATATACGCACATACGCATATATGCGCAAATGGAAACATATACCTTTACAAAAAAATAGCACGTTAAAAGGGCCTAATACTAGCCAGCATGACTACGCGGGTATCCAAGAGATTAAAAGGCAAACATGGCAAGTAAGCATTCGACGACATGAAGGTTGCCCTGGCAGCTGTCAGAGAAAAAATGCTAGGGCTCAACAAAGCAGCTAAGGTGTCTATTAGTCCTGTACAGGAGAATATATTAACTGAACATTGAGGAATACTGGTACTCCTTATGTCTTTTCCATGAAATATACACACACATGTATATATATATATATATATATATATATATATATATATATATATACATATATATAAATATATATACATACATACATACATGTATATATATGTATTCGCACACATGGGGTTGATATGGTGAGGGGGTAGTCTATTACCGTTCTGTACAAGAGAATATACTCCCATTGAGGAATAAATAAGAAAAAAATGCTTGGCTTTTTATGTTAGGTGCATGTTCTTCTTCTTGCATTTATAGGTAAATAAGTGTAAAAATAACATTTCCGTTTTTGAAGTGGATTTTAACTTGAATTAAAAATGTTGAGGTAACTGCAGTGTTATGTTCGGTGTCGTTTAAGTTTTTCCTCCAAGCTGTATTTACAGTGGATATTATGGACGATATGTGTATAATAACTCTTTTTCTTTCATGATAAATTGGAAAACATGTTTGGCTTTTATGCTTAGATATATGTTCTTCTTCATTATTGGTCACATATGAGTATATTTATATATATATAAGTCCTCTTTGCTCCTAGAGGAGCATAGGGCCTCAACATCAACCTTCCACCGTCTTCTGTCCCTGGCACAGGTCTTTGCCTCCTCCCATGTCAGGCCGGTGTGCAAGCTAATTCTCCTCCTAGTCTGCTTTGGGCGCCCTCTCCTCCTCTTCCCCTGCGGGTTCCACTCGAGCGCTTGCCTGGTGATGTTGCAGGGCTCCTTCCGCAAAGTATGGTCGACCCATCGCCACTTTCGCCTCCTAACTTGAACGTCAATAGGCAGTTGCTTCGCCCTCGTACACAGGTCAGTGTTTGGCACCTTGTCGAACCATCGGAGGTGGAGGATCTGCCGGAGACAACTGTTGATGAAGGTCTAGATCTTTGCAAAGATGGATTTGGTGACCCGCCAAGTCTCTGACCCATAGAGAAGCACATACTTCACGTTGGAGTTGAAGATCCTCAGCTTGGTGTTGGTGGAGATGGTGGTTGCTCTCCATACAGGCTTCAAAATGGCAAATACTTGGCGTGCTTTCTTCACTCTTGCCTTGATGTCATCATCCGTGCCTCCTGTCTGGCTGATTTTGCTGCCCAGGTTCACAAACTCACTGACATCCTCTACTGCTCTCCACGAGATGGTGACTGGGGCCTCTTGCTGGTTGTTGGTGCGCAGTAGCTTGGTTTTTCTCTTGACTGATCTTGAGGCCAACTCACTGAGCTGTGTTATCTAAGGTGGTGACTTTCTCTTGCATATCCTGAGGGCGATAGGATAGCAGTGCCAGGTCATCGGCGAACTCAAGATCTTCCAGCTTCGTTGTAAGGGTCCACTGGATGCCTTTCCCGGAACTTGCGTAGGCCGTCCTTGTCACCCAGTCCAGTACCACGAGGAAGAGGAGTGGAGACAGAAGGCAGCCCTGTCTCACGCCGGAAGAGACCTCAAAGTCGTCAGAGAGTCTACCACCATGCATCACCTGGCACGAAAATCCTTCATAGAGTCGTCTGATGATGTCGACGAACTTTGGTGGCACACCGTAGTGGAGAAGGATATTCCAGATTGCTTGCCTGTCCACGCTGTCAAAAGCCTTCTCAAAATCGATGAAGTAGGCGTAGAGGGGAGACTGCCACTCTATGGACTGCTCCACGATGACCCTGAGGGTCGCAATTTGGTAAGTGCAGGAACGTTCTTTCCTGAAGCCAGCTTGTTCATCTCGAAGTGTCTTGTCGAGAGCATCTTTCATACGGTCTAGGATGACCCTGATGAGGTCTTTGCTGGGGATGGGCAGCAGGGTAATGCCTCGCCACTTGCCGCACTGGGAGAGGTTGCCTTGCTTTGGGAGTTTCACTAGCAGGCCCTTCTTCCACTCGATCGGCATCTCTTCTGTCGTCCAGATCAGGTTGAGCAGGTGGTGTAACTGGTCAACAGTGTCACTTCCCCCTTCCTTCAAGGCCTCAGCAGGGATGTTGTCGATGCCAGCAGCCTTGCCATTCTTCAAGGTGTTGAGTGCCTTGCGGATCTCTGCCTTGGTTATCTCTTCGATGTTGATGTCCAGAGGGTCACCCGGCAGCAGTTGAGGTCGTTCATCGGGTGGTGGTCTATTCAGTACATCCTGGAAATGTTCCTTTCACCTTGCTAGCTGGTCTTCTATGGTGGTGAGCAGCTTCCCTTCCTTGTCTCTGACTGGTCTGTTTGGGATGCTGCATTTCCCACTGAGGAGTCTGGTGGTGGCGTACAAGGTTTTGAGGTCTCCCTTGCAGGCTGCTTCCTCTGCCTCCTCTGCAATGGTATTGATATACGCTCGCTTGTCAGCTCTTAACTCCTTCTTGACTTCTTTCTCAGGTGTGGAGTGCCTGGTTGCTGCCCGCTTTTTCTGCTGCCGGGTCTTAGCCTGGTTTAGTTCCTACTGAGCTTTTCTTTTCTCCTCCACTTTCTCCCAAGTCTCATCAATGATCCATGGCTTCCTGTTTGTCTGTGGTCGTCCCAACACATCTTCGCAAGCTCAGACAACGGCTTCTTTGAAGGTGACCCATCTGTTCTCCACTGTTTCTATCTCTTCCGTCTGAAGAGCTTGGAAGCGGTTGTGGAGAGATCTGAAATGCCTGTTTTGTGTCCTGTTGCTTCAGTTTCCTGACATTGAATTTTCTCCTTGGGTTGTGGTGTTTCTTTTGTGCAGACAGTCGCATCTTGATCTTGGTGACAACGAGGTGATGGTCTGAGCCTATGTCTGCGCCACGTCTGACTCTCACATCCTGTAGGGAGCTCCGGTAGCGTTGCTTCACCATGATGTGGTCTATCTGGTTCTCTGTTTTGTGGTTAGGGGAGACCCAGGTAACTTTGTGGCAATGCTTGTGTGGAAAAAGCGTGTCTCCGATCACAAGGCTGTTAGTGGTGCAGCAGTCAGCCAGCATCTCTCCATTCTCATTTATTTCACCAAGTCCATGTCGTCCCATCTTCCGCTCTTTGTTGGTGTTGTCAGTCCCATCCTTGGCATTCATATCCCCTATCAAGATGAGCATGTCCCGTCGCAGAATCTTGTCCAACACTAACTGAAGCTGGGCGTAGAAGTTTTCCTTGTCTTCCTCCACTGCAACGTTGGTGGGGGCGTAGCACATGACTAGAGACACCTTCAGGAAGCGGGACTCGAACCGTGCGGTGATGACGCGGTCTGACACAGGCTCCCATTCCAGTAGGCTTTTGGCTGCTTGCTCGGACAGAAGGAGGCCAACTCCAGCTTCATGACGGTCATCTTCATTCCTGCCAGAGTAGAGCAGTGTCTTTCCCGTCTGTAGTTTGATCTCTCCATATCCATTCCAACGGACTTCGCACATGCCTAGAAGTATGAGGTGATATCTGTGCATCTCCTTCATCACTTTTGCACATCGTCCGGTCTCCAAAAGTGTCCTCACATTCCACGTTCCTAGTGGGACAGGTCTATGTGATAACAGTCTCGGGGACTTCATCAAGGGTGTCTCTGGTCAAAGAGGGGTCATCGGCTCTGCAGCTTCCTGACGGGTTTGGCTGCAGCGCGTCATAATTCTCCTGGGTGGAGCCCCAGATCTCCCAAAAACTAAATGAGTGCAAGTTTTGCTGTTGATGGTTTCTGTAAATAAGGTCTTTTTCTGTGTGAGGGCAGTTAACCCATCGCACAACCCCCAACCTGGAGGACCAGGATGTATCTTTTCGTCTGGCTCCTACCCCACAGACCTATTGAGCCTGGTTGAACCTGCCAGGGGCCGAATCCCCTGCCCACATAGCTCTGGGGGTTATTGGAACACACAAGCCGTCCTACCACGTCAAGGTGATACACCAACGGGACGGACATATGAGTATAAAATAATATTACTGCTTTTTGAAGTGGATATTAACTTTATTTGAATCTGTTGAGGTAATGGTCCATGTTACATTTTTTTAAAAGTCGGTAATATAAATTTGCAAGTCCACTTTCACAGTAAAGTGTTCTTGTACCAGGTTCCTCAATACAAACTGATTTTAAAATTTTTATATGTTTTATACATTTAAAATTTTCAGAGATTTTGGTTGAATGGTCCAAATTACACGGATTTCCCTAAAAAAATAACTATAAGGTCACGGTGTTTCACAAAAATGTCAATTTTACGATTTTTGACGATTATTAGACCTTAAGTAACATTCCGATGTTAAGAATTGTCATATCACCTTAAACACAAATCAAGTCTTTGTCTGGGGTTGAAGACTTCCCGAAACCTGCTGTAACAGAGATTTTTTTTTTCAACCAGAGACCGAACACACGCGGATTGTTTTTTGTCCAGCCTGATATACTGAGAAACCTCTCAGGGTCAAGCTGTAGCTCTGCGAACAGATTGTGATATGCCCCTAATCACGGCTTTTCCTAAGAACCTAGTGCCTCCACCATCTGTGTTATCGCTTTTTATTTTATTTTTATATATTAAGAAGAAGTATGTCCCACCGATAATCATCAAATCCTGCTCTTGATGTTGTATGAGTGCTAACAATTCAGATGTTAATCGTCTCCATCTTCAGGCAAAGAGACCCTTACAGTGATTAACCCCCTTTAAAATATACATGTACTGGTAAACTGGAGTCCAGTCGGTGTTAGATCAGTTGTCGAGAATAATCTCTGCCAAGTCTTGGTGGCAAACCTGGTGTTTCAGAGACTCCAGAAGTTTGCAGGTCGAATAAGTATACCCCGGATCACCTTTCAGTTTTCGAGCAAACAGGTCAACAGTAGACAGAAGCTAGCTTCTCTGTCAGACAACTCCAAAAGAAATGCAGATGAAAAAGCAACCCTTCTGTCTATAGCATTTATCGATCTGACCAAAGCTTTTGACCTTGTAAGCAGATTTAAACTATCCTTTTTTAAATATTCTGCCTCTAATAAGGTTGAGTTCAAATATGACCCAGTGCATTTAAATGCAAAGCAAATGCGAATGCAGATATGATTGAAATTATTAAATGCAAACACAAATAAAGAACACTTTTAAAAACATTCTAATATACTTATATTTATATGTATATTTATATATATATATGCCTACTCTAATTTGCCATAAAGATGTGTGTATGTGTGTGTGTGTACTCTAATGAATATAGCCAAGCCAATTGCGCTATATAGAACGATTGAACATGTCACTGAAAATTTGTTTACATGATTCTTAATTAAGATTTTCTCATTATTATTATGATAAGGCACCAGGAAACTACATTTGCATTTGAAATTCAATTTTCAGCCATGCATTTTAATGCAAATGCAGGATTTGTTGTAGCTCTTTCACTCAAATAAAAATTTTAATGCGCCAATTTCAAATGCAAGCACATTTTGATATACCAACACTGATGATCATAAACCTCAGCGTTGTTGCACACGAAGAGTTCAAGTACCTCTTAGGGATACACAAACACACTGTCCAATATGGTGTCAAGGCAACGGTTCTCTTACTCTGCTCTCGGACAGCTTTCACCGTTCACTCGTACATTTGGGTCCATGTCACCTGGACGCTCTTCAGATGGACCTTATTAATATGGACGCCGACAACAGGACGCCAAGAAAATGGACGCTGATCAACTGGACGCTATTCACTTAGACGCTCTCTGAACACTATGAGAATCATACATATTTATGAAAATTGAGTTTTTCAGCTTTTTCTTTACCGTATGAAATTGATATACCAAGGATAATAAGTGTGTACCAAATGGTGTATCTTCATTAATTTTTCTGGACCTAGCCAAAGCCCTGTTAATTATTCCATATTTATTTGCAACAACAAAAATTAATTTAATCTCGTTAAATAAACATAAGGCAGATTTTTTTATCTTCGAAATTGAATTGCTGTAACATCATCAGCATAGTACAACATTTTAAAATGGTTATTTTCTATATGGTTGCCACCGCAACTTTTGTTAGGCTATATATTACTGTATTTTATTATGACCCGCTTTTCCCTAGTCCATAAAATATCTTATATTATTAAAAACAAGCCTAATTATTTCAAACTCAAGACCATTAAAATCTTTAAATGACAAAGTTCATTATCCAAAGTCAAGTGCACCGGATGAAAGATATGAATTTATAGTAATTCCATCATTTTTGTACTGTACATTATTGTGCTGATGCTGGCTGTGATTAAATAGAGCAACCGCGATCTCAATACGTGCTTATCTGGCAGCCCTTTAAAATATTTCTTCATTAGAGTCAGGTGTTTAGTAAAGCAGAGTACTACCTGAATATTATTAGAACAAATATGTAATTTTAGTAAAACGTTGTTACGAAACCTAATATCAACAGATCACGTATGCGTGATGAACATAAATTTTGTAATGGAGAAAAAAAAACAGATTCTGTAACACTAGGCAGCGTGAAATTTCTAGGGGAATGAATAAAGAAGTCAGTGGTTTTTTGTTAACAAATAACCATAATTTATTCTTAAAACAACCCTAACATTACAAAACACTAAATCAATACAATGACACAGTACTACAGCAGGATAACAGCATATCAATACAATCACAGTAAAAAACAAAGTGCACAGTACCTGGATACCACCACTGGCACAGCGACAAGGCCTTTAAAATGAATAAGTCGGACGAACAGTTCACACAGATTCTCTCGGAGAATAACAGTCCAATGTAAAGGTCTTGTAACAATCCCGAAAGTAAACTTAAGACCAAATAAGATTCGTCACAAATCCAGAAGAAAATCTGAAGAAAATCTATAATTGCCGCACTTATCGGAATAGGTCCCACAAACTGACATACACGCTTCTGTGTCCGCTGGAATATTCTCTCACCTCTCTCCCGGCTCTAAAACACAGCCCCTATTTATAACCTTTCCTCCGAAAACTCTAGAAAATTCCCTTTTACGAACAATCCATAATACACAGTACACACGCGCAAAGAACATACTAGAACGGGAACGCCGTGTCAGGGTTCACACGTTGGCCAGCCCAGCCCGGCCAGGCGATGCTGCCATGGCAGCGAGCTACGCGTGTTGCACAAACCAAATGCCAACAACACATGGAACATCCGTGTGCACAATAAAACCATCACCAGTAAGACAGCTGCACACAATAAACAGGGGCACCTGTAACAACGACATGTACATGATTAGTATTATCAGTGGGTCATTCTTTCATTCTTTCATTTTTAGATCGACATGGATGTTGTGACAAAGCTAGATATTTTTGTCAGAAAGAAAAAGCTCTTCAGAAAGAAAGCGCAAGACAGCAAAGAAAGAAGAATTGTTACGTATCTATTCGAAAGAAAATAGGATTAAACTTTAATGATTCTTTTGAAGATGATGATGAGCATTCTGAGGATGAAGTAAAAGCATCTTCGAAGGCAAGCAAGTTAACTGGAAATCAAAATGTACTGTAGAATTTCGGTGGTATCATAATGGTACGAATGTTAGGAGGCCAAATGGTGGCGGGACTAGAAAAAAAACTATTGCCAAGAGAAGTACCCGTAAAGTTTTGTTAATTGTGACCAAGAACTTATACTTTCCAAAAGAGGTCGGTCGTCAAACTGTACAGGTTTTTTTTTTTTTGGTTTTTTTTTTTTGGTTTTTTTTTATTCAAACAAAAGACAATACAAAGATTGGATCATTGTTAACAATACACAATTAAGTGACTTTGACAGAACATATCTTCAAATTATCACATCAGGCTGTAACAGTTATGTTAAATTTATCAGGAAGTCATCATTATTGTTTGTATATACATAGACACACATGTACCCCACAAATACAATGCAGATATAAACACAAACGTATATTGAACACACACGTCATACACAATCCAATATACATTGCACACTGATGCATATAAACATTATATCTAAACATATACACATATTAACTCAAATTATTTGCTTGGCAGGTACATAATTAGTTGAGTATACAAGGCTGTTCACACCCTAAACTTTAACTATATTCCTTACTCTGTAAAGGAATTTTTCGGGTTTTTTTTCATGGCCCAGTTTTCAATTACAAACATTTTAGGTTATCAGAGGTTATAGTTGTTTCCATTTCTTTAGGTGGTCCTCTAGTTCTAACTCCTTTATAGCAAAGAGATATATTTCTTTTTGCAAGGATTTCAAAGTACAAATAAATT
The DNA here is from genome assembly GCA_026874595.1 of Sipunculus nudus. Taxonomy (NCBI): domain Eukaryota; kingdom Metazoa; phylum Annelida; class Sipuncula; order Golfingiida; family Sipunculidae; genus Sipunculus; species Sipunculus nudus. The sequence goes on along the minus strand of CM049315.1, from coordinate 61,563,254 downwards.
TTGCAAATAGACTTGCGACAGATGGAAAAGATTTACCTTTAAAAATAATATACTTATAAATGAGAATAATGGTATTTATCATGATATTTTCTTTACTGATAGGTAGGATTCCAAAAATAACTTTATTTTGTGTTATTTCAGGCATATTAATATCACATAGTTTTAACCATTCCTTAATCTTCAGTAGAAATTCTTTGTGACTGTATACTCACAAAACAAGTGAAAAATTGATTCTTGATATAAAATGTAATAGTCACATCGACCCGTTTCAATTAATTTCCATTTATACAAATTTCTGTTATCTGCCATGTAATTATTCATAATTTTGTAAAGAAATTCTCTTAAATACCTATCTGAAGAGAATTGATAAATTGATGTAAAACGAAGTTCCTTTTCTTGTGCAGTAACATCCATGCATTCGTCCCATATAATGTTTCTGAACTCAGTTTTGTCCTGAATACATTTACTGTAAATCATTTTTTAATTTAATTTTGATATAGAATATTGCTTGTTGTTGATGAATACTGAATCATTGCAGATATCTGTATTCTCAAACGTATGTTCTTTTATAAAAGAACGTAAGTTCGCTGACACTGAGGCAATTACTGACTGTAATAGAAGTTTATCTAATTCAGTTAAATTGCCATTAGTCACATTATTCCAAGATTTAAATGACCCATTCATATTACAAGGTCATTTATGTAATTTATTCCGACAGCTGATAAATTTTTGTAAAAAAAGGGCGCATTGTTAATTTGTAATAATGAATTATTCCATAATGTTTGAGATAATACTTCATACCTAGATTCTGGATAACTTTTTGAAATTTCGGTCCATGAAAACAAGCATTTTTTGTAGAAGTTTGGCAGACCCTGTGGAATGCTTGCTTTATCAAAATTTGATCTTATGAAGGATGTTCCTCCTATTCTACTTAAATGACATGAGACTAACTTCGCCCAAGTTGAATTTTCTTCAGTAATTAGTCGTTTTATCCACATGACATGTTGACCTTTCAGCATTGATTCAATGTCTGGCAGTTTCAGGCCACCCATATTATATGGTCCTACTGCAGTGCCATTAACCTTTGGCTTTTTTCCCTTCCATATAAATTTGTTAATCATACCTTGTGCCTCAGAAACAAAACTCCTTTTTGGTTCACACATGTTTGTAGCATACAACATAGTGGATAAAACAAGTGACTGAGCTATCTCAATTCTACCATAAATTGTCATTGTACGGGTTCTCCAAACACTCAAGGTGTTATTCATCTTTTATTTCATTCTTGTGAAATTCTTTTCCATTACAATACCTGAATCATAAGAAAAGTAAATGCCCAAGATTCGAATATCATCTACAGTTACATTAATCCATCTACATTCAATAGGTCTGTCGCGTCTGGCTTTACAGCTTCCTAGCCATACTGCTTCTGACTTATCATAGTTCACTTTTAAAGAGGAATAATATGTAAAAACATTTATAACATTTATCAATTCTTTGAAAAACTCTGCATCCCGAAGGAAAAATGTTGAGTCATCTGCAAACATGCACAATTTATATTCTTAATCAAAAACTTTTATTCCTTGTATTTCATTTCTCGTACAATTTGATGTGCCAATACTTCTACAACAAGCATGAAGAGGTAACAAGCTAAAGGGTCCCCTTGACGGGTGCCTCGTTCTAACAAAAAATATGTGGTTGTTACTCCATTGTTTATGACGGAACTCTCCAGTTTATTGTACATTGTTTTTTTATATGTTACAAAACTTTCTCAAAACCCAAACCTTTTAAGAACACTGAACAGAAAAACATGGTCTACCGAATCAAAAGCTGCTTCAAAATCAGCTCCGAACATAATACCTGTACTTTTACTTTGATTACAGTAGTATATAATATCGCTGATTAGCCTGATGGGTTCACCAATGAAACGACCACTTATATATGCACTTTGATCCTGCGAAAATAAATGTGGAAGTATTTTCTTCAATCTGTTGCCTAAAATTCGACAAAGTATTTTGCATTCAACATTAATTAGACTGATTGGTCGCCATGATTTAATGAATCTAGTGTCTTTGTTAGGTTTTTCTATTAAAGTTATTACAGCTTTTTTTTGCCTAAAAAAGCTTATAGTTTAGACAGGATATCAATCATATTTAATATCTTGGTAAAACATCTTATAAAATTCATTACTTAGTCCGTCATTCCCAGGTACTTTATTTGAAGGCATGGATTTTATTGCATTTAATACTTCTTTCTGTCTGAGTTACTGGACCATCACATACAGATACTTGTTCATCAAATAGAACTGGTACATCAATATTTTTCAAATAATTATCACAATCTTCTTCTGTTACAACAGGTGTTCTCGTGACCTTTTTTTTATAAAATGCACTAATCTCCTCCATAATTTCTTTTTGAGAGGTTATCTCCTCTATTTTGTTATAATTTACGAACTGTTGTTTTATGATGTCTTTTTTCTAAATTGAGGAAATATGAAGAGTTTCGCTCTCAATTTCCTTTCCATTGTGCTCGGGAGCGGATTATGATTCCTTGCATAACTTGGTCATAGTATGTTTCCAGCTGATATTTAATTTCTTAGTGTTCCTTGATTACTGCCTCGCTAGAATCATTACACAATTTTCTTTCCAGCTCATTTAATTTACTCTCAAGTTTACTTAATTCATTCCTTCTCTGTCCAGCTTTTGCTTTTGAATAATCAAGAGTGAACTGCCTTATTCTGTATTTGATATATTCCCAACGTGTAGCAGAATTATTTGATGAAGTATTTTCTTTCCATTCAGAAATCTTGCTTATTAATTCTTTGATATAATTCTCATCAGTTAACAATGAATTATTTAATTTCCAATATGCTGGTCCTCTATTCTGGTCCTTAAGTAGCTGTAATTTTATCTCTATTGCGGAATGATTGGTGTTAATTGAAGAAATGATATCAGCTGTTACAACATTTGCCTGAATTTCATCAGAAACAAAGAAATAATCTAACCGCCGTTGAGTCAATGGGACAAAAACGTCTCCATGTATATCTTTTAATGTCAGGGTTTCTTATTCTCCAAATATCTACAAGGTCACATTCATGCTCAATAGCTTGAACTTTAAGTTTTCCCCCATCTAAATCAATTTTTTCCATACGTATGTTAAAATCTCCACCTATTATAATTTTTATGTCAGCATCTAGCGCAAGCTTTTTTATTTCATTCTGTAAAACTCTGAAAATACTTAAAGTGAGGCATTCATGAATATAACATTTCAACAAAATATATCTACCGTTTGTATCAACCACAACCTCTTCACATTTAAATGTAGCTTTTCTCCGACAATTACCATAACACCTCGACTCGAGGTTGTCCCATGTGAGAAATAAACAGGTCCTCTCCACTATTTTGTCCAAAAGTTCACAATATGTTCATCACTATGCGATTCTTGAATGAATCCTACACCACTATCACATCCATGTTTATAGAACCAGTTTAATATTTTCCTTCTCTTGTCGTATTTCCTAAGCCCTCTGACGTTCGTGGATATTATATTAAGTGTTCTTACTCTTACAAGTTTTTTTTCAGCCCTTAAAACATATTTTCTTTGTGGGGTGTAGGTAAAATTATATATAACCAAATTTATATTTTCATGGTGTACAACTTTTTGAATAACATGATACATCATACAGTACATATAACACAAAAGGTAACGTAATGCATACATGTTGTGAATATATAATCAAGATCAGCTTCTGGGCCTGCCTAATATTGTAATAAATTCATTCAAACAAATTGTACAGGTTTATCTTCACAGTGCGTGATTTTACCCATGAAGAAATACCACCCAATACAACAGTTGGAGATTTGTGTGACATGGTGAAAATGAGCGGAAAGCTCCGGTTTTTCATCTGTTCTCAACCGGTCCTCCTCTCAGAAAGTTCACAGGCTGTTGTTAAGTTAGACGCAGGAGATACGTTTACAAGGCAAGACGTGTCTCATACTATGGTTCTTCCGGCTACATCAAGCACGTCTGCCCAAAGCCAAATATTTACATTAAGCTCGCCCACCCAAAGCCAAATATATATGCTACAAGAACCTATTGAAGATGTAGTTTCACCGATACAGGTATTAACCACATGATGCCAGCGCGCCCAGAAGCAACGAAATTCAAAGTGAATGTCCGGTTTTTGAATCAATGCCTGATTTAAAAGGCTTGGATCTATCAGGAGATTGTTGTTGGGCCGGATCCTACGTGTGTTCCAATGCTAGCTTATCGTATAATATCCCGCTGACGTCTGACAAACAGAAGAAACCCGTTCAGGACACAGAAGGGGCCCCAACTCTTTCTCATCCAATAGGTCTTCATCCGGGCCGCGGTCTCCAAAACCGCCACCATCATCCGAACAGCCAATTAATCAGTTTCCATTCTAGCAAGATTCTCAAGATTTCGTTGCTGCATGTGAACCACAGCTTCAGCCTGGACCTTTATCACCTATGGTTCTAAATCAGAGTGCGTAGAGTCATACTTGCTTCGGCATGACATCATCACAAGATTCATAGACCCAAACATACTAGATACTCTTTTGTGGATAAAAGAGGTGTAGATGTGCAGGGGGGGAGGAGGTCTCAAGAGATGCGTATACCTGCTTTTGCGACCAGTTCCTGAGTTCGTTCCTGAGAGGAAGAGAGGACACCGGCGACAATGCCTCTTCTAAAGTTTGCTGAATGTTGGACGTATTCTCCTGAAGGGATTTTTTTTATCACGGGATCTCCTAATGGTATCTTTTCTGCTTAATATAACCGAACCAAAGAAGGTAGTTATTAAGAAAGCTTCGAGTTGTAAGCTTGTTGACGAAGATGATCAGGAAAGCTTCGAGAACTTGTTAGCACGTATGGAATGCTATGTTGTATCCACAGGTTATCATGTAATGATTGTTCATCAGATCGCTCAGGCTAAACTGATACAGCAAAGGAAGTGTGCTCTTGATGCCATGGCAACGGTGGTAACAGAGGCGTTGTTGGCAATTTTGCCTAATCCGAAAAGTCTGTTGGATCTTTATGAATCCAAACAACCATCATGTCGGAAGGTACTGAAGCTTTTACAGGCATCACCTAAAGATGTCGAGTAAAACACAGTAATGTGAAACGGCTCATAAGAGGTTTTGCCCCTGATATTTTCTGAATTTTGTTACTGTAGCGCGGGTCATTTGCACAGAGAAGATCAGTATCTCAATCAACAAAGTACGGGGCTATTTCTTTTAAGCAACATTCTGATGGGTAGCCTGCACAAGAAAAACACTTATGTTGTAAGCAGAGCCCTGATCCAGATATAAATTACAAGACGTTTATGGTCAACATGACAATAAAAATAAAATAAAAATACAAGTTACAATGCAAATGTAAATAACACACTAAGACTGTAAAACTAATATAAAATGACAGATTATACTTTACAATCAATAGGTTATCATGAATATTTCGGTACTAAGAAGGATAAGATGCAACAGGTAAAAATGATTATGCTAGATAAAATAACTTAGTACGTCAAAGAAGCGAAGATACCTCTGCAAGACTGGAATAGCATGAACGTGATATTTGTTTTGAAACGCTGCAAATTTGGGGCGCACTTGATGTCGAGGAGGGGGGCATACAATAGGGCACTTCCGGCATACAATGAAGCAGCCATAAAAGATTCAATGCGTGGTTTGGGAAGGATACAGTTGTTGTTATAGATTGATCAAGTGGAATAATGGTGAATGTCTTTAGCCATAGCGAACTTATCACACAGATACGAAGGGGCTAAACCGTTTATGCATTTATAAGTCACAAAAGAGAACAGGTAAAAACATCTCTGCTCGATTGTCATTAAAACAATCTCTTTGATTAATTCCAGACTACTTCTTGACGGATCATAATTTCTTGTTATAATCCTTGCCGCTTGATAATGAATACTCTGAATAGCGGCACAGAAAGTGCTTCGACAGCTGCCCCATACAGTTAAGCCATCGTCTATTGCTGGCAGGACGAACGCATGATATATTGTGAGCAGAAACTTCTGTGGAAGAAGTTGCTAAGTCTGTGCAATAGCCTATTTTGCAAAATAATTTAAAAAAAACTGCAGAAGTATGAGATTTCCATGTGAGATGTGAAACAATAATCAGGCCTAGGTGAGAGAATTCATCAACGTTCGGGATAAGATGTTCATCAATACTGATTTAAGGAATTAAAACCTTTTGTAAGGTCGAGAAAACATATGGAGTTAACGCGTCTGCAATTCATAGCTATTAGCCAATTATGAACCAGTCTATGCAGTGCGGTTTGGGTGGAATAATTAGCGAGAAAGGGGGACATCAAGCGCTTGTGGTTTAGTTACTTGAGGAAATAACGTTTTATGAGCTTCTCCATAATTTTTATGACATAGCATGTAATGGAAGTCGGCCGATATGATAGGTTCAGAAGATTTCCCTTTACCCTTGAAAATGGGAACGACTCTCGCATATTTCTAATCTGGAGGAACAGTTCCTGTATTGAGCGATAGATTTACAATATGTGTCAGCGATGGCATGGTGCTAGACTGTCCACAGCCTCCCCGAGCATTAACTCTGGCATTTTCAGAACATCAAGTCCAGCTTTGTTCTTCAGTACGGCAAGATGTTTAGCAACTTCCTTATGGCTCATATGAGGGGTGGAAAACTGAGAATCAGTAAAAGTAGGTTGTGCATGCATGTATGTCATCATCTTCGGTAAAGGCATCGGTTAACGTTTTACCAACTGAGGGGAAGAAATCGTTCAGGTCATCGCAGAGAGACCAGGGATATTGAGACTCTGACTAGCTGGAGTTGTTACGTGTTTTAAAGTCTGCCAAAGCTCTTTATGAGAGTTTGACAGGGCCTTGTGACTGTAATAAGAATGTTTCCATTGTCAGATCATACAGGTGACCCGATTACGTAATTTTCTTAATCTCGACACAATTTCGGATCATTATGTGACACAGCTAGCAAATTTACGAATGCCTACACGGTTATATATAAGACGCTGAATATTAGCTGACATCCAGGGATTATATCTATCATTTTTCACTCTTAATGTTCTAAATGGTGCGTTTTTATTACATATGGTCAGGAACTCATATTGCCAGAGATTCCAAGCTAATATCACATCACTTACATTAAAAAGGCAACGGAAAGTTAACGATAACTGAATCGCTCGCCTGAAATCACGGGGATCAAAATTCTTATATGATCGCATTCTGACAAATTTGGTTTCAAATTTTGGGCGTTAGTCTCCTGAAAGCCGAGTAAAAATAATGTAGTGGTCGCTAAATGACCACGGAATTACGCGAGATGATTAGTGTATACTAATATTAAATCAATATTACTGGATGTTATTGCAGTGATTCGAGTTGGGGAGGTTTTAAGTTGATGAAGTTTGTACAGTGATCCATGTTCATCAATTCATTATCAACTGAGACACTGGGAGTATTATAATCAAAACTGAAATCGCCAAAAATCACTGTATGAACATGTTTGGCAATGCCCAGGCCGTGGTTATCATAAAGCAACTGAAAATGGTTTTTGTCAGAATGAGGAGGCCTATATGTTCATCCGATTAGGGTGTGGCATGTGTTCCACTGAATTTGGATCCAGATTGTTTCCAGATAAGCCAGAGAAAGTGACTTGATGGTCGATGTACCGTCGAGAATAGCAATAAGTGTGCTAGTATTCAGAGATGTTTGTGTCCCCATCGTTTTGATTTTTTAGGATAGAAGGTGCAGTATTTTGTGGCGTTGACGTATGGTAGTCTGTTGTATTTTTACCTTTGCACTGACAGCATTTAGTTGGTAGAGTTGGAATATTATGTTGCTCCATGTAGGCATTTATCTGGACTGAAGGGCGACATTGATCTCAATTAGAGAATCAAGATGGGAAGCAAGTGCTTTGATGTGTGGAAAATTTCTGCATGATTTACAAGTTCAAATACCAAGTGTAGAATGGTTTTCTCCTGCAGGTATGATGCCAACTCATGCAAATGCAGCATTGAAACATAGTTTCACCCGAATACTTGCGATCATAATATGGTTATGGAATAATATGGTTCGTCTTGTTCGTTATCTGCTGCAGATTATTCACGGTTGATTTTTTTGTTGGGTTTTCACTGATGATCGTTTTTTAAACGTTTATGACGTTCACAAAATCCACCGGAAGTTTGTTTATTTGTGTTCATTTTCATATTCCAATCATTATTTGAAGAGAAAAGAATGAATATTTTCACTCAGCTCCGGTCGTGACACTACACTGATATCTTGAGGTAATGCAGACGATTTAAAGCCAGACGATATAGTGGAGAGTCTGGTGGTATTGTTGAATTTAGCTCACCCCTTCAGGTTCGGGACTCATTGGGCTGGAAACGTGCGAAGCGTTTTGGGATAAGTTCTCCAAGATATTCTCTGGTGGTGTTGGCACTTTATTCTGTATGGAGGAGCTAGCAGTGACCGCAACACTGATTTCGTGCAACCTGGCTTGAACTGCATTGTTTATGCCATTAGATAGAAACAACGCTTTACATTCAAGTACTGGGTTTGGTAGCGACGGAATTATATAGGCAAGTTCAACCTGTATTGTTGACTCGCATTTTTTTCCTTGAATTTGTCCAGGTCATTTTTCTCTATATTTTTAACTGCGGTGCTCCAGATATTTGTGATATCTCGGATTGCTTGTTCGTGTTTGTCTTTGACTGACGCAGCCAAATAATCAAGCCGCATGTTGGATTTTTGATCAATTCATCAGACATTATGATTTCTTCTGCGCATACACTGAAATGAATATCAAGTGCGATAAAAAGTCCAGGTTGTATTTATTTGAAGGCAAGGGACCTTGGCCCGGTGTTTGTTGACAGTCACCAGGGGCAACGTCTTCAATGGTGTTTAAAGAAACCTTTTAGTCGCAGAATTTTCTCTCAGAGGTCCTCACAACACCGAGTAGTGTAAAATCCAAGTAAAATTGAGGCCACTTAGGTCGGCGCATGCGCATCATAATATCGTTTTTTCAAGGTTAAGGATATATTTATAGCTTTTCTCGCCATGCTCGTACCATCTGACTTTTGATCTTATTATAGCCCCTCCTGTTTCATCATATTCTGTCTTTTCTTTTTCAATTTTATCTGGTTACAGGATTGTCCCGATTGATCTTTTACATTTACATTGGTTTCAGCATCTATTTTTTTTCATTGATTTTAGTTTTTCAAGTAACTCTTTTGTTTTCTTGTTGTGCTTTGTTTTATTTTTCTTGCCATAGGTAACACAATATCCTTTTATCTTATATTTAATGTATTCCTATTTTCTTTGGGCATTTGTTATAGATTCAAGTTCATTTTGCCATACTTTATTTTGTCTAATTTAATGTTGTGTAAAATCACTGTTATCTAAATACGAAGTTTTCATTTTCAAGTAACCTTTACCTTTACTTCATTTCTATTTAAGTTTAACTTGACTATGATCAAAATGATAGGCTGCCTCTATACAAATGTCATCTACATAATCATATAGTGACTTATAGATATCAACCAATAGTCTTACCAACAACGGGTAACTGAATTTCTTCTCCTCAATGGGTATCTTTTTTAAGCTCAGCTGACTGTAAGTCATCTGACTTTTAGCAATAACTCTTTGTCCGTCGTGCCGTCCGTCTGTCCGTCCGTGAACCAGGCACAAATTGTAACCGCTGGACCTTGAATCTTCTCACTTGACATTCAGAGAGGTCCATGAAAGATCTCCTTGGAAACCTGAAATTAGGTCTCTGTTACCCATATTCTTTGAGTTATGGGGCTCCGAAGTACCCCCAGATTAATGGAAAATTTGACACAAAAGCTCAAGTATCTGGACAACTAATGCATTGATCACCATGATTCTTTGCATAGATATTAATCAAGGAATGTTTCATCAGTTTCTTCAGACTGGTGGCGCCTGTATTTTTTTTTTTTTTTTCTTTTTTTTTTCTCTATTCTTGAGCCTTAAAAGATGCGGTTATCTGTAAACAGGGCACAAATCCTTACGACTGGACCTAGAATCTTTTATCTCAACATGCTTGGAGGCCCATGAAAAGACTCCTTGGAAACCTAAAATTAGGTCTCTGTTATCTATAACCTCTGAGCTACGGGCCTCGCAATACCCCTCAGAATAATGGAAAATTTGATCCAAAGCTCGTGTCTTAGCAACTAATGCATTGATCACCATGATTCGTTTTCATGGATACTGGTCATGGTATGTTTCATCAGTTTCTCCAGACTGGTGGCGCCAACTGGTGGCGCCATTTTTTCGATTTTTTTTCTCTCTTTTTGAGACCTTAAAAGATGTGGTTATCTGTTAACAGAGCACAAATCGTATCCACTGGACCTGGAATCCCCTACCTTGACATCCAGAGAGGCCCATGAAAAATCTCCTTGGGAACCTGGAATTAGGTCTCTGTTACCCATATTCTTTGAGCTATTGGGCTCCGAGGTACCCCCAAGAATAATAGAAAAATTTGATACAAAAGCTCAAGTATCTGTACAACTAATGCGTTGAACACCATGATTTTTTTGCTTGGATATTGTTCATGGAGTGTTTCATCAGTTTTTCCAGACAGGTGGCTCAAACTGTATTTTTTTTATTTTTTTAGATTTTTTTCTCTATTCTTGAGACATAAAAGATGCTGTCATCAGTAAACAGGGCACAAATCGTTACGACTGGACCTAGAATCTTTTATCTCGACATGCTATGAGGCCCATGAAAAGTCTCCTTAAAATTTAAAATTAGGTCTCTGTTACCTATAACCTCTGAGCTGTCGGGCTCCGAAGTACTCCCCAGAATAATGGAAAATTTGATACCAAATCTCAAGTATTTGAGCAACTAATGCATTGATCACCATGATTCTTTGCATGGATATTAGTCATGGAATTTTTCTTCAGTTCCTGAAGATTGGTGGCGCCACCTGTATTTTTTCGATTTTTTTCTCTGTTTTTGAGACCTTAAAGATTTGGTCATCTGTTAACAGGGCACAAATCATAATGACTGGAACTAGAATCTTGTATCTTGACATGCAGGGAGGCCGATGAAAAGACTCCTTTGAAATTTGAAATTAGGTCTCTGTCACCCATATTGTCCGCGCTATGGGGCTCAGATGTAACCCTCAGAATAACTTAAAATTTGATACAAAAGCCCCAGTATCTGAACAACTAATGCATTAATCACCATGATTCTTTGCATGGATATTGATCATGGAGTGTTTCATCAGTTCTTGCAGACTGGTGGAGCCACACTGAATCTTCTCACTTAAAATCTAGGGAGGTCCATGAAAAATCTCCTTGGAAACATGAAATTAGGTCTCTGTTACCCATATTCTTGGGCTATGGGGCTTATAAGCAGCCCCCCAGAATAATTGAAAATTTTATACCAAAGTAGGCCACAAATCATAAACATTGGACCCAAAATATTCTAACTTGACATCCTGAGAGTTCCCCAAAAGTTCTCACAAGAATTCTGAAATTGGATAACCTATATAGTTTTGGGGTTTGTTTGAGCACCCCAGAAATAATACAGAATACACTCAAATTGCCAGATACCTCATGAAAGGCTGGTTGAATTGTCATCAAATTTGGTGTGCTTATGGGTCTTGAAGAATTTAGGCTAATATACATGAACGATGATGCCACCTACATTATCTTATTAGTTGCCTGTGCGAGGACATATTGTCAACATGTCAGTCGGCTGAACGTCATGGCCCATGGATCACTTGTTAATATGGGTATCTCCTCCTCCAAACATCAGTTATATCAAATGTCTCTTATATTGAGTTTAAAAGGTTTCTGATGTGGTTTTTATTGTTATGTAAATTGCTTTTTTTATATAATCTGGTATAAAAAAAAATGTTGAAATCCCAGTTAAATTAATTTGATACCAGTATACCTTTGAAAATAACATACGTACATACTGAAGAAAATAATTGTTTTATAGTAATTTGTAGGGAACATTAATATTTCGACATGTAACCATGATTTAATGATAACAAATCACAGTATCCAATAGGTAAGACAATATTAAATAATAAACGGCTCACAAAGGTTCAGCAGTGTCTGTGAACTTGTGTACATTTTGTTACAGCCTGTTTGTAACCTTCTGTATCTGTATCTATATCTTTACGTTGCAGGAACCACATTGGTACTGACGCAACGGGAGAGAGAGCAGTTAGAAATTTAGTCCGCTGCTGAGGCCAGCTGTAAATGCCTCAGCAGATTGTGCACTTTCACAAGCTCCTTCCAAATGGTTCCATTCAACAACAGTTCTAACTAAGATTGAATGTCTAAAAAGTTCAGTGTTCGCTTTGTGACTTCGAAGCACTTGGTGATGTATGTGACTTGATATTCTAAGAAATTTACAGTATCACAATCTTTAAAACCTTTAAGGCGAATTGGCATTCTTAATGATTTCGGTTTCAGATACTGATCAGCTGGAATTGCTGGCATCAGGCCCCGTACCACCTTATACATGAAAACTAAGCGAAGGTATTTCCTGCGGTTCTGCAGTGGTGGTAGATCCTGCTCCCTGAGCATCTGGGGTACACTATCCGGTTCTCTGGATTTATAGTCCCCAGTTATAAAGTGAACAGCTTGTTAATCTCACTATGGTTATGTGGATCCCATACTTCAGCCCAATATTCAAGGGTTGACATCACCAGCGATAAGTAGCCTATGCGCTTACAAGTAGTTTGACAGTTTTTTTTTTAGGTTTCGCTTTAGGAAACCCAATGTAGAGCGGGCCCCGTTTGCCTGCCCACCCCTCCAGTTTATCAAGGTCTTTCTAGAGTATGTGGTGATCCTCAGGACTGTTTATTTGGCATTACAACAGGCAGTCATCTGGAAAGAGTCGGACTTGAGAATTAACATGATCAGGAAGGTCGTTGATGTGGCAGAGAAATAATAGTGGTCCAAGTACCGTTCCCTGCGGGACGCCTGAGTCTTCTGTGATTTCCTGTGAGCAAACGCCTTCGAGGACTACTCTCATTTTGCGTTAAGTGAGAAAGTTTGTAAGCCATATATGGATGAGGCCATGTATGCCATACGCTTGAACCTTGGATAGCAGTATCTCATGTGGCACAGTGTCAAACGCCTTTGAGAAGTCTAGTATGGCGACGTCAACTTGCTTCTTGACCTCAATAGGTCATGAATTGTTATTGCTAAAAGGGTTTCAAATGAATATCTTGCTCTAAATCCATGATTAAGGTTAGTAAGAATGCAATTTGCGTCCGGATCTGACATTAAGTGTGGGCATACAATGTGCTCTAAGATTTACAGGACACCGATGTTAATGAGTTGGGGCGGTAATTTCTCGCTAAATGTCTATCTCCTTTTTAGCGAACCTGTGAGCTTATGCGATGGTGTTGCGTCGTCGGGCGTCCGTCGTCTGTACGTTAACCAATACTATCTTGAAAACGGCAAGAGTAAGCATCACGAAATTTTATGAAAAAAGTTAGTCATCTGAAGAACTCTATCGGATTTTGCTTATTTTTTCCAACTGCATTTTCTTAGATTTTATAGGGAAAAAGCTAAAAAAACTTTCAAAATCTTCTTCTCCGAAACTGTTCAGCCAAATTGTCCAATATTTCACTAAGATGATTCCTGGAACAATCTCTCTCAAGTTTGTTCGAATGGTTTAAGTTCGGTGATTTTTAGTCGAGTTACAAGAGGTTGAACTTGGTCATCTGTCCAAAAAGCATTCGAAAATTACAATCTCAGAAACGGCTGGAGCTATCATCACCAAATTTTATACAGGGGTCATCAGTGCCCGTATCATACGCACGGCTACAAAAAAAACTTCTTCTCTGAAACCATGTGGCCAAATTATTTAATATCGTACAGAATTGATCCTAGGGTAGTGCTTTCCGAAGTTTGTTTAATTGGTCTCAGTTCAGTGACTTTTAGCTGAGTTATGGGAAGCTGAATTTAGTCATATGCCATAAAAGCCCATTTTAGCTCAGTGGCTACAAAGATTTCCTTTTAAAAAACCACTGGGTCAAATTCATAAATCTTACACATTAATTATCCTAAGATGTTGATAATTCAAGTTTGTTCAAATGATTTTGGTTCAGTGATTTTTGGCTGAATTATGGGAAACTTGCTGTATTTTCCCATATGAGTTATAAACCTGCAAAACGTTTTTTGACTGACGCCAATTTATTTAATATTTAACAAAAATAATCCCCTGAATAATTCTTATAATAATTGTCTTTTATGGTTCCAAAGAATGAATTTTTGGTTGAATTATAAAGATTGAATTGAGTCATTTTACTATATATGTTATCTGTGTGAAGCAGGTACATCTAGCCTGGAACCAGTTTATCAGCATCCGTTACATCATGCATCTAGACATTTAGATTTCAGGTTATCTATGGTTAATATTGACAAGAATGTTTTTAAAAGCTTTTAAAAAATGTGGATTTATGATTTTAGATATTCCTCATGCCAGGCAATGTTTACAATCACAGGTATGCAGCTCTCTAAGGGTATATAAAGACAGTTTTAAATGGATTATAAATAATTGATATCCATACTGAACTTAATTCAAGATTTTGCCATCCGTGAGATGTATCTGTATTGTAATTTTGCATTCAATAAGTATCTGTAGTAATTTTTGATGTACCTGTGAGCTAATGCGATGGTGTGGCGAAACGACCTGAGCTAGCATCATGAAATTAAATGAAAAAAAATTAGCCATATGAAAAACTCAGCATGTTCTTACATTTTATTGAGAAAAGGCTAAAAAACTTAAGAAATCTTCTCCTCCGAAACGGTCAGGCCAAATTGTTTAATATTTCACAGAAATAATTTTTTATATCATCTTTTTCATTTTTATTCGAATGGTTCAAGTTTGGTGAATTTTGGCCGAGTTACAGGAAGTTGAACTTAGTCATCTGTCCAAAAAAAGCATACTAAAATGACAATCTCAGATACGGCCGGAGCTATCATAACCAAATTTTATGCCAGTGTTGGTCACATGAGTGATATATGAAATTCAGGTATTGGTGGCGCCACCTGCATTGATCTTTTTTGAACAGGGAAAACTGGTCATCTGTACATTAACTCTCAGGAATAGCAGGAGCTACCATCCCAAGATTTTATGCAATAATCGGTCACATATCAAATATTGTGGGATCCAGCTTATTTTTTGCTATCTGCCTTTACTTAGATTATATGGAAAAAGCTGAAAAACTTTTAAAAGTCTTCTTCTTGTACACGGTCCAGCCAAATTGTTCAATATTTTTAAGAAATGTCCCAGAGGCCAGCCCTCTCAAGTTTGTTCAAATGGTTTGCATTTGTTTAATTTTAGTGGAGTTACACGAATTTGAACTTTGGCCAGTTATTTGGCCAAGCAAGCATACTGACATAGTAATCTCAGAAATGACAGATGCTAGCATTACCAGGTATTGTGCAAATGTTGGTCACATGACTCATATTTGAAGTTGCAGATTTCGTGGTGCCACCTACATTGACCTGTTTTTTTTTTAGCCACTTCAGCTTAAAATGTTAATGATGAAACTGTCAAGTTGAATCGTTCAATTTTTCAAAAGAATTATCCTAGGATATGGTTCTTTCAATCATATCAGAATAGATTGGTTTGTTGATTTTTGGTTGAGGCGTGAAAAGCTGAAGTTGGTCTTATGGCCATTATTATGTCTATTTCAAACTGAGGACTGCAACAGTAATCTTCTACAAAATTATTGTTGTAATTATAACTTGTGTAACATTGCACAAAAATTATTCTGAGGTGGCCTTTGTTCAAATTTACTTGAATGATTTTGGTAGAATAATTTGACCTTTAACAATGAAAGGACTGCATCTTTTCTTATTCTAGATATTTGATAAAAAGTTAATGAATATGTCAGCTTGAAAAAAAGCATTTTAGCCAAAGTCTTTCAGCATGTGCACTCTAAAAACCGAGGACATGTTTCACGTTTCTATTTAAAACACCATTCTGTCCCATTTTTCGAAACATGTTTCCAGCATGTTTCATGACTCACTGATGTTTCAACTGCGAAAACATGTTTTTAATCCTCTTGAAACATGTTTTTATATAAAACATGTTTCACACACAGAGAAAATTTCATGGACAGTAAGATAAAACATGTGTCTGTGTTACATGTTTTTATATGAAATATGTCGCATATAAGACATGTCTTAAGACATGTCTCATTTTTCATAAAACATGTAACTATTTAAAACGTTTGTTTAGCCTAAAACATGTAGTTGTCCCATTTTTCGAAACATGTTTTCTCCTAAGAAACATGTTTTAAACTTAGAGTAAAACATGTCTCAGTGTTACATGTCTTTATATGAAATATGTCACATAGAAGACATGTTTTAAGACATGTTTCACTTTCATAAAACATGTAACTATTCAAAACGTCTGTTAAGCCTAAAACGTGTATTTGTCCCATTTTTCGAAACATGTGTTTTCCAAAGAAACATGTTTTTAACTTAGAGTAAAACATGTCACTGTGTTTCATGTTTTTATATGAAATATGTTTCAAAAGAAAGTTTCGTTTTCCTAGAAAAAAATAACATTTGCCCATCGAAGGCATATTTGCATTTTAATCATGTATCAAAAATGTCTACAAAATAAAACATGTTTTGAAAAATATTTAAAGTCGCAAATGTTCTTTGTTGTTTGTCTTTGTCGTTTTATGTCCACTGCAACAATCATGAAAACCTGACGAGGTGCTTCTGATGAAACAACTCATAAATTTACTGGAAAGATAACATTTATTCCTTAGACAATGCTTTCTAATTTGGAGGATGCACTGAACAGGAAATGTTTCCAGTATGGGTTATCAATTAAAGGTTATTATATAAAGCTACCAGAACCTTCATTAATTGTCTCCTTAAATTTCCCAGATCAAATACATTACAGCCAGGTGCTGAAGACGAAATCTTATCTATCATAATAATAGAAACATATATCAAAACAGAATTACTTATTGTGGGTATAAAAACATATTAAAGTGATTTAAAATACCATGTATAAATCCAAGACTCATAACTGGCCCCATATCATTATAAAAGGCAGGAACTCTTATTTCAAAAGATGAAAAAAGAATATTTTATATATCAGTATATTTAAAATGGGCAATGCTGATAGGCTGATAGTCTAATGGCAGTTCATGGCTTCTACAGAATTTTCGTTAGTTTAAAAATGCTTGGCATAAAATGTGGAATACATAATGCAGATCTATATCAGAAATGGCCATTTATATTATATTTGAAATACACAGTTTTCTGTAAGTGTTCTTTTACAATAAATGCAGTCATGCCCATTAACAGCAATAAGATAAGGTTCATTTAGTATCTACTTAAATATCTGTTGTCTGCATGTATTCATTTATCATATTAATACTGAATGTACCAGTACTAATACAATTTTGTCTTCCCCATAGCTGTATACACAAATATTATTCACTATGAATTACAATAATAATTAAACCTAGCAAACCTAATCTGATCTGCTGCACAATGAATAACAAGGAACTTGTGGGTCATGGCACTCAGCTGGAATTGGTAACGAGAAAATTTGTATAAAATTCTAGTAAATGGAAATGAGGCAATATTTTATTTTTTATTAATATTTTAAAAATGTTCAGCATATAAATATACACATAATATGCTCTACCGAGTTGTATTACTTACACATTTGACGTGTTTGGTGTGGACTTTACAATTTTATGGACAACCTGAAAGATGCTGGAGCCTCTCATGATTACACATTTGTATAATTAAAGATTTCATATTCTGACTGTAACATGCATGTAATAAATACCCACTTGGACTGTGTGAAACCTTTTTAAATATACAATAAGGAAGAAAGTGGAAGTGAGCTACAGTATAATAATACACATTTAATATAATAATTGCAATAAGGAAAAAAATTGGTGATGAAAGAATCCATTTGATTAAGAAAAATCTTAATTATTATTTCTAAAAACTGGTTTAACATACTGCCAGTTTAGCTAAAAATGAAATTATATGAACGTTTACTCAATATACCTGACTGCAAGCACCAGTGTTATGCTCAATAATGCCCAGCCAGCTTAAGAGATTTAAATGAAATGCTATAATGTATACACCAATTTGCAAGTTTTATTTCAATATTTAATTTCAGAAATTTAATTTAATTTAAAAAATCAACTAAGTTGACAATTCAAGAGAAAACATATTCAAAACATTTAAATAATAGCTAAAAGTAGCTGCTCTCATAGCTTTAATATATAATAAATAAGTTTAAACCTATTACAATTTACAACTTAAAATTTAAAATACAGCTTGCATTTGATTCTAAACACTAAAAAGCCAAAGAGTCTTAGTCAGTGAGCTAAAACTCTACAAGTTGAATAATGATTTGATAAAAACCTCCCGTAAAGGTTGCTCTTGAATTTTCTAATAGCTATAAGAACATTTAAGTGTATCAAATTCTTCTTAACATTAAACTAGTATCTTTCTTCTTCCAAAAGAAAACTTTTTTTTATATGAAGTATATTCCTTTTAGATATTTTTTTTATGTTGGACAGTTTTCTACAATCTAACCAAACACATCCTGAAGCAGAAAACAACTTAGGTTTACTAGCATGAAAAAACTGTAAATTAAATGTCCCAATACTATAAATTTTTGCATGCACTGTGTGTGACAACTGCAAGTATCGCAATTATATAAAACTGACTGTATAATATTTATATGTTTTAGAAGGTAGCAACACTGATCTCAGATCATGAATGAGCATTTACATAATTCAGACATGCCAATATATATTTACTTTCAGTGTTTCTGGCTTCAGTCTGACTACAGCCAACTTTTTACAGCCAGAAAGGGTAAAAGAAAATACAGAAAAGGCTGGCATCAACAAAGTCTCCCATGACTGAAGATTTCTCAGCAATTAAGCATAGTTGAGAGGCACATCAGCTGCTATTCTGATAAGTGTATCAAAAGAATCTATCAGAGCAATACTAAAAGCACCCTAATTAAACATCTAATATTTTCATAATACCGAATCCTTGGTTTGTATCACTTTAATATAAATTTGAAATTAGAATCCTAAAACAAGGCCTCCATCTGTAAATACTTGAAGCTTTACAGGGTTACATTTATGCAATCAATCATGACAATTAAATACTACAAATTACACATTTGCCAAATATAGCCTGTACCATCACATTTGGAACTTTAACATAAATACAAGTTTGGTGCAAATGAACCCTCACACAAACAATGAAATACATGATAAATCAGCCAGATTGTACAAGAATAAGTAACTGCTGTATGTTCACAGTGATTCATCAAACATTTCTAAGAGTTGGAAAAATCCAATTACCATAAAAAAGAGTGAAACATTTAATATATGTGAATAGTAAAATTCATAAAAGATTTCTTAGAAAATATGTAGAATAATAAGGATGTAACAAAAGAATCAAATACTAAATTATTTTAATGCAGCCACAAACTGTGGAAGAAGTTGACTTGTCCTTATTGGGCACTTTATTTTCAAGACACTCTTTTCAAGACACAGTGGGTTAAGAAGTTGCATGTGTTGTGCTGGGTTAGTTATATTAAGAATAGAGTGCAAAGTAGGTACGAGGTTTTCCATACTGAACCATTCTCAAATAAACATATCTTCATATTACTCAAAATAGCACCTGACCTCACTTCTCCATTGTCTATGATAAAACAGGTGTTGGTTCTGTACCCTCTTGTGTACAAAATGAATCTTCTTTGACATCTTTCTGAAAAAGGTGCAGCAATTTATCAGTAGCTAAATTGTGTTATTTCCATAATCAGTTTGGAGAAAAAGATGAAATAGTATTAACTGTCAGCAACACAGCTGACAGTTCTTAAACATGCATGCAGCTGCATGGAATGCACTGACATCAGCTAGATACTGACACAAGTCCAAAAAGAACTTATAACAGTTATTTATATGGAGGTTTCTTTTTATAAAATGAAAATGTCCACTTCTTACATTTTATTCAAATACTGTTTACACCTGGTAACATAATGATGATATTTAAGAATAAGGCCTCTAAAAGTTATACCTCTTTAATGGAATAATATGAATGCTTACAACAATTAAATCAAAGACCCCTAAGGAATTTAAAGCTGCTGGTTAGCAAAATATGTTGCAAGCATCTGTCATTTAATAATTCAGTGGCATTGACAATAACAAAATAAAACATCACATGTACTTTATATTTAATCAAGGATTAAAAATATATTACCTGCAAATATGTTCAACTAGAAAACTTCAACTATTACCAAAAATTATACAAGAGGAAAATATTTGCATCTTTGTGTAATAATAAAAAATTTGGATAAAGTGAAGCAAGAATTACTAAATTAAATATTCATTCTCTCCCCAAATTCACTCCAGGGTAAACTGGAACCACTATACCACCTTTACCACCAATATACCAGCCTTGGTACCCTGGAAACCATCCCACCACCAATATTTACCCATCGAGCCTGGGTATCCAATGAAGTCCCACCACCAACACCTATGTACACACATCCAGCCTTGGTACCCTGGACTCCATTCTACCAACACCCATGTACACACATCCAACCTTGATACCCTTGACCCAATTCCAGCAACCTCATGTACAGATATCCAGCCTTTGTACCCTGGACCACATTCCACAAACATCCATGATCACACATCCAGCCTTTGTACCCTGGGCTCCAGTCCATTACCAGTCATGTAATCACACATCCAGCCTTAGTACCCTAGACCCAGTTCCATCAACACTGTGTGCACACAACCAGCCTTGGTACCACCACCAGTCATGTTTTCACATCCAGACTTGGTATCCTGAACCCTATTCCACAAGCACCACCCATATACATGCATCCAGCACTGGTACCCTGGACCCTATTCCCCCAACACTACAAATGTGCACACATCCATTCTTGGTACCCTGAACCCCATTCCACCAACACCCATGTACATTCATCCATGGTACCCTGGACCTAAGTTCACCACCAGTCATGTATTCACACATCCAGACTTGGTACTCTGAACCCAGTTCCACCAACACCCATGTACACACACCCAGCCATGGTACCCTTGACCAAAATCCACAAGCACCACACATCAAGCATTGGTACCCTGGACTCCATTCACACATCCAGCCTTGTTACTGTGGAACCTATTCCACCATCACCACCCACCCAGGTACACACATTCAGCATTGATAAGATGCATAAATTACCATTTTGTTTATGATGTGCTCATGAGGTAATTTTTAAACATGCTGCAGATTTTAATCTACACAAATATGATATTGTACATAATTACAGGTTTTAAATTTGCTCATTTTATCATATCCTTATTCATCTTCGAATTCAAGGTTTCAGTAAAACTGCCTTGAAAATTTAACAAAATTATCTTTGCACAGCCTACTTCTTGAAACAGCAAAATTTTCATCATGCATCACATTTGATAAATAAATATCTTACCTACTCAGCAGCCTATACATGTATACTTGGGTCCACAATGCACCCAAAGATGGGTCATGGTTTTGCCGAACCAAATTGAATTTTGTACAGTAGTTTCTAATAAAAAGCTGCTAATGACCACTTGTTTTACTCTAAAAAAATATAAAAACATGTCTATTTTAAAGCAATTTTTTAAATATAAAAACACTCCAAATGTCAAAGACTGCTACAGTCATTAACATTCCTGCCTGCTTGATTGCCCCCTCTTAAATGTACTTACTTGCAGGGGCATCAATATTGAGGGGGGATCAACCCCCCCCCCCCCCCCCGAAGATAAACTGACGCTACTTCTTACTTGTGTTCTGGACTCACATGGAATAAGAGCAATGGAAAATCTTATATTCAGGGGCGCTGCATTGTGGGGGGTTGGGGGTTCCAAGGGGTCAAGAAAGCCCCCCCCCCTCCCCTTTTACAATGAAAACCAGTGAATTATTGGCCCTTCAGAGGGCTGTATCCCATCAGCTTTTGAAAAGTAAGGACTTTTATTTTGGAGATCCCCCCCCCCCCCCCATCTTTCCAAAATCCTGTACATACCCTTGTATATGAATTGTCTCATAAGTGACATTACTGTATCTGAATGGTGGTTTGTACTTTACATTGCATATTAATTCTTGTGAAGGTAAAATGTCGTTGTTATTTATATAAAGCATGAATATTTGTATTTCTATGAGCGATATTATGAATATATATACTGTTCACAAACTAAACTTTTGACTCACCTTTTAATTTCTGGCAAATTATATTTTGGGTTGCTACAGGAAACCTTCTCTGCGCTCAAGACTGAACATCATCCAAGGTGGACCTGGTAATTGCTCAAAATCGTATTCCGTTTTCTCGGAAGTTTTCAACTTTCCCGCGATCACTGGCAATTAGTTTATCATATGAATGGGGAGAATATCCGGTCATGTGATCAGTGGCAAAAAATAACGGCGGTTAAAACAAGTAAAATGTAATTTCCCACGCGAGACATGTCTTAAAACATGTATTAGACATGTTTCACACATGTAACGACATAGCATGATGTTTCAATGGGCCCAATTTTGAAACAAATGGTGAAACATGTTTTGAAACATGTTTAAAATTGAAACATGTTTGCATACAAAACATAATAAACATCATGTAAAACATCTGTGAAACGTCATTTTTCAGAGTGTGTAAACAGATTAGCCAACAGGCCATGATTGTGTCTGTATCTTTAAATAGGTTGAGAAACTGCGAATTTTTTCAGATTTGGCAACAGATCAAGAGTTCATTTAGTGCAACCAGATATAGGTCAAGAGTTCAATCAGTGCAGCAAAGCACAAGGCATATGATCACCTCATGGGTGACATGAGAACACCTCACGGGCACCATGTAATTACCTCATAGGTAGCATGTGATCACCTCATGAGTATCATGTGATCACCTCATGTGTGTCATGCCCCTCAGGGCTGCATGTAGAGCCAATCTGTGAGCTTGTGCAATGGTGTGTCTACTATTTCAGATTTGGCAACAGGCCAAAGGTCAGTCTTGATATATTTATAGCTTTGACAGACTGCCAACTGGATAAGATTAGGCACCAAAGTTCAACCTGGATATATTTATAGCTTTGGCAGACTGCCAACTGTGTCAGATTATGCAACAGGTCAAGAGTTCATTCAGTGCAGCCAGATATAGGTCAAGAGTTGAATCAATGCAGCCAAGCACAAGGCATATGATCACCTCATGGGTGACACGTGAACACCTCATGGACACCATGTGATCACCTCATAGGTAGCATGTGATCACCTCATGAGTATCATGTGATCACCTCATGTGTGTCATGCCCCTCAGGGCTGCATGTAGAGCCAAACTGTGAGCTTGTGCAATGGTGTGGACTATTTGGCAACAGGCCAAAGGTCAGTCTGGATCTATTTATAGCTTTGACAGACTGCCCAGCAAACACATAACGTAACCATAACGTACGTTCCTGGAATGTCCTGGTTTGGTCACGAAAAGGACGTCGCCAAATAACGTCACCAGGACGTTATGGGAACATTTTACTGTAGCTGCAAGAAATGCGCATGCGCACTAGATGACATCGCTTCAGGAGACGCCGTCATATTATCAGGATAATCTGAATAATCTACATTATACCAACTGCAGTGGAAGACATCCATAATTTCAAAGTAAGTGAACTTAAGACATAATACCCAAAGAAAACTTAGATATAATTATTTTGTGATAAAGGACAATTTAAGTAGTAATACAAAGAGTGTTTGAAACTTCAAAATACTCCCATGCCTGGTTTGATGTTTTTTGCTTGCTCTGAGGGCATAACCGGTAAATCTTTAAAAAGAATGATGAAAATATGGCATTGGTGTACAAAACACTCTGTGTGAAGAAGCAGCCTGTAAAAATTAAATTGATATCATTATTTTAAGCTATTGTAAACAAAGTCCAGTTTGAACGTCACATAAACGTCCGGAAAACGTCAGTTCTTTTACCATATATATATATATATATATATATATATATTTATATATATATATATATATATATATATATATATATATATATATATATATATATATATATATAGTTCCAGGCGCGGATCAAGGATTTTTTGCATCGAGTGGTCAATGGGTGTTATGCATTAAAATTGTCTATATAAAGGTCGTTGGGTGAGAGCGGGGGGGGGGGGGGGGGGCACGTTATATAAAACAATACGAAAGCATATTGCTGCCACCTGGTAAATGAAAATAAACTATTGATCTCGTACGTATGATATAGGCCTACTTTATATCTCGCACGAGCGACATATTATCTCGTACCGTACGTACGACATATTGCCTCGGACAAGAGCTACAGCTACCAAATAGCCTGATTTTAAGAGATATTCAATTTCAAAATTGATCTAAGAATTAGATATTTGACATAAAGCACGGTGTGGTGGGTCGTTTAAAATATTTAATGCATAGGCCTTTACAGCCATTGATACGATTGGTTGGTAGCTGAACAGGAAACATTCCATTTTATTAGTTACTTATAACTTTTATTATGAACTAAAAAATATTATAAACTATCACCCATGGACGTGCGATTAATCTGTGACAGAAGAATACGAAATTCTGATGCAAGTCTTTTCCTTATAAATCAGGCTGAAGTGGTGATATAAAATCTACACCTCATATCGGTCTCATACGTGTAATCTGCCCATCACGGCGTGAAGTTCAACTTATGCAGTGTAAATACAGTGTAATGTCCTAACATTTTACGATGTCCTTTCAATATTTCAATATATCTCACAATTATCCATTCTCAAACACTTAAAGTCAGGCTCATAGGCAGTTGTTACCTCTTGCCCGAACCCTTTTTTCTACAAGTAGTTTCAATTTGGCAAAGGCAATATTTTTTAGCTCGGCTGACTATAATTCATCTGAGCTAAACACGTGGTCCATTGTCCGTCGGTCCGTTTGACTGGCACGTTTTGAATCCAAAATATGGCATACGGTATACTGTTAGATGTCCCCAAGATCTACAAACCGAAAACTGGTTCACTGCGACTTTGTTACTTTCAGATATTAAGGAAAAACCTCAATTTTCCATTTAAAACCTATTACCACACTTTGGGAATGCCTAATATCAAAACCACTCATCTGTTTTTCATATTTACTCATTTTCTTCATATTAACCATAAATATTCCCGTATATAGTTTGAAACTGTTTCCATGCATATGTTTGAACATGCTTCAGTTTGAACATTAGGAAACATATGGTCAGATCACAAAATATTCTTTACAACAATATCATATCAACCATCCACGGCCTATATTACCTGTTCCTCTCAGACATTATCTTCATTTGATATAAATTTAGATTTTTAACTTCAAGGTCAACTTCAGCTGAGCACAGAGACCCATGGGTCCCTTGTTTTCTTATAAACATTATGACCGGCTCACTATTATAACATCATACGCTGCTATCATACCTATCTAAAACTAAAAGATTTGTATATCACGTGCAGACATCGATTTGATATATTTCACTTCCTTGAAATATTTATAATTTTGTGTGTGTGTGTGTTCGTTTCAACTGTGTTTCAGCGGTTTGCAAGAAGGTGGAGCTGTTGTAAAGTTAGGATGAGAGCATGCCTTATTTAAACAGATATATATAGGTCTACATGGCTTATATATCATTATTAGCTGGCCTAGCTTTTTTTGTAATCTGAGAATGAGTTCCGTAAGATTACTTATATATGTCGTACGTAGGGGACAATATGCATGTCGTACGTAGGAGATAAATCATTTTTTTACCAGGTGGCAGCAATACCATTCCGTTAAACACAAGTGAATACCATTTATGAATATTTTACACATGGTGCATGGCTGTAGTTTTTTTCAGATCCAAACTTCGCTGTCGTGCATGATACTTAATCCTCAGTACATAATGCTGTGGAGGTGGTCCACTCTTCCTGGGTAGATTGCGGATATGATGTGAGTCAGTTCATCAATTCCGTGTTCAATATCCAGTTTATCTTATTTTCGGATGTTAAACAAGCACAAAGAATTAGCATTCCTACAAGTACAACTGGTCATCTAAAGTCATTACAGGTCATCGGATTAATACTGCATTTTTCAAGGTTCTTAATTCGCTTCACGGATAAAAAAAAGATCATTCCATAAAGCGGAAAGGATGCAATCCCTGATAAACATATGTGGAAGACTTGAAGTGGGACTAGTTTTATTTACAGGGGAGAACCGGTAATGTATTGTCCTAGTATATGTACTGGAGGTTGCGCTCTCCATTAATTTGAAATTGAGCTCGAAAGTTAACACCTTAAAATAGGAAATTTGATATTATATGCTTTCTTGTCCATTATATCATACAGTATAATATAAATCGTTGTGAAATGTATACTGTTGCAGAAACATGATATGGCCCTACCGCACAGCAAGCTGCATGAGATAACAAGTATATCAACACCTCTGATGAAAGTGAGCCGCAATCATAAGGAACGGACATTGCAATGGGTTGTATCTGCATTCTGAAGGAGACGGAGATGGTAAATGTTATAATTTCATGGAATAATCTGTTGTTAAGTTTTGAGTGTTCTATATATTTTCGAATCAAATGAGATTCTTGCGGTCATTTATAAAAAGTATAACACATTGGTAATAGGGATTCGATTATGCTTTATAATTTTCGCACATAAAATGCTATTGAGCTGAAGTTGTATGTATTTCCATATTGTATATCATAATTGACAGCAGGGACAATATTCCGCTGTCATGCATCTCATCTGTGGCCACGCCTGGGAATGCCTTTTATTCTTTAATTAACGGGAACTATATGCCGGGTTTGTTATGGGGGGGGGGGGGAGGGGAGTCAACTTCATTTCCTTTTTTTCACCTAAATCTTGAGAAAGTGACACAATATATCTCCAGGTATCGTCACAGCGCCTTCTATTTTATCAGAAACTACATATCCACATAAGAATGGACAAAACGTATAAATAATGAATTATTTTTTTTTCAGATGAGAGTTGAGATATATAGGTCGATGAGAATTTAAAGGCTATACACCAGCACATCTTTCGGTCACTCTGTTCCTGTCAAAGTTACATCCATTTTCCTAGCCAAGCTGACTTCGCCTTTCATGTTCAAGCCCTGGTACTTCCTTCTACGAAAGCAGGTAAATCTGTTAT
Organism: Sipunculus nudus; assembly: GCA_026874595.1. Lineage (NCBI taxonomy): Eukaryota > Metazoa > Annelida > Sipuncula > Golfingiida > Sipunculidae > Sipunculus > Sipunculus nudus. The sequence continues at coordinate 61,536,031 of CM049315.1, read as the reverse complement.
GACATTTCTGAGTTAAAATTTATTTGTGATTGTTTATACATTATAAAATATTAAGCATCTTTCAGCTCATCTGTATAAGCTATTACCACCGCTTCCAATGTCCGTTTGTGAGCACCTTTTCTCAGAAATGACTGATGAATGTTATTTAAATTTTGTGCACATGCATGTTCAGTCGGGCAGGGATTAGCACATCCCACTTTTGGTGGTTACACATAAAACTATTTATTTTACACGGACTGTACAAATAGGTATTATAACTAATAACTAGACACTGTTAATAGCTGAGGTTATGGCGTCGGGTAATGTGTAGGGGTGAACTCTAATATCCACGCCTGGAATCGAACTCTGGTCACCAGCGGAAAGAGCTGAGTGATTTATCCCATGACTGTTCAGGCCCTGTATTTTGTTTATTTTAAAAAGTCTTGGTTTAATAATGAATTACAGCACAGATTTGTGGCATTCTGTGCCACTGGTGTCCAGATATTCACTAAATTATATCTTATGTTTATCTTGGTTAAAGAGTTTCACATGACCAAAACACGTGCATGCATGGCAACTTACTTTCATATAGTTATAAGCGATATTATTCTGTTTCAGCAGTTTTTATTGTACTTTGTACAGACTTTGAATAAGTTTTTATATTTGATGTTACGATCGGGCACGGTATTTGTTTCATTGGTGAGCATGCATGGTCACTTGTGTTCTTTGTTGAAGCTAATAATTCATGTTGTGTTCATGTGTGTCGGTTACAGCTATCATATGGCATGTGGGAGACATCACAAGCTAAGGCAAAGTGAGGGGCTGCTGGGAGATCACAGTCATGCCAACAATACACCATTTAGCGACTCTCAGGGGCACACCACGAAAAAACGACGAAAGTAAGTTTTTTAAGGTTTATGTTATAAATAACACTTGTTGTCAATTCAAGCAAATGATATCTATAAAACTGAACTGAATTGAAGGGTCGGCTTCGAGATAATTATGCAAACAAATTCCTGTTCTTACCTTGTGTCCTAAGACTTTTTACATTGCCTTTTCGTTTTCCTAAGCTATCAGTTAATCATATCAGAATTACTATTTACTTAACTTTTCTTTACCCTACGTTTCATTTATACAATAAGAAGTATCCTTATAATATTTAAGAATATGTCCTTTATAAGGTTGAATTTTATTACTTAAGTTTAATTGATACAATCTGTCAGCATTGTAACTTTTCCACAATCTTACTTGAGTACATGACTTGTTAATACAATATTTGCAGTATGTTTTCTATTGGCAGGAGGCCTATAAAGCATTGCATAAAACATTCAAGAAACTTAAGTATCTGTTTTATACCCATTAAGGAATCCCAGGCCAAGAATGCTCCAGCCGTAATACGGAACAGAGAACAGCTGCAATATACGGAACAGCGCACAACCATCAAAACCGGGGTTCGAGCCACCAAGGACAATATTAAAGCCCGCATAGCGCAACATCTGACACCGAGACTTCAATAAACCATCTTAAATAAAACACGTAGTTCTCCAAATGAATGTTTGCATGAAAATGAAAGGGATTTGAAAGGTTGTGTGAAGGTTCCTGGAATGTCATTTCATGACGTTATAGCATGACGTTCAGGGGACGTCTACAAAACTCCACACATTCACGTCAGCAGGACGTTCGGGTCGAACGTCCCCATGACATACACGTAACGTCACCCTAACGTCCCCGAAACGTTATTTTGTTTGCTGGGTGCCAACTGTATAAGATTAGGCACCAAAGTTCAGCCTGGATCTATTTATAGCTTTGGCAGACTGCCAACTGTGTCAGATTATGCAACAGGTACAGGTCATAAGTTCACTCAGTCTAGCCAGGTGCAGGTCAAGAGTTCACTCATTGCAGCCAGGTATAGGTCAGGAGTTCACTCAGTGCAGTAGCTGCATTCTATTTATAGCGTTGGCAGACTGCCATCTGTGTCAGATTATGCAAGAGGTCAAGAGTTCACTCAGGCACCAAGATTAGGCACCAAAGTTCAGCCCGGATCTATTTATAGCTTTGGCAGACTGCCATCTTTGTCAGATTATGCAAGAGGTCAAGAGTTCACTCAGTGCAGCCAGGTACAGGTCAAAAGTTCACTCAGTCTAGCCAGGTGCAGGTCATGAGTTCACTCAGTGCTAGCAATTTGTCTCAGTTCACTGGGGGCAACTGCCTTTCTCACCTAAGCCTGGTCAGCCCCGTGCATCAGCCTCAAGGTAAGTGTGATGTACTTGCCTGATATTTTGACCTGTCTTTGTGTCTTTGATGGCTTTCTCGTTCACAAGACAGGTGTCGCTACCTACAATGACTTATTTCTGGAAAGGAATTTGATATATCAGCCTGAAATTGGGCATATTAATACATATCGAATAGCTTTGTCGTATACAAGACTGGTGGTGCCACCTACAATAATTTTTGCACAGTGTGTGTCCCTGCTTATTTCTCAGGAGGGGTTTGTTATATCAGTCTGAAATTTGGCATTTGTATATATCTCTGATATCTTCGTTGTATACAAGACTGGTGGTGCCAGCTACAAGTATTTTTGTATTGTGTGCACCCATGCAAGAATTTCAGCAGTTTGTGTAATTGTTTCTTATTCAAAATGTTTAGTACTTGCACTGTTCATGTACATGAAAAGTAAGGTCCAGCATTGAAGCATTATACCTGGTGTATTTCCCAATGCACAGGTTAGCATTAGGCATGTAGGCCTTATTTGTAAACACATGAGATATTTGCCTTGAGCCAGTTTGAAGGTAAGTCTCCAGTATCTTAAGACTTTTGGTCACATGGCTCAAGGATAGAGACGTGTTTCTGAGAGCTCCGTCAATTTTTGATTTAACATTACCTGAATGTCGCTTGAGTGGTCGCTCAAGAGGTACAAATATGTCTCATACAAGAAGTAAGACGGGAAAAAAACCTGGACAGACAGTTGGTGAAATGGATAAATTTATTGAGAGAGAACCAGGGAGGCAGGGCAGTACGGAGGCCACGTCATGTGAGGAGGGACTGGGAGCAATGGCCACTGCTACGGACTTGAACACACAGCTAGGCCAACAAAATATTATGACAGAGATAAAACGTCTGGTTCAAACCTCAAACAAAGAACTAAGTGAGCAAATTAACAAAATGCATATTGACCTGAAAGGTCAAATGGATTTACTGACAACAGAGCAAACAAACATAAAGAAAACTGTACATGTGCTAGAAACAGGTTTACAGTCGCTGGACAATACAGTAGAAGAATACAAAGGCCGAGAGCAAAGACTTTCAAAGGAGGTTGATATGTTACGGAAGCAGGTGAATGATTTGCAAGATAAAACAAGAATTTCTGAATTACATTTGGAAAACCTTAGAAAGCAATTACAGGAAGAAACAAATAAACAAGAACGATATATGAGGGAATGGAACTTGAGAATTATAGGTGTTGGGGAAGTAGGGAAAGCTGAAAACTGTGTGAACACTGCTACAAAAATCATCGCTGAAAATAAACTGCTTGGGGACGCAAATGAAACACAGATAAGGGATAAGATTGAAATAGCACACAGGACAGGCAGAAAAGGGCAACGACCAAGGCACATTATTGTCAGGTTTCACAGTCGACTGATCAGAAACGAGGTCATAATAAAAAGCAAACAGAAACTTCAATGAAACCAGACCCGGTTTGTTGAAGACCTGACTGCCGCGGATTATCAAACGAAACGGAGGGCCAAACCGCAGATGACCGCAGCATTCAATGACGGACAGAGAGTGCGCTTTTGGCGAGGGAAGCTCTATGTGAACGGGGAACCAGTAACCATCCAGGGTCCTCCTAGCAACACAGCTGACACAACGGAGGTCGAGTAGCAGGTCAGATGACGAAACAAACAGGTTTTGAGCTTATAAGGGACCATTCTGTTATTGTTTTTGGACTTATTCTGATGTTTACCTGAGCACGTGGTAAGCGCGGGATTTTCAATGTTATCGCCTAGCTCGGATTCCGGCCTGTCTTGCGCTCCGTTGCGCGGGGCAGGATGGGAACGGGGCTGGGCTTCTGTTACGACCCATAATGTAATAACTGGCCCATAATGTAATAACGGCCCATATTGTAATAAAAACGACCCATAATGTAATAATAACCAATAATGTAATAAAAAACGGCCCATATTGTAATAACTATACCCTGCCCATATTGTAATAAAATCGGAAGTGGGTAAAACGGCCCATATTGTAATAAAATCGAAGGTGGGTAAACGGCCAATAATTTTATAAATCAAAGTTCATGCAACTTAATTTAGACAATTCAAATATTGACTTCTCGTGACACGAATGTGTAAGTGAACATACAAGTATGAAAAACCACTGGATTACATAATGACTATTTGTTTAAAACGGTGACCAAGCTAATATGAGCGAAATATGGCCATGATTCATGATTATCCTTTTGTTGAATCAGTGTTTAAATAGGGTGATAAAGTATTTAAACAAGATAATATATATATATATATATATATAAATATATATATATATATATATATATATATATATATATATGTATGTATGTATATCGCCAAAATGTAAATATTTTGTCAATTTTAACAGATAAAATATACAAAACTCTCATTATCGATACTTTTTAATGTATTTTAATTCTTTTTTAAAATATAAATGAAAGTTTAAATTTCAGTGCGTTTTGCTCAATGTATCATAGAGAATATTTTATATGATCTCTCGAAACCTCCCGAGATTTGGAAATTATAAATGGAGGTACTGCTGCAAATTTTTGGTGCCTATGTATGTACTGGTTAAGATGTCTTAGGTTAACATGTATAACACGTCGTATAGATTAAGAGCTTTCAACGCACGTATTTGAAGTTAAAACCTGGATGCGTCATTCGTGCGATTAAAGAGTTTACAATTTAATTTTTAAAAATAATTAGCCCGAACAACAAAACAACAATTTGAAAATGCCGGTTTCTGTGTATTAGAGGTAGAGCATAGGGCGCAGAGCGGGGAGATTCAGGGGCGTAACCCGGTTTGAGGGAGGGCAGGGGGCCATGATTAGTGGCGGATTTAGAAATTCGAAAGTTGTAGGGGGGGGGGCGCTAATATGCATACATGGGTACTATGACAACTGTTATATATACGTATATATATATATATATATATATATATATATATATATATATATATATATATATATATAATTAAAATAATAATAATAATAATAATTATTATTATTATTATTATTATTATTATTATTATTATTATTATACGTTATATTTTAGTGTATGAAAATATGATTTTTTTTATTCAATTGTGAACCATGGTTTCATTAAGGTTGGTAACAGGTTCATGGAGAGGGTATGGGAGGGGGCAGGATATTATGTAAATGACACTAAGCGTGTGCCCTGTCATTCTTGAGCTTAAACATATGTTATTACAATATAAATATGTTATTACAATATGGGTCGTTTTTCCCACTTCCCGTTTTATTACAATATGGGTAGGGTATGATTATTACAATATGGGTCGTTTTTATTACAATATGGGCCGTTATTACAATATGGGCCGTTTTTTATTACATTATGGGACGTTATTACAGTATGGGCCAGTTTTATTACAATATGGGCAGGGTATGATTATTACATTATGGGTCGTTTTTATTACAATATGGGCCGTTATTACATTATGGGCCGGTTATTACATTATGGGTTGTAACAGCTTCCCTGTGCGTTGCTTAAGCACCAAGTTAGAGGTAGCACCGTGATAGAGCGAATACTATGGCGACGTTAACAAACTGCCAGACGGGGCGCGAGCTCAGTTAGAAGCAGAGACTTTTGAGCTTTAGAGAGGTGCTAGGTTTAGTATTTATGTGACACGGACATAGGTTGTTATATTTTGGTACTTCACGTTTGGTGAGTAATGTATTGTTGTATTTATGTCATTTGTATATGTTCAGTATTCCCAAATTATGTAAGCAAGCATGCATGTTATTACCGAAGACATGCTTCACTCTTGGAGATTGGAATGTTAATAACAGTGATTAAGATATTCAACTTAAAGTTAAATAACGAGAGATGTGTTGTTAGTGTAGTATATTGTGTAGAGATTTTTGGTAATGTTATTTGTGGCAAATTGAAATTGTTAACGAACAGATTTAGTACAATATTCTTCAGATGGAGGATGTAAAAATACTTTCACTTAATGTTAGGGGGCTGCAGAATTACATGAAACGAAGACAGTTATTTTATTGGCTACAGAAGAAACAACATAACATAATACTTTTACAAGAAACTCATAGTTCCTCCAACACTGCTTCGCAGTGGAAAGCTGAATGGGGACATTTGATGATTTTAAATCATGGAGATATGAATGCTCGCGGTGTTGCTATATTAATAAAAAATAAATTATCTCATGATATACATAATATTTACATGGATAAGGATGGGAGAACCATCGTGTTGGACATAACTATTGGTAATTTACGTTTAAACTTATGCAATGTATATGCCCCAAACAGACCTAACCCTGAATTTTACATGAATTTATTCCATAAACTGGAAACAACTGATAATGAAACTAATATTATTGGAGGCGATTTGAACACTGTCATTAATACTAAACTAGACAAAACTTCAATTACATATACTGGCTATAGTCGAGTTATCTCCACTCTACATGAGTGGATGGAGGAATTGGATCTGATAGATCCCTGGCGTTATCTAAATCCAATTAAAAGACAATTTACCTGGTCCCGATTGAATCCCAAGTATACAGCCAGCAGAATAGATTTTTTTCTCATTTCCAGAATATTGACAAATTACACCAGAAGTGCTAAAATAACACATGGTTACAAAACTGACCATTCAGCAATAGATCTTTGCATTAAAACTTTTCATAACAAACGTGGCCCAGGATTTTGGAAGTTAAATCTGTCATAATTAAGAGATAAGGACTTAGTTGAAAATATAAAAAAATGTATCAAGGAAACTGCAGAAGAAAATAAGGAAGCTAATCCTAACTTGCTTTGGGATACAATCAAAATGTATTAATGAAAAAAAGAAAAGAAAATCAGAAATAGTCCTTCTAGAACAGAAAATAAATAAAATGAAAAATCACCCTAATTACCCAAATGCATTGCTTTGTCTGCAAATTAAAGAAGCTGAAGAAAAACTAAATAAATTTCTAGAGATTAAAACAAAAGGAGCGATTGTTCGGAGCAAAATAAGATGGTATGAAGAAGGAGAAAAATCTACAAAATACTTTCTGAACATGGAAAAACGAAACTATAATAAGAAACTTATAAGTAAATTGAATAATGATGGAAATATGAATTATGATCCAAATGAGATATTAAAAGCAGAGAGACACTATTTTGAAAAATTATTTACATCTGAACCTTCATATAGGCCACAAAATTTAATACATTTATACATAAACACAATATGCAGGTCAGAAAAATTAAAAATGCAACAGGGAGTGGAAAGCTAACTGAAGCAGAATTATTTCAAAGTATGAGATCTTTTAAAAACGGAAAATCACCAGGAAGTGATGGACTTCAAATAGAATTTTATAAAATATTTTGGCAGGACATAAAACCTTATTTCATGGATTCTGTACATTACTCTTTTGAGACAGGCTTATTACCAATAACACAAAGACAAGGTATAATCAGTTTATTACCAAAAAAAGGAAAGGATCTTCAATATTTGAAAAACTGGAGACCTCTTACTTTACTAAATTGCGATTATTAGATTATTTCAAAGTGCATATCAAATAGAATAAAAGCTGTAATTCCTGATCTAATCAATGATGACCAAACCGGTTTTATTAGTGGACGCTACATAGGTGAGAATATTAATAAGGTAATTACATTGATAAATAATATAAGTAACATGAAGCAAAAAGCTTTCCTACTGACAGTCGATTATGAAAAGGCTTTTGATTTTTTAGAATGGGACTATATATATAAATCCTTAGAAAATATGAACTTTGATGATGTGACAATATCGATGATAAAGACAATGTATAATGATATCAGTAGTTGTATTATGAATAACGGATACAACTCCGGTTTCTTTAAGGTCTCTAGAGGAGTAAGACAGGGTTGTCCACTGTCACCTTTATTATTTGTGTTGAGTATAGAATTACTAGCTAGTGTTATTAGAGCAGAAAGTAATATTAAAGGTATAGATTATCAAAACAATTTATTTAAAATAGCTCAGTATGCGGATGATACGATTCTATTTCTTAAAGATATTAACAGTATTAGTCATGTTATTAAGTTATTTCATGAATTTAGTCATGTATCAGGACTAAAAATTAATTTAGAAAAAACACATGTTATGCCAATGAGTACAGTAAAATACACTGAAAAGGATGAAGTTAGAAAATTGGGGCTTTCCTGGGTCAATCAGGTGAATATACTGGGAGTCATAATAACATCGTCATTACAAAATGTAATAAATTTGAACTATATCCCAAAAATAAATAAAATAAAAAGCATAATATCAGTCTGGAAAGAGAGAAAGCTTACTCCAAAGGGGAAGATCACTATTATTAAATCATTCATAATGTCACAATTTATTTATTTACTATCTGTACTACCAAGCCCACCGAAACATATTTTGCACAAGTTGATAAAATGATATATAAATTTATATGGGGTAAAGGTAGAGAGTTAATAAAAAGAAATATCTTAATTGCACCAAAAGAAGAAGGTGGCCTGAGTATGAATCATTTATGTTCTCAAGATGCATCACTTAAAATTGCTTGGATAAAAAGGATACTATGTAAAGAATCAGATAACTCATGAAAAAAGGTTGTTTTACAATATTTTAAAATGGGTGAACATTCATTTAAGTGTAACCTTGCTGATCAGGACAGAAAAGAAATATGTAGGAACTATATATGTTTTTGGGATGATGTGTTATCTGCCTGGTGTAAATACAATTATCATGTTCCAGTTGTGTATGATGATATAATACGGCAAGGGTTGTGGTTTAATTCTCATATCAGGATAAATAACAGAGTAGTTTTCTATAGGAAACTATTTGATGCTGGAGTGAAATATATTAAAGATATAGTCAGTACTTCACTGTCAGATTCAGTTTGGATGAGTTATCAAGAGTTTTGGGATAAGTATAATGTACATATTGATTTCCTTAGCTACCATGGACTATTAAGGGCAATTCCAGAAACATGGAAAAGTACTATAAAAAGTCACGATAGGCTCACAGCATTATCGCCAAGTATTAGTTTAGTGGATAGACTTATAACCAAAAAAGATGGCACAAAACAAGTGTATGCAGATATATTAAAGAAAATTTCAGAAAAACCATACAATACGATTTTAAAATGGAACAAAGAATTTAATGGTGAAATAGAAAATAAGATATTAAAAGGATTTGAAAATTTATATTCATCAACAATATCTAGTAAACTGCAATATTTTCAGTTTAGAATCCTGCACCGCAGAGTGACACTGAACCCTTTCTTGTTCAGGATTAAGAAAATAGATCATAATAAGTGTTCCTTCTGCAAATCTTGTGAAGAAACATAATACACTTTTTCTGGAAATGTGATTTCACGAAACTTTTGTGGAGAGATATATTGTTGGAGTTAAAGCAACATGGTTCAGTCAGTTCCACATACAGATGGTCTGTGGAGAATGTTATTTTAGGGTGCGATGATGATAACTGGATGAACTTTTTAACATTGATGGTAAAGAGGTATTTATATATTACTAGATGTGGTAATGAAAAGCCAACGAAAGGGGGGGGGGGGGTTCAATATTTTATTAAAGTCACATTGAATATTGAAAAAGAAATTGCAATAAAAAATGACAAGTTAAACCAACACCATATTAAGTGGGCACCAATACTGTGTATACTCGAAGAGTAACTAAATATTTGTTTAATTTTATCAAAAAGGTAAACTTAGTTAAAAAGGATGCTGAAAATGATCGTATTATTGTGAAGGTTCAATATGTATTTGTATGTTTTTATGTATGTGTGTATGTTGTATATTTTCTTTTTGTATAATAAAAAAAAAAAAAAAAAAAGAGACTTTTGGAATAGTACACTTAGTCCTGGTGAGATGTTGTCTGCACACTTACGTAAAACCATGTTCGGAATGGCATCAGGCCCACAGCTTTGAAAGGTTGAATTTCTTTCAGGAGTTTGGCCACTATTTCTTTGGATATTTTGATAATATTGGACAGAAACTTAATACAATGGAAAAACATATATTCCATGGATCCTCCATATTACAATAGCATAAATTAATATAATTAATATGCATCTTAGTTCAGTACACTTAATGGAACTACTTGTGCAAAAATAATATAACAAGCAGATTTTATCTTAAGTAATGAAATATTATAATGTTCACACAGAGTTTTTGTAGTTTTTTCACATGCAGGATATGCACTTATGAACCATCCTCAGTTTTCACAATCACTCTTCCATCAGAGGTTCATGTCAGTTGATTTTTTTGTGTGTTCTTTAGCTTCCCGTAATAACTTGAATCTGTAATTAGATTAGAATCTGATTTGAGCGTTTTTCTTTTCATTGTCACATTCTGTCTACAGTTACGTAGCTAACAAATTTAATCAGAATTGGCCGGTTCTGTTTGCCTGTGCGTCCTACCCTGTGCATCCTGTCAATCATCCAGGGGTCAACTTGGCCTCAAATCCTCTCGAAAATTTCCCAGACTTTATTTCTTTATCAATTATTTTTATTACTTTTATTTCTGTTATAAATTTAGTTCTCCTTGACACCAATAATTCTTGAACCATTCCAGCGACTGTACTGTTCCAGTTCTTCAAAGTGGACCCTGGCTGACCCCAAGTCTCAAGAGAAGTATTCACATCATGTTCAATTAGTGTACCTTAATCATTGATAGTTAACAACCAATTGGTTCAGCCACTCATACAGACATGCTTGAAGTGATTTTTTTATTATCTTTAAGTTTGCATTGAACTTGTTAGGAAAAGTAGCCAATATACATAATGCCCATATAGTGTGGGTTACGTATGAACCCTTGCTGAGATGCATATATTTACACTACCTGGCAGGCAAGCTCGCATATTTTGACTAAAGGTTCAATTGATCGATTCTGGATAATGGTGCAAGATAAGTATGTAGTTATCTTGTAAAACGTGTATCCTTTCATTTTGCTTGTAAACTTTGGACCTCATGTTGTGATTTCAAAGAGTTTAAGTTTGTACTTAGATGTATCTTGGAAAACATGCCTTCTAAACATATATTTATTCAGTCACACAAATAGGAAATAACTTATAGAATGTCTTCTGGTGTACAGCTAATTTGACACTGAACGGAAAAAAAGAAGAATTGTGCTTCAAATTGTCTCGACGACAATGCATGATAGACCAATAGATACTATGAAACCACAATGGAAAAAGATGACTATTTATGTTTATTTTTTGGCTTAATTTTTATGCAGAGCATGTCACATTTTGTAAACTACACAATTTGTAACTCTTTTCTGATTTTCTATTTCTCTTTTGCTATTTGTTAGAAGTTTACTGGGTGAGACCTTGGGCCCTTGCGCCTTGTATTATTTCCACGTATAAGCAGTTACATATCAAAACCAGAACAGTTTCTTATCCAGCTGATTGCCAGTGAAATGACCATCCTCCTTTAGCGTATGCAAATATCCATATAATACTGTGTAACATTCTGCCTTCATGATGTTAACCTTTAGACCTTCACCTTTTGGTCATCAAAGAGGCAGAATGTCATTAACTGACTATCAGCCAATCACAGGCTGCTAGTGACTCCACCCCCTGTCCCTATGGCTATGGAGTAAAACCTTCTGTAGGGAGCAGGGCGCGGCCGCTTTCCATCGAGCAGTGGACCCTGGTCCCTGCCCTCTGTGGCTACATGGGTAAAGCTTTTTTCACCCGAGTTGGCTAAGACTATGTCTGCCATCAGGTGTACAGCCACCCACTTTTAAAGAGCAGTCATTCTTCCTAGCTTGGTATGTATCTTATTTTAATTTCTAATTTAAATAATATTGCAGTTTGATATTTGAATACTGAAATCTAAATTTTATTTTAGTAAAACATTTATTTTTTTAAATTGTGCAAGTGCGTGCTGCCCAGGCCCTATCCCCCCTAAATTAATTGAAGTAGTGCTTGGCCATTGATAATCAAGTCACTGATGTAAATTGAGCTTCTTTATTACCATGATGCTGTTACACATGTAGCCATAAGAATAACTTGTACTGAGCTACTTTATCTGTTTACTACACGTTATATATAGACTGTATAAATGCGATACAGGATATAGTGCTGTATGTGTTACATATCAATGCATCCCCCTACCGAAAATTAAGCATAACAAATAGATGGTGTAATCAATTTAAGCTATTCTTAATATACTGGATGATATAGTGAATCAGAACATGTATGCAAAATTAATCTTTATACTTGTCTGATAGACTTGAAAAGGAATTAAATTTCATTATTTTAAAGAGTGATATTATATTTGTATATGCTAGATTATAAATGAAAATATTTGTAGCATAGATATATGACATATTATATTGTTCTAACCAGAAAGCATTAACAGGAGCAGTATTTGGGGTTAGACTACCCTTGTGCTCGATGGGGATTATTCTGCCCCTTTCTATTTGCACTAATATTATATAGAGTCTATTAATATTGGTATCGTTGTGGTTTCCTCACAACACGTTGTTACGGAACCTAGTATAAACAGATCATGTATGTGTGATGAACACAAAATTTGTAATGGAGATAAAAACAAATCAGATTCTGTGACACTAGGCAGCGTGAAATGTCTAGGGTAATGAATAAAGAAGCCAGTGTTTTTTTTTTTTTTTGTTAACAAATAACCATAATTTATTCTTAAAACAACCCTAGCATTACAATACACTTAATCAATACAATTATACAGTAAGACAGCGGTATAACAACAAATCAATACAATCACACAGTAAAATACACAAAGTGCACAGTACCTGGATACCACCGCCGTCACAACGATAAATTCTTTAAATGTATACTCTCGGAGAATGACAGTCCAGTGTAAAGCTCTTGTAACAATCCAGAAAGTAAACTGAAGTCCAAAAGAAAATCTATAATTGCCGCACTCGTCGGATAAGGTCCCAGAAACTGACACACGCTTCTACGTCCGCTCGAAATCTTCTCTGCTGCTGCTCTCGGCACTAAAACACAGCCCCTTTATATACTCTTCACCCCACTTCTCGAACAGTCTAAAAGATCTTACACAACACAGTAAACACGCGTTACAGGAATCACCTAGAAAAACATCGCCGTGCCTTTACACACCATGGTGTACACGTGAGCTCGCCCCAAGCCAGCATGACAACAAGAGTTCAACCAGTACGGATTAACTGCGAATGTAACAAACGGCCCGGCGAGGGTGTCACAACACGAGTTACGCCCGTGTCACACAATAAAAAGAGCACCTGTTACAACGTCCATACCTTGTACGCACTTACGCGTCTTCCACTTATGGTTTTTCACGTTCAAGTAGACTGCTCATCATTTTTTTTTCACCACTAATTATAGTATCTTTATTAGAAACTCTGACAGTCTTTGATGTTGAATAAACTGACACGACCTCGATTTCTGCGTACTCTGTTGCCATTAGGTGATTCAACAATTAGGTTCCTTGGTTCATCACAGAGTTTAAGAACTGTTCCAGGGCACCATGTTTCGTCTATTTTATCTACACTCAGTATAGGTAATTCAGGTTTCCTTATTGAGTTGTCATGCTTGAATTTATCCATTTTGGTTTCTTTCGTGTAGTCTGTTACTGTGTTCATGTTTCCCAGGGTTGGTACGAGTTGGTAACATTGTTATTAACATTGAAATATAAGTTCGCCTGATGATGGTAGATTCTGATCAACTGGGATGGCTCTTAGATTGAGTAAAGTGAGTCGTACATCTCCCCCACTCTTCAACACCTTTGTGATGGTTGATTTAACAGACAACCGTGTCTTTCAATAAAACCATTGCTGGGTGGATAATGTGGGGAACTAGTGACATGTTTTTAGTCCCCGCCACAAACTGGCCGGGTCATATAGTTTTACCCATGTTAGTCAGTCCGTCATTCCGTCCTTCCGTAATTCCGAAATGAAACAGTTGTACGGACTTTTTTCGCAATGCCTGCAGAGTTTGGCCTGACTTTTGGTTTTTGGGCGCATAATGACCACTTTCAGATCAGGTTTGCGTTTTGTCCCGGTTGATCTAATTTTGACCGTATGACGGGTCCTGAACATTGGAAAAGTTCACGAAAAAAATAGAAATTTTCCAGACAAATGCATATATACGAACTTTTTTCTCAATGCCTGCAGATATTGGCCTAATTTTTGGTGTGTGGCAGCAAAATGACCACTTACAGATCGAGTTTGTGTTTTGTCACGGTTTACCTACTTTAAATCGTATGACGGCTCCTGAATTTAGAAAATTTCATGAAAAATTGAAATTTTCATGATAAAAGCACATGTATGGACTTTTTTTTCGCAATGCCAGCAGATATTGGCCTGAGTTTTGGTGTGTGGCAGCAAAATGACCACTTACTGATAGCATTCGCATTTTGTCCTGGTTTACCTAATTTTGACCGGAAGACAGCACCTGAACTTAGAAAATTTTACAAACTTTAACAAATATTTCTAATTTGCTCCAGGCGGGGGCATTTGTGTCGCTCCGACACATCTAGTTTTACCCAGTGTATCCACAAATTCTTGAAATGCTTGCCCAGCGTTTTGTGCGCCATTGTCAGTTATGATCTCATCTTAACGTCCGAACCTGGCACAATAGGTCTTTATTTTGGGAGTGATAGTCTGGCTTGATGTTGTTCTCATTTCATCTACTAGCGGATGCTTGCTGTACCTATCCACAATCACAAGATATTGACGTCCTTGGATCTTACACAGGTCTCACACAGATACAATAGCTTGCCATAGCCTTGATGGTACTTGATGAGGTATTAATGGTTCTTTTTTATTAGCATCCTCTTGTTCTTGGCATATTGGGCAGGATTTACACATTAATTCTGTGTCCTTTTTTTATGTTTATCCAGTAAACCGTTTCTCGCGCTGTTGTAAACTTTTTTTTAAACACCATGGTGACTTTGATGGCACTGTTCAAGTATGTACGATTGCATAGTCTTTGGAATTAGAACTTGTCTTCCTTTGAAAAGAACACCTGCTTCCACAGCTAGTTCGTCTCTAAATGACCAATAGGGTCTCAGGTCAATTGGTCTACCTTCCTGGATCAAGGCAGCTCCCAATCCCTTCCGTGAAGCATCAACTTCAAGTTGTACAGGTGATGTCGGATCGTAATATTTCAGACACGCCTTCTCTGAGACTGTCTACTTCAGTTCGTCAAAGCATTTCATGTATTCCGCATCCCAGGTCCAAAGTACATCCTTTTTAAGGTTACAGAGAGAATGTGCTTTGTCTGCATAATGTGGTATGAATTGACTCAAATAAGTCATTATACCTAGAAATCGAGATAGGTCTTCCCTATTTTAAGGAGTAGGCATCTTGCGTATGTCTGAGACTTTGGCATAATCAGGTTTGAAACCTTCACTGGTATACAGATTTCCGTAAAAAAGA
The DNA here is from genome assembly GCA_026874595.1 of Sipunculus nudus. NCBI lineage: Eukaryota > Metazoa > Annelida > Sipuncula > Golfingiida > Sipunculidae > Sipunculus > Sipunculus nudus. Next base: position 61,520,404 of record CM049315.1, on the reverse strand, counting down.
AATGCTCGATTGCTTGATTATGCACTAGTTACTGTTTAATATAAGTCAATTTTCCACTGCTTGGTCCATAAGCTGTATCAGATTAGCATCATGTTCGGCTTCTGTCTCACAATATACACACACATCGTCTGCGATGCTCACAACACCTTTGAGGTTTTCCAGAATCTGATCCATTCTGGACTGGAATATGTCTTGGGACACGCTGAGTCCAAATGGTAGTCTACACCAACAATAACGACCAAATGGTGTACGAAACGTGGTGAGAAGTTTGCTGAGTTGGATTGACCAATATCCACCTTTGGCCTCTAGTTTGTTGAATTTGCTGACAATTTGGCTCTAGCAAATTCTTGATTAAGCTCTTCCACTGTTGGAATTTGTGGGGACATCTCTTAAGATTGGAGTTCAGTTTCTGTGGATCTATGCAGATTCTCAAGGAACCATCCTTTTTGATACTGAAAGCTAAGCTGGAACACCATCAGTGTGTTTGTCCACTTTTCTGATGACAACTTGGCTCACCATTATGTCTAGCTCTAGTTTCAGTTTATCCTTGATGTGTAGACTGCATTTCCGTGGTGGGTCGATGAATGGCTCTGCATCAGGTTTCAGGAGGAGTTTTGCATCTCCTCCTGGAAAAAAATTGCCAATCTGATCAAACTGTTGTTGGTATGCTTTCATGAGGTCGTTTATGAGATATTTCAGGTTGTAGAAAGGCAGGTTGTTTACTGGTGTATGATATAGCATAAGAGCTCAGTTGAGCACCTGTCTGGCATGTAGCTTGGCTTGATTCGTTCAGATCATCAATATTGATGGTAACTAGTCCTAGCAGTTCACTGGCAGGAAGTCCAAAATCAGCTGGACCTGGAACATCCACGATGTAGAATCGAGTCTTCATCCAATCAGAACTACAATATTGACACAGCATCCCTAATTTACCAAGGCATGTTATTTCTTGTTCATTGTAGGCAGTCAGCTTAACATTGCAAGGCATAAGGAATTTTTATCCTTAACGGAGTCGCGATACGTTTGACGGAAGGTCCTCAGCGGTAATGTGTTGCCAGCGGCGCCTGTGTCAATTTTGAATTGTAGCGTATATTTTCTTTGTGGATATTCTGGTGGTTTGATAGTCAGGTTTGAATATGCCTCGTCGCGAGGAGTTTCACCACACACACACATACACTATCTATGTATTTTGTACTGATCGTTATTGAACAGAATATCTGATAGTATGTCTCACCATCAGAGTCCTGATTGATGGCTTCGTTGGTCCGGTCTGCCTGCTGGTTTTCTTCCACTAGAATGATCTCTTGATGTTGTCCTACTTGTCGGCGGATTGCGGAGAGACGCTTCTGGTTCTTGATCTGTTGCGGTTTTTTTTCTGCAGCATTTAGCCCAGCGGCCTTTTATCCCGCATGCATTACATTTGTGATTGTAGGCAGGATATTGACGTGGTTTGTGGCTGTACCACAATTGCTACATTTACGGCCGCGATCTACACCATGAATGTGCTCTGTGGCGGTTTTCATTTGATCAATTAGGTTTGACCCGGCAGATAGAGCTTCATACCTGCGTCCTTCAATTAGGGCATCTTTGAATGAGTATCCTTTAGTTTTGCCAAGGTGTTTACGAAACTGATCAAATGGAGTGCTGGCAATAATCAGTTCTAGAAGCCTCTCGCTTAGTTCATCATCACTAAAGTTGCACTTCAGTGCAAGCGTTCTCGCCAGAGTCACGAAGTCATCCAATGTTTCGAATTGTTTCTTTCTAAGCCTCATTAGCTGCAGTCGATGTATTCGGACGTTGACACTGCCTTTGAGATGGCTTTCAAAGAATATTCATAGTTCAACAGGATCTTTTTTTCTGTGTTTCTGTGAGTCCACTTGCGTTTAGGCGTTTTAGGCCTTCATCACCAATGCCTTCGCATATTTTTCTAGCTTTTGCCTCCTTCTGGATGATTTTTTCCTCCTCAAAATAATGTCAATTTCTGTTTGAACAACGTTAGACATTCGTCCAAATTCTGGCCATACCAGTCCATTGTGGGAAGGTAACTTGCCATGTTTATATGTTGTAGTCACTATATACAGACCTACTAGTCACTTGTGAGGTTTATCTCCAGCAGAGATGTAGGTATTTTATGCCTTTTTTGTCGTACCCCAATGGTGGGGTAGGTCAGGCAGTGCACAGGGTAACAGTCTGGCAGGGCTGTGTTGACTTGAACTGAAATTCGCCCAGTCACTGGTATTCGCCTGGTTACTGTGACAAATTGTATAGCTGTGGGCCTGATATGGTTTTATTTGCGACTCATATATGCTTAATGAGTTAATAAGCATATATGCTTACATGCATACATGCACTTTTTGGTCATAAACTTCCAAGTTAGTGAGTTTGTTGCCATATTCCACAAAATAATGCTATCCTAAGCAGAAGCGGATCCAGGGGGAGGGTCCAGGACCCCCCCCCCCTCTTTTTTTTTAATCTGAAGCAACCTTTTATAAGGGGTTCACAAAAATGTTGGCCTGGAACCTCCCTTTTCCGGACCTTGGGATCTTTTTTTTTAGGTTTTTCATCAGTCCACCTGCGTTGGACCCCCCCCCCCCCCCCCCCATCTTCCTAAATCCTGGATCCGCCCCTGCCAAGACAGATTAAGGTATGGCTGTTTATTACCTTGAATGTCCATGTATGTCTTCAGAGGCAAATTGACAAGGCGGGAACCGCGGTCCTTCATGTCTGTCCTACTTGATATGTTTTTCGAGTGTTTTGCCATAGATTTCTCTGAATCAGTCCATAAAATGGTTCAACTGTCATTGGGTTACATATTTCACACATCAATGTCACAATGAAGTAACAATTGACCAATGATAATCAAGTCAGTGATGTAGATTGAGCTTCTTTATTACCATGATGCTGTTACACATGTAGCCTTAAGGATAACATGTATTGAACTACATTATCTAAATGTATTACTACACATGCTATATATAAACTGTATTAATGCGATACAGGATATAGAGCTGTACGTATGTGTGTCATATCACTACATTAATAAGCAAACTACAACTGTACACAGTTCGCTAGTACCATACGTAAAACTCTTTTGTCCTGCAAAACAATCCGTGCAATTTCGGCGGAAAAATATTTGCACTTGTTCCACACGTCCGTTCTCGGTTCCCTCATCAGCTCTCACTCTTTTTGGACAGCCTTCCTTTTCGATGACTGCACTAATATAATAACTTAATCTAACCTTTGTTATTTGTACAATAATTATAAGCTTCCAGCCAGATAACTTGTTTAGAAAACTCGTCTATACACCCACCGATGGCTATGCGGAAAGGGTTTTAGTTTGTCGATCAATCCACATGCCACGTTTGATACGGTCCAACGCTTCTGTACCTTTGGCGTACCAGTCTGCGTCATCTCCTAGCTTCAACACCTTCTGGATCAAGTAGATGCTGCAAAATCCTGACAGTATCTTGAGTTACAACATAACCTTGTTGTAAACATCTTTGGTGCATCCATCGATAGCCATATAGCTGGCCACAAGGCTTCAGTAGCTCCTCAGTAAACAAAGCAACTGTCAATAAATCAGTTTGTCCTTTTCTTCGATATAGACCATGTTTATTTAATAGTCTACGCAAATGTCTCTGACTATTGATTATTCTGTGCAAATTATTCTGTTAAGTGAAAAACACAAAAGTATTTCTTTTTGAGTTAATCCCAGATTAAAATATAGATCTAGACGAATAATTTCCAGTCGATCAATTTTACAAGACAGATAGGTTAGTAAAACGTGAAGTGTGCCGTTGAGTCCTGGAAGTGTTTCTCAGTTGTGCACCTCTTTTTAATATATAGGCCTAGGGGCCTATCTTTACTTCTCCTGGACAGTTTGTTATTTTGCTCAGGCGAAGCAGTAACCTGCCCTGGCAAAATAACAGTGATCCGGCTGGGCGAAATAGTATTCCGCCTGGGCGAAATAATAATTTGCCTGGGCAAAATAATACTCTGCTCGGGCGAAATAGTCGGGCGAAATACTATTTCGCCCAGAGTATTTCGCCCAGACGGATTATAATTTTTTTTTCACCAATGTCCTAATTACGCTTCCGTTGTTATCTATCCCACATTGCTCCACTGAGAAAACAAATGCAATCAAGTTCGCTCTGATCAAACCTTTATCGCAGAACCACAAACGTAATACTCCGTTCATAGACTTATGTAGAAGGGCGGAACTAATCGGAATAAAAACATCTTGAGCCAGCTAGTTGCAAGAATGGAAATCCTAGAGATGATTAGGCATCAACAGCTACCTCCGTTCTTGGACCAGGTATTGGATCCCATGATGTCAGCATAATGCAGGAGGCACAGCTGCCAGCGTGTCTTGCTACGACGGGTGGAAGAATGGAAGACGGCGGTCGAGGATCTGAGCAAGGCTTTTGACTGCTTACCCTATCAGCTCATAATCGCAAAGAAAGCTATAACGAAATATTGCATATCAAGCGAGCTGCAGTGATTTGGACTCGTTACAGTTTCGTTTATTTGCAATTAGGTAAATTAATGTACAGTGCATTACAATAATCCAGATGATTTGTCACGACCGCATGTATCAATGCTATCACTGAACATTTGATTACATCCTCACCAACCCTAATACAATATAAATTATCTTTAGCGAGTTGTTGTCTGGTGCCTTAAAACACCAGACTTTTAGTCGTTTATAAACAATTGTTCTATAGGAGCCAGTAACGTACATTCTAAATAAACACAGTTTTCAATAGCTAGTACAACCACCTAAAAATATACAGGACGAAAACTAAATTAGAGCTGATGATCATCAGCATATCCGTGTACTGGGGAAGATGGCCTTTGATTATTTTAAATTAGTTGACGCCTGTACACAAAAAAAATACAGGCCCACAACAGGAACCCTGGGGAACCCCACACTTGAAGTCAAATAATTCTTTGGGTCCGATCAAACAATATTGCTTTTAACCAATCAAGTACTGCGCCACAAAGGCCAAAGTCCTTTTGTAAAGTTTCCAACGACAGCGGAGCATCGAAAGTATCGAATGCTGTCGAGGGATCGAGCAGCACGCAGAGAACCAGCTCCAACCGATCATGCAGTCTAATATATCTGAAAAAAATCTGATAAGGGCCGTTTCGGTGTGCTGACTAATGATCATGCAATGGACAGTTAACTAAAACAGTTCGCTAACTGGTCGATGAGAGTTGTCTCTTTTTTTAAGCCTGTTGAGCGAAGTGTTTACTAGATGTGAGATAATGCCTGTGAAAACATCTGAGCACTTTTTTTTTTACAGTGGAATTAGTTATTGGATGGGATATTAAATCTGACAACCTTGCAATTAATGTTCGAACTTCACTTCCTCACGTGCACATAGATGACTCTCTGGCAGCATTGCTTCGCTGAATGGGCATGAACTTGTACATCTAGATACTGTCTAATTTGTGTGAGTTTGTTCTGAAAGCAAATGATCAAGTTGCAATAATGTCACGGTGACCAATATTCTGCAAGCTACTGGCCGAAAACATGATTTTGAGCACCAAGAGAGTCAGACGGGACACAACTTGTATCGGTTTGGCCTACAATCTTCTAATGTGACATTCAGGGAGGTCCTGGGCAAGTCTCCTTTGAATCCTGAAATTAGGTCACTGTGACTTATATTATCTAAGCTATGAGCAGAAAACCTAATTTTGAGCACCAGGAGAGTCAGAGAGCGCCAAAATCAGAACTGCTGGCGCTAGAAATGTCTTTCTTCAAATGAAGGGAGGGCATTGTAATGTCTCGTTTGACATCCAAAATAAGGTCAGTGGTGACCCATTTTCTGCTAGCTGTGTGAAACAACATGATTTGAGTACCCTATAAGTCAGATGGACACAAGTCATAGCTGTTTGACGTAGAAACGTCTTGCTTAGCATCTGGGTAGTTAATAAAATCTTCTTGCTGTAACCTATTTTCTAAGGACTATGTGCAAAAAAAACCATGATCTCAAGCACTCTGGAAGTCATTTTAGCAATTGTTAGAGGTTCATTAACAAATATTTTTACCAGATCATAACATCAATAAATAATACATGCATCACTTGTGGACATGTCAAATTCAGCTGAGCGTCATGACCAATTGGTCACTTGTTTAAACACCTCAAGTGTCTGTTGTTCCAGTTCAGCGATTTTTGTGTCTCAGTAACTTTTTTTCAGTAACGTTTTTGCAGGAGCAACTTTATCCAAAATATTCACTACATTTTCATTATACAGTTAGCAGTATTCCACATTCACACACCCGAAAATGAGCACCTTTAACACCTTGAAAGTAAGACCTTGAACTATTGATATTTATTCACTCTCACAATGTAAAAATATTGTTCAAAACCTGTGACAGTAAAGAAATAAAAAAAAAATCAAAACATACATATTCAGAGAACATTTTTATGTCCCTTAAAATAAAAAACGGGTCACTTTTAATTCATTCTTTATGTGATTGTATCGCTCCTGTGGCGATTTTCACGCATATACGTACACACGCATATTCTATTCCCTGACGGAAACATGGAAACACCACAGTTGCGAAATCATAACAGCGATTTTTCACGCATATACACATAGTCATATACACGCGCAAATTGAAATACAGCTTGAGAATGTTTTCGATTTAGGCAACAATAGATTAAATGACAGATTTCATTTGCATGATCACGCATACCGGTAAAGGTGCATGACGCCGTCATTTAGCACAAGGGATTTTGTGTTCACAATGACGAGGTGAAGGAGAGACACTGAATTCTCCGTGCATCTTGTATGTGTTTGTATGAGTTGATGAAGCCCATCACTATAGATGCTATCTCTCAAACGATTTCCAAGATCACACTCGGTATGGTCAGACCACCAGTCAACACATTTTTCATTAGAATCACCTACAATTACCAGGGCCTCTTTGTTACTACGCTCTGAACACAGCGCGTGACCTCCCGGCCCAGTGACCTTCCACTCACACGCTGTGAGAAATAGCAGGATTTTTCAGGTTTGGCAACACCCAGTCAGTTTGCGCTGGATAAAGTAAAATCTGATTGGCTCTGCGTTTAAACAAATCTGCAGAACTGGTAAAAGAAATCTGATTGGCTTAGCGTGTAAACAACCATAGCTATGCCTGTTGCAAGCTCGTGTTGCAAGGGAATACAGGAAATATACAGACTGTGGGGGATAACTGACCTCAGGCAAGTCAGATTAGAGACTGTGTTGAAAGCTGACAATTGCATGTCGTGTGTAATCCGATGGGGGTTGAAAAAGTCTGTGATACCAAGCGCTTTCTACAGCAGTGTAAAGTTTCCGGTACCTCGAAGAACATCCTATTGTGCTGGTGATACCTGCAATGTGTTTGGTTAAATATTATGCAGGTGGGAATTCCACAGAGACAGCACCGCCTAGTGGCCAAACCTGACAGCTACCGCGGTTTAATGCAGAGGGTAGTGTAGCGAATAGTTGAGCTTAGCGTAACCGCTGCTTATGGAGCGTACCGCCGCTTATGGAGCGTATCTTGTTACATGATATGGCCGTCTCTATTAAGTTTTCAAAATATATAAAAAAATGGTCACTCTCTTGAGCACTTTGTCCCTTTGGGCGGTGGACGTGCTGACAAGAACTTTATATTTTACACATATTTCTATCCATTTTTTCTATATCTTTTACCGTCAGGTCATGTCGTACCATAAACGCGATATCGTTTCCAATATACATGGCAACCCCGGCCCCATGTTTGCCCCTGTCCCTCCCAATGACTCTATAACTAGCTAGATGTATCTGAAGGTCAGAGACAGATGTATCTTACCAAGTTTCACTAAGGCAATAATGAGACTTTTTTTTTTTGTCTCTGCAGACTTGCTTTGTTCTTCCAGCTTATTATGTGACAGAAGGCGTCTATTTTTGTACATGATATATTCTCAAACAAAATCCTTTTGGAGCATCACCTTACCGAAATTTCTTATGTCAATTTAACACACTCATAAAGGTTACTTCCTGTCCACTGGATTAAAATTACAATGCACACATCAGAAGAATAAACAACAATCTCTGTAACTGTAATATACTGTAACTTCCCTGGTCGCTATTGTCACTAGTCCATGCATGCCCACCTGTCAATCAAGTGAGCATCGACATGTCTGCCCATCAGTAGGCAGCTAGTGAGTCCGCCCATTTCACATTGTTTCAGCAAAACTGGCTTGTCAGCTAGGATTGGGTTTTCTTTGCACCTAGATGTTCAGCTGGACGGGTCGGCACCCAGCGCTGACCCCAGCACCCGGGGACCGCTTGGAGGGTTAATTTATGGCCGTAGACTAGACTAGATCTAGTATTTTGAGTTACTAGACAGACACGGTTGAGGTGGTCTGGGACCACCGCCGCGGCCTGTCTCTTTAGACTATAATTTTGATGCCGAAAGTTGCCATACAAGCCAAGCCAAGGAGCTGCGAAGAGCCACCAGCGTGCACCCGCACCGGTAACCGAGAAAGCTACATCATCCACACCCACAAAGCCCCGAGCGGGACACTCACCGCACAGATATCAGCAGCAAAGCCGCTGCCCCCAAGAACCCGGTCGCGAGCGACATCCCCGAGCAGAATGCGCACCACAACAGAGAGGCCCGAACACAAGCAGGGAAACCCAGACCGCCGACAGAACAACTCCCACCGCGAACAGCCGGACTTCCTGTGACTTGGATCGGGCAGGCTGTCTTTGCTTGGTCTTCAGCTGGTCCCCGAGCAGTGGGCCTAAAGTTGTCTGTTTGCCCACTGTCAGGGATTCTTGACTTGTGCTGTGCCTTGTCTTGCTTGTCTTGACTTGGGTTCCGGCTGTCGGGGTGGTCTTGTCTTCTCTTGGCTTGTCCCAGGGCTACCAGTCTTGGCTTAGTCTTGGTCTTGAGGCTTGGTCTTGGGTCTTGAAGTCTTGTGGTAGGCAGCGGACCTAATGTTGTCTGTCTGTCCACTGCCAGGTCGGTTTGTGATTGAGTAGTCCTAAATAGGACTGTTGGGGGGTAGTCCTAAAAAGGACTGTTGGGCGGTCTTGTCTGGTCTGTCTGGAGCTGTCCCGGTGTAGGTCTGGGTAGTCGTCTATAATTATATCTTATATATGAGCGTCGGATAACCAGATATTGCGTCGATATTGTAAAAAATACAAAAACAAAAGGGTGAAAAACCGGTAAAAATCGTAAAAACGTGGGTTAGTGTGCATGAAAAGCGATGAGTGAGGTGGTGTATTTACATGAATTGTGCGCTTTTTTTTTTTTGTTAAAGGTTGATGGTGTATAAAACAGTATGGTGCATTTTATATACATGGTTTTAGTATGGTTCTATTCTAATTGAGGGTGTATTAGTATTGGTTAGTGGTGTGGTGTTCTGTCGGTGTATATGTATTTCTCAGAGTTTGTATGTTTGTTTTGTATGTTTGTTTTGTATGTTTGTCTTATATGTTTTAGATGTTGGTGGGACGGTGACTCGCGACCCGACCGGGCCTGCAAGTTACTCATCCCGTATTTAGTTGTGTTTTAAATTGAAGATGTTTGTATGTGGGCGTTATTTTTATAAATCTTGGACAATAATAGTGTCCCGGTTTGGGCACTTTGTCTTCGATTTATGTTGTTGTGGGTTTTAATAAACTGTTGTATACTTTTGGGTGTTGTTGTTTTATATCCCTTGTAGTTTTCTGTTTTATTTTATTTTATTAGATAATTGTGGGAAGGTAGCTCGCGACCCGACCGAGCCTGCGAGTTACTCATCCCGTGTCTGGTTGTGTTTAGTATTTATTTTAATTAAGGGTGAATAAATCTCAGACAATAATAGTGTCCAGATTTGGGCACTTTGTCTTCGATTTATGTTGTTTGGGATTTTAATAAGCTATTGTATTGTTTAGTTTATGGTTTTTTTTTATTTTTTTTTGGATATTTGTTGGGAGGTAACTCGCGACCCGACCGAGCCTGCAAGTTACTCATCCCTTATTTTAGTTTTGTATTGTATGTATTTAGATTTTAATTAAAGACGTTAATGTATCGGTATTTTAAATAAATCTTAGACAATAATAGTGTTCCGGTTTGGGCACTTTGTCTTTGATTTATGTTGTTTTGGTTTTAAATAAACTTATTGTGTATGTTTTGAGTGATATTATTTTGTTTTCTTGTGGTTTTTTGTTTTATTTTATTGAATTAGAGATTTTGTGGGAAGGTAGCTCAGGACCCGTCCGAGCCAGCGAGTTACTCATCCCATATGTAATTGTGTTTTGTGTGTTTTTAATTGGAGGTGATTATATTTTATCTCAGACAATAATAGTGCCCAGGTCTGGACACTTTGTCTTCGATTAACGTTGTTTGTGGATTTTAAATAAACTATTTTTTTGTGTTTCGAGTGTTGTTTTATTTCTTGTGGTTTTGTTTTATTTTTAATCTATTTTATTTATTAGTTATATTGTGGGAAGGTAGCTCGCGACCCGACCGAGCCTGCGAGTTACTCATCCCGTGTCTGGTTGTGTTTAGTGTGTGTTTTAATTAAGGATGAATAAATCTCAGACAATAATAGTGTCCAGGTTTGGGCACTTTGTCTTCGATTTATGTTGTTTTGGATTTTAATAAACTATTGTATTGTTTAGTTTATGGTTTATTTTTATTTCATTGGATATTTGTGGGAAGGTAACTCGCGACCCGACCGAGCCTGCGAGTTACTCATCCCGTTTCTGGTTGTGTTTGGTTTGTATTTTATTAAGGGTGTTTGAGTGTGGGTGTTTTTATATAAATCTTAGACAATAATAGTGTCCAGGTTTGAACACTTTGTCTTCGATTTGTGTTGTTTTGTTTTTTAATAAAGTGTTGTTGGATATAAGGATGTTGTTTTGTTGTTTTTATGGTGCTTGGGGAGGTTTTATTTTAGTAGAGTGATAAGTGATGGGCTTCGGGCGGGAGCAATTTGCGCTCTTTTATTTGACCTCTAGTTTTGTGTTTGATTTGGGGGGGGGGGGGGGGGGGGGGGGCGAGTGGAGTGCTATTTGATTTGTGTGAGTTCCTTTCTGTTTATTATATTATTTATTCGTGTGTAGTTTTTGTCCGATGTCATGTCGGGGCGAGTGCTTTTTTATTTTTTATGATGAATTTGTTTTCGTTTTATTAGGAAATGGTGATTTTTGTGATTTTATGGCCGTGCCAGTGGTAAACCCTTTTAAACCAGTAGTCATGCTACCTTCCTAGGTACATTTTTAAACCCATGCTTAACTTAATCAGAAATAAAGAATTTTGGTCATTTGAAGTTGTAAAGATTAAATTGTATTTCAATAAAACAGTGTTGTTTTATTTCTCAAATTGTGCAAGTACATAGTGTCCAGTCCCAATTTCCCCCACAACTAGTAAGCAAACAACAATTGGCGAGCTCGTGCTTAAGGCTACGGTATGACACAAGAAGATGAACACTGGTAGTCAAGTTGCGTATTTTAACATAATTCTCGGTTTTCAGCATCAGTTTATAAAATTAGGGGCTTATATATTGTAAAGTTCTGCTAATTAAGCGACCTGCTTAAAAATTAAGTTAGCATGACTTAACTGATCTGGCAATGCATGGGTTGCATTTATTTGAGAAAATTTCTCATTTTTAGTGCTTTTCTTTTGTGCGTCAGTTTAGGGGCTATACATGGATTTATAAATTCAGTTTCCCTTCAATTTAAAGAAAATGCAGTGTCACATAAAGTCCAGGATCATTTGACAAGCCATTTCAGTAATTTTTTTTTGGATATGAAGTATTTTATACATTACGTACCTCGCGACATGTCCCTGAAAAAGATGCATTATACAAATACCTTGGCTTTATAATAATATTTCAGTAAATATAGCAAAGGTCGTCGCTAACCTACCAACCTTTACAGAAAACAAAGGGCTATATTGTAAAGAATATGAGTATCAGGTTTCTACGTAATGGGATGAGGATCTGGGCAACATTTAAACAAAAAAATAAAACACCATATAAAAAACTTGATGGTTGCATTGAGAAATTGCATGGTATATAAGATGATACGGCCACCTCATCAATAAATAATTAAATGACGACATGAAGAGTTACAATCGCAAGCATAAGGTGGTGTGTGATGTAAAACAAGAATGTGTATAAACATTTTGCTAATAAGCTTATGACTCTTTTTGAATGTGGACTAGGTCATACATGAGTTCAACATGTATAATCCCTAGACTTACACCTAGGTACCTTATGTTATTGCCTCCGCCGGGAGGGTATACGATCATCCTGATTCATGTGCGTGTGTGTGTGTGTGTGTTCACATCAAAACTCATGCAATCGTGAACGAAATATCATAAAATGTTCAGGGAATTTTGGGAATGAGGAATCGATTAGATTTTGGTCTGCATCCGGCTCAGAATTCGGACGTCATCAAGGAATATTCACAAATGAAAGTCACTTATGCCCGAAGAAACCAAGGAATATGGGCCGAATAAGTGAATTAATGAAAATCCCGGGTTTGGAAGCATCCCACAATAGCCCCCCCCCCCCCCCATGGTTGAGGCTTGCATTATTTAGAATGCAGATTTTTAGTTAATTAAAGAAACGAAGGAGATCCGAGCTGAGTTCAGAGAATTTGATCTTCGGACCAACATTTAGCCTAAAAGCATTCTCCCTCGACTTGAAGGATGAATGCACACTGACTATAACCTCGTTACGGATATTGACTGAACGAAGTGCATCCAGGCATATTGCACGATAGCCTGAACTCAAAGATGTACATTATACTATAGTTCACCATAAAAAAAAACTTGATTTAAAATGTGGTTCATGTTAACTGACATTATGAAATATCTGAACTTATGTTTTGACAGGAAAGAAATCGGCTATCTTTTTCTTTTTAATAATTGGTAAAATATCAAAAGATCCGATATGAATTTTAAAGAATCATTCACTTTGTCAGTTTTACCTTCATGATATTTTGTCAACCCGTTTATATAAAAGTGGTACCAGCAGATTTTTAAAAATAAACATAGCTAAATGCGGAATACAACAGGACGACAATGTACATGACTGTATTCATAGGTAAATCTACTTGACAGTAAGCTATAACTTCTACGTGCACAAACAACAGGTGTCATGATCGTTATTTTTGACTGGGGACAAAATTCATAAGTTTATCTAAGGAAATGAAGCACATAACTGTATTGTCCTTGAGCCGTATGAATCTTTTACCACCAAAAGTCCATGTGTCCTCTATAGTTTTATTCTTTCTCATTTGTCTAGTTTTGAAAGCCAATTCCGTCAGCCGTTGTGTTAGGTTCTCTGAAGTGAATTCTAGCATTGTTTTTCGCCCTATGAGCAACTTGCGCTTGGCACCGAAATTCGTTATTTTAACAAGAAGTATGTTACCAAGACCAGATTTTTTACACAATGCATATACTAGACAAAAGGCCCTCCCAAAGATGTGAGGTGTAGTTTTACCTGAATCACGCGAGGAGCTACTGTCTCAGAGTTCTCGTTTTCGTGTTCAGGTGTAACATTCTTGCCCTTTGACCTGGCTAGGGTGGGGCATCAACACTGATTGACAGTCAATATAGAGATGCCCCATAGCCAATCACAGGCAGCTAGGGACTTCGCCCTCTGCCCCTCTGGGATGAAACCCCCTTGCCCTGGCAATTCCAGTCTCTCTTGGATCATCGAGCAGTGGACCCCTGTGCCTGCCCTCTGTGGCAGGCAGAGGGTATATATGGCTTCTTTTTCACCTTGGGGTTGGTTTTACGACAGTGTCGGCTACCCAGGTGAAGAGCCACCCACTACCAAAGAGCAGTCCTTTTATCTAGCCTGGTAAGTATCTTTGTTTCATTTATAAGTCTAGATAATAATATTCAGTCCTGATATTTTGAAGGTTTAGGCTCTAAATTTTATTCCAGTAAAAAGGTGTTATTTTATCTCTTTAAATTGTGCGAGTGCGTGTTGCCCAAGCCCAATATCTTCCCAGAATAAATAAGCAGCTACATCTGGCGAGCGATGCTTTTAAGCTGATACTAACAGCTAGGAGACGAATTATGGTAAATAAATTGCTTATTTTTAGTTAATTCTGGGTTTTTTAGCATCAGTATATACTTAAGGGGCTTAGGTTGTAAAAATCTGCTAATGAGGCGATCTATTCAAATAGTAACATAGGAACAGCTCTAAAAATGCCTAGGTTTCACTTCTTAAGGAAGTTCCTTTTATTTAGTGCGTTTACTAAGTGAACTAGAATAGTAAAAAAATGTAGGCCCGTATTTGTTTAAAGAACAATGCGCGTTTTTTTTTTTACCTGAAAAGGATAGTATTACTTTAGATTCCTTTTGATAAACCACTGTAGTAATTTGCTCTTCTTTGGCTATGAAGCGGTGTATACATAATAGAACAGTGTATGCTTCAGACAATCATCTATTAAATTCAAAATCATTCGTAGGTGTACAATAATCCCACAGTATTGAACCTTTATCTGTACAATTTACAGTAAATACCATGGCCATAGGGAATTTTCATAGTAGATAAACATACTATTTTTACATTCTTATGAAATGAATGCCTTAATATCATTATATTTCTTATTACTTCAATCCTTAATTGAAATTAAATCCCACAGTGTTAAACTTGAATTGTGTGTTTTCACTGGGAGGTTATAGAACATAAAAATAAAAAAAAGTGTATAATAATTTTTCATATACAAAAATGTGTGACTTTATAAGATGTAAAAGCAAGAGAAATAACAGGTGCTATATGTACCATTATGTGATGTGTGAAAAAAACTTTGACACGCATCTACTTGCTACATTGGGCATAAGCGTAATCCGCGAATATTTAATGGCCCCCATGTAAACAAACAGCCAGGCAAATTGTGCCTGCAATTGTATATATGTCATAATTTACTTATAATGAATGACCTTTTCTTTGCAAAATTAATCAGTTGATCAGATTTTATGTATATAACAACTTTCAGGACTTGATCTAAATTAGCTGGATTATACTGAAATAAGAGTAACAGCTCAACCTTTTATTATGCGTAGCTGTCTCTTGAATAGAAGTAACATAGCTTTTCTTTTTGTACATATGTAGATGCTGTCGAATGGAACATCTTTAAACTGTTATGTTATGCATGTACATATTGAATGAATACCACTGAACTGGTTATTGTGAATGTATTTTGATAGAAACATCAATTAAATATCTTTTTATTCCAAACTGTATTGTCAGTTCAAAATGTTTTATAAGCCTGATCTACATTCAAATGTTATTGTAAAACCCGATATTCACTGAACTTTATGTTTAAACAAAATGGGTTTCTTGTGTAAAGAAATTTAGCCTACATGTTGGTTTTAAAACAAGGCTTTAAATCCTTAAATTACCGTACCTAGTGTTCTATTGTTTGGCGAATTTTAAATTACAGAAAGGGCACACCTGGTAGATACATTTTAGTGTGTCATTCAAACAAACTGACCCGTAGTCAAGTTTCATCTCCTGGTCACAGGTTATTGCATAATCCCCAGGTGTGTAAACATCACCCTTGGGTTTCAAAGTTACCTGTGTCTCACAGGGCCTGCTGGTAATCCCCTTATCTTGCAGGTCAGATTAATAATCCAGGTGCATTCAGTGCCCCATATGGGGTTATATCATACTGAGTAGGATAAGTTGAGATTTGCTATCAACACTAAAACTCTGTCAAAGGAGCCCAGACAAATTACCTAACACACCACCCATATTTAGATACACCTGTTACCTGGTGTAATGTCATGTGAACCTTTGTCATGTGTCATGTACCTTATATTAACATGCTTTCATGTGCTGGTAACTCACTTTAAATTATAATAAAATTAATAAATAAAACTAGAAAACTAATTTCACCAATAAAAATAACATTTAAATAAAATATTATTAAATAATTGGGCTTATCTTTCTGTTGGTCTCTCTTATATGTCCAACTGATACAAGCAGATACTTTTAAGGTGTTTAGCCCTTGCCTTTAAATAATCATAATAACTTGTTACAATTAACAATGAATTTTGATGTTAAAAATATAACAATAAAAACAGATCAGTACTTTATAATCTAGATCAATCTTTAAATAAATATTTAGTAATTCTTAGAGGAATACCTCTCAGGCATGCTCATATTTTATTTACGCTTTTTCTAAATTCATTTGTTGATTTTTAGCATTTAATTTTAATACAAAAGTAGACTATTATCTCAAAGCTAGTTAAAGTGTTCATAAACATTTATTTATAAATTTCTTATTCTAAAATGAAACTTTTAAATACTTAGTTATTTCCAATTATGATTAACATTTATAACTCTACTTAATTAGACAAATTCAGAAGTAAATAGTATGGTACTTATAAATTTAATTAAAAGGCATTTTATTCTGCTTCACATACTGCTGGACTAGATATGCATGAGTATTACTTTGAATTTCTCTGGTGAAATTAACTACCTAAAGGCTGGATCTAACATGTCTGACACACCTGGAAGGTTTTTTATTGGTATCCAATTTGCCTAGATCTCTGAGTATCTGGCATAGTACCATTTATTCTGCCTCAACCTTGAGAGTTTTACTAGTCGCTTTTTAGGGTTCATATCCCGGCATAGTATATGTGCTTTTCCTGGTTGAGTTTTTATTTAGTTTAACATATAAGGGCATAAAATATATACCAGTTGCCTTGGGTGATACCCGGCGTGGTTGTCCCTTCTATGCAGTGTTTTGTGCTGGCAAAGTTCCCAGTCGCTTTTTAGGAGATATTCTCCGGCATGGAAACAATTTTTGCCAAGTGTATGTGGTGTCTGACATGATTGCATGTCTGCCTTGTGGGTTTTGCGTATCGCCTAGAGAGTTCTCGATTTTGGCAGGGTACCACCTTTCACCTAGAGTATTTTGTATCTGGTATGGTGGCGCCACTTGCATACCATTGTACCTGTCATCATATCGAAACCTAGCTATAACATCAACCAGCACAAATTTGTTTCTCTTAAGTATTCGGAGTAATTAAAACAAATAAGATCAGTGTGCATACCTAACACACCAGTTAATCTGGCATCACTCATTTAGAAGCTTAACTTGTTTAATTAGGTTAATTTCAGTGAAATCCTATCAATAATATTAATAGGTGAGCAACACACCAAAATACTAAATATGTGGAATAAATACACAAATAAAATGAATAAATAAGCTGACTTCAAGTTTATGTCCACTCTGTATTGCAGTTGAGAGTAATGATATTTAAAATAAATAACAAACCACATATTCATTGCTGGAAGGGTAGAACATTTTTTTTTGTAACCAAAATACATATTTCTCTGCGGATTCGAGTTAAGAAATGTTAATTTAACTACAAACTACAGTACTACAAACTAAGTTAGCTGCTACACATAATCTGAATATACAGAGCTTAATAAGAAGAAATAATTAATGATAAAAATCAGAATGATAATATTCTTGATGATAAAATAATGATGTATGAAAATATAAACAATAAACTGTAATGCTAGAAACAGATTAAAGAAAGAAATTCTCATTATTCAAATAAACTAATGAATAGGTAACTAACCCTGATATCCAATTTGTAGGGTTATCAACACCTCTAATTTAACAAATTCTTGGGCAGCACTGCTTGCCATTTTTTCTCAATTAAAGTTATGTATATGTGTTGTATATTGCAGGTAGACTTTCTGTAACTGATTAAAACTACTGTGCAATCATTGAATTATCTGTAGTATTATTTAATGTATTACTATACTTAAGTTCACCTGTAATAATCTAAGATGATCTTACACTGAGCCAGAAATCTCGCTGTTACCAGATTTTTATTACTTGGTCAGTTGTAGTTCATATGTTAGCCCAGTGAAAGGGCATGTTTCAGCCAAACGGGGCTTAAAATACCGTCTAGATTTTGAGGCCAAACAGGGCACAGAATAAATACTGTTTATGAAAAGCTTACCTGAGGGTAACGCATATACGTCTAAACACTGATCCTATGATGATACAGTGTGCGAGTGAATCTCGCTTGATAAGTTGACCTATGGTCTGAATATTTCACCCCAGTGAGAGGGCATGTTTCGGCCGTGCGGGGCTTAAAATACCGTCTGTATTTTGAGGCCGAACAGGGCACAGAATAAATACTGTTAATAAAAAGCTTACCCGAGGGTAAAGCATATACGTTTAAACACTGATCAGATGATGATACAGTGTGCGAGTGAATCTCGCTCTATTAGTAGACCAGTGGTCGAAATATTTATTAGCCCAGCGAGGGGGCATGTTTCAGCCAGACGGGGCTCTAAATAAATTCCGTTACAGTTGTGAGGCCAGACAGGGCACAAAGAAAATACTGTCCATTAAATCTGATACGTAGGTTACTTTTGCCAATCTTGTATCTTCGGGATATACATCTTTTGGGGACCATAGTTACCCCTAGTTTTATATACTCCAAATAAAACGGAGAAATGAGCCCAGATTCTCCCTATTGGAGGGCCCCTTTATGTAACCGTTGTCAATTTTATTTAATAATGTATAGTTAAACTTAGATCAAGTGTTTAACTGTTTTAATGTTTTACCAAGGGGCCGCTTATCAGCATTCTTTATGTTTGATTATGTATAATTTTTTTGTGAGAGCTATTTTTTAAATAGTCATGTCTAGGTAATTGTCGCAAAAATTATACTTGTGTCATAAGGACAGATACTGCCGCTCTTGTATTTTATTTTCAGAGGCTCCATTTTCGCATGAACCAGTTGTCAGCCATCAGTGCAGCCTTCTCAGTGTGGTCCGGCTCAGCTCTTCTGCTACAGCAAGCTCCAACCTGAGCCAACATTCCACTACAGCCAGATATTGGACGCTTTTACAAATGCAGAATTCCTTGAGTAAATACTGAGGCCTGTGGGGCCACCATCTGGACTGATATTTTATTAAATCCTTTATGGCCACCTGGCTCACTAATGGACTGTAACATGTAATAACTTATTGTACCTGGTGCATGTTGAATGTCAGTGATGTATCTTTGAATATTTTATATTGTTTTTGAATGTTTTATAAAAATTACACAATCCCTGAACTTTCAAAACAACTATCAGACTGCAAAGTCCCTAATCACTGGAGGTACTGTGTGGGGAGAGAACACTCCCTACCCGCTGTTGTAGCATTGGATAAACCTACCTCCCCCCTCCCAACATGGGAGTTAGGGGTTGGGTAGCCGGCTAACAGCCTATACACAGCCTGCCAGCCATGTTTTGGTCATATAAGAAACAAACAAAAACAAATTCTCCTCTCCACAGGCTAGATATCATGACTGCTATCGCAAAATTTTCCACTGTAGTGTAAAATTTTCCCTATAGGGGGGAAGGATGTAACATTCTGGCAATTCCAGTCTCTCTTGGATCATCGAGCAGTGGACCCCTATGCCTGCCCTCAGTGGCAGGCAGAGGGTATATGGCTTCTTTTTCACCTTGGGGTTGGTTTTACGACAGTGTCGGCTACCCAGGTGAAGAGCCACCCACTACCAAAGAGCAGTCCTTTTATCTAGCCTGGTAAGTATCTTTGTTTCATTTATAAGTCTAGATAATAATATGCAATCCTGATATTTTGAAGGTTTAGGCTCTAAATTTTATTCCAGTAAAAAGGTGTTATTTTATCTCTTTAAATTGTGCGAGTGCGTGTTGCCCAAGCCCAATATCCCCCCGGAATAAATAAGCAGCTACACAGGAATACCAGATATCTGCAGGAGTTCCTCCGGCTATACTGTTTCAAGATCATCTTGCTTTAATTTTTCATTGAATAATGGTTCATATAATTAACTTGCAGTTAGAAAAACTCTGGCTTGCAGACAGTGTTATGCGCGTTTTTGTCAAAATATCATAAATTTAATGTAATTCAGCGTCAGGACCCATGACAAACGCATTCAGTAAGATCACTAAGATCCAGATAGTTATCATATATCTCAGTGCCATTCATCAGGATCCCATGTAGTTGAGGGGCAAAGGCAAAGACCACTAATCATTCAGGTTCATGATGCATTGCCAGGATGGTGAAGATCAGTATGTGCATGCATGGTTTAATTGCTCTGTATAGGTCGCAGTGGCGTAGCAAGTGGGAGGGCCAGAGTGGCCATAGCCCCCCCCCCCCCCCCCAATTTTCATGTAGGCAAACTAAACTGAAAGTTTTTTGGGGATAACTGGACTTCACCAGACTGACGTAAACAGTTTTCGTTTAATCAGCTTTATATATCAGTAACAAATTCACTCGAGTTCCTTTCGAATCACAGGTAGCATTATATGATAATACACGTAATATTAACCAATCTTAGATAACTTCACTGATGTCAGTGCTTTATAAATTTTTGGATCCTCTTTGGTGTATGGTAACTATCAGTTCCATGGGTGATTCCGCTATCTATAGTAATTACCTTTTTTTGGAAGTGCATCTCAGCATATATTAAAGCAAAGAAAATTTAGTTTTCAATTTTCAATTTCTTTGCAAATTCATTATCATCCTTGATGGAATTTCCAATTTTACTTTAATGGAGAGCATATAATACAAGAAGGTGACACAAAATTAATACCAACGCACAAATGCATATTCATTAAAGTCAACTTCACTTTTATCTGATTGATGGCCAAGTAGAACAAATTAAATCTGGCAGATCTGAATTAGTCATACATGGGTAAATTTGTCACTTTCAGTGCCGTACGTGCAATGCCCTGCGCCCTGACGTTTTAATAGAGTAACCGCATTTAATGTGCTTATTTAAATCACTGCATAAAAGGGTAAGCGTTTAACATCAGCTGACGAGTATAGGCCTACATCACGGTGTTTCGAAGCGAGCAAAGCAGTATATGCCTGTAAACATCCTTACACGTGGCTCTGCTGTGGTACGCGCGGTGCATTGTGGGAGGATGATGTAACCAGTTTATCATTCTCCACACATGAGATCTGTCTAAGAATATCGAGGATAGGTCTCATGCACACGTTCGCGCGCACAACACCCTTATGGGCTGAAATCGAGCCATATTTCGCATGAGAAGCGTAACTTACTAAAACTTAGTAAATGGAGCAAATTTGGAGTATGCTTCGACAATATATTGATAAACCTGTGGATTTATTTTGCGGTGTAATTAATCAATATGTGTGACGCGGTAGGCCTATTGTAAATATGAACACAAATTTATGCACGTGCTTCCTTGGATACTTTACGTGATACAACTATTTCCAGAACTGTTGAAGATGTAGATGCACGGTAATAGTGCAGCGACACTTATTTTGGCCTTTCCAAAATTATGCAAAAGGATGACTTGCATGAATTGAGGTATTAACCATTATTGTATGGTGACATAAGACATGGGTGCCAAGGGGCCGAGAGTCACATGTTGTTTACATTTACCGATCATACAAGTGAGAAAGTGACAGGGTCAAATGTCAGGTCATCTTTGTGCACAATATAACCCTTATATATTTCTGCGCGGAGGTTGAGGGTTTGTTTGTTCCGTGAGCGCATTCGGAACTATTCGGAAAAATCCGTTGGCCGCTGGAAGGCAACGGATTCGGCCGAGGAGTTCCGAATGCCGAGGCTGGGAACCATGCTAAGTGCAAGGCCCCCTCCCACGTACACGTACATGTATACTCCTAATCTTAAGCGCTTCGCATCTTCAGTACTTGGGGTACCGTATATTAGGCATCAGTTGGAAACAGTCTACTATTGGGCCGCCCAAACGCATTTTTTGGTTTCGTATATATATATATATATATATATATATATATATATATATATATATATATATATATATATATATATATATATATATAACTCTGAAGAAAAACAACACTGTATCACGGGATGCGACCCGATCATCAGGTGAATGTGGTTAGAATTCTAACCACATTCACCTGATGATCGGGTCGCATCCCGTGAAACAGTCTGTTGTGAATTTACAGTGTTGTTTTTCTTCAGAGTTATACCGCTCTGGCCTAGCTTGTAGGCCATAGAGCACTTTACATCGGAGGGTAACACTACCTTCTATATATATATATATATATATATATATATATATATATATATATATATATATAGAATAGTACATTTAGCCGTGTTAGTCTTCACGTATAGTCAAGTATAAATGAGAGTTAACGCCTTAGTTTTTTAATAGGTTGCATGAGCTTGCGGAGCTCACAGGCTCCATCAGGTGACAGACAAGTGACGGTCAGTATACGAGAAATGACTAAAATGTTCAGTCATATCATGAAATAACTGAAAATGAAGGGGACTGCAAATCAGGCAATCTGTGTAAAAGGGGGAAAAACAGTGAGATATGAGCAGATATTTAATTGTCAGGAAGTTGTTTAAGCAACTGGCCACTTATTTTACAACAGAATTGGGGTTGTTAGGATATCTCCTATACAATGGTCAATAGTCATTTTAGGCCTAATCGATTTTTAAGCCAATCCCTGAACAAATTGTAATAGAAGTGATTTTTGTTGTTTAATGACCAGGAAGTTCTGGAGAGTAATTTCTCACTATTCAGTAATCAAATAAAGTAGCATACAAGTTAGCTAATTTGGAATTCATTATATATGAGCAATTGTCACTTTTTTATCCCCTTCAGTTTGAGAGAAAGTGTGATATCACGTGACTATATGAAAACAGTAACGTTACGTCAGCATCAAACGTACGTGCTCATCAAGCCACGTACTGGTCACAGTGGACGAGACCGAATGGCCCTAGAGATAAACTAAAAAAGTAGGCCTATCCCAATGTCACTCGTCATGCATGCTGATAGTTGATCAGTCTGATAGTTGCAAATTAAAACAGTAGTATTAGTGTTAAACAGTATAGTAAAAGTAAAATAAATCGAGGATCACTATCACTGAGCACTTACATCAATTAAAACTGTCTGGTGAACCTTAATTGGTTGACAAATAAGGTTATCAAAATGGTATCAACTTATGTTATATCTTTTTTTTAAATTCAGTCATATCGTGTAATGACCGGGCATAAATTTCAGTCATTAATGACTTAACATTTTCGTTATTTCATGTAAGGACTGGTGGTCACAAGCATTTCGCGAAATGACTGAAATGTTTAGGCATTTCATGAAATGACTCATTTCACAGATTGACTGTAACATATACATACATACACATTGCATCCACCATCATCTTTCAAATTCCTAAATATCACCCCCCCCCCCCCCCCCCACAAACACACACTTTTGATCTGCTTTTCTACGCCTCTGCAGCTCTGGCCTTGTAGATTACCGGTAAGTTGGTTGTTTGACTGGCGAGTAGGTCTATTCGTTCTGTTAATATGCATTGAGGTTGGTGGAATAACAATTTAATTATAAATTTAAGTTTAAAACGAGACTGGACTTTGGCTCCGCCGATCGACACTCGATCTGCTAGTCGAACCCGATCCCCGCGGTCACTCTCCTGTAAGATATGAAGCTACTCTAAAAAAAGTTCGGGCTACTTTGAACAATTTTGTTTAGAAAAAATTATTTTTCCTAACATAACAGTTGAAGAAATTTTCCCCCCTTTTGTATTGTCAGTTTAAATATATAGGCCTATTGGTTAAAACCATTTTAGGATAATTTTGGTATATATATATAAATTATCTGTACATGCTTATGTACACTATGTACACTATGGCACAAGCTTGTAATTTAAATATGTATTTAAAAACTTTGATAATGTATACTTTCATGCAGAGAGAACTGTCAGTGATATATATAAAGCCGCAAGACAGATATAGTGTTCCTTGCTTTTTAAGCTAACATAAAACAATTGAAATTATAATGGAATAGCCCTAACATCTTAGTCCCAGTATCGCATGGGAAGACAACATATAAACTTGCCTGGAATAGCACGCTTTTTACTCGATATTTCATCACAGCAAGTGTGTGTATGATGTTTTCTTTTTATATCCGGTCCCATAATACCAGTACAAAACAATAGACGTAAGGTTATTTTATTTGGACCAGCCCTCATGATGACCGGTCATATGTGTGGATGATTGTGCATACTGATCAGTGATCGAATGGTTGTGTTCTACTTTCATAAGCAGGAATGCCTTATGATGATGCACAGTTGGTATGACTAATTTGTTAGTTTTCCATGTGAAGTGAAAACGTTCAGACCGTGTGATTTAAAAAATGCCCGTTTCCGAGGTCGTGTGGTCCGGGTGTTAGAAACAGTGGAGCTGGATTACGGTAGTCCATCAAGAGAGCTGTCAGAGATGCTGGGACACTGTGACTGAGTGGGACTGTTCACCTGACGAGATCGTCCACTTTCACGTACTGAGACATGCTAGTGCCATTAGTGGGTCATCATTGAAAATAAAAGTGACATCAAGACGCAGGCTGTAAAACAATGGCTTCTGCAGACAAGCAACATGCCCAGTCGCTGCTGGACAGCGGAGTGGGTTCGTTTGGGAGCGAGTCGGACTCCAGCCCGGTCCAGGTGGGCGTCAGTCAGGCATCACTCGGCCTAGTCTCTCAGCCTGCCGGCAATGTTCACCTTAAAACTAGCGTTTTCCAGGTGATATATTTGGGAGAGTCGCAGCTCGACAGACGTTACACACAGCCAATGTTGCCGTGGGTCCTTGCTGACGTGAAACGAAGAGCGGTGGAGAAACGAGTGACAATACACATATTATCGCACTGTTTAAGAGCGACGGATAATAATAATGAACATGTCTTGTTCGAGCATTCTCTGAAAAGTCTGTCAAGGTTTGCAAGGCCACAGCATGACCCAACAGTGTTTGCTTACCTTACCAGACCAAACTCGGATCTGCCGTTTTGTTGCTATGTGTTCCGGGCACCTCATGAAGAAATGGTTAGTCGCTTTGTTCCATATTATAACTTGTATGATTAAATTAACTTTGGAGGGGGTATGGGTGGGGACCGGTGGGGACCACACCCCCTCCTCCACCTCAGTTTCTATGCAGTATTGAAGATAAAGCTGTCTTTAATTCCAGACACTAAATATCTGCTAATGAGGAGATCTGGCCCTTAGGAAATTTATTTCTTACTGAATCTGAATATACTATATATAGTAACAAAGAGCTTGAGGAGATAAGGTTTGCATCAGGGTTGGCACTAGCCTACGTAGTAAGCCACCCACTCCCAGTGAGACATACAAGCACTATGTAAAATATTGATGTGCGAGTGAGAACAGAGATTTTTTAAATAAATCATATAATTAGCTTAAAATAAACAAAAATGGGTCTTTACCTGGGTGTGTAAACCATTCCTTAACAAAAAAATATGCAGGTACCAAGGCCAGCTTGGAGCCATTATATTTTATAAGTCACCAGATGACAGTATTTCAGGGACCAGGTAGTAAATCTTATGCTTGGATTTCCATGATGAATGAGCCAGAAACCTACCAGCCAATCAGAAGAAGGATTTTGAAAACTGGCTGCTGCCTGTGACTTTGATTCTATCAGCAACATGTCAATTCTGGTTAGAAACTTGCTCACACCCCTACCTAATTTTGCACCTGGATAATATGTTTCATATTCTTATTTCAGCAAGAAAACAAGTAAGGTGTCATAGTTAAGGCTTTGTTAGCTAGATAATGTTTGGTTATTTGGGTAAAGGAGAGACATTGACTAATATCAGACAGGGCACCACTAGAAAGCATGCAGTGCTCTCAGTCTGTATAGGGACTGATACGGCATCTTGGTTTGCACCCTGTACCTGGACCTGTACCTAGGTACACAATTCAGAATACCTGTACCTATACCTTACCTGGCTGTCATCAGTAGGAAGTACCAGTATATTGAACTGAAGTACCTTTACCTGGAATAAGGTACTCAAGGTACATGGATAATTCTGGAAATAGATATCAGGCTTGGGTCAATGACATTATATGTATGTACTATGTACAAAGCTGTCATCCTTGTCAGGGCAGTTATCTAACTAGAGCCGTGCACCACCGCCATTTTGTGCCTCCAGCCGAGTTAAGATCAAGCCAAGTCAAGCCAAGATTATCAGGAGGCGCCGCCAATATTTTATTAAGCCAAAGTGAGCCGATTTTGTGCAGCTCAGTTTGGTTTGAGGAAAATTTATACAAAAAAATAAATTTTGATATATTACAAAATACCCATTTTATTTAAACAAATTACCTGATGAGGCTTTCAGGTCAGTTTAAGCTGGCTGACATTTTGCAAGCCATGTTGAGCCACAAAACTTGGCTTTCTACTGAAGTCTACTGAAACACAGCTCCAGGCATTAACCCAGGCAGGGGTAATTGCCAAGCTTTAATCCTTGCAGCCTTTAAGTTGAGTAGGCGAGATGGTTTGGCAAGCTGGTCTACCTTCAGCCTCTAAACAGTAAGTTCATTGTGGCATTATCAGCACAAAGTAAGGGCAACCAGCAAATGATATGAATAAGGTTGCTCACATGCCCCATGTTGATGTATAGTATACACAGAACACTGGTGAAGAGTAAATAAATAATTGAAGAAAATACACATATCACTGAACTTTCTACAAAGGAAAACTATTCATTTGTCAGAAAACAAAGTCCCCTGATCAGAAAATTCTGTGGCTCTTAATTCTCGAAACATTCCTCAGTGTGATTTTCTGCCATTAACATGCTTATTGTTCCTATTTAATATATAGACATAAGATTCATGATATTTTAGTATATGAATGAAAGTTTAATATTTCTGTATTAATAACTTTGTAAATTTATCAGCTTCATATATATATATATATATAACTTTTACTAAAGGCTGTCCTGTATATATTTTCAAGGCTTATGTTTTTCCTGAAGACAAAGAGAGTGATCATTTAAAACTTATTTATAATATATTTTGCCATTCTACTAAAACTTATTATCACATATATAGATAAAATTTAAATACAATGGTCATAGTTAAAATGTTTATGAAATGTACCTGTACCTAGGTAGTTGGTACTTTCTTAAGGACCTGGACCTGTATCTCGGAACGGTACTCCACAAAATTCTTTACCTGTACCTGACCTTTTCACAAGTACTTTACTACTTGTACCTGTCAGACATGGGGTCTAAATATTACAGTTGTTTATTACTATTACTATTACTATTACTTTCAATTTCTCATATTACTATTACTATTACTATTACCACATTTTGTCTTCTATTACTATTACTATTACTATTACTATTACTGGGGTATATATTACTATTGCTATATTACTATTACTTAAACTGATCGGAGGATTCTAGACCTTGGGCAGCCATGAGTGCTATAAACTAGCACTACAACCACATGTTTAAATAATATTACAAGCACCTATATCATCCAGTTACCTACACAATTTTCTTATACTGACAGTCTGTCATTTACAAGAAGCCTAATGATACTGGAGATCTTAATGATTTCAGCTTCTTTAATTCTGTTTTTTCTTTTATATTTTGAAACCTCAATGGTCATTATTTGGGCATTTCCAATCAAAATTATAAGATAATTGTATGAACTCTTGAATACATGAAATTTGAAAGCAACCCATTGTAAAGGCCCAAACATATGCAAAATATTGATTCATAATTATATGCATACTTGTACATTTTATATTATTTTCATATATATTTCACATAAATTTATTTTATAGTACATACTTCCGTTTAGATTTAATCTTCTTTCTCATACTCTTAGTTAATAAATAAAGATTTTCAGTGTAACTAAAAATTGTCTCGAGAGGAATTATTCATGATTATTGCATATTATTTTTTAGTTTCAAAGCTGACAATTCAGTCCTTTATGTATGTATCAGGAGAGGACTTTATGTTGGGCTATGTCCTGTTTCCCAATCCTTATATATATATCCAATAAAAATACTGTTTACGTCAAGATTCAGGACAGAACCAAACAAGAGACAAAAGTACCCCATCTTCCCGGGTGTATATGTTCATTTTGCTGTGATGCCATGTTTTATTCCATCACATAGTTCATCTTCAGAGTGAACAGAGAGGTAGGTGGTAAACTTTACAATAATGGCAGCATGCATGGTTTTTAGCTCAGCTGACTATAAGTCATCTGAGCTATAGTCGTGGTCCATTGTCCGTCGTCCGTCCGTCTGTCCGTCTGTCCGTCCGTCCGTCCGTCCGTCCGTCCGTCCGTCCGTAGATGTGGCACGTTTTGAAACCGTAAGACCTAGGAATCCAAAATTCAGCATAATGTTAGATGTCCCCAAGATCTCCTACCAAGCCGAAAACTGGGTCTTTGCGACTTCATTCCTTTGAGAAATTAAGGAAAAACCTCAATTTTTATTAAAAACCTATTTTCACACTTTAGGACTGCCTAATATCAAAACCACTCATCTGTTTTTCCTCTTATTTCCTATAAATAATCCTCTATATAATTCCTATGTACATTCCAGAAATTAGGTCTGTATTATTTAATTTAAAAAAGTTATGGGCCCAAACATAATGCATTTTGTAAATAATCAGGAAAGAAATTTTATCACTTAACACAAAACTTGTTAAAGCTAAGCACTTTTTTTCCAGTAATATTACTTTTATTAATCAAAATAAAATTGTATACCCAAAATTAGATCAAAATCTTTTAAATTTTTTAAAATATTAGCAAAAATAAAAAATTGGTACCTTAAATTTTGCCCAACTTTGACCATGGCACGTTTTTTTGCTGTAACTGCTGTGGATTTAATTTTCACAGCATGTTTTTGTTAGCATTTCAACTGTTAACACCAAAAATTTGAAACCAGTTGATCAAAAACTGTAGATTTTATTCAAGTTTTCAAGCACCATGTCACATATTGCTAGTGTTATGCAGTTTGCTAGAGCTCAGCTCCCGAGCTTCAGCTCTGAGTTCCTTAAATTTGGCATACAGTTAGATTTCTCCAAAATCCCCTACCATGCCAAGAATTTGGTCACTAGGACTTAATTCCTTCGAGATATCAATGAAAAACTTCATTTTTTTCATTAAAAACCCAATGTTACACTTTAAGACTGCCTAATATCAAAACCACTGCTCTGACTTTGATCATATATAATATACATATTTTTCTATACATTCACTATGCACATGCCAGAAATGATGTCAGTATTGTGTATTTTTTTAAAGTTATGGGCCCAAACATAATGCACTTTGTAAAAAATCAAGAAATATATTTACTCCCTTAACAAGGGCATTGCTGAAGCTAGAGATTTTTTTTGTCAGGGATGTAACATTATTTAATCAAGATTCAATTGAATACCCAAAATTAGTTCTGAATTTTTCAAATTTTATAAGTTATTAGTATAAATATAAAATTAGTACCTTAAATTTTGCCCAACTGTGACCATGGCACGTTTGTGTCCTGTGAGCACTGTTGATATAATTTTCATATCATGCACACATAAGGATTTCAGCTTTTTAGTTTAGAAAGCTGAAAGAAATTGGCCAAAAATTGTAGCTTTTATTAATGTTTTTTATGAGACCCTGTCAGACTTTGGCTCTCTCCAGCCCCTCTTGAGTCACCTGTATGTTGACCTTGTTGACCTTTCATCAAATTATGCACGCTTGAGGGGAGAATCCAGGCAGCTTATGGCCAGCCAAAGTTGATCCAGGTGTTCAACCCAACTCATCTAGTAGTTTTAACCAACAACATAACAATAAACAATAAATTAATAAATTTTTATTGGTTTTTAATAACAAATTAAAGAAAAATAGAAAAGGAATTTGTTAGTTTATAATAACAGGAAATTAACTTGCAGTTACTGATGATATAAGAATCTTGTATTGATGGGTAGAATGTCACATATTCCAAATAACACCATGCAGTCACCTATGGCATTTTTCAGTTCATTTTTAATGATAAAGAAGTAAATCATATTATTCATTACTAATCATTAAGGATTATATGAAGGAAATTAATGATAGACAAAGATGCAGTTGATTATATTAATCTAGATTCCTACTGTGTCTAGTGTGTACATTGATGTGAAATTAGTCCAAAATGAATTTTTTACAGTTATTTTTTAATATAAATAAAAGCCATAAAACCAGGTACTTATGGTCATTATTTAAATGTGTGAATTTTGTATATTCTGGATTCTCAACATCATTGTTTGGTGAAAACTGAATAAATACCAGACATGGTGCGAATACTTTGTAATTGTATTTAAATACGAATATGATTATGTACTCCATTATAAAATTTCTTGCATAAAGAATGGGAATTCAGGTAAAAATGAAAGTATATGAATACTCGTGCAAATACTTTCAAAATGTATTCATGAATATATTCTTTAATATTATTTTAATAATCATATCAGTTATATTTCATTTTAAAAAATCATATGATTCTCTTATTATTTTTAATAAAAATTATATTTGGGACAATATTTGTAATTTTTTTAATAAATAGTTAAACTCTTATATTATAAGTTCTGCTTATAAGTTATATGGCCAAGTCAAAATCTGTGTGACAGTAGTACTCCATTTGTTAATAAAATAAATGAAATCAATCCTCTTCCCTGTCTCCAAAGGTACTATCAAAATCATACATAAGCTAAACAACAACAACTCATAATACAGCTTATATTTATTACCACACAAAGCCAGCATGTGCCTCATTTCTAAATAATATTTTTTTATCATATATAACAGCTGAGCGTCGTGACCCATAGGTCCCTTGTTATTCTTCAGGCATGCCCTTCTTAATTGCAGCAAAACCAGCATGGGATAATTTAGGAACATTGAGAGTGACTTAAACTTACATCAGGTTTACAAAACAAATAAAATATTATTTAAATCACTTTCACAATAAATTTGGTATTAAACAATCTTGTACTTTAAATTTTGTACATAACAGGATCTAATTATTTGATATCAAAATTTCAGACATTATATAATAAAATATAAACAGTTACTTATATTCTCATATTATATAATCAAATAAATTAATATCATGAAAAAAATGGTTCATTTAATTTTCAAAAGATAAATTAACATAATTTTAGATACTGAATGAAGGTCTGCAAAATTGGTACTATGAAATAACAGACAAATATTAAAAAAAAATAGTTTTAAAAGAATATGTATATAAATTAACTAGATAATATATGTGCCTGCAGTATGAACTGGTATGAGTTTATAGCATTGTACGCTTTAATACGTTATGGGTAGTGAAAACACCATAAGCTTATCATGAACATTTTGGGTCTGCACAGTATCTGGTTCCATATTATATTTTTATTGAATGTGTGTTATTGCAATCTGTATGATTAAAATGCAAACTGGCTTGTCAAATTAAATCTATGTACATTTCAGAATATGCATATGGATTGATGGATGAAGGATAAGATGTACATGTCACAATAATAATACACTATTTATCTGTCTCTTAACATCAAAAATGCCTCTGTTTATCCATGGTTTACTAATTTAAGGTCTGATTGTGCCAAATAACTTATTTGGCTGTGACCTGCTCTGTTAGTACTCTTATGTAATTAGCACCAGTGGTCACCAGCAATATGGCAGCTGGCCCATGCTTGCCTCAACAATAGGCACATCCTGGGCAGTTACTGGGCAAGAACTGAGTCTGTTCAGAATTATTTGCCAATATGCTTCATGATCAAGGGGCTCACAGGAAGTAATAGAAAGTAATATGTATTACTCTATTACTTTGCCTTCTGTTTCTATTACTATTACTATTACAGCTCAGATTTTTTAGTCTATTACTATTACTATTACTATTACATGGTAAAAGCTGTAATAGTCTATTACTATTACTATTACTTATTACTATTACCCCATGTCTGGTACCTGTACCTAGGTACTGTCGCATGTACCCGACCCCAACCCTGCTGTGTTCCACATGGATGACTGAGTTAAATTAGTTTAATCAGAAATAATACACTTTTTCATTCCGTTCTCATTGTACATTAATCCTGTTTCAAAGGGTTCTCCTATTTTATTATAAGGAATATCACAAAAATATTGAAATTCTAGGTTGAATTTCAGCAGAATTTAAAACTTAATATATATCAGGCCTGCCAAATCACTTTTTAAAAAGAGTGACTCTTTTTTTAAGATTAACTGAAAATGACGTTAATGTCTCTTTTACTACTCTATATGTCATCTGAGCTATAGTTATGGTCCATTCTCAGTCTGTCTGTCTGTTAGACTGGCAAGTTTTGAAACCTATGACTTCAATATTTGGCATACTGCTAGAATCTGAATCTTCCTGGTACAAGCATTCCCCCTCTCTAGGGCATATAAGCTCAGATAGTGAGTGAGCTAGGTGCTAGCTGTGCAGTAAGAAAAAGATAACAACAGTAATAAGGAGAGAAATTTTGATACAAGGTGTCGGTGAAGGAGTGCAAATATAGGGAAAAGAAAGTAATAGGATGAGGGTGACACAGTATTTCAGTGAGTCAGCTTGGAGACACTGGCCTTGAAAGAATCTAGACTGGTGGCTGTAGCAATGTGGGCTGGAAGACTTTTCTACTGGCTATAGTGTGAGGAAATATGACTGCTGGATGTAGGTCTTGGTCTCACTCAGTAGGAGGAATGCCAGTGGGTGAAGATGTCTTGTGGTTGTGGTAAATGGTATGAGAGCATACCAGAAATCAACTGCTACCAGGCTATCTTGACATCATCACCAGGGAATGTCATCTCTGCGTGGCAAGGAGGCTTTGCCATCCCAGTGTCTCTAGAATAGAATGCTCTGTTGAGGTGTCTTTCAGTACCCACCTGGCTGCTCTCAACTGGAGTCTGTACCATCTCTGCCTTGTGCTGATTGTCTTTAGTATAAATATGGGTCCCAAATAGCTGCACCACATCCAGTTGTGGTCTGATGAGGGCTTTATAAGCATTTTCTTTAATATGGGCCTAATGAAGAACTTGCCTTTTTTGCATGTATTGCCGATGTGCCCATTAGAATTTGTTGTTTATGGTATTTCCTAGGTATTTTGCTGAATCCTGCTCTTTTAAAATGTGTCCCCTTAAGGTATATGAATGGGTTTTTTTTAGCTCAGCTGACTGAAAGTCATCTGAGCTATAGATATTGATCAAACTTTGTCTGTTTTCTGTCTGTCAGTCCGTCCTTCTGTCCGATGTTAACCAGGTTCAAATAAAAACCGTGGAACCTGAAATCTTCTAAGTCATCCAGGGCAGTCCATGAAAAATCTCATTGGAAACTTGAAAATTAGGTCTCTGTTACCCAATCCTTCAAGCTATGGGGTACTTAAGTACCCCAAAGAATAATAAAAAAAATTATACAAAAGCTTCAGTATCAGAGTAACTAATGCATTGATTGCAATGATTTTTGCATGCAAATTGATCATGGAGTGTTTCATCAGTTCTTGCCGACAGGTGGCCCCACCTGTACTTAATCCTATTTCTACGCTTCTTTAGCTCAGCTGACTATAAGTCATCTGAGCTATAGTCATGGTCCTTTGTCTTTCCCCCGGCTGGCCGTCTTGCTGGCCGGCTGTTAACAGGGCACTCTTTGAAACCATTGGACCTACAAATCAAAATTTTGCATACAGTTAGATGTCCCCAAAACTCCTACCATACCAAAAATTGGGTCTCTAGGGCTTTGTTCCCTTGAGATATTAAGCCGGGAAAAACCTCAGTTTTCCATTAAAGACCCATTGTTACATTTCCAGACTGCCTAATATCAAAACCACTGATCTGTTTTTGATCATATTAATTATGCATATTCTTCCTTACATTTCCTATGTACATACCAAAAATTAGGTCAGGATTGCGTAATTTTTTGAAGTTATGGGCCAAAACATAATGCACCTTGTAAAAAATCAGGAGATATATTTACTCCTTGAACATAAGAATTGCTTAAGCTAGAGACTTTTTTTCAGGGATATAACTTCATTTAATCAAAAGTTAATTGTATACTGAAAATAAGATCTGAATATTACATATTTTATAAGTTATTTGCATTAATATAAAACAATACCTTAAATTTTGCCCTACTTTGGCCATGCACATTTTTTCCCTGTATGAACTCTTGATTTAATTTTTCATATCATGTACACGTAAGGATTTCAGCTTCTAAATTCTGAAATTTGAAAGGAATTGACCAGAAAAACTGTAGCTTTTATCAAAGTTTCAATGAGACTATGTCTCACCAAGGCTATACTGAAACCCCTCTGTATGTCAGCTTGACCTCTTATTGACCTTTCTGGCCAATTATGCATTAAAGCAAGGCACACTCTGCAGCCGGCCAGCTTTTGGGTGGCTTCAGCTTGATCTAACTGTCCAACCCCCTCCTATAGTAGTTGTTTTGGCCAAAAACAAAGCAATAAACAATAATTAAAAAAAAATTATTGGTTTATAATCAGGGTTGGGTTTTAGGCTGCCCAAAACCTGTTTTCGGCAGGGCAGAGCCTAAAACCTGCCTTTAACTGCCTAAAATAGGTTATAACCTGCCTAAAACTGCCTTTAACTGCCTAAAACCTTATTTACCCTCACCTATTAATCTGACTCGTATTTGACTATGTTTTATTGTTAAACAACTAAATGCATTAAAGAAATATGCTCAACAAATTAAAAATTGAGGAACACTTTATTCAAACTAAACAAACCATGATAAAAAAAAAGCAACAAATGAATACAACACTACTTCAGGATTTTCTTATAAACACAGTTCTCGGACAGTTTTAGCTTGTATCCCCAAGTCTTGTTCTGAGGTCTCCCACCTCCATTACTGCCATTACTGCCAATTTATAAAAGAGTGCTCTTACTTTAAGCTTATAACCAGATACTTTGATTGGCTTTTTGATCACAAGGGATTAAATTTTGTGATAAAAACAAAAGAAATTTTCCCAAATTTAAAAAGTTGTTCCATTTACACTGATGAATAGTCCTTTATACTGTAGTCTCACCAACATATCATGTTTGTTTTGTATGCCTGTAGCTTCAAATGGCAAAAAGCAATGCATTGATTTTATAAATTATAACCTATCTTTTATGCTAGCCATAAACTAAAAATATGATAATATCTTTTACCTTATCTGATAAAAACTATTTGTTTATTCCCTTAGCTAGGTCATCTCTTGTCAAATTTAAGATTTTGTGCACATACTTATCTTCTATATAATGATGGATATACTCTGTTAATTGTATGATGAGATTGTAAAAATGGAACCCTCATGAAACACTATAATCAGTATAAAACTGAAAAATGCGAAAATATATTGCAATGAATGTGTTGCAAACCACAGAATATTCATAATTACTTTTGGGCTGTGTTAAACCTGAAGGCCTGAGAAACCTACATGTCACGGTCAGGGGCCCTGACTGCATCACTCAGTAAAAAGTTTGACTCAAGAACAGTTTTCAGGGCAAGGGATTTCATTGCATTTTCCTAGTCATGTATGAAAGTTCACATGTACATCTACTAGGACACAGCAGTAGGACTTACGACCATTGGGTCTTATGACCCCATCACCCTGATAAATAGTAACTAACTTGTCTAATCAGGCACGGCCTCCCCTCTGATAGTGATACCCTGCCTTACAAGAGGGGTACTGGAGGCTCTATTACATCATTCCAGGTAGCAGGGCACTCATCAGGAAACCCAAATGGTCCTGATACCTTGGCCAATGAAACCATGTGCCACATAAACATGGTCTCATGCTCCAGGAACCTATACAGGCTCTTTGAAGACTGCATGGTGCCAGCCAACAGGAAATCATGCATTACTTATACCTGAAACATTCCAGAAACCCAGCAAAGCCTTGTGACTGCATCACTCCAGCCAGTTTGGTAGTTTTTAAGTAAAAAATTTAAACAAATATAGGTTTTGGGCACTTTTGGTGCCTAAAACCTGCCTAAAACCTGTTTTAGGCGGGGCAGTTTTAACCAGGTTATAACCTATGGTTAAAACCTTCATGCCTAAAACTTGCCAACCCTGTTTATAATAAATTCAAGAAAAATAAATGGAAAAGGAATTTTCTAGTTAATGAGTTACAGGGAATTACCTTGCAGTTACTGATGTTTATGGATCTCCCATGAATGGCCAAAAATGTATTTCAAATAACACCATGCAATCACCATTGGGTATTTGTCATTTCAATCATAAAAATGAAAAATAAATAATTCAATAATTTAAAACTGTTTACTATTTGGGATTATATTAAGCAAATGCATGATAAACAAAGATGCAGTTGATTATATTAAATTAATCTAAATTTCCTGGTCTTTTCCAGGTGTTTAATTTTTTGGTTTATATTTATTACAAAATTAAAAAAAAGAATTGAAACATGTCAAAATTTAAAATATTACTCAGACAAGTGCTTATTAAAGATGTCAATATGTTTGACTGATGACATTTAGACTCATGACTGTACCAACTGCTACATGGTAGCATGGTAAATAATCAAAATTTTTAGTACTGATTCCTTTATCTCAGTGAATAAAATTAAACATGCCCAACTCAAGTTTGCTCCTTGTATAATATATTGGGTGTTTTGATCCTTGGGTTATTTTAACACATGTATTAGTTTTCTTTTTTTTCTGATACATGTATAAAAAGAAAATAAAAATATTCAAATATGATAAAAAAATCAGATCTTAGACAAGTTCTCATTATGATGTCTATAATTTTGATAATTGTCATAAGTGTCTTGCTTTTTTTTATAAATTAAAGCCATAACTCCAGGTACTCATGATTGTTATTTAAATTTGTGAAATTTGTATATTCTGAATTCTCATCAGTTTCTTTTGACTTAAACTGTATAAATATGAGACTTTGAGTGACTACTTAATAATTGTATCTGAATATGAATACATATATTTATTAGTTCTATCATGAAAATGAATACAAATACTATAATACAGGAAAAAAGAAAGTATTTCAATGCAATGCAAATATTTTTCAAAATGTATTCATGAATGCATTCAAGAATACATTCATAATATTATTTTAATAATTGTTTATTTCAATTATATTATTAAAAAAAATCTTTTTAGATGATACTGTTAGTATTAATCTAATTAAAATATTTTTTGGCCAAATAATTGCAATAAATTTTTGATAAATAGTTAAACTCTCATATCATTTGTGCTAGTGCTACTCTTGGGTAAAGGTAACCTGTAATTATTGAATATCAGTTAACTCCTTTGTAAAAAGCATGATTAATTAACATGATTTATGGTGGACATTTTTTTTTCAAATACTTCTGCTGCAATGTAGATAAAGTTATTAGGCCAAGTCAAAAGCTGTGTGACAGTAGCACTCCTTTTCCAAATGTAAATAATATAAATAAGATCAGCCCTCTTCCCTCTCCAAGGATTTGTTCAGAATCTTTACATACCTTGAGTTAAACAACATCATTCTCTTAAATCAGCTGATATTATCACACAAAGCCAACATTTGTCTACCCCTTCTTCCAAATCATATTTTATGATCATAAATAACAGCTGAGCGCTGTGACCCATGGGTCCCATGTTTCTTTATTTTTAAGACCTTCAAAGATGCAGTTGTCTGTAAACAGGGTACAAATCTTAACCATTCAACCTAGAATTTTCTAATTTAAAATGCTGGAAGGTTTTTGACAAATCTCCTTGGACACTTGAAAATAGGTCTCTGTTACCCATATCCTTTGAGCTATAGGGCTTGTAAGTACCTCTCAATATAATTAAAATTTGATACAAAACCTCCAGTTTCTGAACTACTAATGCATTCATCACCATGATTTTTGCATGCACATTCATCATGGAATGTTTCATCAGTTCCTGCAAACTGGTGGTGCCACCTGGATTATTTCAAATTTTAAGCATTTTCTTTAAAGTTTTATTTTTGAGACCTTCAAAGATGGTCTTACAATTGCACCTAGAATCTTCTAACCTGACATACAGGGAGGCCCATGAAAAAATACCTTGGAAACATGATATTAACATGAAGGTCCCTTGATATTAACCCCACCACTTGTAAATTCTGAAAATCTAAAATGCAACTTCAAATTTTGATGGTCACAAAATTTCACAATTTTATGTGTTTGCACACATGATGTGATGTCTGTTACCAAATATATCAGCCTTCAGCACCACATTTCATGGGTGTATTGATCATTAAACTGATACTTGATATGAAGTTGCAGGTGGTGCAACCTGTGTTGACCTACATTCTTGGAGTTTAAAAGATTTTTTTCCTTCTTTCCAAGATAATTTGTAAAGTACTAAAATTTTGGCTTTTATTCTGGCAGTTATAATTGTATCCGCCAAAAAAAGTTTTGCGGATACTATGCTTTTGACTGGGTTCCGCTGCCGTCGCTATCGTGTTCTGAATAGAACTCTGAGACCACTGGACATGATTATCGGGTCACATGTGAACTGGTGCCAAAATATTTTTCAATGACCTCTGACCTTTTCTCTCTCCAGTGCGTCCATCTGTGTGTCTGTTTTGACATATTAACCCACATATCTTCGGACTCATTTGACCAATCAGGAAAAAAATTTTGCACAAATGTAGCCCTTGGATAGCTTTATAACATACATAGAAAATGGTGGCGCCACCTGCAGCCATTTTTGCACAGCTTCGATCTGTTCATCTGCCTTGGGATAAAATCACTCATATCTCTGCAGTGAATGGATTTACCCACCTGAAATTTTGCATGTGTATTCATCCTGGATAGCTTTCTTGATTTTATGACAGGTGGCGCCACCTACATTCACGTTCAGGCTTAAGACATCCAGGCTTATATCTCAGGACTGATTTGACGTATCCTCCCGAAAATCTGCATGTGTATAGATCTCACATAGCTCTTTATCATATGCAAAACTGGTGGCACTACCTGCAACCATTATTGCACAGTGTCCATCTGTTTGTCTGCCGTTGGATAAAATTACTCATATCTCAGGAATGGTTTGACTTATCTGCCTAAAATTTTGCATGTATATACATCTTGGATAGCTTTCTCAATTTTGTGGGAGATGGCGCTACCTCCTTTCACGTTCAAGCTGCAGACATCCAGGCTTATATCTCAGGACTGGTTTGATGTATCCTCCTGAAATTTTGCTAAGTATAGATCTCACACTCAGCTCTTTGTCATACGTAAAACTGATTGTGCCATCTGCAACCATTTTTGCACAGCATCCATCTGTTTGTCTGCCATGGGATAAAATCACTCATATCTCGGCAGTGGTTTGACTTATCTGCCTAAAATGTTGCATGTATATACATCTTGGATAGCTTTCTCGATTTTGTGGCAGTTGGCGCCACCTAGGTTCACATTCAGGCTGCAGACATCCAGGCTAATATTTCAGGACTGGTTTGACTTATCTGCCTAAAATTTTGCAATTACATACAACTTGAATAACTTCCTGGATTTTGTGGCAGGTGGCTCCACCTACATACACATTTCGGCTGCAGACATCCATGCTTATATGCAACACACCTCTCTCAATCCATGCTGATACACGTAGTCGCTTGTCAAATACCTGAATTCTAGTTATTATTATTATTTTTATGATTATTATTATTTTTATTATTATTATTATTATACCGTATCTATATAGCACTCTTTTCACCCAAAGAGTGTTCAAAACTGCTTTACAATATACATTATTAGCTCAGCTGACTATAAGTCATCTGAGCTATGCTTGTGGTCAGTTGTCTGTCATCTGTCCATCTATCCGTCTGTCCGTGAGTTAGACTTGCACATTTTGAAACTGTTAGACCTTAAAGCCAAAATTTGGCATACTGTTAGATGTCTCCAAGATCTACTACCAAACTGAAAACCGGGTGACTGCGACTATGTTCCTTTGAGCAATTAAGGAGAACCCCAGATTTTCCATTAAAAACATATTATCACACTTCAGGACTGTCTAATATCTAAACCATTCATCTTTTTGTTGTGGTAATGTAGTAAATTTCCATTTAAATAATTTAATTAAAATATAATTAAATGCATCATAATGCATAATTTGATAATACAATAGCCAAATCATGGATAAATAAAGGTGCAATTTAGAATTGTGAAACCTTAATCAGTTTTTGTTGTTATGTACAGTTTTGCAAAATTAAAAAAAATATATTTTATAAAAAATATTAATACCTCTGTGTGCATAATCTGACCAAATTAGCTATAGATTCTGATGCAATTTAGAATTGTGAATCAACTTAAAATTCAGATATATATATATATATGTTAAACTGTAAATGTTAAGTAAAATTTATAAACTTGAAGAAAAAAAATTGTTATAAAAAATGAGGATCTGATGCAAACATTTGTTCATTATTCTCCTACCTCAGTGGCATTGAAATTTGCTTTGTTTTTCATCTATCTGCCTGTTTTTTCAAAGTTAATAATTATGAATACTTTCTTTATTGCAACTGCATAAAAATTATTAAATAATTATGAAGAAAATATATACAAAGGCACAGAGCTGTTGTAACTCTCATCTGTATCAACCCCCCCCCCCCCTCCCCCACCCCACCCACTGTCAAGTCCTTCCACCTGTGGAATGGGACCTTTATTGCAAAACTTTATTGCAAATGTTGACATTTTATAAAAATGATAAGAAAAAATGGTTTTATTAAAAAAAATGGATCTAACTGAACTAATGTTTAACTTGCTGAATTGTTCACAGCTTATCAAAAAGCCAGCCAATGAGCATGGTAATAGTATAGATCTTATATTCACATACTGCCTTTGAAACTTTGGCTATTTATTACCCATAACTGCATTTAATTTGTACCTCATAAGGATATTTACAAAAATGAATAATTCGACAGCCAAAATAATCATTAAAAAAACAGTTATAATACAAAAAGCAATGCAAAAATGAAGCTCACATATTCCAAAATCAAGTGTGTGCACCTAGTGGATATACCTGAGGCCATCCTTAAAAATTTCTGTGTTGGGGCTAACATTGGTCCAAAAAAGTCATCAGGTAGGGAGGAAAAAAATATTTTTTTAAAAGTAGGATCTGGAGTTTACTACACCTTTTTTTACCGGATATTAGCATATGCGAGGTTTATGTCAAATAACATACCCGTACACAATTCATTCCTTGCCTTGATACCATTGAAACATGCACAACAAGGTATCTCTGAACAGATTTTGTTTTATTACAGGCTTAAAATCCTGTACTTGGGTTTAAAATGTTTTAGTACATGCTTTGAACATGTACATGTCAAACATTCACGTATTTGAAAAGTTATCAAGCACTTTTCCAATAATGGTCAAGCATGTTATCATGGAAGCATTATAACTGATGTATATCCCATTGCACAGGTTTGCATTAGGCCGGTAAGCCTTGTTCTGGATCTCACATGAATTTGCAGACAATTTTATTTTGTGTTGTATGCGAGTGCCAGATTTGTAGGAATGAGTGCAGTTTGAGATTTCCTTTGCAAGTGAAGAGGTATAATTAAGAAGGACGGTAATAAATGAACTCTTTAGGAATGGCCAATGCCTAATAAGGTAGTAGAATATATAAAATTTTTATAAAATATATGTAAAACTGTAATTTTTGTAAGATGAAACCATATATTGGATGTCGGTACCCTGATTAGGAATTTTATTTCTTCGGTGTCGATGTATATACAAACAAAATCTTGGTCAAGTTCGAAGATGGGTGACCTTGACTTATTTCTCGACGTTTAAGAGCGAATTATAGAAAATAACTGGCGTGTGTTAACATTTACCATGTGAGGAGGATATCTCCAAAAGTATTCAACACAGAAATTTCATTTCTTTGGTGCTGATACATATCAACAAAATCTCGGTCAAGTTCCAAGATGGATGACCCAAGGTCACAGAGCTTATAATAGAAAAAAACTTAGGAGCTTATTTCTAAGGAACCACTGGATGGATTGTTTTGGAATATGGAATGGCCATTGGCCTTGATGATCTCGTAAGTGCTGCATGACTCACAAAGACTGGGGCCAGACTTACAAAGTTCATACCTCTCTAGTTCCAATTCACAACTTGAACAAAAGACATATGTACAGATATACATCCATGTGAGAACAAATATTACATGAATACTTGTTACTGTTACCACCCATATATACTGCTCTTTTTGCGAAGGGCTTTTGTCAGCTTTTGCTGATATTCTAGTATTTTTCTGTAATTAATGACAGAGCGAGCAATGTTGAATCCCATCTCGTCTACGTCTAAACAAGAAATGCCGTACGGTCAGGAAATATCTGTTTATTATAAAAGCTATTAATAAAATGAAATAAATTTACAAAGGCAGTTAAAATGAAACACAACCAAAAAAAAAAAGACAGTCGCTTATATGTTATGCCTGTTCTGATCAGCTGTGGCCGGTAGAAATGATGCGTCAGACACATCGCAAAACCCTGTCATGATCGCCACAGAACTGACGAAATCACGCAATTCTTGTAATACCAAACATCTGATTTGTGGAGATCGTGCGTTACACATCGTCAGTTGCAGATTCCATTAAATAGGCCCGCTTCATTTGCTTGATATAGGCCTACTCACGGTGCCACCGTGAGTGTTGCTGAAAAATTATAACCAGCGTAAGCGACACGATGTCAGTGAACATTTTCCCGCCAAAATAGTGATGAATGAAGTCATATGGGGTGAACTTTTACTACGGACCTCTTATTGGCTCTCTAGCTATGACGCGTGACCGCTCCGCCAATCACAAGAACGTTTGCGTGTGCCAGGCACGTGTTTATGCAAATCAACGTGTCACATGGTTTAAATGCCAACATTGGTCAGTTGACAGTATGAATGTCGATAGAACTTTCATTTAATCAGTTAATGCGACAGCGGTAAGCTTCCGCTTTATTTGAATTCAAATAAAAACCATTTCTAATTGCTCAATATTTTTTTCAGCCTGTTTCGCCAGAACAACGAAATTTGATGGCGGTTTCCCGGCAGTTTTTTTTCTACTCTCTCGCACGAGTGTAGCGATCGTTCCACTTGTATATATATAGGCTCAACCTGACTAATTGTTAGGGCTCAAATTAAACGATCGGCGACGTTGGGTAAAACCTTTCATTATGGAAATTAAGTGCATCTAAAAATGTAATAGAAGGACTATTTTTCTAGCACATGAAGGCAGATTTTTACGGGCCTAGGTTTTTGCGGCAGATCATATAAAAATATTAATTTGCAGATATGTCAAAA
The DNA here is from genome assembly GCA_026874595.1 of Sipunculus nudus. Lineage (NCBI taxonomy): Eukaryota > Metazoa > Annelida > Sipuncula > Golfingiida > Sipunculidae > Sipunculus > Sipunculus nudus. The sequence continues at coordinate 61,477,330 of CM049315.1, read as the reverse complement.
AAAAAATCCAGCCGCAGCCAAAAATCACGACTGGCCGGGTTAGCCCCAACACAGAACTTTTTAAGGATGGCCTGACATTATCATAATGTATTTGTGAGGATATGGGGAATACCCTATTCCCCTTCTGTGATTGGCTAATTGGGAAGTTAAGGTCACAGTGCACATCCAGAAAGTTCTAGTTTAACAGGTCTGTCTATAACCCCCCCCCCCCCCCCCCCGACCATCTCTGCCTGCTTCCCAATGTCTGTAAATTTAGCAAAATTTGTCTAGCTATTACCTAGTCTATACATTACCTATCTGTTATAGGTAGGAAGCACCTGGTGCCTGTACCAGGTTGTAGGAACATGTATGATATTGATACTGGGAATTAATATCAGGTTTGTGTCTCATACATGTCCCGAGCTGTCACCTTTGAGAGTTCAGTTGCAAGGTAAGGGTGATTACCAAGCTGGCATACCTATGTGGGAATGTTTTATTTAATAGTTCAACCTACTATCATATGCAATATTACACAGAATGAACTCTATGCATTTGTTTTGTTGTGGGATTACTAATATATTAAATTCATTGATTATAAATATTTGGGTTTCAGGTTCCTGAGTTGTTTTATGCAATCAGAAATGCATCCAAAGAAGCCATCAGAGATTGTGACTCCATCAACCAGTGCAGGGAGAGTGACACATTTGAAGGCAGACACTTTTTTGAAGTCTTTTATGTTGGAAAGGTTATTGTATCAGAGAAGAAGGCTCCACCTACCTTCATTGATGAAACTGTGGAAAAATTCAGCATGCATGAAGTGGAGAAGACAAATTCATCAGAAACTTTTCAATGCTCTTACCAAACAAGCAGAGCTGATACGCATACTTCTAATGTAGATGACGAGGTGACTGACAGCAAACTTGGTACGAAGACCAAGGAGAGCGTGCCGTGTGATTCATCACCAGCAGTGGCCTCTGACAGCACAGGTAGCAGTGACGTTGCCTTTGGAAACAGTGGCCAGAGGAACAAATGGTTTGAAACAAAATTTGCTTCTGAAGAATGTGCTGTTAATACTGTTAAATCTGAATATTCAACTTCACAGTGGCAGTCAGATGTTTCCTCAGACAGTCCCTGTCACAGCAGCTGTGTGCACACCAGTTCTGGACAAAGTGCACTGCCAACGAAGAACCGAACACTCCTCTTGCAGGTTGGATGTACAGAAATCTCACTCATCAGCCCAGACAAGAAAAAAATTATGTTTCAGCGTAAATTCAAAGATATTTCATTTTGTTCACAGGTAAGTGATTGTACTGTTGCTTCATTCATTTTTGTCAGGTTGATTAGGCTCTGTTTGGATGTTTCAACTTAGTATTGATCAGATTAATAATTTAGATAATGTGGAATTATCAAGAGGAAAACAGCTTTCATCTCTGTTTGATACCTGATATGTCCTCTTGGGCATTGTTTGCTTTATAGTGTAGTAGGAGGACCCTCCTGTGGAACCATATGCCTGCACCAAAATATATGCATTTGGTCATCAATTTGTTCCATATGTCCTGCCATTTAAAAACCAGCTGATGCCCAGCTGAAATATGTGGGCATTTTTATTCAGAATGTTATACTGATTATTTTCCACCTCTTAGTGAACCTGTGAGCTTATTTGATGCTGTGGCATTGTCCATCGGCCAACGTCATTCGTCTGTAGGTTAACCCGTACTATCATTAAAATGGCAGGAGTTAGCATCACCAAATTTTATGCAAAAATTTATTCATCTAAAAAACTCTATCAGTTTTTGCTTATTTTTTGGCCAACTGCATTTTCTTAGATTTTATAGGGAAAAAGCTATAAAACTTTAAAAATCTTCTTCTCTGAAACTGTTCAGCCAAATTGTCCAACATTTCACAGAAATAATCCCAGAAACACTCTCTCTCAAGTTTGTTCAAAGTGTTACAGTTCGGTTATTTTTGCCGAGTTACAGGAAGTTGAACTTAGTCACCTGTCTAAAAAAGCATGATATAATTACAATCTCAGAAACAGCTGGAGCAATCATCACCAAATTTTATGCCAATGTTGGTCACATGAGTCTTATCTGAAATTGAGGTATTGGTGGCACCACCTGCATTAACCTTTTTTGTACAGGGGTCATCAGTGCCTATATCATACTGAGGGCTACAAAGAACTTCTTCTCTGAAACCATATGGCCAAATTGTTTAATATCACCCAGAAATGATCTTAGGGTAGGGCTTTCTGAATTTTGTTCAAATGGTCTCAGTTCAGTGACTTTGGCCAAGTTATGGGAAGCTGAATATAGTCATATGGCATAACAGCCCATTTTAGCTCAGGCGCTACAAAGATCTTCTAAAAAATCACTGGGCCAAATTCTTAATCTCACACATTAATTATACTCAGATGTTGATAATTCAAGTTTGTTTAAGTGGTTTTGGTTCAGACCTTTTTGGCTGAGTTAAAGGAAGCTGAACTTAGCCAGTTTGCTGTATCTTCCTATATGAGTTATAAACCTGAAAATGTTTTTCAACTGATGCCACTGAAGCCAATTTGTTTAATATTTTACAAGAATAATCCCCACAATAATTCTTATAATAATTGTCTTTAATGGTTCCACATGGATGATTTTTGGCTGAATTATGGAGATTGAATTTAGTCATTTTACCATATGTGTTAGCAAGGCACAGGTCAAAAGTTTACTCAGTCTAGCTAGGTGCAGGTCAAGCAGGGCTTGAAGAATTTTGTAAAATCTACTGGTCCCGAGGACAGGACACTCTCAAAAACTGATGGTCCTCCTGTATAAATTGGTTGCCCCCCATAAAGATTTTGTCCACATTTATCAGTGCATAAAGTCTTTTCTTGGTTTTAAGTAAGGTGTCACACAAAATGAAAAGTTTATATATATATATATATATATATATTTATATATATATATATATATATATATATATATATATATATATATATATCATGGTATTTTATTATGGCTGTTTTAGGTTTGTGATATACAAGAATAAATTTCAAATAATTTGAAGACCAACAATACTGGGCTTTGTTTTGTGGTTTCTTTTTTGATTATCTTTGGTCAGTGTAGTAATGTTATGAGCAAATTTATTAATATAATGAATTAAGGTTAAAACAGACATAATTTATTACACAGACTAAATTTATTACACAGACTTGTTGTAAGGAAAGCTGTGTTTTTATCATTTTGACTTGATTATTTCGGCTGGAACACCCGTGCCAGTGGCACTTTCAGTTTCACTGACGCCGTCAATGACAGAGACCGTCACACCGGGGCACGGCGAAGTTTTGCTACATTTTGCTAGCTTAGTAAAAAACCTAAATAAGTCTGTCTGATTCTAAACTGACCTCTTTAAGTTTGAATGGTCCATTGTTTGTGGAATATATGCCTGAGATCCACAACAAGATGCTTACAAGACGATGATAATCGCAAGCCACATGATCAAGGAGGCAAAGGAATTGTGTTAAAATTACAGAAAGACAAGAGAATTCTCAGACTATTGTGATCTGTAATTTGTGGACAGCGTGTTTTAAATTAGTTTAAACTTTGAAATTAAAATCCTTATTTTACATTTAAACGACATAAAACTGTGAAAGAGAATGATATTTTGAATATAACTAACCTTTTTAAGATTTATATTTTGTATCCTTTAAATAAAAATGTAGCTCCATAAATTAACACAGACCCTTCTCTATTTAAACGTGCTCAGAATTAATACTATTTATAACCCACAAACGGTGCCAAAGACAACCACCCCACATTTGGCTGTCCTCGGGTATCATTAGAAATCGACCAAGGACTTCCGGTATAAGATGAAAGAGCCGACGAGAGAACCCAGCTGACATCAATTTAAGTCTTACATCTTCCAAGAACCCTTAAAAATTTACAGCTATGTTTTGTTTTACGGCCAATAGTGGTTTCATATCAGTACTTTACATTGTCAGTAATTAAGACTGGTGGACGCTAATAGTTCTCTAAACGGACATGCAGTGTTTCATGACTCGCCCGCGCGGACGTTGCCATGAACAAATACCATCGCCCCCAAGATTTTTAGCCCGGCTCGGACGTCGGACGGCCTGATTCTTAGAGCCCTGTCCAGAGTTCACTCAATGCAGTAGTGGAGCCAGCAATTTGTCACAGTTCTCTCACCTAAGCCTGGTCAGCTCAAGAGAAGTTTGATGTATTGGCCTGATATTTTGACCTGTCTATGCATCTTTAATGGCGTTCTCGTTCACAAGACAGGTGTCCCAACCTACAATGACTTTGCACAATGTATGTGCCTGCTTTTTCTCCAGAATAATTTGATATATCAGCTTGAAATTGGGCATATTTATATATATCGTAAAGGTTTGTCATATACAAGACTGGTTGCACCACCTACAATAATTTTTGCATGGTGTATGACCCTGCTTATTTCTCAGTAGGGGATATTAGCCTAAAATTGGGCATATCTATACATCTCTGATACCTTCTTCATATTCAAGACATGTAGGCCTACTTGAAAAGAAATGGCCCAACATTGAAGCATTATACCTGGTGTATGAACCATTGCACAGGTTTGCATAAGGCCTGTAGGCCTTGTTTAAACCTTTTTACATGTAAATTTAATTTTTGGATTTGAAAAAGAGGGATCTGTACATACGATATACTGTTAATGTGAAGGCTCCAGACTATTGAATTACAGACCTGCCAGAATTCCAGTATTGCTGTGTAGGATTTTCCCCACAGATAATAGAAAACAACACATAATTTTAGGTTTAAATTACCAAATGACCGAAAGATCTGTCCTTTAAATTATACTGCCAGTCTGATAGTTATAAACGTGATAAACAGGGAGCTAGAAGGGTCGCGGCAGACTACTAAACTTCGCCTTATGTCGATTATCCTTTAGCCCCTTAAAACGTCTAAATGACTAAACCTAGTGCTGACCAGACGTGGGCCTGTGGCCCACGTCTGCATCATTCAAATGCACGCGGAAGAGTGAGGAGGACAGGACATTCCTGGCCGTAGGCCAGCCTACTTTACAATAGGGGTGGCATTAATGGGCGAGTCCAAATACTGATAGCTGACCGGTATTAGGCCTGATATCTTACAGCTGCACAGCCAAATTGCTGATTTTCTTTCATGCGAGATAAATCATAAAATTGATTCAGTTTTACCAAATTCACAGAAATGATTGGTACTTATGAAGGCTCTAGACCTGACGAATTACAGACCTGTCCGAATTCTAATATGGCCGCCACGGCACGATTCGTGATTTAATTTTGAGTGCAATATCTCAACAACAACATGCTTGATCTTCTTCAAATTCACAGAGATGATTGGTACCTATGAGGGGTCCAGACCTAATGAATTACAGACCTGTCAGAATTCCAATATGGCCGCCACAGCAAAATCAGTGATTTTGTTTTGTGCACAATATCACAATAACAACATGCATGATCTTTCTCAAATATACAGGGATTATTGGTACATATTAGGGCTCCATCCCTGTCAAATTACACACCCCCTTAAAATCCAATATGGCGGCGAAACAACAATTGGAGATATTTGTATTGCAGACATTATTTCAGACATATCTTCTTTAATATGATTTGAACCAGTGGCAGTGTTTCCCTCATGCATATTGATAAAAGCTTGTTTCAGTTTGTCATATTTTGAAACTATAAAGTAAACTTTTTACCCATATGTAAACTAGCCCACCACTACCGGAAATGCAGGGCCATCTGAGGACCATTGTCTGACCACATCTAGTTTTGACTATTTCTTTTGATAAATATATATTTAAATGTTGTGTCTTTATTTAAATGACATTGTAGAAATTAACTTTAAGTACCTATATCTCTGTATGAGCAGTTCATGAAAATATTTCTACTTTGTATTGAATTTCATGATTTATTTAATTGTTCAGTTGTATTATTGATTTGTAAAAACTAAAATTCATATGCAAACATCTGACAAAATTAAAAGAGCCCAATCATCTATAAACCATGTTGAATAAACACGAAAAACAGCTTCTTCCCTTTAAAATAAATCTGTATTTGACAAATATTGCCCTGAAGTTTGCTTAATCCTGTAAACAAGGGTAAAAAACAGTTGACCAGGAGCGATACCAGGTGTCAACATCAACACAACTTGTAGGGCTGTGTGCAACGTGGAGCCACATCACGTGTGAAACATGAGATGCCCTGACTGACTTGGTCCAAAAAATGTTATACATGTTCCCACTGACTTTAACATCGCGTGTTGCTGCTCACAATGGGACCTCAAGTCACGTAGCCTTGTTATGAAAAACAGATATATGTGGACTGTGTTGACAAACATGCAGAGCAAAAACAAGGTGTTAAACAGCGGTATGTTAGGTACTGAGACTGTGTGCTCGGATGGTTTTGCTTGGAAACTTTTGTGTAAAGCAAAACTTAACTGATAGTGTGAAAGAATAGGCATAATATTTCTCCTGATTATGCCCCTTTAAAATGCCAGTAGCTGCTGATTGTACCCCCATCCCTAAATTAAAAAGTTTGCATAGACGCATAGGACTTACTGATGTCTCACATCTATAGGTACATATCCTGCTCCTCATTGTTTACAGAGAAATAAAAAATCATGAATCCCTCAGGCGAAAATTTTACTCTATATATTAATGAACTAATATTATATATTAATGAAGAGAGAGAGAGAGAGAGAGAGAGAGAGAAAGAGAGTGAGAGGGGGCTGGGCCAATATGGCCAGAGTGGTAGGGATTGGTTAAGAAATATATATATATTTGCTCTGTATATGGTGTGGCATTGTTTTTAGCGAACCTGTGAGCTTATGCGATGGTGTGGCGTCGTCCGTCGTGCGTCGTACATCGTGTGTGGTGCGTCGTCTGTACGTTAACCATAGCTATCTCAAAAACAGAAGGAGCTAGCATCACCAATTTTTTTGCAAATAATTAGTCATCCAAAAAACTATATCGGATTTTGTTTATTTTTTTTCTAACTGCATTTTCTTAGATTTTATAGGGAAAAAGCTGAAAAAGCTTTAAAAATCTTCTTCTCCGAAACTGTCCAGCCAAATTGTCCAATATTTCACAGAAATGATCCTTGGAACAATCTTTCTCAAGTTTGTTCGAATGGTTCCAGTTTGGAGATTTTTGGCCAAGTTACAGGAGGTTGAACTTTTGTTAATTGTGCAAAAAAGCATATCAAAATTTAAATCCCAGAAACGGCTGGAGCTATCATCACCAAGTTTTATGCCAATGTTGGTCACATAGGTCATATCTGAAATTGAGGTATTGGTGGCGCCACCTGCATCGGCTTTTTTTGTACGGGGTCATCAGTGCCTGTATCCCACTGAGGGCTACAAAAAACTTCTTCTCTGAAACCATATGGCCAAAATGTTTAATATCGCACAGAAATGATCCTAGGGTAGTGCTTTCTTAAATTTGTTTAAAGGGTCTCTTTTCAGTGACTTTTGGCTAAGTTATGGGAAGCTGAATTTAGTCATATGCCATAACCGCCAATTTTAGCTCAGTGGCTACAAAGATCTTCTTCTCAAAAACCACTGAGCCAAATTCTTAAACCTCACACATTAATTATCCTCAGATGTTGATAATTCAAGTTTGTTCAGATGGTTTTGGTTCAGTGATTTTTGGCTGAGTTACGGGAAGCTAGACTTAGTCAGTTTGCTGTATCTTCCTATAATAGTTATAAACCTGCGAAACGTTTTTCAACTGATGCCGTTGAAGCCAGTTTGTTAAATATTTTACAAGAATAATCCCTACAATAATTCTTATGATAATTGTCATTAATGGTTCCACATGAATGATTTTTTGCTGAACTATGGAGATTGAATTGAGTCATTTTACCATATATGTTAGCTGTGTTATGCTGTTATATCTAGCCTGGCACCAGTTTATCAGCATATATTGCATCATGCCACTAGACATTTATATTTCAGGATATCTTTGGTAAATATTGACAAGAAAGTTTTTTTAAAAGCTTTTTTAACAAATTTAGAATAACGATTTAAGTTATTCATCATACCAGGCAATGTCACAATCATGGATATTCAGCTCTCTGTGGCTATATAAAGACAACTGTACATGGATTATAAATTATTGGTATCCCTACTCAACTTAATTCAAGAATTTGCCATCAATGAGATATATCTGTATTTTGATTTTGCATTCAGTATGCATCCGTAATAATTTTACATATATTCCTGATTTCTTTTTTTTATAAAAAGTCAGCTGAAAAGCATTTTGTATTGGGAAAATAAATTTCAAAGTTAATTAAAGTAGGGACCACTTTTGTGTACAGATGGCTGCTTTTGGTTTACCATTAGCAGATTGCCAGTGCCTTGATGTTTGCCATTAGCCAAGATGATGTCAGCTCTATAAATAGTTTTGGGCACAGTGCCAGGATTGGAAGAAGTGCAGCCAGATATAGGTCAAGAGTTCACTTAGTGCAGTAGCTGCATTCTATTTATAGCTTTGGAAGACTGCTCACTGCAACATATTTGGCATCAAAGTTCAGCCTGAATCTATTTATAGCTTTGGCAGACTGCCAACTGTGTCAGATTATGCAATAGGTCAAGAGTTCACTCAGTGCAGCCAGGTACAGGTCAAAAGTTCACTCAGTCTAGTCAGGTGCAGGTCAAGAGTTCACTCAGTGCAGTAGCTTGAGGCAGCAATTTGTCACAGGTCACTCGGGGGCAACTGCCTTTCTCACCTAAGCCTTGTCAGCCCAGTGCATCAAACTCTGGGGAAGTTTGATGTATTGGACTGATATTTTGACCTGTCTATGCGTCTTTGATGGTATTCTTATTTACAAGACAAGTGGTGCCACTGACATTGACTTTTGTAGTGTATGCGCCTACTTATTTCTAAGGAGGGGTATGACATATCAGTCTGACATTGGGCATATTTATATATCTCTTCGTTGTATATAAGACTGTTGGTACCAGCTACAATCTTTGTATCAGCCAAAACAGAGTTTTGCGGATACTATGTTTTCAGTTGGACGCCGACGCTGCTGCCATCGCCGCATAGGTTTCTGGAGAACTCCTCTGAGACTACTGGACGGATTTTTCCGAAACTTACACAAATCATCGGGTCATATGCAAACTGGTGCCTAACCAAGTGGCCTTGACCTCTGACCTTTCTTCTCTGCCCAGCGTCCGTTTGTGCGTCTGTTTCCACACATAAACCCACATATCTGAATCAGGAAAAACTTTTTACACAAATGTAGCCCTTGAATAGCTTTATAACATACACAAAAAAAGGTGGCGCCACCTGCAGCCATTTTTGCACAGCGTCCATCTGTTTGTCTGCCTTGGGTTAAAATCATTCATATCTTTGCAGTGGTTTGACTAACTCACCTATAATTTGGCATGCTTATACATCCTAACTAGCTTTCTTGATTTTATGACAGGTGGTGCCACCAACATTCACATTAACACTGCAGACATCCAAGCTTATATCTCAGGAACCATTTGACCAATCAGGAAAAAAAATTTACACAAATGTAGCCCTTGGATAGCTTTATAACATACACAAAAATGGTGGCGCAACCTACAGCCATTTTTGCACAGTGTCCATCTGTTTGTCTGCCTTGGGTTAAAATCACTCATATCTCTGCAGTGGTTTGACCAAATTAGCTGAAATTTGGCATGCCTATTCATTCCGCATAGCTTTCTTGATTTTATGACAGGTGGCGCCACCTACATTCACGTTCACGCTGTAGACATCCATGCTTATATCTCCGGACTTGTTCGACCAATCAGGAAAAAAATTTTACACAAATGTAGCCCTTGGACAGCTTTATAACATACACAATAATGGTGGCGCCACCTGCAACCATTTTTGCACAGTGTCCATCTGTTTGTCTGCCTTGGGTTAAAATCACTCATATCTCTGCAGTGGTTTGACCAAATTACCTGTAATTCGGCATGCGTATACATCCTGGATAGCTTTCTTGATTTTATGACAGGTGGCGCCAGCTTCATTTAGGTTCACGCTGCAGACATTAATGTTTATATCTCCGGACTTGTTTGATTAATCAGGAAAAAAAATTTACACAAATGTAGCCCTTGGATAGCTTTATAACATTCACAAAAATGGTGGTGCCACCTGCAGCCATTTTTGCACAGTGTCCATCTGTTTGTCTGCTGTGGGATAAAATTACTCATATCTCTGCAGTGGTTTGACTTTTCCACCTGAAATTTTGAATGGGTATACATCTTGGATAGTTTCTCGTTCGAATAACAGGTGGCGCCACCTACAATCATGTTTATGTGGCAGAGATCCATTCTAATATGTAACACATGTTACTCTAATTCCCCTGCCACTCAAACCATGCCTCACTTCACCCGTCCTTCTCTGATTTTGGCGGATACACGTAGTTGCTTGACGACTACCCGTATTCTAGTTATGTCTATTTCAAACTGAGGAATGCAATAGTGTTCTTCTACAAAATTATTGTTTCAATTATAACTTCTGTAACTTTGCAGAAAAATTATTCTTAGTTTACTTGAATGATTTTTGGTAGAATTATTGGACCTTTAACAATGAAAGGACTGCATCTTTTATTATTCTAGATATTTTGATAAAAAGTTTATGATTATGTCAGCTTGAAAAAAAAGCATTTTAGCCAAAGTCTTTCAGTATGTGTAAACAGATATACCAACAGGCCATGATTGTGTCTGTAACTTTAAATAGGTTGAGAAACTGCCAACTGTTTCAGATTTGGCAACAGATCAAGAGTTCATTCAGTGCAGCCAGATATAGGTCAAGAGTTCAATCAGTGCAGCCAAGCACAAGGCATGTGATCACCTCATGGGTGATATGTGAACACTTCATGGGCACCATGTGAGCCAATCTGTGAGCTTGTGCAATGGTGTGGCTACTATTTCAGATTTGGCAACAGGACAAAGGTCAGTCTGGATCTATTTATAGCTTTGGCAGACTGCCAACTGTATAAGATTAGGCAACAGGTCAAGAGTTCACTTAGTGCAGCCAGGTATAGGTCAGGAGTTCACTCAGTGCAGTAGCTGCATTCTATTTATAGCATTGGCAGGCTGCTCACTGCATCAGATTTGGCACCAAAGTTCAGCCTGGATCTATTTATAGCTTTGGCAGACTGCCAACTGTGTCAGATTATGCAACAGGTCAAGAGTTCACTCAGTGCAGCCAGGTACAGCTCAAAAGTTCACTCAGTCTAGCCAGGTGCAGGTCATGAGTTCACTCAGTGCTAGCAATTTGTCACAGTTCACTCGAGGCAACTGCCTTTCTACCTAGGACTGGTCAGCCCCATGCATCAGACTCAAGGTAAGTTTGATGTATTGGCCTGATATTTTTACTGTCTATGTGTCTTTGATGGCTTTCTCGTTCACAAGAGAGGTGTCTACCTTCAATGACTTTTGCACAGTGTATGTGTCTGCTTATTTCTACAGGGGAATATGATATATCAGCCTGAATTTGGGCATATTTATACATTTCGAATAGCTTTGTCATATACAAGACTGGTGGTGCCACCTACAGTAATTTTTGCACAGTGTGTGTCCCTGCTTATTTCTCAGGAGGGGTTTGATAAAACAGTCTGAAATTGGGCATATGTATAAATCTCTGATAGCTTCATGGTATACAAGACTGGTGGTGCCAGCTACAATCATTTTGTGTTGTGTGCACCCATGCTAGAATTTCAGCAGTGATATTTGTGTAATTGTTTCTTATTCTAAATGTTTAGTACTTGCATTGTTCATATACATTAAAAATAATGGCCCAGCATTATACCTGGTGTATTTCCCAATGCACAGGTACGCATTAGGCCTGTAGGCCTTGTTAAATGCTAATATATTTTGAAAAAAAAAAGAACAAAAGAAATAAGTACATTTTGAATATGCTAAAGTTTTCCAAAATTATAGTAAACTCCTATTACTTCTTATTTGTGGGATATTTTCATCTGGTTTGAATTTTGTATCCATATTACTAATAAGCATAAATGTTTGAAATAAATGCCATAAATTTATTGTTCCAATTTGCTGTCATTGCCCTCATATTTGTTCAAATTTATCACTATGTTATACCCCTCCATAATCAGTCAATAATACTCTGCATCTTACCCCATATGAATCCTTCAGTCAGGTTATTCTATATATCTTTCAGACATATATTACACTATAATCCTTAATCATAGCCCACCATATCCATGATGCTCATAATTTTATTGATTCAATATAGTACCACAATGGTGATGCAATTACAGCCCGCCGTAATCAGCTGAGCGCCGCAACCCATGGGTCCCTTGTTTTTAAATTGTGTTTTGAGTTTATGCATGATTACAAGTGTTATATGTTTACACCACTTAAGGTATAATTCAGATGCAAAAAGTAGCAGAATAAAATTTTTAGCTCAGCTGACTATAAGTCATCTGAGCTTTAGTCATGGTCCATTGTCTGTCGTCCGTCCGTCTGTCTGTCCGTCCGTCCGTCCGTCCGTCTGTCTGTCCGTCTGGATGTCCGTCCGTAAGACTGGCACGTTTCGACACCGTTGGACCTACGAATCTGAATTTCCGCATACAGTTAGATGTCCCCATAATCTCATACCATGCCAAAAATTGGGTCAATAGGACTTCGTTCCCCTGAGATATTAAGGAAAAACCTCAATTTTTTATTAAAAATCTATTTTCACACTTCAGGACTGCCTAAAATCAAAACCACTCATCTGGTTTTCTTCATATTTACCATAAATATTCCTCTATATAGTTCCTATGTACATGCCAGATATTAAGTCAGTATTATATAATTTAAAAAAGTTATGGGCCCAAACATAATGGACTTTGTAAAAAAATCAGGAAGATATTTGGTCACCTAAGACCAAAAGTGTCAAAGGTAGGGACTTTTTTCCAGTAATACAACTTATATTAATCAAAATTTAATTGTATACCAAAAATTAGATCAAAATTTGTTAAATTTTTTTGTATATTGGCAAAAATATAAAATTGGTACCTTAAATTTTGCCCAACTTTGGCCACGGCACGTTTTTTTCCTGTAAGTACTGTGGATTTAATTTTCACACCATGTATACATAAGGATTTAATCTGTTAAAATCTGAAATTTGAAAATAAAAGCTGCAAAATTAGGCTAGTTATTGAATTTTTTTGGAGGCTCTTGTTGTATTCCCTTACATTGTCAAGCAGTCCACTTTGATGACTGTAGGTCATTCAGTGCACATCTCTATGCTCCCCAGGCTGTTGACATAATTTTAGATGTCCCCAAAATCTCCTACCATACCGAAAATTGGGTCATTAGGACTTTGTTCAGGACTTCGAGATATTCAGGGAAAAAAAACTCCGTTTTCGATAAAAAAAAGCCATTGTTACACTTCAGGGCTGCCTAATATCAAAACCACTGATCTGTTTTTGATCGTATTTAGGATTCACATTCTTTAATACATTTTCTATGAACATACCAAAAATTAGGTTAGTATTGGGTATTATTTTGAAGTTATGGGCCAAAAACATAATGCAATTTGTTAAAAAATCAGGAAATATATTTACTCACATTAGAATTGCTGAACCCAGAGACTTTTTTTCAGGAATATAACTTTATTTAATCAAGATTCAATTGTTTACCCAAAATTAGATCTGAATTTTGCAAATTTTTCAAGTTATTAGCATAAATAAAAAATCAATACCTTAAATTTTGTCCAACTTTGGCACTGTTGATTTAATTTTCACAGCATATATACATAAGGATTTAATCTTTTAAAATCTGAAATTTCAAAGAAATTGATTGGAAAGAATAGCTTTTATTCATGTTTTCATACACCATGTCAAGTGTTGTTTACATCTAGCCCACCTAGTAGTACAGCCTTCACTTGCATTATGTAACCCACCCCAGGCAGCTTGCCTTGGGTCAGCTTGGCCACTACCAGCAGGCTTCCCCTCTGCTCTGCACTCCCTCCCCCCCCCCCCCCCCCAGATGGTGCATTAACTAGATGAATGTTATTATTTTCTGTATGTGATTCATTCTTATTCTAGGCTATGCTACATTTTAGATTTTGTATTGTACCACCAGGGTTACAATGATTAAAGTGTACATTTAATTGTGTCCACAAAGTGGTGTATTGCTATGAAAGTGTGGATGTTCATGAGATAAGTAATTCCTTACTTCAGAGGAGTAAAAACTTCACCAGGTGTGAAATTGACTATTAATTTCAGTAATTAATTAAAACTTGGATAGTAATTAATAGCACAATGATATTGTTTGTTTCTCATTCAACCAACAGTATGTATACTTTATTTGAAAAGATGTTTTATTTTATCAAATTTACTGAATATTTTATTTTATTTTGGTGAATAAAATTAAGCAGGTACTGAAAACTCCAATGTGCAAAACTTTTTAATAGTGATTCAAGGAATATTCTTGTAGATGCCATAATGTGGCATTATTTTCTTTTAAATTCAGTTTAAACATTTATGATTTAAAAATAATAAAATATATGTGTATGCATAATATGACCCAATATGAGCTACACTCTGGATATATGATGATTGCAACTTTTGCAACAATTCTAATATTTTAACTTATAGTTTCAGTTTTTTACTCTGTATATATAATGATTGCAACTTTTGCAACAATTCTAATATTTTAACTTATATTTTCAGGTTTTTTCATTTAAAATTTATAAAACCTGTAAATAAAAAAAATGATTCAGATAAAAACTTCTTAATGGAAAAAGTGGATATGCTTTAAAAAAAATAGGCTTATATATAAACTTAAATGCATTATTACCTTGAAAGTGAAATAAAGGTATTAGTCCATTCTGTCCACTTGCCTGTCCATCTGTAAATTTTCCATCTGTAAATTTTCATACATTACAGTATCTCAAAACTTTTACTGTTTTTCTTCATGACAGTCTTGTCAGAGTATTAGTTTGCAATCATATATTTAGAACTTTACTATAACCAAGTAGGAGGGCCCCTTTCCTCTTAGCTTTTCATATTCTTATATAAATGAAAAACATTACAATAGAATATTTCTACATCCACCTTCGTGCTGCCCTCACTTTTCCCTTCTCCGAACCCCATCCCAAAGTCAGCCTCAGTAAGCAAGAACAAGATGAAATAGATATATTCATACTTTAATATTTTGTATAACTATTTGTCCTGGGTACCTATGTACATGCCAGAAATTATGTCAATATTGTGTAATATGTAGACATAGTGGGCATCACAATAATGTACCTTGTCAAGACTAAAGAGATATTGTGTCATACAGTCACAAATTCATATATCACTTCATCAGCATAGTTAATCATAACATCATATCTGTCAAATTGAAAGCTTGCAGACTACCATACACTTTAGATCCATCAACAAATAGCCTTATCATCATTCTACTACTGCTTATTCCTGCTGTCATTGCATTCATATTTGCTCAAATATATCACAATTTTCTACACCTCTTTAATAAATAAAAAATAAACCACCATATATGACTCTATTAATCCATCAGTCAGGTTATTTCATTTATCATTTACTCATATATTACATTACATTCCTTTATAATAGCCCAACATGTCCATGATATTCATAAGCTTTATCGACTCGATATAGTATCACAGTGGAGAAACATTTATGGTCCAATCACGATCAGCTGAGCGCAGTGACCCATGGGTCCCTTGTTAATTATTAGTACAAATCTTCTAATATTCACCAAAGTCTGATCAGGCTGGTTATTTTGATACACATATTTCAATACTTCTTCAGTTTATACTCAATTAAAATTAATTTAGTTTGAAAACCATGAAAGAGTTTGGAGTATCTGCTGCATTTGTAATCCCTTGGAAAATATCTAAGTCCTATCTTATAGAAAAATAAGCCTAAAATTATATTAACTTATAATTGACATATAATTGAGCTCCTTCATGTGCAGCTCCTTTACATCTCCCATACAAGTCCTGTATATAACTGAAATATACAGAATGGCTTCAAGTGCAACTCCCTTATAACTGACATATAACAAACATACAGTTCCCTTATAACTCACATATAACAATGCCATGACTAAACAAATACCTGCAATATAAATTAAACTCCCATACATAGCACTTTTATGAGAAACATGATCCAACAACCCCCCAAGAACCATGTCCATCAGCTAACCAGAACATCCAGTACATGTGTCAATATGGCCTCGTAAAAATCTATAACCCTCTGAGGGAAGGGTACAGATATAGTGAAGCCATGCAGAACAGAAAAAAAGAGTTCAGGATATCCCTACAGATATCATCCGATTGACATTTTTCTTTCCATCTTAAGATGTTTCCATCTTGCTGTTTTGGTATTGAGAATTATGATGATACTCTTGCTGTTTTGGTATTGAGAATTATGATGATACTCTTGCTGTTTTGGTATTGAGAATTATGATGATACTCTTGCTGTTTTGGTATTGAGAATTATGATGATACTCTTGCTGTTTTGGTATTGAGAATTATGATGATACTCTTTCTGTTTTGGTATTGAGAACCATGATGGTACTCTTGCTGTTTGGTATTGGGAACTATGGTGATACTCTTGAATAAAGTGTGTAGACCCCACTCTTGACTAATCTCTCTGATCTAGTCCAGCCCAAATCCAGATTCAGACTGTCAGTTGGCATAATACTGAATAATGTTTTACACTTTTGGGTAAATTAAATGTAAAAATTCTAAAAAGTCTCAGAGCTATAGTTGGAAAAATTAATTGATCGATACAATGATTCACATTAGTAGGACAGACGCCTGACATATAAAATTAATGGAATATAAGAATACTGTTGCCTTTCATTGCACAACTTAATCTTTGTCCAATTTGAAATGTGTTAAACCTTATGCATGACAGTTTTTCTGGCTTGTAAGTAAATTGGAGACTTGCATACATTTACCTTGTAAATATATTTTTTTTAATATGTAAGAATTATGTTATAGAGGTTGAATAACTAAGGAACGATGACAGTCTTTGCATATTTAACATATTTAACATATTTAACAGATATTAAATTAGGTTATAAAACTTAACTGAAATAATATCAACATTTCCATATGTATACATATCTGCTTGTGCTTTCAGGGTATTAAAGCACCAGAGCATTTTGGATTTATTTCCCGGGAGCCAAAATCAGACAATTTCTTGTGTTATGTCTTCAGATGTGCTTCAGAACCAGTGGTAAGTAAACGGTTTAATGTTATTTTGTTCTGTGTGTTTTGTGCATATTGATGACTGATCAGAAACATACCTTGTTAAACATGGTTGGAGCATTGATGACTTAGAATTCCTTCAGACATTATAAAGCAACTGAACTGCTTTCATGTTTCTTTGACAGCGTTCCTTCAAAACAGTGTGACTGAATTGTTGCTGTACGCTAGATTCTTTTACTTTATTTTCATAACTGTGTTTCTGTTAATGAGAAGATGAATATTTTTATAAGGTGAAGAGACTTGGTCTGATTGGAAGAGTAGTTAAGGAAAAGCATGTTGAATTAACACAAAAAATAGCTTCTTCCCTTTGAAATAAATCTGTACCTGCAAAAATATTGCCATGAAACTGTTTGCTTACTCCTGTAAACGAGTGTTAAAAACAGTGGACTGGGCACGATCACAGGTGTCAACATAAACATAGCGCGTGGGGCCATGTGCATCTCGTAGCCACTACACACTTGTCAATCAGGACATGCCCTGACTGACTTGGCCCAGAAAATGTAATACATGTACCTGCTGGTGGAAACACGGCATGTTGCGGCTCACAATCAGACCTCTGGTCACCAAGCCTTATTATGGTAAACAGACACATGGACTGTGTTTACCAACACGCAGAGCCATAACAAGGAGTAAAACAGCTGCATTGAGGTACTGAGACTGTGTGCCGGAATGGTTTTGCTAGGAAACTTTTGTATAAAGCAAGACTGAAATGATAGTGTGAAAGAATAGGCATAAAATTGCTCCTGATTATGTCCCTTTAAACTTCCAGGTAAGCTACCTGAAAATTAATTATATACGCTGAACAGTGAAATATGGCTTTGAAAACTGGACCCATAGAGATAGCCAGTAAAACCAGGAGATAACATACTGATGGTACGTTTAGCTCAACTGGCTATAAGTCATCTGAGCTATAACGATGGTCCTTTTACTGTCATTGGTCCGGCTGTCCTTAAACAAGGCTTGTTTTGAAAACATTGGACTTACAATCCGAAATTCGGGATAATGTTACCATATTTACTCATGTACAGGACAATAAATTTTATCCTAGAAATATTTAGCAAAGAAGGGGGGCCATCTTATACACGGGTACAAGTTTTTTCAGCATCTAAAGGGTCACCAAGGATAATTTACGGCTATCAGCATTATTATGTTAGTCGAACTGGCTGCATGATTATTGATGATCCTGTCCGTATGGTGGTAATATATACTCAATAAAGAACATTACAATGCTTGTTTCTGTTTGAATTTATTATTAGGGCCCCGCTTGACAAGCGGTGCCCTATAGTGATCACTGTGTCAGTCCGTCCTTCCGTCCATCCGTCAGTGACACCTTCTTTCGCACAAGATAACTCAAAAACAACATACTGCAGCTTTCCCAAATTCACAGGGATGATTGGTACCGATAAGGGCTCCAGACCTATCAAATTACAGACTTGTCAGAATTCAAATATGGCCGCCACAGCCCAATCGCTGATTTTCTTTTGCACGCGATAACTCAACAACAACATATTGCAGACTTCCCAAATTCAAAGGGATGATTCGTACCTATGTTGGCTCCAGACCTATCGAATTACAGACTTGTCGGAATGCAAATATGGCCGCCACAGCCCAATCGCTGATTTTCTTTTGCACGCTATAACTCAACAACAATATACTGCAGCTTTCCCAAATTCACAGGGATGATTGGTACCTATGAGGGCTCCAGACCTATCGAATTACAGACTTGTCGGAATTCAAATATGCCAATTCTTTCGCAAGCGATAACTCAACAAAAACATACTTCAGCTTTCCCAAATTCACAGGGATGATTTGTACCTGTGTTGTCTCCAAATCTGTAGAATTACAGACTTGTCAAAATTCAAATATGGCTGCCACAGCCCAATTGCTGATTTTCTTTTGCACGCAATTACTCAACAACAACATACTGCAGCTTTCCCAAACTCACAGGGGTGATTGGTACCTATGAGGGCTCCAGACCTATCGAATTACAGACTTGTCAAAATTTCAAAATGGCCGCGACAGCCCAATCGCTGATTTTTCTTTCCCACACATTAACTCAACAACAACATACTGCAGCTTTCCAAAATTCACAGGGATGTTTGGTACCTATGAGGGCTCCAAACCTATTGAATTACAGTCTTGTCAGAATTCAAATATGGCCGCCACAGCCCAACTGCTAGTTTTCTTTCATGTGCGATAACTCAACAACAACCTCCTGCAGCTTTCCCAAATTTACAGGTTGGTACCTGTTAGGGCTCCAGACCTTTTGAATTACAGACCTGTTGGAATTTCATTATTGCTACTGTCCAATTGCTGATTATCTTTCATGCGTGATAACTTAACAACAACCTCCTGCAGCCTTCCCAAATTTACAGGGATGATTGGTACCTGTAAGGGCTATCTCAAAGCTATCTCAAAAATGGCAGGAGCTAGCATCACCAAATTTTTTGCAAATAATCAGTCATCCAAAAAACTATATCGAATTTTGTTTTTTTTTTCTAACTGCATTTTCTTAGATTTTATAGGGAAAAAGCTAAAAAAGCTTTAAAAATCTTCTTCTCCGAAACTGTCCAGCCAAATTGTCCAATATTTCACAGAAATGATCCCTGGAACAATCTTTCTCAAGTTTGTTCGAATGGTTCCAGTTCGGAGATTTTTGGCCGAGTCACAGTAGGTTGAACTTTGTTAACTGTGCAAAAAAAGCATATTAAAATTTAAATCTCAGAAATGGCTGGAGCTATCATCACCATATATTATGCCAATGTTGGTCACATAAGTCATATCTGAAATTGAGGTATTGGTGGCGCCACCTGTATTGGCCTTTTTTGTACAGGGTCATCAGTGCACTGAGGGCTACAAAAACCACTTCTCTGAAACCATATGGCCAAAATGTTTAAAATCGCACAGAAATGATCCAAGGGTTGTGCTTTCTGAAGTTTGTTCAAATGGTCTCTTTTCAGTGACTTTTGGCTAAGTTATGGGAAGCTGAATTTAGTCATATGCCATAACAGCCCATTTTAGCTCAGTGGCTACAAAGATCTTCTTCTCAAAAACCACTGGGTCAAATTCTTAAATCTCACACATAAGTTATCCTCAGATGTTGATAATTTAAGTTTGTTCAAATGGTTTTGGCTCAGTGCTTTTTGGCTGAGTTACAGGAAGCTGAACTTAGCCAGTTTGCTGTATCTTCCTATATGAGTTATAAACCTGCGAAACGTTTTTTCGACTGATGCCACTGAAGCCAGTTTGTTAAATATTTTACAAGAATAATCCCTACAATAATTCTTGTCATAACCTAATTACTTTTTTCCTTCCTCACTAGTAGGAAAAAATTTGAACCTGACCAGCATCATTTACACAAACATGATATATAATTTTTCGGAAAAATGAAATTTGGCATTCAGAAATATGACGCTCTACTGTAAAACATTTGTTCATTATTATTGTTTAGAATTGGAAATCAGGCTTTATTTGCCCTGTATGTATATGCAGAAGTGTTGTAAATCCCACCACTCCACCCACCCACCCTTTGCCATTGATTCCTTTGCACCTGTGCACTGGGACATTAGTTTTTATTGCAAATGTATAAAATTTATTTAATTTAAAAATTAATTGGATTAGAAAAAATTAAGATCTTATTAAAACATATTCTAGCCTCAGGAGAATGGAACATAAAGTGATCAGCTCTGTCTTTTCATCATCTCTGCATTATCATTTAATATATATATTAATTTTTATATTAATTAATTCATATTGTTGAAATAACTACTGGACTGTCAACAATTTATCAAAAAGCTTACCACTGATCCTGGTTATAATATACATCTTTTGTTTACAAATTGCTCACATGCTGTAATTGTATCCGCCAAAACAGAGTTTTGCGGATACTATGTTTTCAGCTGCACGCCGCGGCGGCGGCGGCGGCGGCAGCGTAGGTGTCCGGAGAACTCCTCCGTAACCGCTGGGCGGAATTTTACGAAATCCGGGATTATGTTCGGGTCACATGTGAACTGCTGCACCCCGATTTTGTTTTGACCTCTGACCTTTCCTCTGGGCTCTGCATCCGTTTGTGCGTCTGTTTCCACACATAAACCCACATATCTTGGGAACCGTTTGACGGATCAGGAAAATTTTTTTGCACAAATGTAGCCCTTGGAGAGCTTTATAACATACACAAAAAATGGTGGCGCCACCTGCAATCATGTTTGCACAGTGTCCATCTGTTCGTCTGCCTTGGGTTAAAATCACTCATATCTCTGCAGTGATTTGACTAATTCACCTGAAATTCGACATGCGTATACATTCTGGATAGCTTTTCTGATTTTATGACAGGTGACGCCACCTACATTCACGTTTACGCTGCAGACATCCAAGCTCATATCTCAGGAACCGTTTGACCGATTGGGCCAAAATTTTGCATGTGTATAGATCTCACATAGCTCTTTATCATACGCAAAACTGGTGGCGCCACCTGCAGCCATTTTTGCACAGCTCCCGTCTGTTTGTCTGCCGTGGGATAAAATCACTCATATCTTGGCAGTGGTTTGACATATCTGCCTAAAATTTTGCAGGTTTATACATCCCCGACAGCTCTCTTGATTTTATCACAGGTGGCGCCACCTGCATTCTAGTTTATGCAGCAGACATCCAAGCTCATATCTTGGGAACCGTTTGACCGATTGGGCCAAAGTTTTGCATGTGTATAGTTCTCACATAGCTCTTTATCATACGCAAAACTGGTGGCGCCACCTTCAACCATTTTTGCACAGCGTCCATCTGTTTGTCTGCCACGGGATAAAATCACTCATAAACATATAGTGGTTTGACTTACCTGCCTCAAATTTTGCATATGTATACAACTTGGATGGCTTTCTGGATTTTGTGGTAGGTGGCTCAACCTACATACACCATTTGGCTGCAGACATCAATGCTAATATGCAACACTTCACTCTATTTCCCCTTGCCACTCAATCCATGCCTCACTTCACCCGTTCCACTCTGATTTAGGCGGATACACGTAGTCGCTTGTCGACTACCCGTATTCTAGTTTTAACACTAGGAAATGCATGGTCTGGTCACAAAAAAATTATTTGCAACAATTTCTTACTCATCAATACATACCAATAATCAACCAGCCATGGCCTTTATTACCTTTTCCTCTAGGAGTTTATCTCCATTTGATATTATTTAGATTTTAACCTTCAAAGTCAACTTCAGCTGGGCACAGTGACCCATGGGTCAGTTATTTTACTATAAAATGACAACAATCATGTCATTTTTTTTCAGCTGTGATTATATCCAGTGTCCCAAAAACCTGGTATGTTTATTGATCACAAGTGGATGCCCTACAGTTATCACCCTGTCTGCCTGTTTGTCTGTCTGTCTGTCCATCTGATCATCCACACAGCTTGTTTTCAGATGATAACTCCAGGCTGGATTGACACATTTATTTTAAACTTGACTTACATATGGCCCACCATGAAAACAAGAACATGTATGATTTTTGGGTCATGAGGTTAAGATTACAGGACTCACTTATTTAAAAAGATTATGGCTGCATTTTATGCCAAGCTTTTCATCCCAAACTTTCCATCTTTGGCATTTAGTTGACTTGCAAGTATTAGGAGAGCAAAAATAAATTTAGGGTCAAAGGTCAAGGTCACGAGCCATCTGATCACAAATTAATTTTCAGATGATAGCTCCAGTTTAGTTTGATTTATTGGTTTCAAACTTAAGTTATATATGGCTAACGACTAAAGTAATAACCCTCTCGATTTTGGGGTCCAACAGTCAAAGGTCAAGGTTACAGGACCCATTTCTTTAAAATGAATGTGTATGCATTTCAAGCCATACTTTTCATCACAAACCTATATCTTCAAGATATTGCTCACCTACCAATAGGTAAAGATTCTTTTCGATTTTGGGGACATAGGGTCAAAGGTCAAGGTCACAGGGCCCATCTATTCACAAATTAGTTTATGGATGATAATTTTGCTCTGGATAGACAGATTTGCTTCAAACTTAATTTATTAATGACTCATCACTTAAGTAAGAATCATTTTGATTTTCAGGGTCCAGAGATCAAAGGTGACGGTCACAGGAGCCACATCTTTAAAAAGATTGTGGATGCACTATAAATCAAAATTCTCATCCTAAAATTTCCATCTTTTGCACATGGCTTACCTGCCCTCAGTGAGGAAATCTGTAGGTGTTGAGGTTACCTGGTCAGAGGTCAAGGTCATTTGACCCACTTTTTTTTTAAAGATTGTTACAATTATCTATATGCTGCAAGATCAAGGATAATAAGTTCTCAGATTTTTTGGTCACAAGGTCATTGGTTTAGATCACAGGACTGTCATTCTGAAAAATATCTTAAAAATTATCCTTATAGACAAATTCAGCTGATTGTCGAGACCCATGGGTCCTCAATTCTTCTCTATTTTTCAGACTTTCAAAGATGCAGTCGTCTGTTAACTGGGCAGAAATTGTTACTATTGGACCTAGAAACTTCTTACTTGATATCCAGGTTGTCCATGAAAGATGTCCATGGAAACCTGAAATTAGGTCTCTGTTATCAATACCCCTTGAGCTATTGGGCTCAGAAGAACCCCCCCCCCCAGAATAATTAAAAATTTGACACAAAAGCTCCAGTATCTGAACAACTGATGTATTTATAACCATGATTCTTTGCATACATATTCATCATGGACTGTTTCTTCAGTTCCTGCAGACTGGTGGCACCACCTGGATTTTTTTCGGGAATTTTTACCCTTTTTATCTCTATTTTTAAGACCTTCAAAGTCTGTTATGAGGACACAAATCGTAACCATTGCACTAGGGCTGAAAGGAGTACTCGAGTACTCGAGTCCGGGTAATACTTACCGAGTACTCGAGTCCAAGATTTGGACTCGAGTACTCTTGTATGTACATGCATATATGTATATTACTGCAAATTTTAGGACACTCTGTAGGATTATTTATCCATTGTCATAGCCTGGCGTAGGGCTCTAAACATATGCTTGTCAAATTAATCGAGGTCTTGTTATGACATATATCTATTCCTTCGTTGTGATAAAGTTAAGCCGTCACGAAGTCAAATTTATGCATATTTTGCATCGGTAAACAGATGTTCGTTTTATCTTCACAGCGTTGCCATGGTAACGAGTACTCGAGTCCGAGTCGGGTAATGCCTATCGGGTACTCGAGTCCAAAATTTTGTAACTGTTTCAGCCCTACATTGCACCCAGAATCTTCTAACTTGACATCCAGGGAGGTCCATGAAAAATCTCCTTGGAAACTGAAATTGGGTCTCTGTTACCCATATCATCCCAAGTTATAATTCAGTTGAATGGGGATAAAACCAACAAAATTCGGCATTAATGTCATAACCTTCCTTTTGTGAATGTCTTCCTAGTCAGCTGAGTGTCATGACCCCTGGGTCACTTGTTTACTCCAGTGAAGGGTACTTTCAAGGTATTTTATGAACATGGGGTGTGACCATTATACAACACAAGGCCTCAAAATTAGGATCTACAGTAACCAAAATTTGTTCCAGAATCCCACATTAGGGCCACTTAGCTATATTTATGTGCTGTAAATATTATTTATGTGCTAAAGTAAGCTGAGCATCATGGTCCATGGGCCACTTTCTTCTGTGTTTCTGCTCCTACCAGCAGACAAGCTCTTACTGCAATGATGATTTTAAAATGGCTGAAATGCAGCAATGCGTGTCCTTCACATTGCAGCTTAGCAGGGGATTTGATTGATTCAGTCTATGACACACTAATGTTTCTAGTTGAAAAACATGTTTTGTAAAAATAAGTTGTTCTTCAGGGGCTTTTATTTGTACCTTAATTTTCTTTTCTTCTGTAGGTAGAAGATGTGATGCAAGCCTTGAAACAAGCATTCCATGTGGCATTTGAACAGAGAACCAAAAGAAATGTAGTGTGTGAGCTATGCCCTATGCATCAGCTGCATAAACTGTGTCAGGAAATTGAAGGTATCACTTTACAATATTTCACATTTCACTGAACAAACAGATTATTTTTAGCTCAGCTGACTGAAAGTCATCTGAGCTATAGGGATCACCTTTTGTCCGTCGTCCGTCCGGCCGTCCGGCCGTCCGTCCGTTAACAGGGCACAAATCGTAACCGCTAGAACTGGAATCATCTTACTTGAAATCTTGGGAGGTCCATGAAAAATCTCCTTGGAAACCAGAAATTAGGTCTCTGTTACCCATATCCTTCGAGCTATGGGGCCCCAAAGTACCCCCCAGAAAAGTCCAAATTTCATACAAAAACTTCAATATCTCATTAACTACTTGACTGATGGTCATGATTTTTGGCATACATATTGATCATGAGAGGATCCATCAGTTCTTGAAGACTGGTGGCGCCACCTGTATTTTTTTTTATTTTTTACGAATTTTTTTCTCTATTTTTGAGACCTTAAAAAATGTGAACATCTGTTAACAAGGCACAAATCGTAATGACTGGACTTAGAATCTTCATTCTCGACACACTGAGAGACCTACGAAAAGTCTCCATGGAAACCAGAAATTAGGTCTCTGTTACCCATATTCTTCCAGCTATGGGGCCCAAAACTACCCCCCCAGAAAAGTAAAAAATTTCAAACAAAAACTTCAATATCTCATTAAATACTTGACTGATGGTCATGATTTTTGTCATACATATTGATCATGAGATGTTCCATCACTTCCTGCAGACTGGTGGTGCCACCTGTATCGTTCAATTTTTTACGAATTTTTTCTCTATTTTTTAGACCTTTCAAAATGTAAACATCTGTTAACAAGGCACAAAT
Source organism: Sipunculus nudus (assembly GCA_026874595.1). Taxonomy (NCBI): domain Eukaryota; kingdom Metazoa; phylum Annelida; class Sipuncula; order Golfingiida; family Sipunculidae; genus Sipunculus; species Sipunculus nudus. The sequence goes on along the minus strand of CM049315.1, from coordinate 61,451,275 downwards.
CGTAAAGACTGGACCTAGAATCTTCATTCTTGACACACTGAGAGACCTATGAAAAGTCTCCATGGAAACCAGAAATTAGGTCTCTGTTACCCATATTCTTCGAGCTATGGAGCCCCAAAGTACCCCCAAGAAAAGTAAAAAATTTCATACAAAAACTTCAATATCTCATTAACTACTTGACTGATGGTCATGATTTGTGGCATAACTATTGATCATGAGATGTGTCATCACTTCCTGCAGACTGGTGGTGCCACCTTTATTGTTCGATTTTTTACGATTTTTTCCTCTATTTTTGAGACCTTTAAGGATGCTGTCATCTGTTAGCATGGCACAAATCGTAATGACTGGACCTAGAATCTTCATTCTTGACACACTGAGAGGTCCATGAAAAATATCCTTGGAAACCAGAAATTAGGTCTCTGTTAACCATATCCTTCGAGCTATGGGGCCCCAAAGTACCCCCCCCCCCAGAGTAGTCAAAAATTTCATACAAAAACTTCAATATCTCAATAACTACATCACTGATGGTCATGATTTTTGGCATACGTATTGATTATGAAATGTTTCATCAGTTCCTGCAGACTTGTGGCGCCACCTGTATTGTTTGATTTTTTACGATTTTTTTCCTCTATTTTTGAGACCTTTAAGGATGCTGTCATCTGTTAACGTGGCACAAATCATAACGACTGGACCTAGAATCTTCATTCTCGACACACTGAGAGACCTATGAAAAGTCTCCATGGAAACCAAAATTAGGTCTCTGTTACCCATATTCTTCGAGCTATGGAGCCCTAAAGTACCCCCAAGAAAAGTAAAAAATTTCATACAAAAACTTCAATATCTCATTAACTACTTGAATGATGGTCATGATTTGTGGCATAACTATTGATCATGAGATGTGTCATCTGTTCCTGCAGACTGGTGGTGCCACCTGTATCGTTCGATTTTTTACGATTTTTTCCTCTATTTTTGAGACCTTTAAGGATGCTGTCATCTGTTAGCATGGCACAAATAGTAACGACTGGACCTAGAATCTTCATTCTCAACACACTAGAAGCAGGGTTTCCGCGACCCTAAAATTTAGGCCGGTAAACGGACTCTTTCCCCCGCGAGGGTCATTAAAAATTCCCCCAGCCAAAGAGGCTGAGAGAGCTTAATAATAACTCAAGCACGAGTGTCGTGCTGTCTTCATCATCTTCAAACTATGTATCAGATTCCTTATACATGTACAGCATCTGCGCAAATAGTTTTTATGCTGTCTCGCCATTTAATTTTCTGGAGAAGGTAATCAGTTGTGAAACCATAGGTTGTGGACGTACGATGTCGGCCCTGAACATGCGCTACCGGCCAAAGTTGTGATATTATAATTAATCGTTCGACAAACTATACATATTCAGTCTCTGTAGTCAGTAAAAATGATAAACCTATCGATAATGGAAATTAAATTTGTGTTTTATTTGGTTGTGATGATATATTTTTCAAAATTTGAAGAAGGTGAATCATTTTCATCATGCAGTCGCTGTGGACATCGCTGCTTTGACATATTAACATACCGCAAGCCTTGCAGCGAGGTCACAATGCAAAGGGCTTTTGTCTTGACTTTACCGAACAAATTTCAAAAGGCCGGAGCGTAGTGAATGCGCTGTTCTATGTGCGAATATTCATGAGGGAATTCCCTATTGAAATAAAAACTTGTGGCAAATGCAGCCAATAGTCTGAGGAAGTTCTGAATAATTCAACTGAATGTCACACGTGCAGAAACAGGTTATGCTGGTCAATGATTGGGCCGTCTCGGACACGATCGCAATCAGGGATTTCGCAGAATCAAATGTAGGGCCTATAACAAGTAGGCCTAACACACTAAATTTCAAGGATATTGCACGAATTTTATGTAAAAGCATGCGACAGCAATATATATTTTTTGTCATTTAACTTTGAGAAAAGCAGCCGGCCGTTGAATGCGTTGCAGCAGCCGACAAAACGCCGGCTGTAGTGCGGGCCCATCGTGAACACCCGGTCAGCGGAGATCACGCGGTAAGCACCAGGCGCGGGTAATCTGGGAGCGCGGGAAACCGTTAGTCCCTGGAGGGGTATGTTGAATTGGTCAATAGCTTGGGGATACACAGGAAGCGTGCACGATATAATAAAAACAAACAATGTGGACATCGCTTGGGCAGAACAGGCCCTATATTTATTATATTTATCTTCGTCAATTCGGTTTGCACAAGTTTCCAAAACAGATGTTTAGGCGAATCCTTTCCAAGGAATAGTTAAGTAAAAGGCCAGTTTGTGGGCCCACATATGTCAGGGAGACACGACTTGTACGTGCATGCTGCATCACATGAAGGCCTAACGAATATTTTACTGTTTTACTGGTATATTTTTACGCCTTCCATGGGCGTGATACTAAGCTGAAAAAGAGCATCAGAAACGTTGTTTTCAACCTTGATTTTGTAAAATTTCCACACCGTGGGAGGGGGGGAACCCCCTCCCACACCCTCCCCCCCTGGGGGCTTTGCCCCCACGCTAGGTTCACTCCCAGTCACAAAGTAAAAACGGACACACTTTTTCAACCCTGGCGGAAACCCTGAGAAGACCAATGAAAAGTCTCCATGGAAACCAGAAATTAGGTCTCTGTTACCCATATCCTTCGAGCTATGGGGCCCCAAAGTACCCCTCAGAGTAGTCAAAAATTTCATACAAAAACTTCAATATCTGAATTACTACATCACTGATGGTCATGATTTGTGGCATAACTATTGATCAAGAGGTGTTTCATCAGTTCCTGCAGACTGGTGGCACAACCTGTTTTGTTCGGGGTTTTTTTTACGAATGTTTTATCTATTTTTGAGACCTTTAAAGATAAGAACATCTGTTAACAGGGCACAAATCATAAAAACTGGACCTAGAATCTTCATTCTTGACACACAGGGAGACCCATGAAAATTCTCCATGGAAACCTGAAATTAGGTCTCTGTTACCCATATTCTTTAGGCTGTATGGCTCCAAAATACCCCCCAGAATAATAGAAAATTTGATACAAAAAGTGCAGTATCTCAATAACTACAACACTGATGGTCATGATTTTTGGCATACATATTGATCATGAGCTGTTCCATCAGTTTCTGCAGAGAGGGTGCGCCACCTCTATTTTTTCAAATTTTTACGAATTTTTTTTCTCTTTTTTTGAGACCTTTGAAGATGTGGTTATCTATCAAGAGGGTACAAATTGCAACAACTGGACCTAGAAACTTCATTCTTGTCATGCAAGGAGGCCCATGAAGAGTGCCTGTGGAAACTTGAAATTAGGTCTCTGTTACCCATATCCTTCAAGCTATAGGACTCTGAAGTATCCCTCAGAATAATGGACAATTTGATACAAAAGCTGAAGTATCTGAACAACTAATACGGAGATCATCATGATTCTTTGCATGGATATTGACCATTAAGTGTTTTTAGCTCAGCTGACTGTAAGTCATCTGAAGTATCCCTCAGAATAATGGACAATTTGATACGAAAGCTCAAGTATCTAAACAACTATTGTAGTGATCACCATGATTCTTTGCCTGGATATTGATCATGGGATGTGTCATCAGTTTCTGCAGTATGGTGGCCCCACCTGTATTTTTTTTTATTTTTACGAATTTTTTTCTCTATTTTTGAGACCTCATAAGATGCTGTCATCTGTTAACATGGCACAAATCGTAACAACTGGACCTAGAATCTTCTCTCTTGACATGCTGAGAGGCCCATGAAAAGTTTCCTCAAAAACTTGAAATTAGGTCTCTGTTACCCATAACCTCTGAGCTATGGGGCTCTGAAGTACCCCCCAGAATAATGGAATATTTGATACAAAAGCTCAAGTATCTGAACAATTATTATATTGATCACCATGATTCTTTGCATGGATGTTGATCATGAAATGTTTGATCAGTTTCTGCATTCTGGTGGCGCCACCTGTATTTTTTCAATTTTTAGCTCAGCTGACTGAAAGTCATCTGAGCTGTAGGGATCACCTTTTGTCCGTCGTCCGTCCGGCCATCCAGGCGTCTGTCTGTTAACAGGGCACAAATCGTAACCGCTAGACCGGGAATCTTCTTACTTGAAATCCTGGGAGGTCTATGGAAATTCTCCTTGTAAACCTGAAATTAGGTCACTGTGACCTATATTCTTCGAGCTATGGGGTTCTGAAGTACCCCCCAGAATAATGCAAAATTTAATACAAAAGCTCAAGTATCTGAACAACTAATGCATTAATCACCATGATTCTTTGCATGGATATTGATCGTGGAGTGTTTCATCAATTTCTGGAGATTGGTGGCGCCACCTATATTTTTTTTATTTTTTACGATTTTTTTTCTCTACTTTTGTGATCTTTAAACATTTGGTCATCTGTAAACAGGGGACAAATCATAATGACTGGACCTAGAATCTTCTGTCCTCACCTTTAGGGAAGCCCATAAAAGGTCTACATGGAAACCCGAAATAAGGTCCCTGTTACCCATATTCTGTGAGCTATGGGGCTCTGAAGTACCCCCCAGAATAAAGATTTGGTCATATATTAACAGGGCACAAATCAAAATGACTGGACCTAGAATCTTCTGTCCTCACCTCCAGGGAAGCCCATAAAAGGTCTACATGGAAACCCGAAATAAGGTCCCTGTTACCCATATTCTTCATGCTCTGGGGCTCCGAAGTACTCCCCAGAATAAAGATTTGGTCATCTGTTAACAGAGCACAAATTATAATGACTTGACCTAGAATCTCCTTTCTTGATATGCTGGGAGGCCCCTGAAAAGTCTCCTTGTGCACCTGAAATTACATCTCTGTTACCCATATCCTTCATCCTATGCGGCTTTGAAATACCCCCCAGAATAAACATTTGGATTTGTTAACAGTGCACAAATCATAATAACGGGACCTAGAATTTTATTTTTTGACATGCTGGGAGACCCCTGAAAAGTCATCTTGTAAACCTTGAAAATAGGTGTCTGTTACCCATATCCTTCATGCTACAGAGCTCCATAGTACCCCAATGAATATTGGATGATTTTATACAAAAGGTCAAGTTTGGAAAAAGTATTTCATTCAAATTTGACATTCAGATGATAAAATTACTTTTGTCAATGTCTTCCTGGTCAGCTGAGCGTCATGACCCCTGGGTCACTTGTTGCTCATAGAAATTCACTCTTCTTAGTGTTCAAGGTATTTGAACTTTAATTTCAATTGGGTGCAAAATTTGAATGTAACAACATTACAAGGTATTTTTTGATGTCACTAAAGTTTATGAGAATTCATTACAGTTTATCCGTTAGGGGAAAAAAAATTCAAAGCTTAAATATCTCAGTAGTTTATGCATGCTTTGTCTTGTCATCTTGACTGGCTTTATGAGGCACCTTCCTGTGTTAACAAGTGTTCATGTGAAAGGGACAATGTGTGCTATCAAAGTTCAGACCCATCAGAATATCAGTATATATGGGCACCAGGCAGTGATCTTAATTTCTAGTTGTGTGCAATATCTTAAAGAACTGCTCAAGACTTTGTCTTCAGCTTTGGTTAGGATGTTTGCTTTTGAATTTAAACCAGTAAGAAGTCCATTGTGGAAATCCAAGCAAAGTCATGTATTTCAGTTTAGAGTGTGTTAACACTTCAGCTACAATTTCATGGTTCACCTTTCTTTTATATAGATCTAAATTTGGTCACTATGTTGAAGTTTGTTCTCCTTCAGAACTACAAACTATGTCATTGTGATCTCATTTCTCCAAGCAGCACATTGAAACCAGATAATTTTTGTATGAAAGCTCATTGTCATGACTAATCCATTTTGACATTGGAAATAAATCTGTATAAGATTATTAGTGAATGTAATCACAAAATTATCAAAAGCTCTGATTTTTAAGCTGTTATTAAACTTAATTTTGAAAACACAACTTATTCATCTCTCCATAACCTCCCTTCCCTTGTCCAGTTCCAGTGAACACTACATGTAATGCCACCTGAGCTTATGTTTTGCACACCGGGCCTGATTTAACACACTTATACAGCTGCTAGCCAGTCTTTGGCTGGGTGAGGCTTGTATGGTGACTGTTTACATAATCAGGTGACAGGGTAATACTTGCCACTATGAATGCCTATTGACAAAATATTTTTAGCTCAATGTCTGCTGACATTAAGTCATTTGAGCCATAGTGATGGTCCTTTGTCCGTCATCATCTGGCTGCCCAGCTGGACATGTGTTAAGAAGGCAGGTTAAGAAACCATTTGACCCACAAATTAGAAAATTGACATACAGTTAGATTTCCCTAAGTTCTCTTACCAAGCATGAAACTTGGTCATTGCATCTTGGTTCCTGCAAGAAAGTAATGAAAAACCTCCATTTACTAGTAAAAGCCAATTGTTAGATTTCAGGTCTGCCTAATTTAAAAACCACTTGTCTGATTTTGTTACATACCTGTGAGCTTATGCGATGGTGTGGCGTTGTGTGTCATGGGGCATGCGGCAGGAGCTAGCATCACCAAATTTTTTTGCAAATAATTGGTCATCTGAAAAAAAAGCTAAAAAAACTTTAAAAAGTTGTCCAGTATTTCACAGAAATGATCCCTGGAATCATCTCTCTCAACTTTGTTCGACTGGTTCCAGTTCAGAGATTTTTGGCTGAGTTACATGAGGTTGAACTAAGTAATCTGTCCAAAAAAACACTAAACTTAAAATCTCAGAAGCGGCTAGAGCTATAATCATCAAATTTTATACCAATATTTGTCACATATGTCATATCTGAAATTGGCGCCACCTACATTGATCTGTTTTTTACAAGTAAAAATGTAATTTTAAACTCTTATAGCTTATACACTGATTTATGATGAAACTGCTAAGCTAATTGGTTTAAACTTTACAAGAATTATTGTATGGTAGGGTTCTACCAGTTTTATAAGAACAGATTGGGTAAATACAGCTTTAAAAAAGCATTGTAGCCAATTGAAAAAAGGCTTTCTGTGTTTGAAACAGATTTGACAACATGCTGAGTTTCAGCAGCCAAGTCAAGAGGTCACTCAGTACTCCCAGGTGGGGTCCAGACATCGGCATGGCAACTGACCTGGCTCTGGCAGGTGTCTAGACAATGTGTCTAGACATCTTGACACAGCGTCTAGACGTCTAGACACAATGTCTAGATGCAGAATTCCCAGATTATTGGAACTATATCTTTCAGCTGTTTGAAAAAACTTGGTTTGCATTTTTAGTGAATCTTTGAGCTTATGCAATGGTGCGGCATTGTGCATCGTGTGTCACGCGTCGTCTGTACGTTAACCATAGCTATCTCAAAAACGGCAGGAGCTAGCATCAGCAAATTTTTTTGCAAATAATTAGTCATCTTAAAAAAAAAGCTAAAGAAGCTTTAAAAATCTTCTTCTCCGAAGCTGTCCAGCCAAATTGTCCAATATTTCACAGAAATGATCCCTGGAATCATCTCTCTCAAATTTGTTCGAATGGTTCCAGTTTGGAGATTTTTGGCCGAGTTACAGGAGGTTGAACTTAGTCATCTGTCCAAAAAAGTACTCTAAAATTAAAATCTCAGAAACGGCTAGAGCTATAATCACCAAATTTTATACCAATGTTTGTCACATATGTCATATCTGAAATTGAGGTATTGGTAGCGCCACCTACTTTGATCTGTTTTTAGCTCAGCTGACTATAAGTCATCTGAGCTATAGTCGTGGTCCTTTGTCCTTTGTCCGTCCGGCCGTCCGTCCGGCCGGCCGGCCGTCCGGCCGTCCGTCCGTTAACAGGGCACGTTTTAAAACCGTTGGACCTACGAATCCAAAATTCTGCATACCAATAGATGACCCCAAAATCTCCTACCATACCAAAAATTGGGTCATTAGGACTTCGTTCCTTCGAGATATTAAGGAAAAACCTCCGTTTTCCATAAAAAAGCCATTGTTACACTTCAAAGCTGCCTAATATCAAAACCACTGATCTGTTTTTGATCATATTTAGTATTCATATTTTTCCATACATTTTCTGTGCACATACCAAAAATTAGGTTAGTATTGGGTGTTATTTTGAAGTTATGGGCCCAAATATAATGCAGTTTCTTAAAAATCAGGAAATATATTTGCTCACTTAACATGAGAATTGCTGAGGCTGGAGACTTATTTTCAGGAATATAACTTTATTTAATCAAGATTCAATTGTTTACCCAAAATTAGATCTGAATTTTGCAAATTTTTCAAATTATTGGCATAAATAAAAAATCAGTACCTTAAATTTTGTCCAACTTTGGCAATGGCACGTTTTTTCCCTGTAGGCACTGTTGAGTTAATTTTCACAGCATATATACATAAGGATTTAATCTTTTAAAATCTGAAATTTCAAAGGAATTGTTTGAAAAGAGTAGCTTTTATTCAAGTTTTCATACACCATGTCAAGTGATGTTTACATCTGGCCCACCAAGTAATACAGTCTTCACTTGCATTATGTAACCCACCCCAGGCAGCTTGCCTTGGCTTAGCTTGGCCACTACTAGCAGGCTTCCCCTCTGCCCTGCACTCCCACCCCCCCCCCCCCCCAGCTGGTGCATAAACTAGATGAATGTTATAATTTTCTGTATTTTATTTTATTTTTGGCTATGCTACATTTTAGATTTTGTATTGTACCACCAGGGTTACAATGATTAAAGTGCACATTTAATTGTGTCCACAAAGTGATGTATTGCTATGAAAGTCTGGATGTTCATCAGAGTGCTCATTAAAGATTTTAATTTGTTTGACTTATAACTCATGGTTGTATCAGTTGTTACATGATACTGGCTAAATAATCAAAATTCATATTGCTGATCCTTTATTTCAGTTCATGAAATTAAAGATTCCCAACTCCAGTTTGCTCCTGGTTTAATATATTGGGTGTTTTGATCCTTGGATTAATTTTAACACATGTATTAGTTTCATGGTTGAAAATACTTTTCTTTTTTCCTGATACCATTTAAAGAAATAGAAATATTTAAATTTTTCCTGTTAGTGCTGTGGATTTAATTTTCACAGCATGTACACAATAGCATTTCATCTGTTAAAATCTGAAATTTGAAACTAATTGATCAAAAACTGTAGATTTTATTCAAGTTTCCAGGTACCAAGTCTTCATTGTTTACATCAGGTCAGTATAAATGCAGTGTACTGGGCAGTTACATAACACCTTCAGGTCTGACCTACTGCCACTGTGAGTGTCTGGGTCAGGCTGGGTCAGGCAGTAATTACCAGAGAGCCTCTCTTTCTCTCTCTCTTTCTCTTTCTCTCTCTTTGGCAGTCCAGCTCTCTCTTTCTCTCTCTCTCTCTCTCTTTCTCTCTCTCTCTCTTTCTCTCTCTCCTCTGCTTTTCTCTCTCTCTCTCTCTCTCTCTCTCTCTCTCTCTCTCTCTCTCTCTTACCCTTATTGCCTCCCTTCCTCCCTCCATCCCATTCTGTTGACAGGTACTATAAACTAGATACATTAGCTATAAATGTTGATGCAATTTAGAAATGTGAAATATTCACAATCACATGTATGTTATACTGTAAATTTATAGTAACATTCGTAAACCTGGATAAAAATTATGTAATGAAAAAAAGGAATAAATGCAAATATTGTTAATTTTTTATTGGCTCAGTAGAATGGGGAGGAAAATGATTTGCTTTGTTTCTCAATCTTTCTGTCTGTTTTAAATATTTAATGTTCATGAATAAACTTTTTTTTATAAGCACTGTTGAATTAAATTTCATATCCTGTATGTATATGCAAGGGTGTTGTAACTCTCACCATCCCCTTCTTCATCCCACTGAGGCTTTGCTCCTTGGCACTGTGAACAATAGTTCTATGGCTATAGCATAAAATTTAATAATTAAAGAAAATATCTGCAGAGAGACAGAGGCGTTGTAACTCTGATTATAACACAACACCCCCCTCCCCATTAAGTCATTGCAACTGTGGAGTGGGGACATTATGGCAACTGTATACATATCATAAAATTGATAAAAAAGGTTTACCAAATAAATTGGATCTCATCAGACAAATGTGTAAACTGTTGAACTGTCAACAGCTTATAAAAAATGTAACCAATGGAAAGGCATGGTCAGATCTCAAATATTATTTGCAACATTTTCTTCAATCATATAAACCAACCATGGCCCAAATTACCTCTTCCTCTCAAACTTTATCTACATTTCATCATATTTTTAATATTTTAACCTTCTAGGTGGTTCAGTAATGTTGACCATTTGTCCATAGGTACCTATGTACATGCCAGAAATTGTCAGTATTGTGTAATATGTAGACATGAGGGTCATCAAAATAATGTACCTTGTCAAGACCGATCTTGTCAAGATATCATGTCATACAGTCACAAATTCATAAATCCCCTCATCAGCATAGTTAATCATAACCTTGTATCTGTCAAATTGAAATCTTGCAGTTTTCCATACACCATAGATCCTTCAACAAATAGCCTTATCATCATTATACCACTGCTTAGTATACTGTCATTGCATTCATATTTGCTCAAATAAATTGTTTTTTTTTCGACCCCTCCCAAATAAATAAAAAATAAACCACTATATTTTACTCCATATTAATCCATCAGTCAGATTATTTCATATATCATTTACTCACATATTACATTATATTCCTTTATAAAAGCCCAACATGACCATGATATTCATAAGCTTTTTCTACTCAATATAGTATAACAATGGTGATACATTTATAGTCCAATCATGATCAGCTGAGCACCGTGACCCATAGGTCCCTTGTTTACCAGTAAAAATGTAATTTTAAACTCTTCTAGCTTATACACTGATTTATGATGAAACTGTTAAGCTGATTGGTTTAAACTTTACAAGAATTATTGTATGGTAAGGTTCTACCAGTTTTATAAGAACAGATTGGGTAAATACAGCTTTAAAAAAGCATTGTAGCCAATTGAAAAAGGCTTTCTGTGTTTGAAACAGATTTGACAACATGCTGAGTTTCAGCAGCCAAGTCAAGAGGTCACTCAGTACAACCAGGTGGGGTCCACCATGGCAACTGACCTGGCTCTGGCGGGTGTCTAGACAATGTGTCTAGACATCTTGACATAACATCTAGATGTCTAGACACAATGTCTAGAAGCAGAATTCCCAGATTATTGGAACTACATATTTCAGCTGTTTGAAAAAAAACTTGGTTTGCATTTTTAGTGAATCTGTGAGCTTATGCAGTGGTGTGGCGTCTTCTGTCTTCCGTTGTCGGTCGTGCGTCATAGTCATCAGTCATCATTTATTTTTTTTCTAACTGCATTTTCATGGATTTTTGCACAGCGTCCATCTGTTCATCTGCCTTTGGATAAAAACACTCATATCTCTGCATTGGTTGGACTTATCGACCTGAAATTTTGCATGTGTATACATCTTGGACAGCTTTCTTGATTTTATGAAAGGTGGCGCCACCTACATCACGTTTAAGCTGCAGACATCCAAGCTCATATCTCTGGAACCATTTGACCAGTTGGGCCAAAATTTTGTATATGTATAGATATCACATAGCTCTTAATCATACCCAAAATTGGTGGTGCACCTGCCACCATTTTTGCACAGCGTCCGTATGTTTGTCTGTCGTGGGCTAAAATCACTCATATCTCAGTAGTGGTTTGACTTATCTGCTAAAAATTTTGCATGTTTATACATCTTGGATAGCTTTTCCGATTTTGTGGCAGGTGGTGCCACCTACATTTATGTATATGCTGCAAACATTCAGGCTTATTTTTCAGGACTGGTTTGACATATCCCCCTGAAATTTTGCATGTGTATAGATCTCACATAGCTCTTAATCATACACAAAAGTGATGGCGCCACCTGCCAACCATTTTTGCACAGAGTCAGTCTGTTTGTCTGCCGTGGGCTAAAATCACTCACATCTCAGTAGTGGTTTGACTTGTCTGCCTAAAATTTTGCATGTTTATACATCTTGGACAGCTTTCTGGATTTTGTGGTAGGTGGCGCAACCTACATACACATATCAGCTGCAGACATTGAGGCTATTATGCAACACATCTCACTATTTCCCCTTACCACTCAATCCATGCCTCACTTCACCCATCCCACTCTGATTTTGGCGGATACAAGTAGTCACTTGTTGACTACCCGTATTCTAGTTTTTGTGTTGTGTGCACCCATGCTAGAATTTCAGCAGTGATGTTTGTTGCTTGCCGGAGTCAAAGATTTCGGCAAGCATACAGGTCAGTTGCACATGTCTGTTTGTCTGTCTGTCTGTTTGTTTGTCATCACTCTCCTGGCTACAATTTTGCCACAATAACCTTGAAACTTACAGGGATGAAGAAAAACAAAATTTCTAGGTGCCCTATTGTTTTTGGTCAATATAGGTCAACGATTAAGGTAAAAGTCATAAAAAAACGGGTTTTTCTTCATATCTTTGTAACTATTAGTCGTATCCACTTGAACTATAGCTCATTTTAATCATCGTCCGATGGCCTTTCTTCTGGTGGGTACCTGACTCAAATTTGCTGTTTCCATGGTAACACATTTTTGGGGAAAAATTATCATATTTGAAACTCAATGGACTAATTTGTCAGTTTTAATGCTAGAGAGGTCTAGTTTTTTGCATTAGGTAGCATTTGTTTAGTACTACAAGATTTTATTAAAAGTCTGGCAATATCTCGTAAGATATCTCATCAAACGAGATAATTGGAGATTTCATTAATCTTGCCCTGGAGGCCACAGTTTTGCAGGAATTTTTTTTTAAAACTGATATATTTCAAGTCTTACCCTAGTATCTCGAATTTGTTTTTTCATTTTTTGGATAGGGCCGCTAGGGGGCGCTGGATGCGAACCTCCCCAACATATCATATTTTGGCCATATCTCCAAAATTATAAGCCTCAATTACATAAACTATAGCTTATTTTCTTCCTCTGAGTCTTCTCCATAACCTGGTGTAGTCACATGGTCACAATTTTGTGTCACTTTGTCAGTGTGTCTATCTGTTTTTAATTGTCCTCAAATTCGCCTGCTTGCTCTTGCATCTCACATATAGCATTCTACAGGCCACAGTTTTGAAAGAATCCTTTTGAAACTATTACATCTTAAGTCTTACACTAATATATAGAAATAAATTTTTCATTTTCCGGATATGGCCACTAGTGGGCGCTGCACACGACCCTCACACACATACCATTGTATTGGCCATATCTCTACACCCAAAGCCTCGGTTACATAAACTATAGCTTGTTTTCTTCCTTTGAGTCTTCTCCATAACCTGATTAAGGCATCTGGTTTCAATCATCTGTCACTTTGTCAATGTGTCCATCTGTTTGTCTGTTATCCTCAAAGTCGCCTGCTTGCTGGTTCTTACGCCTTACATATAGCATTCTACAGGCCACAGCTTTGATGGAATCCTTTTGAAACTGGGACATCTCATATCATACACTAATAATACGAAACAAATTTGTCGTCTTCGGAATATGTCCACTAGAGGGCGCTACAGTCGAACCTCCCAAGTATATCATTAATTCGCCATACCTCCAAAACTATAAATCTAAATTACATAACTTATAACTCATTTTCTTCCTTTGAATCTTCTCCATAACTAGGTTAAGTCATTTGGTGTCAATCTTGTCTCACAAAGTCAGTATGCCTGTCTGTTCGTCTTTTGTTGTCAGCTTTGTCTGCTTGCCTGTTCTTTTGTCTCATATGTCATTCTACAGGCCACATATTCTCAGCAATGGCCCTGAGAGTCATTCCATTAATAGAAAACCAACAATATGTTCTGTCTGTCCGTCTGTGTTTCAATTCCGATTTCTGGCAAGCGTTAGACCTGTGGTCGTCTAGTTTAATTGTTTCTTGTTCTAAGTGTTTAGTACTTGCATTGTTCATGTACATGTTACACATGTTCTTGAAAAGAAATGGTCCAGCATTGAAGCATTATACCTGGTGTAATCTCATTGCACAGTTTCGCATTAGGCCTGTAGGCCTTGTTTCTATTATGTTTGTGTGCAAAATTGAAGTCTCCAAACCCTATGATTGTTCTGTTACATCATGGTGGATGGGCAAAACTGTTAAAAAATCGATGCGAGCTATTTACACTTTCACTAGAAGATTGCTATGCCTCTGGAATAATATATTTGCCCTGGAATACACCAGGAGACTATAGAAGAGCTTCTGGTTTCTTGATTCTGAGTTATTAAAGCCACCTCTAAATACCCAGATACTATTACCGGAGCTGGATTGCCAGGCATAATGTTTTGAGGCAGCATTTTCAATAATAATATAAACCTGAAAATGGCATGCAAATAACAGTGAATAAGATTTTTTACTTCCATTTTTTGTGTTAATGTACTTTAATTACCTCAGGTCAGACTATCTTTATTACTTTTTAACTCCAACTGGCACGAGTTTGAACTGAATTGCTGCAAATATAATTTTTCTACAAAAGCCCTATATTATGGAATTCATTATCGGAAGCTTTACATGAAAACAGATTCAGTCACCTTTGACAGATTCATTGACATATAATAGTTAATCCATTTCAGTTCTTTTACATGTGTGCTGTTGGTTTCAGCACACAAAAGAAATGTTTGCCGGGGTTATTCCGTTTGTTGTTCGTACAACCGAATGCTTTGCACTCTGCCATTGTCCGAGGGACGCGACTCAGTGCTGGCCGATAATGCGTTATCTTAGACTGGTGTTTGCAGCATGGCATCAGTGACCAGTCCACTGCAGCCCAGCCAATCGCAAAAATCAACGACCGTGCATCACTTCCCTTGCTGGAACAGCCCATGAAGGAGGCAACATGTCGCTGACCATGCCTGACGGACGGTGCAGTGACTTGAAACTCGCGCCTTCTTGACAAGGACTCATTAGCAACGTAACCTTAAGGAATCACTAGTATCATATGTGATTTTTTAAATAGCTAATTATTGAAATTCACTACAGGTACCCTTTAACAATTACTAATTACAATAACATTACAACACTACACTTATTGATGCATGTATTTTTCTGTTGTTTAAATAATGCCTTTTATATAGATAAAGGCCCCACTGTTAACTCACGTAACAACTAGAATTGAATACCTTACAAAATAACTAATAATAATCAGAATATAATGCACAAACTAAAAGTATTTCATATGTTTAGTAGGAGACAATTTTACAGCTATGCAGTGTGTTCAAACAAGTTTAAATATGCATGCATCCTACAAATAGGGCTTTGTGGAATATCAATAAAATCTGTAAAAATAATGATTTATTAGAAATATATATATATATATATATATATATATATATATATATATATATATATATATATATATATATCATGTCTAAAAGACGCAGGAAAGCCCCCTTCCTGACTTTATGGCTGCACCCCCTCTATTTTCAAATCCTGGATATGCCAAAGATTTCTCCTCTTCTTGCATTTAGCATTCATTAGCCACTTAATTCTAATTTTAACAAAGCATTCTTCTTTGGGAATGCATTAATAACAGAGTCTGCGTTCAGATTTTGCAGAATATCCTTCTCAACTGCCACCATCATGAATGCATAAAAGTTTTCTGAGCAAAGCGTGAACCTCAATCTGTTCTTGATGAACTTCAGAGTTGAGAAATTCCTCTCACATGCAACCTTTGTTGTTGACAGAGTGGGTATTTGTAAATTAACTAAAGGGACCATGGACAAAATTTAATAATTGAATTGACTTCAATGAACATTGAACAAACTTTTTTGAGTAGAATAGAAAAATCAAGCATTATCAATGAATTTGTTCATCTTGAATCTACGAAACATAACAATTAAATTGTAGTTTATTTTTCTCAGCTGGATTCGATACCTATAGTAATACTGTTATGACATATCAAATTACTCACACACCTGTCGGATTCTTTCGCTCTTTGCCCCCCCCCCCCCAAAAAAAAATGATAACTTAATAATGCAAGTGAAGTCTAAGTCACCTTAACGGCCAAGCTCCGGTAGATTTTTAAAATCGGCCGAGCAGCGAGCTTCTAGCCCATTTTAAAAAGGCCAGCGGAGATCGGTCGGTTTTAATAGATTGTGGTCACATAAGTATGGAGGCCTGGCCGAGTCCAAAGATCTTTTTGGCACCTGAAATGTAAAGGGCCCGACATGACGTCGATGGAAGCACGTCGGAACCTCCTCCGAACTCGTTCAACGCTCTTTCACTCCACCGAGACTCTTCAGTGGTCCGCCTTAATGTCAGCCGAGCATTGCAAATTGATCTTTGGATGCATGTTCGAGCGCCTCTCGGTCATCGTTGGGATCATCCGGGCTCTGCTAGACACAAAGTACTTTTTTAACCTAAAAAACGAGCGACTTCAGAAAATCCACCAGCGATGCAAGCTGAGGCCCCAGCAAGCTGCTGCCAAGCAGAGTCCTCGTTGATAGTTAACTTCGCGCCAAAGAGCGACAAGCTCCCCAAACGAGCTGTTAAAATACTGACAAAAATCGTCCGAATAAACAATGTCCAGCCGAAACTCGTCCAAAAAGTCCACTTTTGCCAGAAAACTGGTAGGGGCTCGTTGACGTGATGTGACTTGGGCTTGTATAAAGTGTTCAAACATGCATTTGCATTTTTAAAAATCAAGAAGCCCTTAGTAAGATATGCTAGAAGCCCTTTTTAGCTCAATTTGGCCTTGGGCTAATGATGACTTCACACTCTAATTACCATCAAAGCATTAAAAAATGTTGTTTACAGGAAACCCAGCTTGGTCTATGACTGTTATATAACTGGCCTTTTCCTACAGAGGCCCAGATGAAGTTGCAAAGGACACTCAGATTTTAGCGTGACCAAATTGCTGGCCCGCATTTATGTGCATTAAGTTCAAGCCCTTGGCCCATTGGGAAACTTCCCGGTGTCTGAGTGGCCCAGTCCACCCCTGTGGAGTGTTTCATCAGTTCCTGCAGGCTGGTGGCCCCAATGTCTCCTGTTAACAGGGAACAAATCATAATCAGTGGACTTGGAATCTTCCAGCTTGACATCTAGGGGGGGCCATTGTATAATCTCCTTGGAAACCGGAAATAAGGTCTTTTTTACCCATATCCTCAAAGCTATTGGGCTCCAAAGTACCCTCCAGAATAATTGAAAATTTGATACAAAAGTTCCAGTAACTGAAAAACTTATGCATTGCATCATGATCACCATTTTTTGCATGCATATTGATCACTGAGTGTTTTGTCAGTTCCTGTCAACTGGTAGTGCCGCTTTGATTTTTTTAGAATTTTTACACATTTTTTTCTCTATTTGTAGACCTTCTAAGATGCTGTTGTCTGTTAACAATGCACAATTTGTAATATTCTGACCTAGAATCTTCTTACGTGACATCTAGGGAGGTCTATGAAAAATCTCCTTGGAAACTTGAAATTAGGTTTCTATGACCCATACCCTTCAAACTATGGGGCTCTTTGAATCATTGTGGTTTCATCTAGTGTCCTGAAAGTTCAAAAGATTATTGATTATGACTGTTTCTGTCAGTTACTGAAGACTTACAGGTGCTATCTGTACTTTTTAGCTCAGCTGAAAAAAAACCTTCCAAACCTTAATTAAGATCATGGTCATGGCAAATGTTCAGTCATGCCTAGTATCACAATTTTCCCCTGAACCATAAAGTATTTAGCTTTATGTATACAAATGTTCCTGATCCTCCCCAAATTTTAACAACATTTGAAATCATTTTCTTCTAAATAGGACAACAGTTGTAAAAATTAGGCCATTATCTCATGCTTGTCAGCTGAGCATCATGACCCATGGGTCACTTGTTAATAATATATATATCATAAAAAATAGATCCATGTAAACAAATGTTTAACTTCTGAACTGTCAACAACTTATAAAAAAGCCAACCAGTGATCATGGTAATAATATATATCTCATGTTCACAAACGATCACATGCTTAAATTTAACATTAGGAAATGCATAGTTTGGTCACGAAATATTGTATGCAACAATTTCTTACTCATCAAAACAAACTAATCATGTCAACCAGCCATGGCCTATAGTACCTTTTCCTCTTAAGACTTTGTCCATTGTCCGTCGTCTGTCGTCTGTCCATCCATCTGTCCATCTGTCCGTAGATGTGTCACATTTTAAAACTGTAAGACCTAGGAATCCGAAATTCGGCATTATGTTAGATGTCCCCAAGATCTCCTACCAAGCCGAAAACTGGGTCTTTGCGACTTTGTTCCTTTGAGAAATTAAGGAAGAACATTAATATTTTATTAAAAACCTATTTTCACACTTCAGGACTGCCTAATATCAAAACAACTCATCTGTTTTCCTCATAAATACCATAATTATCCCTCTGTATAGTTCCTATGAACATGCCAGAAATTAGGTCTGTATTATATAATTTTAAAAAAGTTATGGGCTCAAATATAATGCATTTTATAAAAAATCAGGAAAGATATTTGATCACTTAACACAAAACTTGTTAAAGCTAAGGACTTTTTTCCAGTAATATAAGTTTTATTAATTAAAATTAAATTGTTCACCCCAAAATAGATCATAATCTTTAAAATTTTAAAAAATATTAGCCAAAATTGGTACCTTAAATGTTGCCCAACTTTGCCCACAGCACGTTTTTTTCCTGTAAGTGCTATGGATTTATTTTCACAGCATGTACACATAAGGATTTAATCTGTAAAAATCTGAAAATTGAAAATAAAAGCTGCAAAATTAAGGTAGTTATTGAATTTTTTTAAGGCTCTTGTTGTATTCCCTTACATTGTCCAGCAGTCCACTTTGGTCACTGTAGGTCATTCAGTGCAGCTCTCTATGCTCTCCAGGCTGTTGGCATAATGTTATGTAATCTCATCACTAGGGCAAGCCCTCTCTCCACTGAGTTGAGCTTGATCAGGCTGTCTGCAGTTAATACCACAGGGAGCCTTTTTCTCTCCCTCTTGGGGGGTCTTCTGGGGCTGCAATAAAACACGGAACACGGAACAGGGGCTAAAATAAAAAATTAACAAATCGCATTTGTTGAAATACGTTTATTACTATAAATTATGTCATGAAACATTCACCCGTTTAAAAGTTATGACACTTTTTATGCCTTGGTTTCGTTCTGTTCCGAAAATTTGGCCCCTGGACTGCGTTCAGTGTTCTGGTCCGTTCTGTGTTTTAGGACAGCCCAGGAAGACCCCCAGGAGGTGTGAGTGAGGCCTTTTGTTTTGACTTTGCCGAACTGATTTCAAAAGGCCGAATCGTAGTGAATGACTATGAACTAGATGAATCTTATAATTAACATTTTTTTCAGCAACGAGCAGTAACAACAGAGACCCCTCCCCCCACCCTCCCCTTCAATACACAGGACTAATAAATATGATGAATTTTATAATTTTAATGTTAAATAAATTCTTTTTAATGAGACTTAGACAATTTTGATTTTTTACAGAAAAAAATGTTCAGGAATTTAATCCTAATATTCAAATGTGATAAAATATTAGGATCTAATGTAAGTGCTAAACTGACAAGATTTAATAAGATATAAATACTTTGTAGCATTTCATTCATATCTCTTAAAGTTGGCGGGGCCTTGGTGTGAATAACACCGTTTAAGTAGTATTAAAATTAGGATTATTGGTCAAACTTTGTGGGATCAATCTTTAGCTCATATGGCCTTATATTTAACTTTTGAAAACTTAACTACCTTCACACATTATTTATTTATGAAATGTTACTTTTATATAACACTTACCGTAGGCCCATTTTTTCCCTTGGTGCATCACTAAATGCTTTAGCTCATGTCCATTATTCTATAATATACAGAGTTTCATTTTAGCAGGGCCATTTTCTTATAGCTTTTCAAATGATAATATACATGAAATACCAAAAGATATAAAAATATTTTGCAGTTACTAATATTTTCTAAAATTCAGCTACGTGATGTGACCCATGGGTCCCTTTTTGGTTATTTGAAAATGGAAATTTTGAATTTTTTTTACCCTATTTTTACACAATGTGTAATATTGTGGATGTATTTTTCCAGCTTTAGCTCTTGTCCACAATACTCTAATTTACAGGGTCTCATATATTATAAGTTTCTGGTGGGTATAGTTACATGCATATTACCATCATTTAGTTCAAATACTGAACCTTTCACAAATTTGTGATCATGAATGGCTCCTGCATCTTTCATGTAGTGCATAAAACAGCAGAGGCATCACAACCACTAGGATTTTATACCAGTATTCTCAGAATCAATTTCAGTTGAGTGCCTTGACCCACACGTCCCTTGTTGTGTCATTTGTCTACCCTAGCTTCTCCACTACTGAACAAGATATAAGCAGTATTACTCAAAAGCTAATGTAAAGTTTCTTTGAATTGGCATGTGCAAAGGTATAGGTCATGGTTTTATGTTAGATAACTTAGATCTCAAGATTTTTTACGACTTAATATATGCTTAAAAATAAGGGAGCCCTTTAAACATAGGATACTACAGCATTTCCAGTACCAGAAATTACTGCATAGGTGTAGCACTGGTGTGCTCTGCTTTATCCCGGTTCAACTTAGGATTGTGCTTTGCAAAGATGACTTGAATGGCTTGTCTAACATTGGAATGTCACTGGAAAATCAGGTCTCCATCATTTGGAATGTAATGGGTACAAATATACCAACTTGACTTACGATCAGCTATGTGTGTTATAGGGGAAATATGTAGTAATGCTGATAAAAGTGTTAAAAGAAGTTTAAATTTCTTCTCCGTAGGACTAGAAGCGAGAGAAGCATTTGAAATTGTGCAGGCCAGAATTGATCAACTACCAAAGAAGGACAAAACAGATGTGTTGGCAGGGTACAAGGTCAGACCTTAAGTAACAGCTTTTTTTTTGCTCAGCTGACTATAAGTCATCTGAGCTATAGTCTAGGTCCTTTGTCTGTTGGCTGTCCGTCCGTCCGTTAAACTGGCACGTTTTGAAACCATAGGACCTAGGAATCCTAATTCGGCATAATGTTAGATGTCCCCAAGATCTCCTACCAAGCAAAAAACTGGGTCTTTGCGACTTTGTTCCTTTGAGAAATTAAGGAAACACCTCAATTTTTAGCGAACCTGTGAGCTTATGCGTTGGTGCGGCGTCGTATGTCGTGTGTTGTGGGTCGTACGTCGTGCGTCATCTTTACATTAACCATAGCTATCTCAAAAACGGCAGGAGCTAGCATCACCAAAGTTTTTGCAAATAATCAGTCATCCAAAAAACTATATCGGATTTTGTTTATATTTTTTCTTACTGCATTTGCTTAGATTTTATAGGGAAAAAGCTAAAAAAGCTTTAAAAATCTTCTCCGACGAAACTGTCCAGCAAAATTGACCTATATTTCACAGAAATGATCCCTGGAACAATCTCTCCCAAGTTTGTTCGAATGGTTCCAGTTTGAAGATTTATGGCCAAGTTACAGGAGGTTGAACTTAGTCATTTGTCCAAAAAAGCACACTAAAATTAAAATCTCAGGAACGGCTAGAGCTATAAACACCAAATTTTATACCAATGATTGTCACATATGTCATATCTGATTTTGAGGTATTGGTGGCGCCACCTACATTGATGTGTTTTTTACAAGCGAAAATGTAATTTTAAACTCTTCTAGCTCATACACTGATTTATGATGAAACTGTTAAGCTGATCGGTTTAAACTTTAAAAGAATTATTCTATGGTAGGGTTCTGCCAGTTTTATAAGAATAGATTGGGTAAATACAGTTTTAAAAAAGCATTGTAGCTAATTGAAAAAGGCTTTCTGTATTTGAAAACAGACTGAGTTTCAGAAG
The DNA here is from genome assembly GCA_026874595.1 of Sipunculus nudus. NCBI lineage: Eukaryota > Metazoa > Annelida > Sipuncula > Golfingiida > Sipunculidae > Sipunculus > Sipunculus nudus. Next base: position 61,429,485 of record CM049315.1, on the reverse strand, counting down.
CCAAGTCAAAAGGTCACTCAGTACAAACAGGTGGGGTCCAGACATCACCATGGCAACTGACCTGGCTCTGGGGGGTGTCTAGACAATGTGTCTTGACGTCTTGACACAGCGTCTAGACGTCTAGACAATGTTTAGATGCAGAATTCCGAGATTATTGGAACTATATCTTTCAACTGTTTGAAAAGACTTGGTTTGCATTTTAAGCGAATCGGGTTTATCATCAAGTCACATGTGAACTGCAACGCCCTCATTTTTAGCTCAGCTGACTGTAAGTCATCTGAGCTATAGTGATCACTCTTTGTCCGTCGGCCATCCGGCCGTCTGTCCGTTAACAAGGCACAAATCATAACCGCTGGACCTGGAATCTTCTTTCTTTACATCCAGAGAGGTCCATGAAAAATCTCCTTGGAAACCTGGAATTAGGTCTCTGTTACCCATATCCTTCGAGCAATGGGGCCCCAAAGTACCCCCCAGAATAGTGAAAAATTTCATACAAAAACTTAAATATCTCATTAACTACATCACTGATGGTCATGATTTTTGGCATACATATTGATCATGACATGTTCCATCAGTTACAGCAGACTGGGTGCGCCACCTCTATTTTTTTTCAAATTTTTACGAATTATTTTCTCTATTTTTGAGACCTTTAAAGATGTGGTTATCTGTCAACAGGGTACAAATTGTAACAACTGGACCTAGAATCTTCATTCTTGTCATGCAAGGAGGCCCATGAAAAGTGTCTGTGGAAACCTGAAATTAAGTCTCTGTTACCCATATCCTTCAAGCTATAGGACTACAAAGTATCCCTCAGAATAATGGAAAATTTGATACAAATTCTGAACAACTAATTCAGAGACCACCATGCTTCTTTGCGTGGATATTGACCATTCAGTGTTTTTATTAGTTTCTGCAGACTGGTGGAGCCACCTGTATTTTTTTAAGTTTACGCTTTTTTTCTCTATTTTTGAGATATATTAATACAGACACAATCTCAGCCTGTTGGTTAATCTGTTTGATGCTTCAGTTGAATGGTTAAATACTACCAGTCAGATGATAAAATTTCCTTTTGCAAATCTCTTCCCAGTCAGCTGAGCGTCATGACCCATGGGTCACTTGTTGGTTGACCTCTAACCTTTCCTCACTGTCCAGGGTCCATTTGTGCATCTGTTTCCACACATAAACCCGCATATCTCAGGAACCGTTTGACCGATCAGGCTAAAAATTTTGCACAAATGTAGCCCATTGATAGCTTTATAACATACACTAAAAATGGTGGCACCACCTGCAACCATTTTTACACAGCGTCCATCTGTTCATCTGCCTTGGGATAATATCACTCATATCTCAGCAGTGGTTTGACTTATCCACCTGAAATTTTGCAGGTTTATACATCCTGGACAGCTTTCTCAATTTTATGACAGGTGGCGCCACATACATTCACATTTACTCTGCAGACATCCAAGCTCATATCTCGGGAACCGTTTGACCCATTGTGCCAAAATTTTGCATGTGTATAGATATCACATAGCTCTTCATCATAGGCAAAACTGGTGGCGCCACCTGCAACCATTAATGCACAGCACCCATCTGTTCATCTGCCTTGGAATAAAATCACTCATATCTCAGCAGTGGTTTGACTTATCCACCTGAAATTTTGCAGGTTTATATATCCTGGACAGCTTTCTCGATTTTATGACAGGTGGCACCACCTACAGTCATGTTTACTCTGCAGACATCCAAGCTCATATCTCGGGAACCATTTGACCGATTGGGCAAAAATTTTGAATGTGTATAGATCTCACATAGCTCTTCATCATTGGCAAAACTGGTGGCGCAACCTGCAACCACTTATGCTCAGCATCCATCTGTTCATCTGCCTTAGGATAAAATTACTCATATTTTAGAAGTGGTTTGACTTATCCACCTGAAATTTTGCAGGTTTATACATCCTGGACAGCTCTCTTGATTTTATGACAGGTGGCGCCACTTCATTCAGGTTTACTCTGCAGACATCCAAGTTGATATCTGGGGAACCGTTTGACCGATTGGGCCAAAATTTTGCCTGTGCATAGATCTCACATAGCTCTTCATCATAAGCAAAACTGGTGGCGCCACCTGCAACCACTTATGAACACCGTCCATCTGTTCATCTGACATGGGGTAAAATCACTCATATCTCAGCAGTGGTTTGACTTATCCAACTGAAATTTTGCAGGTTTATACATCCTGGACAATTTTCTCGATTTTATGACAGGTGGCACCACCTACATTCACGTTTACGCTGCAGACATCCATGCTAATATGCAACACACCTCACTCTTTTCCCCTTGCCACTTAATCCATGCCTCACATCAACTGTCCCACTCTAATTTCTGTGGATACACATAGTCACTTGTCGACTACCCATATTCTAGTTTTAAAATGTCCTAGTCTGAAACTTGCAGGTCTGAAATGTCCATTTTGCTGAAATCATAAAGACTAAGGTAGATATGCAGGACTTAAAGGATCAATATTAAATTTTAAAAATAAACCTCCGTTCATACTCCCAAACTTCACACAGGTTCGCATTAGGCCTGTAGGCCTTGTTTATTTAAAACCTATTTTCACACTTCAGACTGCCTAATATCAAAACCACTCATCTGTTTTTCCTAATATTTACCATAAATATTCCTCTATATAGTTCCTATGTAAATAATGCAGTTTGTAAAAAAATCAGGAAAGATATTTGATCACTTAACACAAAACATGTTAAAGCTAAGAACTTTTTTCCAGTAAAATAACTTTAATTAATCAAAATTAAATTGTATATCCAAAATTAGATCAAAATCTTTTAAAATTTTTAAGATATTAGCAAAAATAAAAAATTTGTACCCTAAATTTTGCCCAACTTTGACAATGGCACATTTTTTTCTGTAACTGCTTTGGATTTAATTTTCACTGCATGTTTGTGATAGCATTTCATCTGTTAACACCAAAAATTTGAAACCATTTGGTCAAAAACTGTAGATTTTATTAAAGTTTTCAAGCACCATGTCACATATTGTTTACATCAAGCTAGTGTTATGCAGTTTGCTAGAGCTTAGCTCCCCAGCTTCAGCTCTCAGTTCCTAAAAGTTGGTATATAGTTAGATGTCTCCAAAATCCCTTACCATGCCAAGAATTTGGTCACCAGGACTTAATTCCTTTTGAGATATTAATGAAAAACTTCATTTTTCCATTAAAAACTCATTGTTACACTTAAAGACTGCCTAATATCAAAACCACTGATCTGACTTTAATCATGTATAATAAGCATATTTTTCTATACATTTGCTATGCACATGCCAGAAATGATGTCAGAATTGCGCAATTGTTTTAAATTATGGGCCCAAACATAAAGCACTTTTTAAAAAATCAAGAAATATAGTTACTCCCTTAACAAGAGGATTGCTGAAGCTAGAGATTTTGTGTCAGGGATATAATATCATTTAATCAAGATTCAATTGAATACCCAAAATTAGTTCTGAATTGTTCAAATTTTATAAGTTTTTAGTATAAATATAAAATTAGTACCTTAAATTTTGCCAAATTTGACCATGGCATGTTTGTTTCCTGAGAGCACTGTTGATATAATTTTCATATCATGCACACATAAGGATTTCATCTTTGTAGTTTAGAAAGCTGAAAGAAATAGGCCAAAAATTGTAGCTTTTATTAATGATTTTATGAGACCATGTCAGAGCCAGGCTCTCCCAGCCCCTCTTCAGTCACCTGTATGTTGACCTTGTTGACCTTTCAGCAAATTATGCACACTTGAGGCGAGGCATACACTGGGGCAGCCAGGCAGCTAATGCCCAGCCACAGTTGATCCAGGTGTGCAACCTAACTTATATAGTAGTTGTTTTGAAAAACAACATAACAATAAACAATAAATTAATAAATTTTTATTGGTTTTTAATAACAAATTAAAGAAAAATTAATAGAAAAGAAATTTGTTAGTTGATGAGTAACAGGAAATTAACTTGCAGTTACTGATGATGTAAGAATCTTGTATGGATGGATAGAATGTCGAAAATCCATGAAGTGCCCACATTAGCTCTGGAAAACTGCCCACTTTACAGAATATAGAGGTGCCCACATTAGCTTAACATAATAAAAAGAAGAAAAAAACGGGACTGCCCTAAAGTGCCCACTTTATGGAGGTGCCCACTTTATAGAGGTGCCCACTAGGAGAGGTTCCACTGTAACACCATGCAGTCACCTATGGTATTTTTCAGTTAATTAATGATAAAAAATAAATCATATTATTCATTACTAATCATTAGGGATCATATGAAGGAAATTAATGATAGATAAAGATGCAGTTGATAATATTAATCTAGATTCCTTCTGTGTTTAGTGTGTAGATTGATGTGAAAGTAGTCCAAAGTGAATATATTACATTTATTTTTTTAGCAAACCTGTGAGCTTATGTGATGGTCGTCCGTCGTCTTCCATCTGTACGTTAACCCATACTATCTTGAAAATGGCAAGAATTAGCATCACGAAATTTTATGCATAATATTAGTCATCTAAAAAACTCTATCGGATTTTGCTTATTTTTTGGCTAACTGCATTTTCGTTGGTTTTATAGGGAAAAAGCTAAAAAAGCTTAAAAAATCTTCTGCTCCGAATCTGTTCAGCCAGATTGTCCAATATTTTACAAAATGATTCCTGGAACAATCTCTCTCAAGTTTGTTCGAATGGTTTAAGTTCGGGGCCAAGTTACAGGAAGTTGAACTTAGTCATCTGTCCAAAAAAGCATACTAAAATTACAATCTCAGAAATGGCTTGAACTATCATCACCAAATCTTATGCCAATGTTGTTCACATGAGTCATATCTGAAATTGAGGTATTGGTGGCGCCACCTGCATCGGATTTTTTGTACAGGGGTCATCAGTGCCCGTATCATACTGACAGCTACAAATAAATTCTTCTCTGAAACGATATGGCCAAATTGTTTAATATCGCACAGAAATGATCCTAGGGTAGTGCTTTCTGAAGTTTGTTCAAATGGTCTCAGTTCAGTAACTTTTGGCTAAGTTATGGGAAGCTGAATTTAGTCATATGTCATAACAGCCCATTTTAGCTAAGTGGCTACAAAAATCTTCTTCTCAAAAACCACTGGGCCAAATTCTTAAATCTCACACATTAATTGTATCCCCAGACAAAGTCAGGATACTATGGTTTCACGACGGTCACGCTGCCGCCGCCACGCAGAAAAACCTTGTGAGCGGGATAACTAAAAAAATATTTCACTGATCTTTTTCAAACTTTACATTTGTATACATATAGGTAAGGGGACGAAGCCTATTTAAAATGGGGTCATGACCTATGCTAGGAGAGTGACCTTGACCTTGAATAGGTCCATTTTTGCTGAAAATAACACAAATTCTTAAATATCTCAAGTAAGCTTGCATGGACTGGTCCAAAAATCAAGGTGACCGAAGATCTTGGATAGCCTTGTGATATACCGGAAACTGGTGGCGCCACCTATTATCCTTTTCATGTTTTTGCGCCTTTTAATACCCCCATAATTGCCACTTTACAGTACTGTAAGCATTATAAGTCAAAAACTAATGGACAGATTTCTTTCATATTATGCACATGTAGACAGATGGGTTATGGGATGAGGTCTATTTACATTTGGGTCATGACCGTTACCATGAGAGTGTCCTTGACCTTTAATGTGTCCATATTTGGTGAAAATCACACACCTCTTATGATATCTCCAGTGTTGATAGCCATATGGATTTCAAACGTGACTTATGTATGGCCCACCACTAAAGTAAGAACCCTATAGGTTCTAGGGTCATGAGGTCAGAGGTCAAGGTCACTGGACTCGCATCTTAAAAGAAACTATGGATGCATTTTAAGCCATGCATTTTAAGCCAAACTTTCATCCCAGGTCTTCCATCTTGGATATATAGGTCACTTGCCAATAGTGGATGATCCATATCAATTTTGGGGTCACAAGGTCAAAGGTCAAGGCCGCAGGAGCTATCTGTCCAAAAATTAGTTTCTGGATGATAATTCCTGCTTTTATTGATGTATTGATTTCAAACTTGAAATATATATGTCCCATTGAAAAAGCAAGACTCCAATTGATTTTGGGGTCATGAGGTCAAAGGTCAAGGTCACAGGACACATCTTTAAAAAGGTATTGGATGCATTTTCGGCCAAACATTTCATCTCAGACCTTTCATCTTGCACATATAGTTCATCTGCTAATAGAAAAAGACCCCTATCAATTTTGAGGTCACAAGGTCAAAGGTGAAGGTCACAGGAGCTATCTGTCCAAAAATTAGTTTCTGGATGATAATTCCTTCTTTTATTGATGTATGGATTTCAAACTTGACTTGTATATGACCCATTGGAAAAGCAAGACCCGAATTGATTTTGGGGTCATGAGGTCAAAGGTCAAGGTCACAGGACACATCTTTAAAAAGATGTGGATGCATTTTCAGCCAAACATTTCATCTCAGATCTTTCATCTTGCACATATAGTTCACCTGCCAAGAGAGGAAGAGCCCTATCAATTTTGAGGTCACAAGGTCAAAGGTGAAGGTCACAGGAGCCATCTGTCCAAAAATTAGTTTCTGGATAAATAATTCCTGCTTTTATTGATGTATAGATTTCAAACTTGACTTGTATATGACCCATTGGAAAAGCAAGACCCGAATTGATTTTGGGGTCATGAGGTCAAAGGTCAAGGTCACAGGACCAACATCTTCAAAAAGATTGTGGATTGATAGATGGAAGAAACAATAATTGCTTGCGAAGTGTCAGTATATGCTGCTAAAAATAGGGGCCTATTCTTAAAGGGGGGGGGAGGGGGGGGGCTGTACTATGTCTGGGGATACTCTGGCACCTGTGGTGCCAAGAAATGTCTAGTTATCCTTAGATGTTGATAATTCAAGTTTGTTCAAATGGTCTCAGTTCAGTGACTTTTGGCTGAGTTATGGGAAACTGAATTTTGTCATATGCCATAACAGCCCATGTTTGCTAAGTGGCTACAAAAATCTTCTTCTCAAAAACCACTGGGCCAAATTCTTAAATCTCACACATTAATTATCCTCAGATGTTGATGATTCAAGTTTGTTCAAATGGTCTCAGTTCAGTGACTTTTGGCTGAGTTATGGGAAGCTGAATTTAGTCATATGCCATAACAGCCCATGTTAGCTAAGTTGCTATAAAAATCTTCTTCTCAAAAACCACTGGGCCAAATTCTTAAATCTCACACATTAATTATTCTTAGATGTTGATAATTAAAGTTTGTTTAAATGGTTTTGATTCAATGATTTTTGGCTGAGTTATGGGAAGCTGAACTTTGCCATTTTGCTGTATTTTCCCATATGAGTTATAAACCTACAAAACGTTTTTTGACTGATGATGATACAGAGGCCAGTTTGTTTAATATTTTGCAAGAATAATTCCCTGAATCATTCTTATAATAATTGTCTTTTATGGTTCCAAAAAAATGAATTTTGGCTGAATTAAAAAAATTGAATTGTGTCATTTTACCATATATGTTAGCTGTGTGAAGCAGATACATCTAGCCTAGCACCAGTTTATCAGCATCCATTACATCATGCCTCTAGACATTTAGATTCCAGGTTATCTATGGAAAATATTGACAAGAATGTTTTTTAAAAGCTTTTAAAAAATGTAGATTTATGATATTACATATCATCTGTACACTAACTCATAATTTCTCAGGAATAGCAGGAGCTACCATCCCCAAATATTATGCAATTATCTGTCACATATCAAATGTTGATGGATTCAGCTTATTTTTGCTATCTGCATTTACTTAGATTTTACAAAGAAAAAGCTGAAAAAACTTTTAAAAGTCTTCTTCTTGTAAACAGTCCAGCCAATTTGTTCAGTATTTTACAGAAATGATCCCAGAGGCGAACCCTCTCAAGTTTGTTCAAATGGTTTGTGTTGGATAAATTTTAGCAGAGTTACATAACAGGCCAAGATTGTGTATGTTTCTTGAATAGGTTGAGAAACTGCCAACTGTTTCAGATTTGGTAACAGATCAAGAGTTCATTCAGTGCAGCCAAATATAGGTCAACAGTTCAATCAGTCTAGCCAGGTGCAGGTCAAGAGTTCACTCAGTGCAGTAGTCTGAGCCAGTAATTTGTCGCAGTACACTCGGGGCAACAGCCTTTCTCACCTAAGCCTGGTCAGCCCTGTGCATCAGACTCAAGTTTGATGTATTGACCTGATATTCTGACCTGTCTATGTGTCTTTAATGGCTTTTCTCTTTCACAAGACAGGTGTCGCCATCTACAATGACTTTTGCAAAGTGTATTTGCCTGCTTAATTCTACGGAAGAATTTGATATATCAGCCTGATATTGGGCATATTTGTACATGTCAAATAGCTTTGTCGAATACAAAACTGGTGGTGCCACCTACAATAATTTTTGTGTTGTGTGCACCCATGCCAGAATTTCAGCAATGATGTTTGTGTATTATTTCTTGTTCAAAATGTTTAGTACTTGCATTGTTCATATATTTGAAAAGTAGTGGTTCAGCATTGAAGCGTTATACCTGGTGTATATCCATATGCACAGGTTCGCATTAGGCCTGCAGGCCTTGTTTTTCATCGTATCAGACACATTTTGAGGCCTGAAACCCCAGACACCACTCCACCCAACCCCACCCCACGCCTGATCATGAAATTGGGACCTTGAATTAGGTTTTGTCATTATTCCTCCTGGGTTGAACTCTCCATTTCAAAAGCGAGAAACATGTGTTTTTCTCTTTTACTGACCACACACGTGGGTGAGAGCCTCATTCAAATGAAACGCCCGACAGGCTTAAATCCCTCACTGAAAGCAAGCGTTATTCATATGAACAAAAGTAGTGTTTGAGGTTGAAAGACCATGATGCATGCGTTGCGGTCATTGCCGAAGGCAGTTTGGCTGTGCTCTGTCTTACCTCTGTGCAAGTCAGTAAAAACGCAGAAATCGCTCAAAATTATATGTACATTAAAAATTATTTATTCTCATATCGCCTATGTCACTGCGGACATAATAACCTTTAAAATGATGTAAGGCAGACTATTGTACACAATGCGGTTTTAGAGAACACTGGGAACAGACGTGAACCGAATTCCTTTTATAAGTATAAGATAAAATGACAACAATCATGTCAGTTTCTCAGCTGTCATTACATCTGGTGTCCCAAAACCTGGGATGTTTATTGATCACAAGTGGATGCCCTATACTAATCACCCTGTCTGTCAGTCTGTCTGTTTGTATGTCTGTCTGTCTGTCAATTCGTCCATCCACAAAAATTAGGTTTCAGATGATAACTCCAGTTAAGTTTAATATATTTGTTTCAAACTTAACTTGTAAATTGCACACCACTAAAGTAAGAATCATGTTGATTTTGGGGTCCAACGGTCAGAGGTCAAGGTCACAGGACCCATTTCTTTAAAAAGAATGTATATGCATTTGAAGCCAAACTTTTCATCGCAAACCTTCCATCTTCAAGATATTGCTAACCTGCGACTAGGGGAAGATTCTGTTTGATTTTTGGGTCATAGGTCAAAGGTCAAGGTCACAGGGCCCATCCATTCACAAATTAGTTTATGGATGATAATTCTGCTTTGGATAGACAGACTGGCTTCAAACTTGATTTAATAATGACCAACCACATATGCAAATTCATTTTGATTTTCAGGGTCCAGCGATCTAAGTTGAAGGTCACAGAAGCCACATCTTTAAAAAGATTGTGGATGCACTGTAAATCAAATTTTTCATCCTGAACTTTCCAACGATCACACATGGCTTACTTGCCCTAAGTGAGGAAACCTGTAGAATTTGAGGTTATCTGGTCAGAGGTCAAGGTCACTTTTTAGCAAACCTGTGGGCTTATGCGATGGTGTCCAATATTTCACAGAAAAGTTCAGTCAGTGCAGCCAGATATAGGTCAAGAGTTCAGTCAGTGCAGCCAAGCACAAGGCATGTGATCACCTCATGGGTGACATGTGAACACCTCATGGCCACCATGTGATCACCTCATGGGTGTCATGCCCCTCAGGGCTGCATGTGGACTACCAACTGTGTCAGATTATGCAACAGGTCAAGAGTTCACTCAGTGCAGCCAGGTACAGGTCGAAAGTTCACTCAGTCTAGCCAGGTGCAGGTCATGAGTTCACTTAGTGCAGTAACCTGAGCCAGCTAGCAAATTTGTCACAGTTCACTCGGGGCAACTGCCTTTCTCACCTAAGCCTTATCAGCCCCATGCATCAGACTCAAGGTAAGTTTGATGTATTGGCCCGATATTTTGACCTGCCTATGTGTCTTTGATGGCTATCTCGTTCACAAGACAGGTGTCGCCACCTACAATGACTTTTGCATAGTGTATATGCCTGCTTATTTCTACAGAGGAATTTGATATATCAGCCTGAAATTGGGCATATGTATATATCTCTGATAGCTTCGTTGTATACAAGACTGGTGGTGCCAGCTACAATCATTTTTAGCTCAGCTGACTATAAGTCATCTGAGCTATAGTCGTGGTCCATTGTCCGTCATCCGTCCGTCTGTCCGTCCGTCCGTCCGTCCATCCGTCCGTAGATGTGGCACGTTTTGAAACCGTAAGACCTAGGAATCCAAAATTCAGCATAATGTTAGATGTCCCCAAGATCTCCCCCAAGACCAAGCCGAAAACTGGGTCTTTGCGACTTTGTTCCTTTGAGAAATTAAGGAAAAACCTCAATTTTTTATTAAAATCTTATTTTCACACTTCAGGACTGCCTAATATCAAAACCACTCATCTGTTTTTCCTCATATTTACCATAAATAATCCTCTATATGGTTCCTATGTACATGCCAGAAATCGGGTCTGTATTATATAATTTAAAAAAGTTATGGGCCCAAACATAATGCATTTTGTAAATAATCAGGGAAAAAATTTGATCACTTAACACAAAACTTGTTAAAGCTAAGCACTTTTTTTCCAGTAATATAACTTTTATTAATCAAAATTAAATTGTATACCCAAAATTTGATCAAAACCTTTTAAATTTTTTGAAATATTAGCAAAAATAAAAAATTGGTACCTTAAACTTTGCCCAACTTTGACCATGGCACGTTTTTTTCCTGTAACTGCTGTGGATTTAATTTTCAAAGCATGTTTTTGTTAGCATTTCAACTGTTAACATTTAAAATTTGAAACCAGTTGATCAAAAACTGTAGATTTTATTCAAGTTTTCAAGCACAATGTCACATTTTGTTTACATCAACCTAGTGTTATGCAGTTTGCTAGAGCTCAGCTCCCCAGCTTCAGCTCTAAGTTCCTTAAATTAGGCATACAGTAAGATGTCTCCAAAATCCCCTACCATGCCAAGAATTTGGTCACCAGAACTTAATTCCTTCGAGATATTAATGAAAAACTTCATTTTTTCATTAAAAACCCTTTGATACACTTCAGGACTGCCTAGTATCAAAACCACTGATCTGACTTTGATCATGTATAATATACATATTTTTCTATACATTCGCTATGCACATGGCAGAAATGATGTCAGTATTGCGTAATTGTTTTAAGTTATGTGCCCAAACAAAATTGACTTTGTAAAAAATCAGGAAAAATATTTACTCAGGTTTCATGAAAATTATTGAAGCTAGAGAATTTTTTTAAGTATATAACTTTGTTTAATTAAGATTCAATTGTATACCCAAAATTAGTTCTGAATTTTTCAAATTTTATAAGTTATTAGTATAAATATAAAATTAGTACCTTAAATTTTGCCCAACTGTGACCATGGCACGTTTGTGTCCTGTGAGCACTGTTGATATAATTTTCATATCATGCACACATTAGGATTTCAGCTTTTTAGTTTAGAAAGCTGAAAGAAATTGGCCAAAAATTGTAGCTTTTATTAATGTTTTTTATGAGACCCTGTCAGACTTTGGCTCTCTCCAGCCCCTCTTGAGTCACCTGTATGTTGACCTTGTTGACCTTTCATCAAATTATGCACGCTTGAGGCGAGGCATACAGTAATCCAGGCAGCTTATGGCCAGCCACAGTTGATCCAGGTGTCCAACCCAACTCATCTAGAAGTTTTAACCAACAACATAACAATAAACAATAAATTAATAAATTTTTATTGGTTTTTAATAACAAATTAAAGAAAAATAGAAAAGGAATTTGTTAGTTTATAATAACAGGAAATTAACTTGCAGTTACTGATGATATAAGAATCTTGTATCGATGGGTAGAATGTCACATATTCCAAATAACACCATGCAGTCACCTATGGCATTTTTCAGTTCAATTTTAATGAAAAAGAAGTAAATCATATTATTCATTACTAATCATTAGGGATCATATGAAGGAAATTAATGATAGACAAAGATGCAGTTGATAATATTAATCTAGATTCCTACTGTGTCTAGTGTGTACATTGATGTGAAATTAGTCCAAAATGAATTTTTTACAGTTATTTTTTAATATAAATAAAAGCCATAAAACCAGGTACTTATGATCATTATTTAAATGTGTGAATTTTGTATATTCTGGATTCTCAGCATCATTGGTTGGTGAAACTGAATAAATACCAGACATGGTGCGAATACTTTGTAATTGTATTTAAATACGAATATGATTATGTACTCCATTATAAAATTTCTTGCATAAAGAATAGGAATTCAGGTAAAAATGAAAGTATATGAATACTCGTGCAGATACTTTCAAAATGTATTCATGAATGCATTCATGAATATATTCTTTAATATTATTTTAATAATCATATCAGTTATATTTCATTTTAAAAAATCATATGATTCTCTTATTATTTTTTATAAAAATTATATTTGGGACAATATTTGTAATTTTTTTTAATAAATAGTTAAACTCTTATATTATATGTTCTGCTTATAAGTTATATGGCCAAGTCAAAATCTGTGTGACAATAGTACTCCATTTGTTTATAAAATAAATGAAATCAATCCTCTTCCCTGTCTCCAAAGGTACTATCAAAATCATACATAAGCTAAACAACAACAACTCATAATACAGCTTATATTTATTACCACACAAAACCAGCATGTGCCTCATTTCTAAATAATATTTTTTTATCATATATAACAGCTGAGCGTCGTGACCCATAGGTCCCTTGTTGTGTTGTGTGTACCCATGCCAGAATTTCAGCAGTGATGTTTGTGTAATTGTTTCTTATTCAAAATGTTTAGAACTTGCATTGTTCATATACATGAGAAGTTATGGTCCAGCATTGAAGCATTATACCTGGCGTATTTCAGAATGCCTGTAGGCCTTGTTCATCTATAACAGCTAAGCAACATGACCCATTGGTCCCTTGTTTCTTTTGAAACTGTGCTCAACATAAATTTGCTTATCTAATTTCCTATTGAGTATTGTGTGAAATGTATAATTAAATGTAAATGATACTTTCTTGAACTGTGATGAACATGTACACACTAGTACTGATCATGAACTTGCTGGAAATAACATCGCTGATCTTAGTAAGAGAAAATTCATCAATAAAAAACAATTTCAAATTATTTAGTTTAATTTTTAATTTAGAACTACATTTATATTACAATTTAAAAACAGGAACAAGCTAATTCAACTACAGTCTTTAATTCCATTGGTTTTACTTTCATGATCTTTACTCAAAATGTCAGGACTCACTGGATTTTGATGAATTTTTTATGGTGATAGGGTAAAGCTTAATAAACCATCCAAATCAGGATGGGGTATTATAAAGGGTAAGGTGTAGGTATGCTAATATCCCTTCTTTTATAGTCAAGTATAATAGAATCCATGAAATATTAACATATGAAATAATGTTGTAGTGAGTCACCATGAGTCTGTTCAACCATTGGACTTGGTGTAACTGGTATTTGCCCCTACCTTTCTAAAACAAATAGCCCTCAATTGACTCCATTCCTTCACTTTCACTAGGCATTTTAATAAATTAAAATATAATGAAACCCATCATTATTTATAATTTGATAATAAATGAGCCAAATTATGGATTAATAAAGGTCAAATTTAGAGAATTCTGAACCAAGTTATTTTTATTTATTTATGTTTTGCAATTATATATGTATATATAATCAATGTAATACACATAGAAATTCAGGACTTCACAGTGATATATAATTATATAATCCACATAAAAGTTCAGTACATCACAGTGATATATATATATATATATATATATATATATATATTTGTGGTAAAAAAATAAATATCTGAAAATATAACTTGTATGCAAAATCTGTATGCAAATGCAAAAATTAGGGATATATGATGATGCAATTTAGAATTGTTGATCAACTTAAGTATTCAGATATATATATGTTGTATTGCAAATTTGTAAAAATTATAAACTTGAAAAAAAAAATTTGATGTAATAAATAAATGAGGATCTAATGCAAATATTTGTTCATTATTTTCCTGCCACAGCAGAATTGGAAATAAGTGGCCTGCTTTGTCTGTCCTGTATGTATATGCAGAGGTATTGTAACTCCCACCATTCTCCCCATCCTCCTCCACCATCAATGAGGGTCCGTGCGCGAAACTGTCACCGACAGGGCGGCGCCACATGAGCAAGGGTCCTTCTACGTCCCGAGTCCCTGGATGTTCATAGCGCTTGACGTTTTGCTTACAATACACTTGCGACGTTTTCCTACTATTATTATCGTTGAAATATCTGTTAAAATGCCTCAGACACGGTGTTTTGTTCCTTGATGTTCTAAGCGGGGTTGCCATGGATGGCCGAAAGACCAGGAACTAATCAGGAAGTGGATGCACGCAGTTAGACGTGATTGTTTGAGACCAACCCGGCCCAGCACTCCGTTGTATGTCACGCACTTTTCTCGGCCGACGACTACATCGCTGAGAACAGCTTCGGTAAGATTAACCGCTTTTAATGTTTTCCTTTTTATTTCGGTGAAACATATTATTATAAATATAAGAAGGAAAACTTGACATAGATAAACGTAACCGAATATTTATTTTCTGTTTCTCTGATAAATTGACCCCGTTAGTGGGCGTGTCACCGTCACCCTTTTCATGGCCCTTGTCTCTCACATGTCGCGATCTTTGCCAAATTGAAGTCGTGGAGGGAGCCACCTTGACAATTTGTAAGGGAAAAATTTCATGCTGTACTCTTAAACTTTTAAGTTTCTTATTGCCGAGGCAGATCTATCATGTCATTTTTAATAATTTAGTTCAATAAAGAATAAACACAAAGCCATCAGTGTTGATTTTCCCCCTGCAATAACTTGTTATATATATGTTATGTGATTTATTGCTAAGTCAGAGTGAGCACATGTAATAATTTAGTAAATAAAGGAATAAACACAAAGTCATCAGTATTGACTATTTACTTTCTGTTACATATATATTATATGTAAGACACTGTGATGTGTATGTTTATAAACATATATATACTGGTATATGTGTGTGTATTTATTTGACATTATTTTATAATATAACAAAATAATACAGCACTGTTATTCACAAAATATATTTACACTAATTCATTTCATTGAGCAACAATTTGAACACACACCTGATAATATATTACCTAGAACATTTTAAATAAGCAGACATGAATACATTTTCTGTTTTAACGCTAAAACCACATGATTTCTCAAGTTTATCTTGGTCGCAAGCAACAATATAAAAACAGTAACAATATGTTTTGTAGGGGAAAGTCCACAAAGAAGACTGCTGAAACCTGAATCTTTGCCAAGTGTCTTCTTTGGGACTAAAGAATCCACTCCAGAAATCGAGAGGAGGGCAGAGCGAGCCAGCAAAAGTCTGAAACGTTTTGATGATCAGCTGATTGAAGCTGCTGAAGTAGGGCATGAAGTTGTGGTGACAACAGAAGAGGAGTCCCCACGGCATACAGAACACAACCCCACTTGTGAGACCGAGAGGTTACCTGTGACAGCTGGCACACAGACCCCTCACAATCAACTTACAGCATTGAGAACTACACTCACCATGATGATGCTGTGCACCACCTGACTGGACTTGAGACTTATGCAAGATTCACGTTTTTGTTGAACACTGGGCCCAGCAGCTTATGATTTAAACTACAGGTGGAGGAACTGTCAGCTGCTTTCTGTGCCCAATCAGTTTTTTCAGCTTTGATAAAACTTGGACAATATTTTTCCATCAAAGACCTTGCTTTAATGTTTGACATATCTGAATAAGGCAAAGGGATTCGCTGGATCAACTGACTGAATGAGGGACAATTTTGTTTCTTTTGCTGAAAAATTCACAGCCAAATTTCTAACCTTATCTATGTAACCTTTGTTTTTAATATACTATGGTTTCCTTGCATTAAATTGGGTTACACTTCTGTCACAAACAATTTGATCTAAATTTTTACACACAGATTTTGACATTTAACCAAACGACAAATCCCCCATTTTGACCGGTGAACCAGTGAATTTCTTTGCCCTATGAAAGGTTCTGAGCTTCTGTGCACAGGTTTGCTCAGTTGTGAGTTCACCTGTCAGAAAGAACTGGACTAAACTGAAAAGCAGACACAGAATATGCTTACAGCTGGCAAGTGGACCCATGCCGGCAGCAAATTCACACTGAGATTGCCTGACATTTCCACATTTATCTACACTCAGGTCTACATTATATGTTACAGTTTTTTTCATTTCTGCCTTGCAGTTGCCCCTAATGTAGGTAGTCTCATCAACTTGAGACCGGTGGACATATCTCATAAAGCTTGATTCCCAGAGCTTGTCTTTTTCCCCAAGTTCCTTATCAAACGGCATCAAGTACTGGTTAGCAGCAGCCGCAGTCACTCTTGGTATATAAAAATATAAAACAAAACATCCATTTTAATGATTGGTAACATCAAAAGTGTTTATATATATATATATATATATATATATATATATATATATATATATATATATATATATATATATATATATATTTATATATATATATAATGTATATATGTATGTATGTATTCTTGTCATAACAGCATACAACTTTGTTTGTGTAGAGGTCATATTTCCTTTTAAATTCAGTGGTTAAATGTAAAGTATCACCTGATATTATAGTAAACAGTTTTTGTTGAATCAGCTCTGGAATAAGAAAAATATAAATATTGAAGATACATAAATAATGGAACAAATTCTATAGTCCTACGTCAAAATGATATGATGAATTGTATTAATATCACGCATGACATCCCATCATGAGATGGCGTTAGGATCGTGTTTACTAACCTCGGCACTCTCGGTAGCAGCAAACGTTGGATGGAGTCAAAATTGTCACTTGTGGGCTAATATGAACAATCTTCTTCGTCGATATCAGAATGCTTTTCATCGCAAGTATTATAATTAATTTACAAATTAAGGAGGTTATTTTTTTTTTCAATAAAATAGGGCAGCCTTGCTCATTATTTACCTGTTCACATCAACATTGCTTGCAGCTTGGCGGTCGAAACACCTATTATCGCTCATATTTACCCTTTCAATGCAGTCGGCTTTCTGCCCTGAAACTTAAGCTCCTCTCCGTTTCAGTTCTTTTCTGGTCATGTCAAGGGTCCAGTCTTCATACTTGGCCTCCATCTTGGTAAATAAGTCTCTCAAATAAGTTAGCGCGAGGAAAAATGAACAATCTCCGCAGCTAATAAAACCATCCTGCTGTAACAGCATATGAACAAGCACTGGGACCCTTGTAACACAGGCGCCATCTGGCGTGAAAATCTGCACAGTCCCTCATTCCTTGCCTGTGCACTGGGGACATTAGTTTTATTACGTAAACATAATTTTGAGCTGTTTCTGTATTAATGAGAGAATTTTCTCTGTTAAAGTTTATACGCCAGAGTAAGCCAACCGAAAATTTTCCCTTATTGGGCCTATTATTGCCCACCTCGCCTCGTTCCCGTGTATCTAGGTCACACTTCCGTTTCCTGTAATCACTTTTTCTTCTGGCGTCAGCCATGATGGACGTGTGATCATGCTCTGCCCGATTCGTCCACTGTTTTGGTTTTTACAGTCGGGTTTGCCAACTGAATTGTAAGTAGTGATTTTTTTTCCTTTCCGGCCATGTAGACCCCTTACTGTTCTACTTGTGGTTACTTAATCCCTACTTGGGATTCTCACCCCACTTGTTTCACCTGCCGTTCACACAGTGACATCTGCCGGGGCCTTGCAGATCCCTGCTTCTATTGTCAGACATGGTCGTCTGACCAATGGGCCATGTCCATGCCTGGTCCCATTCCCTGGTTGTAGGGGTTCATCGTACACGGTGCCCTTATCTGGTCCTGTTGTTCACACAAGGGGGGGGGGGGATCCTACCATGGGTGGACGCATTCCCCATCCATTCCAACCTGTGAAGTTACTTCCCCTGTAGTTTCTACCGTTTAAAACTTTCTCTATCATTTTCACGTAAGCGGAAGTCCTCCCCTGTTCCCTCGGCTTCACAGTCGGACCCCAGTCCGCTTATACCATTTTGAGTATACTCTCAAGTTTTAGCTCTTCACTGATGTCGGATCTAGACGATTCATCTAGACCCACGTCCGTTTGTCTGGTTGCCTCACCCACCCGGTTCTCTCACCTCGACCGCTACCATCCCCGCCTGCTTCCTTCCTTGTCTACGGAGCCGGCTGTTGCTGTCATGCTGGATTCCTCGAGCTTCATAGAGCTGAGGTAGGTAATTCTGGCCCTCCTGATTCCACTTTATTTCAGCCGCCATCGCTTCCTGTGATTACTTCTGCTCTGATGGGCTGTTCTGCGATCCACCTCTTTGTTTCAGACTCCGGCTGCTGTTCCGCCTGCTGGCCCGGTTCCTGTGGCTGCTCGGCTCGATCCTGCTGCTGGCCATCCGCGGCTTCTTTTTTTCCAGCCTCGGGTCGTTTGGTCCCAAGGGATTCATCGAATCCCGATTCCAAGGGTCCACCAGCATCGCCTTCATCTTCTGCTGCCTATCCCGCCCTGGCTTCAGCCCAGTGGTTGGAGATCGCGCTCCAGCGCCAGGATCGGCCTGCCCGCAAAGCTGCGCTGCTGGACCTAGTTGCTCCCTCCACCCAGGTGATGCAACCACACGGTCCTACATTCAATGGGCTACAGTGTGGTCCTATCTGTGGAGACTGCGAGGAAATCATTCACCAGCCCCACTGCCGGACGGCCCAGCACCTCTAAATCCGACAGTGGACAGTCGGTTATCGGGGCGGATGAAGAAAATAAGGTTTTCCCATCCACGAACTGTTGTTCCGTCCCGGAGTCTAGACGCATTGGCGCCTAAGGAATGGCCGGATGGTCCGGAAAAGGGATCAAAAGATCAAAACATGACGCCCGGTACCCTCGGGAGGTCGAGAGGGTGCCAGGGGACCATGCCGTATTAGAACCGGCGGTACCGGGGACCCGGTAGTGGTCAAGATCGACCCCGAGACGCAGCGTGGTGTTCAACCGTATTAACGGTGAATTCCATACACACCGCTCTCGATGGGCAGCTCCTGCTCTGCGCCCGTCTTACCACATTCCGTGGTCGCGGCCTTCCAGTACGGCCCTCTCATCGGCTTGACGGGCCCCCGCTCCGTCTTCCTGTCCTTCGGCCGTACCAGTCATGCACAGCCTTTTCACGGTCGTTCCTCCGGCTGCGGTTCGACCAAGGTATGACTCATTAAGTCCGGTTGGCGCACATCTCAGCGACCATTTTTCCCGCTTGGGCGAGCATAACATCACAACGTTTATTTCTCAGCACAATCAAGTTCGGGTTCCGTTAGGTTTTTGCACGATCCTCCAGTCACCCTGCAACTGTTCTACACTCAGCCACCCCCTGATCTGATCAAATGTCTAGCGTTGGAGGAGGTCATTCAGTCTCTGCTCGACAAGAGGGCGATTCTCGAGGTTCCACTTTCCACCCGGGGATTTTACTCTCGTCTTTTGCTGCTACTGAACCAGCATGGACGGGGCGCCTGATTCTCGATCTCAAGCGCCTCTATTTGGTCATTAACCTGACGCCCTTTCGCATGTTCAATATTCCTGCGGTTCTCCGCATTATCAGTCGGCGGGATTGGGCGTTCGAAATTAGACCTTACGGATGCATATTGTCACGTTCTGATCCATCCGTAGTCACTACCGTTTCTGAGGTTCGCCTACCAGAACTGCGTGTATAATTTACGTGCCCTTCTGTTGGGGATCCATGTGACCCCACGATTTTTACGCTGCAGGGAATGGCGAAGTCGTCTACACAGTCACTCGTTACCTCTGCTCCCATCGAATATCTTTGCTCCCTTACCTAGATGATTGGCTTGTCCATGCGGCCGTTCGCTCTCTCTTACTGGCGCACCGCTCCCGGGTTCTTGTTTACTTAGGAACCTTCGCTTTCTTGTCAATACAGAGAAGTCCCAGCTCACTCCCACCCAGTCCTTACAGTTTCTAGGTGTGACTCTCGATTTTGTGTCAGGGACTGTGTCTCTTCTGCGCGCATTGCTCTAAAGCTCTGGACGCAGATTCGTTCCTTTCTTGCGTCTCCCCGTATTGATTTTCGTGCCGCTGCTTCTCTTCACGGCACTCTCAACTGGGCCAATGTTTTCGTTACATTCGGTCGGTAATATCTCCATTTGGTTCGTCCTATGGTCCTGCCGTATCGACGTCCGTGGCAGACCCTTCGCCCTGGCTGGACCTTTCCTTTCTCCTTCAGGGAGTTGCTTTCTCTCAGGGGATCGATTGTCCGGTCTTTACCGACACATCTCTCCTCGGTTTGGGTGCCCCTATGGCAGATCCCAGCGCTGGGCGTCTGGTCCCCATCGGCACGCCTCCTTCATATCAATGTACTCGAACTTCACGCCATATGTCGCGCGATCTCCCATTGGTCCCCGCTGCTTACTAGGCCGTCACATACTCGTCATGCCCGACCACACCACGGTGGTGGTATATATACGCTGGAAGGGCGGTACTCGGTCTCCCTCCCTGATGCAGGAGACCTACCTCTTGTTCGATCTATGTATCACGCTACGGGCCTCAATCCGAGCGTCTCATCTTCCGGATGTATTGAACTTTCTAACTTGCCCTTTTCATGTCGCCCTGCGTCTCCCCCTCCGCTCGTCGTCCTTCCGCTCTTCGTATTTTAGTGTCTCTTCACTCGACTGGGGCGTCAGGATATTGATCTATTCGATTTTCCCTCCCCCTAGTCCTCGTTCCTCCCGTGACACGTCTTCGTCGCCCTCGCGCCAGTCTGCCGGACCACCAACCATCAGTTGGTCTCACCGGTTACTCTACACGTTTCCGGTGCCCCGTCTCATCCGCCGTATCCTCCTCCGTCTGTCCCCTGCAGACCAGACAGATCTCCACCTCATCCTCCCTTTCATCCTGCGACTCCCTGGTTTCCCCTGTGGTGCTCACATTTTTCTCACGACCACCGCTTCTTCTAACACTCCGGATCAATCTCCCGTCTTCCCACGAGCACGTCGTCCAGTT
Source organism: Sipunculus nudus (assembly GCA_026874595.1). Lineage (NCBI taxonomy): Eukaryota > Metazoa > Annelida > Sipuncula > Golfingiida > Sipunculidae > Sipunculus > Sipunculus nudus. Next base: position 61,408,006 of record CM049315.1, on the reverse strand, counting down.
CGGTCGTGCCCTCTGTGCTCATGCATCCTCTCATCGGTCATCTCAAGGATCAAGTCTGGCTGCTCTCCTTGCCTCGGCTCCACGTCGCAGTTCTTCAGACCGCATCTATGACTCCTGGTGAAGTCTCTTCATCGGTTGGGCGTCTGACCATGGAATCTCATTTAGATCCGTCGCTTGCAGCGATATTGGAATTCTTCATTTATTTCCTACAGGATAACCATTTATCCTAACCGTCCCTTCGTGGCTAGCGTGCCGCCCTGCTGTCAGTCCTCTGTCTGCGGAGTCACGATCGTGTCCTCCGTCATCCGTTGGTGACAGATTTATCAGGGGGGTACATGCCGGCGCTTATGGTCCTCACTACGTCACTCTTTCCTGGCGTCTGGACTTTGTCTTACATCACCTCCGCGGACCCCCTTAGGTACCGCTTCGTTCAGCGCATCGTCTACATTTGTCTCGGAAAACAGTTTCCTCCTTGCTCTTGCATCTGTTGGTTGCCGCTCTGAGCTTATGCCCTAGTGGCCGATTCGCAATTTACACAAGTTACGGCCGCCAGTTCATCGGCCACCTTACATTTCCCTACAGCTTTTATAAGTAGAACCATCATTAGATGATCCTCCGTTAACCTGGCACGTACCGGACCTCCCTAACGGACAGTATTGTTACGGGGATACCAATTGCCCTATTCGTGCTTTACGTTACTATCTTGAAGCTACTCATTCACAATAGGGGGGGGGGGGGGGGGGCGCAAGAAGTAGTTTAATTCAACGAAGTCACTACTTCAAACAAAGAAATTAGCCCTATCACCATTAGTGCATGGCTAAAAGCTACCATTGTCTCAGCATATGAATCTGCTTCTCAGTCATCCTTGGAGCAGCTTCATGTCAATGCTTATGACATCAGGGCTATTTCTAAGTCTTTGGCCCATTTATCGAGGATTTCCCTGAACCAACTGGTCAAGAAAGGCTATTGGAAGTCGCCTTCAACCTTCACCTGCTTGTATCTGTAGGATGTCAAGTTACAAGCTTCGGGCCTTTATTCCTTGGGCCTGTGTTTGCGGCGGGTGAGGTCCTACAGGTCTCCAGACCGACCTTGACTCCTACATATGTTCCGGCGACAACGTCTTCGTCTGCTCCATCACTGCAGTGATGTTCTCCTCATTTCCATCGTTCCCGGTAGGTATCCCCTCCCCAAGGTTTATCTGTTATATTCTCATTAATACAGAAACAGCTCATAATTATGTTTACGTAATAAAACCCCCCATTCCCTCCCTGTGAATGGTGGTTTTGTTAGTAAACTGTTGTGAGCTTTTCTGTATTACAAACAACGCTCCCTCCCAGTCCACTTCATTCTGCCTTCGAAAAAGTGATTACAGGAAACGGAAGTGTGACCTAGATACACGAGAACGAGGCGGGGTGGGCGATAATAGGCCCAATAAGGGAAAATTTTCGGTTGGCTTACTCTGGCGTATAAACTTTAACAGAGAAAATTCTCTCATTAATAAAGAAAAGCTCACAACAGTTTACTAACAAAACCACCATTCACAGGGAGGGAGTGGGGGGGTTTTATTGCATCTAATTGAAGCATCATATATAATATTATTTGTTCAGCAGAAGGAGACATAAAGTGATCAGCTCTGTCTGCCAATCTGCTCTTTTTTTAGCGAACCTGTGAGTGTGGCGTCGTCCGTCGTCTGTACGTTAACCTATACTATATTAAAACGGCAAGAGTTAGCATCACGAAATTTTATGCAAAAAATTAGTCATCTAAAAAACTATCAGATTTTGCTTATTTTTTGGCTGACTGCATTTTCTTAGATTTTATAGGGAAAAGCTAAAAAAGCTTAAAAAATATTCTTCTCCGAAACTGTTCAACCAAATTGTCCAATATTTCACAGAAATGATCCCTGGAACAATCTCTCTCAAGTTTGTTGGAATGGTTTAAGTTCGGTGACTTTTGGCAGAGTGACAGATAGTTGAACTTAGTCATCTGTCCAAAAAAGCATACTTAAATTACAATCTTAGAAACGGCTGGAGCTATCATCACCAAATTTTATGCTAATGTTGGTCACATGAGTCATATCTGAAATTGAGGTATTGGTGGCGCCACCTGCATCGGCCTTTTTATGTACGGGGGTCATCAGTGCCTATATCATACTTACAGCTACAAAAAACTTCTTCTCTGAAACGATATGGCCAAATTGTTTAATATCGCACAAAAATGATCCTAGGGTAGTGCTTTCTGAAGTTTGTTCAAATGGTCTCAGTTCAGTGACTTTTGGCTGAGTTATGGGAAGCTTAATTTAGTCATATGCCATAACAGCCCATTTTAGCTCAGAGATCTTCTTCTCAAAAACCACTGGGCCAAAATCTTAAATCTCACACATTAATTATCGTTAGATGTTGATAATTCAAGTTTTTAGCTCAGCTGACTTTCAGTCATGCTAGGCTATAGCGATGGGTCTTTGTCCGGCGTCCTTCCGTCTGTCCGTCCGGCTGTCCGGCCGGCCGTCTGTCCGTTAGCAGGGCACAAATCGTAACCATAGGGGCTAGGGCCATGAACCCTATGCAGTCTTAGAGGTTATAAAAAGATCTCCTTGCAAACCTGAAATTAGGTCACTGCGACCTATATTCTCGAAGTTATGGGATGTGTTTGCACCCCCCAGAAATAACTCTTTGAGACAAAATTTTCATCCCAAACCTTCCATCTTTCACATACAGCTCACCTACCAACAGGGGAAGTACCATAATTATTTTTAGGTCAAGAGGTCAAAGGTCAAGGTCACAGGAGCCTCTTCTTTGAAAAGCCTGTGGATGCATTTTAAGCCAACCCTTTCATCCCAATTCTTTGATCTTTCACATATAGCTCACCTACTAAGTTGGAGAAGAATCCTATAGATTTTGAGGTCACAAGGTCAAAGGTCAGGGTCACAGGATCCACTTCTTTGAAAAGGTAGTGGACACATTTCAAGCTAGACTTTTCATTCCAAACCTTCCAGCACTGATATCGCTTCTCTGCCAACAGGGGAAAAGACCTGTTGATTTTGAGGTCAAAGGTCAAGTTCACAGCACCCACTTCTTGCGTGGAGTCATTTTCAGGCAAACTTTACAATCTGTACCTTCCATCTGTCATATATGGCTTACCTACCAATCAGGGAAGAAGCCTATCGATGTTGAGGTCAAAAAGTCAAAGGTCAAGGTCACAATATTTAATTGTTCTAAATGCTTGTGAGCATATTTCAAGTGTAACTGTTCAACTCAAACCTTCAGTCTTTCACATATGCCACATCTATGCATCACTCAGTTTGACTCAAACTTCATATTTATGGGTCTTTTTGCTTGAATAAATAACTTATTGAATTTGGGGTCAGCTGGTCAGCAGGTTAAAGGTTGCAGGTCAAAGTTATTCACCTATTGGTTGCCAAGTTTTAAGTGGTCAGTAGTTACCCATCATTTAGAAAGAATCCAGTTAATATATGGGCAAAAGGCCAAGGTCATAGGTCAGGGATGTTCACAATTACTTATTTTATAGACCATCTCTATTTTTCTTGTATATATAACCATCCCACTCCAGCTGGTACATCTCCCTGTGTGGCTGTAATTGTGAGTGACACTGGTGACATATGACTCCCTTTTGTATCAGCCTATTAAGTGATAAGGCTCAGTGATAAGTACCTCGTTACCTCATAACAAAAACACTGTTGTCAGAATGCTTCAGCCAGGCATTAAGACTATGAGAGTATAGTATTAAGGTTTAGCTACTGATTTATAAGATGATGGGAACATTTTGCAGTTTATTTTATGGAATCCTAGCAATAAACTTAGTTTCCTAGATATCTGAATATTTTAATATATATCACCACATATAAAAGCAAGTGTTTGTTCTCATAATATGTGGATGTGTACCTTGATTTAGGATGGCTTTTTGTTTTATTTCAAGACTCTTAGTCATGCTTTCTGCATTTCTTTTCTTTCAGGTTTGGCAGTTTACCTACCCTGCTGACCCCATTGAAAAGCAGAGTGATAATAAAAATATTGGACTTACACTTTTTACAACTGCATATCTATAAATCTTATATGAGGGCCTGGACATGCCTTTTGAATTATTTTGGGCATTTATTACTGGATAATTTGCCCCAAGTTTGGTCTCTTATTGGAGAATGTGGGATATCAAATGTCATACTTGTCAGAAATCCATTATGTCTGCCAGTTAGCCACCTTAGAAATTCTTTCTTCAGGGCAGTTTCAGTAATTTTTCTTTAATGTTTGGTCTGATTTAGAGAATGTTTGTTGTCTGATTTCAGACTTGTCAGAAGTCCAATATGGCCACCAGGCAACCATCTTTTAATTCCTTTTGATCATATTATCTCAAGAACAGTTAAAGTGAATGCAGTTGGATGTATATTTATGTAATCTTGTAAAGGATTGGGTCAAATATTTTTGAATAAATATTACCATCATTTATAAAAGTGCAGTACAGTTGGCTTGTATTGAATAAAAATTCATACAGAAGCACCTGTTTCTCAATAATTTTTGCATGTATTTCCTTGATTTTTGCTATATATTTTGATCTTATATTTGCCCTTTGTGGTGTTCCTTTTGAGACTGACAAGTTTCAAGCAAGCTGTTGGAATAGTTCCTGATAGCTTAACAATCATGCATTTTCCTCAGACCATCAATTCACTGTGTTTTAACCAGACATAGGTGATATATATTTCTGTTGTCATAGAAAATGTTAAACAAATTGGCAAATTGGTTCTTCAAAATTTGACTGGAAGTTGTGAATCTCAGTCCATGATGTCACAGGTCATGCTTGGCAGCTGAGCGTCATGACCACTGGGTCACTTGTTTCAAATGGTTTTGGTACAGTGATTTTTGGCTGAGTTTGAGGGAAGCTTAACTTAGCAATTTTGCTTTATTTTCCCATATGAGTTATAAACCTGCAAAACGTTTTTAGCCCTCAGCCCTTAGGCTGATGGGCTATTGTCGTCACCCAAGCTGTCCGTCCGTCCGTCCGTCCGTCCGTCCGGCGTCCGTTAACTTTTACCTTGTGAGCGGGATATCTTGAAAAGGATTCACCGTCAGAATTTTATTTCCTCGGTAAAGATGTATATCGACAAAATCTCGGTCAAGTTCGAAGATGGGTGACCTTGACCCATTTTTCTACATTTTAGAGCTGATTATAGAAAAACACTTAGATGCTTATTACTCAGGAACCATTTAGTGGATTTTCACAAAACTTACTATGATTATTGGGACTGATAATCTGTACCTGCTAAACAAGTTTGGTGGCGCCACCTACAATTTCTGATTTTTAATGAATTTTTATCGGATTTTTCAACTTTGGGCTTGTGAGCGGGATATCTCTAAAAGGTTTCACCGTAGGAATTTTATTTTTTCGGTGAAGATGTATATTGACAAAATCTTGGTCAAGTTCGAAGATGGGTGACCTTGACCTGCTTTTCAAGGTCACAGAGCTGATTATAGAAAAAACATTTAGAAGCTTATTTCTCAGGAACCATTGGGTGGATTTTCACAAAACTTACTATGATTATTGGGACTGATAATCTGTACCTGCTTAATAAGTTTGGTGGCGCCACCTACAATTTCTGATTTTTAATGATTTTTTATTGGATTTTTCAACTTTGGGCCTGTGAGCGGGATATCTCTAAAAGGTTTCACCGTAGGATTTTTATTTTTTTGGTGAAGATGTAATTGACAAAATCTCGGTCAAGTTCGAAGATGGGTGACCTTGACTTGCTTTTCAAGGTCACAGAGCTGATTATAGAAAAAACATTTAGAAGCTTATTTCTCAGGAACCATTGGGTGGATTTTTACAATACTTACTATGATCATAGGGACTGATGGTCTGTAACTGCTGCACAAATTTGGGGGCGCCACCTGCAATTTCTGATTTTTAATGAATTTTTCTTGGATTTTTCAATTGTGGCCTTGTGAGCAGGATATCTCTAAAAGGATTCACAATAGGAATTTTATTTCTTTGGTGAAGATGCATATCAACAAAATCTCGGTCAAGTTCGCTGGGTGACCTTGACCTGCTTTTCAAGGTCACAGAGCTTACAATAGAATAAAACTTAGAAGCTTATTTTCAGGAAGCATTTGATGGATTGTTATGAGTCATGGTACATACCTCTCCATTTTAAATTTATAACTGAGACATGTACAGATATACATCCATGTGAGAACAGATATTTAGTACTTTTCACTGTTACCACCTCTAAACACTGTTCTTTTGGCTGAGGGCTTTTGTCAGCTTCTGCTGATATTCTAGTTTTTGACTGATGCCACTGAGGCCAATTTGTTTTAATCCCCTGAATAATTCTTATAATAATGGTCTTTTATGGTTCCAAAGAATGAATTTTGGCTGAATAATAAAGATTGAATTGAGTCATTTTACCATATATGTTTGCTGTGTGGAGCAGATACATCTATCCTGGAACTAGTTTATCAGCATCTGTTACATCATGCCTCCAGACATTTAGATTTCAGGTTATCTTTGGTTAATATTGACAAGAATTTTTTTTATAAACTTTTAAAAAATGTAGATTTATGAATTTAGATATTCCTCATGCCAGGCAATGTTTACAATCACAGGTATACGTTAACTCATACTATTGGATTGACTGGAGCTAGCATCATGAAATTTAATGCAAAAAATTAGCCATCTGAAAAAATCTGCATTTTCTCAGATTTTATTGAGAAAAAGCTAAAAAACCTTAAAAAATCTTCTCCGACGAAATGGTCAAGCCAATTTGTTCAATATTTAATAGAAATAATCTTTTAAATTATCTCTCTCAAGTTTGTTCAGATGGTTCAAGTTCAGTGAATTTTTGCCGAATTACAGGAAGTTGAACCTAGTCATCTGTCCGAAAAAGCATACTAAAATGACAATCTCAGAAACGGCCAGAGCTATCATCACCAAATTTTCTGCCAGTGTTGGTCACATGAGCCATGAAATTCAGGTATTGGTGGTCACCTGCATTGACCTTTTTAGCTCAGCTGACTATAAGTCATCTGAGCTATAGTCGTGGTCCATTGTCTGTTGTCCGTCTGTCTGTCTGTCCGTCCGTCTGTCCGGATGTCCGTCCGTAAGACTGGCACGTTTCGACACCGTTGGACCTATGAATCTGAAATTCGGCATACAGTTAGAGGTCCCCAAAATCTCCTACCATGCCGAAAATTGGGTCAATAGGACTTCGTTCCTTCGAGATATTAAAGAAAAACCTCAATTTTTTATAAGAAATCTATTTTCACACTTCAGGACTGCCTAATATCAAAACCACTCATCTGGTTTTCTTCATATTCACCATAAAAATTCTCTATATAGTTCCTATGTACATGCCAGATATTAAGTCAGTATTATATAATGTAAAAAAGTTATGGGCCAAATATAATTGACTTTGTAAAAAAATCAGGAAGATATTTGGTCACTTAAGACCAAAAGTGTTAAAGGTAGGGACTTTTTTTCCAGTAATACAACTTTAATTAATCAAAATTTAATTGTATACCAAAAATTAGATCAAAATCTGTTAAATTTTTTTAAATATTGGCAAAAATATAAAATTGGTACCTTAAATTTTGCCCAACTTTGGCCACGGCACGTTTTTTTCCTGTAAGTACTGTGGATTTAATTTTCACAGCATGTATACATAAGGATTTAATCTGTTAAAATCTGAAATTTGAAAATAAAAGCTGCAAAATTAGGCTTGTTATTGAATTTATTTGGAGGCTCTTGTTGTATTCCCTTACATTGTCAAGCAGTCCACTTTGATGACTGTAGGTCATTCAGTGCACATCTCTATGCTCCCCAGGCTGTTGGCATAATTTTAGATGTCCCCAAAATCTCCTACCATACCGAAAATTGGGTCATTAGGACTTCGTTCCTTCGAGATATTAAGGAAAAAAAACTCTGTTTTCCATAAAAAAAGCCATTGTTACACTTCAAGGCTGCCTTATATCAAAACCACTGATCTGTATTTGATCGTATTTAGTATTCACATTCTTTCATTAATTTTCTATGAACATACCAAAAATTAGGTCAGTATTGGGTATTATTTTGAAGTTATAGGCCAAAACATAATGCAATTTTTAAAAAAATCAGGAAATATATTTACTCACCTAACATGAGAATTGCTGAACCTAGAGACTTTTTTTCAGGAATATAACTTTATTTAATCAAGATTCAATTGTTTACCCAAAATTAGATCTGAATTTTGCAAATTTTTCAAGTTATTAGCATAAATAAAAAATCAATACCTTAAATTTTGCCCAACTTTGGCACTGTTGATTTAATTTTCACAGCATATATACATAAGGATTTAATCTTTTAAAATCTGAAATTTCAAAGAAATTGATTGGAAAGAATAGCTTTTATTCATGTTTTCATACACCATGTCAAGTGTTGTTTACATCAAGCCCACCTAGTAGTACAGCCTTCACTTGCATTATGTAACCCACCCCAGGCAGCTTGTCTTAGCTTGGCCACTACCAGCAGGCTTCCCCTCTGCCCTGCACTCCCCCCCCCCCCCCCGGTGCATAAACTAGATGAATTTTATTATTTTCTGTATTTGATTCATTCTTATTCTAGGCTATGCTACATTTTAGATTTTGTATTGTACCACCAGGGTTACAATGATTAAAGTGTACATTTAATTGTGTCCACAAAGTGGTGTATTGCTATGAAAGTGTGGATGTTCATGAGATAAGTAATTCCTTACTTCAGAAGAGTAAAAACTTCACCAGGTGTGAAATTGACTATTAATTCCAGTAATAAATTAAAACTGGGATAGTAATTAGCACAATGATATTGTTTTTCCCTCATTCAACCAACAGTGTGTATACTTTATTTGAAAAGATGTTTTATTTTATCAAATTTACTGAATCTTTTATTTTATTTTTGTGAATAAAATTAAGCATGTACTGAAAACTCCAATGTGCAAAACTTTTTAATAGTGATTCAAGGAATATTCTTGTAGATGCCATGTTGTGGCATTATTTTCTCTTAAATTCAGGTTAAACATTTATGATTTAAAAATAATAAAATATATGTGTATGCATAATATGACCCAATATGAGCTACACTCTGGATATATGATGATTGCAACTTTTGCAACAATTCTGATATTTTAACTTATAGTTTCAGTTTTTACTCTGTATATATAATGATTGCAACTTTTGCAACAATTCTAATATTTTAACTTATATTTTCAGGTTTTTTTATTAAAAATTTATAAAACCTGTAAATAAAAAAATGATTCAGATAAAAACTTCTTAATGGAAAAAGTGGATATGCTTAAAAAAATAGGATTATATATAAACTTAAATGCATTATTCCCTTGAAAGTGAAATAAAGGTATTAGTCCATTCTGTCCACTTGCCTGTCCATCTGTAAATTTTCATATGCATCACAGTATCTCAAAACTTTTACTGTTTTTCTTCATGACAGTCTTGTCAGAGTATTAGTTTGCAATCATATATTTAGAACTTTACTATAACCAAGTAGGAGGGCCCCTTTCCTCTTAGCTTTTCATATTCTTATATAAATGAAAAACATTACAATAGAATATTTCTACATCCACCTTCATGCTGCCCTCACTTTTCCCTTCTCCAAACCCCATCCCAAAGTCAGCCTCAGTAAGCAAGAACAAGATGAATCAGATATATTCATACTTTAATATTATGTATAACTATTCGTCCATAGGTACCTATGTACATGCCAGAAATTATGTCAATATTGTGTAATATGTAGACATAGTGGGCATCACAATAATGTACCTTGTCAAGACTAAAGAAATATTGTGTCATACAGGCACAAATTCATAAATCACTTCATCAGCATAGTTAATCATAACATCATATCTGTCAAATTGAAAGCTTGCAGACTACCATACACTTTAGATCCTTCAACAAATAGCCTTATCATCATTCTACTACTGCTTATTACTGCTGTCATTGCATTCATATATGCTCAAATATATCACAATTTTCAACCCCTCCTAAATAAATAAAAAATAAACCACTATATTTGACTCTATTAATCCATCAGTCAGGTTATTTCATTTATCATTTACTCACATATTACATTACATTCTTTTATAATAGCCCAACACGTCCATGATATTCATAAGCTTTATTTACTCGATATAGTATCACAGTGGAGAAACATTTATAGTCCAATCACGATCAGCTGAGCGCCGTGACCCATGGGTCCCTTGTTTTGTATGGGGGTCATTGGTATTCTGTACATTAACCCATAATTTCTCAGAATAGCAGGAACTACCATCCCCAGATTTTATGCAATAATCTGTCATATATCAAATGTTGTGGGATTCAGCTTATTTATGAAAAAAACTGCATCTTTTATTATTCTAGATATTTTGATAAAAAGTTTATGAATATGTCAGCTTAAAAAAATGCATTTTAGCCAAAGTCTTTCAGTATGTGTAAACAGATTTGTCAACAGGCTAAGATTGTGTCTCTATTTTTAAATAGGTTAAGAAACTGCCGACTGTTTCAGATTTGGCAATAGATCAAGAAATCATTCAATGCAGCCAGATATAGGTCAAGAGTTCAGTCAGTGCAGCCAAGCACAAGGCATGTGATCCCCTCATGGGTGACATGTGAACACCTCATGGGCACCATGTGATCACCTCATGGATGTCCTGCCTCTCAGGGCTGCATTTGGAGCCAATCTATTTATAGCTTTGGCAGACTGCCAACTGTATCAGATTAGGCAGCAGGTCAAGAGTTCACTCAGTGCAGTCAGGTACAGGTCAAAAGTTCACCCAGTCTAGCCAGGTGCAGGTCATGAGTTCACTCAGTGCAGTAGCCTGAGCAAGCAAATTTGTCACACTTCATTCGGGGCAACTGCCTTTCTCACCTAAGCATGGTCAGCCCCATGCATCAGACTTCAGGTAAGTTTGATGTATTGGCCTGATATTTTGACCTGTCTATGCGTCTTTGATGGGTTTCTCGTTCACAAGACAGGTGTCACCACCTACAGTGACTTTGCACAGTGTGTGACTTTTGTGCCTGCTTATTTCTATAGAGGTATTTGATATATCATCCTGAAATTGGGCATATTTATACCTATCGAATAGCTTTGTCGTATACAAGACTGGTGGTGCCACCTACAATAATTTTTGCACAGTGTGTGTCCCTGCTTATTTCTCAGGAGGGGTTTGATATATCAGTCTGAACTTGGGCATATGTATATATCTCTGATAGCTTTGTTGTATACAAGACTGGTGGTGCCAGCTACAATCATTTTTAGCTCAGCTGACTGTAAGTCAACAGGTGTAGGAATGGCGCTTTGTCCGTCGTCCATACGGATATCTGGCTGTCCGTTAGCAGGGCACAAATCGTAACAGCTGGTCCTAGAAACTTCTAAGTGATACTCCAGGGAGGTCAATAAAAAATCTCCTTGGAAACCTGAAATTAGGTCACTGCGACCTATATCCTTTGAGCTACAGGGCTTGAAAGTACCCCCCAGAATAGTAAGAAATTTGATACAAAACCTCCAATATCTTGATAATGAATGCATGGTTTGTCATGAATCTTGCCTTGAATATTGACCATGACTAGTTTTGTCAGTTCCTGAAACGTGGTGGCGCCACCTATATTTTTTCTATTTTAACAAATATTTTTCTATTTATTTACTAAAAATAAACTGGCTTCAAACTTGATTTAATAATGACCAACCACATAAGTAAATACATTTTGATTACCAGGGTCCAGCTATCTAAGTTGAAGGTCACAGGAGCCACATGTTTAAAAAGATTGTGGATGCACTGAAAATCAAACTTTTCATCCTAAACTTTCCAACATTCACACATGGCTTTCTTGCCTAAAGTGTATCTGGTCAGAGGTCAAGGTCACTTTTTAAAAGATTGTTACAATAATCCTAATGCTGCAAGTTCAAGGATATTAAGTTCTAAGATTTTTTGGTCACAAGGTCATTGGTTAAGGTCACAGGACTGTCATTCTGAAAAATTTCTTTCAAAATATCCTTATAGACAAATTCAGCTGAGCCTTGAGACCCATGGGTCCCTAGTTGTGTTGTGTGCACCCATGCCAGAATTTCAGCAGTGATGTTTGTGTAATTGTTTTTTTTTATTCAAAATGTTTAGTACCTGCATTGTTCATATACATGAGAAGTAATGGTCCAGCATTGAAGCATTATACCCTGTGTATTTCCCAATGCACAGGTTCGCATTAGGCCTGTAGGCGTTGTTATCATTAAATATATAAAAATTATGAAATTTTTTTCCTATAAGCACTGTTGAAATAACTTTCATAAGGTGTATGTATATGGATTTTAGTGATTCATGTATGAAATTTGAAAGCAAGTTATATATTCATATATGTAATATTGCAATGTATTCAGTTTGTAAACTTGAAAACAATTCAAGATTGTGAATTAAATTTCATATCCTGTATGTATATGCAGATATGTTGTAACTCCACCATTGCCCCCCCCCCCCCCCCCACCACACCACGATCAAGTCCTTGCACCTGAGCACTGGAGACAGTAGTTATGGTGTGACTGTATACATTTCATAAAATTGAAAAAAAAATACAATAAAAAATTAGGATCTAATTGAACAACTGCTGGACTGTCAATAGCTTATCAAAGAGCCAGCCAGTGGTCATGGTAATAGTGTAGATTTTAGGTCTACAAACTGCTCACATACTTCAGTTTCAACATTAGAAAACACATGGTCAGATCATAAAATATTATTTGCAACTATCCCCCTACTCATCAATACAAACCTATCATATCAACCTACCATGGCCTATATTACCTTTTCCTCTCTGACATTATCTCCATTTATTATTATTTTAGACTTTAACCTTCAAGGTCAGCATCAGCTGAGGTCCATGACCCATAGGTCCCTTTTTTCAATTGTAGGCTGAGGGGGCAAAAGACTACCAGACCATGAATGAGGTACTGATGGGTGAGTTACGTCAGCTGTGTGAAGAACGCCAGAAGGACCACAACCACATCAGTGATAGAACACACATTAAGTCAGTGGTAAGTGGCACATGAACAGCTGGCACAGCTATCAGCCACTATGGTATTTTAGTTTTCTAACACCTGATGGGCACATTAAAATTAGTATCCCCGGACATATAATAGGCTCCTGTGACCTTCACCTTTGACCTTGTGACCTAAAAATGGATAGGGGTCTTCCTCTATCAGCAGGTAAAGCATGTGCATGATAAAAAGTCTGAAATGAAAAGTTTGGCTGAAAATGCATCCACAATCTTTTAAAAGATGTGTGTCGTGTGACCTTGACCTTTGACCTCATGACCTCAAAATCAATAGGAATCTTGTTTTATTGATGGGCCATAAATAAGTCAAGTTTGAAACCCATATATCAATCCAAGCTGGGGTTATCATCAGGAAATGAATTTTTGGACAGATGGCTCCTGTGACCTTCACCTTTGACCTTGTGACCTAAAAATGGATAGGGGTCTTCCTCTATTGGCAGGTGAACTATATGTTCAAGATAAAAGGTCTGAAATGAAAAGATTGGCTGAATATTTATCAACAATCTTTTAAAAGATGTGTCCTGTAACCTTTACCTTTGACCTAAATTGGGATCTTGTTTTTTAGCGAACCTGTGAGCTTATGCGATGGTGTGGCGTCGTCCGGCGTCCGTCTTCTGGCGTCTGTACGTTAACCCATACTATCTTGAAAACGGCAAGAGTTAGCATCTCGAAATTTTGTGCAAAAAATTAGACATCTAAAAAACTCTATCGGATTTTGTTATTTTTTGGCTGAATGAATTTTCTTAGATTTTATAGGAAAAAAGCTGAAAAAGCTTTAAAAATCTTCTTCTCCAAAACTGTTCAGCCAAATTGTCCAATGTTTCACAGAAATGATCCCTGGAACTATCTCTCTCAAGTTTGTTCGAATGGTTTAAGTTCGATGACTTTTGGCCGAGTTACAGCTAGTTGAACTTAGTCATCTGTCCAAAAAAGCATACTAAAATTACAATCTTAGAAACGGCTCGAGCTATCATCATCAAATTTTATGCCCACGTTGGTCACTTGAGTCATATCTGAAATTGAGGTATTGGTGGCGCCACCTGCATCAGCCTTCTTTGTACGGGGGTCATCAGTGCCCGTATCATACTTACAGCTACAAAAAAATTCTTCTCTGAAACCATATGGCCAAATTGTTTAGTATAGCACAGAAATGATCCTAGGGTAGTGCTTTCTGAAGTTTGTTCAAATGGTCTCAGTTCAGTAACTTTTGGCTGAGTTATGGGAAGCTGAATTTAGTCATATGCCATAACAGCCCATTTAGCTCAGTGGCTACAAAGATCTTCTTCTCAAAAACCACTGGGCCAAATTCCTTAATCTCACACAATAATTATCCTTAGATGTTGATAATTCAAGTTTGTTCAAATGGTTTTGGTTCAGTGATTTGGCTGAGTTATGGGAAGCTTAACTTAGCGTTTTTGCTTTATTTTCCCATATGAGTTATAAACCTGCAAAACGTTTTTTGACTGACGCCACTGAGGCTAATTTGTTTAAAATTTTACAAGAATAATCCCCTGAATAATTCTTATAATAATTGTCTTTTATGATTCCAAAGAATGAATTTTGGCTGAATTATAAAGATCGAATTGAGTCATTTAACCATATATGTTAGCTGTGTGAAGCAAATACATCTAGCCTGGAACCAGTTTATCAGCATCCGTTACATCATGCCTCCAGACATTTAGATTTCAGGTTATCTGTGGTTAATATTGAAAGAATGTTTTTTAAAAAAACTTTTTAAAATATGTAGATTAATGATTTTAGATATTCCTCATGCCAGGCAATATTTACAATCACAGGTATACGTTCACCCATACTATTTCTAAAACGACTGGACTTGCATCATGAAATTTAATGCAAAAAATTAGCCATCTGAAAAAATCTACATTTTTTTCAGATTTTATACAGAAAAAGATAAAAAACCTTTCAAATCTTCTCCTCTAAAACTGTCAATCCAATTTGTTCAATATTTCACAGAAATAATCTTTTATAGTCATCTGTACAAAAAAAGCATACTAAAATGACAATCTCAGAAACAGCCAGAGCTATTGTCACCAAATTTTATGCCAGTGTTGTTCACATGAGTCATATATGAAATTCAGGTATTGGTGGCGCCACCTGCATTGACCTTTTTTTGTACGGGGGTCATTGGTCAGCTGTATATTAACCCATAATTTCTTATGGCCATTATTATGTCTAACTCAAACTGAGGACTCCAAAACTTCTACAAAATTATTGTTTCAATTATAACTTTTGTAACATGGCACAAAAATTATTCTTAGGTGGCCTTGTGTCTGTATATTTAAATAGGTTGAGAAACTGCCAGATTTCAGATTTGGCAATAGATCAAGAGTTCATTCAGTGCAGCCAGATATAGGTCAAGAGTTCAGTAAGTGCAGCCAAGCACAAGGCATGTGATCCCCTCATGGGTGACATGTGAACACCTCATGGGTGTCATGCCCCTCAGGGCCGCATGTGGAGCCAATCTATTTATAGCTTTGGCAGACTGCCAACTGTATTAGATTAAGCAACAGGTCAAGAGTTCTCTCAGTGCAGCCAGGTACAGTTCAAAAGTTCACCCTGTCTAGCCAGGTGCAGGTCATGAGTTCACTCAGTGCAGTAGCCTGAGCAAGCAATTTGTCACAGTTCATTCGAGGCAACAGCCTTTCTCACCTAAGCCTGGTCAGCCCCATGCATCAGACTCAAGGTAAGTTTGATGTATTGGCCTAATATTTTGACCTGTCTATGTGTCCTTGATGGCTTTCTCGCTCACAAGACAGGTGTCGCCAGGTACAATGACTTTTGCACAGTGTGTGTCTCTGCGTTTTTCTCAGGAGGGGTTTGATATATCAGTCTGAAATTGGGCATATGTATATATCTCTGATAGCTTGTTGTATACAAGACTGGTGGTGCCAGCTACAATCTTTTTAGTGTTATGTGCACCCATGCCAGAATTTCAGCAATGATGTTTGTGTAATTGTTTCTTATTCTAAATGTTTAGTACTTGCATGGTTCATATACATGAAAAGTAATGGTCCAGCATTGAAGCATTATACCTGGTGTATTTCCCAATGCACAGGTTCGCATTAGGCCTGTAGGCCTTGTTTAATGAGACATATATAAGCCAAGTTTGAAATCCCTACATCAAAAAAGGTTTGAATTATCATCCGGAAACTAATTTTTTACAGATAGCTCCTGTAGCCTTGACCTTTGACCTTGTGACCCCAAAATTGATATGGATCATCCACTATTGGCAAGAGTGCTATATGTTCAAGATAGAAGATCTGGGATGAGAAGTTTGGCTTTTAATGCATCCACAATATCTTTAAACATGTCCAGTGACCTTGACCTTTGACCTCATGACTGTAGAACCTAAAGGGTTCTTACTTTAGTGGTGGGCCATACATAAGTCACGTTTGAAATCCATATGGTTATCAACACTGGAGATATCATAAGAGGTGTGTGATTTTCACCATTAGGAAATATTAAAGGTCAAACCCACTCTCATGATAAAGGTCATGACCCAAATTTAAAAAGACCTCATCCCATAAACCATCTCTACATGTTCATAATATGAAAGAAATCTGTCCATTAGTTTTTTACTTATAATGCTCACAGTACTGTCATGTGGCAGTTATGGGGGTATTAAAAGGTGTAAAAACAAGAAAAGGATAATAGGTGGCGCCACAAGGCTATCCAAGATCTTCGGTCACCATGATTTTTGGACCAATCCATGCAAGCTTTCTTGAGTTATTTAAGAATTTGTGTTATTTTCAGCAAAAATGGACCTATTCAAGGTCAGTCACTCTCCTAGCAAAGGTCATGACTCCATTTTAATTAGGCTTTGTCCTCCTACTTATAACTATACAAATGTAAAGTTTTAAAAAGATCATTGAAATATTTTTTGAGTTATCCTGCTCACAAGATTTTTCTGCAATGGCCGCTGCAGGACTGTCATAAAACCATAGTATCCCGACTTTGTCTTGGGATACAATTAATACCATTGTAATATGAGTTAACTGTAAAACTGTTATATGATATGCTGAATTTACTGAACTTATGATCACCTCAAACGTAATCAGCAGAACCTAGCACAACAGAAGACTGAGAAATAAGCAGCTGGTGGAATATTTGTACAATCCCATTTGTAATCTTGATGGAAAATATCAAATGAGTGTCATGACACATGGTTCCCTTGTGATTAACCAGTGCCTCTTTACTCCCTATCCTTACTTTTTGTCATTTGTGTT
This sequence comes from Sipunculus nudus, assembly GCA_026874595.1. Lineage (NCBI taxonomy): Eukaryota > Metazoa > Annelida > Sipuncula > Golfingiida > Sipunculidae > Sipunculus > Sipunculus nudus. The sequence continues at coordinate 61,390,689 of CM049315.1, read as the reverse complement.
CAGAAACATCAAATAAACAATGTAAGTGCTCTCGTAATGATATCCCTGCAGTTTTCCCAATGCATTACTGTGTATGTGTAATATTCATTCATTCATGTTCCAGTTCAGTTTGGTTGGAAACAAGCCTTCCAAATTTGATGATCTGAAAAACAAGGCCAAGAAGTCTTTTACAAGCTCTTTTGGACAACTTAAGAAAGTATGTACTGGAAATATGTTACTAAAGTGTGTACTGGTAATATGTTACCAAAGCGTCAATTCCTTGTAGGCAGTTGAAGTTTTGGCCATGGCATGTGGTCCCTGTATGCAGTTAGGGCAAGGTCCATTTCTTTTATGTGGTTGCAGATAAAATGTATGTATGTAATATGTAATATGTAATATGTAATAAGTAATAAAATGCAATAAAAAATTTGTTACGTAAGCCTATGGGTTAAGATGTTAATTCATAAATAAAAAGAGATGCTAGTTGTCTTGTATTTATAAATTTCAACTTAAAAAATTTGTTTTTAAAATGAAAGAAAGATAGAAAATGCTGCCATTTTCAGAAACGTATATATAACAGGCTTTTACTTTCATGATTATTATGATTGTTATCCAATGAGAGATTTGAACCTCCTGTTTTCCAGGGTGCCTACCAAGTTTTAATCCAAATTTCCTGTCCTTCTGGGCCATCTAATACATCACAAATTTGTGATGTTCATACTCAGAGGTTTATGGTGTATCTTTTAAAGTTCATCTGTAGACAAAAACTGATTAATACTTGGAACAAAGCTATTAAAAATGCCAATTAGCCCTCATGTACACACATGTAAAATATCTTATCCTGTACATGTCATGTTTCGGTGGTGAACCGTTTCTGCCTGCACCTGTATTCACTTATTTTGCCTGTACTTCTGCTAGTAGAACTGACGGGAGTTATAAGATCACAAGCCTGTCTGCCAGTCTGATCTGTAAACTGCAAAGACCAAGAGTTAAAATGATTTAAGGCTTAAAATATTGATAATGGAGGATTGGCCTAGCAACTAACCAGAAAGTTTTTGCAGCAAAAGAGCTAGGTCTACTTCAATGGAATGAATAAACAACACCAAGGACGCCAAAGTTTTACTGCCTTATTACTCCCCGGTAACTGTGATGGTGTTTGTCGGTGCAAAAATGCTTCTAAATGATATATAATTAAATCATCTGCATTTGCACTGTGGTTAAAACTAACTGTAATATATCATATACCTTTTTAGCTCAGCTGACTATAAGTCATCTGAGCTATAGTTGCCGTCTGTCTGTCCGTCCGACCGTCCGTCTGTCTGGATGCCCGTCCGTAAGACTGGCACGTTTTGACACCATTGGACATACAAATCAGAAATTCAGCATACAGTTAGATGTCCTCAAAATCTCCTACCATGCCAAAAATTGGGTCAATGGGACTTTGTTCCTTGGAGATATTAAGGAAAAACCTCAATTTTTTTATAAGAAATCTATTTTCACACATCAGGACTGCCTAATATCAAAACCACTCATCTGGTTTTCTTCATATTTACCATATATATTCCTCTATATAGTTCCTATGTACATGCTAGTATTATTTAATTTAAAAAAGTTATGGGCCCAAAGTTATGGGCCCAAACATAATGGACTCTGTAAAAAAATCAGGAAAGATATTTGGTCACTTAAGACCAAAAGTGTTAAAGGTAGGGACTTTTTTTCAGTAATACAACTTTATTGATCAAAATTTGATTGTATACCAAAAATTAGATCAAAATCTGTTAATTTTTTTAAAATATTGGCAAAAATATAAAAATGGTACCTTAAATTTTGCCCAAGTTTGACCATGGCACGTTTTTTCCCTGTAGCTGCTGAGGATTTAATTTTCAAAGCATGTTTTTGTTACCATTTCAACTGTTAACACCAAAAATTTGAAACCAGTTGATGAAAAACTGTTGATTTTATTCAAGTTTTTAAGCACCATGTCACACATTGTTTACATCAAGCTAGTGTTATGCAGTTTGCTAGAGCTCAGCTCCCCAGCTTCAGCTCTAAGTTCCTTAAATTTGGCATACAGTTAAATGTCTCCAAAATCCCCTACCATGCCAAGAATTTGATCACTAGGACTTAATTCCTTCAAAATATTAATGAAAAACTTCATTTTTCCATTAAAATCCCATTGTTACACTGTAAGACTGCCTACTATCAAAACCACTGATCTGACTTTGATCATATATAATATACATATTTTTCTATACATTTGATATGCACATGCCAGAAATATCTCAGTATTGCGTAATTGTTTTAAGTCATGGGCCCAAACATAATGCACTTCTTAAAAAATCAAGAAATATATTTACTCCCTTAACAAGAGGATTGCTGAAGCTAAAGATTTTTTGCCAGGGATGTAACATTATTTAATCAAGATTCAATTGAATACCAAAAATTAGTTCTGAATTTTTCAAATTTTATAAGTTATTTAAAATTAGTACCTTAAATTTTGCCCAACTGTGACCATGGCACGTTTGTTTCCCGTGGGCACTGTTGATATAATTTTCATATCATGCACACATAAGCATTTCAGCTTTTTAGTTTAGAAAGCTGAAAGAAATTGGCCAAAAATTGTAGCTTTTATTAATGTTTTTTATGAGACCCTGTCAGACTTTGGCTCTCTCCAGCCCCTCTTGAGTCACCTGTATGTTGACCTTGTTGACCTTTCATCAAATTATGCACGCTTGAGGCGAGGCATACATGGAATCCAGGCAGCTTATGGCAAGCCACAGTTGATCCAGGTGTCCAACCCAACTCATCTAGTAGTTTTAACCAAGAACATAACAAAAAACAATAAATTAATAAACTTTTATTGGTTTTTAATAACAAATTAAAGAAAAATAGAAAAGGAATTTGTTAGTTTATAATAACAGGAAATTAACTTGCAGTTACTGATGATATAAGAATCTTGTATCGATGGGTAGAATGTCATATATTCCAAATAACACCATGCAGTCACCTATGGCATTTTTCAGTTCAATTTTAATGATAAAGAAGTGAATCATATTATTCATTACTAATCATTAGGGATCATATGAAGGAAATTAGACAAAGATGCAGTTCATAATATTAATCTAGATTCCTGCTGTGTCTAGTGTGTACATTGATGTGAAATTAGTCCAAAATGAATTTTTTACAGTGTATTTTTTAATATAAATAAAAGCCATAAAACCAGGTACTTATGATCATTATTTAAATGTGTGAATTTTGTATATTCTGGATTCTCAACATCATTGTTTGGTGAAAACTGAATAAATTCCAGACATGGTGCAAATACTTTGTAATTGTATTTAAATACGAATATGATTTTGTACTCCATTATAAAATTTCTTGCATAAAGAATGGGAATTCAGGTAAAAATGAAAATATATGAATACTCGTGCAAATACTTTCAAAATGTATTAATGAATGCATTCATGAATATATTCTTTAATAGTATTTTAATAATCATATCAGTTATATTTCATTTTAAAAAATCATATGATTCTCTTATTACTTTTAATAAAAATTATATTTGGGACAATATTTGTATTTTTTTTAATATATAGTTAAACTCTTATATTATATGTTCTGCTTATAAGTTATATGGCCAAGTCAAAATCTGTGTGACAATAGTACTCCATTTGTTAATAAAATAAATGAAATCAATCCTCTTCCCTGTCTCCAAAGGTACTATCAAAATCATACATAAGCTAAACAACAACAACTCATAATACAGCTTATATTTATTACCACACAAAACCAGCATGTGCCTCATTTCAAAATAATATTTTTTTATCATATATAACAGCTGAGCGTTGTGACCCATAGGTCCCTTGTTGGTATGTGGGCAGATAATGACCAGTTACAGATCAAGTTCGCGTTTCATCCCCAATGACCTACTTTTGACCCTTTTACGGCTCCTAAACTTAGAAAATTTCATGAAAAATAGAAATTTTCATGATAAATACACATGTACGGACTTTTTTTCACAATGCCTGCAGATATTGGCCTGATTTTTGGTGTGTTGGCAGATAATGAACAGTTACAGATCGAGTTCGCGTTTTGTCCGGGTTGACCTACTTTTATCTGTTTTACAGCTCTTTAACTTAGAAAATTTCATGAAAAATAGAAATTTTCATGACAAATACACATGTACGGCCTTTTTTTCGCAATGCCTGCAGATGTTGGCCTGATTTTTGGTGTGTGGGCAGATATTGACCAGTTACAGATCGAGTTCGCGTTTCGTTCCAGTTGACCTTCTTTTGATAGTTTTACAGCTCCTGAACATAGAAAATTTCATGAAAAATAGAAATTTTCATGATAAATACACATGAAAGGACTTTTTTTCGCAATGCCTGCAGATATTGGCTTGATTTTTGGTATGTGGGCAGATAATGACCAGTTACAGATCGAGTTTGCATTTCGTCCTGGTTGACCTATTTTGACCCTTTTACAGCTCCTAAACTTAGAAAATTTTATGAAAAATAGAAATTTTCATGATAAATACACATGTACGGTCTTTTTTTTCGCAATGCCTGCAGATATTGGCCTGATTTTTGGTGTGTGGGCAGATAATGACCAGTTACAGATCGAGTTCACGTTTTGTCCTGGTTGACCTACTTTTGTCCATTTTACGGCTCCTAAACATAGAAAATTTCATGAAAAATATAAATTTTCATGACAAATATACATGTACAGCTGTATTAAGCCCTCAGCTCATGTCCGTTTGTCTGTCCGTCCGGTGTCCGTCTGTCTGTCCGTTCCGCGTCTGTTAACTTTTACCTTTTGAGCAGGATATCTCTAAAAGGATTCACAGTTGGAATTTTATTTCATCAGTGAAGATGTATATCGATAAAATCTTGGTCAAGTTTGAAGATGGGTGACCTTCACCCATTTTTCTACATTTTAGAGCTGATTATAGAAAAACACTCAGAAGCTTATATCTCAGGAACCATTGGGTGGATTTTCACAAAACTTATTATGATCATTTGGACTGATGGTCTGTACGAGCTGCACAATTTTGGTAGCACCACCTGCAATTTCTGATTTTTTAACGAATTTTTATCGGATTTTTCAATGTTGGCCTTTTGTGCAGGATATCTCCAAAGGTATTCAACACAGGAACTTCATTTCTTCAGTGCTATTGCATCATATTTACACAATCTTGGTCAAGTTCAAAGATGGGTGATCTTGACCTACTTTTCAAGGTCACTGAGCTTAGTATAGAAAAAAACTTAGGCGCTTATCTCTCAGGAAGCATTTGGTGGATTGTTATGAAACATGGTACATACCTCTCCAATTTAAATTTATAACTGATTATCAGCTTTTGCTAATATTCTAGTTTCACAATGCAGTGCTTACAGATATTGGCCTAATGTTTAGTCTGTGGGCGTATAATGACCACTTACAGATCAAGTTTGTGATTCGTCCCAGTTAACCTATTTTTGACCATATGACAGATCCTAAACATAGAAAATTTCATTAAAGACAGAAGTTTTTATGAAAAATGCACATGTATGGATTTTTTTTCACAATGCCTGCAGATACTGGTCTGATTTTTGATGTGTTGCTTGATAATGACCCGTCACAGATCGGGTTTGCATTTTGCCCTTGTTGACCTACTTTTGACCATACGACACCTCCTGAACTTAAAAAAATTTACAAAATTTAACAAATGTTTCTAATTTGCCCCAGGCGGGGGCATTCGTGTCGTTCCAACACATCTAGTTATCATATATAACAGCTGAGCGCAGTGACCCATGGGTCCCTTGTTTGAATATAAATGTTCCTACAACTCGCCTTTAAACAACATGTCCTGTACACAGCTCATAAATGTGGGCACCGATGCAATTATCCCTCATGGGTGACTTTAAGAAATATTACAGCAGGACTTGAATGTTTAGGAACTGGCCAAACACTTATAGAACTGTAGTTTTGCTATTAATATATGAAACAATAATTAAGAACATATTTTATTCCATGATTATTTAGTTAGTGAGATAATAATTCGAAATATCTTATTGGTAAGCATAAGTGCTATGAGAGCAATAATAGAGGAAATAAATGCCAGCATAAGATAAGTTTAAGTGATAGGTTCATAATCACCATATTGGTAGCTAATGCCACTGGATATATTTGAGAATGGAAAATGAACTACCATAATCAAGATTCAACTGAAATAGTCTATTTCTTATACATCTGTAGTATATACATCTTTAGTATTCAAATTAAGTAGTTCAATAGGCCTGTGTATGAAATGGGCAGATTAGGGGGAATGACAATCATATGAATTTTAGGCCACCTTTACATTGATGTAAATGGTGCAGTTCTTGCTAACCCTAGTTAAACAGTGCTTATTGCTTGCCGGAAATCTTCGATTTCGGCAAGCATGTTCGTCAGTTGCGTATGTTTTGTTGCTTTGTTTGTCACGACTCTCCAGGCCACACTTTTGCATCAATCAACTTGAAACCTACAGGCTTGATTGACAAATGGATTTCTAGGTGCCCTATTGTTTTTGGTCAACATTGCTCCAAGGTCAAGGGTCAAGGTCACGACAGGTATGGTTAACAGTTTTTGCACTATAACTTCGCCATAAATAGGCTTATCCACTTCTGCAGTAGCTCATTTTTTTCGTCATCACCTGGCCTTTTTTTTTTTGACATGTAGCTTACTTAAATTTGCCATTACCATGGTTACATTTTTTTGGGAGAAATCATGGAATTTCATGATATTTTTCAAATTTGCAGCAATCGCCCTGATTCTGAGATATTTTATGTAACATAAGAATATCTCGAAATTGTTTTTTCAGATTTTGGCAATGGCCGCCAGGGGGCGTTGCAGATGAAAAAACATGAAAATTTGTTTTGGTGCTATACCTCCACAACTATTAAACATTGGGCCATTTCCATCACAGCACCTTAAACTAGAGTCCATGGGCTTATTTTTGCGCATAGGTGAAAAAGTGCGCTCTTGCCAGATTTCTCTATTTTTGGGGTAAAACTTTTTTTGTTTGTTTGTTTGTCACGACTCTCCAGGCCACACTTTTGCATCAATCAACTTGAAACTTACAGGCTTGATTGACAAACGGATTTCTAGGTGCCCTATTGTTTTTGGTCAACATTGCTCCAAGGTCAAGGGTCAAGGTCACGACAGGAATGGTTAACGGTTTTTGCACTATAACTTCGCCATAAATAGGCTTATCCACTTCTGCAATAGCTCATTTTTTTCGTCATCACCTGGCCTTTCTTTTTACATGTAGCTTACTTAAATTTGCCGTTACCATGGTTACATTTTTTGGGCAAAAATCATGGAAATTGGAAATAACACGACCATTTTTTGTAACTTTGTCAATTTTTAAGCTACAGACGTCTGGTTTTGGTCATTATGTACCTTATAGGCAGCTTGACATGATAAAACTGAAAGTCTCGCCAAATCTCGCACCATTTCTCGTCAAACGAGAGTCTTCGAGATTTCATTAAATATGACCTACAGGTTGCATTTTTTTAACAATGGCTTTGAAATTGATATATTTTGTGTTATTTATAAATATCTCAAAATCAGTTTTTCACTTTTTGGAAATAGCCACCAGGGGGCGTGGTACCTGAAACACTGTAACATCATTTTTCTGCAATATCTAAAATAATTTTAAACATGGCACAATTTTTATCGTTGTATCTTAAACTAGGAACATTGGCTTATTCCTCCGCACATGTAGCTTTGTGCTGCCGTTACCATGGTTACCAAATTTGTGGGTTAAACTTGACGATCTGAAAATATGCAGTTTTTGGCTTCTATCTCAGTTAATATTTATGTTTCAAGGGTCTAGTTTTTTGCATAAGGCTGCTTCCCCTTGGTTCTAAGTCATTCAATTGCAAGTCTCGTCAAATTTTGCTCGGTTTATCGTCAAACGAGAAAAAACGAGATTTCACGGAAATGCTTATAACTCGGCGACTTTTACAGCTACACAGGTCTAGTTTTCGGCATTTCATAACATATGACCAGCTTGACACGCCAGAAAAGAAATCAGGCCAAATCTCGCACCATATCTCGTCAAGCAAAAAAAAAAACGAGATATCATGGAAATGCTTAAAACTAGGCGACTTTTACAGCTACTCAGGTCTAGTTTTTGGCATTTGGTAACATTTGGCCAACTTGACATAGTAAAACTGCGATACTTGGCGAAATCTCGCACTATATCTGGTCAAATGTGGAAAAACGAGATTTCACAGAAATGCATATAAGTCGGCGACTTTCACGGCTAGACAGGTCTTGTTTTTGGCATTCATTAACATTTGGACGGCTTGACATGACAAACCTGCAAGACTGGCCAAATCTCGCACCATATCTCGTCAAACGATAAAAAAGGAGATTTCACAGAAATGCTAATAACTCAGCGACTTTTACAGCTAGACAGATGTAGTTTTCGCCATTTCATAACATTTAGAGAGTTTGATATGACAAATCTACAAGACTGGCCAAATCCTGCACCATATCTCGTCAAACGAGAAAACACGAGAGTACATGGAAATGCTTATAACTCGGCGACTTTTACAGCTAGACGGATCTAGTTTTCGCCATTTCGTAACGTTTGGCCGTCTTGACATAATAAAACTGCTCGTCTTGCCAAATCTCGTACTATATCTCGTCAAGCGAGAAAAAAACATGATTTCACGTAAATGCTGATAACACGGCGACTTTTGCAGCTAGACAGGTCTAGTTTCCGGCATTTTGTAATATTTGACAAACCTGACATGACAAAACTGGAAATCTCGCCAAAGCTCGCACCATTTCCCGTCAAACGAGAAAACACGAGATTTCATGCAAATGCTTATAACTCAGCGGCTTTTATAGCTAGACAGGTCTAGTTTTCGGCATTTCATATCATTAGGCCAGCTTGACATGACAAACCTGAAAACGTCTCACTGCTTCTTGTCAAACGAGATTAACGGGATTTCATGAAAAAATTTTGAACTTGGTCCCTTTTACACTAGAAAGATATGCAGCTGTTAAAGGTCAGCATGCATAAATAAACATATTATCCGTTTCTGCTGCCCCCACAATGTTGCTCATTCATATGACTGTTTCTACATGCACTCTCTGTCTATCTGTCTCTATCATTTCCATTTCCGGCAAGGGCGTGACCTCTGGTCATCTTGTCTTATCATACCATATACCACCCTGATTTTACTCTTTGGTTGTTGGCATCTCTGTGTTTGAAAGTGATTTAATTGACATTTTTTAAAGCTTAAGTATTAAAGTTTACTCTCAGTATTAAAGAATCTTAAAAAGAATTTCTTTTAAACATTGAATCTTAAAATAAAAGACTATGTGCAAGAGTGAACTGTTAAACAGGCTGTTCTTACTTAATGATTCCATGTACCATATTCATCTTTATGGTTGAATATCTTAAACATGTTGCCTATGCAAGTATTTTTCTACAAATGAGAGGAAGATAAAAAAACCATATTTGTATGCTTCTGGTCTCAAATATGAACAGCAGAACATATTGTAGATGCTGAAATAATGAATCTTTGAATATGTTTAACTATATATGTTTTCTTTGCGCTATAATGTTCATATGCATGTAAAATGATCAAGGATGATCTGCATCACCAGATTCCCAAGTTACATTAACATGTCAAAGTATCGAGGAAAATGATTTTTTGTCACAGGTCATGTAGAAGTCATCATGAAGAAGTCATGAAATTTTGATTTGCTCAAAGTGTATGAACCCTCTTTAAATATATAATTTCATGTATATGAGTCATATATATGAGTCATATATATATATATTATGTCAATTATCCCTGCATTGTGAAACCTGACGGGAAAATATTAAGAATCTGGTCAGCTGCTTATATTGGATTGATCACTCACCAGTGATTGACAAATGAATGGTTCACATATTTACAATGATTAAATTAAATAGTTTTCAGGTGAAAATCTTTTTCCTCATATCATTAGCCGAAAAACATATGTAATCCTGGGATTCCCTACTGTGACTATACAATAGAGGGGGATTCTTCTTCTGTTTAATTTTTAGCGAACCTATGAGCTTATACTATGGCGTGGCGGTGTCCGTCCTCCATCCCCCCTCCAAGGTTGGCTGTCCACCGTCCATGGCTGTAAGTCAGAAACCATCGGAGCAAGCAGCTCCATATTACATGTAAGAATTAGTCACACGTGAAACTTGGTGCCCTAGAGCTTTTTATTGGGTATCTGCATTTATTTAGATTTTATAAAGAAAAAACTTAAAAACCTTTCAAAGTCTTCTCTGAAACTGTCCGGCCAAAATGTCTAAAATTTTTCCAGAAATGTTTCCTGGAACAATCTCTCTCAATTTTGTTCGATTGGTTCCAGTTTGGTGATTTTTGACTGAGTTAAAGGAGGTTGAACTTGCATTTGCAAGTTGAATTTGCATGCTAAAATTACAATCTCAGAAATGGCTTGAGCTATCATCATCAAATTTTATGTTAATGTTGGTCACTTGAGTCATATCTGAAATTGAGGTATTGGTGGCGCCACCTGCATTGGTCTTTTTGTACGGGGGTCAATGGTGCCCGAAGCATACATAGGGCTACAAAAAACTTCTTCTCTGAAAGCTTAAAGCCAAATTGCTTAATATTGCACAGAAATGCTCCTATGGTAGTGCTTTCTTAAGTTTGTTCAAATAGTCTCTGTTCAGTGACTTTTGGCTGAGTTATAGGAAGCTGAATTTAGTCATATGCCATAACAGCCCATTTTAGCTCAGTGGCTACAATGAACTTCTTCTCAAAAACCACAAGGTCAAATTCTTTAATCTCACACATGAATGATCCTTAGATGTTGATAATTCAAATTTGTTCAAATGGTTTTGATTCAGTAATTTTTTTTAGATTTTATACAGGAAAAGATAAAAAAGCTATAAAAATCTTCTTCTCCGAAACTGTCCAGCCAAATTATCCAAGATTTCACAGAAATGATCCCTGGAAAAATCTTTCTCAAGTTTGTTCGAATTGTTCCAGTTTGAAGATTTTTGGCTGAGTTACAGGAGGTTGAACTGAGTCATTTGTCCAAAAAAGCACACTAAAATTAAAATCTCAGGAATGGCTACAGCTATCATCACCAAATTTTATGCCAATGTTTGTCACAAAAGTTATATCTGAAATTGAGGTATTGGTGGCGCCACCTGCATTGGTCTTTTTGTACGGGGGTCAATGGTGCCCGAAGCATACATAGGGCTACAAAAAACTTCTTCTCTGAAAGCTTAAAGCCAAATTGCTTAATATTGCACAGAAATGCTCCTATGGTAGTGCTTTCTTAAGTTTGTTCAAATAGTCTCTGTTCAGTGACTTTTGGCTGAGTTATAGGAAGCTGAATTTAGTCATATGCCATAACAGCCCATTTTAGCTCAGTGGCTACAATGAACTTCTTCTCAAAAACCACAAGGTCAAATTCTTTAATCTCACACATGAATGATCCTTAGATGTTGATAATTCAAATTTGTTCAAATGGTTTTGATTCAGTAATTTTTTTTAGATTTTATACAGGAAAAGATAAAAAAGCTATAAAAATCTTCTTCTCCGAAACTGTCCAGCCAAATTATCCAAGATTTCACAGAAATGATCCCTGGAAAAATCTTTCTCAGGTTTGTTCGAATTGTTCCAGTTTGAAGATTTTTGGCTGAGTTACAGGAGGTTGAACTGAGTCATTTGTCCAAAAAAGCACACTAAAATTAAAATCTCAGGAATGGCTACAGCTATCATCACCAAATTTTATGCCAATGTTTGTCACAAAAGTTATATCTGAAATTGAGGTATTGGTGGCTCCACCTACATTGATCTGTTTTTTACAAGCAAAAATGTAATTTTAGACTTTTCTGGCTTATACACTGTTTTATGATGAAACTGTTAAGCTGATTGGTTTAAAATTTACAAGAATTATTCTATTGTAGGGTTCTACTAGTTTTATAAGAATAGATTGGGTAAATGCAGCTTTATAAAAGCAGTGTAGCCAATTGAAAAAGGCTTTCTGTGTTTGAAAACAGATTTGACAACATGCAGAGTTTCAGCAGCCAAGTCAAGAGGTCACTCAGTTCAACCAGGTCGGGTCCAGACATCACCATGGCAATTGACCTGGCTCTGTCTGGTGTCTAGACACATCGTTTAGACATGTAGACACATCTTCTAGACACAGAATGCCCAGTTAAGAACTATTCAAACTATATCTTTCAACTGTTTTAAAAAAACTTGGTTTGCATTTAAAGCCAATCTGTGAGCAATAATGCAAGGGTGTGGCGCCATCCGTCTTCCTTCATCTGTCGTCCAGGCAGGAGCTAGGATCACCAAATTTTTTGCAAAAAATTTGTCATCTATAAAAATTCTATCGGATTTTGCTTAATTCTTTGCTAACTGCATTTTCTTAGATATTATAGGGAAGAAGCTAAAAAACCATTAAAAAATGATCTTCTCCAAAACCATGCTACCAAATTGTCCGTTCATCTGTCCCAGTAATCCTCCCCGGCAAAAAGAACATATCCGAAATATCCTGACTGTTACATTCTAGTTGTATCCGCCAAAACAAAGTTTTGCGGATACTATGTTTTCAGTCAGAAGCTGCAACCACCGTAGTCGCAGGGCAGAATATTTTGAAATTCAGGATTATGAACCTCTGACCTTTCCTCTCTGCCCAGCGTCAATTTGTGCATCTTTTTTCCACAAACAAACCCACATATCTCGGGAACAATTTGACCGATCAGGCTAACTTTATAACATACACTAAAAATGGTGGTGCCACCTGCAACCATTTTTGTACAGCCTCCTTCTGTTCATCTTCCTTGGGATAAATTCACTCATTATTCTCTGCAATTGTTGGACTTATCCACCTGAAATTTTGCATGTGTATACATCCTGGATAGCTTTCTTGATTTTATGCCACCTACATTCAGGTTAACGCTGCAGACATCCAAGCTCATATCTCAGTAACCCTCTGACTGATTGGGCCAAAATTTTGTATAGATCTCACATAGCTCTTTGTCATATGCAAAACTGGTCGCACCTCCTGCAACCATTTTTGCACAGCGTCTGTCCATTTATCTGCCATGGGATAAAATCACTTATATCTCGGCAGTGGTTTGACATTTCTGCCTGAATTTTGCAAGTCTGTACATCTTGGATAGCTTTGTGGATTTGTGGCAGGTGGCACCACCTACATTTATGTTTACGCTGCAGATATCCAGGCTTATGTCTCAGGACTGGTGTGCTGTATCCTCCTGAAATTTTGCTTGTGTATAGAACTCGCATAGCTCTTTATCATATACAAAATTGGAGGCGCCACCTGCAACCATTATTGCACAGCGTCCCTCTGTTTGTCTGATGTATGCTAAAATCACTCATATCTCAGTAGTGGTTTGACTTATCTACCTAAAATTTTGCATATATATACAACTTGTACAGCTTTCTCAACTTTTTGGCAGGTGGCGCCACCTACATTTATGTTTATGCTGCAGACATCCAGGATTTTATCTCAGGACTTGTTCGACACATCCCCCTGAAATTTCGCATATGTATAGATCTTCCATAGCTCTTAATCATACACAAGATTGGTGACGCCACATGCCACCATTTTTGCACAGCATCCTTATGTTTGTCTGCTGTGGGATAAAATCACTCACATACAAGTAGTGGTTTGACTTACCTGCCAAAAATTTTGCATATGTATACAACTTGGACAGTTTTCTGGATTTTGTGGTAGGTGGCGCAACCTACATACACATTTCAGCTGCAGACATCCATGCTGATATGCAACACACCTCACTCTATTTCCTCTTGCCACTCAATCCATGCCTCACTTCACATGTCCCACTCTTATTTTGGCGGATACACGTAGTCGCTTGTCGACTACCCATATTCTAGTTTTAAAATGTCCTAGTCCGAAACTTTGCTGAAATCATAATGACTAATGTAGAAGTGCCGGACATAAAGAGGATCAATATTAAATTTTAAAAGTAAATCTCCATTCATACTCCAAAACTTTGCACAGGTTCGCATTAGGCCTGTAGGCCTTGTTTAGCTCACCTGACTGAAAGTCATCTGAGCTATAGTGATGACTCTTTGTCCGTCGTCCTTCCGGTCCTCTGGTTGTCCGTTCACAGGGCACAAATCGTAACCGCTGAACCTAGAATATTCTAACTCGACATCCAGGGAGGTCCATGAAAAATCTCCTTGGAAACCTGAAATTTGGTCTCTGTTACCCATATTCTCCAAGCTATAGGGCTCTTAAGTACACCCAAGAATAATCAAAATTTTGAAACAAAAGCTCCAGTATCTGAATAACTAATGCCTTGATAGCCATAATTCTATGGATACATATTAATCATGGAGTGTTTCATCAGTTCCTACAGACTGGAAGCACTACCTGTATTTTTTAAAATTTTTACACTTTTTTTTCCTTTTTATGAGACCTTGAAATGAAGTAGTCATTAGTCAGAAAGCTCACTGTAACCCATTTCTAAGGACTATTCACAAAATTCATTATTTTTTTGCACTCTGGCAGTCATTTTGCTCATTGTTCAAGGTTCCTTTAATTCAGCGGAGCTTCATGGCCCATGGGCCACTAGTTTGTTGAATGGGTTCCTACATGATCTGACAAAACATTTTGTCAGATGACAGGTGGTATACATACCACAACCACATAAAAGGAATCTGTCCTTCATAATACCATATGTTCAACTCTATCCGCAACTGTGACCATGCCACAGCCGCACCAAGATAAAAGGAATTGTAGTTTTACCTTTACTCTGAATGTATTTGCAGCTCAGTCTGTAAGTTCTTCTGAAGTCTGAATGTTAACATCTGCTTATATCTTTACCAAGTTTGTCATTGTCTGTACATAAATCAGACAGATAAACTCTCTGCAAGAAATATTTTAAGCACCTAGACAGTCAGACTGGGCAACACATCACTGTTGGTCCTAGAATCTTCTGTCTTGACATCCAGGGATGTCCTTAAAAAAATGTGCATGGTCTTTTTTAGGTCAGTTGACTGCATGCAAAAGGGCTAAATTTCATGGGAATGACTGGAAATATTATCATGAAACTTTTCTTTTGGTTGATTTTAAAGAACTTTCATTGCTACAGTTGAATAAGGATACCACCTTCAAAATTAGGCATTCAGATGATAAATTCATTTTGTGAATCTCTTCCTAGTCAGCTGAGCATCATGACCCATGGGTCACTTGTTGAAACCTTCAAAGATGCAGTTTTCCATTTTATTAGACCTGCTGTGATTATAATTGTATGTGCTGCCTTGTGTTCCTCTGTTTAATTTGACCCGCTGTGATTATAATTGTATGTGCTGCCTTGTGTTCCTCTTTTCAATTTGACCTGCTGTGATTATAATTGCATGTGCTGCCTTGTGTTCCTCTTTTCAATTAGACTGCTGTGATTAATTTTTAATGGTATATGCTGCCTTGTGTTCCTCTGTTTAATTTGACCTGTAGTGATTATAAATGTTTGTGCTGCCTTGTGTTCCTCTGTTTAATTTGACCCACTGTGATTATAATTGTATGTGCTGCCTTGCGTTCCTCTGTTTAATTTGACCTGCTGTGATTAATCTGTAATTGTATGTGCTGCCTTGTGTTCCTCTGTTTAATTTGACCTGCTGTGATTAATCTATAATTGTATGTGCTGCCTTGTGTTCCTCTGTTTAATTTGACCTGCTGTAATTATAATTGTATGTGCTGCCTCGTGTTCCTCTTTTCAATTAGACTGCTGTGATTAATTTATAATGGTATATGCTGCCATGTGTTCCTCTGTTTAATTTGACCCGTAGTGATTATAATTGTATATGCTGCCTTGTGTTCCTCTGTTTAATTTGACCCACTGATATTATAATTGTATGTGTTGCCTTGTGTTCCTCTGTTTAATTTGACCTGCTGTGATTATAATTGTATGTGCTGCCTTGTGTTCCTCTTTTCAATTAGACTGCTGTGATTAATTAGGGCCCTGCTTGACAAGCGGTG
Organism: Sipunculus nudus; assembly: GCA_026874595.1. Classification (NCBI taxonomy): domain Eukaryota; kingdom Metazoa; phylum Annelida; class Sipuncula; order Golfingiida; family Sipunculidae; genus Sipunculus; species Sipunculus nudus. The sequence continues at coordinate 61,374,681 of CM049315.1, read as the reverse complement.
CCCTATAGTGATCACCGGTCAGTCCGTCCTTCTGTCCATTCGTCCTTCCGTCAGTGACACTTTCTTTCGCACGTGATAACTCAACAACAACATTCTGCAGCTTTCCCAAATTCACAGGGATGATTGGTACCTATGAGGGCTCCAAACCAATTGAATAACAGACCTGTCTGAATTCCAATATGACCTCCACGGCCCGATCGCTGATTTCTTTTGTGTGCGATTACTCAACAACAACCTACTGCAGCTTTCCCAAATTCACAGGGATGATTGGTACCTATGAGGGCTCCAGACCTATCGAATTACAGACTTGTCGGAATTCAAATATGGCTGCCACAGCCCAATCGCTGATTTTCTTTTGCACACCATAACTCAACAACCACCTCCTGCAGCTTTCCCAAATTCACAGGGATGATTGGTACCTGTAAGGGCTCCAGACCTTTTAAATTACGGACCTGTTGGAATTTCAATATGGCCACCACTGCCAAATTGCTGGTTTTCTTTCATGCCTGATAACTGAACAACAACATACTTCAGCTTATCCAAATTTACAGGGATCATTGGTCCATATGAGGGCTCCAGACCTATTGAATTACAGACTTGCTCAAAATCAAATATGGCTAACAGACTACATTTGGTGATTTTCTATTGCACACATTATTAGTTCACTCTGTGAACTTATACCATGGCGCAGCGTCCGCCGTCCACTGTCCACTGTCCACCGTCTGTTACCAAATATCTCAACAGCCACAGCAGCTACCTTCATGAAACTTTGTAGAATTAATGATCATGGGATGGACATGCAAAAATAAGCTTTTGGTGGCGCCACCTATGTTGACCTACTTTCTGCGGGACGAAATGTCTTTTCCACTTCTTCCAAGATAAGTCATAAAGTATTAATATTTTGGCCTTCATATCATAGTCAACAGTTCCTTAGAAGAAGGGGAATACTTTGTGTGTAAATTCAGTCAGGTCATTTTCAAGATGGCGTCTCTACGGAACTTCAAATCATGTCGATTGCAAAATATGACAACTTGATGTGTTTCCATACAGGATGTATTGTCTGTTACTAAATATTTTAGGAACTGCTGCAGCCTTCAGTTTCAAATTTCACAGGAATATTAATTATATGATTGCCAAATGATTTTGACCTCCAGGTGGGGCCACCTGTGTTGACCTACTTTCTGCGGGATGAAATGGTCTTTTCCACTTCTTCTGAAATAAAGTCATAAAGTATTAATATTTTGGCCTTCATATCATAGTCAACAGTTACTAGGAGGAAGGGAAATAATAATTTGAGTATAAATTCAGTCAAGTCATTTTCAAGATGGCATATCTATGGAACTTCAAATTGTGACAATTGCAAAATTTGACAACTTGATGTGTTTCCATACATGATGTATTGTTTGTTACCAAATATCTTAGGAACTGCTGCAGCCTTCAATTTCAAATTCCACAGGAATATTGATCATGTGACTGCTAAATGATTTTGACCTCCAGGTGGGGCTACCTTTGGTGACCTACTTTCTGCGGAACGAAATGGTCTTTTCCACTTCTTACAAGATAAGTCACAAAGTATTAATATTTTGACCTACATATCATAGTCAACAGTTCCTTAGAGGAAGGGGAATAATTTGAGTATAAATTCAGTCAAGTCATTCTCAAGATGGTGTCTCTACGGAACTTCAAATTTTGTCGAGCGCAAAATTTAACAACTTGATGTGTTTCCATACATGATGTATTGTCTGTTACCAAATATCTTAGGAACTGCTGCAGCCTTCTGTTTCAAATTTCACAGGAATATTGATCATGTGACTGCTTAATGATTTTAACCTGCAGGTGGCGCTACCTGTGTTTAGCTACTTTCAGCAGGCTGTAATGGTCTATTCCGCTTTTATCCATAATATGTCATTAAGTATTTATTTGTTATAATCTGCCAAAACAGAGTCACCACTGAGACTCTTGGACTGATCTTTCTGAAACATTTTTTTTAATCACCTGCCAATATGCACAGTAATTCACAGAGTGAACATTAGACCCCTGGGTCTCTTGTTTCAGACATATCTTCTTTAATCCAGTATGATTTTTTCCCTCATGTATATTGATAAAAACTTGTTTCTGTTTGTGGTATTTTTCAAATTTAACTTAATTTTTCACCCACATGTAAACTAGTCCAGCTCTAGCAGAAACCCGGGGCCCTCTAAGGATCATTGTCCGACCACATCTAGTTTATATAATGGTATGTGCTGCCTTGTGTTCCTCTGTTTAATTTGACCTGCTGTGATTAATCTGTAATTGTATGTGCTGCCTTGTGTTCCTCTGTTTAATTTGACCTGCTGTGATTAATCTATAATTGTATGTGCTGCCTTGTGTTCCTCTGTTTAATTTGACCTGCTGTGATTATAATTGTATGTGCTGCCTTGTGTTCCTCTTTTCAATTAGACTGCTGTGATTAATTTATAATGGTATGTGCTGCCTTGTGTTCCTCTGTTTAATTTGACCTGCAGTGATTAATCTATAATTGTATGTGCTGCCTTGTGTTCCTCTGTTTAATTTGACCTGCTGTGATTATAATTGTATATGCTGCCTTGTGTTCCTCTGTTTAATTTGACCTGCTGTGATTATAATTGTATATGCTGCCTTGTGTTCCTCTTTTCAATTAGACTGCTGTGATTATAATTGTATATGCTGCCTTTTATAATTGTATGTGCTGCCTTGTGTTCCTTGCAGAACTCCTCGATACCTTCCTCATCTGAATCAACGCCCTGTACTTCTCCAAGTGCCAGAAGTGCTTCAGAAATCTACAACTCTTCGCTGATCCATGTCAGGTCACCACAGAGTCAGGGTCTGCTGCAGTTGAAACAAAACCAAGCTGCAGATGAACCAAAGCAAGACAGAGACAAAATCAAACAATGCAGAAACTTCCCTGAGTGAGTACCATGAGTTAGGGAGTGTATTTAACATTGCTCCAAACCCCCCCCCCCCCTCCAGGTTAGACATTTTTAGCGAACCTGTGAGCTTATGCGATAGGGCAGTGTCGTCCGTCCGTCATCCAGGGCTGGATTTCCGCCGTCCATTGCTGTAAGTCAGAAACCGTGGGAGCTAGCAGCTCCAAATTACATGTAAGAATTAGTCACATGTGAAACTTGGTGCCCTGGAGCTTATTATTGGGTATCTGCATTAATTTAGATTTTATAGAGAAAAAGCTGAAAAACCTTTGAAAATCTTCTTCTCCGAAACTGTCCAGCCAAATTGTCCAATATTTCACAGAAATGTTTCTTGGAACAATCTCTCTCAAGTTTGTTCGAATGATTCCAGTTCGGAGATTTTTGGCCGAGTCACAGGAAGTTGAACTTAGTCATTTGTGCAAAAAAGCATACTAAACTTAAAATCTCAGAAACAGCTAGAGGTATAAACACCAAATTTTATACCAATGTTTGTCACATATGTCATGTCTGATTTTGAGGTATTGGTGGCACCACCTACATTGGTGTGATTTTTACAAGCGAAAATATAGTTTTAAACTCTTCAAGCTTATACACTGATTTATGATGAAACTGTTAAGCTGATTGGTTTAAACTTTACAAGAATTATTCTATGGTAGGGTTCCGCCAGTTTTATAAGAATATATTGGGTAAATACTAGTGGTGGGAGTCGGTTCCTTTTTCATAATTGATCATCAGTTTGAGCAAACCGACTGATGATCGATTATTAATTGGTTCGGACAAATATATGCAATTTATCAAAGAAATATGCAATTATATGTGAAACTGTACCTGCGTATCCCCGGCAGGTATTCTCCTCTCGTGCACTTATGTAACAATCTTCCAAGTATATAGACACATAGACTAATTTTAAGGATCACATTAAACGATCGGCATCGTCAGGTAATATCTATCATTATGGAAATTAAGAGCATCTAAGAATGTTAGGCCTATAGAGGGGCTGTTTTTCTAGCACATGAAGGCAGATTTTACGGGCCCAGGTGCGCTTGGGGCAGATCATACCAACAAAAAAAATGCAGACTAGTCCAAAAAAAATTCCAGCTGAAATCCAAATACCCGACCGGCCGGGTTAGCCCCAACAAAGAACTTTTTAAGGACGACCTAAACAGCGGCCCCTAGCATCGGTTGAATAGATTATTTCTAAGAGAATCTCGCAAAATTGGCATAGACCTGGAGAATTTATGGAGTAATTTAACGCCTTTCTGCCCATATTTGTACAATGTACATCTCGTTAGAAAACTCTCCACCAATTCTGCTGCTCCCTGCGAGTTCACAGATAATAAGTTTAATAAGTCCTCCGTTCTCGCATCTAATGTGTCATACTCAGTTACATACGAAGTTATTTGGGAACACAGACTCATTATATGAAGCGCGGAATGTGGTAAAAAAAGTAAGAATAATTTTTGCCTAATACTAAAAGGCATTTTGGAAAGAAAACAATTATGATAATGATGTAATCCAGAGTTGCCTTTAGTAATCGAGCGCTTGAAAGTGGCAGCAAACCGACTGACTTTCGATAAAACTCGATGATCGGCCCACCACTAGTAAATACAGCTTTAAAAAAGCATTGTAGCCAATTGAAAAAGGCTTTCTGTATTTGAAAACAGATTTGAAAACTTACTGAGTTTCAGCAGCCAAGTCAAGATGTCACTCAGTACAAACAGGTGGGGTCCAGACATCACCATGGCAACTGACCTGGCTCGGGGGTGGGGGGGGGTGGGGGGTGTCTAGACAATGTGTCTAGAACGTCTAGACGCTGTATCTAGACGTCTAGACACAATGTTTAGATGCAGAATTCCCAGATTATTGGAACTATATCTTTCAACTGTTTGAAAAAACTTGGTTTGCATTTTAAGCGAATCAGGTTTATCATCAAGTCACATATGAACTGCTGTGCCCTCATTTTTGGTTGACCTCTGACCTTTCCTTGCTGCCCAGCGTCCATTTGTGCGTCTGTTTCCACACATAAACCTGCATATCTTGGGAACCGTTTGACCAATCAGGCTAAAAGTTTTGCACAAATGTAGCCCTTTGATAGCTTTATAATATACACTAAAAATGGTGGCACCACCTGCAACCATTTTTGCACAGTGTCCATCTATTCATCTGCCTTGGGATAATATCACTTATATCTCAGCAGTGGTTTGACTTATTCACCTGAAATTTTGCAGGTTTATACATCCTGGACAGCTTTCTTGATTTTTATGACAGGTGGCACCACTACATTCACGTTTACTCTGCAGACATCCAAGCTCATATCTCTGGAACCGTTTGACCGATTGGGCCAAAACTTTGCATGTGTATAGATCTCAGATAGCCCTTCATCATAGGCAAAACTGGTGGCGCCACCTGGAACCATATATGCACAGCACCCATCTGTTCATCTGCCTTTGGATAAAATCACTCATATCTCAGCAGTGGTTTGACTTATCCACCTGAAATTTTGCAGGTTTATACATCCTGGGCAGTTTTCTCGATTTTCTGAAAGGTGGCGCCACCTACATTCACGATTTCTCTGCAGACTTCCAAGCTCATATCTCTGGAACCGTTTGACCGATTGGGCCAAAATTTTGCATGTGTATAAGATCTCACATAGCTCTTCATCATAGGCAAAACTGGTGGCGCCACCTGGAACCATATATGCACAGCACCCATCTGTTCATCTGCCTTGGGATAAAATCACTCATATCTCAGCAGTGGTTGTTTGACTTATCGACCTGATATTTTGCAGGTTTATACATCCTGGACAGTTTTCTCGATTTTATGACAGGTGGCGCCACCTACATTCACATTTACTGTGCATACATCCAAGCTCATATCTCGGGAATTGTTTGAACGATTTGGCCAAAATTTTGCATGTGTATAGATCTCAGATAGCCCTTCATCATAGGCAAACTGGTGGCGCCACCTGGAACCATTTATGCACAGCATCCATCTGTTCATCTGCCTTTGGATAAAATCACTCATATCTCAGCAGTGGTTGTTTGACTTATCGACCTGATAATTTGCAGGTTTATACATCCTGGACCGTTTTCTCGATTTTATGACAGGTGGCGCCACCTACATTCACATTTACTGTGCATACATCCAAGCTCATATCTCAGGAATTATTTGAACGATTTGGCCAAAATTTTGCATGTGTATAGATCTCAGATAGCCCTTCATCATAGGCAAAACTGGTGGCGCCACCTGGAACCATTTATGCACAGCATCCATCTGTTCATCTGCCTTGGGATAAAATCACTCATATCTCAGCAGTGGTTGTTTGACTTATCGACCTGATATTTTGCAGGTTTATACATCCTGGACAGTTTTCCCGATTTTATGACAGGTGGCACCACCTACAGTCACATTTACTGTGCATACATCCAAGCTCATATCTCTGGAACCGTTTGACCGATTGGGCCAAAATTTTGCATGTGTATAGATCTCACATAGCTCTTCATCATGGGCAAAACTGGTGGCACCACCTGCAACCATTTATGCACAGTGTCCATCTGTTCATCTGCCTTGGGATAAAATTGCTCATATCTCAGCAGTGGTTTGACTTATTCACCCGAAATTTTGCAGGTTTATACATGCTGGACAATTTTCTCGATTTTATGACAGGTGGCACCACCTACATTCACGTTTACGCTGCAGACATCCATGCTAATATGAAACACACCTCATTTTATTACCCTTGCCCCTTAATCTTTGCCTCACTTCAGCTGTATCACTCTGATTTCTGCGGATACACAGTCGCTTGTCGACTACCCATATTCTAGTTTTAAAATGTCCTAGTCTGAAACTTGCAAAATGTCCATTTTGCTGAAATCATTATGACTAAGGTAGATATGCAGGACTTAAAAGGATCAATATTAAATTTTAAAAATAAACCTCCATTCATACTGCCAAACTTTGCACAGGTTCGCATTAGGCCTGTAGGCCTTGTTTAAATTACATGCATATTGCCAGATATCTCCAGTTAGGCTGGATCGATCATTCTTGAAACCATTTTGCCAGGAGAATTTTTATAGATTTTTCTTGTAGGGAAGACTAGTGGCATCACCTATAATCTTTTTGAGGTTTAGGTGCTATTTAATACTCACATCCCTGCCACTTGAGAATAGTAAATAACAGTTCTGTGTACATGTTCATTGTTATAACGGTAGTCCGTTTTGATTCTTGCACATATAGATACTGTACGAATCACATAGAGGAACTACTTGGCTACAGTCTCATTACATCGGTCACTATAACACTGAGCCCACACAGAGTTTCCAAACTAATGTTGGTGCAGTTGCGTTAGGACGTTTCAACACACACACTGGTATAATCCTTTGCCACACAATAACACAGAGACCAAGACTATATTCCTTAAGTTCCATCTTTCTTTTGTAATAAGCACTAACACGTTGAATAGACGTTGAATCGTTGTACAATAGCACACATGTTCCTTATAATGGCTGGCATACTATGGTGTCTTGATGATAACAATTGCCACTTGGAACGTTGGACATTGAAATGGAACACGGAACACATTTGGAAACTAGTGGACAAAAGAGAAAGTAAGAAATATCTAAGTGGGAGGAAATACAGATGAAATATAATACTCTACAATGTACTAGTGCATACATAAACCATTACGTCCTTAAGACAAAGATAATCCATTCAACAATAACTGTTATAAATAACTGTATATTGTCGAATACTGTTGCTTTACTCAGACAGTTAACTGATAAACAGTGAATGTAATGAAACCTGCATATATCAAGACTGTTAACATACATTCTGTGAAAAAAGATATTGCTATACTGTGGTAATATATGCTACAAACCTTTACTGTTGATTATTACAGTTCATTAATAGGCTACAATAATGTCCACGTGACCTACCTCTGTGTGGGCTCTACCTAACGGTACACAAGGTTACAAGGAGCTCTGGTCATACTGCCATGCTGCTTTGGTCTTACAAACAGGAAATGACCTAACTGTCACATGATTATAGTGTCTGTACACAGTGACCTCTGGTCATTACCCTGTGTGATATGAACCATGACATAACAAACATAGTTAGCTCAACAGGGAACAAGCCACACCTGAAACCCGAAGGTCCCTGGTTCAAACCCAGCAATGACATACATTTTTAGCTCAGCTGACTATAAGTCATCTGAGCTATAGTCGTGGTCCATTGTCCGTCGTCCGTCCGTCTGTCCGTCCGTCCGTCCGTCCGTCCGTCCGTAGATGTGGCACGTTTTGAAACCGTAAGACCTAGGAATCCAAAATTCAGCATAATGTTAGATGTCCCCAAGATCTCCTACCAAGCCGAAAACTGGGTCTTTGCGACTTCGTTCCTTTGAGAAATTAAGGAAAAACCTCAATTTTTTATTTAAATCCTATTTTCACACTTCAGGACTGCCTAATTTCAAAACCACTCATCTGTTTTTCCTCATATTAACCATAAATATTCTTCTATATAGTTCCTATGTACATGCCAGAAATTAAGTCTGTTAAGTATAAATTCTTTAAGTTATGGGCCCAAACATAATGGACTTTGTAAAAAATCAGGAAAAATATTTACTCACTTAACATGAAAAATTTTGAAACTAGAGTCTATTTTCCCAAGTATATAACTATGTTTAATTAAGATTCAATTGTTTACCCAAAATTAGATCTGAATTTTGTAAATTTTTTAAGTAATTAGCATAAAAATAAAATCAGTACCTTAAATTTTGCCCAACTTTGACCATGGCACGTTTTTTTCCTGTAAGTACCATTGATTTAATTTTCACAGCACATTAACATAAATATTTAATTTGTTTAAATCTGAAATTTGGAAGTAAAAGCTTGAAAATTAAGCTAGTTATTGGTTTTTTTCTTGAGGCTCTATTGTAGTCATTTGCTTTGATTACAGATTACAGATGCAGGGTCCCACTCCAGGTCACTGGAAGTCAGCTATGCCAGGGTTTCTGATTTGTTACAGTCACTGGGGGAGATCCCCTGCTGTGACAGGTGTACAGTTATTCTGATATCACCACCCCATTCCCCCCCCCCCCCCCCCCCGCAAACCCAACCCACCAAATGTTATGCAGTATTGTTATTGTTTTCACTGTATCTCCTTAATTGTAATGCTGTTTCCACTCTGATATGCAAAAACTTTCCTTAAAAAAGTAATTCAAGGTATAATCCAGAAGATGCAATGTTGTGTAATGTAACATTTTTAAAGAAATCATTTTTCTTTTAAATGATTTTACCAATCATAATGGAACCCATCAGTATGCTTAAATTATGATAAAATATGAAGCACATTATGGATAAATAAAGACACAATTCAAAATTGTGAAATCTAATCAAGTATTTTTTTTTAGACATTTATTGTTTTGCAGATTTAAAAGATATATTTTTGTGGTAAAAAATAAATAAACATTTGTATGCATGATGTGGTGTTATCTGACAAGATTGAGATTTATGATGATGCAATTGAGAATTATGAATCAACTTTTATATTCAGATATATATGTTATATTGAAAATGTATAGAAATATAAACTTAAATTAAAAAAAAAATTGATGTGATAAAAAAATGAGGATTTGTTACAAACATTTGTTCATTATTTTCCTGCATCAGCAGAATTTGAGATCAGGCTTTGTTTGCCATGTTTTATGTTGTTAATTAGTTATATTTCAACTGTATACATTTCATAAAAAAAAAAACATATTTAATAATTTATATTATACAAAAAAAAGATTTGATTGAACAAATGTGTAAACTACTGAAATGTCAACAGTTAATCGAAAAGCCAACTAATGATCATGGTAATTGTACAGATCATTTGTTCACAAACTGCTCACATGCTTCAGTTTCAACATTAGGGAACACATGGTCAGGTCACAAAATATTATTTGCAACAATTTCTTGCTCATCAATACAAACCAATCATATAAACCAACCATGGCCTTTATTACCTCTTCCTCTTACACTTTATCTCCATTTGATATTATTTTAGATTTTTACCTTCAAGGTTAACGTCAGCTGAGCATAGTGACCCATAGGTCCCTTGTTTTTTGTTTCTAATTTTCTTATTGTAAACAATAAATATGTATGTTCTTGTTACAAAGTAATAATGGGAATTTACAATTACAATTCTCAAGAATGGGTGGAGGAAGCTGGACTTTGTCATTTGGCCTAAAAAGGATACTAAAATTACAATATCAGAAACAGCTGGAGCTATCTTCACCAGATTTTGTGTAAAACACTGGTTTGCCATGATGATGACTGGGCTGCTGGGCAATATGTCTACCCGGAGAGGTAACAGGTGCACCCACTTTATATTTGCCAAGTCGAGAAGGGTTTGGTGAAACATCAAGTGGCAGCAACAGGCTCTACAGTGTATGTGACTCCTGAGGCAGCAACAGGCTCTACAGTGTATGTGACTCCTTAGGCAGCAAAAGGCTCTACAGTGTATGTGACTACTGAAGTAGCAACAGGCTTTACAGTGTATGTGACTCCTGAAGCAGCAACAGGCTCTACAGTGTATGTGACTCCTGAAGCAGCAACAGGCTCTACAGTGTATGTGACTTCTGAGGCAGCAACAGGCTCTACTGTGTTAGTGACTCCTGATGGCAAAAACAGGCTCTACAGTGTATGTGACTCCTGATGGCAAAAACAGGCTCTACAGTGTTTGTGACTTCTGAGGCAGCAACAGGCTCTACAGTGTTTGTGACTAGGCTAAAGCAGCAATAGGCTTAACAGTGTATGTGACTCCTGAGGCAGCAACAGGCTCTACAGTGTATGTGACTCCTGATGCAGCAACAGGCTCTACAGTGTATGTGACTCCTGATGCAGCAACAGGCTCTACAGTGTATGTGACTCCTGATGCAGCAACAGGCTGTATGTCACTCCTGCCTTGACTATATCTTTTTGTTTTGTATGGGATACATTCACAGTAATTATAGGCAACATAGCCTGCTTTACCAAGTAAATGTATTGTGTGTATGAATATATGTATTCTCAAATGCGGTAAAAATGATTATACACTTAATACCTCTTCAGCATAGCTTACAGTGTTATAACTTGGGTGTCCACACATCTCTGATCGCTTTCCCATACACAAGACTGGTGGCACTACCGACAATCATTTTTGCATAGTTAAAATCCATGCACATATCTTAGGAGTGATATGATGTACCAGCCTGAAATGATGCATGTACCTACATCCTGGATAGCTCTTTCCAATACCTCACTGGTGGCAACACCTTCAGTTGGTCTTGCATTGAACCATACATCCATGTATATATGTCAGGAATGATTGATGTACGCCCTGAGATTTTGAATGTGCATACATCCTTTATAGCTTTCTTATAAAACAAACTGGTAGCTTCACATAATATAATTTTGAGTAGCCTGCATCCGTGCCTGTATCTCAGGAACCAGATGTTGCAGCACCTCTGTGTATGGAGAACAGGTGTGAGACCTTTCAGTTAAATGAGAATGTTTTAGGTGCCTTATAACACTACACCAGGCTAGGGTCAAGTACATAATTTTGTACTTAGTACTGCAGGTTCAAAATTTTCTGTACTTTCATTATACATGTACTTGTAACACATGTACTTGAAATAAAATGAGTACTTCTCAAATAGTGGTTAAGTATATTATCAGAGAAGCGTTACACATGATGTATATTCCATTTTACAGATTGGCATTAGGTCTGTACACCTTTGCTTATTTTATGATTTATTTGGGTTACAAAATCTCCTCGGTGCAGCTGATGAGTCACGGTGTGAAATAAAATGAGTACTTCTCAAATAGTGGTCAAGTATATTATCAGAGAAGCGTTACACATGATGTATATTCCATTTTACAGATTGGCATTATCACAGTGAAATAATAGCTATTGAATCATGTCATTCATTTAAATCACTTATTCACATATGTGGAAATATAGGGAGGGCTGGCAACTTAACTGAATGACACATTGGTTGGTTGTTTCCGTTTTAGGGATGAGGAAGACAAGAAGATTCCAGAAGACCAGATGGGTCATTCTCCACCAGGCAATGATGATGGTACTTCCCAGTCAACTCCAGTATCCCCTGCATATGTAAGAAGAGAACAAATGCGCCAGCGAAGGATGTCATGGAGGAGGAGTATCTTGGATAGGGTAGCAACACCGATACAGAGGCAAGACAGTCAAGTTATATCAGGTAATGACACCTGTACAGAGGCAAGACTGTCAAATTATATCAGGTTATAACAGCCTTACAGAGGCAAGACAGTCAAGTTATATCAGGTAATGACACCTGTACAGAGGCAAGAGAGTCAAATTATATCAGGTTATAACAGCCTTACAGAGGCAAGACAGTCAAGTTATATCAGGTAATGACACCTGTACAGAGGCAAGACAGTCAAATTATATCAAAGTCAAAAAAATAGTCATCTAAAAAACTTAATCAGATTTTGCTTATTTTTTAACTAACTGCATTTTCTTTGATATTATAGGGGAAAAGCTGAAAAAAGTTTTAAAAATCTTCTTCTTCGAAACTATTCAGCCAAATTGTCCAATACTTCACAGAAATGATTTCTGGAAAATCTCTCTCAAGTTTGATCGAATGGTTCAAGTTCAAAGATTTTTGGCTGAGTTTCAGAAAGTTGACATCTGTCGAAAAAAGGATTCTAAAATTACAATCTCAAAAACGGCTGGAGCTATCATCACCAAATTTTATGCAAAAAGTCAGTCATCTAAAAAAGTCTACAGGAGATTGCTTATTTTTTTGCTATCTGCATATATTTAGATGTTATAAGGAAAAAGCTAAAAAAAACTTCAAAAATCATCTTCTCTGAAACTGTCCAGCCAAATTTATCAATATTTTCTCTGAATCCATCTCTAGCAAGTTTGTTTGAATGGTTCCAGTTTGGTGAATTTTGGCTGAGTTAGAGGGAAGTTGAACTTAGTCATCTGTACGAAAAAGCATACTTAAATTGCAATCTCAGAAACGACTGGAGCTATCATCACCAAAACATATGCCAATGTTGGCGACTTGGGTCATATCTGAAATTTAGGTATTGTTGGCGCAACCTGCATCAACTTTTTTTGTACGGGGGTCATTGGTTATCAGTACATTAACCCATAATTTCTGAGGAAAAGCAGGAGCTAGCATCCCCCAAATTTACAAAAAAATCTGTCACATATCAAATGTTCTGGGATACAGCTACAGGAAATTAACTTGCAGTTACTGATGAAGTAAGAATCTTGTGTGGATGGATAGAATGTTGATGTCAGTGTTATTCCAAATAACACCATGCAGTCACCTATGGTAATTTTCAGTTCAATTTTAATGAGCAAAAATAAATCATATTATTCATTACTAATCATTAGGGATTATATGAAGGAAATTAATGATAGACAAAGATGCAGTTGATAATATTAATCTAGATTCCTACTGTCTAGTGTGTAGATTGATGTTAAAGTAGTCCAAAGTGAATATATTACATTTAATTTAGCGAACCTGTGAGCTTATGCAATGGTGTGGCGCTGGCCGTCGTCCGTCGTCTGTACGTTAACCCATTCTATCATGAAAACGGCAAGAGTTAGCATTACAAAATTTTATGCAAAAAATTAGTCATATAAAAAACTCTATCGGATTTTGCTTATTTTTTGGCTTACTGCATTTTCTTAGATTTTATAGAGAAAAAGCTTAAAAACCTTTAAAAAATCTTTTTCTCCGAAACTATTCAGCCAAATTGTCCAATATTTCATAGAAATGATCCCTGGAACAATCTCCCTAAAGTGTGTTCGAATGGTTTAAGTTTGATGATTTTTGGCCAAGTTACAGCAATTTGAACCGGGTCACTGACTTTGTTCCTTTGAGAAAATATGGATAAACCTCAATATTTCATTGGAACCCTTTTATTACACTTCAGGACTGATAATATCAAAACCACTTCTCTTTTTGACACTAAACTATGACATTTTACTCCCCAAATGCCATGAATGGTACAGGCCTGAAGATGTATCCTTTAATGAAGCAGCATGTAGCCTGTCAAACTTATCCATACATACAAAACAAGGGAAAGAAAAATAGATAATTCAGGTCATGATATGTATTTTTTCAGAACCAGAGAGAGACGTCTTTAAGAGCATTCCACATGCAGAAAACAAAGTAAGACGAACTTCAGCAGCTCTTCGGGCACTGTGGAAGAAAGCAATCCTTGAGACTTTATTGTTGATCCGCATGGAACGTGAGAATAACACATTGCAAGGTACAAGTTTATCCATCTCTTGAAGTGTGATCTGCCTCTTATTTTTAGCCAACCTGTGAGCTCATGCAGTTGTGTGGTGTAGCCCGTTGTCTGTTGTCCATCGTCTGTAGGTTAACCCATACTATATTGAAAATGACAGGAGCTAGCATCACAAAATTTTATGCAAAAAATTAGCCATCAGAAAAACTATTAGATTTGGTTATTTTTTGGGCTAACTGCATTTTCTTAGATTTCATAGAGAAAAAGCTAAAAAAAACTTAAAAAATCTTCTCCTCTGAAACGGTCAAGCCAAACTGATCAATATTTCACAGAAATTATCTCTTATACCATCTCTCTCAAGTTTGTTTGAATGGTTCAATTTGGTGAATTTTGACCGAGTTACAGGAACTTAGTCATCTGTCCAGAAAAAGCATACTAAAATGAAAATCTCGGAAATGGCCGGAGCTGTCATCACCAAATTTTATGCCAGTGTTGATCACATGAGTCATATATGAAATTCATGTATTGGTGGCGGCACCTGTATTGACCTTTTTTGTATGGGGGTCATCTGTCACCTGTAACCCATAATTTCTCAGGAATAGCAGGAGCTAACATTCCCAGATTTTATGCAACTATCTGTCACATATCAAATGTTGTGGGATTCAGCTTATTTTTAGCTCAGCTGACTATATATCATCTAAGCTATAGTCATGGTCCTTTGTCCGTTGTCCATCCATCCAGCCATCCGGCCGTCAGTCTGTTAACAGGGCACGTTTTGAAACTGTTGGACCTACGAATCCAAAATTTTGCATACAATTAGATGTCCCCAAAATCTCCTACCATACTGAAAATATGATCACTAAGACTTTGTTCCTTTGAGATATTAAGGAAAAACCTCTGTTTTCCATAAAAAAACCCATTGTTACAGTTCAAGACTGCCTAATCTAAAATCCACTGATCTGAATTTGATCATAGTAATTTAAGTAAATATTCATAATTTTCCATACATTTCCTATATACATACCAAAAATTAGGTCAGTATTGCGTAATTTGTTAAATTTATGGGCCCAAACATTTTTTGCACCTTGTAAAAAATAAGGAAATATATTTACTCACTTAACATAAGAATAGCTGATGCTAGAGACTTTTTTTCAGTTATAATTAACTTAATTTAATCAAGATTCAATTGAATTCCAAAATTTAATCTGAATTTTGTAATTTTTAGCGAACCTGTGAGCTTATGCGATGGTGCGGCATAGTGCATCGTGCGTCGTCTGTACGTTAACCATAGCTATCTCAAAAATGGCAGGAGCTAGCATCACCAAATATTTTGCAAATAATCAGTCACCTGAAAAACTCTATCGGATTTAGTTTATTTTTTATCTAACTGCATTTTCTAAGATTTTATAGGGAAAAAGCTAAAAAAGCTTTCTCCGAAACTGTCCAGCCAAATTGTCCAATATTTCACAGAAATGATCCCTGGAACAATCTCTCTCAATTTTGTTTGAGTGGTTCCAGTTCGGAGATTTTTAGCCGAGTTACAGGAGGTTGAACTTAGTCATCTGTCCAAAAAAGCCCACTAAAATTAAAATCTCAGAAACGGCTAGAGCTATAATCACCAAATTTTATACCAATGTTTGTCACATATGTCATATCTGATTTTGAGGTATTGTGGCGCCACCTACATTGATGTGTTTTTTACAAGCAAAAATGTAATTTTAAAGTCTTCTAGCTTATACACTGATTTATGATGAAACTGTTAAGCTGATTGGTTTAAACTTTACAAGAACTATTCTATGGTAGGGTTCTGCCAGTTTTATAAGAATAGATTGGGTAAATACAGTTTTTTTAAAAACATTGTAGCCAATTGAAAAAGGCTTTCTGTATTTGAAAACAGATTTGACAACATGCTGACTTTCAGCAGCCAAGTCAAGAGGTCACTCAGTACAAACAGGTGGGGTCCAGACATCACCATGCTAACTGACCTGGCTCTGGGGGTGGGTGTCTAGACAATGTGTCTAGATGTCTAGACAGAGCGTCTAGACGTCTGGACCAATGTTTAGATGCAGAATTCCCAGATTATTGGAACTATATCTTTCAACTGTTTGAAAAAACTTGGTTTGCATTTTAAGCGAATTGGGTTTATCATCAGGTCACATGTGAACTGCTGCGCCTTCATTTTTGGTTGACCTCTGATCTTTCCTCGCTGCCCAGCGTCCATATGTGCATCTGTTTCCACACATAAACCCACATATCTCGGGAACCTTTGACATATCAGGCTAAAAATTTTGCACAAATGTAGCCCTTTGATCGCTTTATAACATACACTAAAAATGGTGGCGCCACCTGCAACCATTTTTGCACAGCATCCATCTGTTCATCTGCCTTGGGATAATATCACTCATATCTCAGCATTTTTGACTTGTTCACCTGAAATTTTGCAGGTTTATTCATCCTGGACAGCTTTCTTGATTTTATGACAGGTGGCCCCACCTACATTCATGTTTACTCTGCAGACATCCAAGCTCATATCTCGGGAACCATTTGACCGATTGGGCCAAAATTTTGCATGTGTATAGATCTCACATAGCTCTTCATCATAGGCAAAACTGGTGGCGCCACCTGCAACCATTTTTGCACAGCGTCCATCTGTTTATCTGCCTTGGGATAATATTACTCATATCTCAGCAGTGGTTTGACTTTTCTACATGAAATTTTGCAGGTTTATACATCCTGGACAATTTTCTTGATTTTATGACAGGTGGCACCACCTACATTCACGTTTACACTGCAGACATCCATGCTAATATGCAACACTCGTCACTCTATTCCCCTTGCCACTTAATCCATGTCTCACTTCACCTGTCCCACTCTGATTTCTGCAGATACACATAGTCGCTTGTTGACTACCCATATTATTCTAGTTTAAAAATGTCCTAGCCCTAAACTTGCAGGTCCAAAATGTCCATTTTGCTGAAATCATAATGACTAAGGTAGATATGCAGGACTTAAAAGGATCAATATTAAATTTTAAAAATAAACCTCCATTCATACTCCCAAACTTTGCACATGTTCACATTAGGCCTGTAGGCCTTGTTTTTCTATAAAATGACAACAATCATGTCAGTTTCTCAGCTATGATTCCATCTAGTGTTCCAAACCTGGTGTGTTAATTGATCACAAAAGGATGCCTTATAGTAATCACCCAGTCTGTCTGTTTGTTCATCTGTCAGTCTGTCTGTCCATCCATCCATCCACACAAATTTGTTTCAAGATGATAACTCCAGTTCAAGTGACATATTGATTTCAGTCATGACTTACACATGGCCCACCACTAAAGAAAGAACCTCTGTGATTTTTGGGTCATGAGGTCAAAGGTCAAGATCACAAGACTCACTTAATCAAAAAGATTATGGCTGCATTTTAAGCGAAGCTTTTCATCCCAAACTTTCCATCTTGCACATTTAGCAGACTTGCCAGTATAGGGAGAGCATAAATGAATTTGGGGTCACAAAGTCAAAGGTCAAAGTCCCAGGGGCCATCTGTTCACAAATTAGTTTCCAGATGATAACTTCAGTTTAGTCTGACATATTGGTTTCAAATGTAACTTATATATGGCTCACTTCTAAAGTAAGAACCCTGTTGATTTTAGGGTCCAAAGGTCAAAAGTCAAGGTCACAGGACCCATTTCTTTAAAAGGAATGTGTATGCATTTCAAGCAAAACTTTTCATAAAAAACCCTCCATCGTCAAGATATTACTCACCTGCCTATGGGGGAAGATTCTTTTCGATTTTGGGTCATAGTGATAAAGGTCAAGGTCACAGGGCCCATCCATTCACAAACTAGTTTATGGATGATAATTCTGCTATGGTTTGACAGATTGGCTTCAAACATGATTTATAACGACCCACCACTTAAGTAAAAAAACATTTTGAGTTTTCAGAGTCCAGAGGTCAAAGGTGAATGTCACAGGAGCCATATCTTCAAAATATTTGTGGAAGCAATGTAAATCAAACTTTTCATCCCTAACTTTCAATCTTTCACACATGGCTTACTTGCCCAAAGTGGCAGAAATCTGTGGATTTTGAGATTACCTGGACAGAGGTCAAGGTCACCCGCATTTTAGAAGTTTGTTACAATAGTCTAAATGCTGCAAGAAAATAAGTTCTCAGATTTTTTGGTCACAAATTTGGTTATGGTCACTAGACCTTCATTCATAAAAATTTCTTTAAAAATATATTCTCATGAACAAATACAGCTGAGCCTCGAGACCCATGGGTCCCTAGTTTTTTTTCTAACTGCATTTCTTAGATTTAATTGGGGAAAAGCTAAAAAAGCTTTAAAAATCTTCTCCTCAGAAATTTTTCAGCCAAATCGTCCAATATATCACAGAAATTATCTTTGGAACATTCTCTCTCAAGTTTGTTTGAATAGATCCAGTTCAGAAATTTTTGGCCTAGTCACAGGAGGTTGAACTTAGTCATCTGTCCAAAAAAGCACTGTAAAATTAAAATCTCAGAAACTGCTGGAGCTATTATCACCAAATTTTATTTCAATGTTTGTCACATAAGTTATATCTTTTGTTGGTTGTCACATTGTCAGAAACTGGATTGGAATTCTGCAGATGTACATTATACTTTGTTAAGCAAGCATTAAAAAAACGGAAATGGTTACCTCCACCCAAAAAAAATCATTAAAAAAAACTAATTTGGTGTGTTTATAAGCCATGGAATCTCCCTTATTGTTGAACTTATTGTTCTTATCCAATTGTCCATGCCGATTATTTTCGTCAAATGTCTATGCTACACCATTGAACACTGCTCAAGGACATCCCTCCCATAAAGTTAATAATTGTATCCTCCAAAACAAAGTTTTATGGATACTATGTTTTTGACTGGGTTCCGCAGCTGCTGCCACATTCATTTCCGGAGAACTCCTCTGGGACTACTGAATCTATTATTCACCCAATTATTGGGTCACATGTGAACTGTTACCTAATCATTCGGCGTTGACCTCTGATCTTTCCTCTATGCAGTGTGTCCATCTGTGTATCTGTGTTTACACATTAAACCACATATCTTCAGATTTGTTTGACCGATTGGGCTGAAATTTTGCACCAGTGTAGCCTTTGGGTAGCTTTATATTATACAATTAACTGGTGGCGCTACCTGCAACCATTTTTGCACAGTGTCCATCTGTTTGTCTGCCTTTGGTTGAAATTACTCATATCTCTGCAGTGGTTTGACTAGTTCACCTGAAATTTGGCATGCATCTTGGATAGCTTTCTTGATTTTATGCGAGTGGTGCCACCTACATTCATGTTCACGCTGCAAACATCCATGCAAATATCTCTGGACTGGTTTGACGTATCTTCCTGAAAATGCATATCTTTAGATATCACATAGCTCTTCATCATACAAGATACTGGTGGTGCCACCTGCAACCATTTTTGTGTGTCTGCTGTGGGATAAAATCAATCATTTATCGACAGTGGTTTGACTTATCCACCTTAAATTTTGCATGTGTATACATCTTGGATAGTTTCTCTTTCAAATAACAGGTGGCATCACCTACAATCATGTTTACGTGGCAGACATCAATGCTAATATGTAACACATCTCACTCTATTTCCCCTTCCCACTCAATCCATGCCTCACTTCACCTGTCCTACTCTGATTTTGGTGGATAATAGTAGTCGCTTGTTGATTACCTGTATTCTGGATTTTAGCTCAGCTGACTATAAGTCATCTGAGCAATAGTTGTGGTCCATTGTCTGTTGTCTGTCCGTCTGTCCATCCATCTGTCTGTCCGTCTGTTAGACTGGCATGTTTGGAAACTGTTAGACCTACAAAATAAAAATTTGGCATATGGTTAGATGTCCCCAAAATCTCCTACGATACTGAAATTGGGTCAATATGACTTTGTTCCATTGAGATATTAAGGAAAAACCTCAAATTTCCATTAAAAACTTTTTATCACACTTCAGGACTGCCTAATATCAAAACCACTTATCAGTTTTTCTTAATATTTACAAGAAGTAATTTTCTATATATTTCCTATATACAAGCCAGAAATTAAGTCGGTTAGTGTAATTTCTTCCAGTTATGGGCCTGAATATAATGTACCACTTTGTAAAATATCAGGAAAAATTTTTTTACTCACTTAACATGAGAAATATTGAAACTAGAGACTTTTTTCCCCAAGTATATAACTTTTTTTATTTTATACCCAATATTAGATCTGAATTTTGTAAATTTATTTTAGTTATTAGCAAAAATGTAAAATCAGTACCTTATATTTTGCCCAACTTTGACCATGGCACATTTTTTTTCCTGTGAGTACTATTGATTTAATTTTCACAGCATGTAAACTTAAGTATTTTTTTTTAATCAGAAATTTGAAAATAAAAGCTTGAAAATTATGCTTCTTATGATTTATTTCTTGAGGCTCTATTGTAGCCATATTCTTTGTCCAGATGCAGGCAGTCCACTCCTGGTCACTAGAAGTCAGCTATGCCAGGGTTTCTGATTTGTTATTTTTATATCACCACCGAAATCCCCCCCCCCTTCCCCTCCCCCCCTCCATGTTGTGTTAATGTAGCATTTTTAAAGAAATCAGTTTTCTTTTAATTGATTTTAACAAATATTATTAAACCCATCAGTATGCATAAATTTATAAAATATGTAACAAATTTAGGTTAAATTAAGGCACAACTTAAATATGTGAAATCTGAATCAAGTATTATTTATAGATATTTATTGTTTAGCCAAATTAAAAGATATATTTTTGTGGTAAAAAATAAATATACATTTGTATGCATGATGTGGTGTTATCTGACAAGATTAAGATTTATTATGATGCAATTTAGAATTATGAATCAACTTTTCTATTCAGATTTATATTTTATATTGGAAATGTATAGAAATATAAACTTATAATAAAAAAATTTAATGTGATAAAAAAATGAGGATCTTATACAAACATTTGTTCATTATTTTCCTGCCTCAGCAAAATTGGAAGATCAGGCTTTATTTGCCCTGTATGTATTTGCAGAAGTGTTGTTAATCCCCCCCCCCCCACCCTCCCCTGCCATTGATTCCTTTGCACCTGTGCACTGGGACATTAGTTTTTATTGCAAATGTGTAAAATTTATTTAATTAAAAAATAATTGGTTAAGAAAAAATTAAGATCTAATTGAAACATATTCTTGCTTTAGGAGAATGGAACATCAAGTGATCAGCTCTGTCTGTCCATCATCTCTCTGTTATCATTAAATATATTTTAATTGTGAAATTTTTCCTATAAGCACAGTTGAAATAACTTTCATATGCTGTATGTGTATGGAATTAAGCTATTTAAGTTTGAAATTTGAAAGCAACTTAAAAATTCTGTTGTGTATAATTGCAGATGTAAACTTTAAAAAAAATATTGATATAATAAATAAATTAAGAAATAATTGAAACTTTGTATATTATCAGCTTTGTTTGCCTACCAGTCTGTCTGTCCTTTTTAGTGAACTTGTGAGCTTATGCAATGGTGTGGAATCGTCAGGTGTCTGTAATTATCCATACTAACTTAAAACGGCAGGAGTTAGCTTCACCAAATTTCATGCAAAAAATTAGTCATCTAAAAAACTCTATCAGATTTTGCTTATTTTTGGCTAACTGCGTTTTCTTAGATTTTATAGGGAAAAAGCTAAAAACCTTTAAAATCTTCTTCCCCGAAACAGTTCAACCAAATTGTCCAATATTTCACAGAAAGGAACACTCTCTCTCAAGTGTGTTTGAATGGTTTAAGTTCAGTGATTTTTAGCCAAGTTACAGGAAGCTGAACTTAGTCATCTGTCCAAAAAAGCATACTAAAATTACAATCTCAGAAACGGCTGGAGCTATCATCACCAAATTTCCAAATTTTATGCCAATGTTGGTCACATGAGTCATATCTGAAATATAGGCTTTTTTAGCTCAGCTGACTATAAGTCACCTGAGCTATAGTCGTGGTCCATCGTCCGTCTGTCTGTCCGTAGATGTGGCAAGTTTTGAAACCGTAAGACCTAGGAATCCAAAATTCGGCATAATGTTAGATGTCCCCAAGATCTCCTACCAAGCCGAAAACTGGGTCTTTGCGACTTTGTTCCTGTGAGAAATTAAGGAAAACCTCAATTTTTTATTAAAAACCTATTTTCACACTTCAGGACTGCCTAATATCAAAATCATTGATCTGACTTTGATCATATATAATATACATATTTTTCTATACATTCGCTATGCACCTGCCAGAAATGATGTCATTATAGCACATTTTTTTCAATTATGGGCCCAAACATAATGCACTTTTTAAAAAATCAAGAAATATATTTACTCACCTTAGATGAGAATTGCTTAAGCTGGAGACTTTTTTCAGGAATATAACTTTATTTAATCAAGATTCAATTTTTTACCCAAAATCTGAATTTTGCAAATTTTTCAAGTTATTAGCATAAATAAAAAATCAATACCTTAAATTTTGTCCAACTTTGGCAATGGCAATTTTTTCTCTGTAAGCACTGTTGATTTAATTTTCACAGCATATATACATAAGGATTTAATCTTTTAAAATCTGAAATTTCAAAGGAATTGATTGAAAAGAGAAGCTTTTATTCAAGTTTTCATACACCATGTCAAGTGTTGTTTACATCTAGCCCACCTAGTATTACAGCCTTCACTTGCATCATGTAACCCACCCCAGGCAGGCTTGCCTTGGCTCAGCTTTGCCACTACTAGCAGGCTTCCCCTCTGCCCAGCACCCCCCCCCCCCTAGATAGTGCATTAACTAGATGAATGTTATAATTTTCTGTATTTCATTTTATTCTTGGCTATGCAATGCTACATTTTAGATTTTGTATTTACCACCAGGGTTACAATGATTAAAGTGCACATTATTTGTGTCCACAAAGTGGTGTATTGCTATGAAAGTGTGGATGTTCATCAGATAAGTAATTCCTTAGTTGAGAAGAGTAAAAACTTCAGCAGGTGTGAAATTGACTATTAATTCCAGTAATAAATTATAGCTTAGATTGTAATTAGCATAATGATATTGTTTGTCCCTCATTCAACCAACAGTGTGTATACCTTCTTTGAAAAGATGTTTTTATTTTACCATATTTACTGAATCTTTTATTTTATTTCGGTGAATAAGATTAAGCATGTATCGATAACTCCAATGTGCAAAACTTTTTAATAGTGATTCAAGGAATAATCTTTTAGATGCCATGTTGTGGCATTATTTTCTTTTAAATTCAGTTTAAACATTTGTGATTTTAAAATAATAAAAATATATGTGTATGCATAATATGACCCAATAACAGCTACACTCTGGATATATAATGATTGCAACTTAGAATTCTAATATTTTAACTTATTTTCTGTGTTTTTTAATACAAATTTATAAAACTTGTTTATAAAAAAAATTTTTCAGATAAAAACTATTTTATTGGAAAAAGTGGATATGCTTAAATAATAGGCTTCTATATAAACTTTAATGCATTATTCCCTTGAAAGTGAAATAAAGGTATTAGTCCATTCTGTCCACTGGCCTGTCCATCTGTAAATTTTTCATATGCATCACAGTATCTCAAAACTTTTACTGTTTTTCTTCATGACAGTCTTGTCAGATTATTAGTTTGCAATCATATATTTAGAACTTTACTATAACCAAGTAGGAGAGCCTCTTTCCTCTTAGCTTCTCATATGCTTATATAAATATCAAAAACATTAAAATAGAATATTTTGCATTTGTAAAAATTTCAAACTTAAGCTGAGCACCGTGACCCATGGGTCCCTTGTTTTGTACAGGGGTCATCAGTGCCCTTATCATACTGAGGGCTACAAAAAACTTCTTCTCTGAACCCATATGCCATATTGTTTAATATAGCACAGAAATGATCCTGGGGAAGTGCATTCTGAAGTTTATTAAAATGGTCTTTGTTTAGTGACTTTTGGCCAGGTTATGGAAAGCTGAATTTAGTCATATGCAATAACAGCCCATTTTTGCTCAGTGGCTACAAAGATCTTCTTCTCAAAAACCACTGGGCCAAATTCTTTAATCTCACACATTAATTATCCTCAGATGTTGATAATTCAGTTGTTCAAATGGTTTTGGTTCAGTGTTTTTTGGCTGAGTTACGGGAAGCTGAACATAGCCTGTTTGTTGTATCTTCCTATATGAGTTATAAATCTGCAAAACGTTTTTCTACTGACAGTAGAACTACTGACAGTGCTTCAAACTCAAGAGAAGTTTTATGTATTGGCCTGATATAATGACATGTCTATGCGTCTTTGATGGCTTTCTCGTTCACAAGACAGGTTTTGTCACCTACAATGACATTTGCACAGTGTATGTGCCTGCTTATTTCTACAGAGGAATTTGATATACCAGCCTAAAATTGGGCATATTTATATATATCATAAAGCTTTGTCGTATACAAGACATGTGGTGCCACCTACAATAATTTTTGCACAGTGTATGTCCCTGCTTATTTCTCATGAGGGGATATCAGCCTGGAATTGGGCATATGTATACATCTCTGGTACCTTCGTCCTATACAAGACATGTAGGCCTACTTGAAAAGTAATGGCCAAGCATTGAAGTATTATACCTGGTGTATAAACCATTGCACAGGTTCATATTAGGCCTGTAGGCCTTGTTTATAATTAGTAATGTGATGTATCATTTCCTGTAAGTAATGTATGCACAGGGCACCATCAAACTGTAATGATGCTAGTACTTAGGTTAAGCAAGTACCAGGGAAGATTAAAATGTGATGACATATTATTCCCATCTGTCTGATATCTATTATTATCAGTTATATGTGTTACAGAAAAATCTCTTCCCAATTATTTTTAATTTGAGAGACATTAGCTGTTCAGTATATTTTATTTTTTTTGTGCTGCCAGGCTATTTTGTACTGTATGGATCACAGTCAGTGGTGTTATTTAAAGGTAGGCTATATGTTGTGTAATATATGCATGTTGTACTGTTTTTAGCTCAGCTGACTATAAGTCATCTGAGCTAAAGTGATGGTCATTTGTCCATCGTCCATCTGTCCGGCCATCCAGACATCTGATAAGAAGGCACATTTTGAAACTGTTGGACCAACAAATCTGAATTATACATACAGTTAGATGTCCTTAGGTTCTACCAAACCAAAAACTGGGTCACTGCAATTTCGTTCCTTTGAGAATTTAAGGAAAAACCTCCCCATTTTCCATAAAAATGATATTGTTACACATCAAGACTGCTAGCCTACTTAGTAAGCCTCCCAGTGAGGCTTTAGAGCACTCCATTGAAAATATTGGTATGTGAGCGAGGACACAGATATTCAGATAAATCAGATTATTAGCTCAAAATAAACAAACGAAGGTCTTTACCTGAGTGTATGAACTATTTCTAATAAGTGAAAACAAGAAAATTTACAGGTGGCTACTAACCCCACTTGGAGCCACTGTTTTGCTTGCACTTTCTGTTTTAGTCACTAGATGGCACTATTTTAGAGACAAGGCAGTAAATCTTATGCTTAGATTTCCATGATGAATAAGCCTGAAACCAAACAGCCAATTAGAGGAAGGACTTTGAAAACTGTGTCCTTGAACCTAAAGCAACATGTCATGTTTGGTTAGAAACCTGCGAGCATTGCTTCTTAATTATAACTTTGCACCTGGATAATATGTTTCATTTTCTTATTTGAGCAAGAAAACAAGTAAGGTGTCATAGTTATAGACATGTTAGCTAGATTACGTTTGATTATTTGGCCACAGAAGGGACATTTAGTAATATCAGACGGGGCACCACAAGAATGCATGCAGTGCTCTCCATCTCTGTATTATGGAGACGGACCCTCTGTCTTAAAAGCTGCCTAATATCAAAACCACTGGTATTGTTTTGTTTATATTTTTTGTAAATATTACTCTATATGTTTCCTAGAAATTGAGTCTATATTGCTTCATTTGTAGGAGTTATGGGCCTAAAACATAATGTTTATTGTCAAATTATCAGGAAAGATATTTACCCTTTTTACATGGTACCTGTTGATGTTAGATAGCCTTTTTCAAGCATGTTGATTTATTTAAAAAATATTTAACTGTATGCTAGAAATTAGATCAGAACTTTGTGATTTACTGTATCTGCAAAACAAAGTTTTGTAGATACAGCAGGACCTGTTGTGAGGGAACACCAGGGTGAGGGAACACCTTTAATGTATGGACACTAAGCCATTGTCCCAACCCTTTTCCCATTTAAATTGATCTGTCATGAGCGGACACCTGCTGAATGTGGACAGGGACAGTCATGTTTGGCCCAAAATCCTGTCATGAACGGACACCCAAGTCCCATATATCAGCGGCCACCAGTTATGCTGCTAAAATGTGCCATCTGAGCAGCTCTGCGGAACACTTCATGCACGCTGTGAATGGCACATATTGAGATTCATTCATTGATCTCTTGTTAATTGCGGGATTCCGTATCACATGACTGACTCCCCCAATGAGCATCAACATTGGTTGACCCTGAGTCTCTGTCTGTCGTATAAACATAGCAGACAAGTGGTTTGTGCCTGCAAACTTCGGTCACTATTTCCAAGCTGCAAAAGTAATAACAATATCATTCGAAAATTATAACTCTAACCGGTGTAAAAGACGTTGGTTAACATGCAGGAACAATTTGGCCTGTGCAACAATCGAAATATGATTGCTGGCACACCTGCAGGTGACAGCAGCCAAACGTCCGCGAACAGTCCTGAATACCCGGGTGTTTCTGCCATATTGAATGTCTACCTCATTTGATGCCCGGTCATGGTAATGTAAATTTGACAAAATCATTGCTGAATTTGAGACATCCAGTCGTAATCTCAATGTCAGGATAAAATTCTAGATGTATTTCAATCAAATTCAGTGGATAAAATCACCATACATTGTTCAAATTTGATTGAGAGTAGCACCAGCTGGCGACAGCAGCTGAAGACCACCAAACGCTCCGAATCACCCCAGCGTTACCGCCATATTGAATATACGCCTGATGTGAAGCTGAGTCGAGACATTGTCAGTCTGACAAAAATTTACAGATTTTAAGGCATTCATTCATAATTTCAATGTAGGTATAAAATTCTGATGTTGAAAATTGATTTAGTTCCTATATATATTTTGAGGTTTCTGGATTTGAATGATTTCCCATGGACCTATGCTCCATAAGCAGCAGTTAGGCTATGCTCAACTATTTGCTCCACTAACTGCTACACAAAACCCTGGTTGCCCGTCAGGTTTGACCACCAGGTGGTACTGTCTCTGTCTTTCAGAACAGTCTCTATACTTAATTGCTGGATGGGGTCTGGGGCCAGCTGACAACCGCTACACAAAACCCTGGTTGCCCGTCAAGTTTGACCACCAGGTGGTACTGTGTCTCTGTCTTTCAGAACAGTCTCTATACTTTATTGCTGGATGGGGTCTGGGGTCAGCTGAGTACCCCCCCCCCCCCCCCCCCCCCGTTTGCAAATTTCCTCACTTGCAATGACGAACCAAGAGCTCCGCATGGTTGCAGTTAACTTTGTTTATGGGCTGAGCCAATCAGATATTACCTAACCCAGTGTCAGTTTGCTGGGTGTTTGGCAGCTCGCAAAACCTAAAGAATCATTCCTTTTCTTAGAGTGTGAGTGGAAGGGCTCCGAGAGGTCACGCACTGTATTCAGAGCATATCGTGGAGCGTACATAAGGGACATTCAGAGACCTGACTCTTTTGACAGACCTAAATATACTCTTCAGTGATGTGGAAAGAACGTGGCATAAATTTAATTGTTCATAAAAAATTGAAGTTTATTCATATTCTAAATGACACCCTTATCTTTTATTCCAAATATTCTCCTATCACGTATGTTAGGCTAAAGCAGAGGTTTGCAAGATGACTTTTATTCATATTTATTTATTTATTTATTCAGACAAAAATCTGTAATAAAGAAATATTATAAATATCATATTTTATTGAATAAAATTTTTTTAATGTTTTTAATGTTTTTTAAGAATATAGTAACTATTTCTATGAAATTATACTCATGGTCCACCATTAATTTAATTTTGTATTTATAAATGAACCAGCTCTATTAAGACTTAATCATGAAATCAAGGACTTTATATCTTGTGTTAAATGTCCATATAAATATTTTTTTCATATATTATTGATATAAAAACATTTTATTTTATATACTTATAGGTGAGTGATTCTTTAATTTTAATTGTTGATTGAATCTCTATACAGTTATCATTATTCTTTCCCACATCTGTCCCTACCTCTCATGAAGTAACACCTGCAATGTAGGGACACTTTGGCGATAACCCACAGGTGTCCCCTCACAACAGGTTCTGCTGTACTATGTTTTTGACCAGGTTCTGCTGCCATCACTGCAGCTGCAATTGTTTTCATGTGGCATCCATCCATATGTTTACTTTGGGTGAAATTATACATATCTTAGGAGTGGTTCAACGTCTTGGTCTATAATTTTGCATGTCCATCTATCTCATCTCATACTTAAGACTGGTGGTGCCATCTGCAATGGTTTTTGTGTGGCATCTATCCGTTCTTTGCTTTGTGTGAAATTGCTCAAATCACAGGGGTGTTTCAATGTTTTGGTTTGAAATTTAGCGTGTCCATGCATCCATCTTGGATCTCTCCATGTGGTACTCAGGACTGTAGGTGCCATCTGCAATTGTTTTCAATTTGGGTCCATCCATATATTTTCTTTGGGTGAAAATTAATCATATCTCAGGAGTGGTTCAATGTCTTGGTCTGAAATTTTGCATTTCCATCCATTTTGGATGCCTCCATCTCATACTCAAGACTGATGGCACCATCTGCAATGGTTTTTGTATGGCGTCCATCCGGACTTTTGCTTAGGGTGAAATTGCTCATATCTCAGGGATGGTTCAATGTATAATAAGTGGCAGTCTTACATCTTTTGGAGCAAGTCTTTGGCAAAGAAATAACTTCAGCCTTGGTTTGTTGTTTCGTCTTAAGTAAAATTAATGCAAAAAGGTATACATCCAGAATTTTCAGAAAATTTGCAGAGATTTAGTGTAAAACTGTATGAACAATTCGTTCAATTTTGGAGGTAATCAGAATCAACATAATATATTTTCTTTTCCTATATATCATTATGACAAAAGAAGAATTCCTTTTTCCCCATGTAATAGCCACCTTTTCATTAGTTCAGCCACTCACGTATGAAACTGGGTCATTAAGGCATGACAGTGTTTATACACATTAAAAGTGTACAATTGAACACATGACTAAAAACAAGAAGATCCTGGTGGAGGATTTTGGGCTCTGACTGCAGAATCTAGTTTGTTAATATAATCCTATGAGTTTAAAGATGCACTGGAAATATATTTTCATGTTTCAAAGTCCTCGGAGATTTTGGATCCTAAAAAAAATAAATGTGCATCCACCCCCCTTCCCCATCCCCAAACTGTGAAGTTTTAGGGCTTTTGACAACCTTTTTTTCAAGCAGCCCATAAATTGGATGAACTATTGGAACAGTGGTTAAAATGGAAACAAATTTATGAATGTTTATAAATCAACATACCTGAAAACCCATCAAAAGTCAAACAGTGGTCTTGTAACTGGTCAAAATGTTAACCCAACTGAAAAGCCCTTGCATTGAAAGCAGAGTCATGTGGTCTTTGTTTTACTTTTGAGGAAAGTATTGGGATCAGTTGGGATTAAGGAGACCTGTGACCATGAATTGCACAATACACTCTGTGGCCAGTGAGCTCGAAATGCAAGAAAATCCCCAAAACCATGACAGGTGTGGAGAACATTAACACACAAAAGATAAAGGGGCATCTATTTGGGAAATATTGAAATTATTAATATTGCTTAATAGGACATAATCAGGCAAAATAAAACAAACTTGTCTCAGAAGAGCACATCGCCAATAAACATTTGTTTAGAAAAAAACCAACTGTGTATAAATTATATAATTGTATCCCCAGACAAAGTCGGGGGATACTATGTTTTCATATCGGTCCCGCAGCCGCCGCATATAAATCTTGTTGGCGCGATAACTCAAAAAATCTTAACCAAAATTGGTATATGTATAGAAATGGGTGAGAGGACGACGCTTTTATAAAATGAGGTCATGACCCTAGGAGGGTGTACTTGACCTTGAATAGGTCCAATTTGGGGGAAAATCACACAAATTCTTAAATATCTCAAGAAATCTTGCATGGATTGATCCCAAAATCAAGTTGATGGAAGATCATGGATAGTGTTGACAAGTTCCAGAAACTGGTGGCGCCACCTATTATTCTTTACTTGTTTTCGTGCCGTTTAATACCCCCAAAATTGCCACTTGACAGTACTGTGAGCGTTATAAGTCAAAAACTAATGGACAGATTTTTTTTATATTATGCATATACATAGATATGGGTTATGGGATGATGTTTATTTAAATTGGGGTCATGACCTTTTCTATGAGAGTGGCCTTGACCTTGAATATGCCATATATGGTAAAAATCACACATAATCATTAATTTCTCAATAAGGGATGCATGGATTGGTCCAAAAATCAACTTGACCAAAGATCTTGGATAGTAATGTCATGTACCGGAAACAGGTGGCGCCCGCTGTTATTCTTTTACTTGTTTTTGTGCCGTTTAATACCCCCATCATTGCCACTCAACAGTACTGTGAGCATTATAAGTCAAAAACTAACAGACAGATTTCTTTCATATTATGCATATACATAGATTTAGGTAATTGGATGATGTACATTTAAATTGGGGTCATGACCTTTCCTATGAGAGTGGCCTTGACCTTGAATATTGCCATATATGGTGAAAATCACATAAAATCATATAATATCTCAATAAGGGATGCATTGATTGGTCCAAAAATCAAATTGACCGAAGATCTTGGATAGTGTTGTCATGTACCGGAAACTGATAGTGCCACCTGTTATTCTTTTACTTGTTTTTATGCCGTTTAATACCCCATCATTGCCACTTAACAGTACTGTGAGCATTATAAGTCAAAAACTAATGGACAGATTTCTTTCATATTATGCATATACATAGACATGGGTTAGGGGATGATGTACATTGAAATTGGGGTCATGACCTTTTCTATGAGAGTGACCTTTTCTATGAGTGTGGTCTGATATTGATTGTTGCTGAAGATGGGGATTGTCTCGGGATACTATGGCACCTGCGGTGCCAAGAAATGTCTAGTTATAATTATTAAAAAGGGTAGCTTTTATTCAAGGTTTCTGACACCATGTCAAGTATTGTTTACATCAAGCCAGCCCAGTGCAGTTTTGTGTAGTGGGTGATGCAGCCCTCACCTGTGTTAAGGGTTTTCCACCAGGCAGCTCCCTTGGTACAGCTCAGCTCCCCCCCCCCCCCTCTTTCTAACAGGATGCATTTACAGTGAAACCACCAGATGCTGACACCCCTCTTGGTTGAACAACCTGTGGAATGAACAGTCTTTGGTATGACCAAACATTTTTACTACTTTAAAAGCCTTTCTAGGAGGGACACCCCACTATTCAGGACAATGGACACTTTTCTTCTGCCCAACAGTTAAAAGCACCCCTGCTAAAGGACACACAAATGGCTGCCTTGGCTGGTGGCAGTACACAAGCTTTATAACTGTGATTATGTCCTGCTTTTATAGTAAGCTTCTCTACACTTGTAACTGTTTTCATTATTAAAACGTGGCTATTGTAACAAAACAGAAGACATTTACTCCATTTACTTCAAAGTTTTGATTTGTTACCAAAATTCTTCAGGGTTCCATAATGCCAAGCTTTAACTTAAGTGAAATAATAATTCTGATTTCAGGCCATATTTTCTCTCATTTGGCTGGGGCCAAGGATGATAACGTATTTGTCAGATGTTGCAAATGCTAAAGGTCAAGGGTCATAACCTCCAACCTGAACGGGGACTCGGTAAGCCTTTAGATCACAGGCAATCAAAGAAGTTTATTATGCACCTATGTGGTAATTGATACTGTCATTCATTGCTCAAAATGATGAACTCATATTTCTCGGAGTTATTCATGTGCCAGCCACACTAAATGAAGTTTTAAAGTATGGATGATAATGTGACCCATGATGATGACATGAGCCAGTCACCCATGGTATTACATATGCCTCATTGATAAAAGAGTCACACGGGCCAATCACAAGGGACGTAGGATACACCTTTAATTTATTCATCTTTATTAACTTTGCCATTGTGAAGAATGTTAACATAGATTAAGAAATTATTTTCGTTAGCTAGGATTCTTTCATGATTACAACAAGACTGAGTAATTAAGATTTTTTGTCGGACATATGGGAAATGAGTGAAACAACCGATGGATTATCTGAGAGTAGGTCTTGCCGCGTACTCTCAGTTAATTTTTGAATGCATATTCTCCATCAATAATGACTTTAATGACCCAATCAATGATACATGAAACAGCTTCATAAATGAAAAATATAATACAGTTTTTCATAGATTTTTGCCATTTCGCCACAACAGGACAGCCAGGCCCGACTCCCTCTTGGGCGGACACCCTGCTATAACGGACAAATCATCTGGTCCCATGACTGTCCACTAAAGAGGGGTTTCACTGTACTAGATAAATGTTATAATTTTCTCTCTTTAATTCATTATTATTATTGACTCTTTCTATATTTTGGATTTTGTATTGTATCACAAAGGTTTAAAATGATTAAAGTGCACATTTAATTGTGTCCACAAAATGATGTTTTGCTATAAAAGTGTGCATGTTCATAATTTAAAGAATTCCTTACTTCAGAACAGCAAAAACTTTTTTTCTTTTTAACATGTGTGATATTGAATATTAATTTCAGTATTAAATTATAGTTGAGGTTATAATTAGGATAATGGTATTGTTTCTCGCTCATCCAACCAGCACTGTGTAAACCTGATTTGAAAAGGGAATTTTAATCAAATTTACTTAATCTTTTAGTTAATAGTTAATATTTGCATGTACTGAAAACTCCAATGTACAAAACATTTTTGTAACAGAAATCCAAGGAGTAAGCTTGAAGATACCATATTGCAGTATTATTTTTCTTAAGTGATGTTATCTTAAAAAAAATTTCCTTTTAAATTCAGTTAAACATTTTGTAATTAAAAAAAAATAATAAAAAATATGTGTATGCATAATTTGACATGATATGAGCCAAATTAAGGATAAATAATGATGCATCCTAAAAATCTGTCTATTAATATATTTAGTATTTGTTTATCACCTAATAGCAGTGCCGTTTCCTTTTAGCTTTTCAAATACTTATATTAAAAATATAAAAATAAGTACATTTTGCATTTGCTTAAATTTTACAAATTCAGCTGAGTGCCGTGACCCATGGGTCCCTTGTTCTCTAATATATTGTCTCAATCAAATTTAGATTTCTTGGGAAAATTTCTTATAAATGGTTTTTTTATATTTGACTGATTTATATACCACTTCTCCTGACTTGAAACGTCACTCTTTCTTCAAAACTGTATTCTTCACTTTCTGAATTTGAAATTTGCTCACATGGATGTGCTCACATGGGTAATTTGTTATAATCTCCTGATTAATTTTATTTAGCTCAGCTAACTTTCGGTCATGCTTAGCTGTAGTAGTGGATCATTGTCTGTTGTTCTTTCGTTTGTCTTTCAGCAGGACACAAAGCTTTACCAATTGACCTAGAAGTTCTTGCTTGTTGGTGAGAGGGGTCAAGGTGAAATCGTCTTATTAAATTAGGTTAGAGTGACCTGTACTGTGAGGTACACTGTGGAAACTTGCATTTAATTACCGGTGTGGTTCCATTCACCTGTGCTCTGATGCATTGTGAATCAAAGTCAAAAACAGTTTTTGTGTCCCTGAATGTCCCTATATGATAGGTTTATGTTAAATGGCCATCCAACAAAGTCTCACATTAAACATGTAACCTCAGGTCAATGTCTCAGCACATGTTAGGCTGAACAGCATTTCATGGCCAGATTTTTTAGATACCATCTTTGACCAAAGAGAATCAGCTCCCACAGATAATCTGCATCCCCATTTAGAGCCACAATTTAAATGGAAAAACCAATAACCCCTTGTATAATACACACCCTGTTTCTGACCTAAATCCTGGATGACATATATTGTATTTCTGTTAGTCATTGGAAAATTTACTGGTTCCATGGTGGTGAACTTTTGAGAATGAAAGTCGGGCAGATTTACCATCTAAATTACCTCTAAGATCAAGCTCAGCTATCATATCAAATTAATAGTCTATTCTTCTTTAGCTGTTAAATGTTAAGAAAGGTGCTGGATCAGGCTTTAATAGAATTGTTTGATGTAAGATATATTATAACTTAAAAGTGGCAGGGTGAACTGAGAAGACCTGATCAGAGTCACCTGCACCTTTATGAGTCATTTGTGTAGGAAGGCCCCTGTGGGAAGAGAACATGGGAGCTAGGCTGGACTGTAATTACATAACTTTTAACCTGACCATGACCCTGTTAACAGTAGGCTAATAAAGCTAAGGTTCAATCACATACAGACAAGTATTTCTTACTTGGGTCAAGTTAATTTTAAAGTAATTAGTGTCTGATGGTTCATTTACCTGGGAAAGAAGTCAATTGTTCTCACTATCCTCAATGCTTGCGCATATAGCGCCATCTAACAACTAATAATGGTATCAAATGATATCAACAAGCAGCGCAGTCCTGCATATTTCAGTAGGCATATCATTAGTTATCTGGGGTTGCAAGCCATATTAAACGTATATATTAAGTTTTTTACAATCAAAGCAATGGACAAGATCAAACTTTGAGTTATCTAATTGAAAAGTAATCCAGTACAGTTCATTTACTTAAAAATCACTTATTAAAAGTCAATACTTGCTGACATTTTCAGGGTCTTACGGCCCTCAAACAATGTTCAGTGCAGCAGAAAATAGTTGAAAATTGTGTCTCCATGAAAAAAAAATATTAATTATCTTTTGGGGAAGCCTGTAACTCCTGCATTATAAGAGCGATAGAGTTAGATGTCCCCAAGTCAGTCTCGTAATACAAACCTGAAACTAGGTCACTGTGACTTCTTTCTTTTGAGAAATTAAGGAAACTCTGTTGTTTAGTAAAAACTTTTTGTAACACTTCAGAAGTGCCCACTATGAAAACCCCTGTTGTTAATCTATTCATATTTGATATAACCATTCCTGCATATATTTCCCATGTACATGCCAGAAATTAGATCCATATTGCATAAATCTTTGAAGTTATGGGCCCAAACAAATAAAATGCACTTTGTCAAAACTCAGGAAAAATATTTTTTCACTTAATATTGATAATTTGTTTGCTAGAGAGCTTATTTCAAGCATGTATCTATATTCAGCTTAGTTTTAAATGTATACCAGGAATTAGATCAAACTTTTGTAAATTTGTTAAGTTGTTAGCAGAAATGTAAAATCATTATCTTAAATTTTGTCCAACTTTGACTAGATGGCACATTTTTTTCATCTATGTACATACGTTTTTATTAGTTCAGCTGACTGTAAGTCAACTGATCCTAGGAATGGCCCTTTGTCTGTCATCCGGCCTGAAACCTGAAATCAGGTCACTGTGACTTATATCCTCTGAGCTATTGGACTTGAAAGTAGCCCCCCCCCCTTCCCACCCAGAATAATAAAAAATGTCATACAAAACCTCCAATATCTTGATTATTAATGCATGGATTGTCATTAATCTTGCCTTGAATATTGACTATGACTAGTTTTGTCAGTTCCTGAAAAGTGGTGGTGCCACCTGTATTTTTCTTATTTTAACGAATATTTTTCTGTTTTTTTTTACTATAAAATGACAACAATCATGTCAGTTTCTCAGCTGTAATTGTATCCGCCAAAACAGAGTTTTGCGGATACTATGTTTTCAGCTGGCCGCTGCCACCGCCGCCGCCGCGTAGGTGTCCGGAGAACTCCTCCGTAACCGCTGGGCGGAATTTTCCGAAACCCGGGATTATGTTCGGGTCACATGTGAACTGCTGCGCCCCGATTTTGTTTTGACCTCTGACCTTTCCTTTGCGCTCTGCGTCCGTTTGTGCATCTGTTTCCACACATAAACCCACATATCTCGGGAACCGTTTGACCGATCAGGAAAATTTTTTTGCACAAATGTAGCCCTCCTAGAGCATTATAACATACACCAAAAATGGTGGCACCACCTGCAACCATGTTTGCACAGTGTCCATCTGTTCGTCTGCCTTGGGTTAAAATCACTCATATCTCTGCAGTGACTTGACTAATTCACCTGAAATTCGGCATGCGTAAACATCCTGGATAGCTTTTCTGATTTTATGACAGGTGGCACCACCTACAATCACGTTTACGCTGCAGACATCAAAGCTCATATCTCGGGAACCGTTTGACCGATCAGGAAAATTCTTTTGCACAAATGTAGCCCTTGGAGAGCTTTATAACATACACCAAAAATGGTAGCGCTACCTGCAACCATGTTTGCACAGTGTCCATCTGTTTGTCTGCCTTGGGTTAAAATCACTCATATCTCTGCAGTGACTTGACTAATTCACCTGAAATTTGGCATGCGTATACATCCTGGATAGCTTTTCTGATTTTATGACAGGTGGCGCCACCTACATTCACGTTTACGCTGCAGACATCCAAGCTCATATCTCAGAAACCGTTTGACCGATCAGGAAAATTTTTTTGCACAAATGTAGCCCTTGGAGAGCTTTATAACATACACCGAAAATGGTGGCACCACCTGCAACCATGTTTGCACAGTGTCCATCTGTTCGTCTGCCTTGGGTTAAATCACTCATATTTCTGCAGTGGTTTGACTAATTCACCTGAAATTAGGCATGCTTATACATCCTGGATAGCTTTTCTGATTTTATGACAGGTGGCGCCACCTACAATCAAGTTTACGCTGCAGACATCCAAGCTCATATCTAGGGAACCATTTGACCGATTGGGCCAAAATTTTGCATGTGTATAAATCTCACATAGCTCTTTATCATACGCAAAACTGGTGGCGCCACCTGCAGCCATGTTTGCACAGCTCCCATCTGTTTGTCTGCCATGGGATAAATTCACTCATATCTCGGCAGTGGTTTGACATATCTGCCTAAAATTTTGCAAGTTTATACATCCCCGACAGCTCTCTTGATTTTATGACAGGTGGCGCCACCTGCATTCTAGTTTATGCAGCAAATATCCAAGCTCATATCTTGGGAACCGTTTGACCGATTGGGCCAAAGTTTTGCATGTGTATAGAGCTTTCTGGATTTTTAGGTAGGTAGCGCAACCTACATACACAATTTGGCTGCAGACATCCATGCTAATATGCAACACTTCACCCGTTCCACTCTGATTTAGGCGGATACAAGTAGTCGCTTGTCGACTACCCGTATTCTAGTTCTATTTCTAGTGTCCCAATACCTGGTGTGTTTATTGATCACAAGTGGATGCCCTATAGTAATCGCCCTGTCTGTCTAGCTGTTCATCTGTCTGTCTGTCCATTTATCCATCCACACAATGTTTTTTCAGATGATAACTGCAGGTTGGATTGACACATGGATTTTAAACTTTACTTACATATGGCCCACCACTAAAGCAAGAGTCTGTATGATTTTTGGGTCATGAGGTCAAAGGTCAAGGTCACAGGAATTATTTAAAAAGATTAAAGCCAAGCTTTTCATCCCAAACTTTCCATCTTGCGCATTTAGCTGACTTGCCAGTATGGGAAGAGCATAAATGAATTTGGGGTCACAAGGTCAAAGGTCAAGGTAACAGAGGCCATCCGTTCACAAATTAGTTTTCAGATGATAACTCCAGTTTATTTTGACATATTGGTTTCCAACTTAACTTATATATGGTCAACCACTTAAGAAAGAACCCTATCCGGTTTTGGGTCGAACTGTCAAAGGTCAAGGTTACAGGACCCATTTCTTTAAAAAGAATGTGTATGCATTTCAAGCCAAACTTTTAATCACAAACCATCCATCTTCAAGATATTGCTCACCTGCCAGTAGGGGAAGGTTCAATTAAATTTTGGGGTCATAGGGTCAAGGGTCAAGGTCACAGGACTCATCCACATCCATTCACAAATTAGTTTATGGATGATAATTCTGCTTTGGATTGATAGACTGGCTTCAAACTTGATTCATTAATGACCCACCACTTAAGTAAGAATCATTTTGATTTTCAGGGTCCAGAGATCAATGGTGATGGTCACAGGAGACACTTCTAATCTTTAAAAGGATTGTGGATGTGCTGTAAATCAAACTTGTCATCCCAAACTTTCCATCTTTCACACATGGCTTACTTGCAAAAAGTGAGAAAATCTGTTTATTTTGAGGTAACCTGGTCAGAGGTCAAGGTCACTGCACCCACTTTATTTGAAAGATTGTTACAATAATCTGAATGCTGCAAGTTCAAGGATAATAAGTTCTCAGATTTTTTGGTCACCAGGTCATTGATTAAGGTCACAGGACTGTCATACTAAAAATTTCTTTAAGATATTCTTATAACAAATTTAGCTGAGTGTGGAGACCCATGGGTCCTTAGTTTTTACATGATGGACAGTAAAGGTTTAAAGCTTATAAAATTTGAAATGTGAAAAGAATTGGTGAAAAAAGGAGCTTTTATTTAAATTTTCATACACCATGTCAAGTGTTGTTTTCATCAAGCCAACCCAGTCCAGTGGTCTGCAGTGAGAGATGAAGCCCTCACATGTGTTATGTAATAGCTTTAACCCAGGCAGCTCCCTTGACTCAGTTAAGCTAGGCTCCTACATAACTATAAAATAAAGCATGTACCGAAAACTCCAACATATAAAAATTTCTTTGGAATAATGATTTAAAGAATAATCTTAAAGATGCTGTGTTGTGGCATTATGTTTTAGGTGATATTTTCCTTTAAAAATCTTTTAAATTCAGTTTAAACATTTTCTGAACAACACACTGTGACACAGTTGGAACTGTCGTCTTAGTTAAGTTTAAACGACCACGGTTAGCTTTTGGATGGGT
This sequence comes from Sipunculus nudus, assembly GCA_026874595.1. Taxonomy (NCBI): domain Eukaryota; kingdom Metazoa; phylum Annelida; class Sipuncula; order Golfingiida; family Sipunculidae; genus Sipunculus; species Sipunculus nudus. Next base: position 61,335,409 of record CM049315.1, on the reverse strand, counting down.
GACCGCGCGTACCAACCAGGGCCCGATCGAGGGCACGCGAGGTAGGACCATTTCAGGACGTATATATTTTAACGCGCCTTTATTTTCCTATATTTATTAAATATTATTCAAATAAAAGTTATCTGATTATAGGCAGTTATTTTTTATAAAGTCTTCTTCTAACTTTCGTGCAGCTGCTTGTCCCTTTTTGGCCTGCTGATATTGCCGCCTGGTGGATTAACTTGAAACAGCTGATAGTTACATGAGTTACTGTCTATATCAAGTGATCGTACCTATACGCGAAGTAGTGATCATTTTGTGAAGTGATTGAGCTCAGTTTGATTAATCATTTGCGGACTCCGTATAATTCATGTGACGGTTGGAAGCCCGTTTGTAGAAAATACTGTTAAGCTAACAAAACAATCTTAATAACGACCAAATTATCACTCAATTCATATGACCGCTCGAGTGTCGGAGCGGCCCTGTGTCTCTACGGAAGGTAATCAAACCCCATGGCTCTAAAATCTCGACCACCGCAAATTCTGCAGGAAGATAATTTTCAAATATCCTCCTTTATCTCGACCTCTGAGAAAATTAATTATTTTTAAGTGGTCGCCAAATTAGAATAAATACGGTATTACAGTCACTTAGTTGAAATACTGAAACTTTTACAAATACATGTTTGTGATCATGAGAGGCTCCTGCATCTTTCATGTAGTCCATAAAAGTGTACAGTCAACAAAACTACTATGATTTTATACATATTCTCAAAATCAATTTCAGCTGAGCATGTTGATGTAGCATTTTTAAAGAAATCAATTTTTTAATGATTTTAACAAATTAAAATATAATTTAACCCATCAGTATGCATAAATTAATAAAATATGATGCAAATAATGTATAAATAAAGGCACAATTTAAAATTGTTAAATCTGAATCAAGTATTATTTATAGATATTTATTGTTTTGCAAATTTAAAAGATATATTTTTGCGGTAAAAAATAAATATACATTTGTATGCATGATATGGTGTTATCTGACAAGATTAAGATTTATGATGCAATTTAAAATTATGAATCAACTTTTTTTATTCAGATATATATGTTATATTCGAAATGTAAAGAACGTCATGAACGTCATAAAATTTAGTTAACGATGGAATACTATAATACAAGGCTAATTATTAATATATGTCAGAAGTGTGGGAACTGATGTAAATTTTTATAATTCAGAAGTTATTCAGCGAAAGTAAGGTTTACTTTTATCAGTCGTCCGTCATTAATCATGGCAGAAGTTGATGCAGAGTGACTGCATCTATCCAAAAATCGATCCAGTGATTCCTAAACACGAGACCTCTCTAGATATATTTGTAAGGCATAATTCTTGACAAAACAAACCCTTTGGGCATTCATAATTCCGGTCAATGTTATTCCAGTGATTTATTGCTCAGTTCACTTAAGCAAGCTATAGCTGACCGAGGAAGTAACATCTAGCAGACTCATCCTATCAAAGGCCGTACCGCCCCTGCGCCTGACGACGAGGTACAATTGGTGCACAATAGAGTTAATGGGTTTATCAGGTCTTAATTGCAGTTAGTGCATGACTGACACTCAAGGCTTCTGACAGTTGATACTCCATTCTGTAATCTTCTTGGTTAAACTTTAATCCCATTATCCCACTTCACCACCACCACCAAGTCCCACCAATGCAAGGGACATTAGTTATTAGCTCAGCTGACTATAAGTCATCTGAGCTATAGTTTTGGTCCTTTGTCCATCCGTCTGGTGGGCCTGCCTTTAACAGGGCACGTTTTGAACCGTTGGACCAACAAATCCAAAATTTTGCATACTGTTCAGTGTCCCCAAAATCTCCTACCATACCATACTTGGGTCACTAGGACTTTGTTCCTTTGAGATATTAAGGAAAAATCTCCATTTTCCATAGAAAAAGCCATTGTTACATTTCAAGGCTGCCTAATATCAAAACCACTAATCTGTTTTTGATCAGGTTTAGTTTTCATATTCTTCCATACATTTTCTATGAACATACCAAAAAATAGGTCAGTATTGCATATTGTTTTGAAGTTATGGGCCCAAATATAATGCAGTTTTTAAAAAATCAGGAAATATATATTTACTCACATAACATGAGAATTGCTGATGCCAGTGACTTTTTTCAGGGATAAAACTTTATTTAATCAAGATTCATTTGTTTACCTTAAATTATACCTGAATTTTTCAGATTTTTGAAGTTATTAGCATAAAATCAATACCTTAAATTTTGTCCCACTTTGGCAGTGGCACCTTTTTTGATTTAATTGTTGATTTAATTTTCACAGCATCTATACATAAGGATTTAATCTTTTAAAGTCTGAAATTTCAAAGGAATTGATTGAAAAGAGTAGCTTTTATTCAAGTTTTCATACACCATGTCCAGTGTTGTTTACCCCTCCAGGCAGCTTGACTTGGCCACTACAAGCAGGCTTCCCCCCCCCCCCCCCCTCTGTCCTGCACTCATCCCCCCCCCCCCCCCCCCGGCTGCATAAACTAGATGAATGTTATAATTTTCTATTTTGATTCATTCTTATTCTAGGCCATGCTATATTTTGGATTTTGTATTGTTGTAAAATATATGTGTACGCATAATATGACCCGAAATGAGCTACACTCTGGATAAATAATGATTGCAACTTAGAATTCTGATATTTGTATCCGCCAAAACAGAGTTTTGCAGATACTATGTTTTCAGCCGACGGCCGCCGTGGCCGCGTAGGTGTCCGGAGAACTCCTCCGTAACTGATGGGCTGAATTTTACGAAACCCGGGATTATGTTCAGGTCACATGTTAACTGCTGCACCCAGATTTTGTTTTGACCTCTGACCTTTCCTCTCTGCCCAGCATCCATTTGTGCGTCTGTTTCCACACATAAACCCACATATCTTGGGAACCGTTTGACCAATCAGACCAATTGGGCCAAAATTTTGCATGTGTGTAGATCTCACATAGCTCGTTATCATACGCAAAACTGGTGGCCCCACCTGCAATCATTTTTGCACAGCGTCTGTCTGTTTGTTTGCTGTGGGATAATGTCACTCATTTTTCGGCAGTGGTTTGACATATCTGCCTAAAATTTTGCAGTTTTATACATCCTGGACAGCTTTCTTGATTTTATGACAGGTGGCACCACCTACATTCTAGTTTACGCTGCAAACATCCAAGCTCATATCTCAGGAACTGTTTGACCGATTGGGCCAAACTTTTGCATGTGTATTGATCTCACATAGCTCTTTGTCAAACACAAAAGTGGAGGGGCCACCTGCAACCATTTTTGCACAGAGTCTGTCTGTTTGTCTGCTGTGGGATAATGTCACTCATATTTGGGCAGTGGTTTGACATATCTGCCTAAAATTTTGCAGTTTTATACATCCTGGACAGCTTTCTTGATTTTATGACAGGTGGCACCACCTACATTCTAGTTTACGCTGCAAACATCCAAGTTCATATCTCAGGAACGGTTTGACCGATTGGGCCAAAATTTTGCATGTGTATAGATCTCACATAGCTCTTTATCATATGCAAAACTGGTGGTGCCACCTGCAACTATTTTTGCACACTGTCCGTCTGTTTGCCTGCCATGGGATAATATGACTCATATTTCGGCAGTGGTTTGACATATCTGCCTAATATTTTGCAGTTTTATACATCCTGGACAGCTTTCTTGATTTTATGACAGGTGGCGCCACCTACATTCTAGTTTAAGTTGCAGACATCCAAGCTCATATCTCTGGAACCGTTTGACCGATTGGGCCAAAATTTATGCATGTTTATATATCTCACATACCGTAATGTCTACATCAGTTCGTATCCTTCATTAGTTCGCACACTATAAATTTCCTGAATCATATTTTTCTATATTACATATATGAATTCATACACCAACATACTGTGCCGATATTGGCTATTGCCGGTGACCACCGGCGGTCCGTATGAACAGTAATTGTAGCTATGATTAAAACGGCTTTGCATGCGGAGATTAATCAAATGTCTACGCTGTTCACCTGATATCAACACATCTTTATGTCTTAATGCGTGGCAGTAACATGATAATTTGAATTTTAACATGAACAATTTTATCAGATTTGCGACTTCATGTATGTAAACAGGAAAAACTGTCGCTTAACTGATACCGATGGGCCATCTTTGCTCCAGACTTGTTACAGCATGAATGTGATTTGAACAGTAGAACTCAAGGTAAAAAATGTGTTTTAATCGATAATATTTTGTTTACTTAATAATAGAATAAGAAGGATTTGTTAGTGGGACAAAAATGACATTAGCTGATGATCATAAACTAGTAATCCTTTTTGGACAAACCTCGCACGGACCACTGATCACAGGCATGACCTGGTGCTACAAGACATCAAAGGTTAAATGGAGATCGTCAGTGTGCTTTGAACCGCAGCTACAAAGGATATACCGCTGTCTTCAAGAGTTTTTATTTGATAAATCCCGGTAATGTCCGTGAAATAATTTATTTTTTTTCCCGCTGTGTAAATCTTATTTGAATCTCCCAAATAAAAACTTCCGCATATTTCGTTGGTTACTGTGGCCATTTGGTTAGAGGCGCATGAACAGTTATAGTGTGAACTATGTGCCCTTGGTTCAAACCTATCAGCTTTCTTTCCCCTTTGATGTTATTCTCCCATCCCAGTTTAAAAATATGATAAACATATATTTTTTTCATTTATTTCTTTCCACTGAAACTACCAAACGGGTAAAATAAACATTTAATTTATTGAAATATATAAATAAATCTGGTGAGTTTACATATTCACGGCTATAATAAGTTTACTTGCTGCCAGGTGGCACCCCGAATAAATTTCATTAACCCCTTAACAAAATCACCATTACCGTAAAAGTCGTTGCAGAAGTCGCGACTTGTCCTAGGAAATCAAATTCTAAAAACTAGAATTTTCTAGCAAAGTCGGCGTGCGACTTGTAATACATATGTATCCCGTTTCAGTCAGCTTTCCCGGTACATGGAACGACGTCAGTTGAGCGATAATATGCAATACCTTTAACCAGTGCCTTGTGAAACGTCTTTTTCCAATAATTTACACTTTTAACCATCTCTTATGGCTTATATTTTGTGAACTGACAGAATTTTCATTTTATTAACATTAAATGCAAATTTTAAATTTGCCCAGTTCAAGGCCTACCCGTTGTGACAAGTCGCAATTCTAGTGACACTTCCTAATCTGCGTTACTGTTATATCATGAGTCAATTTGACGCATATGCCAGTCTGCCGCTCTTTGATGTTCATTTTCTATGCGTTTAACTATATGGGTATGCTTGTCGTTATGAAAAACTAGCGGTTCCATATCCGTTTATACTTGTAAAGTTGCGTGTCATTCAAGCTTGATCCACTACAGACACGTCGTGAATTCTTTTGCCTGCCCGGTTGATTGCTGAATACCAGCTGACCTTTGAAGCCGTGTAGTGGAAGTTCAAGCCCTGGGTCACCCGTGCAATGACCTTTACATCCCCATGTCAACTAAGCCTTCCGTGACTGATATCCACAGTTAAAAACTCTCATATAAAAAACCATTACTTCACTGTCACCATCACATGGTTTTGAAGCGTTTTGGATATCAATGTTATAACGTTTCACGTGAGCTGCAAATATTCGATTTGCTTCGTGTGTTACCCGTGTCTCTTTCAGGACGATCGTATGCCCGGTCAACAATATGGCGGCATGCATGCATTACGGTCAATTGTGCGTAGACGTATTCGTGATTTTTTTTTAAATGAAGACACATTAATCAATACAATAAAATAACAAACAGCATACAGGTATATATGTTATTTACTTAAAATGCCACATACATCACTAAATTCCACGGGAACCGGCATCGTTTGGTGTCATGACGGATCTAGTTCAACACAGCTGAGTTTGCCATACATCCAAGCAATTTGAATATAATCACTGATAACGATGGAAATAGGTTTTCGAGATAAAAAAAATCATTAGTCTCAGTAAACATAATACCTGTAAATTCAATTATGTGTATTTAAAATTAACTGACCAGTCAATAAAGCGTTCATTATCCCCTTGTTGACTGACATATGATCAGTGATTTCAGTAATACCAGTATGTGCTGTGTCTAGATGGTAAGTTGTAACAATTAATTCAAGGGTTACTAAATTCAGTTTTAGAGCCCATTTCAGAAATTAGGTGAAAAAATTCAAACTCAATTATTCTTTCCATCTTTCAGTTGTCTTAAGTCAGTTAAAATCATGCCCAATGCGACGGATTGGGACTCGTCACGTGTACGCAAACTAATCAGTGTAATGAATCCATCCTACGTTTGACGATCTTTAACGATTTAAAAAGTTGCTCGATTGTGATAGTATTTTGCCTCAGACTCTTTTCGATTATTAATACAGTCATTTAACTTGATATTTGCATTCTAATGTTACTTAACCTAGTAAGAAATGGCAACAATGACATCGTTTCACAGCACAAAATGTTATCCGAGGCAGCTGCCTTTGGCACTGTACAAATCTTGCCTGACAATTAAACCGCGACTTTATATGTTAAGATTCTGTTGTTATTCCTTAAATTTAAGCATTGTACTAAAGTTGTCCAATTATTTTTATGTTTAAATGGTTTATTTAGTTTTTAAACCACAAGTACTACAGGGACGTTGGTTGTAGTCTTGCATCGCAAGGAATGATACTCAAATTCCATATGTATCAGGTGGTTGGGATGCCTCTGAAGTCTGGGTGCGACCTATATAATGGACTTTTCCTGAAACTAAAATTGAACGGCTATTCCCCAGGGCGTTCCTAAAAGTCAGGGTGCGACTTGTAATAAGGATGCGACTTCTGCAACACTTTTACGGTACCATTTTTTTGGGCGTAATCTGCAATCCATACAAATAATGTTCGTAAATGAATTAAATGTTCCCATGAAGAATTACAAAACAATAGCCCATTTTCTTACCACTAATGATGCTACGCACCACTGTATGCCGTGAGAGACCCCTGGCTAATGATGTTTTCCTTTCATGTCTAAACTGTGAAACACTTCGTTTCTTGTTTGTTTACCAATAATTTATTTGATGTGTAATATTAAGGTGATCAGTGACTCCTGTCAATTTTGTTTGCACCACAGCCGTGATCAAATAAATTTGTTAACATACTAATGAGGTACAAATTTAACAGTTTGGGGTAATAAATTACTGAAGTTCTATGGCCGGTAGCCTAATTTTTGACGATCTGTATGATCTTTTGTGCCGGTCTGTGGGTTACAAATGTTTAGTTTGTTCCCTGGTTCCGGCCAGCAGTACAGGCCATCCCGGTAACCCCAGACCGGCGCAGCTAAAACCCTGTATATTATATATATATATAAAACACCGGTTTATAAAATGCCAGTTACGGGATATATTGGATATCTTTTTCTTCACCAGCAGCGCTCACATATATTCCCGAACAAGTGTTAAATAATAATTAACATGAGAGTTGCCGTACATCCTCTATTGTCGCCGATTGCCAGTTCTCAGGTGTCAAACGATCTTCTCTCCTGCAATACTCTAATTTTTCATATTTTACATATATTAATTCAACACAGAGAAAAATAATTATTTTCTCCTGTACGAATTCAAGTAGACATTACGGTAGCTCTTTATCATACGCAAAACTGGAGGGGCCACCTGCAACCATTTTTGCACAGTGTCCGTCTGTTTGTCTGCCGTGGGCTAAAATCATGGTTTGACAAACCTGCCTAAAATTGTGCAGGTTTATACATCCTGGACAGCTTTCTAGATATTATTGACAGGTGGCGCCACCTACATTCTAGTTTATGCTGCAGACATCCAAGCTCATATCTCAGGAACTGTTTGACCGATTGGGCCAAAATTTTGCGTGTGTATTGATCTCACATAGCTCTTTGTCAAACACAAAAGTGGAGGGGCCACCTGCAACCATTTTTGTACAGAGTCTGTCTGTTAGTCTGCCGTGGGCTAAAATCACTCATATCTCTCTAGTGGTTTGACTTATCTGCCTAAAAATTATTTTGCATGTGTATAGATCTCACATAGCTCGTAATCATACACAAAATTGGTGGCGCCACCTGCCACCATTTTTGCACAAGTCCTTCTGTTTGTCTGCTGTGGGATAAAATCACTCACATACATGTAGTGGTTTGACCTTTTGCCTAAAATTTTGTATATGTATGCAACTTGGACAGCTTTCTGGATTTTTGGTAGGTGGCGCAACCTTCAAACACATGTGGGCTGCAGACATCCATGCTTATATGCAACACACCTCACTTTATTTCCCCTTGCCACTCAATGCATGCCTCACTTCACCCGTTCCACTCTGATTTAGGTGGATACACGTAGTTGCTTGTCGACTACCCGTATTATAGTTTAACTTATATTTTAGATATTTTTAGCGAACCTGTGAGCTTATGCAATGGTGTGGCGTTGTCAGCGTCTGTACGTTAACCTATACTATCTTAAAAACGGCAAGAGTTAACATCAAGAAATTTTATGCAAAAAATTAGTCATCTAAAAAACTCTATTGGATTTTGCTTATTTTTTGGCTAACTGCATTTTCTTAGATTTTATAGGGAAAAAGCTAAAAAAGCTTTAAAAATCTTCTTCTCCAAAACTGTTAAGCCAAATTGTCCAATATTTCACAGAAATGATCCCTGGAACAATCTCTCTCAAGTTTGTTTGAATGGTTTAAGTTCGGTAATTTTTGGCAGAGTTACAGATAGTTGAATTTAGTCATCTGTCAAAAAAAGCATACTAAAATTACAATCTTAGAAACGGCTGGAGCTATCATCACCAAATTTTATGCTAATGTTGGTCACAAGAGTCATATCTGAAATTGAGGTATTGGTGGCGCCACCTGCATCAGCCTTTTTTTTTGTACGGGGGTCATCAGTGCCCATATCATAATGACAGCTTCAAAAATCTTCTTCTCTGAAACCATATGGCCAAATTGTTTAATATCGCACAGAAATGATCCTAGGGTAGTGCTATCTGAAGTTTGTTCAAATGGTCTCAGTTCAGTGACTTTTGGTTGAGTTATGGGAAGCTGAATTTAGTCATATGCCATAACAGCCCATTTTAGCTCAGCGGCTACAAAGATCTTCTTCTCAAAAACCACTGGGCCAAATTCTTACATCTCACACATTAATTATCCTTAGATGTTGATAATTCAAGTTTGTTCAAATGGTTTTGGTTCAGTGATTTTTGGCTGAGTTATGGGAAGCTTAACTTAGCCATTTTGCTTTATTTTCCCATATGAGTTATAAACCTGCAAAACGTTTTTTGAGTGACGCCACTGAGGCCAATTTGTTTAATATTTTACAAGAATAATCCCCTGAATAATTCTTATAATAATTAATTGTCTTTTATGGTTCCAAAGAATGAATTTTGGCTGAATAATAAAGATTGAATTGAGTCATTTTACCATATATGTTAGCTGTGTGAAGCAGATACATCTAGCCTGGAACCAGTTTATCAGCATCCGTTACATCATGCCTCCAGACATTTAGATTTCAGGTTATCTTTGGTTAATATTGACAAGAATGTTTTTTTTAAAACTTTTAAAAAATGTAGATTAATGATTTTAGATATTCCTCATGCCAGGCAATGTTTACAATCACAGGTATACGTTAACTCATACTATTGGATTGACTGGAGCTAGCATCATGAAATTTAATGCAAAAAATTAGCCATCTGAAAAAAATCTGCATTTTCTCAGATTTTATAGAGAAAAAGCTAAAAAACCTTAAAAAATCTTCTCCTCCGAAACGGTCAAGCCAATTTGTTCAATATTTAATAGAAATAACCTTTTATATCATCTCTCTCAAGTTTGTTCAGATGGTTCAAGTCAGTGAATTTTTACCGAATTACAGGAAGTTTAACCTAGTCATCTGTCCGAAAAAGCATACTAAAATGACAATCTCTGAAACGGCCGGAGCTATCATCACCAAATTTTCTGCCAGTGTTGGTCACATGAGCCATATATGAAATTCAGGTATTGGTGGTCACCTGCATTGACTTTTTTTTGTATGGGGGTCATTGGTCATCTGTACATTAACCCAAAATTTCTCAGAATAGAAGGAACTACTATCCCCAGATTTTATGCAATAATCTGTCATATATCAAATGTTGTGGGATTCAGCTTATTTATGAAAAAACTGCATCTTTTATTATTCTAGATAGTTTGATAAAAAGTTTATGAATATTTCAGCTTGAAAAAATGCATTTTAGCCAAAGTCTTTCAGTATGTGTAAACAGATTTGCCAGCAGGCTAAGATTGTGTCTGTATATTTAAATAGGTTAAGAAACTGCCAACTGTTTCAGATTTGGCAATAGATCAAGAGTTCATTCAGTGCAGCCAGATATAGGTCAAGAGTTCAGTCAGTGCAGCCAAGCACAAGGCATGTGATCCCCTCATGGGTGACATGTGAACACCTCATGGGCACCATGTGATCACCTCATGGGTGTCATGCCTCTCAGGGTTGCATGTGGAGCCAATCTATTTATAGCTTTGGCAGACTGCCAACTGTATCAGATTAGGCAACAGGTCAAAAGTTCACTCAGTGCAGCCAGGTACAGGTCAAAAGTTCACCCAGTCTAGCCAGGTGCAGGTCATGAGTTCACTCAGTGCAGTAGCCTGAGCAAGCAAATTTGTCACACTTCACTAGGGGCAACTGCCTTTCTCACCTAAGCGTGGTCAGCCCCATGCATCAGACTTAAGGTAAGTTTGATGTATTGGCCTGATATTTTGTTCTGTCTATGCGTCTTTGATGGGTTTCTCGTTCACAAGACAGGTGTCACCACCTACAGTGACTTTTTCACAGTGTGTGACTTTTGTGCCTGCTTATATTTCTATAGAGGAACTTAATATATCATCCTGTAATTGGGCATATTTATACTTATCCAATAGCTTTGTCGTGTACAAGACTGCAGGTGCCACCTACAATCATTTTTTGCACAGTGTGTGTCCCTGCTTATTTCTCAGGAGGGGTTTGATATATCAGTCTGAACTTGGGCTTATGTATATATCTCTGATAGCTTCGTTGTATACAAGACTGGTGGTGCCAGCTACAATCATTTTTAGCTCAGCTGACTGTAAGTCAACTGAGGTGTAGGAATGGCGCTTTGTCTATCGTCCATACGGATATCTGGCCGCCCGTTAGCAGGGCACAAATCGTAACAGCTGGTCCTAGAAACTTATAAGTGATAATCCAGGGAGGTCAATAAAAAATCTCCTTGGAACTCCTGGTCACTGCGACCTATTACCTTTGAGCTAAGGGGCTTGAAAGTACCCCCCAGAATAGTAAAAAATTTGATACAAAACCTCCAATATCTTGATAATTAATGCATGGTTTGTCATGAATCTTGCCTTGAATATTGACCATGACTAGTTTTGTCAGTTCCTGAAACGTGGTGGCGCCACCTGTATTTTTTCTATTTTAACGAATATTTTTTATATTTATTTACTAAAAATAAACTGGCTTCAAACTTGATTCAATAATGACCAACCACAAAAGTAAATTCATTTTGATTACCAGGGTCCAGCGATCTAAGTTGAAGGTCACAGGAGCCACATCTTTAAAATGATTGTGTGAATGCACTGTAAATCAAACTTTTCATCCTAAACTTTCCAACGTTCACACATGGCTTATTTGCCTAAAGTGTGGAAACATGTAGAATTTGAGGTTTTCTGGTCAGAGGTCAAGGTCACTTTTTAAAGGATTGTTACAATAATCCTAATGCTGCAAGTTCAAGGATATTAAGTTCTAAGATTTTTTGGTCACAAGGTCATTGCTTAAGGTCACAGGACTGTCATTCTGAAAAATTTCTTTAAAAATATCCTTATAGACAAATTCAGCTGAGCGTTGAGACCCATGGGTCCCTAGTTGTGTTGTGTGCACCCATGCCAGAATTTCAGCAATGATGTTTGTGTAATTGTTTCTTATTCAAAATGTTTAGTACCTGCATTGTTCATATACATGAGAAGTAATGGTCAAGCTTTGAAGCATTATACCTGGTGTATTTCCCAATGCACGGGGTCGCATTAGGCCTGTACGCCTTGTTTTATTATAAATTTATAAAACTAGTGGATATGCTAAAAAAATACTCTTTAATATAAACTTAAATGTATTATTCCCTAGAAAGTGAAATAAAGGTATTTGTCTATTCTGTCCACTTGCCTTTCAACTGTAAATTTTTCATATGCATCACAGTATCTCAAAACTTTTACTGGTTTTCTTCGTGACAGTCTTGTTAGAGTATTAATTTTGCAATCATATATTTTGAACTTTACTTAACAAAGTAGGAGGGCCCCTTTCCTCTATTTTGAACTTTACTTAACAAAGTAGGAGGGCCCCTTTCCTCTTAGCTTCTCATATGCTTATATATATGAAAAACATTTTTATAGGATATTTTACATATTTTGCATTTGCAAAAATTTCAAACTTCAGCTGATAGCCGTGACCCATGGGTCCCTTGTATTTCAAATGTATACATTTTATAAATAAAAATACATATATCTAATAATATATTTATATTATAAAAAAATAGGTGCAGTGGGACAAATGTGTAAACAACTGTACTGTCAACAATTTATCAAAAAGCCAACCAATGATCATGGTAATAATTAATATACTGTAGATTCAGAAATATTAGTTGGGATTTTATTTTCGTGGTTTTCGTGGATGAAGATAATCCACGAATTCATGATTCCAACAATAAAAAAATCACACGGTCAGAGGTTATACTGCATCTTAACGGCAGGTGGTGGTCCACTTTATATATAATTGTTACCGCTGGCTGAATTTTCAATAAGATACAAAAATTGTTCATACTATTTTTTTATTGTTTTTGATACATTTATTAAATGCACTGAATTACTTTTCATAAATTAATATAAAAATAAAATTATTTCCCATAATATCGTACAAACACGGCCCCTTGATATCTTTACAATATAACAATATTAAAGTATTATATAAACTGAAAATGTATCCCCACATTTCTCTTATCAACATTTCGGGTGAAAAATTCAAGAAAAATACTAGAAATAAACTCATTTGCATTACTGCGATTACCACGGGAGGCGAAAGAGAACTAATTCCGAATATTGCGACAACAGTTGCGTGCATAACAGTGACCCATTACTAAAACATGCAGGCGGTACTTCTTCCGAATATTGCCGGTAGTTGTACATATATGTAAGCTTAAGTAAGCGCCGCAGAATACTATTAGGCAAACTATTTCTTTATAATCTCCAAATATAGCTGACATGATGAATGACAAATTAACCGCGTCTTGTCTCACCGCCCCGTCAGGGATTTACAGGCGCTACATGTGACTACCGCCTAGATTTAAAACAAAAGTTTAAAACCTTCATGTGGACGGTCCCTTTTCATTTTTTAGCTCAGCTGACTATAAGTCAACTGAGCTATAGTCGTGGTCCATTGTCTGTCGTCCGCCCGTCCGTCCGTAGATGTGGCACGTTTTGAAACCATAAGACCTAGGAATCCAAAATTCTGCATAATGTTAGATGTCCCCAAGATCTCCTACCAAGTCGTAAACTGGGTCTTTGTGACTTCATTCCTTTGAGAAATTTAGGAAAAACCTCAATTTTTTTTATTAAAAACCTATTTTCACACTTCAGGACTGCCTAATATCAAAACCACTCATCTATTTTTCCTCATATTTACCATAAATATTCCTCTATATAGTTCTTATGTACATGCCAGAAATTATGTCTGTATTATATAATTTAAAAAAGTTATGGGCCCAATTTTGTAAAAAATCAGGAAAGATATTTGGTCACTTCACACATTTAAAACATGTTAGAGCTATGGACTTTTTTTCCAGTAATATAACTTTAATTAATCAAAATTAAATTGTATACCCAAAATTAGATCAAAATCTTTTACATTTTTTAAAATATTAACAAAAATAAGAAAACGGTACCTTAAATGTTTCCCAACTTTGACCATGGCACGTTTTTTTCCTGTAAGGACTGTGGATTTAATTTTCACAGCATGTTTTTGTTAGCGTTTTGTCTGCTAACACCAAAAATTTGAAACCAGTTGATCAAAAACTGTAGATTTTATTCAAGTTTTCAAGCACCATGTAACATATCGTTTACATCAAGCTAGTGTTATGCAGTTTGCAAGAGCTAAGCTCCCCAGCTTCAGCTCTTAGTTCCTAAAATTTGGCATACAATTAGATGTCTCCAAAATCCCCTACCATGCCAAGAATTTGGTCACTAGGACTTAATACCTTTGAGATATTAATGAAAAACTTCATTTTTCCATTAAAAAACCCATTGTTACACTTCAAGACTGCCTAATATCAAAACCACTGATCTGACTTTAATCATATATAATATACATATTTTTCTATACATTCTCTATGCACATGCCAGAAATGATATCAGTATCGCGTAATTGTTTTAAGTTATGGGCCCAAACATAATGCACTTTGTAAAAAATCAAGAAATATATTTACTCCCTTAACAAGGGGATTGCTGAAGCTAGAGATTTTTTTTGTCAGGGATGTAACATTATTTAATCAAGATTCAATTGAATACCCAAAATTATTTTGAATTTTTCAAATTTTATAAGTTATTAGTATAAATAAAAAATTAGTACCTTTAATTTTGCCCAACTTTGACCATGGCATGTTTGTTTCCTGTGAGCACTGTTGATATAATTTTCATATCATGCACACATAAGGATTTCAGCTTTTTAGTTTAGAAAGCTGAAAGAAATTGGCCAAAAATTGTAGCTTTTATTAATGTTTTTATGAGACCATGTCAGACCTTGGCTCTCTCCAGCCCCTCTTGAGTCACTTGTATGTTGACCTTGTTGAACTTTCAGCAAATTATGCATGCTTGAGGCGAGGCATCCACTGGGGCAGCCAGGCAGCTTATGGCCAGCCACAGTTGATCCAGGTGTCCAACCCAACTTATCTAGTAGTTTTAACCAACAACATAACAATAAACAATAAATTAATAATTTTTTATTGGTTTTTAATAACAAATTAAAGAAAAATAGAAAAGGAATTTGCTAGTTTATAATAACAGGAAATTAACTTGCAGTTACTGATGATATAAGAATCTTGTATCGATGGATAGAATGTCACATATTCCAAATAACACCATGCAGTCACCTATGGTATTTTTCAGTTCAATTTTAATGATAAAAAAGTAAATCATTTTATTCTTTACTAATCATTAGGGATCATATGAAGGAAATTAATGATAGACAAAGATGCAGTTGATAATATTAATCTAGATTCTGTGTCTAGTGTGTACATCAATGTGAAATTAGTCCAAAATGAATATATTACATTTTTTTAAATATAAATAAAAGCCATAAAACCAGGTACTTATGATCATTATTTAAATGTGTGAATTTTGTATATTCTGGATTCTCAACATCATTATTTGGTGAAAACTGAATAAATACAAGACATGGTGCGAATGCTTTGCAATTGTATTTAAATACAAATATGAATATGTAATCCATTATAAAATTTCTTGCATAAAGAATGGGAATTCAGGTAAAAATGAAAGTATATGAATACCAGTGCAAATACTTTCAAAATGTATTCATGGATGCATTCATGAATATATTCTTTGTTATTATTTTAATAATCATTTCAGTTATATTTAATTAAAAAAAATTATATGATTCTCTTATTATTTTTAATAAAAATTATATTTGGGACAATATTTGTAATTTTTTTTATAAATAGTTAAACTCTTATATATATGTTGTGCTTATAAGTTATATGGCCAAGTCAAAATCTGTGTGACAATAGTACTCTATTTGTTAATAAAATAAATGAAATCAATCCTCTTCCCTGTCTCCAAAGGTACTATCAAAATCATACATAAGCTAAACAACAACAACTCATAATACAGCTTATATATATTACCACACAAAACCAGCATGTGCCTCATTTCTAAATCATATTTTTTTATCATATATAACAGCTGAGCGCCGTGACCCATAGGTCCCTTGTTTTTTTTTTTTTGTGATGGTTTACATTTTCTGTGAACGTGGTGTGATCTGGTGTTATAACTGATAGCCTATGTATCGGGTGTTACAACTAACAGCCCATGTATCGCCCGGCACGTGTCGGTCACAGCTGATTAATTCTTTGTTAGGCTCGGGTCGGGCGGAGCATGTTTGTTCAACACTGACCCAATCGACCGCAGTACAGGCACACCGTGTGATAAGCATCTAAGTCGGACCACCTGTGTACATCATGCTCGTCTTCCTTGTGCACATGGAGGTATTGATAAACATAATTTCCTTAAGTTTTCTTTGTCTTTCCATGAATTCAAATACCCCTCGATATGCGTTTTGTACAAAAACCACGAAATTTTAAGCCCACAATATTATCTGAATCTACAGTACATCTTTTGGTCCCAAACTGCTCACAGTAAGTCATCTGAGCTATAGGGATCACTCTTTGTCCGTCGTCCGTCCGGCCATCCAGCTGTCTGTCCGTTAACAAGGCACAAAACATAACCACTTGACCTGGAATCTTCTTACTTTACATCCATAGAGGTCCATAAAAATCTCCTTGGAAACCTGGAATTAGGTCTCTGGTACCCATAATCTTCAGGCTATGGGGCTCCAAGTACCCCACAGAATAATGAAAAATTTGATACAAAAGCTCAAGTATATGAACAAATGATGCATTGATCACCATGATTCTTTGCATGGATATTGATCATGGAGTGTTTCATCAGTTTCTGCAGACTGGCGGTGCTACCTGTATTTTTACAATTTTTTTTGCTATTTTTTTTATTTTTGAGACCTTAAAAGATGCGGTCATTTGTTAACAGGGCACAAATCATAACAGCTAGACCTAGAATCTTTTTTCTTGACATGCTGGGAGGCCAATGAAAAGTCTCCTTGGAAACCTGAAATTAGGTCTTTGTCACCCATATTGTCCGAGCTATGGGGCTCTGAAGTACCCCCCAAAATAATTAAATGTTTGTTACAAAAACTCCAGTATCTGAACAACTAATGCCTTGATCACCATGATTTCTTGCATGGATATTGATCATGGTGTGTTTCATCAGTTTCTGCATCAGTTTTCTCTATTTTTGAGACCTTTAAAGATGCAGTTGTTTGTTAACAGGGCACTAATTTTTACCACTGAGTCTTGATGAACTTGAGCTAATATACATGAACTATGATGCCTCCTACATAATTTTCATCAGTTGTCTGTGCAAGGACATATTGTCAACATGCCAGTCGGCTGAGCGTCATGACCCATGGGTCACTTGTAACAGTAGGAAATGCATGATTTGTTCACAAATATTATTTGCAACAATTTCTTACTCATCAATACAAACCAATCATGTCAACTAGCCATGGCCTATATTACCTTTTCCTTTTAGACTCCATTTGCTATTATATTAAATTTTTACCTTCAAGGTCAAGCACAGTGACCGATTGGTCCCTTGTTTCTCTATTTATGAGTCTGTCAAATGAAGTGGTTATCTGTTAAAACGACACAAACCATAACTGATGAACCTAGAAACTTCTTACTTATCATCCAGGGAGACTAATAAGAAATTTCCTTAAAAGCCTGAAATAAGGTCTCTGTTACTCATGTTCTATGAGCTATAGGACCCGTTGGTACTCCTGAGAATAATTATTAAATTTGATACAAAAGCTCCAGTATCTGAATAACTAATGCCTTGATAGCCATGATTCTGTGGATACAAATTGATCATGGAGTGTTTCATCAGTTCCAGTAGACTGATGGCACTACCTGTATTTTTTTTTCAAATTTTGACGCATTTTTAGCTCAGCTGACTATAAGTCATCTGAGCTTTAGTCGTGGTCCATTGTCCGTCGTCCGTCCGTCTGTCCGTCTGTCCGTCCGTCCGTCCGTCCGTAGATGTGGCACGTTTTGAAACCGTAAGACCTAGGAATCCAAAATTCAGCATAATGTTAGATGTCCCCAAGATCTCCTACCAAGCTGAAAACTGGGTCTTTGCGACTTCGTTCCTTTGAGAAATTAAGGAAAAACCTCAATTTTTTATTAAAATCCTATTTTCACGCTTCAGGACTGCCTAATATCAAAACCACTCATCTGTTTTTCCTCATATTTACTATAAATATTCCTCTATATAGTTCCTATGTACATGCCAGAAATTAAGTCTGTTAAGTATAAATTCTTTAAGTTATGGGCCCAAACATAATGGACTTTGTAAAAAATCAGGAAAAATAATAACTCACTTAACATGAAAAATTTTGAAACTAGAGTCTATTTTCTCAAGTATATAACTATGTTTAATTAAGATTCAATTGTTTACCCAAAATTAGATCTGAATTTTGTAAATTTTTTAAGTTATTAGCATAAAAAAAAATCAGTACCTTAAATTTTGCCCAACTTTGACCATATCACGTTTTTTTCCTGTAAGCACCATTGATTTAAATTTCACTGCATTTAAACATAAATATTTAGTTTGTCTAAATCTGAAATTTGAAAATAAAAGCTTAAAAATTAAGCTAGTTATTGATTTTTTTTTTCTGTAGTCACTTGCTTTGATTACAGATGCAGGTCACTGGAAGTCAGCTATGCCAGGGTTTCTGATTTGTTACAGTCACTGGGGGAGATCCCCTGCTGTGACAGGTGTACAGTTAATCTCATATCACCACCCCAATCATCCCCCCCCCCCTGCAAACCCAACCCACCAAGTATTATGCAGTAATTGTTATTGTTTTCACTGTATCTCCTTAATTGTAATGCTGTTTCCACTCCGATATGCAAAAACTTTCCTTGAAAAAATAATTCAAGGTGTAATCCAGAAGATGCAATGTTGTGTAATGTAGCATTTTTAAAGAAATCAATTTTCTTTTAAATGATTTTAACAAATATAATTGAACCCATCAGTATGCTTAAATTATTATAAAATATGAAGCACATTATGGATAAATAAAGACACAATTAAAAATTGTGAAATCTAAATCAAGTATTATTATAAGATATTTATTGTTTTGCAGATTTAAAAGATATATTTTTGTGGTAAAAAATAAATAAACATTTGTATGCATGATGTGGTGTTATCTGACAAGATTGAGATTTATGATGATGCAATTGAGAATTATGAATCAACTTTTATATTCAGATATATATGTTAAATTTGAAATGTATAGAAATATAAACTTAAAGTAGAAAATAATTGATGTGATAAAAAAATGAGGATTTAATACAAACATTTGTTCATTATTTTCCTGCCTCAGCAAAATTTGAGATCAGGCTTTGTTTGCCCTGTTTTATGTTGTTAATTAGCTATATTTCAACTGTATACATTTCATAAAAAAAATACATATATATTTAATAATATATATTATACAAAAAAATAGATTCAATTGAACAAATGTGTAAACTACTGAAATGTCAACAGTTAATCGAAAAACCAACTAATGATCATGGTAATAGTACAGATCATTTGTTCACAAACTGCTCACATGCTTTAGTTTCAACATTAGGAAACACATGGTCAGGTCACAAAATATTTTTTGCAACAATTTCTTGCTCATCAATACAAACCAATCATATAAACCAACCATGGCCTTTATTACCTCTTCCTCTTACACTTTATCTCCATTAGCTATTATTTTAGATTTTTACCTTCAAGGTTAACGTCAGCTGAGCACAGTGACCCATAGGTCCCTTGTTCCTATTTATGAGATCTTCAAATGAAGTAGTCATCTGCCAAAAAGCCCACTGCATCCTATTTCTAAGGACTATTCTCAAAATTCTTGATTTTTTTGTACTTCGGCAGTCATTGCTCATTGTTCAACTTTCCTTAAATTCAGCTGAGCATCATGGCCCTTGTGCCATTATTTTTTTATGGCAGTCATGTCAGCATTAGTTTGGCAATCATATACCGTTTTCCCCCATAGATAATCCGCACCCGTAGATAATCCGCACCCCTATTCAGACCTACAATTTCTGGGGAAAAACCTGTATACCTGTGTATAATACGCAGCTAGATTCTGACGAAATCCTGAATGCTGCAAATTGTTTTTGTGGTGGTCATCGAATATCCGCTCTCTTCGTGGGTGTGACTTTGTCAGTTAACACAAGTCTCTAAGCAGAAGATCATTATACTTGAATTAGCAAATTGTCTATTCACCTCCAATTGTTAAGTGTAAAAAGGGGGATTGTGCCTGGACCGCCGTTAACCAGGTATTGCAACACTTGTATTAAGCGTCACCAATGCAAGGCAGTTCGTGTCCAAGAAAAGGGGTCGTACAAATGTGTTTTAATAAAATATCATCCCCATTCTAACAAAAAAAACAGCAATGATAATTCTTAGTTACAGAATGTATACAAAAACACAGGTCTCCTTTGATGTTAATCAAAGGGAAGCTTTCCGTCATGTCGGGTAACAAACTGTGACGAGCGTGTTATAAGGAGAACTACTCGCACGGTACCCTAGTTAGCCAATTAATGCTAATCATAGAACAAACAGTCTTCATTAACTCAACACACGCATAAATATGGGTAACCATCACTTGTTCTCCATTCAGTCACTTATGGTCATCATGCCACGCAGATCATCGTATACGACAGCGTTTAAGTTACAAGTTGTTCAGTATGCTGAACAGAATGGGAATCGCAGTGCTGCTCGCCATTTCGGTATCAACGAGAGCAATGTTCGACTGTGGAAAAGATCGAAAGGACAACTTGAAAAATTGCCGAAATCAAAGAGGGCCAACAGGAGTCGTCAAGTTTTCTATCCTGAGGTGGACAAGCAAGTGCTGGAATGGATCAGTGAATGTCGCGCTCAGGGCAATGCAGTGAGCACAGTGCAAGTTCGACTGAAAGCCAGCCTGGTTGCAAAAGATCTCAAAATTAGTGAATTCAAGGCTTCCTCAAACTGGTGTTATCGCTTCATGGCCCGGAATGATCTTTCCATTAGAAGAAAAACCCACATCAGTCAAAAGCTCCCAGCTGATTATGAGGAGAAACTGACAGCTTTTCAGGCCCACATAATCAAACGCCGCAAAGTACTGGACCCGCCACTGTCACTCATCGGTAAAGCTGACCAGACGCCACTAACGTTTGATCTACCTGCCGATACAACTGTGGAAAAGAAGGGAGCAAACACAGTATCAATCCGTACGACTGGTAATGAAAAAAACAGGTTCACAGTCATGCTGGCCTGCATGGCAGATGGCACTAAATTACCCCCGTACGTGGTTTTCAAACGGAAAACCATGCCCAAAGGTGTAAAATTCCCGAGCAGTGTACACGTGCGCCTACAGTCTAAAGGCTGGTTGGACAATACCCTGATGAAAGATTGGATTGATAGCGTGTGGGGGAATCGCGCGGGCGGCCTCACAAAGAAAGAGAATAGCCTATTAGTGTTAGATGCTTTCAGATGCCACCACAACCCGGCCTTACTGCAACATCTGAAGCAAGTACACAAGACGGAGGTGGCGATAATCCCTGGCGGGATGACGTCGATACTACAGCCGCTGGACGTAGGTGTCAACAGGCCCATGAAGACGCTACTGAAATCTAAATGGGGCGAGTGGATGCAGCACGGGGCCAAGACATTTACAAAGGGAGGTCGTATGCGAGCCCCAGACCTAGTGACCATCGTACAGTGGATCAAGGACGCGTGGGGCGAGCTTGATAAGAATATCATCATCAGATCCTTCAAGCGCTGTTGCATTTCGAACGCCCTTGACGGCACAGAAGATGATATCCTATGGAGTAATAAAGACGAGAAAGAGACTGCAGAAAGCTCGGATGATGAAAACGACACGGATGACCTGTATTTTGCGGATGAAGAGGTGATGTCATCAGAACAAATCATGCAGTTGTTCTTACAGTCCGACGACGAAGAGTTTGAAGGTTTTGAGAGACTATAAATGAACTGTATTGATATGCTGCTCTTTGGTGACTTAATAATATATGGAACCACATGCATGTATTGATCATCTGAATATGCATGTATTGATGATAAATGAACTATATTGATTTTCTACTCTTTGGTGACTTAATACTTTATGCAACCACATGCATATATATTGATCATTAACTATTCATATCTTTAGTATAATATCATATGCAATCATACGCGTTGTGTAAAACATGTCAAATAGAATGGCTTTTTTTTCTGACGTAAAATGTTCTATAAGTTTTCATGTGTGAAAAAAAAGATTGTTAGAAATACACACGTTTATTATGTTTTTAAATCAAATTTTCTGTGATGTTTAATATCCACAACGGGGTTTCATTTTAAGCATATATATATGTATATATATATTTAACTAACTATAATAAAATACCCGAGGTTTGTAATAAATTTATAACACATCTCCGGGATATCATTAATTTACACAGGTGTTCAAACTGTCCATGCTTGCACAATAGGGTAATTAATTATTAATTATTAATTAACTTATGAAACCACCAGGCAATCATTCCTCCCTTGGCTCAAGTTGTTTAAATAGTAATTAGTGTATCACGGAACATTTCCCACGGACAAGGACTGACAGGTGCAGGTATATCAGGTAGAAACGATCCCCTTTTGTGATTTAACACCACATGTAAAAATATGCCGCAGCGCCATCTGCCGACAGACATTGACATCAAAGGAGGTCAGCCAAGCAATATACCATCATGCATATTTCACAACGGCGATCTTCTGTTGTAAGCCATACTTAAGATATATTTTAAGTATCTGAAATGAAAAAAAGTGAATCAAATCAATAATTATGTTGTTTTAATGCAAAATTTGTACAAGTAAAGTGAGTATACACTTTGTTTACATAAAATCCTTTATTATCGCTCATCATCGGCTCACCGTACGATGTTCAACCTGACTGAAAAAAAGTTTGAAAATTATGTCTCCATGTATAATACGCACCAGGGTTTTTTATTTCGATTCTAAGATGAAAAAATGCGGATTATCTATGGGGGAAAACGGTATTCAGTCCTTGATTATCACCAAATGGGAAGGCCTTTTTCTCATAGATTTTCAAATTGGAATGGAAACAGGTGTGATTGTTACTTGGCAGGTTTGTTGATATGTAACATTTTATCTTGTAGCAAGACAAGATGCTGCAGAGATCAAAAGGATGAAGTTAGACTATGAAGAAATAACCCCATGTCTCAAGGAAGTCACCAAAGTATGGGATGAAATGCTTCTGACTCCTGACAGGGAATCTCATCACTTTGATATGTGTTTAGTTAGAGAGGCTGTCAAAGCAGGTAATAAGCCATTCTGACTGATTTTAACTCTCTCATAAATTATTTTTAGCGAACCTGTGAGCTAATGCGATGGTTTGGCGTCGGCCGTCTTCTGTGTACGTTAACCCATACTATCTCCAAACGACAGAAGCTAGCATCACAAAATTTTATGCAAAAAATTAGCCATCTGAAAAACTCTATCGGATTTTGCTTATTTTTTGGCTAACTGCATTTTCTTAGATTGTTTAGAGAAAAAGCAAAAAAAACTGTAAAAATCTTCCAAAACAGTCCAGCCAAATTGTTCAATATTTCACAGAAATAATCTCTTATACCTTCTCTCTCAAGTTTGTTCGAATGGTTCACGTTCGGTGAATTTTGGCTGAGTTACAGGATGTTGGACTTAGTCATCTGTCCAATAAAGCATACTAAAATGACAATCTCAGAAACGGCCGGAGCTATCATCACCAAATTTTATGCCAGTGTTGGTCACATGAGTCATATATGAAATTCAGGTATTGGTAGCGCCACCTGCATTCCATTTTGTACAGGTTTTGGTCATCTGTACATTAACCCATAATTTCTCAGGAATTGCAGGAGCTGACATCCCCAGATTTTATGCAATAATCTGTCACTTATCAAATGTTGTGGGATTCAGCGTATTTTTTGCTATCTGCATTTACTTAGATTTTATTGGGAAAAAGTTTAAAAATCTTTAAAGTCTTCTTTTTGTAAATGGTCCAGCCAAATTGTTAAATATTTTAGAGAAATGATCCCAGAGACGAGCCCTCTCAAGTTTGTTCAAATGGTTTGCATTTGATGAATTTTGGCAGAGTTACAAGAATTTGAACTTAGTCATTTGGCCAAGTTAGCATACTGACATAGCAATCTCAGAAATGACTGGAGTAAGCATCATCAAGTATTGTTCATATGTTGGTCACATGACTCATATTTGAAATTGCAGATTTTGTGGCGCCACCTACATTTACCTGTTTTAATGGGCAAAAAACTCATAATTTTAGCCTCTTTCAGGTTTAAAATGTTTATGATGAATCTGTCAAGTAGAATCATTCAATTTTTCACAAAAATTATCCAAGGACATGGTTCTATCAATTTAATAAGAATAGACTGAGTTTGTTGATTTTTGGTAGAGTCATGAAAAGCTCAAGTTGGTCTTATGGCCATTATTAAGTGCAAAAGTGTTCTTCTACAAAATTGTTGTTTTAATTATAACTTCTGTGACATCGCACAAAATTTATTCTTAGGTTGCCTTTGTTCAAGTTTACTTGAATGATTTTTGGCAGAATTATTGGACTTTTAACAATGAAAGGACTCTATCTTTTACTTTTCTAGATATTTTGTTCAAAAGTCTTATGAATATGTCAGCTTGAAAAAAAAAGCATTTTAGCCAAAGTCTTTCAGTATGTGTAAACAGATTTACCAACAGGCCAAGATTGCGTCTGTATCTTTAAATAGGTTGAGAAAATGCGAACTGATTCAGATTAGGCAACAGGTCAACAGAGTTCATTCAGTGCAGCCAGATATATGTCAAGAGTTCAATCAGTGCAGACAGGCTCAAGGCATGTGATCACCTCATGGGTGTTATGTGAACACCTCAATGGCACTATGTGATCACCTCATGGGTAGCATCTGATCACCTCATGAGTATCATGTGATCACCTCATGGGTGTCATGCCCATGGAGCAAATCTGTGAGCTTATGCAATGTTGTGACTACTATTTCAGATTTGGCAACAAAGGCCAAAGGTCAGTTTGGATCTATTTATAGCTTTGCCAGACTGCCAACTGTATCAGATTAGGCAACTGGTCAAGAGTTTACTCAGTGCAGCCAGGTATAGGTCAAGAGTTCACCAGTGCACTAGCTGCATTCTATTTATAGCTTTGCAAGACTGTCCACTGCATCAGATTTGGCACCAAAATTCCACCTGCATCTATATATAGCTTTACCAGACTGCCAACTGTATCAGATTAGGCAACTGGTCAAGAGTTCACTCAGTGCAGCCAGGTATAGGTCAAGAGTTCACCAGTGCACTAGCTGCATTCTATTTATAGCTTTGCAAGACTGTCCACTGCATCAGATTTGGCACCAAAATTCCACCTGGATCTATATATAGCTTTGGCAAACTGCCAACTGTGTCAGATTATGCAACAGGTCAAGAGTTCACTTAGTAAGCCAGGTAAAGGTCAAAAATTCACTCAGTCTAGCTAGGTGCAGGTCAAGAATTCACTCAGTGCAGTAGCTTGAGTCAGCAATTTGTCACAGTTCCCTTGGGGCAACTGCCTTTCTCATCTAAGCCTGGTTAGCCCACTGTATCAGACTCAAGGTAAGTTTGATGTATTGGTCTGATATTGTAACCTATCTTTGCGTCTTTGATGGCTTTGTTCACAAGACAGGTGTCGCAACCTACCGTAAAAGTCGTTGCAGAAGTCGCGACTTGTACTAGGAAATCGAATTCTAAAAACTAGAATTTTCTAGCAACTTGTAATACATACTTATCCGGTTTCTGTCAGCTTTCCTGGTACATGGAACGACGTCAGTTGAGCGATAATCGCCAATACCTTTAACCAGTGCTTTGTGAAACGTCTTTCCCCAATAATTTACACTTTTAACCATCTCTTATACCTTTTGCGACTTGTAATACATACTTATCCGGTTTCTGTCAGCTTTCCTGGTACATGGAACGACGTCAGTTGAGCGATAATCGCCAATACCTTTAACCAGTGCTTTGTGAAACGTCTTTCCCCAATAATTTACACTTTTAACCATCTCTTATGCTTTATATTTTGTGAACTGACGTAATTTTCATTTTATTAACATTAAATGCAAATTTTAAATTTGCCCGGTTCAAGATCTACTCGTTCTGACAAGTCGCCATTCAAGTGACACTTCCTAATTTGCGTTACTATTATATCATGAGTCAATTTGACGCATATGCCAGTCTGCTGCTCTTTGATGTACATTCTCTTTCCGTTTAACTATATGGGTATGCTTTCCATAATGAAAAACTCGCGGTTCCATATCCGTTTATGCATGTAAAGTTGCGTCACTTCAAGCTTGATCCACTACACATACGTCGTGAATTCTTTTGCCTGCCCGGTTGATCGCTGAATACAAGCTGACCTTTGAAGCCGTGTAGCGGAAGTTCAAGCCCCGGGTCACCCGTGCAATGACCTTTACATCCCCATGTCAACTAAGCCTTCCGTGACTGATATCCACAATTATAAACTCTCATATTAAGAACCATTAGGTCACTGTCACCATCTCGTGGTTTTCAAGCGTTTTGGATAACAATGTTATAACATTTCATGTGAGCTACAAATATACGATTTGCTTCGAGTGTTACCCGTGTCTCTTTCAGGACGATAGTATGCCCAACAATATGGCGGCACACATGCATTACGGTCAATCGTGCGTTGACGTATTCGTGATTTTTTTAATGAAGACACATTAATCAATACAATGAAATAATAAACACCATATAGGTATATATTTTATTTACTTAAAATGCCACATACGCACCTAAATTCCACGGGAACCGGCACCGTTTGGTGTCATGACGGATCTGGTTTAACACGGCTGAGTTTGCCATACATCCAAGCCACTTGAATATAATCACTGATAACGATGGAAATTGGGTTTTCCAGATATTATCAAAGATAAATTAATCATTAGTCCCGGTAAATATAATATCTGTAAATTCAATTATGTTTATTTTACGTTAACTGACCGGTCAATAAAGCGTTCATTATCCCCCTGTTGACTGACATATATTTCAGTGATTTCAGTAATACCGTGCATGTGCTGCGCCTAGATGGTGAGTTGTAACACTTAATTGAAGGGATAATAAATTCAGTTTTAGAGCCCATTTAAGAAATTAGGTGAATAAATTCAAACTGAATTATTCTTTCCATCTTTCAGTTGTCTTAAGTCAGTTCAAATCATGCCCAATGCGTCGGATTGGGACTCGTCACGCGTACGCAAACTAATCATAGTCTAATGAATCCACCCTACGTTTGACGATCTTTAACAATTTAAAGAGTTGCTTGATTGTAATAGTATTTTGCCTCAGACTCTTTTAGTTTATTAATACAGTCATTTAACTTGATATTTGCATTCTAATGTTACTTAACCTAGTAAGAAACGGCAACAAGGACGTTTCACAGCACAAAATGTTATCCGACGCAGCTGACTTTGGCACTGTACAAATCTTACCTGACAATTGAACCCCGACTTTATATGTTAAGATTCTGTTGTTATTCCTTAAATATAAGCATTGTATTAAAGCTGTCCAATTATTTTTACGTTTAAATGGTTTATCTAGTTTATAAACCACAAAAGTACTACGGGGACGTTGCATCGCAAGGAATGATACTCAAATTCCAAAAGTATCAGGTGGTTGGGACGCCTCCGAAGTCTGGGTGCGACCTATATTATGGACTTTTCCTGAAACTAAACTTGAACGGCTATTCCCCAGGGGGATCCTAAAAGTCAGGGTGCGACTTGTAATAAGGATGCGACTTTTGCAACGACTTTTACGGTACTATGACTTTTGCACAGTGTATGTGCCTCATTATTTCTACAGAGGAATTTGATATATCAGCCTGAAATTGGGCATATTTATACATATCTGATAGCTTTGTGGTATACAAGACTGGTGGTGCTACCTACAATAATTTTTGCACAGTGTATGGCCCTGCTTATTTCTCATGAGGGGTTTGATATATCAGTCTGAAATTGGGCATATGTATATATCTCTAATAGCTTTGTTGTGACTGCTGGTAACAAGACTGGTGGTGCCAGCTACAATCATTTTTGTGTTGTGTGCACCCATGCCAGATTTTCAGCAGTGATATTTGTGTAATTGTTTCTTATTCAATATATTAAGTACTTGCATTGTTCATATACATGTTACACGTGTGCTTGAAAAGTAATGGCCGAGCACTGAAGCATTATACCTGGTGTATATCCCATTGCACAGGTTTGCATTAGGCCTGTAGGCCTTGTTATATATAGTTTTTCACATGTTCGTCTTCCTTTTATTATGAAAATTTCGTGATAAATGTACTTGTTGGACTTTTAAGCTCAGCTGACTGTAAGTCATCTGAGCTATAGTCGTGGTCCATTGTTCATTGTCCGTCTGTCCGTCTGTCTGTCCGTTAGACTGCCATTTTGAAACCATTAGACCTAAGAATCCAAAATTTAGCATACTGTTAGATGTCCCCAAAAATCTCATACCATACCGAAAATTGGGTCAATATGACTTCATTCCTTTGAGATATTTAGGAAAAACCTCAAATTTCCATTAAAAACCTATTATCACACTTCAGGACTGCCTAATATCAAAACCACTTATCTGTTTTTCTGAATATGTACCAGAAGTAATCTCCTATATATTTCCTATATACGTGTCAGAATTTAAGTCTGTTAAGTATAAATTCACTAAGTTATGGGCCCTAACATAATGGACTTTGTAAAAAATCAGGAAAGATATTTGGTCACATAAGAGAAAAAGCATTAAAGCTAGGGACTTTTTAGCCAATCTGTGAGCTTATGCGATGGTGCAGCGGCGTCCGTCGTGTGTCGTGCGTCGTCTGTACGTTAACCATAGCTATCTCAAAAACGGCAGGAGCTAGAATCACCAAATTTTTTGCGAATATTCAGTCATCCAAAAAACTATATCGGATTTTGTTTATTTTTTTTTCTAACTGCATTTTCTTAGATTTTATAGGGAAAAAGCTAAAAAAACTTTAAAAATCTTCTTCTCTGAAACTGTCCAGCCAAATTGTCCAATATTTCACAGAAATGATCCCTGGAACAATCTTTCTCAAGTTTGTTTGAATGGTTCCAGTTCGGAGATTTTTGGCTGAGTTACAGGAGGTTGAATTTTGTTAACTGTGCAAAAAAGCATATTAAAATTTAAATCTCAGAAACGGATGGAGCTATCATCACCAAATTTTATGCCAATGTTGGTCACATGAGTCATATCTGAAATTGAGGTATTGGTGGTGCCACCTGCATAGGCCTTTTTGTACGGGGTCATCAGTGCCCGTATCACACTGACAGCTACAAATAACTTCTTCTCTGAAACGAAATGGCCAAATTGTGTAATATCGCACAGAAATGATCCTAGGGTAGTGCTTTCTGAAGTTTGTTCAAATGGTCTCAGTTCAGGGATTTTTGGCTAAGTTATGGGAAGCTGAATTTAGTCATATGCCATAACAGCCCATTTTAGCTAAGTGGCTACAAAAATCTTCTTCTCAAAAACCACTGGGCCAAATTCTTAAATCTTACACATTAATTATCCTGAGATGTTGATATTTCAAGTTTGTTCAAATGGTTTCAGTTCAGTGACTTTTGGCTGAGTTATAGGAAGCTGAATTTAGTCATATGCCATAACAGCCCATGTTAGCTAAGTGGCTACCAAAATCTTCTTCTCAAAAACCACTGGGCCAAATTCTTAAATCTCACACATTAATTATCCTTAGATGTTGATAATTCAAATTTGTTCAAATGGTTTTGATTCAATGATTTTTGGCTGAGTTATGGGAAGCTGAACTTTGTCATTTTGTTGTATTTTCCCATATGAGTTATAAACCTACAAAACGTTTTTTGACTGATGATTATACTGAGGCCAGTTTGTTTAATATTTTGCAAGAATAATTCCCTGAATCATTCTTATAATAATTGTCTTTTATGGTTCCAAAAAAATGAATTTGGCTGAATTATAAAGATTGAATTGAGTCATTTTACCAAATATGTTAGCTGTGTGAAGCCTAGCACCAGTTTATCAGTATTCATTACATCATGCCTCTATACATTTAGATTTCAGGTTATCTATGGAAAATATTGACAAGAATGTTTTTAAAAGCTTTTAAAAAATGTAAATTTATGATATTACATATCATCTGTACACTAACTCATAATTTCTCAAGAATAGGCAGGAGCTACCATCCCCAAATGTTATGCAATTATCTGTCACATATCAAATGTTGATGGATTCATCATATTTTTGCAATCTGCATTTACTTAGATTTTACAAGGAAAAAGCTGAAAAAAACTTGTAAAAGTCTTCTTATTGTAAACAGTCCAGCCAAATTTTCCAGATTTTACAGAAATGATCCCAGAGGTGAGCCCTCTCAAGTTTGTTCAAATGGTTTGTGTTGAATAATTTTAGCAGAGTTACATAACAGGCCAAGATTGTGTACATTTCTTGAATAGGTTGAGAAACTGCCAACTGTTTCAGATTTGGCAACAGATCAAGAGTTCATTCAGTGCAGCCAAATATAGGTCAACAGTTCAGTCAGTGCAGCCAAGCACAAGGCATGTGATCACCTCATGGGCAGCATGTGATCGTCTCATGGGTAGCATGTGATCACCTCATGAGTATCATGTGATCACCTCATGGGTGTCATGCCCCTCAGGGCTGCATATGGAGCCAATCTGTGAGCTTATGCAATTGTATGGCTACTATTTCAGATTTGGCATTAGGCAAAAGGTCAGCCTGGATTTATTTAAGATTATGCAACAGGTCAAGAGTTCACTCAGTGAAGCCAGGTACAGGTAAAAAATTCACTCAGTCTAGCCAGGTGCAGGTCAAGAGTTCACTCAGTGCAGTAGCCTGAGCCAGTAATTTGTCACAGTACACTCGGGGCAACAGCCTTTCTCACCTAAGCCTGGTCAGCCCCGTGCATCAGACTCAAGGTAAGTTTGATGTATTGGCCTGATATTCTGACCTGTCTATGTGTTTTTATGGCTTTCTCGTTCACAAGACAGGTGTCGCCATCTACAATGACTTTTGCAAAGTGTATTTGCCTGCTTAATTCTACAGAAGAATTTGTTATATCAGCCTGAAATTGGGCATATGTGTACATGTCAATTAGCTTTGTTGTATACAAGACTGGTGGTGCCACCTACAATAATTTTTGTGTTGTGTGCACCCATGCCAGAATTTCAGCAGTGATGTTTGTGTATTGTTTCTTGTTCAAAATGTTTAGTACTTGCATTGTTCATATATAAGAAAAGTAGTGGTTCAGCACTGAAGCGTTATACCTGGTGTATATCCATATGCACAGGTTCGCATTAGGCCTGTAGGCCTTGTTTTCAGTAATAAAACTTTAATTAATAAAAATTTAATTGTATACCAAAAATTAGATCAAAATCTGTTAAATTTTTTTAAATATTGGCAAAAATAAAAAAAAATTGGTACCTTAAATTTTGCCCAAGTTTGACCTTGGCACGTTTTTTTCTTGTTAGTACATTTGATTTACTTTTCAAAGTCAGTATATATTTTGAACCTCCAGACCAGCCATGTCTGGTCCCTACAGCCATGTCTGGGTAAACATATTAGTGATGCAATGCTGCTTTTACAAATGTAGAATCACATGTGGCAAAACTGCCCTCCTCCCTCCACCCCTACACCCAACCAGATATATTGCAACATTTCACCAGGAGTTTTACCCCTTTAGTAAGAATATTTCATGATATTTTCTTATAGTCATCATCATCATTGATCATGATTAACTGTTCTGTGTTATATCATAAAAGGACATGATAAAATTCTGTTTCCTTCAGCATTGCTACGTTAATTTATACTCCTCCACAAATATTTCTTATTTGCTCCCGTTGGGCTATTCGTGTCGTTCTGACACATCTATTTCAAATATGTTCTGATTTTATCACTCCAATCTGACATTGCCACTAAACTTGATCTCAGAAAGGCTGCTTATTAGACGGCTTCTGAAATTTTGCTCAGAAAGACTACTCCAATTTGTCAAACAGCCTTCACAGTAGGTTCTAGTGTTCCGTTTCTCTTTGGATTTATATTATGTGAATGTTTAATTGATATTTAAGTGAGGATATTCATATGCAAAAGTGTTGGGGGGGGGGGAGACGGTAAGACCCCAATATCCAAAGTCTAATAGTGTACTCCATACAATCAGAGTCTGTGTGCAAGTCTAGGCCAATCTGGCCCAGTTCCAAGTCAGAGTCCTTGAGTAGTCAAAGTCCTTTAAATTCGAGTTCCAGTCTTCAAAACCTGAATCAAAGTCTGAAGTGCTAATGATACTTCTGCTGTCATTTTAACCTTGGAAACTGCAATTTTTCATATCTAAGTTCTACTATAATTGTGCTCACCGATATTTATTAATCAGAAATATTTTACAAATAAGTGGTGACATCCAATTAAACCCTGGTCCAAATAAAAAATATTGGACATATACCATATCAATATCTGCAGCATTTTAAACAAGATAGAAGGTATAGAAATTGAAATACAAAATTTTGACATTGTCTGCTTTAGAGAACCCCACTTAGACAGTACAGTTCCAAATGAAAAAATCCTTATACCTGTTTTTCGGGTGCCTGAAAGGCTTGATAGATCAAGACATGGAAGGGGCATTGCAGTATATATTAAAAATACTCCAGCTTACAAAAGAAAACATGATCTTGAATCAAAACATATTGAATCAATATGTGTAGAAATAATGAACCAGCCATCCAAATTCATATGTACCACAGTCTATAAACCCCCTAACCAACCTGTAGAAAGCTGGGAAAATCTTGAAGAATTTCTCTTTGATCTGAACTCACTGTCAGACACCAGGCATACAGTTGTTGGTGACCTAAACTGTGATCTGATGGTGACATCAGCATCCCAAAACTTAAAACCATACTGAAACAGCGGGATCTTCACCAACACTACGCTCTTTACACAGCGCTTTAACTATAGGCCTACTTCCTATATGGTAAGCGCTGTTTGTTATGACCTCGTATCCTGAATCGCTACACCAGAGGGGAGCACTGCATTTTTTGTCAAATCAGATGAGACCTTGTGCTGGAAGACACGGCCAAGCGAGAAATACACAGAGCCAATCATGCTCATTTCGATTTGAGTTACAGCTCATCGCCCCGGTAACCGTATGAACAGGCCACAGGCTCAGAGAGAATTGCCGCAGACGTGGTTTAGTTATGGACTTGGGCACATAGGATGCCCGGTCGGTGAGCAGTAATTCAAACGAAACGTAACAACAAATAGGCCATGGGCTAGTGGGAGTCATAGTGCACCCCCCTTGTGATTTACTTTAATGGGTATTTTCATGTAGCCCTAGGTCTAACAAGTCAGAAAATTGATGTTGCCAGCAAAAAAACTGGGATGGAAGATACCTCCCATGGACTTTTTAACCACGCCTACTTTTACAGCTGGAGGCAGATAATTAGGGGTATGGAAAATCAAAACAACCCTAACTTTGCAACTCTTGACCAAAATATTTCAAATGACCACTTAAAATGTTTGCCTTGTCAAGATATACCAGTTCATGCAAATGATATGCAAATTTATTTTGTGAAAGGTCACTAGAGGTCAAAAGGTCACAAACTTTGACCTTTCCCTATAATTTCTCGTATTGTCAGGGTTAATTTATCGCCAAGACCATATAAAGTTTTTTTTTTAATTGAAAATTAATTAAAATGAAGGTTTACATGTGCTTTTTAGCCCTCAGCCCTTAGGCTGATGGGCTATTGTTGTCACCCAAGCTGTCCGTCCGTCCGTCCGTCCGTCCGTCCGTCCGGCGTCCGTTAACTTTTACCTTGTGAGCGGGATATCTTGAAAAGGATTCACCGTCAGAATTTTATTTCCTCGGTAAAGATGTATATCGACAAAATCTCGGTCAAGTTCGAAGATGGGTGACCTTGACCCATTTTTCTACATTTTAGAGCTGATTATAGAAAAACACTTAGATGCTTATTACTCAGGAACCATTTGGTGGATTTTCACAAAACTTACTATGATTATTGGGACTGATAATCTGTACCTGCTAAACAAGTTTGGTGGCGCCACCTACAATTTCTGATTTTTAATGAATTTTTATCGGATTTTTCAACTTTGGGCTTGTGAGCGGGATATCTCTAAAAGGTTTCACTGTAGGAATTTCATTTTTTCGGTGAAGATGTATATTGACAAAATCTCGGTCAAGTTCGAAGATGGGTGACCTTGACCTGCTTTTCAAGGTCACAGAGCTGATTATAGAAAAAACATTTAGAAGCTTTTTTCTCAGGAACCATTGGGTGGATTTTCACAAAACTTACTAAGAAGTACCACTTGTTAGATTTTGCCTTACTCCTATTCGGCACATCCAGCAATACGTACAAAGAGTATGTAAAAGTGCAGAAATATCTTGCAAACCGCGGGGTAATAACTACTTCTTTTCAAACTTTTTGACTCCAAATATTAAAAAGCACATGTAAACCTTCATTTAATTTATCAGTAATAAAAAAAAAAAACTTTATATGGTCTTGGCGATAAATGAACCCTGATAATGCGAGAAATTATGGGTAAAGGTCAAAGTTTGTGACCTTTTGACCTCTAGTGACCTTTCACAAAATAAATTTGCATATCATTTGCATGAACTGGTATATCTTGACAAGGCAAACATTTTAAGTGGTCATTTGAAATATTTTGGTCAAGAGTTGCAAAGTTAGGGTTGTTTTGATTTCCCATACCCCTAATTATCTGCCTCCAGCTGTGGAAAATGGTAATTATGAGGAGATGAGAAATAAACTAAGAAATGTCAACAGGAATAATATTTTTAACACAACAGATGATATAGAAGCTATCTGACAAAATAATTGCAGAAATTCACAACATTAAAAAAGAAAATGCATACCAGTTCATACTGTTACATATAATTCATATAATAATTATAAAGAATGTTACACCTGTGATCTTAAACTGTTAAAAAGAAAATGCCTAAGGCTTTGTACAAAACCAATGAAATCAAATAAATCTAAAGACGTGGAAAACTATACATGTACTAGAAATATATTCAACACAGAAGCAAGAAAGGTCAAAGCCAATTACCCATCAAAAGTTGCCACTAAATTTAAAAATATCCTACAAACTGAAAAACAGTGGTGGAAAACTGTAAATATTTTAATGAAGGGTAATAGCCAACAACCAACATCTCTTACCTCTGCTTATCAATACATATGATACATATGCAACTGAGTCAAAGAATAATTAAAGTTAATGAACAATTTACTAATTCACTAATTCAAGAAGATAATTAACCATACCATTCTTAGCTAGTAAAAATAGCAATAGATTTCACAATATCATTATAGAATTTAATTAACTAGAATTGATCATGAAAGGTCTAAAATGTAACAAGTCCCAAGGTCCTGATGAAGTCCCCCCAATTGTCCTTTGAGAATGCCACAAAGAACTGGTTTATCCACTTTGGAAATTTTTTAACTTATCAATGGAAAAAGGTCAGCTTCCCTCACTTTGGAAAAAGGCAAATGTATCACCAATCTATAAAAATAGAGAAAAAAAATATGCCAATTAATTACAGACCTACATCACCAACATCCTGTATTTGCAAACTCTTTGAAAAAATAATCTGTGCCCAAATGTACAATTTCTTAAAAGATAATAACATAATAAGCCCATATGAGTCTGGCTTTATCCCAGGAGACTCAACAGTATACCAACTGTCTGACCTATACAATTCAATCTGCCAAGACATTAATAAAGGCAAAGAGGAGCAAGCTATATTCTCAGAAATGACCAAAGCTTTTGACAAAAAGCCTCCTGAAGGCCTCCTCACTTAAAAATTGCATCATTCAGAATTAAAGGAAAATTGCTTTGGTGGTTATATCAGCACTGTATCTGAAAAATAGGAATCAGAGAGTAGTAATCGAAAATTAACTTTCTGATTGGGGATCACTTCATGCAGCAGTACCTCAAGGGTCCATACTGGGACCTCTATTATTTAGCTCAGCTGACTGCAAGTCATCTGAGCTATAGTCGTGGTCCATTGTCTGTGCTGTGACAGTTGTACAGTTATTCTCATATCACCACCACATATTGTCCACATATTGTTACTGTTTTCACTGTATCTCCTTAATTGTAAAGCTGTTTCCACTCGATATGCAAAAAATTTTTTTGAAAAAGTAATTCAAGGGGCAATCCAGAAGATGCTATGTTATGTAATGTAGCATTTTTATGCCCCCGCCACAAAGTGGCTGGGGCATATAGTTTTACCCATGTCCGTCATTCCGTCCTTCCGTCCTTCCGTAATTCTGAAATCAAACAGTTGTACGGACTTTTTTTCGCAATGCCTGCAGATATTGGCCTGATTTTTGGTGTGTGGGCAGATATAGACCAGTTACAGATCGAGTTCGTGTTTCGTCCTGGTTGACCTCCTTTGACCGTTTTACGGCTCCTGAACATAGAAAATTTCATGTAAAATATGAAATTTCATGACAAATACACATGTACGGACTTTTTTTCACAGTGCCTGCAGATATTGGCCTGATTTTTGGTGTGTGGACAGATATAGACCAGTTACAGATCGAGTTCGCGTTTCGTCCCAGTTGACCTCTTTTTGACCGTTTTACAGCTCCTAAACTTAGAAATTTTCATGAAAAATAGAAATATTCATGACAGATACACATGTACAGACTTTTTTTCGTAATACCTGCAGATATTGGCCTGATTTTTGGTGTGTGGGCAGATATAGACCAGTTACAGATCGAGTTCGCGTTTCGTCCCGGTTGACCTACTTTTGACCGTTTTACGGCTCCTAAACTTAGAAATTTTCATGAAAAATAGAAATATTCATGACAGATACACATGTACAGACTTTTTTTCGCAATGCCTGCAGATATTGGCCTGATTTTTGGTGTGTGGGCAGAAATAGACCAGTTACAGATCGAGTTCACGTTTCGTCCCTGGTTGACCTACTTTGACCGTTTTACGGCTCCTAAACTTAGAAAATTTCATGAAAAATAGAAATATTCATGACAGATACACATGTACAGACTTTTTTCGCAATGCCTGCAGATATTGGCCTAATTTTTGGTGTGTGGGCAGATATAGACCAGTTACAGATCAAGTTCGCGTTTCGTCCTGGTTGACCTACTTTTGACCGTTTTACGGCTCCTGAACATAGAAAATTTCATGAAAAATATGAAATTTCATGACAAATACACTTTTACAGACTTTTCTTCACAATACCTGCATATCTTGGCCTGATTTTTGGAGTGTGGGCAGATAATGACCAGTTACAGATCAAGTTTATGTTTTGTCACAGTTGACCTATTTTTGACCGTTTGACGGTGCTCTAACATAGAAAATTTCATAAAAAGGTGCACATGTATGGACTTTTTTTCGCAGTGCCTGCAGATACAGGCCTGATTTTTGGTGTGTAGGCAGATAATGACCAGTTACAGATGGAGTTCTTGTTTTGTCTCAGTTGACCTACTTTTGACCATTTGACTGCTCCTGAACGTAGAAAGTTTCATGAAAAATATAAATTTTCATAACAAATGCATATGTACTGACTTTTTTTCCTCAATGCCTGCAGATACCACCCTGATTTTTTTTGTGTGGGCAGATAATGACAGTTACAGATCGAGTTTGCGTTTCATCCTGGTTGACCTACTTTTGATTGTTTTACGGCTCCTAAACATAGAAAATTTCATGAAAGACAGAAATTTTAATGGAAAATGCACATGTATGGACTTTTTTTCGCAATGCCTGCATATACTGGCATGATTTTTGGTGTGTTGCTTGATAATGACCCGTTACAGATCGAGTTTGCATTTTGCCCTTGTTGACCTACTTTTGACCATACGGCACCTCCTGAACTTTAAAAATTTTCCAAATTTTACAAATGTTTCTAATTTGCCCAAGGCGGGGGCATTCGTGTCATTCCGACACATCTAGTTAAAGAAATCATTTTTCTTTTAAATGATTTTAACAAATATAATTGAACCCATCAGTATGCTTAAATTTATAAAATATGAAGCACAGTATGGATAAATAAAGACACAATTAAAATTGTGAAATCTAAATCAAGTATTATTTTTAGATATTTATTGTTTTGCAGATTTAAAATATATATTTTTGTGGTAAAAAATAGATAAACATTTGTATGCCTGATGTGGTGTTATCTGACAAGATTGAGATTTATGATGATGCAGTTGAGAATTATGAATCAACTTTTATATTCAGATATATATGTTATATTGGAAATGTATAGAAATATAAACTTAAATTAAAAACAATTGAAGTGATAAAAAAATGAGAATTTAATACAAACATTTGTTCATTATTTTCCTGCCTCAGTAGAATTTGAGATCAGGCTTTGTTTGCCCTGTTTTATGTTGTTAATTAGATATTTTTCTACCGTATACATTTCATGAAAAAATACATACATATTTAATTATATATTATACAAAAAAAATAGATTCAATTGAACAAGTCTGTAAACTACTGAAATGTCTGCAGTTAATCAAAAAGCCCACTAATGATCATGGTAATAGTACAGATATTTTTTTCACAAACTGCTCACATGCTTCAGTTTCAACATTAGGAAACACATGGTCAGGTCACAAAGTATTATTTGCAACAATTTCTTGTTCATCAATACAAACCAATCATATAAACCAACCATGGCCTTTATTATCTCTTCCTCTTACACTCGCCATTTGATATTATTTTAGATTTTTTACCTTCAAGGTCAACTTCAGCTGAGCACAGTGACCCATGGGTCCCTTGTTTTATATATTTATTGTTTTGCAAATTTAAAAGATAAAAATGTAAAAAATTGATATACATTTGTATGCATAATATAATGTTTTCTGATTGAGATTTGATGATGAAATTTAGAATTATGAATAAACTTTCATATAGATATATAGATTATATTGGAAATGTATAAATATAAACATAAAATTAAAAAAATGATTTGTTAATAAAATGAGGATCTAATTCAAACATTTGTTCATTATTTTCCTGCCACAGCAGAATTGGAGATCAGGCCTTGTTTGCCCTACATTCAGTGATTTTCTGTGGCACACATTATTTCAGACATATCTTCTTTATTATCACTTGATCCAGTAGGATTTTTCCCTCATGCATATGGATAAAAACCTGTTTCTGTATGTCATTTTTAGCTCAGCTGACTTTCAGTCATGCTGGGCTATAGGGATGGGTCTTTGTCCGTCGTCCTTCCGTCTGTCCGTCTGGCCGTCCGGGCACAAATCGTAACCGTAGGGGCTAGGGTTATGAACCCTATGCAGTCTTAGAGGTTCTAAAAAGTTCTCCTCGCAAACCTGAAATTAGGTCACTGCGACCTATATTCTCAAAGTTATGGGGTGTGTTTGCAACCCCCAGAAATAATTCTTTTAGCCAAACCTTTCATCCCAATTCTTTGATCTTTCACATATAGCTCACCTACTAAGTGGGAGAAGAATCCTATAGATGATGAGGTCACAAGGTCAAAGGTCAGGGTCACAGGATCCACTTCTTTGAAAAGGTTGTGGACACATTTCAAGCTAGACCTTTCATTCCAAACCTTTCAGCACTGATATCGCTTCTCTGCCAACAGGGGAAAAGACCTGTTGATTTTGAGGTCAAAGGTCAAATTCACAGCACCCTCTTCTTGCGTGGAGTCATTTTCAGGCAAACTTTTCAATCTGTACTTTCCATATGTCAAATAAGGCTTACCTACCAATAGAGGAAGAAGCCTATTGATGTTGAGTTCAAAAGGTCAAAGGTCAAGGTCACAATATTGTTCTAAATGCTTGTAAACATATTTCAAGTGAAACCGTTCAACCCAAACCTTCAGTCTTTCAATGTGATTCAAACTTCATATTTATGGGTCTTTTTGCATGAAGAAATAACTAATTGATTTTGAGGTCAGCCGGTCAGGAGGTTAAAGGTTGCAGGTCTAAGTTATTAGTTATTCACTCATTGGTTGCAAAGTAATAACACTCGGCCAGATGTAAGTGGTAAGTAGTTACCCATCATTTAGAAAGAATCCAGTTGATATGTGGGCAAAAGGCCAAGGTCATAGGTCAGGTCAACTTATTTTGTAGACCATCTCTATTTTTCTTGTATATATAAGCTTGCACTCAAGCTGGTACATCTCACCGTGTGGCTGTAATTGTGAGTGACACTGGTGACATATGACTCCCTTTTGTATCAGGCTATTAAGTGATAAGGCTGAGTGATAAGTACCTCGTTACTGCATAACAAAACACTGTTGTTGGAATACTTCAGCCAGGCATTAACACTATGAGAGTATATATAGTATTAAGGTTTAGGTACTGATTTATAAGATGATG
Source organism: Sipunculus nudus (assembly GCA_026874595.1). Lineage (NCBI taxonomy): Eukaryota > Metazoa > Annelida > Sipuncula > Golfingiida > Sipunculidae > Sipunculus > Sipunculus nudus. The sequence goes on along the minus strand of CM049315.1, from coordinate 61,294,991 downwards.
GGAACATTTTGCAGTTTATTTTATGGAATCATAGCAATAAAATTAGTTTCCTAGATATTTGAATATTTTTATATAAATCACCACATATAAAAGCAAGTGTTTGTTTTCATAATATGTGGATGTGTACTTGATTTAGGATGGCTTTATTTTATTACAAGACTCTTAGTCATGCTTTCTGCATTTCTTTTCTTTCAGGTTTTGCAGTTTACCAACCCTGCTGACCCCATTGAAAAGCAGAGTGATAATAAAAAATATTGGACCTACACTTTTGCATTTGCATATCTATAAATCTGATATGAGCACCTGAACATGCCTTTTGAATTGTTTTGGACATTCATTACTGTAACATCAGTTGGAGAATTTGTCCCAAGTTTGGTCTCTTATTGGAGGATGTGTGATATCAAATGTCAGACTTGTCAGAAATCCATCATGTCTGCCAGTTAGCCACCTTAGAAATCCTTTTTTCAGTACAGTTTCAGTAATTTTCCTTCAATGTTTGGTCCGATTTAGAGAATGGTTGTTGTCTGATTTCAGACCTGTCAGAAGTCCAAAATGGCCACCAGGCAACCATCTTTAAATTCCTTTTGATCATATTATCTCAAGAACTGTTAAAGTGAAGGCAGTCGGATGTATATTAATGTAATCTTGCAAAGGATTGGGTCAAATATTTCTTAATAAATATTATCATCATATATGAAAGTGCAGTACAGTTGGCTTGTATTGAATAAAAATTCATACAGAAGCACCTGTTTCTCAATAATTCTTGCATGGATTTCCTTGATTTTTTGCTTTATATTTTGATCTTATATTCCCCCTTTGTGGTGTTCCTTTTGAGACTGACAGGTATCAAGTAAGCTATGGGAATAGTTCTGGATACCTTAACAATCATACATTTTCCTCAGACCATCAATTCACTGTGTTTTAACCAGACATAGGTGATATATATTTCTGTTGTCGTAGAAAATTTCAACAAATTGGCAAATTTGTTCTTCAAAATTTGACTGGAATTGTGAATCTCAGCCCATGATGTCGCAGGTCATGCTTGGCAGCTGAGCGTCATGACCCATGGGTCACTTGTTAGCGAACCTGTGAGCTTATGTGATGGTTTGGCGTCGTCCTTCGTCTGTCGTCTGTACGTTAACCTATACTATCTTAAAAACGGCAAGAGTTAGCATCACGAAATTTTATGCAAAAAATTAGTCATCTAAAAAACTCTATCGAATTTTGCTTATTTATTTGGCTTACTGCATTTTCTTAGATTTTATAGGGAAAAAGCTAAAAAAGCTTTAAAAATCTTCTTCTCCGAAACTGTTCAGCCAAATTGTCTAATATTTCACAGAAATGATCCCTGGAACAATCTATCTCAAGTTTGTTCGAATGGTTTAAGTTCAGTGATTTTTGGCCGAGTAACAGATAGTTGAACTTAGTCATCTGTCCAAAAAAGCATACTAAAATTACAATCTTAGAAACAGCTGGAGCTATCATCTCCAAATTTTATGCTAATGTTGGTCACATGAGTCATATCTGAAATTGAGGTATTGGTGGCACCACCTGCATCGGCCTTTTTTTGTACGGGGGTCATCAGTGCCCATATCATACTGACAGCTACAAAAAACTTCTTCTCTGAAACCATATTGCCAAATTGTTTAATATCGCACAGAAATAATCCTAGGGTAGTGCTTTCTGAAGTTTGTTCAAATGGTCTCAGTTCAGTGACTTTTGGCTGAGTTATGGGAAGCTGAATTTAGTCATATGCCATAACAGCCCATTTTAGCTCAGTGGCTACAAAGATCTTCTTCTCAAAAACCACTGGGCCAAATTCTTAAATCTCACACATAAATTATCCTTAGATGTTGATAATTCAAGTTTGTTCAAATGGTTTTGGTTCAGTGATTTTTGGCTGAGTTATGGGAAGCTTAACTTAGCCAGTTTGCTGTATCTTCCCATATGAGTTATAAACCTGCAAAACGTTTTTTGACTGACGCCACTGAGGCCAATTTGTTTAATATTTTACAAGAATAATCCCCTGAATAATTCTTATAATAATTAATTGTCTTTTATGGTTCCAAAGAATGAATTTTGGCTGTATAATAAAGATTGAATTTAGTCATTTTACCATATATGTTAGCTGTGTGAAGCAGCCCAGGCTCTCCCAAGCCCCTCTTCAGTCACCTGTATGTTGACCTTGTTGAACTTTCAGCAAATTATGCATGCTTGACGCGAGACATTCACTGGGGCAGCCAGGCAGGTTATGGCCAGCCACAGTTGATCCAGGTGTCCAACCCAACTCATCTAGTAGTTTTAAGCAACAACATAACAATAAACAATAAATTAATAAATTTTTATTGATTTTAATAACAAATTAAAGAAAAATATAAAAGGAATTTGTTAGTTTATAATAACAGGAAATTAACTTGCAGTTACTGATGATATGAGAATCTTGTATCGATTGATAGAATGTCACATATTCCAAATAACACCATGCAGTATTTTTCAGTTCAATTTTAATGATAAAAAAGTAAATCATATTATTCATTACTAATCATTAGGGATCATATGAAGGAAATTAATGATAGACAAAGATGCAGTTGATAATAATAATCTAGATTCCTACTATGTGGGATGTGTACATTGATGTGAAATTAGTCCAAAATGAATATTTTACATTTATTTTTTTTAATAAAAATAAAAGCCATAAAACCAGGTACTTATGATCATTATTTAAATGTGTGAATTTTGTATATTCTGGATTCTCAACATCATTGTTTGGTGAAAACTATATAAATACCAGACAAGGTGCAAATACTTTGCAATTGAAAATTAAATACGAATATGAATATGTACTCCATTATAAAATTTCTTGCATAAAGAATTGGAATTCAGGTAAAAATGAAAGTATATGAATACCAGTGCAAATACTTTCAAAATGTATTCATGAATGCATTCATGAATATATTCTTTGTTATTATTGTATTCGCCAAAACAGAGTTTTGCGGATACTATGTTTTCAGCTGCAAATTTCATTTTAAAAAATCATACGATTCTCTTATTATTTTTAATAAAAATTATATTTGGGACAATATTTGTTATTTTTTTAATAAATAGTTAAACTCTTGAATTATATGTTCTGCTTATAAGTTATATGGCCAAATCAAAATCTGTGTGACAATAGTACTCTATTTGTTAATAAAATAAATGAAATCAATCCTCTTCCCTGTCTCCAAAGGTACTATCAAAATCATACATAAGCTAAACAACAACAACTCATAATACAGGTTATTTTTATTACCACACTAAACCTGCATGTGCCTCTTTTCTAAATCATATTTTTTTATCATATATACTAGCTGAGCGCCGTGACACATAGGTCCCTTGTTCTACTTTTGACACATTTTTAGACTATTTTTTAGAGCCCATCATACACGTGATTAATTATGGTATACCCACCTTCGCTCATTCAGTCCATCAAGATCTGTCCGGTAATCTTTAATTCACTGCAATAACCTATCAGGGCTTGGATTGATTTTCAGGAAACTCACCATAACCACTTATCAATAGATTATCTTGCCCAAGTTCAATTAAAGGCCAAATCCACCCATATGAATATAATAAGGTCACCACGCTGTTTTTTGGTGTTGTCATAATAACTTACCAGAAATATGACTGAATTTGAAGAAATTCAACAAAAATATTAAACAGTAACTCACTAAGTTTGATTCCTGGCAAAATCGGTGCATATTTTGTGGCAGACTCAGTACCTTAAATTTTGTCCAAGTTTGACCATGGAACATTTCTTTCCTGTATTGCTGTAAGCATTTGGATTTAATTTTAACAGCATTTATCATGATATACATGATGTATACATGATTTCATCTTTTATAATCTCAAATTTGAGAGCAATTGAACAAAAATTGTAAATTTTATTCTAATTTTAGAAATTTGTCATACATAAATGTGTACATCAGTTGCAGTCAGTGGTGTAGGCTAGGCTTTTTCTCCCAGTTTCTTGACACCCCTCATGGGGGCTACCATGTTGTGTACACAGTAAAACCTGGATTACATGGGTCACAAGTCATTATTATGGGTATACTGCTAGTGGAATAAAATAATTAAAGTTACTTTTATTTTTTACCAGCATTATTTCTCTTGGAACAGGTGTGCCTAGACATAAAAGAAGTGAAATATGGCAACTGCTTGTTGAACAACAGGTCCTGCAACGCACTTACAACCCCGAAGACCCTGGTACATCATATGAAGACCTACTTAAACAGCTGACTACACACCAACATGCCATCTTGATAGATCTAGGTCGGACGTTTCCTCAGCATCCGTACTTCTCTACCCAGCTTGGCCCTGGTCAGTTAGCTCTGTTTAACCTGCTCAAGGCATACTCACTGCTGGATAGGGAGGTCGGGTACTGCCAAGGCCTCAGCTTTATTGCTGGAATTCTGCTCATACATGTAGGTGTATATTTTACTTCATTTATTTTTTCCACATATATAAACTTTATTTACTAGTTACGTATACATTTGAGCATGCACAAACAGTGGCAAATGGCCGATCCAGAGGGGGCACATTATGGTCCCCTTAGTCATAATGGCTTTAATGTACTATACCTACAGATGACACAATGGTAATCATGTACTTCACCTACAGATGGCGTAATGGCTATTATGTACTTCACCTACAGATGGCGTAATGGCTATTATGTACTTCACCTACAGATGGCGTAATGGCTATTATGTACTTCACCTACAGATGGCGTAATGGCTATTATGTACTTCACCTACAGATGGCGTAATGGCTATTATGTACTTCACCTAAAGATGACGTAATGGCTATCATGTATGTCACCTTTAGTACTCCACCTACAGATGACAAAATGGCTATCATGTACCTGTATACAGATGGCATTATAGCTATAATGTACTTCACCTACAGCTGACATTATGGCTATCATGTACTTCACCTTCAGATGCAGGAAGACCATGCGTTTGCGATGCTGCGCTACTTGATGTTTCAGTTAGGCTTCAGGCAGCAATTCAGCCCTAATATGGTGTCTCTTCAGGTGAGTGGTTTTACGATACTGTACAGCAGATAGTCAAAATTTGTTATAGTTAAATTTTTCATCATTCTTACAGTCAAGATTTTATAAGTGTCTGAGATTTCTTGCTTGCATTTGCTGAAACTGATCTGAGCTATAGCAATGACCATTTACAAATCCTGTCATCTGACAGTTAACAGCTAGGGCATAAACAGTTACACAAGCTTATTTTAAACATTTTAGCAAACATGTGAGCTAGCTTATGCGATGGCCAAGGGTTGTCCCTCCATCATTGTCCTTATGTTTTTCCGTGCCATCTCAAAAACTGTTTGAGCAAGCATCACCAAATTTCATGAAAAAAATCAGTCATCTGAAAAAACTCTATCAGATTTTGCTTTTTTTTCTTTGCTATCTGCATTTACTTAGTTTTAAAAGAGAAAAAGCAAAAAAGATCTTTTTCTCCGAAACTGTCCAGCCAAATTTTGAAATATTTCACAGAAATAATCTCTGAAATTATATCTCCCAAGTTTGTTCAAATGGTTCCAGTTCGGTGAATTTTGGCTGAGTTACAGGAAGCTGAACTTAGTCATTTGGCCAAAAAAGGAAAAGGAATATTACAGTTTCAGAAATGGCTGGAGCTATCATCACCAAATTTTATGCCAATGTTGATCACATGAGTCATATCTGAAATTTAGGTATTGGTGGCGCCACCTGCATTGGCCTTTTTTTGTACGGGGTCACCAGTGCCCGTATCATACTGACTGCTACAAAAACTTTCTTCTCTGAAATCATATGGCCGAATTTTTTAATATTGCACAGAAATGATCCTAGGGTAGTGCTTTCTGAGGTTTGTTCAAATGGTCTCAGTTCAGTGACTTTTGGCTAAGTTATGGGAAGCTGAATTTAGTCATATGCCATAACAGCCTATTTTAGCTAAGTGGCTACAAAAATCTTCTTCTCAAAAACCACTGGGCCAAATTCTTAAATCTAACACATTAATTATCCTTAGATGTTGATAATTCAAGTTTGTTCAAATGGTCTCAGTTCAGTGATTTTTGGCTGAGTTATGGGGAGCTGAATTTAGTCATATGCCATAACAGCCAATTTTAGCTAAGTGGCTACAAAAATCTTCTTCTCAACAACCACTGGGCCAAATTCTTAAATCTCACACATTAATTATCCTGAGATGTTGATAATTCAAGTTTGTTCAAATGGTCTCAGTTCAGTGACTTTTGGCTGAGTTATGGGAAGCTGAATTTAGTCATATGCCATAACAGCCCATGTTAGCTAAGTGGCTACAAAAATCTTCTTCTCAAAAACCACTGTGATAAATTCTTACATCTCACACATTAATTATCCTGAGATGTTGATAATTCAAATGTTTGTTCAAATGGTTTTGATTCATTGATTTTTGGCTGAGTTATGGGAAGCTGAACTTTGCCATTTTGTTGTAGTTTCCCATATAAGCTATAAACCTGCAAAAAGTCTTTTGACTGATGCCACTGAGGCCAATTTGTTTAATATTTTACAGGAATAATCCCCTGAATAATTCTTTTAATGATTGTCTTTTCTGGTTCCAAAGAATGAATTTTGTCTGAATTATAAAGATTGAATTGAGTAATTTTACCATATATGTTAGCTGTGTGAAGCAGATACATCTAGCCTGGCACCAGTTTATCAGCATCCATTACATAATGCCTCTAGACATTTAGATTTCAGGTTATCTATGGTTAATATTGACAAGAATGTCTTTTAAAAGCTTTTAAAAAATGTAGATTTATGATTTTAGATATTCCTCATGCCAGGCAATGTTTACAATCACAGGTATACAGCTCTCTGTGGGTGTATAAAGATGGCTGTACATTGATTATAAATAATTGGTCTCCATACTCAACTTTATTCAAGATTTTGCCATCAGTGAGTTGATCTGTATTATAATTTTGCATTCAATATGCATCTGTAGTAATTTTTAGCGAACTTGTGAACTAATGCGATGGTGTGGCGGCGTCCGTAGTCTGTATGTTAACCCATACTATTTCGAAAACGACTAGCATCATGAAATTTAATGCAAAAAATTAGCCATCTGAAAAACTCTGCATTTTCTTAGATTTTCTAGAGAAAAAACTAAAAACCCTTTAAAAATCTTCTCCTCCTAAACGGTCAAGCCAAATTGTTCAATATTTCACAGAAATAATCTTTTATGCCATCTTTCTCAAGTTTGTTTGAATGGTTCTCAGAAGCAGCCGGAGGTTTCATACCAAATATTATGCCAGTGTTGGTCACATGAGTCATATATGAAATTGAGGTATTGGTGGCTCCACCTGCATTGACCTTTTTTGTACAGGGGTCATTGGTCATCTGTATATTAACCCATTATTCTCAGGAATAGCAGGAGCTACCATCTCCAGATTTTATGCAATAATCTGTCACATATCAAATATTGTGGGATTCAGCTTATTTTTTTTTGCTATCTGCATTTACTTAGATTTTATAGGGAAAAAGCTGAAAAATTTTAAAAAGTCTTCTTCTTGTAAACGGTCCAGCCAGATTGTTCAATATTTTACAGAAATGATCCCAGAGGAGAGCCCTCTCAAGTTGTTCAAATGGTTTGCATTTGATGAATTTTAGTGGAGTTACACGAATATGAACAGTCATTTGGCCAAGTAAGCATACTGACATTGTAATTTCAGAAATGACAGAAGCTAGTATTACCATGTATTGTGCAAATGTTGGTCACATGACTCATATTTGAAGTTTGCAGATTTTGTTGTGCCCCCTACATTGACCTTTTTTTAGCTCAGCTGACTATAAGTCATCTGAGCTATAGTCGTGGTCCATTATCCGTCATCCGTCTGTCTGTCCGTCCGTCCGTCCGTCAGTAGATGTGGCACGTTTTGAAACCGTAAGACCTAGGAATCCAAAATTTGGCATAATGTTAGATGTCCCCAAGATCTCCTACCAAGCCGAAAACTGGGTTTTTGCGACTTTGTTCCTTTGAGAAATTAAGGAAAAACCTCAATTTTTTATTAAAAACCTATTTTCACACTTCAGGACTGCCTAATATCAAAACCACTCATCTGTTTTTCCTCATATTTACCATAAATAATCCTCTGTATAGTTCCTATGTACATGCCAGAAATTAGGTCTGTATTATATAACTTAAAAAAGTTATGGGCCCAAACATAATGCATTTTGTAAATAATCAGGAAAGAAATTTGATCACTTAACACAAAACATGTTAAAGCTAAGCACTTTTTTTAGCAAACCTGTGAGCTTATGCGATGGTGCGGCGGCGTGCGGCGTGTGTGGTGCCTCGTCACTACGTTAACCATAGCTATCTCAAAAACGGCAGGGGCTAGCATCACCAAATTTTTTGCAAATATTCAGTCATCCAAAAACTATATCGGATTTTGTTTATTTTTTTCTAACTGCATTTTCCTAAGATTTTATAGGGAAAAAGCTAAAAAAACTTTAAAAATCTTCTTCTTTGAAACTGTCCAGCCAAATTGTCCAATATTTCACAGAAATGATCCCTGGAACAATCTTTCTCAAGTTTGTTCGAATGGTTCCAGTTCAGAGATTTTAGGCTGAGTTACAGGAGGTTGAACTTTGTTAACTGTGCAAAAAAGCATATTAAAATTTAAATCTCAGAAACGGCTGGAGCTATCATCACCAAATTTTATGCCAATGTTGGTCACATGAGTCATATCTGAAATTGAGGTATTGGTGGCGCCACCTGCATCGGCCTTTTTTGTACGGGGTCATCAGTGCCCGTATCACACTGACAGTTACAAATAACTTCTTCTCTCAAACGAAATGGCCAAATTGTTTAATATGGCACAGAAATGATCCTAGGGTAGTGCTTTCTGAAGTTTGTTCAAATGGTCTCAGTTCAGTGACTTTTGGCTAAGTTATGGGAAGCTGAATTTAGTCATATGCCATAACAGCCCATTTTAGCTAAGTGGCTACAAAAATCTTCTTCTCAAAAACCACTGGGCCAAATTCTTAAATCTCACACATTAATTATCCTTAGATGTTGATAATTCAAGTTTGTTCAAATGGTCTCAGTTCAGTGATTTTTGGCTGAGTTATGGGGGAGCTGAATTTAGTCTTATGCCATAACAGCCAATTTTAGCTAAGTGGCTACAAAAATCTTCTTCTCAACAACTACTGGGCCAAATTCTTAAATCTCACACATTAATTATCCTGAGATGTTGATAATTCAAGTTTGTTCAAATGGTCTCAGTTCAGTGACTTTTGGCTGAGTTATGGGAAGCTGAATTTAGTCATATGCCATAACAGCCCATGTTAGCTAAGTGGCTACAAAAATCTTCTTCTCAAAAACCACTGTGCCAAATTCTTACATCTCACACATTAATTATCCTTAGATGTTGATAATTCAAGTTTGTTCAAATGGTTTTGATTCATTGATTTTTGGCTGAGTTATGGGAAGCTGAACTTTGCCATTTTGTTGTATTTTTCCATATGAGTTATAAACCTACAAAACATTTTTCGACTGATGATGATACTGAGGCCAGTTTGTTTAATATTTTGCAAGAATAATTCCCTGAATCATTCTTATAATAATTGTCTTTTATGGTTCCAAAAAATGATTTGGCTGAATTATAAAGATTGAATTGAGTCATTTTACCAAATATGTTAGCTGTGTGAAGCAGATACATCTAGCCTAGCACCAGTTTATCAGCATCCATTACATCATGCCTCTAGACATTTAGATTTCAGGTTATCTATGGAAAATATTGACAAGAATGTCTTTTAAAAGCTTTTAAAAAATGTAGATTTATGATATTACATATCATCTGTAAACTAACTCATAATTTCTCAGGAATAGCAGGAGCTACCATCCCCAAATGTTATGCAATTATCTGTCACATATCAAATGTTGATTGATTCATCTTATTTTTGCTATCTGCATTTACTTAGATTTTACAAGGAAAGAGCTGAAAAAAACTTGTAAAAGTCTTCTTCTTGTAAACAGTCCAGCCAAATTGTCCAAATTTTACAGAAATGATCCCAGAGGCGAGCCCTCTCAAGTTTGTTCAAATGGTTTGTGGTGGATAAATTTTAGCAGAGTTACATAACAGGCCAAGATTGTGTACGTTTCTTGAATAGGTTGAGAAACTGCCAACTGTTTCAGATTTGGCAACAGATCAAGAGTTCATTCAGTGCAGCCAAATATAGGTCAACAGTTCAGTCAGTGCAGCCAAGCACAAGGCATGTGATCACCTCATGGGCAGCATGTGATCATCTCATGGGTAGCATGTGATCACCTCATGAGTATCATGTGATCACCTCATGGGTGTCATGCCCCTCAGGGCTGTATATGGAGCCAATCTGTGAGCTTATGCAATTGTGTGGCTACTATTTCAGATTTGGCAATAGGCAAAAGGTCAGCCTGGATTTATTTATAGCTTTGGAAGACTGCCAACTGTTTAAGATTATGCAACAGGTCAAGAGTTCACTCAGTGCAGCCAGGTACAGGTAAAAAATTCACTAAGTCTAGCCAGGTGCAGGTCAAGAGTTCACTCAGTGCAGTAGCCTGAACCAGTAATTTGTCACAGTACACTCGGGGCAACAGCCTTTCTCACCTAAGCCTGGTCAGCCCCGTGCATCAGACTCAAGGTAAGTTTGATGTATTGGCCTGATATTCTGACCTGTCTGTGTGTTTTTATGGCTTTCTCGTTCACAAGACAGGTGTTGCCATCTACAATGACTTTTGCAAGTGTATTTGCCTGCTTAATTCTACAGAAGAGTTTGATATATCAGCCTGAAATTGGGCATATGTGTACATGTCAAATAGCTTTGTTGTATACAAGACTGGTGGTGCCACCTACAATAATTTTTGTGTTGTGTGCACCCATGCCAGAATTTCAGCAGTGATGTTTGTGTATTGTTTCTTGTTCAAAATGTTTAGTACTTGCATTGTTCATATATATGAAAAGTAGTGGTTCAGCACTGAAGCTTTATACCTGGTGTATATCCATATGCACAGGTTCGCATTAGGCCTGTAGGCCTTGTTCTGTAATATAACTTTTATTAATCAAAATTAAATTTTATACTCAAAATTAGAACAAAATCTTTTAAATTTTTTAAAATATTAGCAAAAATAAAAAATTGGTACCTTAAATTTTGCCCAACTTTGACCATGGCATGTTTTTTTTCCTGTAACTGCTGTGGATTTAATTTTCAAAGAATATTTTTATTAGCATTTCAACTGTTAACATCAAAAATTTGAAACCAGTTGATCAAAAACTGTAGATTTTATTCAAGTTTTCAAGCACCATGTCACATATTGTTTACATCAATCTAGTGTTATGCAGTTTGCTAGAGCTAAGCTCCCCAGCTTCAGCTCTAAGTTCCATAAATTTGGCATACAGTTAGATGTCCGCAAATTCCCTACCATGCCAAGAATTTGGTCATTAGAACTTAATTCCTTTGAGATATTAATGAAAAACTTCATTTTTCCATTAAAAACCCATTGTTACACTTCAGGACTGCCTAATATCAAAACCACCGATCTGACTTTGATCATATATAATATACATATTTTTCTATACATTCGCTATGCACATGCCAGAAATGATGTCAGTATTGCATAATTGTTTTAAGTTATGGGTCCAAACATAATGGACTTTGTAAAAAATCAGGAAAATACTTACTCACGTTACATGAAAATTATTGAAGCTAGAGAATTTTTTTCAAGTATATAACTTTGTTTAATTAAGATTCAATTATATACCCAAAATTAGATCTGTATTTTGTAAATTTTTTAAGTTATTAACATAAACAAAATATAAGTACCTTAAATTTTACACAACTTTGACCAAGGCATGTTTTTTTTCCTGTGAGTACTGTTAATTTAATTTTTACAGCATGTAAACATAAGTATTTAATTAGTTTAAATCTGAAATTTGAAAATAAAAGGTTGAAAATTAGGCTTGTTATTGAATTTTATCTTGAGGCTCTATTGTAGTCACTTGCTTTGTTCCAGATGCAGGTAGGCCACTCCAGGTCACTGGAAGTCAGCTATGCCAGGGTTCCTGATTTGTTACAGTCACTGGGGGAGATCCCCTGCTGTGACAGCTGTACAATTGTTCTCATATCATACCCCCTCCCCCCCCCCATGAATAAATAAATATACATTTGTATGCATGATGTGGTGTTATATGACAAGATTGAGATTTATGATGATGCAATTTAGAATTATGAATCAACGTTTATATTCAGAAATATATGTTATATTGGAAATGTATACAAATTAAACTTAAAATAAAAAAATGAAGATTATATACAAACATGTGTTTATTATTTTCGAGCCTCAGCAGAATTGGAGATCAGACTTTGTTTGCCCTGAATGTATATGCAAAAGTGTTGTTAATCCCACCATCCCCCCCCCCCCCCCCCCCCCCCCCCGCTGTCATTGATCCTTTGCACCTCACCTTCACCTTTGCACTGGGACATTAGTTATTATTGCAAATGTGTACACATTCTTTAATTTGAAAAATAATTGGATTAGAAAAAATTAAGATCTAATTGAAACATATTCTTGTCTCAGGAGAATGTAACATAAAGTGATCAACTCTGTCTGTCCATCATCTCTCAATTATCATTAAATATATATATTAATAATGAAATTTTTCCTTTGAGCACTGTTTCCTTTATGCTGTATGTGTATGGATTTAAGCTATTAAAGTCTGAAATTTGAAAGCAACTTATGTATTTAGATGTGTAATATTGCAAATGAAAAACTTTAAAATATTAAAATATATTATCAGCTTTGTTTGTCTAACAGTCTGTCTGTCCTTTTTAGCTCAGCTGACTATAAGTCATCTGAGCTATAGTCGTGGTCCATTGTCCGTCGTCCGTCCGTCTGTCCGTCCGTCCGTCCGTCCGTCCGTCCGTCCGTCCGTAGATGTGGCACGTTTTGAAACCGTAAGACCTAGGAATCCAAAATTCAGCATAATGTTAGATGTCCCCAAGATCTCCTACCAAGCCGAAAACTGGGTCTTTGCGTCTTCGTTCCTTTGAGAAATTAAGGAAAAACCTCAATTTTTTATTAAAATCCTATTTTCACACTTCAGGACTGCCTCATATCAAAACTACTCATCTGTTTTTCCTCATATTTACCATAAATATTCCTCTGTATAGTTCCTATGTACATGCCAGAAATTAAGTCTGTAAAGTATAAATTCTTTAAGTTGTGGGCCCAAACATATTGGACTTTGTAAAAAATCAGGAAAAATAATAACTCACTTAACATGAAAAATTTTGAAACTAGAGTCTGTTTTTTCAAGTATATAACTATGTTTAATTAAGATTCAATTGTTTACCCAAAATTAGATCTGAATTTTGTAAATTTTTTAAGTTATTAGCATAAAAAAAATGAGTACCTTAAATTTTGCCCAACTTAGACCATGGCACGTTTTTTTCCTGTAAGCACCATTGATTTAATTTTCACAGCATGTAAGCATAAATATTTAGTTTGTCTAAATCTGAAATTTGGAAATAAAAGCTTGAAAATTAAGCTAGTTATTGATTTTTTTTCTGTAGTCACTTGCTTTGATTACAGATGCAGGGTCCCACTCCAGGTCACTGGAAGTCAGCTATGCCAGGGTTTCTGATTTGTTACAGTCACTGGGGGAGATCCCCTGCTGTGACAGGTGTACAGTTATTCTCATATCACCACCCCAATCACCGCCCCCCCCCCCCCCCCCCCCCCCCCGGGCAAACCCAACCCACCAAGTGTTATGCAGTATTTGTTATTGTTTTCACTGTATCTCCTTAATTGTAATGCTGTTTCCACTCCGATATGCAAAAACTTTCCTTGAAAAAATAATTCAAGGTGTAATCCAGAAGATGCAATGTTGTGTAATGTAGCATTTTTAAAGAAATCAATTTTCTTTTAAATGATTTTAACAAATATAAAGGAACCCATCATTATGCTTAAATTATTATAAAATATGAAGCACATTATGGATAAATGAAGACACAATTAAAAATTGTGAAATCTAAATCAAGTATTATTTTTAGATATTTATTGTTTTGCAGATTTAAAAGATATATTTTTGTGGTAAAAAATAAATAAACATTTGTATGCATGATGTGGTGTTATCTGACAAGATTGGGATTTATGATGATGCAATTGGGAATTATGAATCAACTTTTATATTCAGATATATATGTTAAATTGGAAATGTATAGAAATATAAACTTAAATTAGAAAATAATTGATGTGATAAAAAAATCAGGATTTAATACAAACATTTCTTCATTATTTTCCTGCCTCAGCAGAATTTGAGATCAGGCTTTGTTTGCCCTGTTTTATGTTGTTAATTAGCTATATTTCAACTGTATACATTTCATAAATAAAATACATATATATTCAATAATATATATTATACAAAAAAATAGATTCAATTGAACAAATGTGTAAACTACTGAAATGTCAACAGTTAATCGAAAAACCAACTAATGATCATGGTAATAGTACAGATCATTTGTTCACAAACTGCTCACATGCTTTAGTTTCAACATTAGGAAACACATGGTCAGGTCACAAAATATTTTTTGCAACAATTTCTTGCTCATCAATACAAACCAATCATATAAACCAACCATGGCCTTTATTACCTCTTCCTCTTACACTTTATCTCCATTAGATATTATTTTAGATTTTCACCTTCAAGGTTAACGTCAGCTGAGCACAGTGACCCATAGGTCCCTTGTTTAATTATTATGTAATTGTGAATGAACTATTTAATCATGTAAGTATTGTTGAATTAAGTGGAAATCCTATATGTATATACACTATATTAATACAGAGATGTTGTAACTCCCATCAACCCCCCCCCCCCCCCCCCCCCCCACCACCACTACCACCACCAAGTCCTTGCATCTGGGGACTGGGGACATCAGTTATATTTCAACTGTATACATTTTATAAAATAAAAATACATATATTTAATTATATATATTATGTAAAATGAACCCAATTGAGCAAATGTGTAAACTACTGAACTGTCAACAATTTATCAAAAGGCCAGCCAATGATCATGGTAATAATATACATCTTATGTTCACAAACTGCTCACATGCTTCAATTGGAGACATTCAACATTGGAGAATGCATGGTTTGGTCACAAAAAATTAATTGCAACAATTTCTTACTCATCAATAAAAACCAATCATGTCAACCAGCCATGGCATATATCACCTTTTCCTCCTAGACCTTATCTCCATTTGATATTATTTTAGATTTTACCTTCAAGGTCAACTTCAGCTAAGCACAGTTACCCATATTTATAGTACAATGTCTTGATTGTTTACATCAAGTCATTGGTTAACAGTGTTCTAGGCTGTTACATAACACCTTCACTTCTTGCCTACTGCTTCTGTGAGTGTCAGGCTGGGTCAGGCAGTAATTACCAGAGAGCCTTTCTCCTCTCTCTCTTTCCCTTTCTCTCTTTATCTGCCAGTCTAGCTCTCTTTCTCTCTCTCTCTTTCTCTCTCTCTCACCCCTATGCCTCCCTTCATCCTTCCACCCCATTCTGTTGACAGGTACTATAAACCTGATTTATTAGATATATATGTTGATGCAATTAAGAAATGTGAATCAACTGAAATATTCACATATACATGTTATATTCTAAATGTATAGTTGCATTTTCAAACCTGAAAAAAATGATGTTATAAAAAAAGGAATTAAATTAAAAATTGTTCATAATTTTCTGGCTCAAAAGAATGGGAATTAAAATGATTTGCTTTTTTTCTATAGCTTTCTGCCTGTGTTAAATATTTAATAATTATGAATAAACTTTTTTTTTTCCTGTAAGCACTGATTAATTAAATTTTATATCCTCTACGTATATGCAAGGGTATTGTAACTCCCACCATCCCCTTCCCCCACCCCACTAAGTCCTTTCTCCTTGGCACTGTGAACAATAGTTCTATTGCTATAGCATAAAGTTTAATAATTTGAAGAAAATATATACAGAGAGACAGAGGCGTTGTAACTCCCATCAACACAACCCCCCCCCCCCCCCCCCTCATCAAGTCCTTCCGCCTGTGGAGTGGGGACTTTATAGCAACTGTATACATATCATTAAATAGAAAAAAAGTTTATTAAAAAATTGGATCTCATTAGACTAATGTGTAAAATGTTGAACTGTCAACAGCCTGTCAGAAAGGTATCCAATAGAAACGCATGGTCAGATCTTAAAATATTATTTGCAACAATTTCTTCAATCATATCAGCCAACCATAGCCCAGATTACCTCTTCCTCTCAGACTTTATCTACATTTCATAATATTTTAGATTTTAACCTTCCAGGTGTTTAAGTACTGTTGAATGCTCCGTCCCTCTCTCTCTATCTCCCTCTATCTCTACATCCAACCCTCCTTGCTGCCCACAATTTTTCCTTCTCCGAACCCCATCCCAATGTCAGCCTCAGTAAATGAGAACAATATGAATCAGATATAATTATATTTTTGTATATTGTATAACTATTTGTTACCTATGTACATGCCAAAAATTATGTCAATATTGTGTAATATGTAGATGTGGTGGGCATCAATATAATGTACCTTGACAAGACCTAAGAGATATAATGTCATACAGTCACAATTCATAAATCCCCTCTTCAGCATAGTTAATCATAACATTATATCTGTCAAATTGAAATCTTGCCGACTTCCATACACTATAGATCCTTCAACAAGTAGCCTTATCATCATTCTACCACTGCTAAGTTTACTGTCATTGCATTCATATTTGCTCAAATATATCCCTATTTTCAACAGCTCCCAAATAAATAAAAAATAAACCCCTATTTTGCTCCATATTAATTCATCAGTCAGGTTATTTCATACATCATTTACTCACATATTACATCATATTCCTTTATAATAGCCTAACATGTCCATGATATTCATAAGGTTTGTTGACTAAATATAGTATCACAATGGTGATACATTTATAGTCCAATCATGATCAGCTGAGCACCGTGACCCATGGGTCCCTTGTTAAAAACCTATTTTCACACTTCAGGACTGCCTAATATCAAAACCACTCATCTGTAATAATTCTCTATATAGTTCCTTTGTACATGCCAGAAATTAGGTCTGTATTATATAATTGTATCCACCAAAATGAACTTTTGCGGATACTATGTTTTTGACCGGGTTCAGCCGCCGCCGCCACCACGTTCGTTTCCGGAGAACTCCTCTGAGACTACTGGACGGATTTTTACGAAACTTACACAAATTATTGGGTCACATGTGAACTGATGCATAACCAAGTGACCTTGACCTCTGACCTTTCCTCTCTTCCCAGCTTCTGTTTGTGCATCTGTTTCCACACATAAACCCACATATCTCTGGAACCGTTTGACCGATCAGGAAAAAAAGTTTACACAAATGTAGCCCTGGGATAGCTTTATAACATACACAAAAATAGGTGGCGCCACCTGCAACCATGTTTGCACAGTGTCCATCTGTTCATCTGCCTTGGGTTAAAATCACTCATATCTCTGCAGTGAATTGACTAATTCACCTAAAATTGGGCATGCGTATACATCCTAGATAGCTTTCTTGATTTTAGGACAGGTGGTGCCACCTACATTCATGTTAACGCTACAGACATCCAAGCTTATATCTCGGGAAGCGATTGACCAATCAGGAAAAAATTCTACACAAATGTAGCCCTTAGATAGCTTTATAACATACAAAAAAATGTTGGCGCCACCTGCAGCCATTTTTGCACAGCGTCCATCTGTTTGTCTGCCTTAGGTTAAAATCACTCAAATCTCTGCAGTGGTTTGACTTATTCACCTAAAATTTGGCATGCGTATACATCCTAGATAGCTTTCTTGATTTTATGACAGGTGCATGTTAACGCTGCAGACATCCAAGCTCGTATCTCGGGAACCGTTTGACCGATCAGGAAAAAATTTTTACACAAATGTAGCCCTTAGATAGCTTTATAACATACAAAAAAATGGTGGTGCCACCTGCAGCCATTTTTGCACAGCGTCCATCTGTTTGTCAGCCTTGGGTTAAAATCACTCATATCTCTGCAGTGGTTTGACTAATTCACCTGAAATTGGGCATGCATATACATCCTAGATAGCTTTCTTGATTTTCTGACAGATAGCTCCACCTACCTTCACGTACACACTGCAGACATCCAAGCTTATATCTCAGGAACCGTTTGACCAATCAGGAAAAAAAATTTACACAAATGTAGCCCTTGGATAGCTTTATAACATACAAAAAAATGGTGGTGCCACCTGCAGCCATTTTTGCACTGCGTCCATCTGTTTGTCTGCCTTGGGTTAAAATAACTCATATCTCTGCAGTGGTTTGACAAAATTACCTGAAATTTGGCATGCGTATACATCTTGGATAGTTTCTCATTCAAATAACAGGTGGCGCCACCTACAATCACGTTTATGTGGCAGAGATCCATTCTAATATGTAACACATGTAACTCTATTTCCCCTTGCCACTCAATCCATGCCTCACACTACCCGTCATTCTCTGATTTTGGAGGATACACGTAGTTGCTTGTCGACTACCCGTATTCTTGTTTAAAAAAGTTATGGGCCCAAACATAATGCATTTTGTAAATAATCAGGAAAGAAATTTGATCACTTAACACAAAACTTGTTAAAGCTTAGCACTTTTTTCCAGTAATATAACTTTTATTAATCAAAATTAAATTGTATACCCAAAATTAGATCAAAATCTTTTAAATTTTTTAAAATATTAGCAAAAATATTGCCCAGTTTTGACCATGTCACGTTTATTTCCTGTAACTGCTGTGGATTTTATTTTCAAAGCATGTTTTTGTTAGCATTTCAACTGTTAACACCAAAAATGTGAAACCAGTTGATCAGAAACTGTAGATTTCTTTCAAGTTTTCAAGCACCATGTCACATATTGTTTACATCAAGCTAGTGTTATTCAGTTTGCTAGAGCTCAGCTCCCCAGCTTCAGCTCTAAGTTCCTTAAATTTGGCATACAGTTAGATGTCTCCAAAATCCCCTACCATGCGAAGAATTTGGTCACTAGGACTTAATTCCTTCAAGATATTAATGAAAAACTTCATTTTTCCATTAAAAACCCATTGTTACACTTTATGACTGCCTAATATCAAAACCACTGATCTGACTCTGATCATATATAATATACATATTTTTCTATACATTTGCTATGCACATGCCTGAAACGATGTCAGTATTGCATAATTTTTTTAAGTTATGGGCCCAAACATAATGCATTTTTTTTTTAGCTCAGCTGACTATAAGTCATCTGAGCTATAGTCGTGGTCCATTGTCCGTCGTCCGTCCGTCTGTCTTGCCGTCCATCTGTCCAGATGTCCGTCCGTAAGACTGGCATGTTTTGACACCATTGGACCTACGAATCTGAAATTCGGCATACAGTTAGATGTCCCAAAAATCTCCTACCACGCCGAAAATTGGGTCAATAGGACTTCGTTCCTTCGAGATATTAAGGAAAAACCTCAATTTTTTATTAGAAATCTATTTTTACACTTCAGGACTGCCTAATATCAAAACCACTCATCTGGTTTTCTTCATATTTACCATAAATATTACTCTATATAGTTCCTATGTACATGCCAGAAATTAAGTCAGTATTATTTAATTTAAAAAAGTTATGGGCCCAAACATAATGGACTTTGTAAAAAAATCAGGAAAGATATTTGATCACTTAAGACCAAAAGTATTAAAGGTAGGGACTTTTTTTCAGTAATACAACTTTAATTAATCAAAATTTAATTGTATACAAAAAATTAGATCAAAATCTGTTCATTTTTTTTATATATTGGCAAAAATATAAAATTGGTACCTTAAATTTTGCCCAACTTTGGCCACGGCACGTTTTTTCCCTGTAAGTACTGTTGATTTAATTTTCACAGCATGTACACATAAGGATTTAATCTGGTAAAATCTGAAATTTGAAAATAAAAGCTGCAAAATTAGGCTAGTTATTGAATTTTTAGCTCAGCTGACTATAAGTCATCTGAGCTATAGTCGTGGTCCATTGTCCGTCGTCCGTCCGTCTGTCCGTCCGTCCGTCCGTCCGTCCGTCCGTCCGTCCGTAGATGTGGCACGTTTTGAAACCGTAAGACCTAGGAATCCAAAATCCAGCATAATGTTAGATGTCCCCAAGATCTCCTACCAAGCCAAAAATTGGGGCTTTGCGACTTTGTTCCTTTGAGATATTAAGGAAAAACCTCAATTTTTTATTAAAATCCTATTTTCACACTTCAGGACTGCCTAATATCAAAACCACTCATCTGTTTTTCCTCATATTTACCATAAATATTCCTGTATATAGTTCCTATGTACATGCCAGAAATTAAGTCTGTAAAATATAAATTCTTTAAGTTATGGGTCCAAACATAATGCATTTTGTAAAAAATCAGGAAAAATAATAACTCACTTAACATGAAAAATTTTGAAACTAGAGTCTATTTTCTCAAGTATATAACTATGTTTAATTAAGATTCAATAGTTTACCCAAAATTAGATCTGAATTTTGTAAATTTTTTAAGTTATAAGCATAAAAAAAAAATTAGTTCCTTAAATTTTGCCCAACTTTGACCATGGCACGTTTTTTTCCTGTAAGCACCATTGATTTAATTTTCACAGCATGTAAACATAAATATTTAGTTTGTCTAAATCTGAAATTTGAAAATAAAAGCTTGAAAATTAAGCTAGTTATTGATTTTTTTTTCTGTAGTCACTTGCTTTGATTACAGATGCAGGGTCCCACTCCTGGTCACTGGAAGTCAGCTATGCCAGGGTTTCTGATTTGTTACAGTCACTGGGGGAGATCCCCTGCTGTGACAGGTGTACAGTTATTCTCATATCACCACCCCAATAACCCCCCCCCCCCCCCCCGACCCCCCCCCCCCCCCTCCCGCAAATCCAACCCACCAAGTGTTATGCAGTAATTGTTATTGTTTTCACTGTATCTCCTTAATTGTAATGCTGTTTCCACTCCGATATGCAAAAACTTTCCTTTAAAAAAAAATTCAAGGTGTAATCCAGAAGATGCAATGTTGTGTAATGTAGCATTTTTAAAGAAATCAATTTTTCTTTTAAATGATTTTAACAAATATAATTGAACCCATCAGTATGCTTAAATTATCATAAAATATGAAGCACATTATGGATAAATAAAAACACAATTAAAAAGTGTGAAATCTAAGTCAAGAATTATTTTTAGATATTTATTGTTTTGCAGCTTTAAAAGATATATTTTTGTGGTAAAAAATAAATAAACATTTGTATGCATGATGTGGTGTTATCTGACAAGATTGAGATTTATGATGATGCAATTGAGAATTATGAATCAACTTTTATATTCAGATATATATGTTAAATTGGAAATGTATAGAAATATAAACTTAAATTAGAAAATAATTGATGTGATAAAAAAATGAGGATTTAATACAAACATTTGTTCATTATTTTCCTGCCTCAGCAGAATTTGAGATCAGGCTTTTTTTGCCCTGTTTTATGCTGTTAATTAGCTATATTTCAACTGTATACATTTCATAAAAAAAATACATATATATTTAATAATTTATATTATACAAAAAAATAGATTCAATTGAAAAAATGTGTAAACTACTGAAATGTCAACAGTTAATCGAAAAACCGACTAATGATCATGGTAATAGTACAGATCATTTGTTCACAAACTGCTCACATGCTTTAGTTTCAACATTAGTAAATGCATGGTCAGGTCACAAAATATTTTTTGCAACAATTTCTTGCTCATCAATACAAACCAATCATATAAACCAACCATGGCCTTTATTACCTCTTCCTCTTACACTTTATCTCCATTTGATATTATTTTTGATTTTTACCTTCAAGGTTAACGTCAGCTGAGCACAGTGACCCATAGGTCCCTTGTTTTTAGGCTCTTGTTGTATTCCCTCTCATTGTCAAGCAGTCCACTTTGATGACTGTAGGTCATTCAGTGCACATCTCTTTGCTCCCCAGGCTGTTGGCATAATGTTAGATGTCCCCAAAATCTCCTACCATACCAAAAAATTGGGTCATTAGGACTTCGTTCCTTCGAGATATTAAGGAAAAACCTCCGTTTTTCATTAAAAAGCCATTGTTACACTTCAAGGCTGCCTAATATCAAAACCACTGATCTGTTTTTAATCATATTTAGTATTCACATTCTTTCATACATTTTCTATGTACATACCAAAAATTAGGTCAGTATTGGGTATTATTTTGAAGTTATGGGCCAAAATATAATGCAATTTTTCAAAAATCAGGAAATATATTTACTCACCTAACATGAGAATTGCAGAACCTAGAGACTTTTTTTCAAGAATATAACTTTATTTAATCAAGATTCAATTGTTTACCCAAAATAAGATCTGAATTTTGCAAATTTTTCAAGTTATTAGCATAAATAAAAAATCAATACCTTAAATTTTGTCCAACTTTGGCAATGGCACGTTTTTCCCTGTAAGCACTGTTGATTTAATTTTCACAGCATATATACATAAGGATTTAATTTTTTAAAATCTGAAATTTCAAAGGAATTGATTGAAAAGAGTAGCTTTTATTCAAGTTTTTATACACCATGTCAAGTGTTGTTTACATCTAGCCCACCTAGTAGTACAGCCTTCACTTGCATTATGTAACCCACCCCAGGCAGCTTGACTTTGCTCAGCTTGCCAACTACCAGCAGGCTTCCCCTCTGCCCTGCACTCCCCCATAAACTAGATGAATGTTATTATTTTATGTATTTGATTCATTCTTATTCTAGGCTATGCTATATTTTAGATTTTTTATTGAACCACCAGGGTTACAATGATTAAAGTGTACATTTAATTGTGTCCACAAAGTGGTGTATTGCTATGAAAGTGTGGATGTTCATCAGATAAGTAATTCCTTACTTCAGAAGAGTAAAAACTTCAGCAGGTGTGAAATTGACTATTAATTCCAGTAATAAATTAAAACTGGGATAGTAATTAGCACAATGATATTGTTTGTCCCTCATTCAACCAACAGTGCATATACTTTATTTGAAAAGATGTTTTATTTTATCAAATTTACTGAATCTTTTATTTTATTTTGGTGAATAAAATTAAGCATGTACTGAAAACTCCAATGTGCAAAACTTTTTAATAGTGATTCAAGGAATAATCTTGTAGATGCAATGTTGTGGCATTATTTTCTTTTAAATTCAGTTTAAACATTTGTGATTTAAAAATAATAAAAATATATATGTATGCATAATATGACCCAATATGAGCTACACTCTGGATATATAATGATTGCAACTTAGAATTCTAATATTTTAACTTATTTTTTCAGTGTTTTTTAATACAAATGTATAAAACTTGAAGATAAAAAAATTAATCAGATAAAAACTTTTTTAAAAGAAAAAGTGGATATGCTTAAATAATAGGCTTATATATAAACTTAAATGCATTATTCCCTTGAAAGTGAAATAAAGGTATTAGGCCATTCTGTCCACTGGCCTGTCCATCTGTAAATTTTTCATATGCATCACAAATCTCAAAACTTTTACTGTTTTTCTTCATGACAGTCTTGTCAGAGTATTAGTTTGCAATCATATTTTTAGAACTTTACTAAAACCAAGTAGGAGGGCCTCTTTCCTCTTAGCTTCTCATATGCTAATATAAATGAAAAACATCAAAATAGAATATTTTGCATTTGCAAAAATTTCAAACTTAAGCTTAGCGCCGTGACCCATGGGTCCCTTGTTTATGGGAAACCCTCATAATTTTTTTGCCTCTTTCAGCTTAAAATGTTTATGATGAAACTGTCAAATGAATCATTCAATTTTCAAAAGAATTATCCTAGGACATGGTTCTTTTAGTCATATCAGAAAAGCTTTAGTGGGCTTATGGCCATTATTATGTTTATTTCAAACTGAGGACTGCAAAACTGTTCTTCTACAAAATTATTGTTTCAATTACAACTTCTGTAACATTGCACAAAAATTATTGTTAGGTGGCCTTTGTTCAAGTTTATTTGAATGATTTTTGGCGGAATTATTGGACCTTTAATGATGAAAGGACTGCATCTTTTATTATTCTAGATATTTTGATAAAAGGTTTATGAATATGTCTACTTGAAAAAAAAAGCATTTTCGCCAAAGTTTTTCAGTATGTGTAAACAGTTTTACCAACAGGCCATGATTGTGCCTGTATCTTTTAATAGGTTGAGAAACTGCCAACTGTTTCAGATTTGGCAACAGATCAAGAGTTCATTCAGTGCAGCCAGATATAGGTCAAGAGTTCAATCAGTGCAGCCAAGCACAAGGCATGTAATCACCTCATGGGTGACATGTGAACACCTCATGGGCACCATGTGATCACTTCATAGGTGTCATGCCCCTGAGGGCAGGGCCCCTGCATGAGCTTATGCAGTGGTGTTGCTACTATTTCAGATTAGGCAACAGGTCAAGAGTTCACTCAGTGCAGTAGCTGCATTCTATAAATAGCGTTGGCAGACTGCCCACTGCATCAGATTTGGCACCAAAGTTCAGCCTGGATTTATTTATATCTTTGGCAGACTGCCAACTGTGTCAGATTATGCAACAGGTCAAGAGTTCACTGAGTGCAGCCAGTTACAGGTCAAAAGTTCACTTAGTCTAGCCAGGTGTAGGTCATAAGTGCACTCAGTGCAGTAACTTGAGCCAGCAAATTTGTCACAGTTCACTCGGGGCATCTGCCTTTTCACCTAAGCCTGGTCAGCCCCATGCACCAGACTCAAGGTAAGTTTGATGTATTGGCCAGATATTTTGACCTGTCTATGTGTCTTTGATGGCTTTCTCATTCACAAGACAGGTGTCGCCACCTACAATGACTTTTGCACAGTGTATGTGCCTGCTTATATCTACAGAGGAATTTGATATATCAGCCTGAAATTGGGCATATATATACAAAACAAATAGCTTTGTCATATACAAGACTGGTGGTGCCACCTACAACAATTTTTGCACAGTGTGTGTCCCTGCTTATTTTCAAGAGGGGTTTGATATATCAGTCTGAAATTTTGGCATATGTATATATCTGTGATAGCTTTGTTGTATACAAGACTGGTGGTGCCAGTTACAATCATTTATGTGTTGTGTGCACCCATGCCAGAATTTCAGCAGTGATGTTTGTGTAATTGTTTCTTATTCAAAATGTTAAGTACTTGCATTGTTCATATACATGAGAAGTAATGGTCCAGCATTGAAGCATTATGCCTGGTGTATTTCCCAATGCACAGGTTCGCCTTAGGCCTGTAGGCCTTGCTTTATATTTTACAAGAATAATCCCCTTAATAAATCGTATAATAATTGTCTTTTATGGTTCCAAAGAATTGAATTGAGTCATTTTACCATATATGTTAGCTGTGTGAAGCAGATACATCTAGCCTGGACCAGTTTATCAGCATCCGTTACATCATGCATCTAGACATTTAGATTTCAGGTTATCTATGGTTAATATTGACAATATTGATTTTTTAAAAATTTTAAAAATTTTAGATAATCCTCATGCCAGGCAATGTTTACAATCACAGGTATACAACTCTCGGGGGGGGGGGTATATAAAGACGGCTGTACATGGATTATATAAGATTTTGCCATCAATGAGATGTATCTGTATTATAATTTTGCTTCAGTATGCATCTGTAATAATTTTTTATATATTCCTAATTTCTTTTTTTTTTTTAATAAAAAGTGAGCTGAAAAGCATTTTTGTATAGGGAAAATTTATTTCAAAGTTATTTCAAGTAGGGACCACTTTTGTGAACAGATGGCAGCACTTGGTTTACCATTGGCAGATTGCCAGTGCCTTGATGTTGGCCATTAGCCAAGATGATGTCAGCTCTATGAATAGTTTTGGCACAATGCCAGGATTGGAAGAAGTGCAGCCAGGTATAGATCAAGAGTTCACTCAGTGCACTAGGTGCATTCTATTTATAGCTTTAGCAAACTGCCCACTGCATCAGATTTGGCACCAAAGTTCAGCCTGGATCTTTTCATAGCTATGGCAGACTGCCAACTGTGCCAGATTATGCAACAGGTCAAGAGTTCACTCAGTGCAGCCATTTACAGGTCAAAAGTTCACTCAGTGTAGCCAGGTGCAGGTCAAGAGTTTACTCAGTGCAGTATAGGGGACTGCATCGTGACGTCACAGACCACGTGATTTAGCAGCACGTGCAGTGCTGGTAGGCAAAACACTTAGGGATGTTGATTGTATCAGTTGCACTTCTTCCTCTGTGGGCTTGTTCTATGTTCTATAACTATATTGTTTGCATTCTACATTTAATATGTCAGTCTTATCAAATTAATTGCAAGATAATTTACCAATGAGCTGTAAAGCTGTTGGATTTGCCAGTCCGTAGCAAAAGGGACTTTGTCCAAGCTTCTTTAGGCTGCCTGCTGGGTCTATATTTACAAAGGGCCAAATAGATCCACCTGCAGACACACACTTAGTAAAGCCTCAATTTTCTTAATTGACCCTAAACATGCTTCATCAGAGAATCACTAGTTAATTGCCTCATATCCTGTAACTGATATCTTTATGCTACATCACATGGAGTATGATCAAGCCTGATACAGGTGTTGTAATGGCATATCTATATTTCACCCCTTTGTAGCCAAATTGTCAGCCTTCTGTCAAAAGTTTCAAAGTGCCCCAGCATAACTCTTAATATAGTACCAAGTTATTACTGCCAAACAAACTGCAAACCAATGATAGTTAATGTGTAAACGTATATAAAGTTATATTCATTAATGATAATATTTTGTGAATCTTTACTTAACTACATGAACCACCCTTCTATATACGCATACTCTGAAAGCTTATATGTACAGTCACAAAGCACATTTCTTGTTAATACTTTTAATATTTGCAATCAAAGCCTTCAGATACTTGCACTGATAACAACAAAAATCATTTCAGTCATCTGTTTATTAGGAAATCATTATAACGGCTTGCCTTCAAAAGGCTCGTTTCACCTGAATGACAGGGTTTGAAGCGTCATGGCTCATGATCTGGTTCATTTGTTTCAGTATTATTAGAATTTATTTATATACAAGGACAGTTGATGTTAAGAATTATTTAACTTTTATTGATTTTATATACTTTTAACTGTTTACATTAAGATCAAAATTTTTCCGCCATTAAATGTAAAAAAGATTTCATTTCAACAGAACCTTAAAAATAATGCCTTAATTTTTTTTTTATTTTACCTAACATGTATGCCCATAATTGATGATAATTATTATTTTACATTTCATATTTAAATATAGAATAAATTCATAATTTTAAAAGTTATAATTACCATCCTAATTTTCTCATTTCAAATTCAAACATTTTTACTTTTTTATTTAAGATGAATATTGTATTATTGTTTTATTTTTAAATATAACTACTTTTTATTTTTTTTAAATTATTTTTTATTGATAACATAATTATTTTTACATATCATATTATAATAAGATAGAAAACTGTAATTTAGAAAGTCAACACCTGTTTATAAAGTGTGTCACTAGGTTTATATTTATTTATGTATATATAATATATATATATATATTTTAAGGAATTATATGAAACACATTCTTAAATCTATATAACGTCGACCTTTGATAGAGTGCATATATTATTCTCAGCTTTCAGAATATGTATGTTTAAGGGTTCCCAGAGCAGTAGTTTTGAGATCAATATTGAAATATGAGAAAATGTTTACACACTTTTCTTTTTATTATTGATAACTTAAACTTCTTTTTACATTTCATATTTAAATACAAAAAAATCCATAATTTTAAAAGATATAATTACCAACCCAATACAAATACTTGGGTGGGGGGGGGGGGTATGTTTAAGGGGTCCAAGAGCAGTAGTTTTGAGATCAATAATGAAATATGAGAAAATGTTTACACACTTTCCTGCATGAGACAAAACTTCTGAAACCTAAGACAGGAGATTGTGCATAAAACGAACTCGGCTACATTTCTTTATTGGGTGGTACCATAGGGCCTGCACATTCAGATTTAATATTATTGTAGCCCACCAGAGACTCACCAGTAAGCTGTCTGTGGTTGATGTATTGTACAGGCTAATGAAACAGATGAGGAACTAATAATATGGCCTCTGTTGGTGTCTAGCTATACTTTTACATCATATGTTCAACCATATGTCATGCTGTGAGGAAGCTGACCACCATATAATCACTAACATTGTGTATACTTTGATGCATACAATATACTTTGATGCATTAACTTATTTGCAAACAAACTGAATAGGGCATAAAATTACAGGAACAAGTATTGGAGAGATACTGATAACACATGTAACAGCTAGTACACAAAGGATGACCTACTTATAATGGGTATTGGCTTTTGCCTACCAGCCTCTGACCAGGCCAGCAGTAGCCCGGATGTAAACAACAACGATGCAGTCCCCTATTGAGCCAGTACTTTTTCACAGTTCACTCGGGGGCAACTGCCATACTCACCTAAGCCTTGTCATCCCAGTGCATCAAACTCAAGGGAAGTTTCATGTATTGGCCTGATATTTTGACCTGTCTATGCGTCTTTGATGGCTTTCTTATTCACAAGACAGGTGTCAACACGTACATTGACTTTTGCACAGTGTAAGCTCCTGCTTATTTTGTAGGAGGGGATTGACATATCAATCTGACAATGGGCATATGTATATACTTCATTGTATACAAGACTGGTGGTGCCAGCTACAATCATTTTTGTGTTGTGTGCATGTTTGTGTAATTGTTTTTTGTTCAAAGTGTTTAGTACTTGCATTGTTCATGTACATGTTATACATGTTCTTGAAAAGTATTGGTCCAGCATTGAAGCATTATACCTGGTGTAATCCCATTGCACAGGTTGGCATTAGGCCTGTAGGCCTTGTTTCATATTTTTTTTATACAGTAATTATGAAATAAAGAAATATTATTAATATCATATCTTCTTTAACAAAAATTTATGATTGAAGTTTTTTTTTAGAAAATAATTATCAATACTAAAATATTATACTCATGATCAATATTTATTTTTTCTAAATTTATAAATTGACCAGCTCTTAAAAGACTTTTGATCATGTCATCAAAGAATATTTCTTGTGTTAGATGTCCATATAATTTTTTTTCATATATTATTGATATAAAAACATTTTATTGTATATACTTATATGTATGTGATTCTTTTGTTTTAATTGTTGAATGAATCTCCATACATTAATCATTATCCCTGCTGCATGTGTCCCTCCCTCTCATAAAGGGACACCTGCAATATAGGGACACTTTGGCAATATCCCACAGGTGTCCCCTCACAACAGGTTCTGCTGTATATGATCAGATCAGCCAAGGTACAAGATCAGCTCAGTACAGTGAGCTACACATACATCTGAGTGTATCCTAATAAAGGCATATGGTGGTGTTCATTTCAGATTCAGATGTATCAACTGTCTCGACTGCTTCATGACCACTACAAGGACTTGTATGACCACTTTGAGGCTTATGAAATCACACCCACGCTGTATGCTGCCCCATGGTTCCTCACCATGTTTGCCTCACAGTTCCCTCTTGGATTTGTTGCAAGAGTGTATGGTGAGTTTTGTTTGCTTAAAATTGTAAAATAGACATTTCTAACTTCATATCTTTTTATTAGCTCAGCTGACCTATAAGTCACCTGAGCTATAGTCATGGTCCTTTGTCCGTCGGCTCTCCATCCGTCTGTCTGTCTGTCCATTAAACAAGCCTGTTTTAAAACCATCAGACCTACAAATCTGAAATTCAGCATACAGTTAGGTGTCCCCAAAATCTCATACCATACGGAAAATTAGGTCACTAGGACTTCATTCCTTCAAATTATTAAGAAAAAACCTCTGTTTTTCATTAAAAACTCATTGTTACACTTCAAAACCTGCCTTATATCAAAACCACTGATCTGAGTTTGATCATAGTTAATATGCATATTCTTCCATACATTCCTATGTTCATACCAAAATTTAGGTCAGTATTGCATAATTTGATAGGCATTTTTTTGGCTAACTGCATTTCTTAGAGTTTATAGGGAAAAATTTTAAAAACCTTTAAAAATCTTCTCCGAAACTGTTCAGCCAAATTGTCTAATATTTCACAGAAATAATCTCCAAAAATATCTCTCCAAAGTTCCAGTTCAGTGAATTTTAGCCAAGTTACAGGAACTTAAACTTAGTCATCTGTCCTAAAAGCACACTAAAACTAGAATACAAGCGACTACGGGTGGGACGGGTGAAGTGAGGCATGCATTGAGTGGCAAGGGGAAATAGAGAGAGGTGTGTTGCATATTAGCATGGACGTCTGCAGCCGAAATGTATTTGTAGGTGGCCCCACCTGCCACAAATCCAGAAAGTTATGCAAGTTGTATACAATTGCAAAATTTAATGCAGAAAAGTCAAAGCACTGCTGAGATATGAGTGATTTAATCCCACGGCAGACAAACAGACGGACGCAGTGCAATAGTGGTTCCAGGTTTAATATGTATGTAATAAAGCTATCCAAGGGCTACATTTGTGCAAAAATCTTTTCCTGATTGGTCAAACGAGTCCAAAGATATGTGGGTTTATGTGTGAAAACAGACGCACAAATGGATGCTGGGCAGAGAGGAAAAGTCAGAGGTCAACCAAAAATGAGGGCACAGCAGTTCACATGTGACCAAATCATAATTCAGAATTTTAAAAAATTCTGCCCAGTGGTTATGGAGGAGTTCTCCAGAAACCTTTGTGGCAGCAGCGGTGGCATGCAACTGAAAACATAATATCTGCAAAACTCTATTTTGGCGGATCAGTACCCATATCATACTGAGGGCTACAAAAATCTTCTCTGAAACCATTTGCCCAATTTGTTTAATATCACATAGAAATAATCCTAGGGTAGGCTTTCTGAAGTTTTTTCAAATGGTCTCAGTTCAGTGACATTTGGCCAAGTTATTGGAAGCTTAATTTAGTCATATGACATAACAGCCCATTTTAGCTCAGTGGTTACAAAGATCTCCTTCTCAAAAATAGGTATATCAATGAGAATTTCAAAATTAAATTTCACTTGAATATATACTGTCAGGTTTCTCTTTCTCAGGATCCATTTTCGCACAACGTCCCTCTGTTTGTCTACCGTGGGATAAAATCACTCATATCTCAGTAGTGGTTTTACATATCTGCCTATAATTTTGCAGGTTTATACATCTTGGATAGCTTTTCTTGATTTTATGACAGGTGGTGCCACCTACATTCACGTTAACACTGCAGACATCCAAGCTCATATCTCAGGAACAGTTTGAACAACTGGGCCAAAATTTTGCATGTGTATAGATCTCACATAGCTCTTTATCATACGCAAAACTGGTGGTGCCTCTTGCATCCATTTTTGCACAGCTTCTGTCTGATTGTCTGTTGGATAAAATCACTCATAATTCGGCAGTAGTTTGACATATCTGCCTAAAATTTTGCAGGTTTATACATCTTAGATAGCTTTCTGAATTTTGTGGCAGGTGGCGGCACCTACATTTTTGTTTATGCTGCAGACTTCCCGGTTTATATCTCAGGACTGGTTTGCTGTATCCTGAAATTTTGCATGTGTATTGATCGCATTGCTCTTAATCATACACAAGATTGGTGGCACTACCTGCCTCCATTTTTGCACAGTGTCTTTCTGTTTGTCTGCGGTCGGATAAAATCATAAGTAGTGGTTTGACTTATCTCCCAAAAATTTTGCATATGTACACAACTTGGACAGCTTTCTGGATTTTGTGGTAGGTGGCGCAACCTACATACATATTTCAGCTGCAGACTTCATTGCTAATATGCAACACACCTCACTCTATTTCCCCTTGCCACTCAATCCATGCCTCACTTCACTGTCCCACTCTAATTCGGTGGATACACATAGTCGCTTGTCGACTACCCATATTCTAGTTTTAATTGTAGTCATATTCAGTGGCTTTCATCGTCATTGTGGCACAAGCATGAAGTAATATATCTACACAATATGATCAACAAGGCACAAATTGTAACCATTGCACCCAGAATTTTCTTACGTCAAATCCTGGGAGGTCAATGAAAAGTCTCCTTTATAAACATGAAATTCTCTGTTACCCGTATTCTCCAATCTTTGGGGCTTGTACCCCCGAGATTAATGAATAACTAATGCATTGATTACCATGATTCTTTGCCTAATTGAGGTTTCATTAGTTCCTGCAAACTGATGATGCCACCTGAATTTTTATGTCCCCCCTCCCCCCCCCCTTTCAGGGGAGGCATATTGTTTTCAGTGCCATTGTCTGTCATTGTCTTCCTCATCTGTAGGATATCTTGTGAACATGATAACTTTTTAATGGCTGCATATTTTCTGCCAAAATTTGACACACTCAATTGTTCATATCAAAATCTTGGAGGAGTTAAAAAAAACTGGTGACCTTGGCGTTCATCTTCAAGCTCAAATCTGGTTGAATTTTTGTGATCCCCATAACTTAAGAAGCATTCCACATTTTCTCCTCAAATTTGGTACACCAATTGTTCCTTCCAAGTTCTTGGAGGATTTTGAAACCCGGTGACCTTGACCAGTATTCAAGGTCAAATCAGTGGAATTATACTTATTGTATTGAGAACACAAAAACTTTTGAAGTAATTCACATTTTGTCCCCAAATTAGGTACACCAATTGTTTAAACCAAAATCATGAATGAGTTTGAAAATTGGTGACCTTGACCTTCATCTTCAAGGTAAAATCTGCAGAAATGTGAAATTTTTGTGAACCCCATAACTTTTGAAGTATTCCACATTTTGTCCTCAATTTTGGTACACCTATTGTTTCTTCCAAATTCTTGAATGATTTTGAAACCTGCTGACCTTGACCAGGATCTTCAAGGTAAAATCAGCCAAATTATACTTTTTGTGTTGTGAACACAATAACCTTGCAGTATTTCACGTTTTGTCCTCAAATTTGGTACACCAATTATTCCTACTAAAATCACGGAGAGTGCGAAAGCCGATGACCTTGACCATCATTTTCAAGGTAAAATCTGCCAAAATGTAAATATTTTTTGAACCCCTTAACTTTTGAAGTATTTCACATTTTGTCCTCAAATTAGGTACACCAATTGTTTCAACCAAAATCACAAAAAATTTTAAAAATTGGTGACCTTGACCTGCATGTTCAAGGTAAAATCTGCAGAAATGTGAAATTTTTGTGAACCCAATAGCTTTTGAAGTATTCCACATTTTGTCCTCTAGTTTGGTTCACCAGTTGTCCCTACCAAAAGGCTCCTTGAATTCAGCTGAGCATCATCGCCCATGGGCCACTTGTTGTAGAATAAATTAATGCTTTTTCTCAGGAGTGATTAGCAGTATTGGCATGTAATTGTGCATAAATCCATAGATCTTATACTCTTCCATCATGTACTCAAGACTGGTGGCACCATCTGCAATCGTTTTCCTGTTGCGTTTTTTTTTACGTGTACTATGGGTGAAATTGCTCATATCTCAACAGTTGGTCAAGGTATTGGTCTGAAATTTTTCATGTTCATCCACCTTTGGAAGTTTTCTTGTAAACCAGACAGGTGGCACCACTTAACTTTCTGTTTTCTTTGAATAAATGCCTTTATCTCAGGAGTGATTTGCAGTATTGGCCTGAAATCGTATATATCCATAGATCTTGACTCTCCAATTTTGGTTCAGGAATTGTGGCACCATCTGTAATAGTTTTCCCATGGAGTCCATCTGTACATGTACTTTGGGTGAAAATTGCCCATATCTCAGGAGTAGTTCAAGGTATTGTTTGAAATTTGGCATGTTCATCCAATTTGGAAAGTTGTCACATAAACCAGAAAGATGGTGTCACCTAGCTTTTGGTTTTCACAAATTAAATCAATGCCCTTTTCTCAGGAGTGATTTGCTGTATTTGCCTGAAATTGTGCATATCCTTAGATTGATCTTGGACTTATTCCTCTTGAACTCAAGACTGGTGGTGCCATCTTCAATCGTTTTCCCATGGTGTCAATTCGGATATGTGTTTTGGGTGAAGATTGCTCATGTCTCAGGAGTGGGTCAAGGTATTGGTCTGAAATATGGCATGTTCATCCATCTTGGAAAGTTTTCCTCGTAAACCAGACAGGTGGCGCCACTTACTTGCTGAATAAATTAATGCCCTTTTTTACAGGAGTGGTTTGCAGTATTTGCCTCAGATGGTGCAACCTACAATCATGTTTACATGGCAGACATCCTTCTCACTTCTATTCCCCCTACCACTCTATCCATGCCTTACTTCACCTGTGCAACTCTAATTTCAGTGGATAAATGTAGTGGCTTTCAACTACCTTTATCTAGTTGTTTCATGGATATATGCACATAGCCTAAGAGTGGTTTAAAGCATGAAATTGTTAATGTCTATAAATCTTCAATGGCTTTCTTGTACAAGGCTGGTGGTGTAACTTACATTCATTTTTGTGTTGAGTGCACCTATGCCAGTATTTCAGCAGTGATGTTTATGTAATTGGTGCATGCACTCAGGTGCAAAATGTCCAGTGCTTGCATTGTACATATACCTGTCACACATGTACTTGTAACGGTCAAGCATGGAAGCATTATACCTGATTTATATCCCATTGCACAGGTTGCACATTAGGTCTGTAGGCCTTATAAATATTTAGTAATTGTGAATGAACTTTTAATAGGTATATTGCAACTGTATACATTTTATTAAAAAATATATATATACATATATAATATGTTATAAAAAAATAGATCTAATTGAACAAATGTGCATGTACAATGCTGAACTGTCAACAGTTTATCAAAAAGCCAACCAATGATCATGATAATAGTATACCTATGTTATACTATGTTCCCCATTCCCCACATGCTTCAGTTCAACATTAGGAAACCCATGGTCAGATCACACAATATTATTTGCTACAATTTCTTACTCATCAATACAAACCAACCATATCAACCAGCCATGGCCAATTCTTCTAGTAGTGGGGCTACATTGACTGTACATCCCAGAATAATTAAAAATTTGATACAAAAGCTGCAGTATCTCAATAATTAATGCATGGATTGCCTAAATTGTAATCCCAGACTAATATTGTGAGCCAGATATCTAAAAAAAAACTTCCACAGATCTCAATCAAACTTCACCCGCGCATAGGTATGAGTGAGAGGGTGATTGACCTTTACTAGGAGAATGACCTTGACCTTGAATAGATCCATTTTTGGTGAAAATCGCTCAAAATCTTATATATCCAAAGAAGAATTGCATGGATTGGTCCAAAAATCAGGTCTTGGATAGGTTTGTCTTGTATGGAAGACTTGTGGCACCACCTATCATCCTTTCTTTTTTCATGCCTGTTAATATAACCTTATCTTTGCATAGATATGAGTTTAAATATGGGGTCAAAACCTTCACTGTGAGGGTGGCCTTGACCTGGAATATTTCCATTAAAAAAACAAACAAAAACATTATATTTCTCAAGTGGTAGGATTTTTTCTCAGAAAATCAGGATGAAATTAGTCAGACGGTAAGTTGTTGAATGAGGATAGACTTCCAGTTGACATAGCAGAGTGAGCAGACCAATATGCTCGAGTTCTGGCAGTGACGATTATTAAATAGGTGTTTTTAAAATTACCAGGACAGAACCTTTTTAAGAATGCCAAGAAATAGGAAGAATAAACAAAAGGACAGTAAAGGGAATAATACTCTGGATAGTTTTGTCAGTGTACAGGGAGAAAATGATGAGCAGAGTCAGTCTGACCACACTGAAGCGGTCATGTCGGACGACTATCCAGGTGAGCAATCCCTTCCAGGTGAACCGAGTCCATCCCCCAGTGCCATGCTCCAACAGTATATAGCCAAAACAGTAAATGATTCAACTAAGGCAATTTCAGAAGCATTTCACAAATTTGAAAGGAAATTAGAAGATAAATTGGCAGCATTAGAGAACCAGGTTACAAATTTGGTTTCTGATAGTAAAACATCAGAAAAGAAGGTTGAAGAACTAGTTGACAGTTTAGAACATTCACAAGGGTCAATAAGTGAAATGGAAAAACAGCTGGAAAGTGTTTTTTCTACGCTCTTTACACAGCCCTTTACCTATTGGCCTACTACCTATATTGTAAGCGCTCTTTGTTTTGACCTCCTATCCTGAAGCGCTACACCAGAGGGGAGCACTGTATTTTGGTCCAATCAGATGAGACCCTGTGCTGGAAGACAAAATGGTTTACCAGCCAAGTGAGGAATACACGGAGCCAATGTTGTTAATTTCGTTTTGAGTGACAGCTCATCGCCCCGGCAGCCATCGGAACAGGCCACAGGCTCAGAGAGGATGGCCCAACACATGGTTCGCTTAGGTCCTTGGGCACATAGGATGCCCGGCCAGTGAGCTGTAATTGAAAATATGTAACAACAAAGGCTCTGTGCACACCTCGCTGGCTGGTTTCAGTTTTGCAGACAACAGATACATGTCTACGCTAACAGTCATAATGTCATAATCAAATCTGTCGATGATGTGAGAATGCAGAGGGAGCAATTATAATTCGACCATAAACTGTCATCAAGGAGCACTTCAAACACAGTTATTGGCAGAGCTAAGATGCTAAAGTGTTTGTGAATTGGCATCTGGTTGGCTGCTTGTTACATAATACACATG
Source organism: Sipunculus nudus (assembly GCA_026874595.1). Classification (NCBI taxonomy): domain Eukaryota; kingdom Metazoa; phylum Annelida; class Sipuncula; order Golfingiida; family Sipunculidae; genus Sipunculus; species Sipunculus nudus. The sequence goes on along the minus strand of CM049315.1, from coordinate 61,258,199 downwards.
TTTTTCAGCAGAAAACACAACGCCACCTTGGGAGCGTATGTTTTGTCAGACAATGAAACATTAAAATGTGAAGTGGAGATTCTGTCGGTTTTCTATCAATGGAATGATTCTCAGGGCCATTGCTGAGAAGTTGTGCCCCATAGAATGACATATCAGACAAAAGAACAAGCAGGCAGACAAATCTGACAACAAATGATGAACAGACAGACATACTGACAATGTCAAAAAGAATTGACACCATATGACTTAACCTCGTTATGGAGAAGGATCAGAGGAAGAAAATAAGTTATAATTTATGTAATTGCAGTTTGTAGTTTTGGAGATATGGCAAAATAATATTTTATTGGGAATGTTCGACTGCAGCACCCTCTAGCTGACTTATCTTGAAGAATACAAATGCGTTTCATGATATAAGTGTATGACATAAGATGTCCCAGTTTTAAAAGGATTTCTCCAAATCTCTGGCCTATTAAAGCCAAATGAGAGATACAAGAACCAGCAAACAGGTGAATTTGAGGAAAACTGATGAACAGACAGACATACTGACACAGTGACACAAGAATGAGACCAGTTGACTTACTCAGATTATTAAGAAGAACCAGAGGAAGAAAATAAGCCATAGTTTCTTTAATTGAGGTTTATAGTTATGGAGATATGGCTAAAAAATGATATGTAGGTGAGGGTCAAGTGCATTGCCCCCTAGCGGCCATATCCAGAAAATGAAAAATATGTTTCAAGATATTAGTGTATAACATAATATATACTAAGTTCCAAAAGGATTCTTTAAAAACTATGGCCTGTAGAATGCTATATGTTAGATGCAAGAACCAGCAAGCAGGCGAATTTGAGGACAACTGACAAACAGACAGACATACTGACAAGGTGACACAAGAATGAGACCAGATGACTTACTCAGTATATGGAAAAGACCAAGAGGAAGAAAATATGCCATAGTTTCTGTAATTGAGGTTTATAGTTATGGAGATATGATCAAAGAATGATATGTTGGGGAGGGTCATGTGCAGCACCCCCCTAGTGGCCATATCCGGAAAATGAAAAATCTGTTTCAAGATATTACTGTAAGGCATAAGATGTAATAGTTTCAAAAGGATTCTTTCAAAACTGTGGCCTGTAGAATGCTCTATGTGAGATTCAAGAGCAAGCAGGCGAATTTGAGGACAACTAACAGACAGACACATTGACAAAGTAACACAAGATTGTAACAAGATGACTAAACCAGGTTATGGAGAAGACTCAGAGGAAGAAAATAAGCTGTAGTTTATGTAATTGACGCTTATAATTTTGGAGATACGGGAAAAACATGATATGTTGAGGAGGTGTGCATCCAGGGCCCCCTAGCAGCCGTATTAAAAAAAATGAAAAAATCATTTTGTGATACTTGTGTAGGACTTGTGTAGGATATGTCAGTTTCATAAAGATTCCTGCAACACTGTTGTCTCCAGGGCAAGATGAATGAAATCTAGAAATATCCCATTTGATGAGATATTATATGAGATATTGTGAGACTTGTAATGCAACCTTTTAGTACTAATAGAATGCTACCTAATGCAAAAAACTAGACCTCTGTAGCTTTTAAACTGACAAAGTTAGAAAAATAAGACCGCTTTTCCCCGAAAATGTGTTACTATGGTTACTGCAAATTGAGTCAGCTACACACCAGAAGACAGGCCTTGGAATGACGATTAAAATGAGATACTGTTAAAGTAGATACGACTAATAGTAACACTTTGACCTATATTGACCAAAAACAGTTGGCTTTTGTCATTTTAAATTTTCCATCAACTATGTAAGTTTGAAAGTGATTGCTGCAAAATTGCGAACATGTAGAGAGTGAACAGACAAACAGACAGACAGACAAACAGACATCTGCGACTGACCAACCAGCTTGTGGAAATCAGAGATTTCCGGCAAGCAAAAAACTTGGAGAAAACATGGAGGATATACTGAACTAGCTTGAAAGACACTCATGTGAATTTAACATAAGGATATCAGGAGTAAGAGGAAAAACAAGAGTGAAGACTGCAAAAAAAATTGTAGCTGAAATTATAACAAGAGAGAAATGAATGTTGGAAATACAGTGCAGGGCATCTGTACACAGAGTTGGCACACAAAAAACTGGTGTTCCTCGACACATAATAGTGAGACTTTTCAGTCACCCAGTTCGAAATGCGTTGGTAAAAGGAGCAAAAACGCAATGAACAAAAGACCAATGGGTCTGTTTGAAGACCTAGCAGTGTGAGATTACAGACTGAAATGTCAGGCCAAAGCACAAATGAACTAGAATACGGGAAGTCGACAAGTGACTATGTGTATCCAATGAATCAGAGTGGGACTGGTTGAGGCATGGATTGAGTTGCAAGGGGAAATAGAGTGAGGTGTGTTGCATATTAGCATGGATGTTTGCAGCCGAAATGTGTATGTAGGTGGCACTACCTAACACAAAATCCAGAAAGCTATCCAAGTTGTAGACATATGCAAAATTTTAGGCAGATAAGTCAAACCACTACTTGTATATGAGTGATTTTATCCCACAGCAGACAAAAAGAAGGATGCTGTGCAAAATCGGAAGCAGGTGGCGCCTCCAGTTTTGGGTATGATAAAGAGCTTAGTGAGATCTATACACATGCAAAATTTCAGAAAGATACAGCAAACCAGTCCTGAGATATAAGCCTGGATGTCTGCAGCGTAAACATAAATGTAGGTGGCGCCACCTGCCACAAAATTGAGCAAGCTATCCAAGATGTATAAACCTGCAAAATTTTAGGCAGATAAGTCAAACCACTGCCGAGATATGAGTGTTTTTATCCCACAGCAGACAAACAGACGAACATGGTGCAAAAATGGTTGCAGGTAGCACCACCAGATTAAGTGTATGTTATAAAGCTTTCCAAGGGCTACATTTGTGCAATTAGCCTGATTCGTGTAATGGTTCCCGAGATATGTGGGTTTATGTGTGGATACAGACACACAAATGGACACTGGGCAGAGAGGAAAGGTCAGAGGTCAACCAAAAATGAGGGCGCAGCAGTTCACATGTGACCCGATCACAAATTTCGAATTTTAAAATATTCTTCCAAGTGGTTAGGGATAAGTTCTCTGGAAACCTATGCGGCAGCGGCATCCGAATGAAAACATAGTATCCGCAAAACTATGTTTTGGTGGATACAGTGAAGCCTTCAGACAAAAGAAACGTTTAAGATTTTGGCACGGAAAACTTTTCATTGAGGGTGCAGAGGTACTAATACAATCAACTTCAGCCTTAAACCTGTTGCATCACAGTTATAACTTAACTATTTAACAAACATGCAGGTGAGCCGGTTTTCAACGTACTAACACACATAAGACATCCAAATCCAGTAGGAGCTAGTGTGATTACCAGCATGCGGTTGCTGCCACACGTGAAGCCCAGTGACAGAAACGCTAGTCAGAAAGCATCGTCCACTGTCAGGTCCAAGAGACTGACCATAGCCAAAGAGTGCCAGGGCCTGCCTTGACTAGTGCCCCACTCTATTTGCCCTCAGCCAAGCAAGATGGAGCGGGGTACCAGTCTAGGGCCTACCCAGGTATTTCCTCTGCATAAGTGAGACTATGTTATTTTTTATGTGTGTAACCTATTTATTGCCTCCACAAACAAGCCACCTGACTTGGCATAGGGACTTCAACAACAAGGACGTTATGTTTTATTTCAGACTTATGAGACTCTCTGAATGATGGGGAATTATTGTTATAACTTGTATTACTTATGTTGGTACAAAGACTCTTAAATTTCTGCCATCTGTCCAAAAATTCATTTCCTGGTGATTACTCCAGCTTGGATTGATATATGGGTTTCAAACTTGGCTTATATATGGCCCATCAATATAACAAGATTCTTATCGATTTTGAGGTCATGAGGTCAAGGTCACAGGACACATCTTTGAAAAGATTGTGAATGCATTTTCAGTCAAACTTTTCATCTCAGACCTTTTATCATGCAAATATAGTTCACCTGCCAATAGAGGAGACCCCTATCCATTTTAATATTTAAATTTGGGTCATGACCTTTCCTAAGGAGTTGCCTTGACCTTGAATATTGCCATAAATGGTGAAAATCACACAAAATCATAAATATCTCAATAAGGGATGCATGGATTGGTCAGAAGAGCAAATTGACCAAAGATCTTGGATAGCTTTGTCTTCTGTGGAAGACAGGGGGCGCCACCTGTCCTTTTCTTGTTTTCGGGCCTTTCAATTACCCATCATTGCCACTTGACAGTACTGTGAGCATTATAAGTCTAAAACTAATGGACAGATTTGGCTGAAATTGTGCATGTCCGTTGATTTTGAATACCTCCATCTTGTATTCAAGACTGGTGGCGCTATCTGTAATCATAAATGTTTGACGTCCATCCGTACTTTTGCTATCAGTGGAATTGCTCATATCTCCAAAGTGGTCCAAGGTATTGGTCTGAAGTTTGGCTCGTCCATCCATCTTGGAAAGTGTTCTTGTAAATCAGACAGGTGGCCCCACCTACCTTCCCGTTTTTGTAGAATAAATTAATGCCCTTTTCTGATGAGTGATTTGCCCTATTTGCCTGAGATTCAACATATTGGCCCCCATATTTGGTGAAAAATATTCTTTCTCAAGATGATAGAAGGAAGAAATCATAGTCACTTGCCAAGTATCAGTATATGTTGCTGAAGATGGGGGCCTTTTCTAAAGGGGGGGGGGATTAATTGTCTGGGGATACTGTGGCACTGGTGCCAAGAAATATCTAATTGTTTATGTGTGGGTTCTATTAAATATTAGAGATATCTTTATATAATTACTATGGATTTAATAAAGATACTTACCTAGCATGTTAGAGGGTTGGCAGAGTACAGAAAGCGACGCAAAGTTTCCATTGGCTGAATAAAAGGGACGACCAGGTCATTCTTTTGCAAAAAATTCATAGTTCAAAGAATATGGAAGCTTTCTGGCAAGCTGAATGGGGAGGTAGAGTCCTGGTTTCTCATTGGCAGGGGAATGCCAAAGGGATGTGTATTCTCATTAAAAATGGTTCAGGTATAGTAATTAAAGATGTTGTTAGTGAGGAAAATGGTAGATTTCTGGCATGCAGGATCATATTAGGAGACCATAATGTAACACTGGCTGTTATATATGGACCAAATGATGACAAATTTACTTTTTAGCGAACCTGTGAGCTTATGCGATGGTGCGGCGTCGTCCATCGTGCGTCGTCTGTACGTTAACCATAGCTATCTCAAAAACAGCAGGAGCTAGCATCACCAAATTTTTTGCAAATAATCAGTCATCCAAAAAACTATATCGGATTTTGTTTATTTTTTTCTAACTGCATTTTCTTAGATTTTATTGGGAAAAAGCTAAAAAAGCTTAAAAAATCTTCTTTTCCGAAACTGTCCAGCAAAATTGTCCAATATTTCACAGAAATGATCCCTGGAACAATCTTTCTCAAATTTGTTAGAATGGTTCCAGTTCGACGATTTTTGGCTGAGTTTCAGGAGGTTGAACTTTGTTAACTGTGCAAAAAAGCATATTAAAATTTAAATCTCAGAAATGGCTGGAGCTATCATCACCAAATTTTATGCCAATGTTGGTAACATTGGTCATATCTGAAATTGAGGTATTGGTGGCGCCACCTGCATCAGCCTTTTTTTTACGCGGTCATCCGTGCTTGTATCACACTGAGGGCTAAAAAAAACTTCTTCTCTGAAACCATATGGCCAAAATGTTTAATATCGCACACAAATGATCCTAGTGTAGTGCTTTCTGAAGTTTGTTCAAATGTTCTTTTTTCAGTGACTTTTGGCTAAGTTATGGGAAGCTGAATTTAGTCATATGCCATAACAGCCTGTTTTAGCTCAGTGGCTACAAAGATCTTCTTCTCAAAAACCACTGGGCCAAATTCTTAAATCTCACACATTAATTATCCTCAGATGTTGATAATTCAAGTTTGTTCAAATGGTTTTGGTTCAGTGCTTTTTGGCTGAGTTACGGGAAGCTGAACTTGGCCAGTTTGCTGTATCTTCCTATATGAGTTATAAACCTGCGAAACGTTTTTCAACTGATGTCACTGAAGCCAGTTTGTTAAATATTTTACAAGAATAATCCCTACAATAATTCTTATAATAATTGTCATTAATGGTTCCACATGAATGATTTTTGGCTGAATTACGGAGATTGAATTGAGTCATTTTACCATATATGTTAGCTGTGTGATGCTGTTACATCTAGCCTGGCACTAGTCTGCCACGTACGGACTCCATTTACTGTGATATGGAGTCCGACCTTCTAGCGGTGAGAGTTCACCCTGCCGTACATGGAGGGACCTGTAACATGAATTATCACTGCTTGTTTTGCGATAGTGAAACAATCTTGTATTTATAAATAGAAATAAACTTTTTATGTATCAAATTAAATCGATATATCACCTTTATGTGCGCCTGTAAATGTTTTTTATCCTTTGAACTGCCGGGGTTCAGTTGTTGCATGCCAACTGGACACCGCCGGAAAAGGAATCCCATGCAAATTAGGTGGGCAATCTATGCAAAAGATAAATTCAGGGGGGCTTTTCCCAGGAATGCCACTGCCATGCACTGGGATAGACCAAATTTTCCTAAGCATCCTTCCAATCATACATTGCGTGTTGTCAATGATGCTAATTTCCTATTGGTTGTTCCAACTGGAAAGCACCATCGGCCAGACGGAGACGAAGCAATATCTGACTTCATCCAGAATAAGTGCCCATACTTTATTAATGCTGATCATCCAGCAAAAGTTTTGGTCCCAACAGAGTCTAAGCATCTGTAACAATTATAATATGTGGGGTTTGTTTGGTGTCCTCACGCTTCACAAGGCATATACAGTGGAACCCCGCCTTGTGACCACCCCATAATTGCGACCACCCCACAATTACGACCATTTTGCTTGGTCCCGAATTTTTTTAGTTTATTTATGTTTAAAACTGACTCAAAATTAAGACCACCCCTGAATTCAGAATAACGACCAGATTTCCTGGCCCCAGCGCTAATGCGACCCCGTTAATGCGACCACCGCCGAGAAGTACTGAAACAACATTTGTCACGAGTCAATGGCTGCGTCTTGTCACAGGCGCCTTAACGAAAGATCAAAGCGGGTAACAAGGTTTTTAATCTTAACCCGAGTGTTAATCTGGTCCCGCATATCTTCCCGACTCGGTGTCTTCGCTGAGACTCGTTGAGGTGTAGGTTATAGATCAAAGAGGGTAACCATCGGCCTGATTACTTAATGAGCCGGTCTGACCTGGGGTCAGATGCTAATTGCCCCTCAGTGATCACCTGTATTATACAGCTACCCTAAGTGTGGGGTTGCGGGCAATATTTCAACTCATCACATATTGTTCGATCCTCACTGGTAAAATTAACGACCTAGTTAATCCTAAATGTGTTCATACCTTACTGATACTGGGTATTGAGCAGTCAGTAAAATGTATAAATAAAGCTTGCATGGGGGGAAAATCCCTCACATTATCTTGCCTTTTCTGACAGATCGTTGTCAGTTTATTTCTCTACTGGTTAAGTTTGCATTTAAATTGCTTGCTGTTAGGACTCTGAAAGAGCTCTTCTTGAAGGATAAAGTGGCGTTAATCAAGGCGGCAACAACACGCGCAGTCAGAACCAAATGGCTCAGCAGTTTAGCGTCTGGAAAACTCAAGTGCACGCAATATATACTCAAGCGGAAGGCTAAATATATGACAGACACGTATTATATTCAATATGCATTCAGTAGCTTGTAATCGTATTGCCTAAGTGTTATTATTTGTTAATCATCAGTCACTACGTATGTGTACATGTATATATAAATTTTTATCATGAATAAATATGTTCAGCTACACTCACACACATAAAATTCATAATAAGTGTCCTCCGCTAAGTAAAATATTTTGTTATAATTCACATTAAAAATATGTAATAGATAAACTCTGATACACATTAAATATCAGCGTGTTATATGCGACCACGGTAAGAGTTTCACAAATAGGACCACCCCCAAATTACGACCACTTTGCTCAGTCCCCAGGGTGGTCGTAATTGTGGGGTTCCACTGTACGTGTTTGAGGGTCTGTACGGATCCGTACAAACTTAGAAAGTATAGACTCTCCCCGCCAGAGGCTGCAGCGCTTGTATTGTTTACTATATAAATGTCAGCGCTGCAAGACTGCAGCAAGCCTGGCACCAGTTTATCAGGATCTATCACATCATGCCACTAGACATTTAGATTTCAGGTTATCTTTGGTTAATATTGACAAGAAGGTTTTTTTAAAAGCTTTTACAAAATTTAGATTTATGGTTTAAGTTATTCATCATACCAGGCAATGTAACAATCATGGATATTCAGCTCTCTGTGGCTATATAAAGACAACTGTACTTGGATTATAAATTATTGGTATCCCTACTCAACTTAATTCAAGAATTTGCCATCAATGAGATATATCTGTATTTTAATTTTGCATTCAGTATGCATCCATAATAATTTTACATATATTTCTGATTTCTTTTTTTATAAAAAAGTCAGCTGAAAAGCATTTTGTATTGGGAAAATAAATTTCAAAGTTATTTCAAGTAGGGACCATATTTTTCTACAGATGGCAGCACTTGGTTTACCATTGACAGATTGCCAGTGCCTTGATGTTGGCCATAAGCCAAGATGATGTCAGCTCTATAAATAGTTTTGGCACAGTGCCAGGATTGTAAGAAGTGCAGCCAGGTACAGGTCAAGAGTTCACTCAGTGCAGTAGCTGCATTCTATTTATAGCTTTTCTATTTATAGCTACTATGCTCACTGCATCATATTTGGCACCAAAGTTCAGCCTGAATCTATTTATAGCTTTGGCAGACTGCCAACTGTGTCAGATTATGCAACAGGTCGAGTTCACTCAGTGCAGCCAGGTACAGGTCAAAAGTTCACTCAGTCTAGCCAGGTGCAGGTCAAGAGTTCACTCAGTGCAGTAGCTTGAGGCAGCAATTTGTCAAAGGTCACTCGGGGGCAACTGCCTTAATCACCTAAGCCTTGTCAGCCCAGTGCATCAAACTCTGGGGAAGTTTGATGTATTGGACTGATATTTTGACCTGTCTATGCGTCTTTGATGATATTCTCATTTACAAGACAGGTAGTGCAGCCTACATTGACTTTTGCAGTGTATGCACCTGCTTATTTCTACAGAGGAATTTGATACATCAGCCTAAAATTGGGCATGTTTATACATATCGGTTAGCTTTATAGTGTACAAGATTGGTGGTTCCACCTACAATAATTTTTGCACAGTGTATGTCCCTGCTTATTTCACAGGAGGGGTTTGACATATCAGGCTGACATTTGGCACATGTATATATCTCTTCATTGTATAATTAGCTATAGAAATGGGCCCGCCATAAAAACATTTCTCGTGAAGAAAGGATCTGTAAATATTGTTTATGCTATGGATTCAATATTGTTGAGGATGAAGCTCACTTTATGCAAGAGTGTAAATTATATCACGATTTGAGGTTAAAATATATTAGACAAGACTTGCATTATCCAAGTGAACAAAATTTTATAAAATTATTTAATTTAGATAATCCATTTGAAATATCAAAAGTTGCTGCATATGTGTTTAATTCGTTTTTGAGGAGACGTAAAATGATAGATGGTTGAATTATGTATTTTAAACAGTACTCACTGTTGACAGCACAATAGATTCATTGTGTACTAAGGTGTGCAATAATGTTACATGTGTTTTTGGCACGATTGATTAGTCATTTTAAGACTGTTACTTAACATTATATTGTCGTAATTTTTGAACTGACTGTTTATTGAAATGTAATTATGTTTATCCTCACAGATGATGGCAAAACAGATTTATATGTATGTAGGTATGCAGTTCTTTTACTTGTGTAAATGGCAGTGTTTACTAGAAAATATAAGACTGCTACCTTCCATTGGATTTATGTACTTTTTAAATTGAATATTTATTGAAATGTTTGGAACTTTGGGCCTGAGGCCTTTTTCCTGAATAAAGTTCTGTTCTGTTGTGTTCTGTTCTGTTCTGTTCTTCATTGTATAAAGACTGGTAGTGCCAGCTACAATCATTGTATCTGCTTAAAACAGGGTTTTGTGGATACTATGTTTTCAGTCGGACGCCGACGCTGCCGCCATCCCCGCATAGGTTTCCAGAGAACTATTCCATAACCACTGGGCAGAATTTTTTAAAATTTGGAATTATGATCGGTCACATGTGAACTGATGCGCCTTCATTTTTGGTTGACCTCTGACCTTTCCTCTCTGCCCAGCATCCATTCGTGCGTCTGTTTCCACACATAAACCCACATATCTCGGGAACCATTTGACCGATAAGGCTAAAGATTTTGCACAAATGTAGCCCTTGGAAAGCTTTATAATATACACTAAACTTGTGTCGCACCTGCAACTATTTTTGCACAGCGTCCATCTGTTCATCTGCCTTGGGATAGAAACACTCATATCTCTGCATTGGTTGGACTTATCCACCTGAAATTTTGCGTGTGTATACATCCTGGACAGCTTTCTTGATTTTATGACAGGTGGTGCCACCTACATTCAAGTTTAAGCTGCAGACATCCAAGCTCATATCTCAGGAACCATTTGACCGATTGGGCAAAAATTAGATCTCACATAGCTCTTTATCATACGCAAAACTGATGGCACCACCTGCCACCATTTTTGCGCAGCATCCATCTGTTTGTCTGCCATGGGCTAAAATCACTCATATCTCAGTAGTGGTTTGACTTATCTGCCTAAAATTTTGCATGTTTATACATCTTGGATAGCTTAATTCTGGATTTTGTGGTAGGTGGCGCAACCTACATACACATTTCGGCTGCAGACATCCAGGCTATTATGCAACACACCTCACTCTGTTTCCCCTTGCCACTCAATCCATGCCTCACTTCACCTTTCCCACTCTGATTTTGGTGGATACACAGTCGCTTGTTGACTACCCATATTCTAGTTTTCGTGTCATGTGCACCCATGCCAGAATTGCAGCAGTGATGTTTGTTTAATTGTTTCTTGTTCTCATTGTTTAGTACTTGCATTGTTCATATACATGTTACACATGTTCTTGAAAAGTAATGGTCCAGCATTGAAGCATTATACCTGGTGTAATCTCATTGCACAGGTTCGCATTAGGCCTGTAGGCCTTGTTTCAACAAATGTTGGAGAAAATGGATGCTTTAGGAAATGAGAAATGTATATTAGCCGGTTAATTTAATTTGGTTATGGAGCAAGATAAAGATAAATTAGGTAGCCAAAGAATCACACACAAACAGTCGAGGAAAATATGTAACGATTGGTGTAGCAGCCAAAGTATAGAAAATGTGTGGAGATACTTAAATCCAAATAAGAGAGAGTACACATGGAACCATTCTAACCCAACCCCTGCATCAAGTAGACTGAATTATTTTTAGCTCAGCTGACTATAAGTCATCTGAGCTATAGTCGTGGTCCATTGTCCGTCGTCCGTCCGTCTGGATGTCCGTCCGTAAGACTGGCACGTTTTGACACCGTTCGACCTACGAATCTGAAATTCGGCATACAGTTAGATGTCCCCAAAATCTCCTACCATGCCAAAAATTGGGTCAATATGACTTCGTTCCTTCGAGACATTAAGGAAAAACCTCTATTTTTTATTAGAAATCTTTTTTCACACTTCAGGACTGCCTAATATCAAAACCACTCATCTGGTTTTCTTCATTTTTACCATAAATATTCCTCTGTATGGTTCCTATGTACATGCCAGAAATTAAGTCAGTATTATTTAATTTAAAAAAGTTATGGGCCCAAATATAATGGACTTTGTAAAAAAATGAGGAAAGATATTTTGTCACTTAAGACCAAAAGTGTTAAAGGTAGGAATTTTTTTTTCAGTAATACTACTTTAAATAATCAAAATTGAATTGTATACCAAAAATTAGATCAAAATCTGTTAAATTTTTTTAAAAATTGGCAAAAATATAAAATTGGTACCTTAAATTTTGCCCAAGTTTGACCATGGCACGTTTTTTTCCTGTAACTGCTGTGGATTTAATTTTCAAAGCATGTTTTTGTTACCATTTCAACTGTTAAAACAAAAAATTTGAAACCAGTTGATCAAAAACTGTAGATTTTATTCAAGTTTTAAAGCACCATGTCATATATTGTTTACACCAAGCTAGTGTTATGCAGTTTACTAGAGCTCAGCTCCCCAGCTTCAGCTCTAAGTTCCTTAAATTTTGCATACAGTTAGATGTCCCCCAAATCCTCTACCATACTAAAAGTTTGGTCACTAGGACTGCATTCCTTCGAGATATTAAGAAAAAACTTCATTTTTCCATTAAAACCCCATTGTTACACTTTAAGATTGCCTAATATCAAAACCACTGATCTGACTTTGATAATATATAATATACATATTTTTCTATACATTCGCTATGCATATGCCAGAAATGATGTCAGTATCGTGTAATTGTTTTAAGTTCTAGGCCCAACCATAATGCACTTTGTAAAAAATCAAGAAATATATTTACTCTCTTAACATGAAAATTGCTGAAGGTAGACTTTTTTTGCCAGGGATATAACATTATTTAATCAAGATTCAATTGTATTCCCAAAATTAGTTCTGAATTTTTCAAATTCAATAAGTTATTAGCATAAATATAAAATCAGTACCTTAAATTTTGCCCAACTTTGGCCATGGCATGTTTTTTCCCTGTAAGCACTGTTGATTTAATTTTCATATCTTGCACTGGTAAGGATTTAAGCTTCTAAATTCTGAAGTTATAAAAGGAATTGGTCAAAAACTAGCTTTTATGAAAGTTTTTATGAGACCATATCACACCTTGGCTGTACTGAAGCCCCTCTTTTATGTCCCCACATTGACCTTTCAGGCCAATTATGCATGCTTGAAGCGAGGCACTCTGCAGCCAGCCAGCTCTTGGGTGGCTTCAACTGGATCTAACTGTCCAACCCCCTCCACTAGTATTTGTAAGGCCATAAACATAACAATAAACTTTTTTTTTTTAATATTTGGTTTATGATAAGAACTTAAAAAAATAAATGGAAAAGGAATTTATAGTTAATGAGTTACAGGGGATTACCTTGCAATTACTGATCATTTATGGATCTTCCATGGATGGCCAAAATTGTATTTCAAATAACACCGTGCAGTCACCATTGGGTATTTTTCATTTCAACCATAAAAATGAAAAATAAATAATTAAAATAAATTGTTGTTTACTATTAGGGATTATATGAAGCAAGATAATGATAGACAAGGATGCAGTTGATTATATTAAATTAATCTAAATTTCCAGGTCTTTTCCAGGTCTTTAAATTGTTGGTTTATATTTATTACAAAATTAAAATAATAAATAAATATGTCAAAAATTTAAAATATTACTCAGACAAGTGTTCATTAAAGATTTTAATTTGTTTGACTTATAACTCATGGTTGTATCAGTTGTTACATGAGACTGGCTAAATAATCAAAATTTATATTGCTGGTCCTTTATTTCAGTTCATAAAATTAAACATTCCCAACTCCAGTTTGCTCCTGGTATGATATATTGGGTGTTTTGACCCTTGGATTAATTTTAACACATGTATTAGTTTTATAGCTGAGAATACTTTTCTTTTTTTCCTGATACCATTTAAAAAATATAAATATTCAAATTTTTCCTGTTAGTGCTGTGGATATAATTTTCACAGCATGTACACATTAACATTTCATCTGTTTAAATCTGAAATTTGAAACCAATTGATCAAAAACTGTAGATTTTATTCAAGTTTCCAGGTACCATGTCTTCATTGTTTGCATCAGATCAGTATAAATGCAGTGTACTAGGCAGTTACATAACACCTTCAAGTGTGACCTACTGCCACTGTGAGTGTCTGGGTCAGGTTGGGTCTCTCTCTCTCTCTCTCCCTCCCTCCCTCCCTCCCTCCCTAATTGCCTCCCTTGCTCCCTCCATCCCATTCTGTTGACAGGTACTATAAACTAGATACATTAGCTATAAATGTTGATGCAATTTAGAAATGTGAATCAACTGAAATATTCACAATCACATGTATGTTATACTGTAAATTTATAGTAACATTCAGAAACTTGGATTAAAATTATGTAATGAAAAAAAGGAATAAATGCAAATATTGTTAATTTTTTCTTGGCTCAGTAGAATGGGGAACAAAATTATTTGCTTTGTTTCTCCATCTTTCTTTCTGTTTTAAATATTTAATGTTCATGAATAAACTTTTTTTTATAAGCACTGTTGAATTAAATTTCATATCCTGTATGTATATGCAAGGGTGTTGTAACTCTCACCATCCCCTTCTTCATCCCACTGAGGCTTTGCTCCTTGGCACTGTGAACAATAGTTCTATGGCTATAGCATAAAATTTAATAATTAAAGAAAATATCTACAGAGAGACAGAGGCATTGTAACTCTGATCATAACACAACACCCCTCCCCCCCCCCCCCCCCCCCCCATCAAGTCATTGCACCTGTGGAATGAGGACGTTATGGCAACTGTATACATATCATAAAATCGATAAAAAAGGTTTACCAAATAAATTGGATCTCATCAGATAAATGTGTAAACTGTTGAACTGTCAACAGCTTATCAAAAAGGTAACCAATGGAAAGGCATGGTCAGGTCTCAAATATTATTTGCAACATTTTCTACAATCATATAAACCAACCATGGCCCAGATTACCTCTTCCTCTCAAACATTATCTACATTTCATCATATTTTTAAGATTTTAACCTTCCAGGTGGTTCAGTACTGTTGACCATTTGTCCATAGGTACCTATGCACATGCCAGAAATTATGTCAATATTGTGTAATATGTAGACGTGAGGGGCATCAAAATAATGCACCTTGTCAAGACCGATCTTGTCAAGATATTATGTCATACAGTCACAAATTCATAAATCCCCTCATCAGTATAGTTAATTATAACCTTTTATCTGTCAAATTGAACTCTTGCAGTTTTCCATACACTATAGATCCTTCAACAAATAGCCTTATCATCATTATACCACTGCTTAGCATACTGTCATTGCATTCATATTTGCTCAAATAAATTGCTTTTTTGACCCCTCCCAAATAAATAAAAAATAAACCACTATATTTTACTCCATATTAATCCATCAGTCAGGTTATTTCATATATCATTTACTCACATATTACATTATATTCCTTTATAAAAACCAACATGACCATGATATTCTAAGCTTTATCTACTCAATATAGCATCACAATGGTGATACATTTATAGTCCAATCAGGAACAGCTGAGCGCCGTGACCCATGGGTCCCTTGTTTAAACCCCTAAGATTCTTAGTCTGAGATTTTTTGTTGAGCATGTACAAATTTAGCGGTTCAACTATCTCTTAAGACTTCAGTCAGTAAAGGAGGTTCTGGCTTTTGGAAGCTGAACTGCTCTCTTTTGGATGATGAAGAGTATGTTAATACTATAAATTCAAATATTGATTCAGTTAAAGACGAAAACCCACACACAGAGTTTATTAATGGATACTGTAAAGTATGGAATCAGGTGTGCCTCAATAAAATATACATAAGAAAAAAAACACCTCATAAAAAATGAAATGTTGTCAGTTGAAAAGAAATGTTCAAATTATTGCCAAAAGTACAGGGTGGAGATTTATTTTCAAAAGAACAATATAATATTCTGAAAAGTAAATTTGAGAAATTAATTGAATTTAAAACAGCTGGAGCCATTAATCGAAGCAAAATATCTTTGTATGGAGATGCTGAAAAACCAACAAAGAATTTTTTTAATTTGGATAAAAGAAATTTCAATAAAATGGCTTTTTACAAGCTTTGTACCAATGATGGAGGAGAAATTGAAAATACAAACCTGTTATTAGAGGAACTGCAAAATTATTATCAAAATATTTATAGCTCCAAAGTGCTTGATAAAAAAATATTGATTTTAGTTCTTTTTATATAAAAAAGATAGATGAATGTACTAGAAATTTACTGGACAGAGATATCACAGAAGAAGAGATATTAAAAATTATAAAAACATTTAGTAAAAATAAAAACCCCAGGGACAGATGGTGAACCCATAGAATTTTACTTAAAATTCTGGGAGAAAATAAAAAAATTTTTTAGCGAACCTGTGAGCTTATGCGATGGTGTGGTGTCGTCTGGCGTCCGGCGTCTGTACATTAACCTATACTATCTTGAAAACGGCAAGAATTAGCATCATCAAATTTTATGCTTAAAATTAGTCATCTAAAAAACTCTATAGGATTTTGCTTATTTTTTGGCTAACTGCATTTTCTTAGATTTTATAGGGAAAAAGCTAAAAAAGCTTAAAAAATCTTCTTCTCCGAATCTGTTCAGCCAAATTGTCCAATATTTTACAGAAATGATTTCTGGAACAATCTCTCTCAAATTTGTTCGAATGGTTTAAGTTCGGTGATTTTTGGCCGAGTTACAGGAAGTTGAACTTAGTCATCTGTCCAAAAAAGCATACTAAAATTACAATCTCAGAAATGGCTTGAGCTATCATCACCAAATTTTATGCCAATGTTGGTCACATCTGAAATTGAGGTATTGGTGGCGCCATCTGCTTCTGCCTTTTTTGTACGGGGGTCATCAGTGCCCGTATCAAACTGAAGTCTACAAATAACTTCTTCTCTGAAATGATATGGCCAAATTGTTTAATATCGCACAGAAATGATCCTAGGGTAGTGCTTTCTGAAGTTTGTTCAAATGGTCTCAGTTCAGTGACTTTTGGCTAAGTTATGGGAAGCTGGATTTAGTCATATGACATAACAGCCCATTTTAGCTCAGTGGCTAAAAAGATCTTCTTCTCAAAAACCACAGGGCCAAATTCTTAAATCTCACACATTAATTATCCTCAGATGATGATAATTCGAGTTTGTTCAAATGGTTTTGGTTCAGTTCTTTTTTGTGCTGAGTTACGGGAAGCTGAACTTAGCCAGTTTGCTGTATCTTCCTATATGAGTTATAAACGTTTTTAGAATGATGCCACTGAAGCCAGTTTGTTAAATATTTTACAAGAATAATCCCTACAATAATTCTTATAATAATTGTCATTAATGGTTTCACATGAATGATTTTCTTGCTGAATTATTGAGATTGAATTGAGTCATTTTACCATATATGTTAGCTGTGTGATGCTGTTACATTAGCCTGGCATCAGTTTATCAGCATCTGTTACATCATGCCACTAGACATTTAGATTTCAGGTTATCTTGGTTAATATTGACAAGTAAGTTTTTTTAAAATCTTTTAAAAAATTTAGATATATGATTTAAGTTATTCATTATACCAGGCAATGTTACAATCATGGATATTCAGCTCTCTGTGGCTATATAAAGACAAAGGTACGTAGATTATAAATTATTGTTATCCCTACTCAACTTAATTCAGGAATTTGCCATCAATGAGATATATATTTTAATTTTGCATTCAGTATGCATACGAAATAATTTTACATATATTCCTGATTTCTTTTTTTATAATAAAGTCAGCTGAAAAGCATTTTGTATTGGGAAAATAAATTTCAAAGTTATTTCAAAGTAGGGACCTTTTTTGTGTACAGATGGCAGCACTTGGTTTACCATTGGCAGCTTGCCAGAGCCTTGATGTTGGCCATTAGCCAAGATTTTGTCAGCTCTATAAATAGTTTGGCACAGTGCCAGGATTGGAAGAAGTGCAGCCAGGTATAAGTCATGAGTTCACTCAGTGCAGTAGCTGCATTCTATTTATAGCTTTGGCAGACTGCTCACTGCATCATATTTGGCACCAAAGTTCAGCCTGAATCTATTTATAGCTTTGGTTGACTGCCAACTGTGTCAGATTATGCAACAGGTCAAGAGTTCACTCAGTGCAGCCAGGTACAGGTCAGAAGTTCACTCAGTCTAGCCAGGTGCAGGTCAAGAGTTCACTCAGTGCAGTAGCTTGAGGCAGCAATTTGTCACAGGTCACTTGGGGGCAAGTGCCTTACTCACCTAAGCCTAGTCAGCCCAGTGCATCAAACTCTTGGGAAGTTTGATGTATTGGACTAATATTTTGACCTGTCTATGCGTCTTTGATGGTATTCTCATTAAAAAGACAGGTGGTGCCACCTACATTGACTTTTGCAGTGTATGTGCCTGCTTATTTATACAGAGGAATTTGATACATCAGCCTTAAATTGGGCATGTTAATACATATCGGGTAGCTTTATAATGTACATGACATGTGGCGCCACCTACAATAATTTTTGCACAGTGTATGTCCCTGCTTATTTCACTAGAGGGGTTTGACATATCAGTCTGACATTGGGCATATTAATATATCTCTTCGTTGTATATAAGACTGGTGGTGCCAGCTACAATCATTGTATCCGTCAAAACAGAGTTTTGCGGATACTATGCTTTCAGTCGGATGCCATTGCCGCATAGGTTTCTGGAGAACTCCTCCATAACCACGAGGCAGAATTTCTTAAAATTCGGAATTATGATCGGTCACATGTGAACTGATGCACCTTCATTTTTGGTTGACCTCTGACCTTTCCATACTGCCCGGCGTCAATTTGTGCGTCTGTTTCCACTCATAAACCCACATATCTCGGGAACTGTTTGACCGATCAGGCTAAAAATTTTGCACAAATGTAGCCCTTTGATAGCTTTATAACATACACAAAAAATGGTGGCGCCACCTGCAACCACTTATGCATAGCGTCCATCTGCTCATCTGCTTTGGGATAAAATCACTCATATCTCAGAAGTGGTTTGACTTATCGACCTGAAATTTTGCAGGTTTATACATTCTGGACAGCTTTCTTGATTTTATGACAGGTGGCGCCACCTACATTCACGTTTACTCTGCAGACATCAAAGGTTATATATCGGGAACTGTTTGACCAATTTGGCCAAAATTTTGCTTGTGTATAGATCTCACATAGCTCTTCATCATAGGCAAAACAGGTGGCGCCACCTGCAACCACTTATGCACAGTGTCCATCTGTTCATCTGCCTTGTGATAAAATCACTCATAAAATCACTCATATCTCAGAAGTGGTTTGACCTATCCGCCTGAAATTTTGCAGGTTTATACATCCTGGACAGCTCTCTTGATTTGATTTATGATAGGTGGCGCCACCTACATTCACATTTACTCTGCAGACATCCAAACTCATATCTCAGGAACCGTTTTACCAATTTGGCCAAAATTTTGCTTGTGTTTAGATCTAACATAGCTCTTCATCATAGGCAAAACTGCTGACGCCACCTGCAACCACTTATGCACAGCATCCATCTGTTCATCTGCCTTGGAATAAAATCACTCATATCTCAGCAGTGGTTTGACTTATCCACCTGAAATTTTGCAGGTTTATACATACTGGACAATTTTCTCAATTTTATGACAGGTGGCACCACCTACATTCCTGTTTAAGCTGCAGACATCCATGCTAATATGCAACACACCTCACTCTGTTCCCCTTGCCACTTAATCCATGCCTCACTTCACCTGTCCCACTCTGATTTTAGCAGATACACATAGTGGCTTGTCGACTACCTATATTCTGGTTTTAAAATGTCCTAGTCTGAAACTTGCAGGTTGGAAACGTCCATTTTGCTGAAATCATAATGACTAAGTAGGATATGCAGGACATAAGAGGATCAATATTAAATTTTAAAAATAAACCTCAATTTATTCTCCTAAACTTTGCACAGGTTCACATTAGGCCTGTAGGCCTTGTTCATTTAAAAGATATGTATGCAGGTGCCAGCATCAGGAACCAAATATATTAAGCTGTTTTATATTATATTAAGTATATTGAAGATAAGGAAAATAGGATAGCCAAAAAAAGTGGAAAGAGTCAGGTACATAAAGAGAAGTGGGGTAACATAATACAAAGAGTGGATACTTACATTAAAAATAGATTAAATTAGCACTAGATTTGTATATATATAATTCATTATCTTTTACAGATACATACCATTTGTGTTATGGTTATGTGTAGTTGTGTGACTTTGTAGCGTGAATTGATGTCTTGTCTGTAATGTATTATGTTGTTTTGTAAGTACATGTATATAAATTGTTTTGTCAATAATGAAAAAAGTTGTTGAATGAGTTTGAAATTTGTTGACCATGAATTTTGACTTCAAGGTCAAATCTGTGCAAATGTATGATCTTTAGTGAACCCTGTATTTTTAGCTCAGCTGACTATAAGTCATCTGAGCTACAGTCATGGTCCGTTGTCCGTCCGTCTGTCCGTCCGTCCTTAGATGTGGCATGTTTTGAAACTGTAAGACCTAGGAATCCAAAATTTGGCATAATGTTAGATGTCCCCAAGATCTCCTACCAAGTGGATAACTGGGTCTTTGTGACTTCATTCCTTTGAGAAATTAAGAAAAAACCTCAATTATTATTAAAAACCTATTTTCACACTTCGGCACTGCCTAATATAAAAACCACTCATCTGTTTTTTCTCAAATTTACCATATATATTCCTCTATATAGTTCCTGTGTACATGCCAGAAATTTGGTCTGCATTATATAATTCAAAATAGTTATGGGCCCAAACATAATGCATTTTGTAAAAAATCAGGAAAGATATTTGATCACTTAACACAAAACATGTTAAAGCTAAGGACTTTTTTTCCAGTAATATAACTTTATTAAATCAAAATTAAATAGTTTACCCAAAATTAGATCAAAATATTACAATTTTTTTAAAATATTAGCAAAAATAAAAAATTGGTACCTTAAATTTTGCCCAACTTTGACCATGGCAGTTTTTTGGCGAACCTGTGAGCTTATGCGATGGTGTGGCATCATCCGGCGTCTGTCGACCGTTGTCTGGCGTCTGTACGTTAACCCATACTATCTTGAAAATGGCAAGAGTTAGCATCAAGAAATTTTCTGCAAAAAATTAGTCATCTAAAAAACTATCGGATTTTGCTTATTTTTTTGCTAACTGCATTTTCTTAGATTTTATAGAGAAAAAGCTAAAAAAGCTTTAAAAATCTTCTTCTCCGGAACTGTTCAGTCAAATTGTCCAATATTTCACAGAAATGATCCCTGGAACAATCTCTCTCAAGTTTGTTCAAATGGTTTAAGTTCGGTGATTTTTTGCCGAGTTACAGCTAGTTGAACTTAGTCATCTGTCCAATAAAGCATACTAAAATTACAATCTTAGAAACGGCTGGAGCTGTCATCACCAAATTTTATGCCAATGTTGGTCACATGAGTCATGTCTGACATTCAGGTATTGGTGGCGCCACCTGCATCGGCCTTTTTTGAACGGGGGTCATCAGTGCCCGTATCATACTGACAGCTACAAAAAACTTCTTCTCTGAAACCATTTGGCCAAATCATTTAATATCGCACAGAAATGATCCTAGGGTAGTGCTTTCTGAAGTTTGTTCAAATGGTCTCAGTTCAGTGACTTTTGGCTGAGTTATGGGAAGCTGAATTTAGTCATATGCCATAACAGCCCATTTTAGCTCAGTGGCTACAAAGATCTTCTTCTCAAAAACCACAGGGCCAAATTCTTAAATCTCACGTATTAATTATCCTCAGATGTTGATAATTCAAGTTTGTTCAAATGGTTTTGGTCTGTGATTTTTTGCTGAGTTATTGGAAGCTTAACTTAGCCATTTTGCTTTATTTTCCCATATGAGTTATAAACCTGCAAAATGTTTTTTGGCTGACGCCACTGAGGTCAATTTGTTTAATATTTTTCAAGAATAATCCCCTGAATAATTCTTATGATAATTGTCTTTTATGGTTCCAAAGAATGAGTTTTGGCTGAATAATAAAGATTGAATTGAGTCATTTTACCATATATGTAAGCTGTGTGAAGCAGATACATCTAGCCTGGAACCAGTTTATCAGCATCCGTTACATCATGCCTCTAGACATTTAGATTTCAGGTTATCTATGGTTAATATTGACAAGAATGTTTTTTAAAAACTTTTAAAACTTTTTATGATTTTAAATTTCCTCATGCCAGGCAATGTTTACAATAACAGGTTTATGTTAACCCATACTATTTAAAAAACGACTGGAGCTAGCATCATGAAATTTAATGCAAAAAATTAGCCATCTGAAAAAAATTGCATTTTCTTAGATTTTAGAGAGAAACAGATAAAAAACCTTTAAAAAACTTCTCCTCTGAAACGGTCAAGCCAATTTGTTCAATATTTCACAGAAATAATCTTTTATACCATCGCTCTAAAGTTTGTTCAAATGGTTCAAGTTCTGTAAATTTTGGCCGAATTACAGGAAGTTGAACCTAGTCATCTGTCGAAAAAAGCATTTATGAAATTCAGGTATTGGTGGGGCCACCTGCATTGACCTGTTTTTGTTCGGGGGTCATTGGTCATCTGTATATCAACCCATAATTTCTCAGGAATTGCAGGAGCTACCATCCCCAGATTTTATGCAATTATCTGTCACATATCAAATGTTGTTGGATTCAGCTTATGTTTTTTGCTATCTGCATTTACTTAGATTTTAAGGGGAAAAGCTGAAAAACCTTTTGAAAGTCTTCTTTGGAAGTCAAATTGATCAATATTTTACAGAAATGATGCCAGAGGCAAGCACTCTCAAGTTTGTCCAAATGGTTTGCATTTGATGAAATTTAGTGAAGTAAATTGAATTTGAACAGACATTTGGCCAAGTAAGCATACTGACATAGTTATCTCAGAAATGACAGAAGCTAGCATTACCAAGTATTGTGCAAATGTTGGTCACATGACTCATATTTGAAGTTGCAGATTTTGTGGTGCCACCTACATTGACCTATTTTTTATGGGCAAAAACCTCATAATTTTAGCCTCTTTCAGCTTAAAATGTTTATGATGAAACTGTCAAGTTGAATCGTTTAATTTTTCAAAAGAATTATTGTAGGAGATGGTTCTTTCAATAATATCAGAAAAACTTAAGTTGGTCTTATGGCCATTATTATATCTAACCCAAACTAGGGACTGCAAAACTGTTCTTCTACAAAATTATTGTTTCAATTATAACATCTGTTACATGGCACAAAAATTATTCTTAGGTGGCTTTTGTTCAAGTTTACTTGAATGATTTTTGGCAGAATTATTGGACCTTTAACAATGAAAGAAATGAATCTTTTATTATGCCCCCACCACAAAGTGGCCGGGGCGTATAGTTTTACCCATGTCCGTCATTCCGTCCTTCCGTCCTTCCGTTCTTCCATCATTCCGAAATCAAACAGTTTTACAGACTTTTTTTCGCAATGCCTGCAGATATTGGCCTGATTTTTGGTGTGTCGGCAGATAATGAACAGTTACAAATCCAGTTCACGTTTTGTCCCGGTTGACCTGCTTTTGACCGTTTTATGGCTCCTAAACTTAGAAAATTTCATGAAAAATTGAAATTTTCACGACAAATACACATGTAAGGACTTTTTTTCCCAATGCCTGCAGATATTGGCCTGATTTTTTGTGTGTAGGCAGATAATGACCAGTTACAGATTGAGTTCGTGTTTCGTCCCAGTTGACCTACTTTTGACTGTTTTAGGGCTCCTAAACTTAGAAAATTTCATGAAAATAGAAATTTTAATGATAAATACACATGTACTGACTTTTTTGCGTAATGCTTGCAGATATTGGCCTGTGTGGGCGGATAATAACCAGTTACAGATGGAGTTCGTGTTTCGTCCCAGTTGACCTACTTTTGACCGTTTTAGGGCTCCTAAACTTAGAAAATTTCATGAAAAATAGAAATTTTCATGATAAATACACATGTACTGACTTTTTTTCACAATGCTTGCAGATATTGGCCTGATGTTTGGTGTGTGGGCAGATAATAACCAGTTACAGATTGAGTTCACATATCTTCCCAGTTGACCTACTTTTGACCTTTTCAGGGCTCCTAAACTTAGAAAATTTCATGAAAAATAGAAATTTTCATGATAAATACACATGTACTGACTTTTTTTCACAATGCTTGCAGATATTGGCCTGTTTGGTGTGTGGGCAGATAATAACCAGTTACAGGTCGAGTTTGTGTTTCATTCCAGTTGACCTACTTTTGACTGTTTGACAATGAACAAAGAAAATTTCATAAAAAAGTGCACATGTATGGATTTTTTTTCACAATGCTTGCAGATACGGGCCTGATTTTTTGTGTGTAGGCAGATAACGATCAGCTACATATCGAGTTCTTGTTTTGACCCAGTTGACCTACTTTTGACCATTTGACTGCTCCTGAACATAGAAAGTTTCATGAAAGACAGAAATTTTTATGGAAAATGCACATGTATGGACTTTTTAGCTCAGCTGACTATAAGTCATCTGAGCTATAGTCATGGTCCATTGTCTGTCGTCCGTCCGTCTGTCCATCCGTCCGTAGATGTGGCACTTTTTGAAACCGTAAGACATAGGAATCCAAAATTCAGCATAGTGTTAGATGTCCCCAAGATCTACTACCAAGCCGAAAACTGGGTCTTTGCGACTTTGTTCCTTTGAGAAATTAAGGAAAAACCTCAATTTTTTATTTAAAACCTATTTTCACACTTTAGGGCTGCCTAATATTAAAACCACTCATCTGTTTTTCCTCATATTTACCATAAATATTCCTCTATATAGTTCCTATGTACATGCCTGAAATTATGTCTGTATTATATAATTTAAGAAAGTTATGGGCCAGAACATAATGCATTTTGTAAAAAATCAGGAAAGATATTTGATCACTTAACACAAAACTTGTTAAAGCTATGGACTTTTTTTCAAGTAATATAACTTAAATTAATCAAAATTAAATTGTATACCCAAAATTAGATCAAAATCTTTTAAATTTTTAGCTCAGCTGACTATAAGTCATCTGAGCTATAGTCATGGTCCATTGTCCGTCGTCCGTCTGTCTGTCTGTCCGTCTGTCCGTCAGTCCGTCTGTCTGTCTGGATGTCCATCCTTAAGACTGGCACGTTTCGACACCGTTGGACCTACGAATCTGAATTTCGGCATACATTTAGATGTCCCCATAATCTCCTACCATGCCAAAAATTGGGTCAATAGGACTTCGTTCCTTTGAGATATTAAGGAAAAACCTCAATTTTTTATTAGAAATCTATTTTCACACTTCAGGACTGCCTAATATCAAAACCACTCATCCGGTTTTCTTCATATTTACCATAAATATTCCTCTATATAGTTCCTATGTACATGCTAGATATTAAGTCAGTATTATATAATTTAAAATTTATGGGCCCAAACATAATGGACTTTGTAAAAAAATCAGGAAGATATTTGGTCACTTAAGACCAAAAGTGTTAAAGGTAGGGACTTTTTTCCAGTAATACAACTTTAATTAATCAAAATTTAATTGTATACCAAAAATCAGATCAAAATTTGTTAAATTTTTTTAAATATTGGCAAAAATATAAAATTGGTACCTTAAATTTTGCCCAACTTTGGCCATGGCACGTTTTTTAGCTCAGCTGACTATAAGTCATCTGAGCTATAGTCGTGGTCCATTGTCCGTCGTCCGTCCGTCTGTCCGTCCGTCCGTCCGTCCGTAGATGTGGCACGTTTTGAAACCGTAAGACCTAGGAATCCAAAATTCAGCATAATGTTAGATGTCCCCAAGATCTCCTACTAAGCCGAAAACTTGGTCTTTGCGACTTTGTTCCTTTGAGAAATTAAAGAAAAACCTCAATTTTTTATTAAAAACCTATTTTTACACTTCAGGACTGCCTAATATCAAAACCACTCATCTGTTTTTCCTCATATTTACCATAGTTATTCCTCTAAATAGTTCCTATGTACATGCCAGAAATTATGTCTGTATTATAAAAATTTAAAAAGTTATGGGCCCAAACATAATGCATTGTGTAAAAAATCAGGAAAGATATGTGATCACTTAACACAAAATATGTTAAAGCTATAAACTTTTTTTCCAGTAATATAACTTTAATTAATCAAAATTAAATTGTATACCCAAAATTAGATCAAAATCTTTTAAATTTTTTAAAATATTAACAAAAATAAAAAATTGGTACCTTAAATTTTGCCCAACTTTGACCATGGCACGTTTTTTTTCCTGTAAGTACTGTGGATTTAATTTTCACAGCATGTTTTTTTTTAGCATTTTGTCTGTAAACACCAAAAATTTGAAACCAGTTGATCAAAACTGTAGATTTTATTCAAGCTTTCAAGCACCATGTAACATATTGTTTACATCAAACTAGTGTCATGCAGTTTGCAAGTGCTCAGCTCCCCAACTTCAGCTCTCAGTTCCTAAAATTTGGCATACAATTAGATGTCTCAAAAATCCCCTACCATGCCAAGAATTTGATCACTAGGACTTAATACCTTCGAGATATTAATGAAAAACTTCATTTTTCCATTAAAAACCCATTGTTACACTTCAAGACAGCCTAATATCTAAACCACTGATCTTACTTTAATCATATATAATATACATATTTTTCTATATATTCTCTATGCACATGCCAGAAATGATGTCAGTATTGCGTAATTGTTTTAAGTTATGAGCCCAAACATAATGCACTTTGTAAAAAATCAAGAAATATATTTACTCCCTTAACAAGAGGATTGCTGAAGCTAGAGATTTTTTGTCAGGGATGTAACATTATTTAATCAGGATTCAATTGAATACCCAAAATTAGTTCTGAATTTTTCAAATTGTATAAGTTATTAGTATAAATATAAAATTAGTACCTTAAATTTTGCCCAACTTTGACCATGGCATGTTTGTTTCCTGTGAGAACTGTGGATATAATTTTCATATCATGCACACATAAGGATTTCAGCTTTTTAGTTAAGAAAGCTGAAAGAAATTGGCCAAAAATTGTAGCTTTTATTAATGTTTTTATGAGACCATGTCAGACCGTGGCTCTCTCCAGCCACTCTTGAGTCACCTGTATGTTGACCTTGTTGAACTTTCAGCAAATTATGCACGCTTGAGGCGAGGCATATACTGGGGCAGCCAGGCAGCTTATGGCCAGCCACAGTTGATCCAGGTGTCCAAACCAACTCATCTAGTAGTTTTAACCAACAACATAACAATAAACAATAAATTAATCTATTTTTATTTGTTTTTAATAACAAATTAAAGAAAAATAGAAAAGGAATTTGTTAGTTTATAATAATAGGGAATTAACTTGCAGTTACTGATGATATAAGAATCTTGTATCGATGGATAGAATGTCACTTATTCCAAATAACACTATGCAGTCACCTATGGCATTTTTCAGTTCAATTTTAATAATAAAAAAGTAAATCATATTATTTATTACTAATCATTAGGGATCATATGAAGGAAATTAATGATAGACAAAGATGCAGTTGATAATATTAATCTAGATTCCTACTGTGTCTAGTGTGTACATTGATGTGAAATTAGTCCAAAATATATATCACATTTATTTTTTTTTAATATAAATAAAAGCTATAAAACCAGGTACTTATGATCATTATTTAAATGTGTGAATTTTGTACATTCTGGATTCTCAACACCATTGTTTGGTGAAAACTTAATAAATACCTGACATGGTGGGAATACTTTGCAATTGTATTTAAATACGAATATGAATATGTACTCCATTATAAAATTTCTTGCATAAAGAATGGGAATTCAGGTAAAATGAAAGTATATGAATACCATTGCAAATACTTTCCAAATGTATTAATGAATGCATTCATGAATATATTCTTTAATATTATTTTAATAATCATTTCAGTTATATTTCATTTTAAAAATCATACGATTCTCTTATTATTTTTAATGAAAATTATATCTGGGACAATATTTGTAATTTTTTTGTAATAAATAGTTAAACTCATATTACATGTTCTGCTTATATTAGTTATATGGCCAAGTCAAAATCTGTGTGACAATAGTACTCCATTTGTTAATAAAATGAATGAAATCAATTCTCTTCTCTGTCTCCAAAGGTACTATCAAAATCATACATAAGCTAAACAACAACAACTCATAATACAGCTTATACTTATAACCACACAAAACCAGCATGTGCCTCATTTCTAAATCATATTTTTTATCATATATAACAGCTGAGCGCCGTGACCCATAGGTCCCTTGTTTTCACAATGCCTGCAGATACTTGCCTGATTTCTGGTGTGTTGCTTGATAATGACCCGTTACAGATTGAGTTTACATTTTGCCCTTGTTGACCTACTTTTGACCATACGACACCTCCTGAACTTAAAAAATTTTCAAAATTTAACAAATGTTTCTAATTTGCCCCAGGCGGGGGTATTCATGTCATTCCGACACATCTAGTTTTTCTAGATATTTTGATAAAAAGTTTATGAATATTTCAGCTTGAAAAAAAGCATTTTAGCCAGATTCTTTCAGTATGTGTTAACAGATTTGCCAACAGGCCAAGATTGTGTCTGTATATTTACATAGGTTAAGAAACTGCCAACTGTTTCAGATTTGGCAATAGATCAAGAGTTCATTCAGTGCAGCCAGATATAGGTCAAGAGTTCGGTCAGTATAGCCAAGCACAAGGCATGTGATCCCCTCATGGGTGACATGTGAACACCTCATGGGCATCATGTGATGACCTTATGGGTGTCATGCCCCTCATGGCTGCATGTGGAGCCAATCTATTTATAGCTTTGGCAGACTGCCAACTGTATCAGATTAGGCAACAGGTCAAGAGTTCACTCAGTGCAGCCAGGTACAGGTCAAAATTTCACCCAGTCTAGCCAGGTGCAGGTCATGAGTTCACTCAGTGCAGTAGCCTGAGCTAGCAAATTTGTCACAGTTCACTCGGGGCAACTGCCTTTCTC
The DNA here is from genome assembly GCA_026874595.1 of Sipunculus nudus. NCBI lineage: Eukaryota > Metazoa > Annelida > Sipuncula > Golfingiida > Sipunculidae > Sipunculus > Sipunculus nudus. Next base: position 61,229,342 of record CM049315.1, on the reverse strand, counting down.
ACCTAAGCGTGGTCAGCCCCATGCATCAGACTTAAGGTAAGTTTGATGTATTGGCCTAATATTTTGACCTGTCTATGTGACTTTGGTGGGTTTCTCGTTCACAAGACAGATGTCACCACCTACAATGTCATTTGCACAGTGTGTGACTTTGTGCCTGCTTATTTCTGTAGAGGAATTTGATATATCATTCTGAAATTGGGCATATTCATACCTATCATATTTTAATTATCATATACTTGTCGTTTATAGACTGGTGGTGCCACCTACAAGAATTTTTTGCACAGTGTGTGTCCCTGCTTATTTCTCAGGAGGGGTTTGATATATCAGTCTGAACTTGGGCATATGTATATATCTCTGATAGCTTTGTTGTATACAAGACTGGTGGTGCCAGCTTTAATCATTTTAGCTCAGCTGACTGTAAGTCAACTGAGGTATAGAAATGACGCTTTGTCCGTCGTCCGTCTGGACGTCCGGCCGTCCGTTAGCAGGGCACAAATCATAACAGCTGGTCCTAGAAACTTCTAAGTGATTATCTAGGGAGGTCAATTAAAAATTTCCTTGGAAACCTGAAATAAGGTCACTGCAACCTTTTTCCTTTGAGCTATGGGACTTGAAAGTACCCCCCAGAATAGTAAAAAATTTTATACAAAACCTCCAATATCTTGATAATTAATGCATGGTTTGTCATGAATCTTGCCTTAAATATTGACCATGACTAGTTTTGTCAGTTCCTGAAATGTAGTGGTTTTCCTATTTTTTAAATATTTTTCTATTTATTTACTGTAAAATGACAACAATCATGTCAGTTTCTCAGCTGTCATTACATCTGGTGTCCCAAAACCTGGTGTGTTTATTGATCACAAGTGGATGCCCTATACTAATCACCCTGTCTGTCAGTCTGTCTGTCAATCTTTCCATCCAAACAAATTAGTTTCCAGATGATAACTCCAGTTAAGTTTGATATATTGGTTTCAAACTTAACTTATAAATGGCCCACCACTAAAGTAAGAACCATGTTGATTTTTGGGTCCAACGGTCAAAGGTCAAGGTCACAGGACCCATTTCTTTAAAAGGAATGTGTATGCATTTGAAGCCAAACCTTTTCATCGCAAACCTTCCATCTCCAAGATATTGCTAACCTGCCACTAGGGGAAGATTCTGTTTGATTTTTGGGTCAAAGGTCAAGGTCACAGGGCCCATCCATTCACAAATTAGTTTATGGATGATAATTCTGCTTTGGATAGACAGACTGGCTTCAAACTTGATATAATAATGACCAACCACATATGTATATTCATTTTGATTTTCAGGGTCCAGCGATCTAAGTTGAAGGTCACAGAAGCCACATCTTTAAAAAGATTGTGGATGCACTGTAAATCATACTTTTCATCCTGAAATTTCCAACGTTCACACATGGCTTACTTGCCCAAAGTGAGGAAACCTGTAGAAGTTTAGGTTATCTGGTCAGAGGTCAAGGTCACTTTTTAAAAGATTGTTACAATAATCCTTATGATGCAAGATCAAGGATATTAAGATCTAAGATTTTTTGGTTACAAGGTCATTGGTTAAGGTCACAGGACTGTCATTCTGAAAATTTCTTTCAAAATATCCTTATAGACAAATTCAACTGAGCGTTGAGACCCATGAGTCCCTAGTTGTGTTGTGTGCATCCATGCCAGTATTTCAGCAGTGATGTTTGTGTAATTGTTTCTTATTCAAAATGTTTAGTACCTGCATTGTTCATATACATGAGAAGTCATGGTCCATCATTGAAGCATTATACCTGGTGTATTTCCCAATGCACAGGTTTTCATTAGGCCTGTAGGCCTTGTTTTCTGTAACTGCTGTGGATTTAATTTTCACAGCATGTTTTTGTTAGCATTTCATCTTTAACACCAAAAATTTGAAACCAGTTGATCAAAAACTGTAGGTTTTATTCAAGTTATCATAGACATACTTTCTATGTCTATGAAGTTATCAAGCACCAGGTCACAGATTGTTTACATCAAGCTAGTGTTTTGCAGTTTGCTAGAGCTCAGCTCCCCAGCTTCAGCTCTCAGTTCCTAAAAGTTGGCATACAGTTAGAGGTCTCCAAAATCCCCTACCATGCCAAAAATTTGGTCACTAGGACTTAATTCCTTCGAGATATTAATGGAAAACTTCATTTTTCCATTAAAAACCCATTGTTACACTTCAAGACTGCCTAATAAAAATAACTGATGTTAGTATTGCGTAATTGTATTGACCATGTAAGACCCAGGCTCTCCCAAGCCCCTCTTCAGTCACCTGTATGTTGACCTTGTTGACCTTTCAGCAAATTATGCACGCTTGAGGTGAGGCATACACTGGGGCAGCTAGGCAGCTAATGGCCAGCCACAGTTGATCAACCACAGGCCAGACACAGGTGTCCAACCCAACTCCCCTAGTAGTTGTTTTGACAAACAACATAACAATAAACAAAAAATTAATAAATTTCTATTGGTTTTTAATAAAAAAATTAAAGAAAAATGAATAGAAAAGGAATTTGTTTGTAGATGAGTAACAGGAAATTAACTTGCTGTTACTGATGATGTAAGAATCTTGTATGGATGGATAGAATGTCACGTATTCCAAATAACACCATGCAGTCACCTATGGTATTTTTCAGTTCAATAATAATGATAAAAAAAATAAATCATATTATTCATGACTAGTAATAAGGGATCATATGAAGGAAATTAATGATAGACAAAGATGCAGTTGATTAAATTATTCTAGATTCCTACTGTGTCTAGAGTGTAGATTGATGTGAAAGAAGTCCAAAGTAAATATGTAACATTTTTAGCGAACCTGTGAGCTTATGCGATGGTGCGGCAGCCTCCGTCGTGCATCGACTGTCGTGCATCGTCTGTATGTTTACCATAGCTATCTCAAAAACGGCAGAAGCTAGCATCACCATGCGCAGCGTCATCCGTCAGCCGTCCACCGTCCAGGGCTGGCTTTCCGCCGTCCATGGCTGTAAGTCGGAAACCCTCGCAGCTAGCAGCTCCAAATTGCATGTAAGAATTAGTCACATGTGAAACTTGGTGCCCTGGAGCTTATTATTGGGTATCTGCATTAATTTAAATTTTATAGAGAAAAGCTTAAAAACCTTTAAAAATCTTCTTCTCTGAAACTGTCCAGCCAAATTGTCCAATATTTCACAGAAATGATCCCTGGAACAATCTCTTTCAAGTTTAATTGAATGGTTCCAGTTTGGAGATTTTTGGCCGAGTTACAGGAGGTTGAACTTAGTCATCTGTCCAAAAAAGCACACTAAAATTAAAATCCCAGAAACGGCTAGAGCTATTATGACCAAATTTTATACCAATATTTGTCACATATGTCATATCTGATTTTGAGGTATTGGTGGCGCCACCTACATTGATGTGTTTTTTACAAGCGAAAATGTTATTTGAAACTTATCTAGCTTATACACTGATTTATGATGAAACTGTTAAGCTGATTGGTTTAAACTTTACAAGAATTATTCTATGGTAAGGTTCTGCCAGTTTTATAAGAATAGATTGGTTAAATACAGTTTTAAAAAAAAACATTGTAGCCAATTGGAAAAGGCTTTCTGTATTTGAAAACAGATTTGACAATATGCTGAGTTTCAGCAGCCAAGTCAAGAGGTCACTCAGTACAAACAGGTGGGGTCCAGACATCACCATGGCAACTGACCTGGCTGGGAGGGGTGGTGTCTAGACAATGTGTCTAGATGTCTACACACAGCGTCTAGACATCTGGACACAATGTTTAGATGCAGAATTCCCAGATTATTGGAACTTTATCTTTCAACTGTTTGAAAAAACTTGATTTGCATTTTAACCGAATCGGTTTATCAAATGTGAACTGCTGCACCCTCATTTTTTGTTGACCTCCGATCTTTCCTTGCTGCCCAGCGTCCATTTGTGTGTCTGTTTCAACACATAAACCCTCATATCTCGGATACCAATTTGACCGATCAGGCTAAAACTTTTGCACAAATGAAGCCCTTTTATAGCTTTATAACATACACTAAAAATGGTTGCGCCACCTGCAACCATTTTTGCACAGCGTCCATCTGTTCATCTGTCTTGGGATAATATCACTCATATCTCAGCAGTGGTTTGAATTTTCCACCTTAAATTTTGCAGGTTTATACATCCTGGACAGCTTTCTCGATTTTATGACAGGTGGTGCTACCTACATTCACGTTTACTCTGCAGACATCCAAGGTCATATCTCGGGAACCGTTTGACCGATTGGGCCAAAATTTTGCATGTGTATAGATCTGAATTAGCTCTTCATCATAGGCAAAACTGGGTGGCGCCACCTGCAACCATTTTTGCACAGCATCCATCTGTTCATCTGCTTTTGGATAAAATCACTCATATCTAAGCAGTGGTTTGACTTTTCCACCTGAAATTTTGCAGGTTTTTACATCCTGGACAGCTTTCTCGATTTTATGACAGGTGGTGCCACCTACATTCACATTTACTCTGCAGACATCCAAGCTCATATCTCGGGAACCGTTTGACCGATTAGGCCAAAATTTTGCATGTGTATAGATCTCACATATATAGCTCTTCATCATAGGCAAAACTGGTGGCACCATCTGCAACCACTCTTGCACAGCATCCATCTGTTCATCTGCCTTAGGATAAAATCACTCATATCTCAGTAGTGGTTTGTCTTATCACTCTGAAATTTTGCAGGTTTATACATTCTGGACAATTATCTCGATTTTAAGACAGGTGGCACCACCTAGATTCAAGTTTAAGCTGCAGACATCCATGCTAATATGCAACACACCTCACTCTATTCCCCTTGCCTCTTAATCCATGCCTCACTTCACCCGTCCCACTTTGATTTCTGCAGATACACATAGTCGCTTGTCAGCTACCCATATTCTGGTTTTAAAATGTCCTGGTCTGAAACTTGCAGGACGGAAGCGTCCATTTTGCTAAAATCATAATGACTAAGGTAGATATGCAGGACTTTAGAGGATCAATATTAAATCTAAAAAAAAAACCTCCATTCATACTCCTAAACTTGGCACAGGTTCGCATAAGGCCTGTAGGCCTTGTTTTTTAATATAAATAAAAGCATTAAAACCAGGTACTTATGATCATTATTTAAATTTGTGAATTTTGTATATTCTGAATTCTCAACATCATTGTTTGGCTAAAACTGAATAAATACCAGACATGGTGTGAATACTTTGCAAATGTATTTGAATAGGAATATGAATATATACTCCGTTATAAAATTTCTTGCATCAGAATATGAATTCAGGTTAAAATGAAAGTATTTGAATACCAGTGCAAATAATTTCAAAATGTATTCATGAATGCATTCATGAATATATTCTTTAATACTATTTAAATAATCATTTCAGTTATATTTTATTAAAAAAATCATATGATTCTCTTATTATTTTAAATAAAAATTATATTTGGCACAATATTTGTTATTAAATTATAATAACTATTTGAACTCGTATATTATATGTGCTGCTTATTAGTTATATAGCAAAGTCAAAATCTGTGTGACAGTAGCACTCCATTTATTAATAAAATAAATGAAATCAATCCTCTTCCCTGTCTCCAAAGATACTATCAAAATCATACATAAGCTAAACACCAACAACTGGTAATACAACTTATATTTATTACCACACATAACCAGCATGTGCCTCAATTCCAAATAATATTTTTTTAGCTCAGCTAGCAGCTGACTGTAAGTCAGCTGAGGCTTAGGAATGGCGCTTTGTCCGTTGTCCGTCGTGCCGTCTGTTAGCAGGGCACAAATCCTAACTGCTGGACCTAGAAATTTCTTAGTTAATATCCAGGGAGGTCAATAATCTCCTTGGAAACCTGAAATTAGGTCACTGCGACCTATATCCTCCGAGCTATTGGGCTTGAAAGTACCCCCCAGAATAATCAAAAATATAATACAAAACCTCCAATATCTTTATAATTAATGCATGGATTGTCATGAATCTTGCCTTGAATATTGACAATGACTAGTTTTGTCAGTTCCCGAAGTGGTGGTGCCACCTGTATTTTTTATTTTTTTACTGTAAAATGACAACAATCATGTCAGTTTCTCAGCTGTAATTACATCTAGTGTCCCAAAAACCTGGTGTGTTTATTGATCACAAGTGGATGCCATATAGTTATCACCCTGTCTGTCTGTCTGTTTGTCTGTCTGTCCATCCATCCATCCACACAAATTTGTTTCCTGATGATAACTCCAGGTTGTATTGACACATGGATTTCAATCTTGACTTACATATGGCCCACCACTAAAGCAAGAACCTATATGATTTTTGGGTCATGAGGTCAAGGGTCAAGGTCACAGGACTCACTTTTTTAAAAAAATTATGGCTGCATTTTATGCCAAGCTTTTCATCCCAAATTTTCCATTTTGCACATTTAGCTGACTTGCCAATATGGGGAGAGCATAAATGTATTTGGGGTCACATGGTCAAAGGTCAAGGTCACAGGGGTCATCTGTTCACAAATTAGTTTCCAGATGATAACTCCAGTTTAGTTTGACATATTGGTTTCAAACTTAACTTATATATGACTCACCACTAAAGTAAGAACTGTTTGTATTTTGGGGTTCAACGATCAAAGGTCATGGTCCCAGGACTCATTTCTTTAAAAAGAATGCATATGCATTTGAAGCCAAACTTTTCATCCATAACCTTCCATCTTCAAGATATAGCTAACCTGCCAATAGGGGAAGATTCTGTTCAGTTTTGGGGTCATGAGGTCAAAGGTCAAGGTCACAGTATCCACTTATTTAGAAAGATTGTGGATGCATTTTAAGCCAAACTTTTCATCTTGCACATATAGCTGAGCTGCCAGTAGGGGAAGAAACTGATTGAGTTGGGGGTCACAAGGTCAAAGGTCATTGTCACAGGGGCCCATCTGTCCATATATTTCTTTCTGGATGATAACTCCAGTTCAGATTGACATATTGGTTTCAACTTTGACTTATATATGACCCAACAATATTGACTTATATATGACCCACCAATAATGTAAGAATCCTTTTGATTTTGGGGTCATAAGGACAAAGGTCAAGGTCACAGGACCCACTTCTTTAAAAAAGAATGTTGTTGTATTTTTAGCCAAACTTTCTGTCCCAAACGATCTATCTTCCAGATGTTGCTCACCTGCCAATGGTGGAAGTAACTTATGGATTTTGGGGTCACAAGGTCAAGGTCATGGGGGCCATCAATCCACATATTAGTTTCCAGATGATAACACCAGTTTGGTTTGAAATACTGGTTTCAAACTTGACTTATATATGGCCCACTACTGTTGATTCTTGGGTCATGGAATCAAAGGTCAAGGTCACAGGACCCACTACTTTTTAAAGATTGGGGATGCATTTTAAGCCAAACTTTTCATCTCAATCCTTCCATCATCAACATGTGGTGCACCTACCAATAGGGGATGTTTCCTTTTGATTTTGGGGTCATAAGTTCAAAGGTTAAGGTCACAGGGCCCATCCATTCACAAATTAGTTTATGGATGATAACTCCAGTTTGGGTAGACAGGTTGGCTTCAGACTGATCACAGAACCAATATTTGGAAAACCTCACAAACATATATCCTTATAAACAAATGCACCTGAGCATCAAGACCCATGGGTCCCTAGTTATCATATATAACAGCTGAGCACCGTGACCCTTGGGTCCCTTGATTTAATTTTGCATATTTTGTCCTCAAATTTGATACGTGAATTGTTTCTACCAAGTTCTCAGACATATTTGAAAACTGGTGGCTTTGACCTTGGACTTCAAGGTGAAATCTTTGAAAACTTAGGATTTTTGTGCTGCATATTTTTAATGAATTTTGATACATATAGTTTCAACCAGCTTAGGACAAGTTAAACAATAGGTGACTTTGACTGTGGTGACCTTGAGCATGTAAAGTGTCAATATATGCTTCAGAAGAAGGGGGCCACTTTAAAGGGTGTTTGAGCATACCAATGCAGTGTCTAGGGATAGTGTCCAATGACGGAAACGTCTAGTTCAGGGTGATGTTGTACAGAAAAACAATTTCATTGGTCCATCCAAAGACTAAATTTTCTTTCCTGTGCCAATGGTCCCTCATTCCTAAAAATTTCATGAAATTCATCCAGAACTTGTGAAGATATGGCTCATAAACACCCACAAACACTGATAAACACTTAACCCTGCCACATTTGTTGGCAGAGGTAATAAAGCTCTTGCTGATGTCACAGAAGTTAAACAAATCAATTCTTGCTAGAGTACCTGGGAATCCCTCACTCACTACAGGTTTGCTAAAACCTCTTAGGCCAAAATAAAAAAAGGTATGGTTCTCAGGCACTTTTTTTCAGAAATCAATGCGGGCGGGCGCTTTTTTATTTTAAAGTTTTTGGTATGTTTCGATAAAAATGTCAAATGATAAGGGAAAAGCATTAAAATAACAATTTTATTTTGCTAAATAAGTAAAAGCACTACAAAACAAAGGAAATTGTATGGTTTTATCTTATTGAAAGAAATGTAGGAGCGGCAGCAGCTCAAAATTGGAAAGTTTTTATTGAAAATCAAAATAAAAATTTTTGATGCGGGGGTTTAAAATTGATGTGGGCGGTGCCTGAGAACCATAACTTAAATTTTTTTTGGCCTTAATGCAGCTGTTTGATTGAGAACAAATTTCTCACATTCCAGCTCAAAAGGGGTTTTGGTTCTGAAACTATGTTTTTATATTTAGTCTTCCTTCCCCATTTTCAGTCACCACAAAAGAAACGCACGGCACTTAGTGAAGTTAGTGTATAATTGTCAAACAGAATGTGTGCAAAATAGGTTTAAGTTTATGTAAAATACCTCGGCACAGGGATTTGACATAAATGAAAATGATGCAGGTAGGTTGGAATGAGTCAGAATTTAACTATACTTTGTGTGACATAGTTAGCACTGGTACAAAAGCAGGATTCTTGTGAATGAAATATGTTCAGAATAGCAGTTTTTCAGTATTCATATTATCTTTCCTTTTAACTCTTCAGTATGTTTAATTTCTTTGCAGATCTCATCTTCTTACATGGCCTTGAGGTTGTGTTCAAGGTTGCGCTGATGTTGCTAGGCAACCATAAAGAGCTAATAATGGAGTGCCATAGCTTTGAATCCATTGTGGAATTCTTGAAAACAACACTTCCTGATCTTGGCATCATCCAAATGGAACGTGTCATCAACCAGGTAACAAATGTCAATCAGGGTGATCAGTTTATGATGAGCTCAGCTGATTTCAGGTCCCTATAGATAAAGAAAGAACCCTCCAACTGGTATCCTTTTGAATATACAATCCTGAAAGTTGGGACAAATCAGTACTGAAACAGGGTCACTGTAGTATGTTTTCCTAAGTTCTAAAATATCTGGTACCTCATGAACCCCATATAAAAACCACAGGGGATAAACCTTGCAGTTAGGTTCAGTGTACCCAGTCTTTTGTACACTGAAATTAGATCATCTTGACCTAATTTCTATGAACTTGGGGCAGGATACAGTATATTAGCACCCTGAAAGTCATACAGGGCACATTCGATAACAGTTGGACCAAGAACCTTTATACCTGATATCCAAGGGGATCTGATAGAAACATGAAATTAGGTCACTTTGACCTATATTCTGCAAGCAATTGGCAAAAACTTGACTTTGAGAACCCTGAAAGTCAGAAGGAACACAAATCAAAACTGTTGGATTTCTTACTTACCATATTTGTGCGTATGAATTGTTTGAATTTATCGTTTATCCATCAGATTTAGATATGCACATAGTTAAATTGATAAGAAATGGGCTTGCCTTTGCTGCCTTGATACAGGACTCTTAATGGAATGGATGAATGAAAACCCTACTGACAGTAGAGCCAGTGATTTTTGGTCATCAGGGAACTGACAGGCTAAAACAGAAATCCCAATCCTGAAAATGTTTTAGTTTTTAGCTCAGCAGTCTGAAAGTCATCTGTCCGTCTTACCATTAACCATGCACAAATTGTAACTGCTGATTCTGGAATTTTCTAGCTTCATATCTAGGGAGGTCCATGAAAAATCTCCTTCGAAACTAGGTCCCTGTTGCCCATAACCTCTGAGCTATGGGGCTTGAAAGTACCCCCCAAGAATAATCAAAAATATAATACACAACCTCCAATATCTTGATAATTAATGCATGATTTGTCATGAATCTTGCTTGAATATTGACAATGACTAGTTTTGTGAGTTCCCCAAAAGTGGTGGCGCCACCTGTATTTTTAGTGAACCTGTGAGCTTTTGGGATGGTGTGGCGTCGTCTGGCGTCCGTAGTCTGTTGTCCGGCATCTGTACCTTAACCCATACTATCTTGAAAACGGCAAGAGTTAGCATCACCAAATTTTATGCAAAAAATTAGTCATCTATAAAACTCTATATTGCTTATTTTTTGGCTAACTGTATTTTCTTAGATTTTATAGGGAAAAACTAAAAAAGCTTTAAAAATCCTTTCTCTGAAACTGTTCAGCCAAATTGTCCAATATTTCACAGAAATAATCCCTGGAACAACCTTTCTCAAGTTTGATCGAATGGTTTATGTTCGGTGATTTTTGGCCAAGTTACAGGAAGTTGAACTTAGTTATCTGTCCAAAAAAGCATACTAAAATTATAATCTCAGAAACGGCTGGAGTTATCATCACCAAATTTTATGCCAATGTTGGTCACATGAGTCATATATGAAATTGAGGTATTGGTGCCACCTATATCGGCCTCTTTTTTGTATGGGGGTCATCAGTACCCGTATCATCCTGACATCTCCAAAAACTTTTTCTCTGAAACCATATGGCCAAATTGTTTTATATCGCTCAAAAATCATCCTAGGGTAGTGCTTTCTGAAGTTGGTTCAAATGGTCTCAGTTCAGTGACTTTTGGCTGAGTTATGGGAAGCTGAATTTAGTCATATGCTGTAACAGCCCATTTTAGCTCAGTGGCTACAAAGATATTCTTCTCAAAAACCACTGGGCCAAATTCTTAAATCTCACACATAAATTATCCTTAGATGTTGATAATTCAAATTTGTTCAAATGGTTTTGGTTCAGTGATTTTTGGCTGAGTAATGGGAAGCTGAACTTAACCATTTTGCTGTATTTTCCCATATGAGTTATAAACCTGTAAAACGTTTTTTGACTGACTCCACTGAGGCCAATTTGTTTAATATTTTACAAGAATAATCCCCTGAATAATTCTTATAATAATTGTCTTATATGGTTCCAAAGAATGAATTTTGGCTGAATTATAAAGATTGAATTGAGACATTTTACCATATATGTTAGCTGTGTGAAGCAGACACATCTAGCCTGGCACCAGTTTATCAGCATCCGTTACATCATGCCTCTAGACATTTAGATTTCAGGTTATCTATGGTTAATATTGACAAGAATGTTTTATAAAATCTTTTAAAAAATGTAAATTAATGATTTTAGATATTCCTCATGCCAGGGAATGTTTACAATCACAGGTATACAGCTGTCTGTGGGTATATAAAGATGGCTGTACATGGATTATAAATAATTAGTATCTATACTCAACTTAATTCAAAATTTTGCCGTTTGTGAGATGTATTGATCTGTATTATAATTTTGCATTCAATATGCATCTATAGTAATTTTTAGCAAACTTGTGAGCTAATGCGATGGTGTGGCGGCATCCATCATCTGTTTGTTAACCCATACTTTTTAGAAAACGACTGGAGCTAGATCATGAAATTTAATGTAAAAATTAGCCATCTGAAAAACTCTGCATTTTCTAGATTTTCTAGAGAAAAAGCTAAGAAAAACTTTAAAAATCTTCTCCTCTGAAACAGTCAAGCCAAATTGTTCAATATTTCACAGAAATAATTTTTTATACCATCTCTTTCAAGTTTGTTCCAATGGTTCAAGTTTGGTGAATTTTGGCCGAGTTACAGGAAGTTGAACTTAGACACCTGTCCAAAAAAGCATACTAAAATGACAGTCTCAGAAACGGCCGGAGGTATCATCACCAAATTTTATGCCAGTGTTGGTCACATGAGTCATATATGAAATTCAGGTATTAGTGGTGCCACCTGCATTGACCTTTTTTTTGTACGGGGGTCATTGGTCATCTGTACATTAACCCATAGTTTCTCAGGAATAGCAGGAGCTACCATCCTCAGATTTTATGCAATTATCTGTCACATATCAAATATTGTGGGATTCAGCTTAATTTTTTTGCTGTCTGCATTTACTTAGATTTTATAGTGAAAAAGCTGAAAAACTTTTAAAAGTCTTCTTCTTGTAAATGTTCCAGCCAAATTGTTCAATATTTTACAGAAATGATCCCAGAGGCAGGCCCTCTCACGTTTGTTCAAATGGTTTGCATTTGATGAATTTTAGTGGAGTTACAGGAATTTGAACAGTCATTTTGCCAAGTAAGCATACTGACAGTGTAATCTCAGAAATGACAGTAGCTAACATTACCAAGTATTGTGCAAATGTTGGTCACAATACTCATATTTGAAGTTGCAAATTTTGTGGTGCCACCTACTATGACCTGTTTTTTTATGGGCAAACCCTCATAATTTTAGCTCTTTTCAGCTTAAAATGTTTATGACAAAACTGTCAAAATGAATTTTTCAATTTTTTCAAAAGAATTATCCTAGGACATGCTTTTTTTTTCAGTCATATCAGAAAACTTAAGTTGGTCTTATGGCCATTATATTTATGTCTATTTCAAACTGTGGACTGCAAAACTTTTCTTCTACAAAATTATTGTTTCAATTACAACTTCTGTAACATTGCACAAAAATTATTCGTAGGTGGCCTTTGTTCAAGTTAACTTGAATGATTTTTGGCAGAATTATTGGACCTTTAAAGATGAAAGGACTGCATCTTTTATTATTATATATATTTTGATAAAAAGTTTATGAATATGTCAGCTTGAAAAAAAAAGCATTTTAGCCAAAGTCTTTCAGTACGTGTAAACAGATTTACCAACAGGTCTAGATTGTGTCTGTATCTTAAAATAGGTTGAGAAACTGCCAACTGTTTCAGATTTGGCAACAGATCAAGAGTTCATTCAGTGCATCCAGATATAGGTCAAGAGTTCAATCAGTGCAGCCAAGCACAAGGCATGTGATCACCTCATGGGTGACATGTGAACACCACATGGGCACCATGTGATCACTTCATGGGTGTTATGCCCCTCATGGCAGGGCCCCTGCATGAGCTTATGCAATGGTGTGGCTACTATTTCAGATTTGAAAACAGGCTAGAGGTCAGCCTGGATCTATTTATAGCTTTGGCAGACTGGCAACTGTATCAGATTAGGCAACAGGTCAAGAGTTTACTCAGTGCAGCCAGGTAAAGGTCAAGAGTTCACTCAGTGCAGTAGCTGGATTCTATTTATAGCTTTGGCAGACTGCCCACTGCATCAGATTTGGCACCAGAGTTCAGCCTGGATCTATTTATAAAATTGGCAGACTGCCAGCTGTGTCAGATTATGCAACAGAATTCACTCATTCTAGCCAGGTGCAGGTCAAGAGTTCACTCATTGCAGTTGCTTGAGCCTTTCTCACCTAAGGCTAGTCATCCAAGTTAGCCTGATATTTTGACCTGTCTTTGATGGCTTTCTCGTTTACAAGACAGGTGTTGCAAGCTACAATCACTTTTGCACAGTCTATATGCCAACTTATTTCTCCAGAGGAATTTGATATATCAGCCTGGAATTGGGCAAATTTATACAAATTGTTAAGATTTGTCATACACAAGACTGGTGACACCACCTACAATAATTGTATCTGCCAAAACAAAGTTTTGTGGATACAATGTTTTTGACCGGGTTCCACCGCCGCCATCACGTTCATTTCTGGAATAGAACTATTGAGACCACTGGACAGATTTTTCTGAAACTTTACACGATTATCGGGTCACATGTGAACTGGTGCTGACTGACCTTTCCTCTCTCCAGTGCATCCATCAGTGTGTCTGTTTTGACACATTAACCCCAGATCTTGGGACTCGTTTGACCAATCAGGAAAACAATTTTGCAAAAATGTAGCCCATGGATAGCTTTATAACATACATTAAAAAATGGTGGTGCCACCTGCAACCATTTTTGCGCAGCATCCATTTGTTCATCTGCCTTTGGATAAAATCACTCATATCCCTGCATTGGACTTCTCCACATGAAATTTGCATGTGTATTTATCCTGGATAGCTTTCTTGATTTCATGACAGGTAGAGCCACTTACATTCACGTTCAGGCTGCAGACATCCAGGCTTGTATCTCAGGACTGGTTTGAAATTTTGCACCTGTATGCAAATGTAGTTCTTTGATAGCTTTATAATATACACAAAAATGGTGGCGCTACCTGCAACCATTTTGCACAGCGTCCATCTGTTCATCTGCCTTGGGATAAAATCACTCATATCTCAGCAGTGGTTTGACTTTTCCACCTGAAATTTTACATGCGTATTTATCCTGGACAGCTTTCTCGATTTTATGACAGTTGGCGTCACCTACATTCATGTTTACTCTGCAGACATCCAAGCTCATATCTCGGGAATCGTTTGACCGATTGGGCCAAAATTTTGCATGTGTATAGATCTCACATAGCTCCTCATCATAGGCAAAACTGGTGGCGCCACCAGCAACCATTTTTGCACAGTGTCTGTCTGTTTGTCTGCCGTGGGATAATATCACTCATATCTCGGCAGTGGTTTGACATATCTGCCTAAAATTTTGCAGTTTTATACATCCTGGAAAGCTTTCTTGATTTTATGACAGGTGGCACCACCTACATTTTAGTTTAAGCTGCAGACATCCAAGCTCATATCTCAGGAATCATTTGACCGATTAGGCCAAAATTTTGCATGTGTATAGATCTCACATAGGTCTTTATCATACACAAAACTGGAGGAGCCACCTGCAACCATTTTTGCACAGGGTCTGTCTGTTTGTCCGCCATGGGCTAAAATCACTCATCTCTGTAGTTGTTTGACATAACTCCCTAAAATTTTGCAGGTTTATACATCCTGGACAGCTTTCTTGATTTTATGATAGGTGGCTCCACCTACATTCTAGTTTATGCTGCAGACATCCAAGCTCATATCTCAGGAACCATTTGACCGATTGGGCCAAAATTGTGCATGTGTTTAGATTTCACATAGGTCTTTATCATACACAAAACTGGAGGGGCCAAAGTCCAATCATTTTTGCACAGGGTCTGTTTGTCTGCTGTGGGCTAAAAGCACTCATCTCTGTAGTTGTTTGACATAACTGCCTAAAATTTTGCAAGTTTATACATCCTGGACAGCTTTCTTGATTTTATGACAGGCTGCTCCACTGGAGGGACCACCTGCAACCAATTTTGCACAGCGTCTGTCTGTTTGTCTGCCATGGGCTAAAATCACTCATATACATGTAATGGTTTCACTTTTCTGCCTAAAATTTTGCATATGTATACAACTTGGACAACTTTCTGGATTTGTGGTAGGTGGAACAACCTACATACACATTTAGACTGCAGACATCCATGCTAATATGCAACATACCTCACTCTATTTCCCCTTGCCACTCAATCCATGCCTCACTTCACCCATTCCACTCTGATTTTGGCGGATACACATAATCACTTGTTGACTACCCATATTCTAGTTTTTAAAGTTAATGCATTTTTTCTCTATTTTTGAGATAAATAAATACAGACATAATCTTGGCCTGTTGGTTAATCTGTTTGATGCTTCAGTTGAATGGGTATATACTACCATTCTGATGATAAAATTTCCTTTTGTGAATCTCTTCCCAGTCAGCTGAGCGTCATGACCCATGGGTCACTGGTTGCTATATATTTTGATCTTATATTTGCCCCTTGTGGCGTTCCTTTTGAGACTGACAGGTATCAAGCAAGCTGTAGGAATAGTTCCTGATAGCTTAACAATCATATATTTTTCCACAGACCATCAATTCACTGTGTTTTAACCAGACATAGGTGATATATATTCCTGTTGTCATAGATAATTTCAACAAATTGGCAAATTGGTTCTTCAAAATTTGACTGGAAGTTGTGAATCTCAGACCATGATGTCACAGGTCATGCTTGGCAGCTGAGCGTCATGACCCATGGGTCACTTGTATTACTTTCTGGCATGCATTGACACTTTTCAGTCATGTGCCAAGGGGCAGGAAAAACTACAGGGTCCACCCGTCTGCGTCAGCACATCCCAGCAAATAGTCACAGTTTTTGCATCTATGCCAACCAATAATATTATAAGCGAACCTGTGAGCTTATGCAATGGTGTGGCCTCGTCCGTCAGCCATCTTTCATCTGTACCTTAACCCATACTATCTCAAAACAGCAGGAACTAGCATCACCAAATTTTATCCAAAAAATTAGTCATCTGAAAATATTTGATTTTGGTTATTTTTTGGCTGACTGCATTTTCTTAGATTTTATAGGGAAAAAGCTAAAAACCTTTAAAAATCTTCTTCTCTGAAACTGTTCAGCAAAATTGGCCAATATTTTACAGAAATGATTCCTGGAACAATCTCTCTCAAGATTATTCGAATTGTTCAAGTTTAGTGATTTTTGGCGCAGTTACTGGAAGATGAACTTAGTCGTCTATCAAAAAAAACATACTAAAATTGGAATCTCAGAAACGGCTGGAGCTATCATCACCAAATTTTATGCTTATGTTAGTCACATGAGTCATATCTAAAATTTCGGTATTGGTGGCGCCACCTTCATCAACCTTTTCTTGTGTTGGGGTCATGGGTTATCAGTACATTACCCGTTATTTCTCAGGAACAGCAGGAGCTAGCATCCTCAAAATTTACACAAAAAAATCAATCACATATCAAATGTTTATGGGTACAGCCTTTTTTTTCGCCACCTGAATCATTTTTCATTTTACGGATGAAAAACTTTGAAAATCCTCTCCGAAATCATTGAGCCAAACTGTTCAATATTTCACAAAAAAATGATCCTAGAGATAAGTGCTCTCAAGTTTGTTTGATTGGTTCCTGTTTGGCTAATTTTGGCCAAGTACCAGGAATTTGAAATTAGTCATTTGGCCAAACTAACATAAGAATCTCAGAAAAGACAGGAGATAGCATCACTAGGTTTTTTGCAAATGAAATTGAGGTTATGTGGTGCCACCTTTATCAACCTGTTTATTTTATGGCAAAAACCTTGTAATTTTAGCCTCTTTCAGCTTAAAAATGTTTCATGATGAAACTGAAGCTGAATGGTTTTAGTTTTCACAAGAACTTTTTAAGTTCTCTTAATTTTATAAGAACAGATTGGGTTCATTGACTTTTGGTAGAGTCATAGAAAGCTGAAGTTACACTTGTTGCCATTAGTAAATCTCTGTCAAATTAAGGGCTGCAATAGCCTTCTTAAACAAAAATGTTGTTTCAATTATAACTTTTGTAACATTGCACAAAAATGATTCTTTGGTGGCCTTTGTTCAAGTTTACTTGATAGATTTTTGGCAGAATTATTAGCCCTTTACATTGCAGGACTGCATCTTTTATTATTCTAAACATTTTGATAAAAAGTCTTATATGTCAGCTTTAAAAAAAGGCATTTTAGCCAAAGTCTTTTAGTATGTGTAAACAGATTAACCAACAGGCCAAGATTGTGTCTATATCTATAAATAGCTTGACAGACTGTCATCTGTTTCAGATTTGGCAACAGGCCAAAGGTTAGTCTGGGTCTATTAATAGCTTTGGCAGAGCACCAACTGTATCAAATTACACAACAGGTCAAGAGTTCACACAGTGCAACCAGATATAGGTCAAGAATTCACTCAGTACAGCCAGGTACAGGTCAAGAGTTTAATGAGTGCCCACTGAGTTTGCCAGGGGTCATAAGGTCAGTCCAACTGCCTTTTCCTCAAGGCTGCATGTGATCATCTCATGGGTGCCATGCCCCTCAAGGCTGCATGTGGACACCTCATGAATGCCTGTAGCCCTGGAAACTCTCAGGGCTCTTAAGTTCAGTTTAGTTTCACCTTGCTGGGCTCAAGGTGTTGGTCTGAAATTTGGCATGTTCATCCATCTTGGAAAGTTGTCATGAAAACCAGACAGTAGGTCCCACTTACCTTTCTGTTTTCGTAGAATAAATTATTTCCCTTTTCTCACTAGTGGTTTCCATTATTGGCCTGAAATTGTGCTTATCCATAGATCATGGACAACTCGATCTTGTACCTAAGACTGGTGGCACCATCTGCAATCATTTTCCCATTGTGTCCATATGTACATGTACTTTGGGTGAATTACTGCTCATATCTCAGGGGTGGGTCAAGGTATTGGTTCATCTCCCTGGAAAGTTAAGGTTAACCTGACAGGTGGCGGCAGGTGTTTTCAATGAATTAATTAATGCCCTTTTCTCAGAGTTTTAGTTTATATTCAGCAGTGGTGTGACATACCACTCAATCCATCCATCACTGCACCCGCATCACTCTGACACATTGTTGCTTGTCAACTACTGGTTTTCTAGTTGTTTCATGCATCTGTGCACATAGCCTAACAGTGGTTTGAAGTATCTGCCTGAAATTTTTCATGTCCATACAACTTAGATGGCTTTCTCATACATATAAATGATGAGAAATAACAAACAGAAATCCTTTTTTTGATAATTTATTGAGTTATAATACATCTGCATACATACCTAAATGCCACGGGTCTTGACTTCGTCAGGTGACGTAGCTTGCAAGACAATTAGCGGTATCAGTTGCTACTTTCAGCCAGCATATTGACAAAATATGTATTCATACTTAATATAATTTAAAAAAGAGAACATATAAAATATTAGAAATAACAAACACCAAGGGAATATATTTTAATGAGTGATAAATCCTCATACATACCTCAAAATGCCAAGGGGAATGACATAGTCAGATAAAGAACCTTGCAAGGCATCGCCATGGCAGTCAGTTATCAAGATGGCATATTGACAAAGTCCAGTCAAGAACTGGGCTCTCAGAATTTATCAATTATGATCATAATTTTATATACATGACAAAATTAATTGGTTCATTTTATACATTTGATAAAGAATGTATTTCACTCAATTAGCCATTCCATCTACTATGATTTCCTCTCGAGGATGACCATCAGCTTCCCGTTATCACCCACATACATCCATACCATGAAGAATACATCTAGAGAATCATCTGTCTAAAGCTGCACTGCAAGTTCAGTGGAGTTTGAAAGTTTTAGAGCACTCGTTTTTTAACTTAAGCCGAGGCTTAAGATTGAGAATATACAGTAGTCCTGGAAACCAGTGATCTATATTCAGGGAACTTTGTGTAAAAAACATTAATTTGAGGTGCTTGAAAGCTAGCGTCATATCGACCCTCTGGAATTAAAACACAAATTACTGGCGCCCGAGTGTTTTTACGCCTTAATCTGAGGAACGCATTATAAGGCCTTATGAAGATGCAAATATTTTCACCATTTCTGACAATGCGTCATGGCCTACAGGTACACTGTCAATCAACATAAACTAGGCCAACCATTAGCATTTTTTGTGTACTTTCTAGTATTACCATACATGAGCGAGAAACATTCCTTTTTAACCTAGCACATTGGTAAACCCCTCGGCATGTTTGTTGAATTTATGACCGCATGAACACAAGCAAGGCTCTCACAGGTTACAGGACTCAGGCAGCTTGCAGGCGATACAAGAAATGAACCTTGTCCATGGAGACAGTGTTTTAATTTGGGTTGTGAGCTCACATGTTTACTGTTGTCTTAATTCATCATTCTTAGCATTATATTGAGATTATGGGTCGTTTACCACAAAATGAATTCAACCTGATGCATGACCACTGCAATACATTCCTTGATATCAACTGTAACACGACACGAGTAGGCTTACTAGCCCAGTTATCTGATAGCCTACTGAGTTGGGCTGTTTCTGCTACTTGAAAGCCAGAATGGCATAAATCCCACCAGTAGGTTATAGAAATGTTCTCTTGAAATCATTCTTACAAGTGTTCAAGGTTCCTTAACAAATAATTTGCAACAGTAACATCAGTGATTAATGCATGCATTGCTTGTACTGTATGTTAAATTCAGCTGAGTGTCATGGCCAATGGGCCACTTGCTTTCTAAGTTTACAATTTAAATTTTATTACTTTATTAGGAGATATGTTCTCAAGAAGTGTTACTCAGACCCACTGCTTATCAACAGGACGTGTATTTCATGATTCTTCTCACCTTGAGTAGAAGTAGGGTTATATAGAAAACACATTATTGTTTTTTTTCAATATCTGTGAATTCTGCATTAGCTAATTTTGTCAGATGTAAGATGCCCTTATAAGCCAAACACGAGTTACTTTTTAGCTGAGCTGACTACAAGTCATTAGCTATAGACATGGTAGTTTGTCTGTCATCTATCTCTCCATCCGGCTGTCTGGCCATCCCTCTGTCCATCCTTTAACAGGGGCACATTTTGAAACTTCTGACCTACAAATAAAAAATTTTGCATGCATTTAGGTGTCCCCAAAATCTCCTTTCATACTGAAAAATTGGGTCACTAGGACTTCATTCCTTCAAGATATTAACGAAAAACCTCAATTTTCCATAAAAAACCCATTTACACGTAAATACTACCAAATGTCATAACCACTGATCAGACTGATCTTATATAATTTACATATTTTTCTGTACATTAGTTGGTTAGTTGTGGAGCTGAAAGAAATCGGCCAAAAACTGTATCTTTTATTACAATTTTATGAAACCATGTCAGACCCAGGCTCTATCCAGCCCCTCTTCAGCCACCTGTAGATGAACATATTGACCTTTCAGGCAAATTATGCATGGTTGAGACGGGTATATACTTGGCTGCCAGGCAGCAAATGGCTTGCCACAGTTGATCCAGGTGTCCAACCCAACTCATCTAGTAATTGTTTTGACCAACAACATAACAATAAACAATAAATTAATGATTTTTTATGGTTTAAAATAAAAAAATATAAGAAAAATTAATAGAACAGGAATTTGTTAGTTGATGAGTAACAGGAAATTAACTTGTAATTACTGATGTTGTAAGAATCTTGTATGGATGGATGAAAATGTATTCCAAATAACACCATTGAGTCACCTATGGTATTTTTCATTTCAGTTTTAATAATAAAAAATAATTAAATTATATCATTCATTTCTAATTATTAGGGATCATTTGAAGGAAATTATTGATAGACAAAGATGTAGTTGATAATATATATAGATTCTTATTGTGTCTAGTGTGTGGATCAATGTGAATATATTAGTTTAATTTTTTTTAAATATAAATAAAAGCCATTAAACCAGGTATTTATGATCAGTATTTAAATTTGTGAATTTTGTAAATTCTGGATTCTCAACTTCTTTGTTTGGCTGAATAAATACCAGACATGGTGCAAATACTTTGCAAATGTATTTGAATATGAATATGAATATGAAAATGTACTCCATAATTTCATGCATAAGAATAGGCATACAGGTAAAATGAAAGTATTTGAATACAAATGCAAATGCTTTCAAAATGTGTTCATGCATGCATTCATGAATATAGTCTGTAATTTTATTTTAATTATCATTTATTTCAGATATATAATTTGTAAAACAATTCATATGATTCTGTCACTATTTTTGCTTAAAATTATATTTGACACAATATTTGTTATTAAATTTCAATAAATAGTTAAACTCTTATATTATATGTGGTGGTGTTACTCTTTTGTAGGGATAACCTGTAATTATTAAATAACAGTTAACTCTTTTGTAAAAAGCATAATTAAAATGACTGATAATGGACAGTTTTTCAAATACTTCTACTGCTATGTAGATAAAGTTCTTTGGCCAAGTCAAAACCTGTGTGAAATTAGCACTCAATTTGTAAATAATATAAATGACATCAATCCTCTTCCCTGTCTCGAAAGATACTATCAAAATCTTACATAAGCTAAACATCAACAACTCATTATACAGCATATATTTATAACCACACAAAACCAGCACGTGATTCATTTCAAAATAATATTTTGTGTTCATATATTACAGCTGAGCATCATGACCCATGGGTCCCTTGTTTAAGCTTGGTGGTGGATTAGGTTTCTTGGTCATTTCTAGTGGAAAATTAGATTAAGGAAAATCAGAAACAGCAAGGTAACACAATGGTGCTACTTGCACATCCAGTAGTAATTTTTAAGCCACTTCTCAGCAGGTAGTTTTACTAGGTACAGATATATCAGTATAAAGTTTATGAATGAATAGAAATTAATTCTGAAATTAAAGGCCCATGGTTCCACATGGTTAGCACTTTCTTTTGTAAGGAACATAAAAATTCAACAATAACAAAATGTAACAGCATTGCATGAAATAACATAATTATGCAATGTTGTATGAAAACCCATATTTGCAATTTCTAAACACATGCAGAAATTTTGTCATTACATATTTCATTTCATTAAGAGGCCATGAATAAAAATAATAATAATAATAATGTTAATAATAATAATAATAATTATTATTAAATAGACAAACTAATAAAAAAAATGGAAAACAGTTTATCAATTTTATGATTGGTAAAATGAGTAAATAATCAAATAAATCAATTATCTTCTGATAGTTTTTAGCCCTCAGCCCTTAGGCTGATGGGCTATTGTCGTCACCCAAGCTGTCCGTCCGTCCGTCCCGCGTCCGTTAACTTTTACCTTGTGAGCGGGATATCTGGAAAAGGATTCACCGTCAGAATTTTATTTCCTCGGTAAAGATGTATATCGACAAAATCTCGGTCAAGTTCGAAGATGGGTGACCTTGACCTATTTTTCTACATTTTAGGGCTGATTATAGAAAAACACTAAGATGCTTATTACTCAGGAACCATTTTGTGGATTTTCACAAAACTTACTATGATTATTGGGACTGATAGTCTGTATCTGCTTCACAAGTTTGGTGGCGCCACCTACAATTTCTGATTTTTAATGAATTTTTATTGGATTTTTCAACTTTGGGCTTGTGAGCGGGATATCTATAAAAGGATTCACCGTAGGAATTTTATTTTTTGGTGAAGATGTATATTGACAAAATCTCGGTCAAGTTCGAAGATGGGTGACCTTGACCTATTTTTCTTTGTTTAAGAGCTGATTATAGAAAAAACATTTAGAAGCTTATTTCTCAGGAACCATTGGGTGGATTTTCACAATACTTACTATGATCATAGGGACTGATGGTCTGTAACTGCTGCACAAGTTTGGGGGTGCCACCCACAATTTCTGATTTTTAATGAATTTTTCTTGGATTTTTCAACTTTGGCCTTGTGAGTGGGATATCTCCAAAAGGATTCATGATAGGAATTTTATTTCTTTGGTGAAGATGTATATTGACAAAATCTCGGTCAAGTTCGAAGATGGGTGACCTTGACCTACTTTTCAAGGTCACAGAGCTTATGATAGAATAAAACTTTGAAGCTTATTTTTCAGGAAGCATTTGCTGGATTGTTATGACTCATGGTACATACCTCTCCATTTTAAATTTATAACTGTGACATGTATATCCATGTGAGAACAGATCTTTAGTACTTGTTACTGTTACCACCTTTAAACACTGTTCTTTTGGCTGAGGGCTTTTGTCAGCTTCTGCTGATATTCTAGTTAATTCATCATTTCTCCTGACAAAGGCATAGGTTGCTAATCTTTTTACTGTATGGGGATTATTATCTGACATCAGGGATAAAAATATTTTAAAATCGCAAATGTACTTGAGTGTCTGTATACAAGGGGCATTTCATGATGAAATGGTATACTATATGACTCTATCAGCTGAGTGCCATGACCTACAAGTCATCCTACAAGTCTTTTGTGATCTGTCCTATAATGCTATATAAAGAAATCATATTTTGGATTTTTCAACTAGATTGTTGAGATATTTAATATAAAGATGTGACCTCCAGAAATATATTCCTTTCATTTATCATATGAGAAAGTTCACTGTTGAGCCTTTGCTATCATTAGGTTGCTCACTTTGTGATATAATTGTCTGTCTCTCTTTATTTTTTAGGTATTTGATATGAATATCTCAAAACAGTTACATGCTTATGAAGTGGAATATACAGTCCTCCAAGAAGAAATGCTGGCTGGTCCACGCAAGGTGGAGAATGAGCAAATTCATAAGCTTGAAGCTGAAAATAATAACCTGAAAGAAAAGTGTGAAGAACTGGTTGAACAGCTTCAGTCTGTTGACAGTCACAATCACACATTGGAAAGTCAGATTAACACCCTGCAGCAGAATGAATATAAACTCAAATCTCATATTAAAACACTGGAGCTTGAGCGAGCTGCCCTGTTGAACACAGTCACCAAACTGAAACAATTCATACCACAAGAAGTATTAGATGCTGCTGAAATTTTAATACCAAGCATTGTTCCAGACAGGACTATAACCAATTCACCAATCCATAATCCTAATATAAGCCAGTTGTTGCAAGAAGAAGGTCAACAGCTTTTTTTGGGTAACCAAGACAAATTACACTCAAGCACAGTATTACATGGACCCTATGACCATCTTGTTTCAACCAGTGATTGTGAAACATCTCAGTGAGGATCATGTGACCATCTTGTTTCAACCAGTGATTGTGAAACATTTCAGTGATGGTCATGTTAAATTATAACTGGAACATATAGTTAATTTAACACCCAGATGCATTGCATATAAATTTTCAATTATTGACCAGATAAAGTAATATTTACTTCACTGGATAACCAAGGTTATGTAGAATACTTTGATAATTTTAAAATTTTATTATTAATGTATCTTCAACATTCCTATGTATAACTGACAATATTTATATCTGTTTAATTGACCTATACATTTTATTGCCAAAGATGTACATTTCAGCTGATCAGTGTCACAGATATTTACATGCAGATGTAAGTTTATAGAAAAAAGGCAAAATGTGATAGCTGGACTAGATGTAGAATATCAAGTAAGAACATGGTAGCAATCAGAGCTGTCAGAATGTTGGTAGATACAGTGTTGGCTGGTTTAGCACTTTTTGGGCCTCCTTTTTTCTAGCTCAGCTGACAATAAGTCATCTGAGCTATAGCGAACACTCTTTGTCCGTTGTCCGTCTGTCTGTCTAGCTCTCCGTCTGTCCGTCTGTCTGTCCGTTAACCAGGCACAAATCATAACCACTGGACCTTGAATCTTGTCACTTGACAATCTTAGTGGTCCATGAAAATTCTCCATGGAAACCAGAAATTAGGTCTCTGTTACCCATATCCTTTGAGCTATGGCACTCCAAAGTACAGCTCATAATAATGGAAAATTTCATACAAAAACTTCAATATCTCATTAACTGCATCACTGATGTTCATGTTTTTTTTTGCATACATATTGATCATGAGATGTTTCATCAGTTTCGGCAGACAGGTGGCGCCACCTGTATTTTATTAATTTTTTTACAAATTTTTTTCTCTATATTTGAGACTTTTAAGGATGCTGTCATATGTTAACGTGGCACAAATTGTAACAAGTGGACCTAGAATCTTCATTCTTGTCATGCAAGGAGGCCCATGGAAAGTGTCTGTCGAAACCTGAAATTAGGTCTCTGTTACCCATATCCTTCAAGCTATAGGACTCCGAAGTATCCCTCAGAATAATGGAAAATTCGATACAAAAGCTGAAGTATCTGAACAACTAATGCAGAGATCACCATGATTCTTTGCATGGATATTTACCATTAAGGGTTTTTTGTTAGTTTCGGCAGACTGATGGAGCCATCTGTATTTTTTTTTAAGTTTATGCATTTTTTCTCTATTTTTGAGATATATAAATACAGACACAATCTTGGCCTGTTGGTTTATCTGTTTGATGCTTCAGTTGAATGGGTATATACTACCATTCAGATGATAAAATCTCCTTTTGCGAATTTCTTCCCAGTCAGCTGAGCGTCATGACCCATGGGTCACTTGTTCAGATTTATAAGGTGAATGTGCAGATGGGCAAGGCAGTGCTGTATATCTTATTTTATCACTTATCTGTTCTGGTGAAATCTTCTTTAAAACCTGAAATTAGGTCAAGATGACTTCTATTCTATGAGTTACAGGTGACAACAGGATTTTTAGCACTTATAAAAACTCTTCATAGTGTTAAGGATTTATGAAAATATATTTGGAAAGAAAAGTGTGAATAACTGGTTGAACAGCTTCAGTTGTTGACAGTGCACAATCACACATTGGAAAGTCAGATTAATATCCTGCAGCAGAATGAATATAAACTCACATCTCATATTGACTGTTATCGCTCACATTTCAAATGGTTATTTTATAAGGATTAGAGAATGAAGCATTTTCACAAAGACCATGACTCTCACTATAACAATGACCAGACTGTATAATGTTAAGCTGAGAAGTCTTTTGAGCTGTAGTGATCAGTTTATGCCCATTCTGTAAGCTTTACAGCTACATTGTTCTGGGTGTACATACATGTATGTCATTTTAACATGTTACACTAAACCTAAAATTAAGTCGCTTTGACAACATTCCTATGAGATATCAATAAAAACAATGATCTCATGTAGTGTTTGGTCTGTTATCTTGTGAATGTGGTTTTGAACCACTCAGTATATTTTCCTGAAAAACTCATTTATAAGCTGAAATGAAAAAATATTGTTGAACCAAACAAATTTTGAAACATGGCATATTCAACTTCAGGTTGTTTCAACCAAGGTCTTGAACATGTTTGAAAACTTGTTAGCTTTACCTTCATCTTCAAGGTCAAATATTTTTAAATATTACAATTTTTTTCTCCAGTTTTATACACCTAATGTTTCAACCAAGTGCTAGAAGCATTTGAAAACCAAGGAGTTTGATTCTTTGAACTTGATCTTTAAGGTCAAATCTGTAGAAAAATATGTAAAGCAAATTTTCTAAAATTTGATGGTAGCCCATGGGGAGGGTAGACATATCAGTTTTTAGCTCAGCTGATTATAAGTCAACTGAGCTATAGCGATGGTCCTTTATCTGTCGGCTTTGTGTCCATCTAGCTGTTGTGCTGTCCATTAAACTGCCACAGTTTGAAACTTTTGGGTCAACAAATCTGAAATTCGGCATACAGTTAGATGTCCCCAAAATCTCCTGCAATACCAAAAATTGGGTCATTACAGCATCATTTCTTTGAGGAAAAACATATATTTTCCATTTTAAACACATTGTTACACTTCAAGACTGTCTAATATCAAAACCACTGTGCTGTTTTTGATCATATTTAAAATAAATATTCCTATATATATTTCCTATGTACATACCAAATTTAGTTTAGTTTTGTGTAATTTCTTGAAGTTATGGGTATGAACATAATGCACTTTGTATAATATGAGGGAATGTATTTACTCACTTAACAGCTGAAGCTAGAGACTTTTTAGCGAACCTGTGAGCTTATGCGATGGTGTGGTGTCGTCCATTGTCTGTACGTTAATCCATACTAACTTGAAAACGGCAAGAGTTAACATCACAAAATTTTATGCAAAAAATTAGTCCACTAAAAAACTCAATCAGATTTTGCTTATTTTTTGGCTAACTGCATTTTCTTAAATTTTATAGGGAAAAAGCAAAAAAACCTTAAAAAATCTTCTTCTCCGAAACTGTTCAGCCAAATTGTCCAATATTTCACAGAAATGATTCCTGGAACAATCTTTCTCAAGTTTGTTCGAATGGTTTAAGTTCGGTGAATTTTAGCCAAGTTATAGGAAGTTGAACTTAGTCATATGTCCAAAAAAGCATACTAAAATTACAGTTTCAGAAACAGCTGAAGCTATCATCACCAAATTTTATGCCAGTGTTGGTCACATGAGTCATATCTGAATTTTAGGTATAGGTGGCTCCACCTGCATCGGCCTTTATTGTAGGAGGGTCATTGGTCATCTGTACATTAACCCATAATTTCTCAGGAATAGCAGGAGCTACCATCCCCAGATTTTATGCAATAATCTCTCACATATCAAATGTTGTGGGATTCAGCTTATTTTTTTGTTATCTGCATTTACTTAGATTTTAAAGGGAAAAGGCTGAAAAACCTTTAAAAGTCTTTTTCTTGTAAACAGTCCAGCCAAATTGTTCAATATTTTACAGAAATGATCCCAGAGGCAAGCCCTCTCAAGTTTGTTCAAATGGTTCGCATTTGATTAATTTTAGTGGAGTTACATGAATTTGAACAGTCATTTGGCCAAGTAAGCATACTGACAAAGTAATCTCAGAAATGCAGAAGCTAGCATTACCAAGTATTGTGCAAATGATGGTCACATGACTCATATTTGAAGTTGCAGATTTTGTGGTGCCACCTACCTTGACCTGTTTTTTATGGGCAAAACCTCACAATTTTAGCCTCTTTCAGCTTAAAATGTTAATGGTGAAACTTTCAAGTTGAATCATTCAATTTTTCAAAAGAACCTATCTAGGACATGGTTCTTTCAATCATATCAGAAAAGCTTAAGTTGGTCTTATGGCCATTATTATGTCTATTTCAAACTGAGGACTGCAAAACTGTTCTTCTACAAAATTATTGTTTCAATTATAACTTCTGTAACATTGCACAAAAATTATTCTTAGGTGGCCTTTGTTCAAGTTTACTTGAATGATTTTTGGCAGAAGTATTGGACCTTTAACAATAAAAGGACTGCATCTTTTATCATTCTAGATATTTTGATAACAAGTTTTTGAATATGTCAGCTTTAAAAAAAGCATATTAGCCAAAGTCTTTCAGTATGTGTTAACAGTTTTACCATCAGACCAAGATTGTGTATCTTTAATAGGCTGAGAAACTGCCAACTGTTCCAGATTTGGCAACAGATCAAGAGTTCATTCAGTGCAGCCAGATATAGGTCAAGAGTTCAATCAGTGCAGCCAAGCACATGGCATGTGATCACCTCATGGGTGACATGTGAACACCTCATGGGCACCATGTGATCACTTCATGGGTGTCATGCCTCTCAGGGCAGGGCCCCTGCATGAGCTTATGCAATGGTGTGGCTACTATTTCAGATTTGGCAACAGGCTACAGGTCCGTCTGGATCTATTTATAGCTCTGTCAGACTGCCAACTGTATCAGATTAGGCAACAAGTCAAGAGTTCACTCAGTGCAGCCAGGTATGGGTCAGGAGTTTACTCAATGAGTTTATTAATAGCATTGGCAGACTGCATACTGCATCAGATTTGGCACCAAAGTTCAGCCTGGATCTATTTATAGCTTTGGCAGAGTGCTAACTGTGTCAGACTATGCAACAGGTCAAGAGTTCACTGAGTGCGGCCAGGTACAGGTCAAAAGTTCACTCAGTCTAGCCAGGTGCAGGTCATGAGTTCACTCAGTGCAGTAGACTGAGCCAGCAAATTTGTCACATTTCACTCGGGGCAACTGCCTTTCTCACCTAAGCCTGGTCAGCCCCATGCATCAGACTCAAGGTAAGTTTGATGTATTGGCCTGATATTTTGACCTGTCTATGTGTCTTTGGTGGCTTTCTCGTTCACAAGACAGGTGTCGCCACCTACAATGACTTTTGCACAGTGTATGTGCCTGCATATTTCTACAGAGGAATTTGATATATGAGTCTGAAATTGGGCATATGTATATATATCTGATAACTTTGTTGTATACAAGACTGGCGGTGCCAGCTACAATCATTTTTGTGTTGTGTGCACCCATGCCAGAATATCAGCAGTGATGTTTGTGTAATTGTTTCTTATTCAAAATGTTTAGTACTTGCATTGTTCATATACATGAGAAGTAATGGTCCAGCATTGAAGCATTATACCTGGTGTATTTCCATATGCACAGGTTCGCATTAGGCCTGTAGGCCTTGTTTCTGGGATATAACATATTTAATCAAGATTCAATTATATACCCAAAACTGTAGATTTTATTCCAGTTTTCAAGCAACATGTCAAGTATTGTTTACATCAAGCCAATGTTTGCTTGAGCCCAGCTCTCCAGGAAATTATGTTATCCCTTCACTCCTGGCCAGCTCTTTTGCGTCTGTTAAAAGTGAGCTGGGTCAGGTGGTTTGGAGTAACAACCGCAAAGAGCCTTAATTCTCTCTCTCTCTCTATCCCATTCTGTTGATAGACCCAGGGGCTGACCCAATTTTCATTATTAATTCTTTCATATTTCTCTTGATTAATTAGCAATTAGATTTTGCAGTTTATTACTTTAAAATTCATTAGTTAAGGATGAGGGTATTTATAAACAGTTGCAGAACAACTGCAGAGCACCAGGCCCTGGCTGGGGTTGACCGTGACCGTGACCGGCTCCTCTGGTGATACCAAGACACGAACTCGTGATCTGCATGTGCTCTTAGGAGTCTTGAGTGCTGTCGAGACCACCGCCCTCGGTAAATTGCAACGTTTAAGGCAAACAAAAGAAAAATAAACAACAATAATAATCAAAGATATGGTTCTTATAGGCACCACCCGCGTCAATTTTTACCCTCCGCATAAATTTTTTAATATATTGAATTCATCTTTCAAGAAGATAAAATAATACAATTTGATAAGATTTCCTTTGCTAGGTAGTGCTTTTACCTGTTAAGCATAACTTATTGTCATGCTTTTACATGATCATATGACATTTTTATCAAAACATACAAAAAAGGTAAAAAATAAAATATCGCCTGCCACTCTGATTTCTGAAAAACTGTGCCTGAGAACCAAACCTTTTTTTGGCCTAACACAGGACTTCAACATATCAGTTATTTCACTCCGAGCATTACATTTAAAAATAATATTTTGCAAGTTATAAATGTAAATACGCCTTTGCGCAAAAGACTTTAATATGTGGAAAACGATTGAGTTTTTATATACTAATTTTGAAGAAATATAAATAGTAAATATTAAAACCTCTCTACAGTTTTACAATATAACGCAAAAACATAAGGGAAAAGTTTTTCTGGAACGGGAAGTCCTCATTTTTTTGTGAAAATTGTCTTTAAAAAAGGTCATCTTTACTTTGCATATTAAAAAAAAAATCCCCAGTATGGAAGGGGCATACTCTCTCCATGTTCCTGTCACTAACCTTAAGAGGGAACTTGACACTTTACCAGTGCCTCCTACTAATGACACTGCAAACTAAAAATATCTGGTTAAATTATAATGTCAAGAGGCTACATATTTTGCCGTTTGTGACTTTTGTTGTCATGAAAACGTCATCGCTTCAGTTCAGGGCATCATTTGAGAAAAGTAATTAGAATGAAGAGTTGAAATCCAACAAGTGTGTTATCACTGTCGCCTTTCCATACGTGCGGGCACCCGCGCGGGCCGCATGCGAATCCAGCAGTGTTGGATTTCTGCGGGGGCCCGCATGCGGATGCTACATGTATATATCAGTAGCAGGCATGTGTCCTTGTATTTGAAAAGAAAAAGGAGCTGATAGAGCTTATTTAATTGCATTAAAAAAAATATACGACTATTCTTCATTGAGATACGGCCCGGGACCAGCTCTAGTTAGAGTGTGACAGGAAATAGCCACCATTTAAGCCTGGCTGGTGAGATACGATATTAATCCGCTCCAATCTGCCTCATCAGTTAGTATAAATGTTTACACTGAATATTTTCTTAAGATATTACACTAAAATTTTAGAAATTATGATTATTAGTGCATGCGTTTATCCAAACTAATGGGTCACCCGCATGCGGGGACCCGCACATATGGAAAGGGACTCTTCGCATGCGGGGACCCGCGCGGGTGAAAATCCGCATGTATGGAAAGGCACACTATCTGTTGGAATGATTAATGCTCAGTGTAACAGCTTTAGTTAATTATTTTTTAACCAGTATCAAATTTTAACATAGAAACTTTTGAACAGAATATCATCAGAAGAGGCTCAAGTGCAGGAATATACCAACGGTTATCTTGTCTACTGTCAGTTTTGAGACTTGCAAGTAGATGACAAAAAAGAGCATAAATATCACCATATGATTGTAATTGACACTGGTGGTGTTATTCTCTATAGAGAGAGTACCCATAGAATTTTTGTGCTAATATTTATATTTCTTTTTATATGGGCTTAAAATCTGATCATATATTGTTGACGCCAGAAGCCATTTATGTGTGGACTTGCTCTCTGTGTCACAACCACCAGCGCCACCTTTGGGGGATTTTCTAAACTAATAATGTCCAAAATTATGATATTTTGCCCTAATATTTCAAAATTTAACCCATTGACATACACATTTTTGTATTTTAATAAGATTGATATTTAATTTTGCATGTTTATTTAGAATATAATGAAAAATACATTGGTCAGTTCTCTAAAATATGTAACTTTTGTTTCTCCCTTAGTTATAATATCATATAAATACCCACCATAAGTGGCCATTTTCAACTTCATGTACTGCAAAAATTAGCAAATTGACCCCCAAATTTTATTTCATGATTTTACAAAATATGCCTTGCAGATATCATGTGCAAAATATCTAAGAAATTCCATTGGTAGTTATAAAGTGTCATGTTCCCCCTTAATGAAACCATGGTTCATAATCGAAAATAAAAAAATTCATACACTGAAATATATATAGTTTTAATAATAATAATAATAATAATAATAATAATAATAATAATAATAAACATAATATAATATATCTATAAACATACATATACACGTATATTTAGCAGTTTTCATAGTACCCATACACGCATATACCCATACACCATAGCCCCCCCCCCCCCCCCCCCCGTTTTCGAATTTCTGGATCCGCCACCGATCATGGCCCCTTCCCATGGCTGATTGGGGGACCAGTAGAGTAGAGCTTATTGTGGAATGAGTTAGCTATTTTCATTTAAGCTCAATTTGATGATGTAAATTAGCAGCAAAAGAGTAAAACAAATCAAGCAAAAGGCAATACATATGGTTTACATGATTTCTTAAATCGAGAACTCTTGACTACTTCCGGTGCCCCGTTGTGCCGTACCAAGCACTTTTCCGATGGAAAATGTCCACGACACTTCTAAAATAGTTCCAGTCCTTATCAGCACATCAAAAAAATCTTTAAAGCGAGCTGGTAAAGAACCTCGGGTGATTCGCTGGGGTCGTACAGGTCCTGGTGTAGTACGCGGAGTGTCTGTCTCAATATCAGGTGGCTCAGAATGCTTTGGTTACGCACTTTTACTAACCATTTCTAATGTGCAAATATTCTTCTTTATCTTAAGTAAACGCGGTTAAAATAGGCTACAGCAAGCTTATTGCTTTTATTTGGCAAAAGTACGCGCACGTTTCATTTGAGTTTGTTTCTCGGTTACAGTCTCATACACAAAGGACAACCTGATGTGTATTTGGGTTGAGAACGCTTATAACATCCCTCACCTCTTTATGGTTTAAGGGCCTTGAGATCATCACCTGGTTCTTGAGACAGTCCTCTTTGTCTACTAAAAAAACAACGCTGTTTCAGTACGAGTTCCTTGCGAGCTCGAGGGTCGCATCATATAAAGTTGCGTTTACTACCCCCTCGCGAGTCATTGCCTTTGGGACTGCGTTCTGGGCTATGAGGTTTATGAAATGCTAAAACGGGATCGCTGGCAAGTCTATTACTAAGCTTATTGAATCCATCTTCCTGGGATTCGTCCCTGTGGAACTATATTTGCTTGTGTTAATTTCCTCAGTGTGACAGTAATCGTGGAGTACTGTTGAATGAAACGAGAAAAGTAGTTCGTCATTCCAAGAAGGCTTTGCACCTAAGCTCTAGTGATTTTGGTAGGTATCTTGTTAAGTGCCTTAACTTTAATCGGATCCAGTTAAAGTCCGGCCTAGGAGAAGATCATGCCGAAAAATCCTATTCTATGTGCCTTAACTTTAATCGGATCCAGTGAAAGTCCGGCCTAGGAGAAGATCATGCCGAAAATTCCTATTCTATGTTTGTTAAACTCACACTTATCTTCGTAGGAGTGAGCCCATAGTAATCAGTCCGTTCGAAAATCAGTCAAAACTGTCGTGGGCTTCTTAGCTACAT
Source organism: Sipunculus nudus (assembly GCA_026874595.1). Lineage (NCBI taxonomy): Eukaryota > Metazoa > Annelida > Sipuncula > Golfingiida > Sipunculidae > Sipunculus > Sipunculus nudus. The sequence goes on along the minus strand of CM049315.1, from coordinate 61,195,335 downwards.
CTGAATACAATAAAATCATCTGAGACTCATGGCTACAGAAATTCAATCAATGACATGTTCGATAGCGGTTTGAAACATCTCGCTAGCACAGGATATTCCAAAATTCAGTCTCTTGAGTCCTATGTGGGTAAAAAATGTGGTGATGAACCTTGAACCCTGTTCTAAAAGTAACTGATCTCAGGTCTAGCTTGCTAAATAATGATGATCCATTCAGACAGTTCTGAATATCATCTAATGTGGGGGCAGGGCGCCGTTCCCTAACAAATGGCAGCGTTTGTGACTCATATCGACACACTGCTGCACTTCATTTGGTTTCATTGGTTAAAGTGCTGCGACTTGTGGACATGCCTATGGGGAAGAGCCATCCACTCTCTCTATAATATCTTACTCCTTTAGACGTGATAATTCCCGTTCTTCTTTCTCTATAAGATTGAATTTATTCGCCTGTGTCGCTGAGCTTCAAGGGAAACAGACTTGTCCATGTGAAGTTTTACTTTTACCCTTTCATACTACCAATACCTTCAAATAGATGTTGATCGTTGGCAGCTAATCTGCCAGCAACAGAGTCAGCACTGAGTGAACATGGAACATGATCAGTTATACTAAGTAAACCAAGGGACTGACTGGCAGAGTAGCACAACAGACAACCACAACTCTCTGGCATGACATAAAGTACATCAGCAGTACACTTGTTACATGACACAGCTTCTGCTTCAAACTTGCCAACGAGCCTTATTTTGTTTCCTCTAGATTCACTGCCTGAATGTGTACAAGGCCAACAAAATCATTCATTGATTTCATGAATGAACTTTCGTCAATAACATTACATGATGCAGCACTCTCAGCAACAAATACGTTATCATGATTCAATATGTTTATATTGAACTTGGGTGGTTTATGTGAAAGTTTGTTCACAGTGTTCTCACAGTCATAAACATGTATTCTTCATCTCAAGTTACACTGGTTGTGCTCTTTGATGTAACTTGATGTTCAGCCCTTGTGGAGGTTTCTAACCCTGCCAGGGCTTTAGTATTTGCGTTTACTTATAATTTTGCTTACAATAAAACGTGATTCTATGTACCGATAGACTTAACTCAATGCCAGCTCTTATCTCTAAAGCCCTGTAAAGTCCGAAGGGTGAATCGCTGATATTTGCATATCAAGGCGTCACAAGGCTCTTTGAGGACCTGATGATTCCCCCGTATTTGCATATCAGGCCGTCACGCCTCATGTGAGTGGCATCCTTGCTATGAAAACGCCAACAGCGGTCCAACAGCTCGACCCGTTTGGTAACATTCGCACTGAAATTATGTGTTCAGGTAGTTAACACATTAATCCTCGTGTTCTATGATATATCTCTGCTGAACGAATATTGCGGGCCATGGGCCAAATGTAAGTGCATATTGTAGACACTATCGCGACAATTTTGTACCGACAGGTCCCGTAAAATTCCTTCTGTCCAGATGACAAGAGCAGCTGGCAGCATTTGTCCGAACTCGTGTATTAACTGTCAAATTGCGACTCGCGAATCGTGATCGTTTCAGTCAGCCGGTACATTTTGTCTGCGCTCTTCGTGTGGTGCACCTGAATATCTCGCGCTGATTGGCTGAGCCAGAGTTTGGCCTACATTAAGTTTAAACAGGCAGACTTTCTAGAGTGCTGGTCCGATAAACGTTAACACTGAGGCTGAGGGTTATAGTGTTTTATAAAGTCTCGCCGAACTCAATTTAAGCGACGGCCTTAAAATTATTAAGACAAATTAAGTGGGAATATTTGTAACCCATTGGAAGCCCGGAATAGGCGATTACTGAATGAACCATGTTGGTTTTGAAAAAGATTCTGGGAAAGACCACTGCTGACGTCACTGGAAAAGACCTTAGTTCAGCGAGGCGGTGATGTGTGGCGCTGACCGTCCGGGAACCGGCAAGATTACCATCCCATGAAATCAGAGGGTCAGATAGTGGCAAATTAGTTATATAAGTTGCCGCAAGATGGCGGTACCAATATTAAATGCGACACAACGCATGAACGTTTGATTTCTCTGTCAGAAGCAATTAAGTCAGAATTATTTCATGGACTGGGCCAGTCTAGGAGGTTTCCAATGGGTCTCGTCTTTTGCTGTGGTTGGCCAATCCGAGGCTGCCGATTTCGCTTTGTTCGAGCAGCTGACCTGCATACCCGAACGAAATGATTCTATTTGTGACAAGCATTTCAACGTTTTTCCCAGGATGGGTTAGATGTCTTATCACCACAATATGGGAAGGAACCGACACAGTTATGACACTGAAGCTGATGATCTTTAGCGCCTTTGATTAAGTGCCAATTTATTAACAGATTTTTGGTGATGGTCCCCATTTAGTTACATTCCAATATCTTTATATTGTGCATCACGCTGTTCATGTTTGCGTCGGAGGTTTAATTTATCATCAAGGCCCACGGATTTATCATGTCATAAAGGAAATTTCGGAATGGTTTATAAACAGAAATAAGCACATTAAAAGCGCTGTTCACACAAGCAAAGACACCGTCAGGACGCGGGGCATTGCATGACAGTGTAAAGTAACAAATTTACCTATGTTTGACGTCAGCGTTTCGGTGTTCTTTCTGCGGTATTTTCAGAAGACTTGGCACTTTGCTGTATTCATATATGAAGAATCACTATGCAAAACGATTACGATATGATAGTATATTTAATTTGGCATCGAGATGTGTGTAAACCAACCTTGAAGATCGCCTTGACGCCGTAAATTAGAGCAATCAATCATTTTATTTTTTTTTTTAGATTTAGCATTTTCTAACGTTCAATTGCACTAAATTAGATAGACGCATTTTCTGCAAAATAAAAAGAATAAATCTTGTTTTATGGTAATATAGTAATAAATGTGGTCATGCATAGCATGTTTCTCATAATTTTGACATAACATATTGCCATTCACTGCCCTCATGTAAGCACACCAGGGTAGGTAACACTTCCAAAGTGAATTTACGAAGATTTATCAAAAGGCAAAACATTGCTGAAGTATGTCCGCTTCCTTGTGTATACGCTGTGAACATGTAATGTAAACGAATTCAGTTCACTTCTTTGGAAACTTTTACTTAAGTATTACTGTGAATATGAATGGCCTTATTCTCGACCAAATGGCAAACAAATGATATATAGTCATTTTAATAAATGTAAACAGTATGAGATGATTTATAACAAAGTTTTGAATACAGAAAATCTGATTAATTGCCTTTAAACTATTTATGTAAAGGAACCTTCTTTTCTAGCAGTCTTGGGCTGAAAATATTAATTTATTCGAATGACCAAGAAATTTAGCTAAATATTTCGTTTATAAACGGAATATTTTATCTTGAATACTTTGCAAGCCAAGCGCTTGAAACTGTCTCCGATTCAGATATTAAGAACAAGACCTTTGTCCAGAGACACTCGCAACTGACAGTTGATACTTAAGTCAAGTAGCCAGTGGGGGTACCTATGAATTGTCTATAATACAAGGTTTTTCGATGGATTGGTGATGATAGGGATTAAAATGATATCTTGTAGATGGGTTGTCCTCACGACGACCTTGGGCAATTTTTGTCATATTCAAATAAGGCCCGTCAAGGCCCGATGAAAATTTAATTTCTTCAACGTCTCAAGAACTAACGACGATAATTGATCATAGCCAACTACTATTTTGAAATTTTCTCCAACAATGGATAACGTTAAATTTGTTAAATTTACACTATATATGTCACACATACGCAATTAAAATGAACTTAACCGGATTCTTTTTAATAAGCATTCCTTAAGCACATAATAGGTGTTTACTCCCATGACGACACTGGCTCCTGCCAACGAAGACGAAGTGGGGCACATTATATCAGCATCTGCCCCCAAGCATTGCGACCAGGCTGCTGAAGGCATGTTGCAAGGAGTTATCCCCTTATTACATACATAGTTA